>OX424559.1:6265543-7522891 GCA_949152475.1 Terebella lapidaria | reverse complement strand
CACTGTTGCTGTCACTATTATTATGTCAGGCCGGTGCCTGGGGCATATTATACATCTCATTTCTCACCTCAATGAGTAGTCATACTAATGAATGAAATACTGCATTTTGTATGCAGTTCGTTACCTTGCTCCATGTTTAACATCAGCTATTGGGAGTGGAGATTTTTAAAGTGTTTACTCGTGAAACAAACACCTTAAAGGCTGAATAAATATTAAAAAATTCATCTCTAAAGATAATTTACAAATGGAATTACAAAACATGAGAAATAGTAGAAAATTGGAATTTCTAAAGATCAATATTTGACCATTCCCGTTACTGGTCTTTTCTCACCAAAAGCTCGGGGAAATCAAGAAACGTAATCACATTTTTTTTCCACAATAAAGAACTAGCATTTTCCCTTGACAGCAAGAGAATTCTGACAAGAGTGTAGTATGAATGGTGGAAATGCCCTTGGAAAAAAGCTGGAAGGCTGATGTAATTGTGGTTGCTATGGCAACAATATGCCCAGGAAGTGTCAATCTTAACAGTGACAAGACAATTTCATGACATGCTGTCCAAAATCCCGAATGAAATCACAGGGGGAGAGGGGGGCATCTGTGTTCCCCATGGCTACAATAATTGCATGTCCTCACGGCGGGCAGCTAAGAATTGTGTTCCAAATTAGTGACTCTAATGAGTGATTCATAACAGACACGCTGCGAGATATTTGCTGCCTAGACATCCTGCAGATAGCATGCAGTGAGGGCCTAGGAAAATTACCATAACGAAATACTTATAACCATGCTGTGACGAGGTATTATTGTTGTCATGGTGACGTAACTGGTGAGGGGTCAGAGACACTTATACTACAAAATAGTGCACACCTCAATATTTATGACAGCAAATAAATATATTGGATGTGAAAATAACACTGTAGATAAAAACTGTGCCACAAAACCCATTACCATGTTCAATTTTTGGGAGTGTTTCTTCGTTTATTTCAAGTATACCTACCATGTTTATATTGGTTAATAAATGTGATTTGTTCTCTCAATAATCTGTTTTTTGTTTTTCCCTATCTTCTTTCTATCTACGACTTGAACTTCAGTAGTATGACTCACAAAATAACAGAGATATTATCCTTTATTTTGACAGGAACGGTATAATTTTCACCTGGTGCCGTCCAATCATATCATGATATCAGGCATGCGATAGAAGCCATGCTCTCTGCCAGGCTTTGAAGCTTCATTTCCTATCGAAAGAAAAACCCGCTAAACTTCTGGAATATTGGAGAAGGTGAATTATCCGTTGACATGCACCTTTCAAAAAACATTCCATTGATATTACATTATAAATACTGCAAAATGTTGCCATTGCAATACGTTCCCTCTCCCACATCTACATGAAAAACACCTGTGCACTGACATTCATGGTCCATGGAAGAAACAGCCACATCATTCTGTTCAGCCTTTCGTGAAAATTCCGCCTCTCCGGGGGATAGCGTTAACTATGTTTCCCTACAGAAATATATTTTGGAACAGGTGTAGGGAATAGTTACTTGAAAACTATGCTACATCTACTCATAACGTGAGACCTGCGCAAATATTGGATAAGTTCTGTTAAGTTCAAGGACAGCGTTCGTTGATTTTTTTTGCTCGCATGATGTTATATGTATGATATTTTCTTGTTGTTTTATTTCATTAACCAATAGCTACATTAACTGAGCAGGAATCTACTGATACTGGTAGGTTCTCTGATACTAGTAATTCATTTCTGAGTAACAAAAAAAAATGTTTTCAGTCAAATATAAACCGGAAAAGTCAAAAATTGAGCCAGACATACCTTTACTTCCTCTATGTATTAATATTTCTAGCATTGACCCCCTGATCATGATCGTTGTATCGAAAAGTAATAGACTTAATTTTCAAATCGAATTTCTCAAGTCGTTCTCAAAGTGTATTCCATAAGGAAACAGTAATTCCATTCTCCAATATCAATTTATCCATTGTTTTACAATGACAGGTTTTCTCTCAAAGACAATAAAAGGCCATTTAGAACGAAGGAATCTCTAAATGTTTTCATGTTATCACATAAATGGATGTAAGATTTTGATTGGTTTGATTTCGAAATTAACTGAATAAACAATTCAGTGAGTTTTACAATTCAAAGAGTTTCACAATTCAACTCAATTTCCTCCAACAATTTTATTTATTATTATTGCTTTGATAAAATCATCACACGCAAGCTATAAGCTATACAGAAAAGTGTTTCACACGAGCCCCCGCCATCCAGTCAACTAGACGCTTCCGGTCGCCTACGACCGCTTGGGTGTATCCCCCGTAGCCCTATCATCTCTGTTGCCCCAAATATATCACTGTCAAGTGTGAAAAACTAGAGCAAGGGCTAAAAAAGATTACCAGAGAAATGTTAAATCCCAAGTCACAACTGTTTTCTTTTCCCCACCAAAACTGCTGCACTGATTTTCCGAGGTTATTGAAGGTCGAATTCAAAATCACCACTGAAATCTCTTTATATGAATTTCCATTCGACATGTTTGATAAAATAACAAAAATACAGATAGATCAATCTTTTCACCTATTTATATTTCAACTCAGAATATTTTACAAACTTGGTTCCAAGTTGAAATTCAAAGTAAAATTTGACCAAAAATGCATTTCAAGATGACGAAATTGGAGCTAGATTGAACTTCTCACCATAAGTTATATTTCGATTCATAATACATGTATGTGCCAAACATGGTTTCAAGTTGAAATTCAAAGTGAAAGTTAATCAAAACTGCATTTCAAGATGACAAAATTGGAGCCAGATCAAACTTTTCGTCATGAGTTATATTTTAACTCATAATACCTGCCCAACTTGATTTCCAGTTGAAATTCAAACTAAAAGTTGACCAAAACTGCATTTCAAGATGACGAAATTGGACCCAGATCAAACTTTTTGCCTTGAGTTATATTTCAACTCATAATATGTGCCAAACTTGGTATTAAGTTGAAATTCAATGTAAAAGTTGACCAAAACTGCATTTCAAGATGACGAAATTGGAGCCAGATAGAACTTTTCGTCATAAGTTATATTTCAACTTATAATATGTGACAAACATGCTTTCAAGTTGAAATTCAAAGTAAAAGTTGACCAAAATTGCATTTCAAGATGACGAAATTGGAGCCAGATCGAATTTTTCACCATATAAAGTTATATTTTAACTCATAATTTGTGCCAAACATGGTCTCAAGTTGAAATTCAAAGTAAAAGTTGATCAATGTTTTCATAAAAAGCTATTGTGATCAATAATAGACTTAACTAGCAAAAAAATAATGTTAACTTATTTGGTCACAAACATAAAATCTCTACTGGACAAAGCCTTCACCTTGTTGAGCCCAATAATAAATATTTCTTGTCTTAACTATTTTCATTGTGGTCAATAATAGACTTAACATGTAAAAATAAAGTTAACTTATTCGGTTACACCCAGAAATTTCTACCGGACAAAACCTTAACCTTGTTGAGCTCAATAATAATTGTTTCTCATCTTAACTATTTTTATTGAGGTCAATAATAGACTTAACTAGCAAAAAAATGTTAACTTATTTGGTTACAGACATAAAATGTCTACTGGACAGAATCTTTACCTTGTTGAGCCCAATAATAAATATTTCTTGTCTTAACTATTTTTATTGTGGTCAATAATAGACTAAACTAGTAAAAATAATGTTAACTTATTCAGTACACCCATGAAATCTGTACTGGACATACTTTCACCTTGTTGAGCTTAATAATAAATATTTCTCATCTTAACTATTTTTATTGTGGTCAATAATAGACTTAACTATTTTTATTGTGGTCAATAATAGACTTAACTAGTGAAAATAATGTTAACTTATTCGGTTACACCAATGAAATTTGTACTGGACAGAACATTTACCTTGTTGAAGTTAATAATAAATATTTCTTGTCTTAACTATTTTTATTGTGGTCAATAATAGACTTAACTATTAAAAATAATGTTAACTTATTCAGTTACACCCATGAAATTTGTACTGAACAAAACCTTTACCTTGTTGAGCTTAATAATAAACGTTTCTCATCTTAACTATTTTTATTGTGGACAATAATAGACTTAACTAATAAAACTAATGTTAACTTATTCAGTAATATTGTCCTGTTTTCACTGAAAACTTCAGTTCTCCATTCTAAACAAGAAACCAGTGTCATTACCTTCCACTGTACAGGCTATTGGAATGATCGTACATGTCAAAATGGATATTTCAAAATTCTGTAATAAGTTAGGCTGTTAACATATTAATATTTATATGATCATTCTAAAAAACGATTGGTTTCGTGTGACAGCCCTTCCCAACAACACTTCCAAATATTATCGAGATTCGTCAAAAATTGCAATCTGTAGAGCGTTCACAAGCCATGTGTCTCAAACAGGCTGTTTTCAATGCAAAATGTGTCCCCAAACGACCAATTCAGTTGCCACGGCAACCAAAATCGATTGGTGTCGGGATCTTACCATAATATATGTGCCTGCAAAAAATAATGGTGATCGGGTGAGAATTGCGGCCTGTAGCGCGTTCACAAGCCATGTGTCTCAAACAGGCTGTTTTCAATGCAAAATGTGTCCCCAAACGACCAATTCAGTTGCCACGGCAACCAAAATCGATTGGTGTCGGGATCTTACCATTATATATGTGCCTGCAAAAAATAATGGTGATCGGGTGAGAATTGCGGCCTGTAGGGGCGCGTTCACAAGAAATCTCTGCGGACGCGGACGCGGACGGCGGGGCGCGGACGCGGACGCGGACGCGGACGACGAAGCCAAATCCATAGTATCCGCCGAACTTTGTTCGGGGGATACAATTAAAAGCCAAGAGAAAAATACTCTTCAAGTTGTGTTTGCAAAATAATTGAATGTAGTGGGTCCGAAAGCAAAATATTGCATAGGATGACAATTGAGCAGAGCAACCTGCGAACCAAAATGTTTTCACCCCAATCAGTCTACTCGGGATTTTCCCGCTACTGGCTGTCAATGCCAAGTCCTGAAGCCTTTCAGAGGGAGATTTTGCTCGGAGCATCCTAAAAATGGCTTCTGCCTTAACGATTATTCCGCAATACACTCAAATGGGATGGTGCAATCAAAGACTTTGGTTTGTGGGGGGGGGTGGGGCTGAGAAGGGTTCATCGGTTAGTATTGTACAGTATTGTCCCGAGACACGAGGGGAGGGGTGGCATGAGAGGGATTACAAGAATGTACAAATATGGCTGTGCACTTTTCCTGCCTCAGTGCAGAGAGACAGACGCATTGGCATCGACGGAGATGGAATCAATATGTTCCCGTCGCCCTCACGTCCCCCCCCCCCCCCCAGCAACCGTCGTCACCAGACATCGAGGGAGAGAAACGTTATGTGGGCTCGACTCACGGGCTACATGTAGCTTCTCGCAACCTTGCATAAATTTGATCCTTCGTGGGTGGACGCCGATACCGTACGGCCATGTTGGCTCAATAGAGCCCACGGCTCTAAATTCTTGCTCCCTGCACCATGTGTACAGACTTTACCAAGTGTGTACATTTGTGTTGCTTGAATGGATTGTATTCAACACAGCTTATCAGGAACACATAGCGGAAATCCATTATCACGATGATATCAAAAAACAGTATATTCACAATCTATATACATGATATATCTTATTATTCAAACATGACCTGATCGCCAATCGGAATAGATTAGAATTGTACATATAAATACCTCTGCCCCCATCCCCGCTCCCGTACTCCGATTAACAAAACACCACCAATATAGAGCTCTTCGGTGAACGGCTCGATTGCTGCCCAGATTCAGCAATGTACAAGAAAAATGTGAAAGTCAACGCCTATTGATTTGTCTCCGCATTATCTCAGTGGAAAAACCGATCAATTATTACTCGCAATTACGGTTGCTTATACACATCCATCAATATTTCAGACCCATGTACACAAACAGTCGACATTTGTACGCCAACAGTAATTCCATCAAGAGGGTTTTAAGCAGTTGAGAAAATCAATGCTCCCTAGCGGCATTTTTCTTCAAAAAGTGGTGAGATGAAAATCTAACGTCATAATTTTTGGTCAGATTAATCAAGGCAAGACTGAGATGGAATCACACCATTAATATTCAAATGAGAATATGCAATCATCAAAAACAGACTTTAAGAATGATTATACATGATGATAAGATTTTGTTAAAGGGGCACTATATGGGATTCGGTTTTCCAAGATTTGTCTCCAGACGCTTCTATTTATAGAACGAAACATAAGATTACGTGTTCGACCCAGGATCTCTGACGAGCCAATTGTCAGATCAACCCAGGTCGGCTTGGCAGATATCTTTATATAATAGGTCAAAAACGTCATCTGACGTTTTGTTCTATAAATAGAAGCGTCAGGCGAAAAATTTTGGAAACCCGAATCCCATATAGTGCCCCTTTAATATTTTCCCAAACACAGCTTCCACATGTACGGTACTCGTAATTCCCATAATGAGGGGGGTTTTTGATGATGTGATTCACTATGCACTAGAGGAATCTATCGGTATCTGCCACCAGTGATACATGTGGGGGATTACTCATGCACAGTAGTGCAAAGAAAACCACATTGATAAAATGGAGCTATGTTATATTGTGATCTCAGCCTCATGATGCTGAATTTGTTGATTTTTTCCTGTTTGTAATGGATTTGGAATTGACAATGAACAAATACAAGGTTCGAATTTGTATCATGATCCGCGTTCATTCGTTCTTGTGCTGTCTGTTGTGTTTGGTTTAACATGTACATGGGTAACTGTGTTCTGCACATATTTTTTCTTCAAAATATAGGAAATAGCCAACAATCACATCATCCGCTAAATTTGGTTGAAAATTTTGTAAACCTTTAACAGTCTCAACAAAATTGGAAAATTTAAATAACAATTTAATTGAAGTTGACTCTAGATGCAAAAATTTACCTGAATGGATTAATGTCATATTCTTGAATCACAAGAAAGCCCAAAAATGTCCACATATAAATTATATTTCATATTTCCTTCTCAGACTTTTTATATGCTCACAAAAATACCAATAATCACCTGCAGAATAAAGTGCCATTTCAATATGCAGTTGTTGCAGACGCTAAAAAAATATACTCTGTCCAGCTGGTCACCATTTTGTGTCAGATCGCAAATATACTTGCCTATTTTTATTCCCTCTGGTCTCCCTGGAGGGCTTGGGACACATATGGGGCGACACAGGGGGAATATGGCAGGTGGGGGGGGGGGGGTAACAGTGCAGGGAAGGGTAGATCTTTAGGGTCAAGGGGCATTGAACAAACATGGGGATGGGGGATTGGGGTGGGGGGCACAGAACCTGATTGATGCTTCAGCAAATTGATAGATACAGTTGCCAGTAAAAATAATCTCACAGCAATATTTTGTCCCCAGTGATCTCCAGATATATCTGGTGCCAAAATAATCCAGTGAATGATGTCATGCTGAGGTTCCAACAGCTGTTAGTAGATGTGTAATTTTTATATTATCATAGTCAAAACATTGGTATTAAATTAAGCTGAGCTCATGACTATATTTGTCAGTGTGCTCAACTTGACTTTTTTCAAGCAGGGATTGGTTATCATGACTGTATATAACCTCAAGTTACAGGAATTGAATGATATAATTACATTTTTCTGGATAACATTGTGTGGGAGATACATGTAATGTTCCACGCACAATATTTAGATACGAGTATATGTCCTAATCATTTCATCTATCTGAACAATAAATTGTGTCAGATTTAATCACGCATTACATGCATTCATTAATCATGAATGTATTTGCACTGTATTGTTATCAAAGCATGATCATGCCAAGTACCAGAACATAAAACCTGATATCATATCAACATATTTCGGCAGATTATCATCAACTCTGCCAATGACATCACTGAGTATTTGGAAAATAATTATATCACTATTAGTAACTTCCTGTCTTCATACGGCACGTACACTCCACACAATGACATGTAACTGGTCCCGCAAACCAAATTTATACACATAAAATTTTGATCTGAAAATTTAGACTGGCTCTGCCGCATACAAAACATTCCCAAATGGAATAAGCACGTGAATAAAAGTAGTGCAAAATTTATGTCTTACATCACACTCTTTGACAGACAAGAATTGGCCATCTGCTACCACATTGTAAATTTACAGCTCATAAGTCCAACCCCAGTTTTTCTCATTTTCAGAGTTCAGATATATGGTGTTAACCAGGAACAAATTTGATAGTCCCAAGCAGTGTCCAATAAGCTTTATGTGATTTCAAACACATTTATTGAAACTTGGGGTATTATTGTCACCGATAATTTCGCATTAATCTTACAATTAGAAACTGTGACTTTACCCACTTTCAAAATACTGTAAAAAGACTAATTTTGGCGGACGGTTTATTTGGCGGATTTGGCGGAAGGGGAAAAAAAATTTAACTAGATATATGTTAAGAAATATCTGTGGTTTTGAAATGTGGGGGCTCACAACCGCAAATTAACTAGATATATGTTAAGAAATATCTGTGGTTTTGAAATGTGGGGGCTCACAACCGCCAAAATAAATAGCCGCCAAAATTAGTCTTTTTACTGTAGTAAAGTTAGAGACGTTACCAAAAAGAAGCAAGAGAAGGGAAGCAGTAATGACTAACTTTTACCATTTTACAATGTTCCATGTAATTATCCACTGTAAGCAGGTAAAAAATGTGCTTGTGCTTGGTGTGAGTAGAGGGGGGGGGGGGGGGGGGGGGTTCCAAGGCAGGTGATGGGCAGTAAAAATATCATTACAAATCCTCATCGCATCCTCTGCACCTGTTCACAACATGACAGTTTTACAGATAAACCCCTGTCGATTAACCAGTAAAGCACATGGACCTGTCCACTGACTCAACTGTATTATTGTGATAGCAAACGACATGATCTGTAATAATTACAAGCTGTTAGTTTTAGACTTGCATGGCAACAATGATATTTCAACCCATAACCCTTCAACACACCCCCCCCCCACCCCCTCTCACTCAAATCACATCACCTCTATTTCAAATCCTACATTGTAATTTATTCACTTGATGACATGTTCAAAACACATGATAGTTTTGTGAACAAATCATACTATTGCTTCTCTATGCATTTATTATATTGTCCTTAACTTTCCTCAATTGAGACCACAGCAAGAAACGACAAGGAAAATACGTCTTAACTACATCAATATCAACAAAAAACTTTGTATCAAGACACTGTACAAGGCGACACTTGTCACCATGTGAGATATTCTAACTCAGCTGACTTACTAGTATATCATATATAGGAAGGTGTACTTTAGGCTATGGCTAGAGATCAATATACGTCGTCAATTGTTGTATTGAACACATGTACTTGACTTATCAACATTCTTGACAGTCAACAATATACGATTGTAAGCCAGGTGAATATTGCGCAAGTGATACTTTAGTCATGTCTAATATATTTGTAATTCACGAATCAGACGAGATCATGTTAAATGGATTTGGAACAATTTCTATGCTCGCCAACAGTTCCAGATGTACTTCGCAGGATAAATTTGTTAATTTGAAAATTTGTGCACGTGACAAAATTTTTAGATGGGGATTTTATATAGAGTAGTAATATCTAATACTCTTAATTGTCGTAACTACTGAACTACTGAGTAAGCACATTAACTTTCCTGGCAAATAATATTCAATGCAGGCAAACAAATACTAAACTTTCGCGATATTCATGAATTAGTTGTACACAACAGTGTATATCTTCCTAGGATACATTGATACCATCAAACAATCCCTGGCCGAGAAGATGTCTACTGTGTATCTTTCCGATATCCACTGGCACTATATCATTGAATTCTTATTGATTATGATAAACACAGTCACACTAAAACTGATAAGCAATCCTATCACTACACCCTATGGTCCCTATTCACTTAGCTATCTCAGGAGCAAAGGTCAATTGTTATCAGTCGCAATAACAGAAGATGATATCATCGAATATTTGCCCATTAATGGAGTCAGATTTAGTTGAAAACATACATATATTGTTGACAAATACATAACAATTTTCAAACTTTTTTCTTTGTTATTCCAAAAAATGGGATTCATTTCAACCATAGAATGCTCATCATATTTTTTTTCCACATTCACTGAATTTTCGTTTGTGAATTCAGAATTGAGCTTCCAAAATGCAACCAAAATTTAAACGGCCAAATTGAAGCAAAACTCATTGTAAAATGGTTGTATACTATAACTTCTCACCACTTAATGCCCCTATAAGGTCATCTGTTGTAACTTAATACACAACTAACACTTCCGACTGTGGCAATTATTTAATTATGTATGACCCATGGGTTCACCAGCTAATAACCGGCATTACATGGATATATCCTACATTGCTGAGCCCACGTAAATAGCATTTATTGCAGAACACAAATAGTCATGAATGGTTCACTCAGGGCAGGGGTTTTTCAGAAAAGTGAATGAATCTGTATTGCTAAATATTGTAAAACATACTGGCGTGAAGTGAAGGTTTAGTTTGCACACATGCCTAGAAATAAATATATTACAAAGATTTGATTGCGAAGTAGCAATACTAAAGTTCAAACTTCACAACAAATGACACAGAGACATAACATAAATCATCATGTCATTCTCACGATGCAAAGTAGCAATACTAAAGTTAAAACTTCACAACAAATGACACCGAGACATAACATAAATTATCATGTCATTCTGACGATGAAATAACTAAACATGACTAGACTTCCACGTTCCACCGCCCTCAAGCTATCACTGTCAGATGTGGAAATGTGGGGACATACAAAATTTTTGTACATTTCCAAGAAAATTACCCAAAATCATGCATTATTATGATTATACAATGTCATTGAACGCTAAGAATGTGAGACATTATACAATGTAGTAATAATTGTCGCTACGTATTTTGAGTCACAGGTCGTGGGAATATATTCTTCCCTTTTTCACAAAACAGGAAAAACTATCAAAATGAATTTGTGCGAATAAACATGGCTGCTTTCTTAATTTATATTACCTACTCCATTTGACATTCAGTGGAAACAACTGCCAAAGCCACAGCCGACAACATGACAAGTAAAATGTATCAATAATCGACATATTTTTAGGCGGCATCAAAATATGATTACTATGTGAAAATTTCTCTCGAAACAATTATATTGCTTGGGAACAAAATAACTATTTGCAGAGAGAATTGTTCATACAATTCTGCATGTATTTCCTCTACAATAAAAACAAAACAAACAAGGACACCCCAAATCCTGACATGTCCATGGCCTATTTATCGCACACCAGGTCAAGAATGTCAATGTGAGAGGAGCTGTATAGGACAGATTTCACTAATTCCTTCGGCCATACAAAACAATGATAAAAAGCCCAAATTCAAGTCTCCATAGCTCCGTCCCAGAACAAGATAAACCTTAGCAGCTTAAATACAAAGCTAGCCAATTCATTTCCTGATCTCACTATAGTAAGGAAAATATATGTTGATAAATTGGATTTTTTGCTACAGCTCGAATTCTGAGGGTACCCCCTTGAAACGACTCATTTTCATGCCTGACAACCCATATATATCGTTCGCCATCAGAGCCGTTCTGTGCGTGCTGTGGTCTTGACACTCTTCGTGTGCAATGCCAACCAGCCTGGGTCAACAACCAGCCATAGCAAAATATCCACCACCATTCTGCGGGGGATCAAGGGCATCCCCCGTTCTAAAAATAGGGAATTCTCTGACTGTAACGGATATGACGCAATATCATTGGTGTTGTCATGCCTATAGTAATTATGTATGTCTCATCCGTCTACACTGGTGTGTTTGTGCTATGGTAAACATTGCCTTGGCAAATTGGTGCATAATACATGTACTTGGTGGTACTTTACTGCTATTTCAAGGCGGTAGAGGGGGGGTGGGGGCAGGGGGAGGGGGGGGGGTGGGGCAAGACGCCAATCAACACTAATTACTTGAACTGTAAACAGAACAGCAGCATCTTGGAGAAGAGTAGGATATTCATGATGTGTGCACAGCTCTGAGCCATCAGAGAAAGTTGACTAAAAATTACCAAAATATGAAAATCCATGTCAAATTTACCAGTAAGTAATAAGCCTATGAGTATATTGTGGATTCTAAACCATGGATTGTTAACCCCAAAGAAAAACATCTAGGCCTGATCTGAAAATTTGGTTATTGAATTGGGTACGTGTAATTCCAGGTTTCCAGCATGTACCTCTCATGAAATATCATTGACAGTTGTACATATCATGTGTAGTATATAGACAGCAATGGGCTCAGGCAGACAAGAGTACAATGGGGCCGGGAGTCTGCATCACAAAAATCAACAGTATTGATTGAAGCCAATATCTATAACATGCTCAGTGGATTTATAACATGGGACAGTGACAATGGATTCGAAAAAACAACAGCACTCATGTGGAAGGAGTCTTTAGAAACAACCTTCATCACAGTAAATCTATTATGATAATGCCGTCTGCTTAAAGCAGAAAAATTCAACGCAATGATCAAAGGGCGACATCTTTTCAACTGACGACAATCCGTTTACCAATTGACTCTTAAAAACGCAGGCAACGTGAATAACGCACACCGGTATCTTATTGTCAACGCCTGGCGTTTTTATCAGTTAGTGGCCCGATGTACAATAGTATTGCCCCGACCGGGCCATACATGCATAATATTACACGGGCACCTGCTACTGGCGTCTCCCCTGTATCGCAATTTTTCCCTACCTGTCAAACTGATGAGCGTCGCCAGTACTGCCAATAATCCATCTTTTGGAGACATTCTGCCTGCACAAGGCTCTGCCGGCTTCTATCCTTCTCTGGATCTATCCACTTTTGCGGAATTCGCGCAGAAATCTAGACCAAAACAGACATGAAAACCGGCGACTTTCACACTGGGCGCTGAATGGATTCGAATGGGGATTCACCGACTCGTCACTCACCTTGAATCGCTACGCGCCAGAAAATAGTCCCGCCGAAGCGAACACGTTTACTTGCTCAAATTCATCCTTGCTTGTTACACTAAAATAGCAGAAACGTCAAGAGCGACATTTCCTCGCTTTGACCTATCCACTTTACATGTTCAAGTCTATGTTTATTTATAAAGAAGGACATCGAGATAGCCTACAGTAATTGATGTGGCGCATTAATATGAGAATAACGTCATTTCGGTGATGTGGTCGTAGATTAGCTTGACTACTGAACAGTCTCATGTTGCTGACACTGGGAGCAGAATCCACATCCCATGGTGATGATGTGAAGATGGCCCTTGGAGGAGTGCCAACGTGTTGCTATGGTTTCGCTACGAGTTAAACCTTGTGGGACTTCGGACTCAGTCGATAACTGTTGTGATTTCTCAAAATTATTTTGGGACCAATTTGATAAATCCATGGCACTTTTTCCCCTTTTATATAAAAACTAAGATGATTTAAATTTATGACTATGGTAATTTGAATGGGGAAATCCGAAATTACGTGCAATATGTAAAATAAAGAACATGCACATGCAAGTAATTAGTATTTGTAAATAAAATGGGGGAAAATTGCGTGCACTGTGTAAAACAAAGAACATGCACAGGAAATTCGTATTTCTGAATAAAACTAGACGTAAAGGCCTAGAGGCCTTGGGGCATTTCGATACACAACACAATCACAGGTGAACTGTTAATTACTGACAACTCTGCAACCAAAATGATTATGTAGCTACATCCATTTCAATCCAAGATGACGGATCAAGTTGACCCAACATACCCCTAAGACATATTTGCCTAGTGTCACGAGTCCGAAAATATAGCGTCCGTTTTGCTCTACGACAAACCGTTTCCGAGATATCGGAAAGAATGAAAAATGCCGACTCAGCAGAAAAATTCAAGGTCAAGGTAAAAGGTCATCCCTAATACATTTAAGACATGTTTGTCTAGGTCGACGAGTCCGAAGTAATGTCCGTTTCGCTCTACGACGCACCGTTTCCGAGATATCGAAGAAAATGAAAAATGCTGACTCCGCAAAAAAAATTTCGGGTCAAGGTCAAAGTTCATCCATAATACCCTTTACACATGTTGTCAGGGTGACGAGTCCGAAAATAACGTCCGTTTCGCTCTACGACGCACCGTTTCCGAGCTATTGAAGAAAACGAAAAATGCGGGTCAAGGTCGAAGTTCATCCATAATACCCCTAAGACATATTTGTCTCGGTTGAGGAGTCCGAAAATAACGTCCGTTTCGCTCTACGACGCACCGTTTCCGAGATATTGAAGAAAACAAAAAATGCCGACTCGGCAAAAAAAATTCGGGTCAAGGTCAAAGTTTATCCATAATACCCCTTAGACATGTTTGTCTAGGTCGAAAAATAACGAGTCCAAAAATAACGTCCGTTTCGCTCTACGACACACCTTTTCTGTGATAGAGAAGGAAACGAAAAATGTCGACTTGGCAAAAAAATTTCGGGTCAAGGTCAAAATTCATCCATATTAACCCTTAGACATGTTTGTTTAGGGTGACGAGTCTACGACGCACCATTTCTGAGATATCGACGAAAACGAAAAATGCTGACTCGGCAGAAAAATTCAAGGTCAAGGTCAAAGGTCATCCCTAATACCCTTAAGACATGTTCCGAGATATTGACGAAAACGAAAAATGCCGACTCAGCGAAAAAAGTTTGGGTCAAGGTCAAAGTTCATCCATAATACCCCTAAGACATGTTTGTCTAGGTCGACAAGTCCGAAAATAACGTTCGTTTCGCTCTACGACGCAGCGTTTCCGAGATATGCAATGAGCCTGAAGGATGACTCATCAAAATTGTTTTTGGCCCCTGGGTCAAAGGTCGTTCGAGGGATTGACCCTGTAATCGATAGGGCTCCTGTGCGACATTATTTCAACATATAGGGTTCATCAATAGGGTTCATCTATGTAATATATGTGATAACTGGTGAAAATTTCTCGAAGATTCGTCAAGGCGTTCTTGAGTTATCGTCCGGAAACCGAAAAGTGAAAAAAAAAAAAAAAAAATCTGACAAAACCATAAGGTCGTGCCGAAATGTACTAATTACACTAACGTACATGTATGTGGCTGCTCAGGCGGCTCCGACAACATCATATGTGCATGGAACGTTTCCATATAAGCTGGGAAGCCTGTTCAACTATTAATTTGATAATTCCGAGTACTCTGCTTGTTCGTAGATGACATCAAGATATCATTGTAACAATTGTCAATACAAAGACCAATATAGGCCAGGTTTTTTACTAAAAAATAAATTTGTCTGTAATGTTCATCTGCACATTTGATCTCGTTATTGGTAATAATTTCCATGTCTTGCTAAATTTTCATGATAATGGCACATATCTCAAAAAGTCTTGGACACTATCATTGTGATTTTTGGCTTTCCAAAATTATTCGGTCAATAATACAGTGGCTGATCAGTGACATTGTAAAAAGGACTTATGTTCTTCTCGAAATAATCCTAACTGATACATAATTAACGTAATTTACGCGGAAATAAGTTTTTTAGGCGGAAATAACCTTTTTAGGCCTAAATAACATTATTTCCGTGGAAATAACATTAATTATTTACTTTTGCCGTGTGTGAGATACTAACCATATACTGCCTATACGTGTTTCTATCTTTCTCTTGGTCGATTTACGCTTAAATAAAGTTATTTCTGCGTAAGTAACGTTCTTTCTGTGTAAATAAGGCCATTCCTGTTTAATTCTCCGTTTCTCGTCCCCGCGCGCCTAGCTTTTGGTGAGATTCTGAGAAAAAACAACCAAGATAAATATGTAATATTGTGGAAATAAATGCGAGTTTGACACACAGAATTCCGCTAATCTCCGCTGATCGGTAGAAAAAAATTTAAAGAAACCATATGTTTCACTAGATGGTTAGACACAACACCCGCATCGTTTACCAATAGAAATATGCATATAATTCTATGATTTATCAGTAGCCTGTTACACACATTCACAGTGGAATATAGTACTCACGCGGTTTTGCTGTAAATACCTATAAAATATTCCAAGAAGGAGGTATTTTCCAATTTTTAGGTTACCATATCTATGGTCCGATAACCTATTGGCATGGCGTTGCGTCCGTCGTCGGCGTCAGCGTCGGTGGCGTCGGCGGCGTCCGTCCACACACACAACACCCGCATCGTTTACCAATAGAAATATGCATATAATTCTATGATTTATCAGTAGCCGGTTACACACATTCACAGTGGAATATAATACTCACGCGGTTTTGCTGTAAATACCTATAAAATATTCCAAGAAGGAGGTATTTTCCAATGTTTAGGTTACCGTATCTATGGTCCGATAACCTATTGGCATGGCGTTGCGTCCGTCGTCGGCGTCAGCGTCGGTTTTACGATCGGATCTTTCTGAAATTTTGCAAAAAAATACCTAAAAATATTTCAAGAGGGGGGGGGCGGGGGGGGGGGGGGGTATTTTTTAGTTTTTTTATTTTCGCTTTTTTGGAAAAAAAAATGGCGGCCATTTTCGACGTAAAACGGCCAATTTCTGACTTTGGAGGCCATTTTCTCAAAAACTGTTCAGACAGTTTTGAGATTTTTGTTTCAAAATATTCCCCTCATATACCTCTGTGATGTGTATAAGTTTCGTTGGCCTTGAATCGACAGTCTGCGTGTGGCGGCCATTTTGAATTTTTCGACGGGTCCAAATGGCCCTTTCCCATGTTGAATTTTCCTATGCTTTATAATGGGACACATTATTGCTAATATCTCACTTAATATCGAGATTAGAGATTAGGAACCAATTGTGGACATATAGGAAATGATATATGATGAATATTCTCACGACCTTGGATTTGACCTTTGACCTCATTTTCAAGGCCGCATGACAAAATGGCTAATATCTCGCTTATTATCGGCTTTACAGCTTAGGAATCCATAGTGAACTTATAGGAAATGATATATGCTGAATATTTTGGTGACCTTGAGTTCGACCTTTAACCTCATTTTCCAGGTCAGAGAACAAAATGGCTAAAAAATATTGCTTATTATCGACTTTACAGCTTAGGAATCAATTGTGGACATACTGGAAATGATATATGCTGAACATTCTCGTGACCTTGAATTGACCAATGATCTTAATTAAAAGGTCACAGGACAAAAGTTTAATATCTAAAATATATATTGTCCGGTAACCTTTCTTAGCCCTTGTGCTAATTTTTTATTTTCGCATTTCTTCCAAATATGGCGGCCGTTTTAGACGAAAAACGCCCAATTTTGGACTCTGCCTGTCATTCTCTCACTTTTTTTAATTTATGCATTATACGTATACGCCAGTATGGTATGAATAAATTTCGTTGCTCTTGGATCACCGAGCTGAGTGTGGCGGCCATTTTTTGTCCAAAATGATCCTAACAAAAATACGTTAAGCGGTAATAGTGGAGGTAAAATTCGACATTAATAATGTAAATTGACCGATGAAGTGCTTCTAGATGAAGCTTAGGTTTTTATTATGAGCACATATAGGCAGTCAGGTTCTTCATTTGGTTCTTAATTCTTGAATTTGAATTTTAGTGAAATTGATATTTTAAAGCAGTAATTTATTACTGAAAAGAGTTTCATGTATAACACTGCACATTTCGCCGGTAACCTTTCATACCTCATATTTCATGCATTAAGTAATGCACATGTAAGCTCTTACTATTCGTTGCTACTTATCAAACTTAAGATTCATTTCGAGCGTGATCGAATGACAATGTAATATATACAGGAAAGGTAATTTTTGGCAGAAAGCAGTTTTCTCTTTCCTCAGATTTTCTTGTTCATACGCCATAAATTTCATGGTGTTATTTGAGCTTGGATAGCAGGCCTTTCGTGTTGCCGCCATGCGGGAGAATGATTTTTGAAGCTGGAATGCTCAGAAACGGGTAAGATCAAATACCTCGGGGGGGGGGGCTGTGATCAGAAAATTGTGGGCAAACGAGATCCAACGAGGGAACCATTTGTCGAAATTCCAGTTAATCCCCGGCCGGCTTCCTGTCTGGGCATCGATGAACATGCCTTTCAAACATCATAGCGATTCCTGTGAAATTACCACCGTTGGAGCAATCACAGAAGCGTCGTGGCAATCGCAAATCCATAGTATCCGTCGACCTTCTTTTGGGGGACACAAAAATATAGCCCAAGGGGTAAGATAGGTTACCGCATCACAGGTGAAATATGACCTCAAGATCCATCAGTCTAGGTCCACTAAGGCACCTAGATGATGGCCACTGAAGGTCATCTCAGACCAGCTTCAAGCTCACCAAAAGATACACCATACATGTACTAGTATATGATTTCCCATATGCTCACAATTCAAATCTGGCCCTATCTACAGAAGTTTGTATGCAGAATCCAATTGACACAATTCAGGTCAGATATGACCTCTGGATTTATCACTTAAGGTCATATGAGGTCAACGTCAAACTAGAAAAAAAACGCTCCGCAATATATGACTTCCTATACGTTCACAATACAAACCTGAGCTGAGCTCTGTCTGATGTTGTGAAGTATGTAGAGGTCGAATTACACATTTCAGTTCAACGTGACCTTGAGATTTAACAGTCAAAGTCAAGTGATGTCAAATTCAAGGTCATCAGAAGATCGGCCATAAATGACTTTCTATATGTCCATGATACATGCCTACAAGCGTCTTGCCTATAGGGGCCAACTGGTCATTTCAGACTGTTTTGGGCCATTTGGGCCTATATTGTGGACCTTCCGAGCAATTTGAGGCACTCCATCCTGATATACACGAAATATACATGTACAGAACATAATGTCATGAATATATGAAAACAGAGAGAAAGGTGCCCAATAAGTTTCAAGCAAAGTGACAAAGAGTGAAATTTTGGACCGTTTGAGCAATTTAATGCCTACCATTTTCGTACACCTCACAGCTCACCCAAAATTTCATGCCTTTGCAAAATTTGAAAAAAAAATATGTCACCTTACAGATTTTAAGGAAATGGTCACCAAAAACTGAAAAGCCTTTTCTGAAAATATTTATGCATATTTTTTATGCAAAATTTCAGAAAGATTCTACCTTAAACTTTAAAGATAAAAAAATATGAACGGACGACGGACGCAACGCCATGTCAATAGGTTTAATATCGGACTATAGGTTCGGTAACCTAAAAATACAAATGAACCTTGGAATTTACCATAGACTGCTACAGGATACAAAGTAACCCTGACTTGCTCACGAATCCCCTTTGAGGTCCTAGTGGCGTCCACATAAACGTCAATTACATGACACACAGAAGGCCTATAGTCCAATCAGAAATCATGTTCCATGTGCATGTTCAATTCATAACCTTGATAAATTTTGGAAATGACAAATTTGGGGAGTAGTCTAAATACATTTACATTGAAACAAGATAATAGTCAATATATTTGGAAAAGGTTGAGGTCATTTTTAGGTTACAGGATATGGTCAGATCCCTGGGGGTCAGATAACCTATTGTTGTGTCGTTAAGTCCATTGTCCGTCTGTCGTCCGTCATCCGTCCACATTTTTATCTTTAATGATAAAAATCCAAAAGTCCAATCTTTCTGAAATTTTGAACAAAAATGCCTAAGAATATTTCGAGAGGGAGAGAGATGTAGTTTTTCATTTTCACATTTTTCAAAAATAGCAGCATTTTGTCTGCTTAAAAATTCACTCATCAGCTTTGATATTTCAAGAGATTCCACTCATCCACCTTTATGTTGTGTATAAGATACAAGTTTCGTTACCCTTGAATTGCCGGTAGCTGTGTGTGGCGTCCATTTTGATTTTCTGACGGGTCGGTAAATCGTCGTTTTAAAGGTTAAAACTAGTATTATATACTACACTTACCTTTATAATACTACACGGGTGACCTCAACAGCCTACTCAAAGAAGGCTCCCCCATTGAGAAACCTTCCTATGGGGAAGAATAAAGAATAACCCCTCCAATGCTGCCACCAGGGGCAGCACCGTGGCAAATTCCTCCATTCCCAATAATTCCTTGTCTCAGGGACGAGTACAAAGGAAGCAGGGCCGGAAGGGTGGGGCAATTTTATAGTATTACGGAGGTAATTATGGTGAATAGTACTAGTTTTTACCTTTAATTACCTCCATAATACTACACGGGGATAATCAGAATAGACATAGCAGGTGGGAATTGTACCCATCTACCCGGAGTCTACCCAAGTAGACCAGGAGGTCATTCTGTTAATTGATAACAAAAATAATTTTTAAAACTGCAAAAAGCTACACACCAAGTGAAGAAAATTTCAGTCTTGAAGCCACTTCATGAATGCATTTCTTGATCCAAGAAGAGATTGTCGGAGAACGAATACCTTTCTTAAAACTCTTCAGATAAGAGACGGAAAGGAACTTTTTATCATTACGAAAGTCTTCGGTTTTGTCAAGATAAAAGCGCAACCCACATATCGGACAGAGCTTCGCGTCGTTCTCCAAGTCCGTGCCAATGGAGACATCTAGAGCCGGGATCACTACCGCCAACAGAGGAGCCATAGGAAGCTAGGTTTCCAGAGGGAAAGAAAGGAAAGAAAGGCAAGAAAACACCCAGTCTCACTTGAGAATAGTTCTCCTTCCAACTAATCTCAGACGCATCCAAAGCGTGGATCTCACCTCGACGCCTGCTAGAAGTCAGGGCTGAGAGACTGTTTTCCAAGTGGCCAACTATTGAGGTGTGCCGACGCCAGGGGCTCGGACGGGGTGGAGGCCAGACGGTTCAGAACCAATGACAAATCCCACGCCGGGGTGGGATTGCACGCCACAGGACGATCAACCTCGAAATTTTTAAGCAGAGAAGTCAAGGCTTGATCGGTCCCATGATCAACAACCTGTTGCTGCAAAAGCGACTTAGCGATGGCCGTTCGATAGCCTGCCAGGGACGATGGCGCCCTGTCTTCATTGAATTTTAGCAACAGCAATTAAGGGGGCATTGGCCTTGACAGTATGCCTGTGCTCAAACCAAGCACTGAAGACTGCCCACTTTGACTCGTAGACCGCCAGAGAAGACTTCCGATTTGGCTGTGCGATCCGAGAGGACACTTCTTCAGAAAAAAAAACCTTTGCGCAGTTGGGGACTGGCGACACAAACGTAGGAAGCCTGACGTTCCAATGAGTGGCAAACAGGTCCATGTCAGGTTGATCCCAAAGTCGACACAGCTGCTGAAAGACCGCTGGAGACAAGGTCCATTCCTAGGTTCACCTGACCCCGCCGAGAAAGCATGTCCACCAAGACTTTGCGACAGCCGGGAATGTGACAGGCCCAAAGCAGAATCAATCGGGCGTTGCACCATTGAAGCAAGGTGGACACCTGACAACTGAGTGTCAGAGAGTGAGTGCAACCCTGCTTGTTGATGTAAGCCATAACCGTTGAGTTGTCCATAGCAACCATTACGGAATGGCTGACTAACTCATATGTGCAGTTGGCCAGGGCTCGAGATACGGCTTCCAACTCCATAGCATTGATGTGCCATGACGAATAGTGGCCGCTCCAGAGGCCCGAAATCTCTTGGAACTCCAAGTGGACTCCCCAGCCCTCTGTACTGGCATCTATTAACAGATGCTCGGATGGCAGCAGAAGACTGAAAGGAGAACCCTTTGTCAGGCTACCAGATGCACTCGCGAGCCACTGGCGACAACGTTAACAGAGCAGAGACGGGGTCGGTAGCTTGACACCAACTGAGTCTCAGGCAATGCTGATGCTCTCGCATATGAAGGCAGCCGAGAGGCAACAGCTTCTCCATCTCCGCCAACAGGCCCAGAAGAGACTGCCAGAAGGCGGCCGACTGACGCAGATGTGCCAGAAAGGGGGCTAGGAGAGGATGCAACTTGCGGATCCACTCCAGGGGCAGGAAAACCATGCCCGACGTGGTAACAAACTGGTAGCCCAGGAATATAAAATTTCGAGTCGCATTGAGTTTCGATTTCTCGAAATTGATAGCCAGGCCCATGATCTGAAACGTGCTGAGCACCCAATTGCGATGTTCCATCGAAGTGTTTCGAGACTGACTGCTTATGAGCCAGTCGTCGAGGTACTGATGCAGGAAGATACTGCACTGGTGAGCAAGGCTTTGGATCTCACGCACCATCAGAGTGAAGATCCAAGGCGACAGACCTTAGAGCACTGAACTGCCAAACACGAGCCAGGTAAGCGAACCTCAGATACCAGCGGGAGGCAGGGTGGATCGGAATGTGAAAGAAGGCATCTTTCAGATCCAGAGTGACTGCCCTAGCGTCCACTGGGAGTGCTAACCGAATGGATTCGGCCAAGGCGAATTTGGAAGTCTTAACGAACAGGTTCAGCGGTGACAAGTCTATCACTGGACGCCAACTGCCTGAACTCTTTGGAACCACAAACACAATACTGTAGAGCCTGCCAGTCCTGAGATCTGCGGGTTCTATGGCCCCTTCGAAGATTAGTTCCTGAATCTCGACATCAGGCTGTCCGCTTCTCTGGTGCTGACGGCAGAGTGAAGGGCTTGGAATTGGGTGACAGAACAGGTATAGAACTGAATCTGGAATCCCTGAGTACTCCCACGATCCAAGGGCTGGCTTCCATCACTTTCCAAACAGGCCAAAAGAGATTCAAGCGCCCGCCGACTGGCTGCTCTGCAAGACCGAAATGGGGGAGAGCCGCCTCAGGTCCTCCCTGCTTAACCAGCGGGTCCTGGACGAGTTCATTGTTTGCCGCCTGGACACGGTTTGAAACCTGCCACTCAGGGAAGAGAGTTGTGAGATTCTTCCAACAGGGCCTGCGCACAAGGTAAGAGCATGGGAGCTGTGCAAAGTCATGACCAAAGTGCAGCCGTGAGCTTGAAAGAAAGAAACTTCAGGAAGGCATCCCTCCGATACTGTTCAATCGTGTAAGTGCCGTATGTGAAAAGGAGACGAAAGGAGACCGATCACACCAGTGAGCTGCCCCTGTATTGAGGACTGGGCAAGAGAGCCCACTGTAGCTTGGCATGCAAAGCCCTCAAGGAGATCCCGGGCTGCCGCAAGTAGCCAATCTTGAGTGGAGTCAATCGGGATGGCAGAGCACAGAGACTGCTGTACGTCGTTCAGCTAGGTGAGCGGAGCCGATACCGAGGAAGGAGCCAATATAAACTGCAATTCCTCCTTGGAGAGTTCCTTGGGTGCAGCAGAGAAGTCCTTCTGCGAAGGCAAGTATAGTTTAGATAACTTGGGTCGCTTGCCCTTGTTCCCCTTGGCACGGATCGCGGCTTTGTGGCAACACCGGAAGGTCTGGTGGATGCTTCGACTCAGTGGTAGCAGCTGGCATGTACTCCTTGGGAGAACCGGCTGGCCACATGAGACAAGATCCACAGAGGAGGAGGTATCTGCAGGAAGTTCCGGAGGAAACTGAGATCCTAAGCGGAAACATATCAGCAGGAGTTTCTCTCGAAAAAGCAGGTCCTGGCGTGAAGTGCCGTCCACCTCGCATGATGGGCCGAGACTGGATGCTTCGTCCAAATCCTGGTCTTCCTCCTCCGAATCCAAGTTCGGGTAGCGGCGATTCCGAGAAACTTGAGAGGCTGTAACGGAAGGGGGAGGTGGTGGTAAAGGCCGAGCTTGTGGAAGAACCTGCGCTGGGATGTCACAGCGAGAAGGCCGAGGCATAGGGTTGAGAGTCTGAGACGGTGTACTCGCGAGCAACTGTTCCGGTGGAGCAAGGCCTGGAGGTGTCGACAGCTGACCACAAGTCGCCTCTCGTCCGCGACCAGCAGAGAGGGGAAGAAAACCCGGAGGAGTCGTAGCAGGTTGACATTGTAGAAAGCTGTGCTGCATCTGTGTCGAAAGTTGTGCAAACATGGACTGCATCTGGGCAGTGAGACGCGAAGTAGTGTCCATCTCCAACCTCTGCACATCCTGTGTTGCCGACGGCAAGGAAATCCGAAGTAATCTGCTGTAGCCGTCAGGGCTGGGTTCAATTACTTTGGTCAATTACAATTACAATTATAATTACAAACAGAACACCAAGGTCAATTGCAATTACAATTACATTTATTTCAATACCTCAAAATCAATTACAATTACAATTTCAATTACACTGATATGGAAATGTTCAATTACAATTACAATTACATATAATTACAATCAATTACACACAAAACATCGAAAAATATCATCTTCATCAGACACAGTTCAGGCTGGAGAGATTACAATGCAAATCATGCAATCATCATCTAAGGCTGCCAGGTACGTTTCCACTTGGCTTGGGCCGCCTGTAGGGGTCGGCACAGTGGTGGTGTCCATGAATCGGAAGAGTTTGCATTTCTTCTTTGGTGGTGACGCTGCAGTTGGTTCTTCCCAGGGTGTAGGTGGGGTGATTTCGTTTACACGCACTGTCAGCTTTGCAGTGACAAGTGGAACCTCCCCTGAGTGACACCATGACAACTTCCAGCGAGGATATAGTAGAGCTGCCATCTGAAATGCCTCATTCTCTTCATATTTCGCTAGGCGTTTCTCGATTGATGCCTGTAGCGTGGCCACCATTTTGGACTTGTATGTTGTTGAAAGATGCTGCAGCTCAGCTCTCAAGCCTCGAATGCAAGGGATCACAAGACTTGATGTAGGCAGCTTCTCTCCCTGGCACTGGTCGGTGGCAATCTCAAACGGGGACAGGATTTCTGTGATTTCCCTTATGACAGACAGTTCGTACTTGCTCAGCTTTCCCTGGTAATCGAGCTGATCAAACTTGGCTGGATCGATGCGCAGGATGGAATTCAACATCTTGAGCGTGCTGTTCCATCTGGTGTCGTTCTTTGCCTGCAACTTGTAGCTACCCTCGAGTGCATCGGTTGCTAGGCAAGAATGGCGAACATGGCTTACTAGCTTTGACGCCTTGGCAATGGTTGTGGAGACTGACCCTAGCTTGTTCAGTCCGTCTTTCACTACAAGCTGCAGTGTGTGCAGGAAGCAGGAAACGTGGTTGGGGAGAAAGTCGAAGTTGATCCCATCCACTGGGGAGACTGCGGAGTCGCCATCATCTTCCTCATCACTGTCATCAGCTGTGATGAATCCAGGGAGTTGAACGAAAGCCTTCAACATGTTTGCAGCGTTGTCCGTCACGACTGTTATCTGCTTGTCCTCCAGGTTGAAGTCGGCAATGATCTGCTCGTAGGCATTTCGGATGTTGTCAGCGGTGTGTGAGCCAGTAAATCTCTGGCATGCCAGCATGACACTACGCAGCTGGAAATCCTCTGTGAAGTGGCCAGTGATTCCGATGTAAGCGCGCATATCCCTGCTACTCCAGATATCCACAGTGAGGCAGATGGCTGGTAGGGTACGCAGACTGTCACTGATGGACTTGTGCGTCGAAGCTGTTTTCTCCGGAAGCAGGACATTGGTGAGATGTTTGCGGCTGGGCATTGTGTATGCTGGTTCAGCTTTATTGATGACACGGCAGAACCAAGGATCATCAACTCGGGATAGTGGCTGAAGTGAATGTGTTAGGAAGTCGATCACATAACTGGTCAGTTCCAGCTGTCGACTATCTTTCTGTTTCCATTTTGCAGAACAAATCGTCAAAAAGTTGGCGACCTTTGACTGACTTCCCGAAGCAATGGGTGGGGCTGACGCTGGCTGTATGGTCACGTCGGGATGATTTCTCTAAAATACCAAATAACACAAAAATTATATTATGATATGTATTAAAACCAAAAAGTAACAATTAGAATCGGTAGGTCCAAGGGTATTTACATCTGGTTTGTAAACATTAATTAGACTTCCGTGCAGGACTCTTTTGACACTAGCAGTAGTATGCTCTTTCTTACTATAAAACACTCTCAATACAGTCACATGATATACATGTAATGTACTACCTTTCTGCTTACCTTCATGTGTGTGTGAAAATTAGAAGTTGCTGCGTACGACCCAGAAACAAGACGGCTGCATATTTTGCATTGAATCTTGAACTGGCCTGTTGTATTCCCAGTCGGGGGACGGAAATGGCTAAATATCGGAGGTGCCATGTTGCTGTTGACTTAGTTTGACAACTGATGATACTAAACATCAGTTAGGCTGTTTTATCAATCTCCCACAGAGCTGTCTGCAACTGGGCGGTATCCAGACTGAATATTCCACCAATCACATGCCAAGTCTGTCAGGCACCTACTAGTATCGATCAGGTTTATTCATCTCTTATCAGGCTAGTAAGGATCTACCTTTCATGTTCTTCACAGCCCAGATCAAAATGTATTGTCATGGTTTCTTTCACTAGTGATTGCGCAATGAGGGACACTACTTCTATTGTTAGACCTAGAGAGAACTATACAGAACAGGATTATATGTGCTATCAGTTTCAGTCATCTCACACACTAAACATTTTATCAATCAAAACTTGGCCCAAAGTAATTTGTCATAACATGAGGAACATCTGTGATGACTGATCCACCTTATTGTTTCAACTTTTCATAGACGCTTTGTGATCTCATCTTGAACAATAAGTGAAATCAGTTAGCAGTCGCTCTTGTTTATTCTATGCATTCATCTCTTTAGTCAGCTCTATGTTTGCTGATCACTGTGGGTGGTTGTGAGTTTGAAAGCCTGTGTGTCTAAATGTGTGTCTATGTATGGCATCGGACCAAAACATTGGATATATGTACTGTAATTGAACTAGTTTTTCAATTATTTACATCAATTACAATTACAATTATTTTAGGAGCATTTTTCACAATTACAATTACATTACAGTTATTTTTCTTGGTAACTTTTCAACTACAATTATAATTACAATTACACCAATTTGTAATTAATTACTCAATTACATAATTACAATTGAACCCAGCCCTGGTAGCCGTGAAGGAGACGACCTGCTTCGCTGGGACATCGTCTGGAAGAGAGAGCGGAAGTTAGACATGATAGCATAACCTCCTCAACCCCCCCCCCCCCCCACACACACAGATGTGGTGGAAGAAACGGTCAGTACTCACTGATAGCATAGGCACCAGCCGTCCAATCGGAACCTGGAAGCCAGTTGGCTCTGGGGATCCGATCGGATCCCGGGTCCTGGAATCTCGAGAGGGGACGGGGCCAAACAAACTGTGGTTTGAACTGTCCTATACCTGTCCTAGTCGATCTGTCCTATACATTCGGTTCCTGGGACTTGAGGTGGGTTTGGAAGCAACGGCGGGGCATCGAGGGACATCCCTTGTTAGATACCCGGGCAGCAAGAAACTGACAGCTGTGAGCTATCAGAGCCCGGGACCCGAACAGGGGCCGTGTTCCTGTCGTTCTTAGCCAAACGCCACTGTGTAACCTGTCGTTAGGCGGTGTCTCGGAAAACGAGTCCGAATTCCCATCGGTGCCCAGAACCCGATCGGGTCTCGGGATCCGAGCACCATCGTGAAACAAGTGCATGTTTGACATAGATGCGGGAAAACAATCTGCGTTCCTGATGGAGCCCGGGAGCCGAGCGCCCACATGCATCATACGAAGACTTTGGAAACATGCCCCTTGGAATGAACAGTGAAGAAAGATCATGCCACACTAGCTGGGCAATCAATGAAGCTTCGAACACTCGACGACTGAGGGCGAAATGCCCCGAATTGGCCTTTGGGGCGAGAACACTGACTTGTACCCAGAGGTTTGTATCAAAATCATATAGGAAGTTTCATATGGAGCATCTGATCTTGAACTTGAGCTAAGATGACCTTGAGTGGTAAATTCATAGATTAGGCCATAGTTATTTAATTTATTGGTTTACGGATGCCCCCAACCCTATTTTTCTTAAAATGGGAAATAAATATAATTGGTTCCAAAGTCCTAAATTATTTGATTTGCAACCGACCGTAGTGTCGAGCTAAAAAAATATATTTAAATAAATTATCTAGTGCTGGCATGCTCTATATGAATTATCGAGCGCTGGCAAGCCTTAAGATAATCTAAAGCTTCTAGATTCTTGAAAGATGGTCATAAAAAATATTTATTTTTGGGCGACCGACTGGTTTAAGTGTCAAATTACATTTATTAGGTTACCGAACCTATGGTCCGATAACCTATTGTCGTGGCGTTGTGTCTGTCATCCATTCGTCCGTCTGTTCACATTTTCATCTTTAAAGTTTACGGTCGAATCTTTCTGAAATTTTGCACAAAAATATCTAAAAATAGTTCTAGGAGAGGGTTTTTTTTTATATATTTTTTTTTATTTTCGCATTTTTCTCAAAATGGCGGCCGATTTTGACGAAAAATGCTCAATTTTGAACTTTGACAGCCATTATCTTAAAAACTGTCTGATCAGTTTTTGGTTTGGGTATTTGGTTTCAGAAGATTCGGGTGGGCGAAACAGTTTTTATTTTCTGCCCCAAATCGCATTACTATCCATTTTGGGCCATTTCTGGGCCAAAAAAATAAATTCACCCTTCAAAACAATTTTTGAACTTTTTTTCCTTCATAATGGGAGCTGCCAGAACTGTACTTACAGAAAGCCTGAAGATAGAGCTTAGATATTGTCACTTTCAAATAGAAAGCCATATATGACTATTTATGTGGTGACCTTGAATTTGACCTTCGATGAACTTGAAAGGTCAAAACAGCCTTTTGGGGTGAAAAAAAATGTCCAAATTTGCTTCTACAGATGAAACTAGACGCTTCCGGTCACCTACGACCACTTGGGTGTACCCCCGTAGCCCTACCATCCCTGTTGCTCCAAATATATTACTGATGAGTGTGAAAAAGTAGAGCAAGGCTGAAAAAGATTACCAGAGAAATGTAAAATCTTAAGCCACAAATGTTTTTATTCCATCAAAATTGCTGCATTGACCTTTCAAGGTTATTGAAGGTCGAATTCAAGATCACCACTAAAATCACTGCATATGAATTTCCATTTCAACATGTTCGATAAAATAACGAAATAACCGCCAGATCAAACTTTTCACCTGAAGTTATATTTCAACTCAGAATATTTGACAAACTTAGTTTCAAGTTGTAATTCCAAGTAGAAATTGACTAAAACTGCATTCCAAGCTGAATAAATTGGAGCCAGATCGAACTTTTTACCAAAAGTTATATATTAACTCGTAATATGTTCTAGACTTGGTTTCAAGTTGAAATTCAATGTAAAAGTTGACCAAAACTGCATTTCAAGATGGCGAAATTGGAGTCAGATCGAACATTTCGCCATAAGTTATATTTTAAATCATAATCTGTACTAAACGTGGTTTCAAGTTGAAATTCAGAGTAAAAGTTGTAGTCAGGAGGAAATTTCACACAGTGTGGAAACATAGTACAGACTTTTTCTGATGAATGATATGGCTTCATAATGGACAAGAAATATTTATTATTGGGCTCAACATGGTAAAGGTTCCGTCCAGTAGAGATTTCACGGTTGTAACGAAATAAATTAACATTATTTTTGCTAGTTTAGGTTATTATTGACCACATGAAAATAGTTAAAACGAGAAACATTTATTATTGAGCTCAACCAAGCAATTGGAGCTGAATCAATGTTTTCACAAAGAGCTATATTTTCACCCCAAATATGTTCCAAATTAGGTTCGAAGATAAAATTCAAATTGCTTGGTTGAGCTCAATAATAAATGTTTCTCGTTTTAACTATTTTTATGTGGTCAATAATAACCTAAACTAGCAAAAATAATGTTAATTTATTTCGTTACAACCATGAAATCTCTACTGGACAGAACCTTTACCATGTTGAGCCCAATAATAAATATTTCTTGTCTTAACTATTTTTTATTGTGGTCAATAATATATTTAACTGGTAAAAATAATGTTGACTTATTCTTTTACACCCAGAAATCTCTACTGGACAAACATTTACCTTGTTGAGCTCAATAACAAATGTGTCTTAACTATGTTTACTGAGGTCAATAATAGACTTAACTAGCAAAAATAATGTTAATTTATTTGGTTACAGCCATAAAATCTCTACTGGACAGAACCTTTACCTTGTTGAGCCCAAAAATAAATATTTCTTATCTTAACTATTTTTATTGTGGTCAATAATAGACTTAACTAGTAAACATAATGTTAACTTATTCGGTTACAACCATGAAATTTGTACTGGAAAAAACCTAAACCTTGTTGAGCTTAATAATAAATGTTTCTCATCATAACTATTTTCATTGTGGTCAATAATAGTTAACTAGTAAAACTAACATTAACTTATTCGATAATATTGTTCTGTTTTCACCAGGAACATCAGTTCTCTATTCTGAAGAATCCAGTGCCATTTGCTTTTCATAGTACAGAGTATTGGAGTGATCACACATGTCAGAGAGGGTATTTTAATGGTCGTAATAACATAGTCAGATAACTAATTAATATTTATTCGATCATTCTGAAAAACAAAAGGTTTCGTGGGACAGTCTTTCTTTTCGAGCCTGTGCGATTTCATTATCATTCATCGAAAACTCCCACCCGTAGAGCGTTCACAAGCCATGTGTGTTAAACAGGCTAATTTGAGCACAAAATGTGTCGCCAATCGGCCAATTTGGTTGCTATGGCAAACAAAATCGATTGGTGTCGGGATCTTACCAAAAGATGTGCCTGTAATAAAAATTATTAGAATCGGTTAAGAATTGCAACCTGTAGAGCGATCACAAGAAAATCTCTACGGCGGCGGCGGCGGACTGTATAAAAAATTATTAGAATCGGTTAAGAATTGCAACCTGTAGAGCGATCACAAGAAATTCTCTACAGCGGCGGCGGCGGACTGTATAAAAAATTATTAGAATCGGTTAAGAATTGCAACCTGTAGAGCTTTCTCAAGAAAATCTCTACAGCGGCGGTGGCGGCGGCGCGACAGAGACATATCCATAGTATCCATAGACAATCATTGAAGATAGAGCTTATGTTTGCATTATGCGCATATAGGAAGTCGTATATGGAACAACTGATGATAATCTTGAACTTGACCACGGATGACCTTGACTGCTAAATGTGTGATATGGAATGTCTAACTTGGCCGCTGAGGGTTAAAGTCTTGCACCTGAAGGTTAGGATTATTTTTTAAGCTTATAAGAATATGGCATATCTATTGGTGACCTTGAGCTTGACCTTAGAGGATCTTGAAGTCTAAATCTCAAAGTCTCGCCTGACCTGAAATGTGTAGATTGGCCTCCACAGACGAAATATTGTTAATCGGAATTATATATTTGTATTATGAACATATAGAATGTTCTATGCAGCACACCATATGGTGACATTGGAGTCCACAAAGATGACTTGGTTGGTGAATCTCACGGTCATATGTCACCTGCAATGCGTAAAATCAAAGTTGTCCAGTGACCTATCTTAGCCCTTGGGCTGATATTTTTATTTTCATAGACCCAATTTTTTGGTTCAAAATCCGTGAACCAACGAATCAAATAACTATCGCCTTACATTTGAAGTAAATACATTGTAATGTCAATTGGCCGATGCAGACAGAATGCTTGCAGATGGAGCTATGATAGGTTTGTATTATGATCATATAGTCAGTCACATCAGGTTGCCTTGGTGACCTTGAATTTGACCTCTAGTGAACTTGATATCATAAAGCGACAATATTACTGGAAACAGTTTTACGTCAACACTGTACATTCGTCCAGTAAATTTTATTGACTCTTGGGCGAATCTCTAGGGTTTACTCCGACCTACATGTAGGGCATTTTGAAAGGCTATCAATAATGGCCTAGGCATGGAGGAAAGCTTTTGAATAAGTGCAACTGGTTTTACTTCTGTGTCTTATCATTAGATCCCAAAATATAAATAACAAAAAACAGTGACCTATGTGATCTTCAATTGAGTCGAAGGTCAATATGAAAGACTTGGAAATTTCATGATTTGAAAAACCATATGTTTTTCCAATGGTTTGGTAAGTGTGGTTTCTAGTGGTGGCTATCCATTTATTCAGAACGTCATGTTATATCAATGACAATGATTGTTCCCAACGCGCGTCCAGAAACTAAACAAATTGATGGTGCGAGTCCCATGATGGATGATATGCTTTTCAACGATGAGCGCGTTTCAATGTTAGGTACCGATAGCAAATATAGCGATTTGATTGACATCAAACATGATCCTAAAATTAACTCATTTCGCAAAGCGAAATATTGTGGTCTACACATAAATATACATAGTTTGCCAAGCAAGTTTGAACAGTTGAAATGTATGCTGGCAGACCTCAATGAACAAGGTGTCGATGTCCACTTCATACTTCTTTGTGAAACTTTTCTAACTGAGGCCAACTCGAATAATTTCCACATTCCCAGTTATAATTTTATATTCCGCAATCGTAAGTCACTCTCCCGTGGAGGAGTGGCTATGTATATCGCTGACCAATTTAATTTCATTGAACGGGATGACATCGCAGTCAATATTCAGGGTGAATTCGAGAGCGTTGTTGCCGAAGTGCAGACCTCATCAAAAAAAGGTAATCTATTATTGGCCGAAATATATCGAGTGCCAAATACAAACCAGTGTGTTTCTCTTGAGCGATTCCAGAAAATAATATCTAATTGTAGCAAAACCAACTGTGATTTAATGATTGGAACAGACCAAAATTTTGACTACATGAAAGTGAATACCAACAAATATGCATCTGAATTGCTAGATATTTTCATCATGGAAGGGATATTACCTTCTTCGCTCGTCCCAAGTAGAGTTAATGATACTTCTGCAACACTTATCGACAACATATATGTCAGACATGGTACTAACTGTCATGATATTGTGTCCAGAACAATGGTATCAAATATATCTGATCATCTCCCTATACTAATTCAGGCATGACAACACGAATGATATTGCGTCATATCCGTTACAGTCAGAGAATTCCCTATTTTGAAAACGGGAGATGCCCTTGATCCCCCGCAGAATGGTGGGGGATATTTTGCTATGGCTGGTTGTTGACCCGAGCTGGTTGGCATTGCACACGAAGAGTTTCAAGACCACAGCACGCACAGAACGGCTCTGATGGCGAACGATATATATGGGTTGTCAGGCATGAAAATCAGTCGTTTTAAGGGGGTACCCTCAGAATTCGAGCTGTAGCGAAAAATCCAATTTATCAACATATATTTTCCTTACTATAGTGAGATGAGGAAATGAATTGACTAGCTTTGTATATAAGCTGCTAAGGTTGATCTTGTTCTGGGACGGAGCTATGGAGACTTGAATTTGGGCTTTTTATCATTGTTTTGTATGGCCGAAGGAATTAGTGAAATCTGTCCCTAACATGTATGGGACATCGTTCACTGGTTACGACGAATGATCCTTTAATATTTACACACCGAAACCCGGCGATGAGCAAATTCATAAAATATCAAATGAACTGAAACTGACTGACTGGCAAGCAGTCCTAAGAGACGACAATGTAAACATATGCTACGAAATATTTATTTCTCATTTTAATTGTATCATTGACAAATATGCACCCATGGTAGAGTGCAGAATACCACGTAAATCTGTTATTCGTGACAAGTGGATGACTCCTAGTTTGATAAAATGCTCTAAACGCTGCGACGTTCTTTACAGACGGTCGCTTGGCCGTGACAAGCGGAGTGAAGAGAGTGTTGCTTACACTAACTACAGGAATATATTCAATCGATGTAAGCGCCTTGCGAAACAAACATATTTCAAATCCCTGTTGGAAGAATTCTCGCAAGATATAAGGAAAACTTGGGGTGTACTCAATACAGTGATTGGTCGTAATATTGTGAAAGATGATACTTCTATCACTTTCAATGTAAATGGGCATAAAATAACTGACAAAGTAAAGATTTCAAATGAATTTGTGTCTTATTTTTCCACTATCGGAGAAGTATCGGCGCAGTCAATCCGCAGTCAATGACATCCAAACCTGTACCCGGATCTATATATTTAGCCCCGACCGATCCATCTGAAATATCAGATATAATAAAGTCATGTAAGAATAAGAAAAGTGCCGGTGATGATAATATCAGTATGAAACTGATAAAAAGTCTCGTGGACGTGGTTATAGTGCTCCGATAGCCCATATAGTGAATCTCTCATTGGAAACTGGCATGTTTCCTGACGCAGTGAAATTGGCGAAAGTAATACCGATTCACAAGGGGAAAAGCAAAGAATTATTCAATAACTACAGACCGATATCTTTGTTACCCAATATTTCTAAGATCTTAGAGAAGGTAGTTCATAAAAGGGTATACAAGTTCATATCAAAACATAATGTTCTTTATAATAAACAATTCGGGTTTAGGCCGAGATATTCAACTACGGATGCTGTCATAACGTTTACGATGGATGTTCTGCGGTCAATGGAAAAACACGAATTTTGTCTTGGTACATTCTTGGATCTATCGAAAGCGTTCGATACGCTAAACCACGACATCCTTCTACATAAGTTGACGCATTATGGTATTAGAGGGAAGTCTCTCGAGTGGTTTACCTCATACTTAAAAAATCGACGTCAGTATGTGTACTATAGCGGTATAAAATCAGAGTATCGCAATGTAAATATCGGTGTCCCTCAAGGAAGCGTCCTAGGTCCACTTTTATTCGTTCTTTATTCTAATGACATCCCACAATGATACTACTGTATACTACTCTAGTGCAAATTTATCCCAGCTTTATGAGCATATGGATGTGGACTTGAAAAGTTTGACTGATTGGTTCAGAGCGAATAGGCTTTCTGTAAATGCTTCTAAAACCAAATACATGGTTTTCACCAGGTGAAACATGAATACAAACGGAGATCCCCATGAATTATATATTGATCGAGATAAACTGGAAATGGTTAATGTTACTAAGTTCCTTGGGCTTCATATCGATGACCAATTACGCTGGAACGCACATGTTGAACACGTGCACAAAAAATATCCAGCGGCATTTATGCGATGAAGAGCGCCAAGTCATTCTTGAAGTATGAAAATTTGAAAACATTGTACTATAGCCTCATTCACCCATACCTCACATATGGATGTATTCTATGGGGAGGCACATATCAGAAGCACTTGAACAAAATTACAGTGGCCCAAAAGAAAACAATTCGATGTTTGAATAATTCTGTTTATAATGCGCATTCATCTCCGTTGTTCAGATATTCAGGAATTTTGAAACTTTCAGATATTTTCGAGCTACAAATAAATGAATTCATGTACAAATTTGTTCATGAGAAACTACCTAATGCCCTCCTAGACCTATTTTATTATCGCCCACAGGGGAATAGGCAAACAACTCGACATGGAGATGACCCGATTATACCTTTGATAACATTTGAAACGGCGAAACGCAGTCTGTTATATTTAGGACCCGCAAAATGGAAAACTTACCCAATGAAGCTAAAAACGCGAAAAGTGTTATATCTTTCAAACAGTTATTCAAACACCACAAGTTTAGCCAGTACTGAGTCCACACTTACCACATTCCACTGGATTATCACTGTAAAATTCGTACATGTTTCTTGTCGTTCTTAAAGAGCATGTGTCACTAAAAATTGGGTATTGGTTTTTTAGGTGTATGTGAAAGCACTATTTGAACTGAACAAAACAGTCTTTACAGCATATTGATATCATGATTTCTTCCAAAGTTATGGCACTTCAAACATTTACATATTCACAGAATCTGACAACAGAATCTGACAACTAATTAATATGCAAATGAGATGTGTGACGTCATTGACAGACTGGTTTTTAATTAGGTGTCTTAATTTGTATCTTTTCTTTTTCTTTTTCTTTTTTTTTTTCTTTGTTGGGTAATACAACCTATACAGAACGCGTAATTGTATTATCATGTACTGAAATGTATATGTATGGGCTACAGACTCTGTCTCTTGTAATGTCCTTGGAAATGTATTTGTAAATGTACTTGTGATAGTAAGATTGACTGTTATTATACATTTTCTAAATAAACTTACTTACTTACTTACTAACAATTGGGCCCTTTTGCCCAGGTCCGTATTGTCTGGTACCATACTTGCTTACAGTATGTTCACCTTGATAATTAACATGAATAGCTCGGAGTATGCATTTACCCTTATAATGTATAATGGGATTGGTCTCTTTGTCACAGGAACACCACAGATTATCAGACTGGGCTCAAAGTAGCCCCAAAATCAACCGCCTACATTTACCACTAGGTTGGGGAGCCACTTTTGGGGCTTAGGGATTGATTGCATATAGATAGAATTGATATTCTCATTATTTTGAGCACAACAAAGAATAACTAGACGCTTCCGGTCGCCTACGACCGCTTGGGTGTATCCCCCGTAGCCCTATCATCTCTGTTGCCCCAAATATATCACCGTCAAGTGTGAAAAACTAGAGCAAGGGCTAAAAAAGATTACCAGAGAAATGTTAAATCTCAAGTCACAACTGTTTTCTTTTCCCCACCGAAATTGCTGCACTGATCTTCCGAGGTTATTGAAGGTCGAATTCAAAATCACAACTGAAATCTCTTTATATGAATTTCCATTTCAACATGTTTGATAAAATAACGAAAATACAGATAGATCAATCTTTTCACCTATTTATATTTCAACTCAGAATATTTTACTTACTTGGTTCCAAGTTGAAATTCAAAGTAAAAGTTGACCAAAACTGCATTTCAAGATGACGAAATTGGAGCCAGATCGAACTTCTCACCATAAGTTATATTTCGACTCATAATACATGTACATGTATGTGCCAAACATGGTTTCAAGTTGAAATTCAAAGTAAAAGTTGACCAAAACTGCATTTCAAGATGAAGAAATTGGAGCCAGATCGAATTTTTCACCATAAGTTATATTTTAACTCATAATTTGTGCCAATCATGGTCTCAAGTTGAAATTCAAAGTAAAAGTTGATCAATGTTTTCATGAAAAGCTATTGTGATCAATAATAGACTTAACTAGCAAGAAATAATGTTAACTTATTTGGTCACAGCCATAAAATCTCTACTGGACAAAGCCTTCACCTTGTTGAGCCCAATAATAAATATTTCTTGTCTTAACTATTTTCATTATGGTCAATAATAGATTTAACTTGTAAAAATGATGTTAACTTATTTGGTTACACCCAGAAATTTCTACCGGACAAAACCTTAACCTTGTTGAGCTCAATAATAATTGTTTCTCATCTTAACTATTTTTATTGAGGTCAATAATAGACTTAACTAGTGAAAATAATGTTAACTTATTCGGTTGCACCAATGAAATTTGTACTGGACAAAACATTTACCTTGTTGAGGTTAACAAATAAATATTTCTTGTCTTAACTATTTTTATTGTGGTCAATAATAGACTTAACTATTAAAAATAATATTAACTTATTCAGTTACACCCATGAAATCTGTACTGGACAAAACCTGTTGAGCCTAACCTTGTTGAGCCTAATAATAAACGTTTCTCGTCTTAACTATTTTTATTGTGGACAATAATAGACTTAACTAGTAAAACTAATGTTAACTTATTCAGTAATATTGTCCTGTTTTCACTGAAAACATCAGTTCTCCATTCTGAACAAGATACCAGTGTCATTACCTTCCATTGTACAGGCTATTGGAATGATCTCACATGTCAAAATGGATATTTCCAAATTCTGTAATAAGTTAGGCTGTTAACATATTAATATTTATATGATATTCTAAAAAAACGATTGGTTTCGTGTGACAGCCCTTCCCAACAAAACTTCCAAATATTATCGAGATTCGTCAAAAATTGCCATCAGTAGAGCGTTCACAAGCCATGTGTCTCAAACAGGCTGTTTTCAATGCAAAATGTGTCCCCAAACGACCAATTCAGTTGCCACGGCAACCAAAATCGATTGGTGTCGGGATCTTATCATAATATATGTGCCTGTAAAAAATAATGGTGATCGGGTGAGAATTGCGGCCTGTAGCGCGTTCACAAGCCATGTGTCTCAAACAGGCTGTTTTCAATGCAAAATGTGTCCTCAAACGACCAATTCAGTTGCCACGGCAACCAAAATCGATTGGTGTCGGGATCTTACCATTATATATGTGCCTGCAAAAAATAATGGTGATCGGGTGAGAATTGCGGCCTGTAGCGCGTTCACAAGAAAATCTCTGCGGACGCGGACGCGGACGACGAAGCCAAATCCATAGTATCCGCCGAACTTTGTTCGGGGGATACAAATATATACGCAGCAGCCAGTGTTTGTCAAGCAAAACACACGAATGTTCGTTTCGGTGAAACGTATAAAATGATTTATCTAATCATCAAACTGCACAGCTTCCGTGATATCATTCATGAAACCATGTCTCGGTTCATCATCCATGAGTATATGTGTGTGTGCTAGCCAAGTTTTAGGTCAGGGGATTGTTTAGTCTTGGGTGATTTTGTTACCTTTACTTTCACACTATAAGTCAATGGGAAAGTAATAATAATGCTTTATTCTTATATAGCGCAAATAAAATGATTTCTCATTGCACTTTACAATGTACATGGAAAACAATGTGAGATAAAAGTAAAATGAAGGAGTTAAAAGAGCATTATGACTTGAATTTAAGCACCAAAGTGTTCAATGAAAAGATGAGTCTTCAGACTCTGTTTGAAAGCACCGGGTTCTCTACAGTTTCTGATGATCTGTGGGAGAGCATTCCAAAGCCTGGGTCCAGCCACGGAGAAGGCCCTGTCTCCGTATGTTTTTGTGTGAGTCCGGGCAACGTCCAAGCGGAGTGATTCAGATGAGCGCAGAGCTCGTGTTGGTACATGCTGATGAATCATCTCAGAGAAATAGATTGGAGAAAGGTGATGTATCGACTTGAATACCAGTAACAGCAACTTGAATTCAATTCGTTTCTGGATGGGCAACCAATGGAGATAGTGCAGGACTGGGGTAATGTGCTCGGATCTCCGAGTGCGAGTGACCAGCCTGGCAGCGGTGTTTTGTATCCGCTGGATACGACTGATCTGGTCGGCCGGTAGGCCAAATAACAGACTGTTACAATAGTCTATCCTTGCAATGACAAAGGCATGCACCAGTCGTTTGCACGTGTAGATGTCCAGGTACTTGCGTAACCGACCAATATACCTGATTGAGGCAATTGCGGACTTAGTGATATGTTGAATGTGTTTTCCAAGGACATATGAGAGTCGATGAACACACCCAAGTCCCTGACAGTGTTCGAGCCGTCCACAAAAACATCACCAATGGACAGTCCTGGGAAGGAATGTGCTTGTCGGAAGCGAGAGCTCAGGTGAATGACCTCTGTCTTAGAGTCGTTGAGCTTCAGCTTGTTTTGTAGCATCCATTTTCGGATATCGGTGATACAGCATTCAAGTTGATGAGAGGCTGAGGAAGATTTGTCCCTAGATTTGATGGTGATGTGCAACTGGGTATCGTCAGCGAAACACATGTATTGGATATGATGTCCTTGTATGATGTCAGCAAGAGGACCCATGTACATGTTAAACAGAATGGGGCCAAGGACTGACCCCTGTGGCACCCCATATAAAAGTCTCACAGCTTCTGATTCCTCGGTGCCAATCCTGACTGATTGGGTCCGCTCATGAAGGAATGACTTGACCCACTTGAGTGCATCGTTACGAATGCCATAACGGCATCGTAGTCGTTCCAGGAGGATGCTGTGAACGATGGTGTCAAACGCAGCGCTTAAGTCCAAAAGAACCAGCGCTGCTTCATCACCTCTGTCCAGCGACAGTAGGATGTCGTTTGTCACCTTCACCAAGGCCGTCTCCGTCGAGTGACATGGCCGGTACGCTGACTGCATGGGGTCTAGGAGACAGTTGTCACGGAGGTAGTTTCGGAGATGAGAAGCCACAACACGCTCGAGACATTTCGACAGATATGAAAGGTTGGAGATTGGACGGTAGTTGGCGAAAACTGTTGGATCTAAGTTCGATTTTTTCAAGAGAGGTGAGACTGCAGCATGCTTGAAACTAGCAGGTACTGTAGCTGTTAATATTGACTGGTTGATGATTCTGGTCATGGTAGGTGCCAGGACAGGAAGACACGCCTTGAGTAAAGTGCCTCTGTCAATGCAGTCACCAGTATGTTACGTGCAATCAGTCCTTAATACCTCATCACAAAGAATCTACAGTGTGCTGCATAGCCTTGATCATTGTTTATCCTACAAAATTTGTACCCAAAATTTCAAAATAACCACATCATATCAGAGCATGTTAAGCACAGACAGACAGGCAGACAGATAATAACTTCTTGGAGAAACAAATTCTGGCGAAATGCGAAGATTTTGCCAAATATACCAAAAGCCATGATAGATTTATAGCGCTTGGAAATGTTTCACTGCTATGGTATTGTTATTGTGTAATTGCAAAATAGAAAACAAAGACGGATTTCATTTTAAAAAATTATATTCGATACAATATACCTTACAGCTATAATATACATTTTTTCAATTGTAAAAGTCAAAAAGTATATGCTGTGCAATATCTAAATATATAGATCGAATATATATATATTGTCAAGAAGACAGTAAATGCAAGTATTTACAAGCAAACAAATATTCAACTTAAAAATATTCATAGATCTTCTAAAATACGAGGAAGCAGTCTCATCTGATGTGTGTCAGATCAATAAATTCAGATCTGCATGCGGATCAAACAATTATTGCGGAATGGTTCTGCGAAGTGAAAAATCACACCACTTTGGGGATAAAAAGGGAAAGAAAATATAAAATCCACAACATATTCATATACATGCACAGGCACAAACTATTTCAGATCACATTTGTCAACGTGACTTTTGGCGTAATGGAATGTTTCATCTTCTATCACACCGCGAAATATTGGAAAAATACTTGATATTACAACTAATGAGATATTCATCATACATTGACAATTTTGTGAAGAATTCAATGCAAAGTTGGTGATGCTCATATAAGACCAAAAAAGGTATTATGGTTCTGGTTATTAGGGTCCCCGAGAAAAAGTGAGACGATGACGCAATTTTTTTATTTATTCCCCACCAGCCCCCCCTCCCCCCCCCCCCCCAAATAAAACAAAATTGGCTGCTGACGATTAACCCGGTTGTTGAACTCGGCCTACAATACAGCCTTGCAAGTCGAAGACACACGGGACAACTTGACTTGATCAATATCTCACTGAAATCGGTGTACATGAGGCAATTTAAAATAGAAATCGACTCTCAGGAACTGCGACTGATTGCGCAATTATTATTTTACTTTTTAAAGAAAAAATAAATAATGAGTGATGCGTGGGGCTCAGAGTAATGTGCACGCCGAACCAGAACCATAACAAAACACTTTTTTTGGCCCAAGATGGATGAAGTCATAAATACAGCCTCTGATGATAAATACAACATTGTGCTAACATTCTTATATGCAAGAACCAGGAATACAAATATTTTCATTCTAACTCAATTCTGATGAGTTTTCTTTCACATACTGGGAGTGAGCATCTATAAATACCTTGCTTGACAGAATACATATGCTAAATATAGTTTTTGGGCGTATTATATGTAACATAAAAACAGTTGTACATAGAAATCAAATACAATCAGCATTTTTCTACGAAGCAGCAACCACAAACTTTTCGAGAACTACGGTACATGCATGTATGGCACATTTTGTGACAAGTATTGTGGCACACTCAGAACAATGAAGCTTCTAATTAACATCAATAATGAATATTCATGATGGATATACCATGGCATTATTGCATGTAACTGATAATGAATATTCATGACGGATATACCTTGGTGTTATTGCATGTAACTGATAATGAATATTCATGACGGATATACCTTGGTGTTATTGCATGTAGCTGATAATGAATATTCATGACGGATATACCTTGGTGTTATTGCATGTAACTGATAATGAATATTCATGACGGATATACCTTGGTGTTATTGCATGTAACTGATAATCAATATTCATGACGGATATCCCTTGGTGTTATTGCATGTAACTGATAATGAATATTCATGATGGATGCACTAAGGCGTTATATTAGAATCAACTTGATTCACATTATCAATACATGGAATATATGGAAATCTATGTTACATTTTGCAATCTCACACACGCACATGATCTAAGCCAGTACAGTAAGAATATTGTTTGTATACATATACAGCAGATTCAGTCACATATTGCAATATCGCAATATGTGAGTCCAGTCACATATTGCGACACTACATGAAAACATTGATACATTTTTCAAAAGTTTGTTCACTTTTCGAAATATCACAAACTTGATCAAACAAAATTCGATCAATGTGGTTTCCCATGAACATAAATTACTGGAAAACAATTCCTATCGGAATGTTTGGCTTCGGACTTGTTCAATAAAATTGTGCAAAACATTCATGACAACCATTGAATCTGCTCGAGAACGAGATAAAATTGATCGCGAGCCACCTATTGGCCATGTTTCACATCGGTGAGGATTTTCACATTTCTAATGTTCTATAATAATAAAAAATGTTACTGCTTCCAATATACAAACACAAACTATAAATCTGAAGATAATTTTGACACTGAGTCTACTTTTACAAATACTGATAATATTCAGGAAGATGATTTCAGTATAGCATCATACATCCTGCACTATCTACCTACGCATATCAGCTTATCAAAGTGGGACTGTGGTCGTAACTTGTGCTGTATTAAATACTAATCTACATTCTTTTTCATGTACATATCATCAAACTCTTTTACAGAAATCATACTATGTCTACAATAAAATTTGCATGACAAATGAAAACTCATATATATCTAAACTTGGGCAAGTGCTGTGAAGAATTTGTGTTCTAAGATACAGGATCTTTTCAGGAAAGTATTTTCCAAAAAGCTGACACAATATTAAGTAGGCAAACAGGAATGGAAAGTGAAACTCGGCTTGCAGAATTACCCTTCACATGTCCATAGCTGGGATCTGGAAATGGAAATATTTTCTTTGTTAAAGCATATTTCATATTTATTATTAATTCGTAAATTATAGTTTCGTAAAGTATTGATTCTGCCAAAAATTAAAGACAAAAGGGTAACTTCGTTCTTAGAAGAATATTTTTTTAATAATAATATTCTTAATAGATGAATTTTACAATGTGTTATCTGAGCTTTGTACTGTATATGAGAACAGAGCTATTGAAAATTTCACTTCAAATAGATCAACTTTCCATAAATAACTCATAATTCCAATCAGAAAATGGCATCATTTACAGCCAATTCCAATGGAAAAAAACCTTGATTTACAGGAATTGTTTGAAATAATGAAAAAACCCCAGAAAAATCACCATCGCTCGTTTCGAAGACATATTCTGTGTTGGGCAGTGAATACCCGATGTCGTTCCTGGCCCGGACCTCCACCTGGTAGTGGGAACTAGGGGACAGGTACTCGAACGTCTGGGAGCTTTTTGGCGCCCGATGATCGTCATTTCGCAGGGAGCGGACCCAGTCCTCCAACGCCCGAACCACTCGGCCCTCATCGTCAACTTCAACCTGCATGGGACCGAAAGAAATCACGTCATTATTACTTCCTTTAGTGGGGTCAATAGAGTACGATCTAACAATACTAGGGCATTAGTTTTGTCATTTGTTTCTGGGTGAGGAAAGTATTGCCGTTACCATTACTAGCGCACCTGAATTTATGTCATATTTCACACAAGTTAACAAGGGCCACTGGCCTCATAGGAAGAGCTTTGAAAATGTTTGCACAGAACTATTTCAAAACCTAATCGTATCCTATTCGGTACATATATGTTGTGGCCATATTGTAACTGTAGCCCATGATATTGTACTGGCCAATCATTTGCTTATTGTTGATTTGGCCTAATATAAATTGATTGATACCATTATTAAGGTACTGATTCCATCTAGTCCCATCTTCCAAACTAGATGTTCTCCAGTCACTGGCGACTGCTGGAGTGTATCTCCCGTAGCCCTATCAACCCCCCACAAAAAAAGTCCCCCCCCCCCCCCCCCAAACTATTAATAGATTCAACTAGCAAAAATCGATGTTAACTTATTTTCATATTATGACCATACCTACTACAAGCATTAAATTAATATTTACCAGAACCTTTATCTTGAACCTAATAGTCAATGTTTCATGTCCTAACTATTTTTTATTGTGGTCAATAGGCCCTAGTAGACACAACTAGTAAAGTTAATGTTAACCTATTCGGTTACAGTCATGAAATATGTAGTGGACAGAACCTTTACCTTATTGTGCCCAATAATAAATGTTTTATGTCTTAATTAAATTTACTGTGGTCAATAATAGACCTAATTAGTATTTACCCATCGGTTTATTTTTTATCTCCATCAGTAGACATGTTATATGTCTTGTTAATTGTCTAAACAATGTCACAGCTCAGAATGCCACATCACGATTCCCATGCAACCAATAATAGTGGTGTAGCAACAACGAGCTATCTGATCATACGTGACATTCAACAGATGGCGCTCTTGAAGCATGCAGTAGGCCCCTACAGGAAAGATGTGCGGTCCATTATGATGAGAACTGGCATTTGTGACAAACGTGATGATGTGATTCAGATTGCTGCATATTTGTGTACGATTCCAATTACTGGTAACCTATCATGCACAAAATAATCGAGCAATTGAAACATGACTCAACCAACAAATCATTGATTTTAATGATTGATAAGCTATGATCAACTGATTTATTTTTGTATTAACAGTATCTCGTGATTTCATCTCATTAATTATTCATTAGGCTATGAGGCACGCTCACCGCGATGTTTAGGTGGAAGAGGAGGGGGGAGGCATAGTGAAGAAAGTGAACTTGTTGTCATCGGCATATATGATCTCTCGAGGTGGATCTTATTTCTGAAATCCATCAGTATCGACGATTGCGATCTTGCAGATAGTTTAGCGATATATTCATGCGACAAACTCATCGGACCATTCAGCAGACCTGATTTTTACCCGGGTGCGGCCCAGCTTTCATTTATAACGATTGGGTCGTAGTCGGATGGGAGGGCGGGGGGGGGGGGGGGGGGAGGTGGTGAGGAGAGGTGGTGCGGAATGGGGATGAAGCGGGTCGAGTGTGGCTGGCTGCCTCGCGAACAAACACTAGGAGGGGGCCACACTCATTTGCATTTGGCCTACTGGACATACCAGCTCTTGCCACAAGTTTTCAATTATTGTGTTGCCGTATCAAGCGTTTTTCCATTTTTGCAATAGCTAATGTACTATCTATGTAGTGTGGAATGTTTATGCAAAATTTTGAGTGCATCTGATACAAGAAAGCCCTATTTCAGAGAAGATCAAAACGGGAGTGGTGATGGGTGATGAAACGGTGACACACACAAAAAATAAACGGTCGGAACACACGTCTCCTGTGGCTATTATTGCTTATAACTTATTACAGTAACCATACTTGGGTACACGGGTGTCATATTCTTTCCAACTGGCCCCGGGCCCTCCTAATTAGCCACAATTGAATGGTCTGCTCTGGCTCCAAGTCGGACTTTCCGAAATGTAAACAAAGGAAAATTCTCCAAAATCCAAAAAAAAACCAACATCATAGAGGAAGAGCTCTGCTCTTCCTAATAAAGGTAACGGTGATTCGGACAATGGGATTTGTAATTGGATCTACTGCAATGAGGTTTCCATTAAGTATATTTCTCAACACGATAGAATGAAACCCATAAGACAAATGACATGCACATACATGATGAATGAGCAATGCTGAAATCTAACCTTCCGCAGTTTAAACTCGTACTCATCGATGTCAAGTCCACCAGACTCCGGTTTTTCCCATGACAGTTCATATTGAAATGGATACTCCGGAACTGCTGGTGGCGGGTCCAGAATAAGTGGGGAAGGCGCTCCTGGAATACAAAGCTAGAAATTTTATAAATATCCCGTGAATACTGCAACACTGCCGGTTTGAACCGTCAAGTGACAGTTTCTATAGAATATCCTACATGTATGTAATATTATTACTTAAGAGTATCATTGAAGGTAGGAGATAATACCTATGTGATTCCAGCTTTATATTTACATGTAATTTACCGTCTTAGACATTTTTACTTATTCATTGCTTTATATACAGATATGCTTTGACGATGACCAAAATACAAACACAAATTTTTTTCCACTTTACCCAAAAAAACCCACTTGTTGCTGATACGTACGAATTGCTTCAGTTTTGAAGACTAAATCATATGCTGCGCCAACTCCAACTTCGTTCTTCGCTCGAACCTTGAAGATATATGTTGTCTGCGGATTTAGATTCTCAATTATCGCATCCTCATCTGCAATCGATAAACAACTTCCCTGTATAATGAAACCCACAAAGAATGTACTTCTTATTATCACAACAAACATGGAATGCATTTAAATTTAAAAAGTTTGTCTTTCACTTTTTTTCACCCTTTTTCTGTCTATGAATCATGAACATGGTTCAATACAACATATCAATCTGTTTATACCGGTATGTACAACTGTACTAATTGGAAAAAAAGGACCAATTCATTTCACATAGAACAAAAAATTGCTCATACGATCGAAAAATCTCATACACAAATGTATTGTTTTGCAAGTACATGTATACACTCGCTTATTTTGGAAACAGAAACTCCAAAGATATTTACCATAATATAGCTGAATAATAACCAGAATATACAAAATTTTCACACACCAAGGGGCAGATCTCTTGTTCTCGCGTCAAACTCCAAGCGATACTCGAAGATCTCGATGCCGCCATTATTCAGGGGCGGGAATGTCCGGAAAACAACATGAGTCGGCCCAGAACTCAAGATGGTCACGTTTGCTGGCGGTCCAGGGATGGCTGTATATGGCAGAAAAAGTGTGCTCATTGAAAAAGAAAGTATCAACTTGTTTAAAACCAGTATTTTTTTTTCAAATACCTACCTCTAAAATTATTTTTTTTGGTAATCTCACTTTTCAAAGAAGAGAGATTTGTATGTCAAAAGAATTTTCTTTAAAATTCAAAACATCAAACTCTTCCTCACTTGAGAGAAATGACTTATACACCGCTCAGATTCCCCACAGTGCAAAAGGTGTGACATCACACCTATCATGTGATCGGCCCCAGCTGCCATTGTTTTTGGCCCTTATTTTGAATGAGTGGAAAAAACTTGCTGTTGGCATGTTGAAGTTTTCTCTGCCTACAAACATCAGGAGTCACTGATTCGTTCAGGTTTTTTTTCATCTGAGATCGTCTGTATTTAGTCTGATTTAGTTCAGATAGCTTATTCAATTTTTTGGGGGGGATAAGGGGAGGGATTAAGCCAATTAAGGCACACCGAATTTCAAGTTGATCAGATGATCCAAAACAAAACTACGTTCAACATGTTCAAAAAGCGTGTTCCACTGATACATGAACTTGACTTTAGAAAATCCAGGTTTTGCCTGGGAAGGGACCACTGTATTCAACACCCACACACTGTTGAATGCTAATCATGCTGATGAATTGCAATAAAAATAGTGTTCATATCTACAATATTTCTCCATACATTATATCTCCATTCTTTTACAAATCGTCTGCTGCTCCTTTTCACGACTTCTAACTGGCTAAGTTTTTCTTTCATTTGAAATTGCTCGATAAAATGACCCGTGGAGTTTTGTTTAACCTACAAGCTCGCAGAACGTTGAGGGCAATCTCTCCGGTGCCGATGGTGTTGACAGCCCGACAAGTGTACGTCCCGTAGATGAACCCCTCCCACTCGATCTGTGCGTTTATCTGTCAAAGAAATCATTTAGTCGCCATTAATATTGCATGTCGTCTTGTGATCATGATCTCTGTAAAAGGTGGCATACAGTATATTGTTGACACTTTTGCACACGGTCTTTACTTGCCTACGTATGCATCGAACAGATTCCGATATCACATCATGTGAGAGAAACACTCTATGTAGACTATTGCAGTAATTTTGATGAACATCAACAAGGACAACTTTTCTCAGAATACTAACGATTCCTTCTTTCCATGGCATATCCATTATCCAGCTGGGAAAGCAGGACAATCAAGACAAAACTTTACCAATTCAGTGGTCCCTCTCAGATTGAACCTACCCTTCTGCCACGAAACCGAGGTCTTATCTGAGGGGAAGTCTTATTAGAGGGGCTCATTTGCATCTTAAAGTTATCCTAGCGCCATTGGAAAAAACCACTACAGAGGGGGAGTCTTTATGTTTATAGAGGAGGGTTTATCTGAGGGGGACCACTATATCTGTATATACAGTAAGTCATATAACCCCCAAATCCCTACTGTTACGAACCTGAAGATTACTGTTTTTCTCCAGAGGATACACTTTGAAAGTTTCGTTGTTCTGCAGCCTTTGGCCGTGATGGAACCAGTTAATAGCTGGCTTTGGTTCCGACTGTGAGAAGCACGTGATGTTTCGAGTTTTTCCCGCCCACAGGTAGAACTCTCTCGGGTGGTTCTCGTCGAAGCGCGGGGAATCTGTCATGAAACGGGTCATATTTTACAGATGAATTTTTGATGAGGGTATGATGGCATATTAAATGTAATGATAATTAGGCAGATATGACACAACATATGGGAGATTACACACCCTCGATATAATATAAGGGCGAAAATAGAAACATGAATCAACAGTGTGAACTAGACGTCAAGGCCTAAAGGCCTTGGAGGCATTTCAGGGTGAAGCATGAAAAAAAACCAAAATGCTGACTCAGCAAAAACATGATAAGTTCTCAATGAGACCTATAAGACATTTGTGCAATTACATGTGCGTGAAGGACAAAGCGAGAACGAAAAAATGTGGACTCAGCGAAAAAATTTAAGGTCAAGGTCAAAGGTCATACATAATACCCTATGAACTATTTGTCTAGGGCGACGAGTCCGAAAATAACGTCCGTTTCGCTCTACGACGCACCGTTTTCCGAGATATCGACGAAAACGAAAAATGCCGACTCAGCGAAAAAATTGAAGGTCAAGGTCAAAGGTCATCCATAATATCCTATATACATGTTTGTCTGGGGCGACGAGTCCGAAAATAACATCCGTTTCGCTCTACGACGCACCATTTCCGAGATATCGACGAAAACGAAAAATGCCGACTCAGCAGAAAAAATTTAAGGTCAAGGTCAAAGGTAATCCATAATACCCTTAAGACATATTTGTCTAGGGCGACGAGTCCGAAAATAACGTCCGTTTCCCTCTACGAGGCACCGTTTCCGAGATATCGACGAAAACGAAAAATGCCGTCTCAGCGAAAAAATTGAAGGCCAAGGTCAAAGGTCATCCATAATACCCTATATACATGTTTGTCTGGGGCGACGAGTCCGAAAATAACATCCGTTTCGCTGTACGACGTACCATTTCCGAGATATTGACGAAAACGAAAAATGCCGACTCAGGGAAAAAATTTAAGGTCAAGGTCAAAGGTCATCCATAATACCCTCAAGACATGTTTGTCTAGGGCGAAGAGTCCGAAAATAACGTCCGTTTCGCTCTACGACGCATCGTTTCCGAGATATAGACGAAAACGAAAAATGCCGACTCAGCGAAAAAATTGAAGGTCAAGGTCAAAGGTCATCCATAATACCCTATATACATGTTTGTCTGGCGCGACGAGTCCGAAAATAACATCCGTTTCGCTGTACGACGTACCATTTCCGAGATATCGACGAAAACGAAAAATGCCGACTCAGGGAAAAAATTTTAAGGTCAAGGTCAAAGGTCATCCATAATACCCTTAAGACATTTTGTCTAGGGCGACGAGTCCGAAAATAACGTCCGCTTCGCTCTATGACGCACCGTTTCCGAGATATCGACGAAAACAAAAATTGCCGACTCAGCAAAAAAAATTAAGGTCAAGGTCAAAGGTCATCCATAATACCCTGAAGACATGTTTGTCTAGGGCGACGAGTCCGAAAAATAACGTCCGTTTCACTCTACGACGCACCGTTTCCGAGATATCGACGAAAACGAAAAATGCCGACTCAGCGAAAAAATTTAAGGTCAAGGTCAAAGGTCATCCATAATACCCTTAAGACATGTTCGTCTAGGGCGACGAGTCCGAAAATAATGTCCGTTTCGCTCTACGACGCACCGTTTCCGAGATATCGACGAAAACGAAAAATGCCGACTCAGCGAAAAAATTTTAAGGTCAAGGTCAAAGGTCATCCATAATACCCTTAAGACATTTTGTCTAGGGCGACGAGTCCGAAAATAACGTCCGCTTCGCTCTATGACGCACCGTTTCCAAGATATCGACGAAAACAAAAATTGCCGACTCAGCAAAAAAAATTAAGGTCAAGGTCAAAGGTCATCCATAATACCCTGAAGACATGTTTGTCTAGGGCGACGAGTCCGAAAAATAACGTCCGTTTCACTCTACGACGCACCGTTTCCGAGATATCGACGAAAACGAAAAATGCCGACTCAGCGAAAAAATTTAAGGTCAAGGTCAAAGGTCATCCATAATACCCTTAAGACATGTTCGTCTAGGGCGACGAGTCCGAAAATAATGTCCGTTTCGCTCTACGACGCACCGTTTCCGAGATATCGACGAAAACGAAAAATGCCGACTCAGCGAAAAAATTGAAGGTCAAGGTCAAAGGTCATCCATAATACCCTATATACATGTTTGTCTGGGGCGACGAGTCCGAAAATAACATCCGTTTCGCTGTACGACGTACCATTTCCGAGATATCGACGAAAACGAAAAATGCCGACTCAGGGAAAAAATTTTAAGGTCAAGGTCAAAGGTCATCCATAATACCCTTAAGACATTTTGTCTAGGGCGACGAGTCCGAAAATAACGTCCGCTTCGCTCTATGACGCACCGTTTCCGAGATATCGACGAAAACAAAAATTGCCGACTCAGCAAAAAAAATTAAGGTCAAGGTAAAAGGTCATCCATAATACCCTGAAGACATGTTTGTCTAGGGCGACGAGTCCGAAAAATAACGTCCGTTTCACTCTACGACGCACCGTTTCCGAGATATCGACGAAAACGAAAAATGCCGACTCAGCGAAAAAATTTAAGGTCAAGGTCAAAGGTCATCCATAATACCCTTAAGACATGTTTGTCTAGGATGACGAGTCTGAAAATAGCGTCTGTTTCGCTCTGTGACGCACCGTTTCCGAGATATGCATGAGAGCCTCAAGGATGACTCAGCTAAAATTATTTCGAGCCCTAGGTCAAAGGTCGTTTGACGAATCGGCCTCAAAATCAATAGGCTTCTTCCCTGGTGATATATGAACCTCCATGCAAAGTTCCACAGTCATTGCCATAACACTTTTTGAGTTATCATGCGGAAACCAGAAACATTGATTTCTTCCTCACGGACCTCACGGACCCCGGAGCCGGCTCAAAAACAATAGGCTTGTTCCACAAAACATTTCTGACCAGCAGTGAAAATTTGGCGAAGATACATCGAGGCAAACTGAAGTTATCGTGCGGAAACCAAAAAGTGAAAAAAAAGAAAAAAGAAAAAAAAAAAAAAAGAAAAAAAAAAAAAAAAATTTTTTTTTTGACAAAACCATAAAGGCATTTCTGCTGAAATGCCTTAAAAATTATCACTTGAAAGTTTAAATACAGACCACTGAAATTACAGGTAGAAGTACAAAACTGCAAACAACCGCCCATGAAAACCGCATGAATCAATGCAGTACTTACGTTGAACGATCATTGTTCCGTTCAGTTTGTGATCGCCTGCGATATTCTTAGCAAGGCAGGTGTAGTTGGCCGTGTCATCAGGATTAAGACGGTGAATTTCCATCCGAAGTTTACCCGAGGTAGGGTTCGTTACAATAATACGGCCTCCATCCTGAATTGGAGATGCACATTGGCGATAGAAACAAAATTCCCAATTTCTTGTTGGAACATACTTGGAATTTAGATGTTACTGTGAATTGCACTGTGAATTCAACTCACGTTTTCGCCGAGCTCAAAGGGTGGGTCGACATGAGTGATGTACTGTTTTTGGAAGGTCATCTCTGGCGGAGGGTCGCCTCTTGAAATACACTCCAGCGTCTGTGACTGGCCTTCCACCGCGGTCTGGTTCAGTAGAGTCTCAATTCTCGGGGGAACTGTGGATTTGAAGGCGTGTGAATATTACAAATTGCAAGCATAATCATGATAATTTGCAAGCGTTTTCTATGCACTGGGCATTGGCTGGGCGAGTTAGGTAAGCTTGATTTATGCTCGGTTTATTATTTTGTAAACAGTTCAAACTCATTATGCAAATTCTTGATCTTTGCTGGAAATAAAATGTCAGTTTCAATAAGAAATTCCTCAGTTTTTTTTTTAACGTAAGGAACAATGCTTACACCAATTGTAGCCCTTCGAAACCGACTTAGTCACATTTTGCACTGATCATGCATATGATATTTAAGTACAGAATTAGTCACATTTTGCACTGATCATGCATATGATATTCAAGTATAACCTACCCCAGACTTTGAATTCTCCGGTGTCTTCCACATTGCCGACATCGTTGAAGGCACGGCACCGATATGTCCCAGAATTGTGTTGTGAGGCGGGCCGAAAATTGATCAGACCCGAGTCACGAACGACTTCCACCTCATTACGAGTTTCGACCTCACTTGAACTCCCATCCTAGAAACCAGGGACAAAAATACAACAAAATGTGATCATTATGTTGGCAGTAAAAAGACCGGTAACAAAAAAGAGACAAACACGAAAATGCATCAGTATTTTGGATGCGTTCTCAGAGCTCATAATTTTCTTAAAGTAGAATTTCAAGATACGTTTATCACAAACAGAGTTTTTGAATTGTATAGTGAAGATTGCTTTAATCATTGCTATACAGTGAATCCTTATGAATGTTATCTCATATTTGTATATTTATACAGTGATATTTGTATGCAGTGGACCCCGTAAGATAAGACCTCACCTTTTGCAGAAAAAAATTAAGTCTGATCTTACACCAAGTCTTATTTCACAGGTTCATTTTCATGTCAAATTGATCTTTAGGGAATAAAAAATAGTCTTCACAGACAGGAAAGTCTTATTTCGGAGGTGTGTTATCTTACAGGACCTCTGTATAGGTATTGTACAGCTATGTGTTTGTGATGAACAAATTACAGTTCATTTCAACTCGGCAATTATAGTTTCCCAGGGATGATGATTTACTGAATATAGTCACCCTATCTGGCGAAACTCGGAACCGAGACAAAAAAAGAACAAAACGTTTTCTCACTGAATGCTCAACTAATCTTGAGATTGCACAGCTAACGCACCTTGAAGAACTTGAACTTGGGACTGGGGTCTCCCGTGGCGAAGCAGGATAATGTAGCTTGCTGTCCCTCGATTGCTTCCTGTCGGCCCATGGGCTTGACGATTGATGGAGGCACTGTAACAATTGATGAACGTCCCAAGTGATCAACATTTCCACATTTTTATATTTTTGTGAAAATTTGTGTAGCGATTTACTTTACTACTCATGCTACTGGCAGTAGTACATCATTGATTTTGTAGACACGCACATTTATTAGTTGGAGTGTATTTTATGGATCACAATGAAATACTCAATATGGAACAACTAATTTTTTCTCTTTTGACTCTTTTGAACGAGATATTATTACAACAGGATTAACATGAATAAGGCATCAAACTGAAATAAACCGCATGTCAGCCATATTGTTAATTTTTTTATACAATATTTATCAAACGAGATTTTGATTACCTTAACAGAGATTTTTATCGAGCTCCTCTCTATTTTTGCACTTATGATGTTTTTAGAAGAGCAAAAAAAAAATTTTCGCACCTTGCACGTCAAAATTGATTCGAACCTCCTCATAACGGCCTTCTTCGAAGATCTCCGCACGGCAGAGGTACGGATAATCGTCATCTGCTTCGGTGACGTTTATTATCCGCAAGCCGTTTTGTTCGTTGATATAGCGGCCACCTGCAGCAACATATGACATATGGGTGTACAAAAAGGAAGATGATCAACTCAGCCCAATTCAAAGAATGACGTGTACATGAGTTTATGAAAAGCTCATCTACTGAAACTGTTCAAGTTGTGATGAGACTGGAGAGAATAATGTTGTGTTCAGCTTGACAGATTTTTTCATATTTAATTATTTATTCGACGGTGCATATTAACGACCATTCCAAGTTCAAAATCATTTGCCTTTGAAATAAATCACACAAAATTTCCAATGAGAACGTATAAGACAATTTGGTTTTTCATCACTGACCTGTGACGATTGTCCGGCCCGCATACCTCCAGGACCTTATGGGCATGGGCTGACCACTCACTTTACACTCTAACAGCGCGTCCGTGTGGATGGCTGCAATTTGCTCAGTGGGGGCGAAATCAAATGTGATGTCCTCTGGAAGGCAAACAACACATCAGATTTGGAATTTATCCATTTATTGATCCTTCTACGTGCCAAGTCCATAGTAAATGCTATCTGGATCGAGAATTCTTGGTTTTGTTCGGCAACATATTCACTTAGATCAGATCTAGAGTTAGAAGTGATTATTCAAGAAATTTTGCTTCAACAAAATTTAGATTTCAGGGAAAGAATTCCATCTAAGCGATAGGAATCAAAAATACATGTACAGTTAGGATACACATTAAAATTAAAATGCATATTTTGCAACTTCAAACAGAGAGCCTAGCTAACAGAGATTGTCTGAAGCAGCTTTCTTAGTATAGATTATCCTTAATACTCAAGCTGTATGGAGTACTACATACTGTAGATCGAGAGCGTTGTTTCCACGTTCCGTCTGGCACCCTGAACCTCCGCGGAGCACGTGTACACGCCCCTGTCCAGGTTCCTTATTGCGGTGAAGTACAGCTTGAGGGACTGTGGGCCGGCGCGCTCTATGTACCTCCTGTTGCATGGAGAAATCAGAAGATATTTCACAAGATATTCAAATGGACAGCGCATAGTCCTAGTTTGTTAGATAGGCTGCTAAATGCTGACGGAAATGAGGACTAGGGCTTTTCAAAATCTGTGATTTTACATCAATTCCTGGAGACAAATGGTTGCGGAAAAATTTTCAAAATAGATTATATAGATTAGGAGAACTTGATCATTCCAGGGTAAAAACCCTAGTTTGAATCAGGGGTCGCCAAAGTCACCGATCCGTCGGTCCTGACAGGTGAATTTTCCGAAGGCCCGGCAGGTTACCTGATTTAACTTTCCCTCCTGACTGGTAAAATATTTGGAAAATTGATATCAATAACAATGAAAATAAAATATAACAAAATCAATGTCCGATATTTTCCTTGTCCGGTAAAAACTTATTCGGTCCTGCAAAACTTGGAGTTTCACCTGCCCGATGTGTCCTGTAAAATCTCAGAGAATTGGCGACCCCTAGATCATGTAGATTGAATCTCAATTTATGTCGCATGTTTTTCTCACTCACGGGCCGGCGGTGTCCTGAACGTGTGTATTGTCGGGGGTGTACCAGCGTATGTCTGGATCCGTGGACGGGTCAGACAATCCCATCACCTTACACGTGATCACCATTGACTCCCCCAGCGGTTTGATGATTGGGTCGTCGTCTGGGTAGATCTGGATCCATTCTGGAACCGAGTCAAAGAAGGACATTGGGTATTTGTATGTGAATGTCCAATTGAGGCTCCAACAGCTGGTGGTAAGTCACGAGGTTTCAACTTTAGTGTTTGGACTGGGAACTTGCAGACATATCTGACTAGAAAATGAATATTTTCAACCAGTCATCGAACAAATACGCTAATTGAAACAACAATGTACTTTTTCAAAAGAATTTCCTGACATCTCTGCCAAAGTGACGTCAACGCGCGTGCACTCGAGGCAGTCCCTTCCCCTCGATAAATGACGCAAGATTCTGCGCGAGTATGCGCGTGTGTGACATCACTTAGGCGAAAATGTCAAGAAATTTGTTTGAGAAAGTGCCCCAGCTGGCTTCAGAACAGTAAAATGTGAGGATAAATACAATAACAAGTGGATATTTCAAATGTTGGATTTAGGAAGTATTGACATCGTGAGCCTCTGACCAAGAATGTGAGCACGCCTACCATTCCTGATTTTTAGCCAAGTTAGAGCAGACTCGAAGTTCCGACATTTGGGTTACATGTACAGTTTAGTGGGCAATTTAATTTCCAGCTGATTTTTTATAGTTAAGATCCGGAATGACAAATGGTTATGACAGAAAATTGTTTTCTATGACATATCATTTGTTCTTATTATCTGTGATTTATCATTTTGTACCACTGATAAACTCCTCATTATCATGATTATCATTGATTATCATGAAGAAACACACTGAATTGTCCACTAAATTGATCATGTGCGCCCGACTTTTTTTTTTGGTCGGATGAGTTTTGACATGAGAGGCATTTCGTCTTAGCCCCTCAGAGAACATAGAGAAGATGAAACCACGTTATTGTACATCCTACGAGCGTAGCCGATATTAGTGCAAGAACGAGTACTCATTGACTAGACAAAGTACGTCTTTCGGGAATACCTGCTGAGGACCGCAGGTTTCGGACCTGCGGTCCTCAGCAGGTATCCCCGAAAGACGTATTTTATCTACTCATTGACGAGTCCACAATTATAATTACTCGGTTCCTATTTCACTACTCAAGTACATGTTATATAGACAAAAAATCGGCCTTGTGTCATTAAATAATAATACTAAACTATGATGGAATCACTAAATCCATGAAAAATGATATTTAAATCAACTGCAATCTTCATTTCTGTCCAATACGTTGGGCCTTGATCATAAAACAGCTGAAATGGACGTTTTAATGCGCTGAGAATGCCACCAAGAACTGCTAGAAATTTTCACGAGTACTAGGTTCCGGTTCGATTCCTATGGCACGAGTACTCGATTCCTATTTTTACTACTCGTTCCGCCACTGGCCGATATGGCCGATGTCATCGATGCGACGATAGTCAATACAGCGCTTGCTAACACTGGCTAAGTCATCGATCATGGGATCATGTATCAGAACTTACCTTGAGCTAAAATGACGTGAACAGCCAACAACGACAGTGTTATCGACAATGTTGAGAATCTAAAACGAGCAGCCATGATACGTCCTTTGTTCCCAGCGAAAACACTGAAGGATTATGTCATTTTCTTCTTTTTGTGAATCACACCTGTGTCACCAAACTCTATGGAAAGTCCAAAGACATTTGTCACTTCAGCAACCACTTGCCATTTTATGGAAAGCCTAAAACATTGATACGACATTAAAGACCCTGACAACATTGCAAAAACAATCATCAGAAAGTTGCTTACACGACAACAGTGATAAAATTTTAAAATACCAGATTTTATTTATTTATAGTGAAAGTTTACTGAATAAGATAATGAACGCGTTGCTGATAAACCATAGCCCCAAATGTATTCTAGTGTGATGACCATGCAGTGCTTAGTTAACGTACTAAAGTCAAGTTCGTTCATCAGTGAAACACGCTTTTTGGCCGTAGTTTTGTTTTGGATACTCGGATCACTTTTTAAATTTTGTGCTTCTCAATTGGGTGTCATGCTAGCATTGTGAGCACTGACTGCCCTAAGTTAGTGTCATGCCGTAATTTTTTTTTATCAAATTTCATAATTCTATCTCAAAAATTGAAAAAGTTGGCTATCTAACCCTATGTTAAATTTCAGTCGGAAATGAGATCAAGTAAATTTCAACGAAATCAGGGCTTTTATCGTGTTTACGCCTATACAGAATTATGTTGATTTGGAGTCGGAAGGCCTAATCGGTGTATATTAAGTGAATATTTTTTATTCTGAAGCAAAATAACTCGTACATCAAAATTTCTTAATTGTGTACATACTCTGAAATTCCATGTTGGGGATGAAATTTAACATTGGGATAGAACTCTGGAATTTGAACTCTGATAGAAATTCGGTGAAACCAATTAATACACACACAATTTCAAATTGATCCTAGATTATTCACAACAAAACTGCGGCAAAAAAGCGTGTTTCACTGATGGATGAACTTGAGTTTCGGACCAGTGCTCTTACGTCCAATGAGATGAAATGTTCTAGAGAGTTTACAGTTCAAACATGGTAATGGTCAGTCTGTGTGCTGCCACCTAGTGAGTGAAAATGTAGTTTTATTAGTGCTGCCACCTAGTTAGTGCTGCACTATTAGTTATTAGTGCTGCCACCTAATTAGTGCTGTATTATTAGTGCTGCCGCCTAGTGCCTGTTGAAATTTCTGTGCGTTGCCACCTGGTGAATGTTCAGTGCCATGTGAGTTGGAATAAAAAATATGGACAGCAAAAGTTTGACTTTAGAAAACAAAAGCTGAAAACTTGGAAATAACTGAGTCTACAGTACATGTTGGTAGCTGAGCGTGGTTTAAATGCAATAATGGCATTTATGACATTGAAATTGAAGTTTTATGACAACGTCAACATATTGACTGATTCGCTGGATCAAGGCCATGACACTGTCATTGACAGTGCCAGTGTGAAGTCAAAGCTGAGTGATGTGCACCATGACAAGCAGAGATTACAAACAACCTTTGAAGATGAGGCCAGAAGACTGGATCACTGGGGTGAAGTTGACAGATTGGCAAAACTCGGCAGTGAAATGAAGACAATTGACAAGGTATTTTCGTACACTGAACACTTAGCCCTTGCATGTGTGCATGACCTCATGACTCGTCAGCCCCGAGTCAGCAGCAGTAGTGAAAGTCACGCCAAAACGATACCACCTCAAGTTGAGTGTGAGGGCCGATATACAGCTCGTAAACAGTTCATAATGAGTCTCGAGCAAGAGTTGGATGAAATGTCTGAAAAACTGGAGGAAACGTTCAAAGAGGTGTGAAATGACTTGATGGCCTCAACTCCAATGCCCACCTCACACACGAGTGCAAAGCACCTCATGAGGCCAAGAGGAACAGGAGAAAAAGGCCCCTCCTCAAGTTAGTCACTCTGTGGCTCCAACTGCTCCTCAAGTCAATCACTCTGTGGCTCCAAATGCTCCTCAAGCCATTCGTCATGTTGCTGCAGCTGATCCACAACACACTCATCATGTAACTCCAGCGGAAGCCCAAACCATACAATCAGTGGTTCCAACTGCAGCTCAAGCCAGGCGCCCCGAGTATCAAGCTGCTGCCTATGACATCACTTCTGGGCCGTCAGTCAGACAAAACGTGAGGAATCCTGCCACACAGGAGCCAAGCCAACCTCAGCAGAACAGTATGTGGCTCTACGGTTGGCCCCAAACACATGAATACACTGGTTATGAACAGCCACAGTTCAACCACAGTTTAACCAGTTCAACCCTGAGCGTCTACTCACACGAGTCCAGATCCCAAAGTTTGACGGCAACAAAAAAGAATATGAATCGTGGAAAGCTGCCTTCTTAGCCTGTGTGCCTCCACTCCTGAATACAAACTGCTGCGACTGCGTGAATGTCTCCTTGGAGAGCCACTCCATGTGATTAAAAGCCTGGGACATTCGGCAAGTGGCCAAGGAGAGACTCGACCGCAAGTATGGTGGACAACGTCGCCAGATCGCCCTTCGTTTAGAAGAATTGGACAAGTTCAAGCCGATTAGAGACGGGAATGCAGCAGATCTAGAACATTTTGCAGAGATGCGAGATGTCCTCACAGTCAACCTGATTGAAACAGGACAACATCACGAACTTGCTGCCTGATCTTTGTATGTCACCATACGAAGGAAAATACACCCAAATATGCTGTCAAGATATCACCGGTGGAGATATGAATATCAGCAACAGGAAGAAGTGGATGCACTGTGGACCTTCATCAATCAAGAGGCTGAGTTCCTGATAACAGCGAATGAAACGGTCAAAGGACTCGTTAAACCAGAGCAGCAAGAGCCAAAGAAAAACACCGGAGACAAACGTTCATTTGTAACTGGTGCCGAGAGCAAGGAAAAAACGAAGAATGTCCACAATGTGGAGATGCTCATGGTCTCTGGGCCTGTTCGGTAGTCAACAACCTCCAAGTATCAGAACGCTGGGCCACAGCAAAATTGAAGAAGGTTTGTTTCAAGTGTTTGTCAACCTCGCACCTTGGAAACAAATGCTGGAAGGCACGAAGATGTGGGATCGATGGATGTCGCTACTTCCATCACCGCCTGCTGCATGAGCCTGGGAAGTCTGAGAGCAGCCCAGAATCCCACATTCAGAGCAATGAAAGTCAGAAGCCACAATCCAAGCCAAATGAAAATGACAAGGGCACTTTCACATCATGCGAGGAGAAAAGACAAAACATGCCAAGGTTCTTTGCTCTGAGAACTGTACCTGTCATACTGGTGAATGGATGCCGCAACAAGAGTACACTGTAACTCCCTCCTGGATGACTGCAACACAATCACATATCTCAATGCTGATGTTGTCAGTCAACTCGGACTGAAAGAGAAACCTGACCGCCTCGATGTACAGGTCCTCAATGGCAACACGGCAAGCCTTGATAGCAGTGTGGTGTAATTCACTCTCGAGAGTGCTGATGTCAAGGTCCGCAAAGATATAGTCGCCCACACGACAAGACGTGTCACCGGAGATATGAAGGTTCTAAGCTGGGAGGAGTTCTAAACTGGGAGGAGCCGATATAGTCGGGCATGTACGGGGGGTCCCTTTGCACCCCCCCATGATCCTCCAAAACCAACTTTTTTCTCAAGGTTTTTTAATACTAATAAACATTACATATGTCTCCGGTTGCGCATCCATTGCAAAAATTGGTTTTCGGGCCATTTTTCAAAATGGCCGCCCCGCGAAATCTCGAATTTTGAGATTGCTTCACTTTAAGCTGCATAGGTCTACAAAATAAAATGTTTGTTACCTTTTGCTGCTCATTGTAGGGGCCTTATACATTGTACATGAGAAAACAGTGGTTAAATAAACATTTATAATATGAATATGTCCATAAATCCAAGATGGCTGCCAAATTTAGATAATTTTTCACTAAAATGTCCATAACTTCGGACTGAGTCAACCTAGGATGTTCATTTTGGGGTCTATACCTAGGTTTTCATATACAGGGAATCCATTTAGACCAAAATAAATACAATCAAGCTATTTCTTTTGATGCATGCATCCAAGATGGCCGCCAAATTTAGATAAGTTTTCACTAAAATGTCCATAACTTCGGACTGAGTCAACCTAGGATGTTCATTTTGGGGTCTATATCTAGGTTTTCATATACAGGGAATCCATTCAGACCAAAATAAATACAATCAAGCTATTTCTTTTGATGCATGTACACCTGCACACATGGTACACGCTACACATTCATTTAGATATCTCTCGAAAATAGCCCCCTTGACACCCCTATGGTCTCAATTGTGGATCTTGCTTGAATATTTCTGATAGAGACTTTTACTGATTTGCAATCCCAATAAATCCTTGAACAAATAGAGCTTGATTTGATTAGTTTTGTTAATTAACAGAAATCCAAAATGCCTGCTAAACACACAAGTTCGTAACTAATTGTGCTATAAAGATGTGTGATACTTACTTTCAAGGGTATTTTGCTATGTAGATTCCATTTTTGGTGTTATTCTAGCTATATAATATCAATTTAAAATGATAACAGCATCTCATTGAGATGGAAAGCAAATAAAAACATATTGTTATTTGAGTTTATTCATACACTTATGCATTACGCATTACTCACCAACATGCTTGGGATACTTTTTATATCACAAACAGAGAACAATAATGTAGAATATCTTCATTGGCTATCTTACCACATGAACATGATGGAACATGGTACTATGATATTGGTACTGCTATATTGGATGAATTGACATATTAGTTGATGATGTCTTCACCATTTCCCTGCATTCTCTTGCAGTACAACAACGTTGTCTTGAGCTGTCCGACATCACTTGCATTACAACTGTTCAGCCCCAGGAGAGTGGCAACCCGTACACGAAGGTGTGTCTAGATCAATGAATGAGACTTGATCAATGAATGGGACTATTGTGGCAAAAGTGATGTAGAATTTTCCAGAACTGAGATAGAGGATGTTGAGTGGTATGATGTCGGACAGCTCAAGACAACGTTGTTGTACTGCAAGAGAATGTAGGGCAATGGTGAAGACATCATCAACTAATATGTCAATTCATCCAATATAGCAGTACCAATATCATAGTACCATGTTCCATCATGTTCATGTGGTAAGATAGCCAATGAAGATATTCTACATTATTGTTCTCTGTTTGTGATATAAAAAGTATCCCAAGCATGTTGGTGAGTAATGCGTAATGCATAAGTGTATGAATAAACTCAAATAACAATATGTTTTTATTTGCTTTCAATCTCAATGAGATGCTGTTATCATTTTAAATTGATATTATATAGCTAGAATAACACCAAAAATGGAATCTACATAGCAAAATACCCTTGAAAGTAAGTATCACACATCTTTATAGCACAATTAGTTACGAACTTGTGTGTTTAGCAGGCATATTGGATTTCTGTTAATTAACAAAACTAATCAAATCAAGCTCTATTTGTTCAAGGATTTATTGGGATTGCAAATCAGTAAAAGTCTCTATCAGTAATATTCAAGCAAGATCCACAATTGAGACCATAGGGGTGTCAAGGGGGCTATTTTCGAGAGATATCTAAATGAATGTGTAGCGTGTACCATGTGTGCAGGTGTACATGCATCAAAAGAAATAGCTTGATTGTATTTATTTTGGTCTGAATGGATTCCCTGTATATGAAAACCTAGATATAGACCCCAAAATGAACATCCTAGGTTGACTCAGTCCGAAGTTATGGACATTTTAGTGAAAACTTATCTAAATTTGGCGGCCATCTTGGATGCATGCATCAAAAGAAATAGCTTGATTGTATTTATTTTGGTCTAAATGGATTCCCTGTATATGAAAACCTAGGTATAGACCCCAAAATGAACATCCTAGGTTGACTCAGTCCGAAGTTATGGACATTTTAGTGAAAAATTATCTAAATTTGGCAGCCATCTTGGATTTATGGACATATTCATATTATAAATGTTTATTTAACCACTGTTTTATCATGTACAATGTATAAGGCCCCTACAATGAGCAGCAAAAGGTAACAAACATTTTATTTTGTAGACCTATGCAGCTTAAAGTGAAGCAATCTCAAAATTCGAGATTTCGCGGGGCGGCCATTTTGAAAAATGGCCCGAAAACCAATTTTTGCAATGGATGCGCAACCGGAGACATATGTAATGTTTATTAGTATTAAAAAACCTTGAGAAAAAAGTTGGTTTTGGAGGATCATGGGGGGGGTGCAAAGGGACCCCCCGTACATGCCCGACTAATAGTGCTGATCTGCTGATTTCCAAGAAAGAAGTTTATGCCAGCCCTGAAGATCCCATCGCCAAACTGACGCCACTTAGCTGGACCTGCATTGGTCGTATGGAGAGAGAGACCACAGTTCAGCAGACAAATTGCACCTACTTTTAGGACTCGGAGCTCAGCTCACAGCTCAAGAAGTTCTGGGAGATCGAAAAGCTGAACTTCCCAAAAACCCAACTGTTAGGCCTGAAGAAAAGCATGCACTTGAAACGGTACAGAAATCTCTCCAATATGATGGCAGAAATTACACTCTCTCAATGATGCAATATATCCTGGTGTGAAGCTTCCGAATGACCTTGTGGATGTCTTTCTGCGGTTCAGAAAAGATGTGTGACATCTCAGAGATGTACTCGCAGGTAAAAATCAGCCGATCGCTAGTATCATCAGTTTCTCTGGAGAAACTTGGACACCAGTTGTATGCCTGATGCCTACAGATTACGATAACCTACATGGACGATAGCATGGACAGTGTCATGGACACGGAGACTGCAATACAGCTGTACAAAGACTTGAGTGAAGTGTGGAATACAGCTGGAATGACGACACACAAATGGATATCAAACTCACCCGAGGTCCTCAGAGAAATTCCACAAGATCAATGTGCCGCCGCAGCACATTCATCTCAGCAAGGAGACAGAAGCCACCGTGGCATGAGGTGGAGTCCAACAGAAGATTGCTTCACCTATGAACACCATGTTCCAGAGAACTTCCACATCACCAAGAGAGCATTTTTGCAGAAAATTGCCACTGTATTTGATCCCTTAGGACTTATCATGCCCTTCACAGTGCGAGCCAAAGTAATCCTGCAAGAACTGTGGTCTGGTGGATATGACTGGGACACCAGAGTGGCAGGGGAGGTAATGATTAGGGCATTACAGTGGATAGCGGAGCTGAAAAGTCTTCAAACAGTCCAAATACCAAGACGTCTGAAACCAGCTGGTACAACAGAACAGTTTCTTCATGTTTTCGTAGACGCCTCCCAGGAAGCCTATGGTGCTGTAGCATACATTCTCTCCCAGAACAACAGTCAGAGGATCTGCCAAGTGGTGACAGCAAAGGTCTCGTGTTGCACCTATAAAAGCAGTGAGCATCCCCAGAATGGAGTTAATGGCTGCGGTCATTGGCGCCAGACTCGCTGTGAAAATTTGTCAAGTCCTGCAAGTGCCAGAGTCCAAGCAAATCTACTGGAGTGACAGCATGGACAAGCTGTATTGGATCCAAGGTCAAAGTCGACAGTTTAACCCTTTTGTAGCCAACCGTGTAGGGGAGATATAGAGCCCTACCGAGCCCGCCCATTGGATATATGTCCCTACTGATCTCAACCCTGCAGATCTGCTTAGCAAAGGTATCAAAGTTTGTGATCTGCGGCAATCTGAAATGCGGTGGCACGGTCCGTCCTATCTGATGTCCAACCAAGATGGATGGCCCGATAATAAATTTCCAAAGCCAGAAAATGCTCAAAAGGAGGTGCGAAAATTGAGGTCCATGAAGGAGGTAACCACGGTTACGGCCACAACGTTGAACGATGACAGACTTCAGCCATCTAGATTCTCCGACTGGACACGCCTCTCCCGGATATTAGCCAGAGTACTACGCTTCATAGACAACTGTAAACTCCTGTCTGATTTGAGAAGATCTGGAGCTCTCCAGCCTGAGGAGATACAAGATGCGGAGATTCTGCTGCTACAGAAAGCACAGACAGAAACCTTTGCCACAGAGATTCACACTTTGAAAGCTAACAAAACTCTGAAGGGGTCCTCAAAACTCACCGGCCTAAATCCCATGATTGATGAAGATGGATTGTTGCATTCTAACAGGCGCTTACAACTTGCGGGAACAATCCCATGGAAGACAAGGTACCCAATCATCTTGCCTCGGCACCGCGAAATAACACAGCTCATCATAAAGAAGGCACACGAGAAATGTCAACATGGTGGTACGAACCAAGTTTTGTTTGCACTATCAGCCAAGTATTGGATCTTGTCAGGAAGAGAAGCCATTCGAGAGTAGGAAAGGAAGTGCTCTCTGTGCCGACAGCTGAAGGCAAGTCCTGGGGAGCAGAAAATGGCCCCACTTCCAGAAATCAGGACCGGAGTTTCCATGCGGACCTTCACCAGGACTTCTGTCGATTCTGCTGGTCCTTTTGAGACAAAACAAGGGCGCGGTAAAACACGCACAAAGAGGTATTTATGCCTGTTCACATGCCTTGAGACGAGGGCGATACACCTGGAAATGGCATACTTTCTCTACATTGACACATTTTTTGTTTGCCTTCAGTCGGATGTCAGCTCGCCGTGGTTTGCCTAAAGTGATGGTGTTAGACAATGCAACCAACTTTGTGGAGGCCGACAATGAGCTCAAGGATTTGGTCAATGCCCTTGACCAACAGAAGATACAAGACAACACATCCAATCGTGGAGTGAAGTGGATGTTCAACCCGCCATATGCACCCCACTTCAATGGAGTACATGAAATAATGGTACCAGCGGCCAAGTGAGCAATGAGAAAAGTTTTGTCGACTGCAGACATTTTAGATGAGGAACTGTTGAGTGCTATTTTCGGAGCGGAAGGACTCATTAATTCCTACATGTGCGTGCTGTGGACGTACGAACAGGATCGTCCACTGTCAGACGGCCTGTTGTAAAACTGTGTCCCCTGGACTTTCAGTGACTTTTCTGAAATAATTAATGGACTTTGGTTTGCATAATTGGAAATTGATTGTTTGTTTGCTATGTTATGATATGTTCATATCAAGGGAAGGGAGGAAATGTTCTAGATAGTTTAGAGTTCAAACATGGTAATGGTCAGTCTGTGTGCTGCCACCTAGTGAATGAGAATGTAGTTTGGTATTATTAGTGCTGGCACCTAGTGCCTGTTGAAATTTATGTGTGTTGCCACCTGGTGAATGTTCAGTGCCATGTGAGTTGGAATAAAAAATATGGACAGCAAAAGTTGACTTTGGAAAACAAAAGCTGAAAACCTGGAAAATAACTGAGTACAGTACATGTGTCATATGAGTTGCTGACATGGTATGAATTTGAAACTATTTGTTCCCATGTAGATTTACTCCCATTCGTTCTAATGTCTGGGGAATCATGAAAAATGTGTCTGCCATAATTTGATTGTTTCATTGACTGTGCGAGCACTATAGCTGGTCCCTGTACGACTGCTGGTCACTTTATATGCTAGTAATCGATGTGGGCGCCACTTTTGGGGCTAGATAAATCACATCAAGTCAGATTTTCGTGATACTAACGACTATAAATTGTAAAATTTGTAAATTATCAAGTACCCTTTCTGCACGTATTGTTCCAAATTTATTTATAGATGTATGCATGTTCTCACAAGAAGCGTATTCATGAGATGAGGGGGGGGGGGGCTGAAAAATACGGTGGCTTAGATTCGCCATCACGTTTAATTTACACCCCATTCAGTTTCCACCTCGGCGAGAACCCTTTTCACCCCGATGAAAACCTTCTCACCTCGGTGAAAACCTTCTCACCCTGGTGAGAACCTTCTCACCCCAGTGAGAACCTTTTCACCCCGGTGAAAACCTTCTCACTCCGGTGAGAACCTTCTCACCCCGGTGAATACCTTCTCACCCCGGTGAGAATCTTCTTACCCCGGTGAGAACCTTCTCACCCCGGTGAGAACCTCACCCCGTTGAAAACCTTCTCACCCCAGTGAATACCTTCCCACCCCGGTGAATACCTTCCCACCCTGGTGAGAAACTTCTCACCCCCGTGAAAACCTTCTCACCCCAGTGAATACCTTCTCACCCCGGTGAAAACCTCACCCCGGTGAAAACCTTCTCACCCCGGTGAAAACATTCTTACCCCGGTGATAACCTTATCACCCCAGTGAAAACCTTATCACCCCGGTGAGAACCTTCTCACCCCGGTGAGAACCTTCCCACCCCGGTGAATACCTTCTCACTCCGGTGAATACCTTCTCTCCCCGGTGAGAACCTTCTCACCCCAGTGAGAACCTTCTCACCCCGGTGAAAACCTCACCCCAGAGAATACCTTCTCACCCCGGTGAAAACCTTCTCCCCCCGATGAAAATCTTCTCACCCCGGTGAGAACCTTCTCACCCCGGTGAGAACCTTCTCACCCCGGTGAAAACCTTCTCACCCCGGTGAATACCTTCTCACCCCGGTGAGATCCTTCTCACCCCAGTGAAAACTTTCTCACCTCGGTGGAAAATCACGTGATCAAAACTGACCCAGTTTAAAGTGCCCTCTGGTGCATTGCGGGAAAGTACGGTAAATTTGACCGCGTAACAGAGCAGTTCCAGTGTTGGCGTGTCCCCTCCACTCAGCTGTAAAAATCATCTAATACTCACAATGCTATCAATGTCAGCAATGATTCTACTTGTCACATGACCTCTCGATGCCACGTGAGATTCCACCTAGGTGAGAAGGTTTTCACCGGGGTGAGAAGGTTTTCATCAGGGTGAAAAGGTTTTCACCGGGGTGAGAAGGTTCTCACCGAGGTGAGAAGGTCCTCACCGGGGTGAGAAGGTATTCACCGGGGTGAGAAGGTTCTCACCGGGGTGAGAAGGTATTCACCGGGGTGAGAAGGTTTTCACCGGGGTGAGAAGGATGTATTCACTGGGGTGAGAAGGTTCTCACCGGGGTGAGAAGGTATTCAACGGCTTGAGAAGGTTTTCACCGAGGTGAGAAGGTTTTCACCTAGGTGAGAAGGTTTTCACCTAGGTGAGAAGGTTTTCACTGGGGTGAGAAGGTTTTCACCGGGGTGAGAAGGTTTTCACCGGGGTAAGAAGGTTTTCACCGGGGTGAGAAGGTTTTCACCGGGGTGAGAAGGTTTTCACCAGGGTGAGAAGGTATTCACCCGGGTGAGAAGGTATTCACCAGGATGAGAAGGTTCTCACCGGGGTGAGAAGGTTCTCACCTAGGTGAGAAGGTTTTAACCTAGGTGAGAAGGTTTTCACCTAGGTGAGAAGGTTTTCACCAGGGTGAGAAGGTTCTCACCGGGGGGAGAAGGTATTCTCTGGGGTGAGAAGGTTTTCAACGGGGTGAGAAGGTTTTCACAGGGGTGAGAAGGTATTCACCGGGGTGAGAAGGTTCTCACTGGGGTGAGAAGGTTCTCACCGGGGTGAGAAGGTATTCACCGGGGTGAGAAGGTTCTCACCGGGGTGAAAAGGTTTTCACCGGGGTGAGAAGGTTCTCACCGGGGTGAGAAGGTTTTCACCGGGGTGAGAAGGTTCTCACTGGGGTGAGAAGGTATTCACCGGGGTGAGAAGGTTTTCAATGGGGTGAGAAGGTTCTCACCGGGGTGATAAGGTTCTCACCAGGGTGAGAAGGTTTTCATCAGGGAGAGAAGGTTTTCACCAGGGTGAGAAGGTTTTCACCAGGGTGAGAAGGTTTTCACCGGGCTGAGAAGGTTCTCACTGGGGTGAGAAGGTATTCACCGGGGTGAGGAGGTTTTCAATGGGGTGAGAAGGTTCTCACCGGGGTGAGAAGGTTCTCACCGAGGTGGAAACTGAATGGGGTGTAAATTAAACGTGATGGCGAATCTAAGCCACCGTAGAAAAAGGACCATAGTGATCATTGTAAAATATATCAAGTGCCCCTTTTGCACCCATTGTTCCAAATATATTCAACACATGAGGGGTGAACTTAAGAGTCATAGTGGGAAATAGTGGAAGCGGAGGGTCTTGCATAGATTCTTTGTCACACATGTGTATACTTCTAGAAACAAATATATGACGATTTCTGATATCCTGATCCCCATATATTGATATTTTTTTGATGTGTCGATAAATCAATTGATGCCTGGTATTGTTGGGTCAGTGTCTACATGTGTTAAGGCAACAACACAGAAGAAAATACCAAGTAAGACTGAGATGATGAACATTACAGCATCTGTGACTTTGTGGATGATATCTTCATGTGTGAAAACTTGCGAATTCAATCCGATAATTTTCTTTGTATCAGTCTGTGGCGTATTAAAAGTTTTCCATTTATCTATGTTTTCAGCCTTGTTTTTGTTGTTGAAATTTTGATTGATTTCACGCCACCAGTTCCAATACATATTGAACTTAACAAAATCATTCAAGCATACAAATTTCTTGACATTTCCTCATGATAGATTACCAATAAAAGTCATTAAACACCATGACCGATTGTCAGATGGTATTCTACAAATACTTGAAAGTATGTTTAACTCACGAACTGGCCACTTGACTTTTTATCTGACAGGTCAACAGATTGGGTTTGGGGAAAAACAAGGAGATAGGTGGCGCCACGCGCTGGAGTGGTATACTAGCTAATTGTTAACAAAAAGAAAAAACGATTAAATTTTCAATCAATCATTGGCACTGTATTCGGCGTAGCTGGTAACAAGATGCTCGAGATTAACTTCTATCAGGTAAACTCGATTTTTCGCAGTGTGTGATTTATCTAACTACTTTAAATTGTAGGGTTTGTTTATTTTTTAGCTAGTATAACATATCATCACTGAACAAAAATTCATTTTAATTTCATCATGTGAAATGATCAGCAAATTCATATAATTACTCATTAAAATTTGACTTTCATATGTTTAATTCATAGCATAGCATTCCGACTTATTTCGAATATAATTTATTTCTTTTATACTCTCAATTCGGTGTGTTGTGAAATTTACACTTCGAAGTACTGTAATGAAACTACATTGATGATTTATGTGATAAACGCCAAGAGAAAGGCATGATCAAGTATTAGTGGGAGTAGATATATTAAAAGAACGATATCTGGTCTTACTATAGGCTTGACGTGCTCTACGTATTACGTATTAAAAGTGTTTTTTTTCCATAACGATTCACTTCAGTTGATTCTTTGGTTGGTGTTGCCAGTTTGTATGCCTGAGTTTGCCGATGATCACGGTGAGTGTTCAATAAATATAACGAAATAGTATCTTGAAAAATGGACAACTTCTGGAAGTTTGTGGTAATTAACTTGAGCATTTTTCTTCACAAAATTTTTGTTAATTGATGTTCATGATAGACATTCGAGAAGGACATTGAAAGATCACTAGCAAGGAACTTCTATGAAAATGTATTTCTATCGTCTTCTTCTTTAGTTTTTATTCCAACATGAAATTAACCAGAAAAACACAATATGTAGGCTTATACATAGAAGGACAAATTACATATGGAAAATTCCACGGGAAGTTAATATGTATGATGAGAGTAACACCGTAACTCGTACTTGATTATGATATTTAAACGCTGATGTAAATTAGTTTGAGAGGGGATTTCCCCAAATCAATATAGCCTTCACTTTTTTTGTACATCAATCGCGGGAATGGATAATATGATGTGTATAATACAGTAATATTCACCCCATGTTCGTTCACGGAATACGGGATTATGTCTACGTCTAGTTGTCCGCGTCCTATGAGACCGAACCACTGACTGAAACAGAACCCTAACGCGTGACACACACACACAATCGACAATATATCCATTCGATATATTCAGGATATATATTCATATATTCATATCCATAGTCAAGTTGGTGTGAACAGAATTGAAGAAAATATTGATTAGGACTCTAACCCGGTCTATTCTTAAGGTTATGAAATTGAGTCCTACAACATATGGAACTATATTTGATAGCTGGACATGGAAATATTTTCATGGACTGTTTATAAATACACTACGATACATTAATTAGCAAAACAAATACCACGTTCCCACATTCCTCCCTAAACTTTTTTTACTAGGTGCTCACAATGAAAATTTTCTTGTAATTCAATTTTGAGAACGCTCAACAAAATAAATTACCAATCGTTGAAGCATTAAGATAGTCCGCTCCAAACAGTGAAGGGAGGGGGTCAAAGAGTTTTTTTTTAAATAAATAATTGTGTCAACATAATCTAGAGCTTCAAAATGATATATTTTATAGAGTAACTGTTCAGCATCCTGAAACTGAAAAGAAAATAGGGGGTCACCGTATCCATTCGCATGTTAAACACGATGCAAGATGTGAATATGGACGAAAAAATGTGCAAAAATGCCATAATTTATGTCATTTTAGGTAAATGTGTGTGATTTCGATCGAATATGTAGAAGAAACGAGCACGGTGACCCCCTGTTTTCTTTTCAGTATTAGGATGCTGATCATTTACTCTATGAAATATGTCATTTTGAAGAGATAATATTCAAGAAATAACTTTTAAATTTTGACTCTTCGTTACCTCACTGTTTGTAGCGGACTACGTTAAATACCATTTACACATTGCAAATACAGTATTGCATTTACAGCTGGCACGTGCTTGATGACGTCATACGGGACAGTGGAGACATTTGACTTGGCACCGAGCCAAGCCCCTGCCTCTCAGAAGTTCTTATTGGCTAGATCCAGTTTGGCGGCGGACGCAGATCCTTGTGACTTCCAAATCAGAGGCGTAACTGACATTGACGTAAGTATTGGCAAACGTATTATTTCGCAAATAGAGTATCCTTTTTTTGGTTGTGTACAATTTTTGTGAAAGCCCTCTCTAGGTTGAGCGAATGAATTGTTGAAATATCGAATTTCGAAATAATGAATTTGAAAGATCATTTTAAAAGTGTCCATACCTCAAACATACAGGAATACACAAACTCTCGCAGCATTATCAAACAGCTGATAGACATACACTGCATATACCGACCTGTTACCGTCAATAAGATATTCTGATGATAAGTTTCTGATGATAAGATTGGACAGCTAGTAAACTTGGGTATATTTCGGAATACAAATGATGAAAGCCCGACCATGTATATACATATTAGAAGTTTATATACATCTATGTACATGTTAGAAAAAAGAATTCACATCTGAAGTCTATGTAGACGTGACGTATTCGACCATTTGAGCGCACATGGCCCATTGAGTGCACCCCCCCCCCCCCCCCCGGCAATGATTTCTATATTTTCTTCTTTGAGGAAATATATGCTATTTTCCTGTTTGAGTGTTGAGTGTCACTGCCGCCTTACATTGGTGACACTGACGACTGTGAGTTGGCATTTGCGCCTGCACGAATGGACAGCTATGAGAAACAAACGGTAATCTTTTTACAATCGATGTGTAACGAACGTTCGACTCACGCTACCTAGGGCGCAAGTGCCCCGCGCGATGGCACAGTCACGGCGGGCGTCGTGATTACTGAAACTACAAACTATGACGAATCCGGCCGTCATACATCATATCATAATACATCATAGACATACAAAATACATTATACATCAATTATGGTAATGTAGCCCGTGGTATGGAGCCTGAGACATTATGGAAGCGGTGTCCCCAGAACCCGCACACGTGGTCGTGTTGCTGGCCGGCCTCGCCGAAGGCACTGCCACGGGAATAGAACCCAGGACAGTCCGACGGTCTGCCAGAGCCTTTGCCGCACCATCCCAGGGCGAGAGACTAGTGATCCAGGGACGAACCCCGAGTCAGCAACAGTCCCCCTCCTGGGCCCCCATTGAAAGTCGCATCCGGGGCATTACTGGCCCACTTCTAGTCGGTAAAAGGGGACGTAGAGCCCATAGCCGAGCCCTCCGGGCGCGCGAGAACAAGGGATGTCGTGAGACCATTGTTTCAGTATAGTGAATAGAGAGAACACACAAGCTTCGAACAGAAGCGGCCAAAACAAGAATAGTGTTAACAACAAATCTCCTGCCGCGATCTTTGGGCAAAATCGCCACAGATGCTTCCATGGGAAACATTGCAGAAAATATCGATTTCAAATGTAACTATCAAACGGTGCTCAACGCATGATAGGCATACACGCAATAGACTTGAAGATAAAGGACATAATCCTTCCCATTTGAATACCCTGTGATGGGACAGAGAATGCCTGACTGGCTATTCAGTTGTCAGACTTCATTACGAGCAATCCGCGATATAGGGCGTGGTAAGAAGATACAACCTTGTCGCCTGTAGCGACAGAACGTCTAGTTGATATAGTGACACGTTGTACATGAGAACTATAATGCTCCATAAGATGTACCCATTTATCTATCAAGCATGAATATCCAGACTTGAGTTGGACTTTGATTTTGTCAGGGTGATCTGGAGTGGGTTGCCATCAGTGTCGGAGTTCACCAGTCCCGACGTGCCAAACACAAGAGGAACTTTGCCTTCAACAGAAGACATGGACTTCTGCTGGAACGTGGACCGGGGGTGAAAATACGTTTGTTGGATATTTTTGGTTACCGCCCATAAGGTCAAATAATATCTTGGCATGGCGTTGCTTCCTTCGTCTATATTCTTATATCATTGTATCTTCAAGATTCATGGTTGGACCTCCTCGAAATTCTGCACAAAAATACATGTATTTGAACCCAATTCAGAAGAGGGTTCATTTTTGCGTTCAGAATAAAAAAAAATTCAAACGTCTTCTTTTAGCTTCCACTTTATAAAATGCATTTGAAAAAAAAAACTTTTTTCGGCTGATTACGGAAGTCCACAGATCACACAGATAATTATGTGACATAATTAGGCCTATCTGTCGGCCACCACTTAATTATCTAACGGCTGCCACATGATTATCCGGCGGCTGCCACTTAATTATCTGGTGGCTGCCACTTAATTATCTGGCGGCCGCCACATAATTATCAGGCGGCCGCCACTTATTATGTGACAGCGGCCACATAATAAGCATTTTTGGCAAAAAAGACCATTTTTGACTAAAAACGGCAAATTTTAGACTTTGGCGGCCATTTTCTCAAAAACCAACTGATCAGTTGGGAGATTTCCATTTCAAAGATTCCCCTCATGTACAGTGAATACGTGTATAAGTTTAGTTTCCCTTGAATCGCCGGTCTTCGTGTGGGCAGCCATTTTAATTTTTCGACAAGTCGGCGAAAAAAATTTTTTTGCCCAAATCACATTACTATCCATATTTGGGCCATTTGCCGTGGGGAAAAATGACCACCCTTTGAGAAATTTCTTTGAAAAATGAAACTTCTTCCTTCAGAATGGGAGCTGCCACAACTGTATTTATAGTACCCCTGACGATACAGCTTAGATATTGGCACTTTCAAATGGGAAGTCATATATGGCGATTTGTGTGGTGACCTTGAATTTGACCTTCGATGACTTTGAAAGGTCAAAACAGCCATTTTTGGGTAAACAAATATGCCCAAAATTTGCGTCTACAGACGAAATGCTCGTTGATAGAGCATTTGTTTGAATTATGAGCCTATAGGAAGTCATATATGGAACAATTACTAATGGTGACATTGAACTTGACCTCGGATGAGTTTGAGTTCTACATGTCTGAATGCTTGGATGTTTGCACCTAGAGGTCAGGATTGTTCATGCGGTTATAAGAAGTCATATATATACATATTTTTTGGTGACGTTGGACTTGACCATACATAGACTACCTTGAAGGCTAAATCTCAAAGTCTCAACTGACCTGAATTGTGTAAAGTGACTTCAACTGACAAAATACATGCTGATGAAGCTTATATATTTGCATCATGAATACCTATAATTGACATTGAAGTTGCAGTGGGACAATGCTTAGAACAGAATTGTCTGGTGACCTATCTTAGACCTTGGTCTAATTGAAAATCGGGAGGCCTTAGACTCTTATGTTTTTGTCTCCTTTTCATTTCTTTCACCATTTGGTTTCCGTACATAACTCTTGAACGCCTTAATCGATCATTCCGAAACTTTCACAGCTCACCTGAAATACTTTGCTACAGCCCCCTGTTGTTTTTCGTCGACATCTGAAATCCAAGATGGCCACCAGCGGCCATTCGGGCGATTCCTGTCAATGTCATTATATGATTCAGACAATTTCCAACAAACAAAATTTGGGTGTATTTTTTTTTTCTTTTCCACTTATTAGGTTTCATCATTTCGAATGTTAAGAAAAAAAATGGGGATGCCACAAAGCTTGTAGGCTCTTCTGTCAAGTTTTTGAACAATGCCTATTTATAGTCGTCAAAATTTTTATGGTCTCCCCTGAAACGATCTAGTGGCATTTTCTTAAATTTTGTATGGTGGTACGAAACGATTATTTTTTTAGAGTTTAATTTTTATTTCTGTGTGTATAATACACTATTCTACTGACTATTTTGGTTATTTCCTGTGTATTAACTTTGAAATATTGGAGTTTACTGTTAATGTGAAAAATTGGAAAAAAAATTTGTTCCAAGACCACTTGATAGAATCCTCTGCAACTTTGTGTAGTGATACTACAGAATTTGAATTGAACCAAAATTGTTGACTTTTATTTTCAAATTTTAAGACTTGCAAAAAATACCCATAATTTACCCATTATACCAGAATACAATGACCACAACAGTCGCAACATTCAAGGCAACAATGTACATTTTCATATTACCTTGAAAGGTTGGATTGTTGCTTCAATCGTTAATGCTTCAAAACAAACTTCTAAAAAAATACCAACAAGTATACATACAGGACTTTTCCCCATGCTAGATCAAGGCACGGCCGGTGACTGCTCCGTTCCACTGGGTCAGTGAGGACGGGTCAACACGAGTGATGATAGAGGCTGACCACGCAGGCTGGCGACTGTTTAACCACCGTTGTGCTTACAAAATGGTCTTCACACCGAGCGACCTGTCAGAGCCGATCTTCAAACTCAAGCTGGCGTCATCATACCGGGGAATGATGCAAGGAATCTGCGGGAATTACGATGGAAATTCCAGTAATGATGTATAAATATAGTTTTAATTCCTGCTGGAAGATTTCAGTTTTGAGGTTTACGATTTGAGGTTTTACTTCATCTGTTTGCAGTTTTGTTGTTTAATTTTCCAAACATATTTCCAAAATTCAATTCAAAATCAATGGTACACTGTTCATGACAAATTCAAATACCGTTATTAAAGTAAATCAGTGCAAGCAAACCCACTCAGTGTTCCTTGTATTTCCTTTGTACGAGCCCAGGATGTACGTTAAGCATGACAATCACATTCTTTACAATAGATAGAATTCCATGTTCTGAAGACGGGGATGCTGAGAACACCAAGTATATAGTGGGCAGGGATACGCTTTTGCTGTGTATGAACAAGCCTGAATGAAGAGTGGACATTCCACCATAGCAATGAAAGTAGAAGTCCATAAATTGGATTTTTTTTTTTTTGCAACGGCGACCTCCATTCATTCTCTCCCGATTCGTTTATTCACTCAGTAACGGATATGACGTCATATATAGGCCTAATTAGTATTGTCGTGCCGGAAATCTTTCCGTTTTTAGCTCGACGATTGACGGCTATTGCATGTCGTCAGCATGTTTACTGTTAATGTGAAAAATTGGAAAAAAAATTTGTTCCAAGACCACTTGATAGAATCCTCTGCAACTTTGTGTAGTGATACTACAGAATTTGAATTGAACCAAAATTGTTGACTTTTATTTTCAAATTTTAAGACTTGCAAAAAATACCCATAATTTACCCATTATACCAGAATACAATGACCACAACAGTCGCAACATTCAAGGCAACAATGTACATTTTCATATTACCTTGAAAGGTTGGATTGTTGCTTCAATCGTTAATGCTTCAAAACAAACTTCTAAAAAAATACCAACAAGTATACATACAGGACTTTTCCCCATGCTAGATCAAGGCACGGCCGGTGACTGCTCCGTTCCACTGGGTCAGTGAGGACGGGTCAACACGAGTGATGATAGAGGCTGACCACGCAGGCTGGCGACTGTTTAACCACCGTTGTGCTTACAAAATGGTCTTCACACCGAGCGACCTGTCAGAGCCGATCTTCAAACTCAAGCTGGCGTCATCATACCGGGGAATGATGCAAGGAATCTGCGGGAATTACGATGGAAATTCCAGTAATGATGTATAAATATAGTTTTAATTCCTGCTGGAAGATTTCAGTTTTGAGGTTTACGATTTGAGGTTTTACTTCATCTGTTTGCAGTTTTGTTGTTTAATTTTCCAAACATATTTCCAAAATTCAATTCAAAATCAATGGTACACTGTTCATGACAAATTCAAATACCGTTATTAAAGTAAATCAGTGCAAGCAAACCCACTCAGTGTTCCTTGTATTTCCTTTGTACGAGCCCAGGATGTACGTTAAGCATGACAATCACATTCTTTACAATAGATAGAATTCCATGTTCTGAGACGGGGATGCTGAGAACACCGAGTATATAGTGGTCAGGGATACGCTTTTGCTGTGTATGAACAAGCCTGAATGAAGAGTGGACATTCCACCATAGCAATGAAAGTAGAAGTCCATAAATTGGATTTTTTTTTTTTTTGCAACGGCGACCTCCATTCATTCTCTCCCGATTCGTTTATTCACTCAGTAACGGATATGACGTCATATATAGGCCTAATTAGTATTGTCGTGCCGGAAATCTTTCCGTTTTTAGCTCGACGATTGACGGCTATTGCATGTCGTCAGCAAACCGTTGTTTCCTGACATCCAGTAATCCATCTTCCGTCGGTAGTCCTGTTGAATTTTTTTTTTTTTTACAAATTTTGCTTTTAGTTTTATGTATTTTCAAACCAAAATATAAATGCATGAGAATTTCAATCAATGCACCAGAAAATAGGCTACCCCTGACCAAAAGATCCAGATTTTTGACAGATTTCTGATCGTTTCTGACTATGTGGCAGCCATTTTAACACCAGAACAATGTCAAATTTCGAGACCAATTATTTCGATATTAAATTCTACGTTATAATTTTCTTTCCCAACTTGCACAAGCGGGACATATTTGGCCACTGTATCCAGCATTTAGTATGCCTTAATCGCTCAAAACGCCTTATCTGTATGCCCAAACAAACCCAAAATTTTACACATTGCAAATCGTCTCATTTATCGTGTTTATAAATGTGAATAAATGTTGATATAATTGGATATATACGGGACTGAATTTGTAGACTGGCTGGCTTATATTTATGCACAGTGAATACACAATTAACAGTGGCCATGGGGCGGACCATAATCGTGGAGTAACTAGCAATATGTATAACTACGAATTTTACAACCCCGACTAGTTTTTAATCAGAACACCAATTATTCCATGTCCTGTTTCGATATCGGATACTCATTTCCGCTTGTTGCCTGGGACCCCACTCGGAAAACATTATTCCGTGGGATATTGAAACTCCTAAATACGTGTACATGTAGTTCCGCGTACAATTGCGTGATTCATCTAACTTTAGTATCAGAGTGAATACCTCGATCCCGTGTTTCCAGGGCCGACCCCAGCAGTATGCCATTTATACACATTAGGCCACACCAAATTCACATATACATGCCTTTTAAGTCGGAATATGTTCGTTGGAATATTTCGACCACGCCCCAGAATATTGAACCTCTGATTTATTTTTTTCCTCTATTTTTCAGTCTTCTTTCGCGTGATACTTAATTATGTGAACTGGCAACAATGCGTGCAGATTAACTCTGCAATTGACGTTTTCCCGAGACAGCTCGCGCATGCGCAGCAGTAGGCTATAGCTTATCATATTATTCAATGATTCTTGTCTTAATAGCAACTATAAAAAGACGTTGTGTATATATATAAATGTGAGGTTAGATGAGGTAGAATAGAAAAGAAAATGCGCTATTGACTACCCAGAATTTTCTTTTGTGCAATGTGAAGCATTTTTCTTAGGGTGTTTAAATGGCTCCTGACGAACTTGCCTCCCAATCAACGTGGAGAAATTTCTGGATGTCAGCTATCCAACTCCAATGTTCGTTTGTTTGCACTCCCTGTCCCACAATCTGTGTCCCCCTGCATGGGTTATTGTGGTATACAGTCATGAGCATGGTGACAATGTATTTTTAGGCATTATACGAACGTACGGCTACATACTAATCGTCACCATAGAGATCCTAGATCTTCAGGGATAGATATAAAGGACAATATCTTAGTGTATATATTATTGTGGCACACGATGTCACGACCAAGGGCGAATCCAGGAGTTTTGAAACGGCGGGGCGTAAACCTATCGATCAGAGGGTTCGGGGGCGCCGTGAGCCCCCCCCCCCCTCCCAAAAAAATGGTTTCGGCGTCTTCTGAGAGCACCTGGGAGTGTTTTCAGGAAACATTGAATAGGAGTGGTTATGCACATTTTGTGTGGTAATCAATGACTCATTGGTTTTGCGTGAACAGATAATAATACATGCATGTACTATGGCTCAGTATACATGCATCTAAGTTGAGTTTCACACACATGTTGACAAATTAAAATGGACTCACACAAAAAAACGTCAGGAAAGAATTTACATGAATTAGTGTCACAAGTTCATTCCATAACAATATTCATTCCCCAAATGCACACGCATCCATCCGTTTCACCATGAATGACTCATATTTAATACCCATTCTATGCCAGTTTTGTATGTGAACAAACGAGGAGTATCCATCAAACCCGAATGTAAACAAATGCCCAAATTGCCCTTATACGTCAACATCAGTATTTCTAGTTTGTATCTACATTTATAGTGTAGTTATGAGAAAATGATCAGTGATTTCCCATGGTTTGCCTGGAATTGTCAGTCCATTCTGCACTTTAATGCCTTGTTCACATCTGCATACATGTGATAGATACAGTTTGTAAAGTTCGACACCCGAGGCGCACAGGGCGCACGCGGCGGGCGTCGGTAATTACTAGCACTACAACCAGGTAACAGTCCGTCCGGACGAGTCCGGCCGTCATACATCACATCATAACACATCACCATCACCATCACCAACATCAACAACAACATATACAACATGCATAGTACATAGTTATGATAATGTAGCCGTGTGCGGAGCCTGAGATGCCATGGGAGCGGCACCACAGAACTCGCGCACGTGGGCATGTTGCTGGCCAGCCTCGCCGACGGCACTGCCGCAGGGATAGAACCCTGGACAGCCCGGCGGTCTGCCAGAGTCTGTGTCGCACCATCCCAGGTGGGAGACCGGTGATCCAGAGGGCGTACACCCCCGAGTCATCAAGGTCTTCCCCACCTGGGCCCCCTATGGAAGTCGTCCCCGAGGCCTGACTGGCCTTTACTCGAACAGAGACAAGGAGCCCATGGCGTGAGCTCACCTGTCGCGCTCAGTCTCTGAGACAACTCCGGCCACACAAAATGTGACCACAGTATTTATACTAGAGGCGAGTGCACGAGAATGTTCAGTATAGTGGATAAGAGGATTAGAGGACATTGCCGGGGCAACGCGTGCTTCGAGCTGAAGCGTCCAAAAAAAGACCGTGAAACTGGTTAGTGTTTTGCAAAGACTCCTACCACGATCTTTGGGCAAAATCGCCACAGTATTTTTTGTTTTGTTTATTTATCCATCTCATGTTATTATTTACTGAGTGGATTATTTAAACCACAGGTATGCGCGGCATGTCTCTGGAGAATTCTGTTCTTGCTCATTTAATGACACAAATGAGACAGGTTTGTGAAATTTCCTTGCTGGTGCAGTAGAGGGGTGTAAGGAATTGCGTTAATTTTGACAGTGACGGTGTGATGTGATATCTGAAAAGACTGGAGAACTGCAATTTATTGTTGTTTTCGTCTGACATATTCGTACCAGCCACAAGTTAGTGGTTACTGTCAATTTTTAGCCCAATTTCTACCTTGCTGAGGTGATTAATTTTACGTCATTGTCTGCCAGTGCAGCAGCATAAGCTAATGACTAATGTTAATTAATGTATGTTATTTGCGAGGTCCCCCGGAATAGAAATGTTCATTTTCTACCCATATACACGGTTTGATTTGGAGTCACCGGAGGGAAATGATTGCCCCGCATGAGTTAATAGTGCTTGTATTTTAGTCCGGGTGGTGTGTCGTTATGACCGGGGACAGAAGTTTTCAGCGACGCCGCGTGCACTGCTGCGCACGTAAAATAGCTGTCAACATTTGTTGCATGCATATAGATGTAAAAATGTCGTACCCGGATTTATTTTTATAAATCTCCAGATGTTTGGCGCATTTATTTTGTGCCACTCGCATTTCGTCCGCTGCTGCGGTGCTGGATCCCGAGGGGTCTGCGTGGCCGGCGTTTGAGATACAAATGTTTATGCCAGTGATGAATTCCCCGTGCGGGCCGTGTTCAGGTGTGTGGGTGTTCGGGTATCTACATTCATTTCTGGATGTCCGTCTATCTGCGCGTCTCTACACTGGCCTGCCCGGGTAGCAGTATACGGATACCGGCAGTCAGCGCGGCTTGCTGCGTTGGCGATGATAGCTGTCTGCGACAGCTGTCCGCAGGTGTATGTATGTCTGTCAGATGTATGTATATCCGCGCGGACTGACCGGAGCTGCTTCCCGTGGCTCCGCCCTACCTCAGACTCGCCCGGCGGGTCTGAGGCACCGGCCGGCAGGGCGGCCGACAACACTTTTTAGAGGTACTACTACTTTTGATCACTCGATTTGTCGTTTTACAAAATTTCTAAATTTAAAGTTTAACCATAAAGATATTCCAAAGACTCGACACACCGTTCCTTTCGGTGGATGACCTTCCAAGGTCACCACACCTTTTTGGACCACCTCGGTCAAAATTTTAGCTTGTTTATTAGGGTTTATTCAAAATTTAGGAGCGCGTTCAGTATAGTCCGTAAGTCCGGGGGTCATTCCCCATTTTTCCAAAAGGGACCCTTAAGGTCCTAGTCTTTTGCGCCGTGACTTCCGGGTTATGCCATCTTGCCTTCTTCCGGCCCCTGCCATGCGAAGCCTTCGTCGGGTTTCTGGCATTTTGGGCGCGGGCGGAACATGTTGGGGACCAACATTGTAAAAAGGGGGTAATGTGGCGATTTTTCCCAACGATCGCGGCAGGTGTCTTTCTGAAACATTCTAGTTTTACGGCCTTTGTTTTGATTGCCCCGGCAACGCCCTCTAATCCTCTGACCCACTGTACCGAATGCTGGCTGCTGATGTCATCTCTCGTGCTCTCGCCTTAAGCATAAATACCGAGGTCACATTCTGTGTGGCCGGAGTTGTGTGTGAGAGACTGAGCACGAAAGGTGAGCGCAGCCATGTACTCCTTGTCTCTGTTCACGTAAAGGCCAGTCAGGCCTCAGGGACGACTTTCATAGGGGGCCCAGGTGGAGGAGACCGTTGCTGACTCGGGGGCTCACGCCCTGTGGATCACCGGTTTCTTCCCACTTGGGATGGTGCGACACAGGCTCTGGCAGACTGTCGGGCTGATCCAGAGTTCTATCTCTGCGTCAGTGCCGTCGGCGAGGCCGGCCAGCAACATGCCTACGTGTGTGGCGATTTTGCCCTAAGCACGCGGCAGGTGATTATAAACATAAATGCCATTTATGTGGCCTTTTCGTACTTGGCCTTGTTTTGACATGCTCCGTTCGAGCGTGCGTTGCCACGGCGACGTATTGTAATTTACGCTCCAGTAAACTATAACAATGGATCGATTAAACCTCGCGTGCGCCCTACAGTTTCTGGTGTATTATATATACACTGGAAGCGACTCGATCGAGGAGATTGTCCGAGAGATCGAGACTAGGACGCACACGAGGCTCGCCATGAGCTTTGTGTTCCCTGGGTCTGAGTAGTGGGCTCCTAGAGCCCTGGGGACGATTTCCATGGGGAGGCCCGGGCTGGGAGAGACAACTTGCTGACTCGGGGGCCTTCGGCCCTGTGGATCGCCAGTTCTCTCCCTTCCCGGGACGTGTGACAGAGGCTCTGGCCAGCATGTCGGGCTGTACGGGGTTCCGTCCCCGAGGCAGACCCCGGCTCGTCAGGCCCCGCCAGTTAACACCGTAGGGATGAACTAGTTTCTGAACGGTGTCCGTAGGCCTGGGAGTGTCGGGTGGGCTGTTACCTGGTTACCGTTAATGCTGAAGTAGTTACCGTGTCCGCCGCGACCTCCGGTGAGCGGCCCTGCCGCAAGGATCCGGAATAGCGGATGCGCGTCCGCCAGGACTCGGATGAGAGAGGACTATCCTCGAGGATCCCGAAGAGCGGACGGTAGTCAATAACTTTACACGTGTATGGGTTCCGTGGTGCCGCTCCCATGGCATCTCGGGCTCTACACACGGCTACATTGCCATAACCGTGTAATATGCATGTTGTAGATAAGGTGATGTGTTATGATGTGATGTATGACGGCCGGACTCGCTCCGGATGGACTGCAACCTGGTCGTGATGCCTGTAGGGTATCACCCGGCGCCCTGTACTGGGCATCCAGACGTTACATTATGTTATGTGCATAAATAGGAATATGGAAGAATTTCAGGTGACTTTATCATGACTTCATCAGACCATCTAAGAAATAGTTGTCCAGTAACCGATTGAGTCTTAAGGGCTATATTTATATGAGGAAAATATTAAAGGCATAGTGTACACTGTCTCTCAGGTACTATTATTACAGACAGTGTGTAAAACTACATTTGTTCCCGATGACGCCAGTGTGTCTTCGAATCAAAATGTTCGGGCTTTGTTTCGATGCCACAACTAGAACGCCTGAAGATAAGGCTCAGATATTGGCACTTTCAAATGGGAATTCATATACTAGTATATGGCGATTTGTGTGGTGACCCTTTCTAGAAATATGATTTTCCTGAAAAATTTGATTTTTTTTCCGAAATTCGATTTTCGAAAGATCAAAACAGTAATTTTTGGGTTTATAAAAACGTACATATTCGTGGGTTGTCTGTCTTTTCTCGAAAGTTATCTGTGATTAGTTTCGGAATGTTTATTTCAGACCCTGCCAATTCCTCATATAGGTCCGATACATAGACCTGAAAGACCCAAATAGGCATGATATGCATGAATTGACCAAAATGCTTACCTCCACTGCAAGATAGATCTAAACATTGGCACATTCAGATTGGAAGTCACATGAAGTGCCTCGTTTGGTGACTTCGAATTTGACCTTCAGTGACTTTGAAATTGTGATTCAACACTATAAATTTCTCCGGTAACTTTCCTTAGCCTTTGGGCTTTGGGGGAAAAGTATCTTTTCCAAGTCATTACAGAACATACCATGATGAATGAAACATTGGAAGTAGCAGATGGTGCCTTTTTAAGCTTACCGGCCCTTTGGGCCGATAAGCTATTGTCGTGGTATTTCGTCCGTCGTCCGTCGTCCGTCGTTCGTCCGTCGTTCGTCGTTCGTTGTCCGTCCGGGTCTGTAACTTTTTTTTGACGTGACGAATTTCCCCATAAATTTGTCAGAACATACCTTGGGCCAGTAGCTGAAAACGTTTTTTAAATTTTTTTGATTTAATCGTTTTTGCCTATTTGGCGGCCTTTTTGACGAAAAATTGCCAATTTTGGACTTTGGAGGCCATTTTCTCAAAAACTGCCTGACCAGCTTTGAGATTTTTGTTTCAAAACATTCCTCTGATGTACCTTTATAACGTGTATAAGTTTCGTTGCCCTTGATCGCCGGTCTGTGTGTGGCGGCCATTTTTATTTTTTGACGGGTCGGCGAAAAAAATCTTTTTTGTCCCAAATCAAATCACTATTCGTTTTGCGCCATTTCCAGCAAAAAATTTTTTTGGCCATTGAAAAATTTTTTGGACAGAAAATTTCACCCAATTTTCCTTCATAAATGGAGCTGTGCAGAGTAAACTCATAGAACACTTGAAGATAGAGCCTAAGTATTGGCACATTCAAATGGGAAATCATATATTGCGGTTTGAGTGATGACCTTGAATTTGACCTTCAATGACCTTGGAAGGTCAGAACGACCTTTTTTTGTCGAAAAATGGCCAATCTTGGATTTTTGAGGGCCATTTTCTCAAAAACTGTCCGATCAGTTCTGAGATTTTTGTTTTAAAACATTCCCCTCATGTACCTCTATGATGTGTATAAGTTTTTCGACGGGTCACCAAAAAAAATTTGTTTTTGTCCAAAATCAAGTCACTATTCGTTTTGAGCTATTTCCAGCAAAAAAACCCAAATTTTTTTTTTTGGCCATTGAAAAATTTTTTGGACTTAGAAAATTTCACACAATTTTCCCTTCATAATGGGAGCTGTGCGGAGTAAACTCTTAGAAGACTTCAAAATAGAGCCTAAGTATTGGCACATTCAAATGGGAAATAATATATTGCGGTTTGAGTGATGACCTTGAATTTGACCTTCAATGACCTTGAAAGGTCAAAAACGATGAATCTTGTCTTTGGTGGCCATTTTGTCAAAATCTATTCAGACAGTTTTTCTCAAAATAATGTATAAGATTCTCTTCATGTACCTTTGTGATGTGTAATTTGATTTCGTATTATAGTCCACGCAGAAAATGTGTTTCCAGCAACATTTACGAACATGTTTTGACAATTAGAGTTCAAGATCAGTGTAGCAATTTATATGTTGGAAAATCAATACTCTGCATTTATCATTATTGCCGGTAAGCTACAGCACCCTTGGTGCTATTTTATTTTTTTTGCCACTCAAACATATATGTGAGTAAGCTGAAGTAGTGCCGCATTATTACAAAGCACCGTGGATGGTGGTCAAATCAGCATAATTATTCAAATGTCCTCTAATGGAAATAGAATCACTGAGTAAGGGCATCTGTTAGATAATTCGAGTACATAGTGTGTCAGTATAGGTGTGTTTCTCCGTACTGTCAGAAATTTGTGCCAAAATCTGTAACTTTCTCTAAATGCCTCTTTACATTTTTACTCTTACATATAGCCTGCTGGTAGTCTCTATCGTTGCAAGGCGAGAGTGCTGACACATGCGGACATCAACAGTGAATTAGCTACTCTTATATATATAATATATTAGGCCTACACTTCAGTCTGAATTATTCTCTGCTGAGTCTTCATCTTTTCAAGCGAACTCATAATCGTAGGCAAGCTTTCACTTTCCCAGGTGATGAAACAAACAATAGGCTAACATGTCTTGCATCACTATAAAGTTCAGTCGAAATGCCCCAAGGCATCTTTAGACCTTGACGTCCCGCTTCCTACAGTCAGTGACATCTGGTGAGAGAAGTCGTAACCAACGCTTCCAAGTGACACCTAGCGAGTGAAATTGAGTGAAAAAGTCGACGAAGGCAAAAGTTCCTCTTAATAGACGGGGGTCTAACTGTTCATTAAAATTGTAATGAATTGACAAAGTGTCCAGGTAAAGGTAAATATTGAAATCTACTAAAATAAGCTAGAGATAATGAAATCTATGAATAATTATTTCTTCTAGTGTTCAAGAGAAGTAATCAAGACAAGTGGGCGATATTAGAGTCTAAATGCGTTTAAATCAATAATGTCCACGCATTTAATTTAAAGTTAAACCGGCTAGGATGTACAATTAAGTGGGCAATTTCACCCCTGTTTCTAATCGTTCAATTCCAATTCCAATAATGGATTTTGAATCTATACCATTACTATACAACTTATGAGCATAACATATTTAATTCTATGCAGGTTATCACAGTTTTCTGGATATTTGACAACTACGTTTTACCCCTACCTGGAGGCATCCATGTTAAGCGAAATCTCGTGACCAAACGAGATTTCACTATGGTCTCACTGACCTTATTATCATACCATAATAAACACACCATGTGCTCCTCGCTCCTGCACGTGGAAGGCCGCAGTCCCTCCACGTGCACAACCAAACACAGTGCGCGCTAAGGAGCATGCTCATTCTTGAGTAGCACTCATCAATACACATGCCTAACGCACTTTCTTCAGTTGCGCATTGCGTCATTGGGGGGGGGGGGGGGGGCTTGGCCGGGAGACCAACTGTTTATGATTATAAGCCACTACCATTACAAGTAAACAGTGCGAGCACACCTCCCAAGACGCCACGTTCAACACGCATATACACTGATACACTTCCATATTCCATTCCCGATTGTACCCATTAATCTATAATTTCACGGACCCATATCACGTCTATCTATCCATACTAGCCATTCACACTAGGCTACCTACCATTATATTATTCTAAGTAGTCTCAAACACACCCTACCAATGAATCAATTACTTTACGTTTGTACACATATCTAAAACTACATGTATTGAACTTCCAAGCAAAGCAAGGGACAATGAAGGGGGTCATTTACTCTTGTATTGATATTGCAACTCTCGTTGCACGTCAAAAAATGTACAGCACATTGTGCCCAAACACAGAGCTTGTATACGCTCTGAAAACATACATTTATATTGGTGCCATTGCTTTGGGGGCTACTTTTTTTAGCCATGGGAATGTCCGCAGTCTGCCGCTATATTATTGGGGAACATCAGGAAATGTCGCAGGCGTATACACTCTACAAACAGCGCGGAGGAACGCCTCAAAGGCGTCTTCCTCCCGACGCTTCACTAGCCATCGCCATAAAATTCCGTCAAATAGGACGGGGCCAGTGCCTTTGACGTCCCATAATGGGGAAACACTTTCTTGGTGTGGGCTCCCGTTTCAGGGTCTTTGAAGGTAACGCTATGGTTCACACTGAAGTGTTTATAGCCTTCGTCAGACAAACAATCATAGGCACACCAATAATCCGAAATTACTGTTGTACCCGGCAAAATCCATTCCTTTATAAGAGGCAGGAAAGTCTCCTTCGATCGGGACTCTACAGGGACCATGTGCACCTTCCCGCTGCCTCTTTCTATGGCTCCAAAGGCCCAGAACCCCTCAACTCGATGGCCACGATGATATTTACGTTTCCAGAACTTACTCTCGTCTATCTCTGTGATTTTTCCAGGGCCACCAAGTTTACCAACGTTCGCCAGCAAATCAGACTTAACTACTTCACGACAAAAGTTATACCAATCAACGGTACAGTGGCTAGAGAACCATGCTCTAACATCACATATTCCTGACGAAGGCTTTTGGTCCAGCTGAAGCGCATTATCATAATCTCCGGCAGGGTTAAGTTGGACTTCCAAAACCAACTATTATTACTTAGAGACAGACATACATCGTGTTTAACCCTGCGGCGACGACGGCGACAGCGTCATCATAATCCATCAGATACAGACTGATAACGCTCCAGCTGCATATCTTTCCCACACTTGCTACATTTCATGCTAGTGGCTAATAGGCCACGATCCATCAACCATGTGATGGTAACCCCCCTATTGATGTCAACTACTTCGCGACGAAGCCTGGACATGGTCCACGCTTCCCGCTCCGTCGATTCCCTGCTATAGGAGCCGTGCCACCTGCCCATGTTGGCTAGTTTTGCTCTGTCCTTCTCTCCTAGGCGCATGCTAAACCCATTTCCCGAGCCATGTGTGACATCTCCATCAGTCTCCCCACCAGAAATACTAGCGTTCTCACTACGAGGACGCTTCGCGGCAGGCTGCTTCCCTTTCTGGCTACACGTACAACCCCTCTACGCTTTGGGCATGTTTGATTTGTCATGAATCAACAGCATATGAATGCACATAAAATTATACGCACATTTTATACACAAATTTCTCACCAACATCTCTTTGCGCCAAACCCCCGATCCTTCACGGCTGTCGTGCACAACTCACAATTGTGCAAACTCACTTTATTCCCCGCAATATGTATAACGCAACCATCACACAAACTATCATCCACTTCGGACCTGATTTCCTCACTTGGCTTCCACCTCCACTCCCCCCCCCCCCGGGCTTCCCTTTCACACCACTGCTTGTCATTCCCCCCTGTGGTAAACATTATTGTCAAGCCGAACTCTAAATGTCATACACAACAACACGTGACCTCATCAATATTCATAGCTCGGTATAAACAAAACACACATGATCTCATACATATTTATTTAGGTCAAGCCACTGTCATTATTCAACTGGGCCTAAGGTCACAAACGAGACTTGACGTATAGCGCCACTCATCAACCGTGGCTAAAAGTTCCAAGCTGAGTCATCTCAACGAGCGCCGTGGCTCAGGGGCAGTGCACGGGACTTCCACGCCAGGGGACCCGGGATCGAGTCACCGTCGGCACGGATCTGCAACACTCACAAACACTAACATCACAAGCAATTAAATACAACATATAGGTAGCAACTAGACGTCAAGGCCTAAAGATGTCTTGGAGGCATTTCGGTGTTAGGACTAGTTCGTAATATTTAAAACATGTTTGCCACGGGCTCTATGACACACCGTTTGCTAGATATTGACGAAAATGAAAAATGTCGAAAAATGCCGACTCGGCAAAAAAATTTCGGGTCAAGATCAAAGTTCATCCATAATACCTTTAAGACCTGTTTGTCTAGGGCAACGAGTCCGAAAATAATGTCCGTTTCGCTCTACGACGCACCGTTTCCGAGATATCGACGAAAAAGAGAAAAATGCCGACTCAGCAAAAAAATTTCGGGTCAAGGTCAAAGTTCATCCATAAAACCCCTTAGACATGTTTGTCTAGGGCGATGAGTCCGAAAATAACGTCCGTTTCGCTCTACGACGCACCGTTTCTGAGATATCGACGAAAACGAAAAATTCCGACTCGGCAAAAAAATTTCGGGTCAAGGTCAAAGTTCATCTGATACCTTTAAGACATGATAGTCTAGGGCGATGAGTCCGAAAATAACGTCCGTTTAGCTCTACGACGCACCGTATCCGAGATATCGACGAAAACGAAAAGTGCCGACTCGGCAAAAAAATTTCGGGTCAAGGTCAAAGTTCATCCATAATACCCCTCAGACGAATCCGAAAATAACGTCCGTTTCGCTCTACGACTCACCGTTTCCGAGATATCAACGAAACAAAAAAATGCCGACTCGGCAAAAAAAATTCAGGTCAAGGTCAAAGTTCATCCATAGAACCCCTTAGACATGTTTGTCTAGGGCGACGAGTCCGAAAATAACGTCCGTTTCGCTCTACAACGCGCCGTTTCCGAGATATCGATGAAAAAGAAAAATGCCAACTCGGCAAAAAAATTTCGGGTCAAGGTCAAAGTTCATCCATAATACCCCTTAGACATGTTTGTCTAGGGCGACGAGTCCGAAAATAACGTCCGTTTCGCTCTACGACGTACCGTTACCGAGATATGCAGGAAGCCTCAAGGATGAGTCAGCAAAAAGTTATTTCAACCTCTAGGTCAAACGTCGTTTGACGGATCAATCCCAAAATCGATAGGGTTCTTCCTTGGTGGTATATAAACCTCCATGCAAAGTTCTGCAACTATTGCCTGAATATTTTTCGAGTTATCGTCCGGAAACCAAGTCTCATAATCGGCCTTGATTTCATCCTCACGGACCTCACGGACCTCGAAGTCGAATCAAAAAAGAAAATACCCCATAGACATGTTTGTCTAGGACGACGAGTCCGAAAATAATGTCCGTTTCGCTCTACGACGCACCGTTTCTGAGATATGCAGGAAGCCTCAAGGATGAATCAGCAAAAAAATATTTTGACCTCTAGGTCAAAGGTCATTTGACGGATTGATCCCAAAATCAATAGGGTTCTTCCCTGGTGGTATATTCTGCATCTATTGCCTGAATATTTTTATCGTCCGGAAACCAAAAACCTTGATTTCATCCTCACGGACCTCGGATCCGGCTCAAAAAGAATAGGGTTCTTCCACATATCATTTCTGACTAGTGGTGAAAATTTGATAAGGATCCATCAAGGCAATCTAAAGTTATCGTCCGGAAACCAAAACGGCGGAAGAAGAAGAAGAAAAAAATATATATATTCTGCTAAAACCATAAAGGCATTTCTGCCGAAATAACTGACAGTTGACGGCGACAGACAAACGGACAGCAAACGGGTGCAAAATGGCGTCGGAGAAACAGGACATAAAAAAACCCTTCTTTTAAGTGTATTCCCCCTAAATTACAAACCCCCATTTATATCTCCACCCCCAAAAAATAGTATCGCCCCTTTTCAGTGTACACCCGGGAAAAAATTGCCCACGCCATTGTACATGTGCTCCGTTAAACCATTCACTTGTCGAAGGGGGAAGCTAAAGAGATGCCAGTAGTTCCCATGAATAAAGTTACCCAATTGATGATAACTGGCCAATGACCGAAGACTTGAGACGTAGCGCAGAACAAAAACCGGACTCTTCAAAAAGTTGTGCAATACTGCCAATGTTTATGGGCAATTTACTGCAGTTACCAGATTGATTCTAACGATTCAACACATTTGGGAGCTCAGAAGTGACAAATATTCCAGGATTGTCATTTCTTGTGTTTAATGTGTTTTTTGTTCAAGTATAATTCAACCCAATTTGGACTCAACATTGACCAGATCTTAGGCCCATAGTGCATATGTAATAATTAGGCATCCCGATTGAAAATCGGGAGGCCTTATGTTTTTGTCTGTTTTTTTTGTTTTTTTTTTCTTTTTTTTTTTTTTTTTTTTTTTTCTTCCGCCGTTCGGTTTCCGGATCATAACTCTTGAACGCCTTAATCTATCTTTCCACAATTTTCACAGCTCATCCGAAATACTTTGCTCCTAACCCCTATTGTTTTTCGTCGAGACCCGAAATCCAAGATGGCCGCCAGCGGCCATTTTGGAAAAAAAAATCGGGCGACTCCTGTCAATGCCATAATTTGATTCAGGCAATTTCCAGGGGGAAAAAATTTTTTGGGTGTATTTTTTTTTGGACTTAGAATTTTTCCCTCACCTGCCCCCATGCAGATGTAATACTGTGACTGAGCCATGCTACTGTATTCACTGACTGCAGCCTGCATGTCCAGCATGAGGCTAGGCTCTGCCCTCTCAGCCAGTGCAGTATATGAGAGCCCTGCTCAGTAATGCCTGTGATAAGGCAATACCCCCCCCCCCCCCCTCTCCCTCCCCCACCTCCACTGTCAGCCAGTCTAATCTGCATATGAATGTAGCAATGTATCAGTGACTTGTATGCACTGCCCCTCTTCCCCCCCCCCCCCCCCCTCTCCTGTCCCCTCACCCCAGTTTACTATACTAACACCAACAAGTTGGAACAATGCCCTCCTTCCCTTTCTAAAGAAAACAATAGGTGGTTATATAATGATGACCCAAACTGAAGATAACAGCTTTGAAGGTCTGCCTGGGCCTTGGTTGCCGGTCAATTGTTCATTGTATTCAGTTAAAACAGCACTGTGTTTATCTGGATGAAACTACATGCATTGTTTTGTTTTCTAGCTGTATTTCACATGCAGTGACCAAATTATCATTGTTTTACTTAGTCAGAACCCAGAATAATTTCCTTTTTGCTTGTATTATGAATGTCTGTCATGTCTGTACATTTAATACCTATTGAGATTAAAACAAATATCTGATGGACATTTGTCTAGTGAGCAACTGCTATAATTTGAACTCTCACTCCCACCTGTGTTCAATAATCCTGGTATATGTATTATAATAACAGTCAAGTTTCACCATTAGAAAAGAAAAGAAAAATTGGGGGATGCCACAAAGCCTATAGGCTTTTATGTCTAGTTTGGCTGAAGATTAGCAGAATTAAAATAGTTCTACCAAAGCAGAATCATTTTTTTTAGGTCTAACCCAACTGATATTGAATACTGATACTCACCTACTTATGAGACCCTTGGTAAACCGATCTTATCTGTCCATGCCTACTACTTTAGTATTAGTTGCCATTGCCGAAAATTTGTAAGTCGTCATTGTATTTTCCCAGGTGCTGTTTTGCAATGCGCCCGACTGTGCTGCTGTGTGTTTTCATCTACTTGTCATGTTTACTGTCCAATGCACATCACCATGACAACCTGGTAGACGTAGAAACTCAGCAGGATGCAGAAAATGACGGTCACACTGTTATGTCATACAAAGGAACAAAACATAAACATCCCGGCTTCACAAGTGCAACGAGTCACGAGGAAACTTTGGCCTGGGCCGTGAAATTACGTACATCTTCGAGCAGTGAGGAAAGAGACTTTGCTTTGCTAGCATCAGAAATTAGTGACGAGCTGGGTCTTGTTTCAAAAGGTGCAATTGGACATTTCAGCAATGTATATTTACTGACTTTGCATCACCCTGATGTTTTGAGGAGAGAGGATTTAAGAAAAGAGCTTGATGCTGACTCGCATGGATTTTTCTCAAAGTACACATCAATTATCTCAAATACATATTCGAGGAAAGTTTCTCCACAACAGAGTGACAACGACAGCGACTTCAGGCTTTTATGGACAGCGTTACGCGATGCCGTGCAGGCCAAATTGGATGACCATGAACATGTGGAATGGTACACACAGCAGACAATACGCAGACGCGCAAAACGTTCTGTCTTACAGTTCAACGACCCTATGTTTCCAAAACAATGGCATCTGGTAAGTGTTGACATAAAATTTTCGGGCAAAATTGTTTGAATGAACTAAATAACAATTAGTTGAACTAGACGTCAAGGCCTAAAGATGCCTTGGAGGCATTTCGGTGTGATGATTAATTTATAATATATACTAGATATCGACGAAAATGAAAAATGTTGACTCCGCAAAAAAATAATACCCCTTAGACATGTTTGTCTAGGGCGACGAGTCCGAAAAAAAGTCTGTTTCGCTCTACGACTCACCGTTTCCGAGATATCGACGAAAACGAGAAATGCCGACTCGGCAAAAAAATTTCGGGTCAAGGTCAAAGTTCATCCATAATACCCCTTAGACATGTTTGTCTAGGGCGACGAGTCCGAAAATAACGTCCGTTTCGCTCTACGACACACCGTTCCCGAGATATCGACGAAAACGAGAAATGCCGACTCGGAAAAAAAATTTGGGGTCAAGGTCAAAGTTCATCCATAATACCCTTAAGACATGTTTGTCTAGGGCGACGAGTCCGAAAATAACGTCCGTTTCGCTCTACGAAGCACCGTTTCCGAGATATCGACGAAAACGAAAAATGCCGACTCGGCAAAAAAATTTCGGGTCAAGGTCAAAGTTCATCATGTTTGTCTACGGCGACGAGTCCGAAAATAATGTCCGTTTCGCTCTACGACGCACCGTTTCCGAGATATCGACGAAAACGAAAAATGCCGACTCGGCAAAAAAATTTCGGGTCAAGGTCAAAGTTCATCCATAATACCCCTTAGGCATGTTTGTCTAGGGCGACGAGTCCGAAAATAACGTCCGTTTCGCTCTACGAAGCACCGTTTCCGAGATATCGACGAAAACGAAAAATGCCGACTCGGCAAAAAAATTTCGGGTCAAGGTCAAAGTTCATCCATAATACCCTTAAGACATGTTTGTCTAGGGCGACGAGTCCGAAAATAACGTCCGTTTCGCTCTACGACACACCGCTCCCGAGATATCGACGAAAACGAAAAATGCCGACTCGTCAAAAATATTTCGGGTCAAGGACAAAGTTCATCCATAATACCCCTTAAACATGTTTGTCTAGGGTGACGAGTCCGAAAATAATGTCCGTTTCGCTCTACGACGCACCGTTTCCGAGATATCGACGAAAACGAAAAATGCCGACTCGGCAAAAAAATTTGGGGTCAAGGTCAAAGTTCATCCATAATACCCCTTAGACATGTTTGTCTAGGGCGACGAGTCCGAAAATAACGTCCGTTTCGCTCTACGACGCACCGTTTCCGAGATATGCAGGATGCCTCAAGGATGACTCAGCAAAAAATTATTTCGACCTCTAGGTCAAAGGTCGTTTGACGTATCGATCCCAAAATCAATAGGGTTCTTCCCTGTTGATATATAAACCTCCGTGCAAAATTCTGCAACTATTGCCTGAATATTTTTCGAGTTATCGTCCGGAAACCAAGTTTCAAGATCAGCCTCGATTTCATCCTCAAGGACCTCACGGACCTCGGATCCGGATCAAAAAAAATAATACACCCTAGAGATGTTTGTCTAGGGCGACGAGTCCGAAAATAACGTCCGTTTCGCTCTACGATGCACGGTTTCTGAGATATGCAGGAAGCCTCAAGGATGAATCAGCAAAAAATTATTTCGACCTCTAGGTCAAAGGTCGTTTGACGGATCGATCCCAAAATCAATAGGGTTCTTCCCTGGTGGCATATGAACCTCCATGCAGAGTTCTGCAACTATTGCGTAAATATTTTTCCAGTTATCGTCCGGAAACCAAGTCTCAAAATTAGCCTTGATTTCATCCTCACGGACCTCACGGACCTCGGATCCGGCTCAAAAAGAATAGGGTTCTTCCACATATCATTTCTGACTTGTGGTGAAAATTTGACTAGAATCCGTCAAGGCAATCTAAAGTTATCGTCCGGAAACCAAAAGTGGCGGAAGAAGAAAAAAAAAAAAAAAAAAAAATTCTGCTAAAACCATAAAGGCATTTCTGCCGAAATGCCTTAATAATCACTAATGTCAATGATTTTATATCCATATATTGGTCCAATGAACATGAATGCTGATTCATGCAAACTTTTCGCACAAAATATTTTTGACTTCCTATTCTGTGTTGTTTTTCCAGAAAAACAATTTAGAGCCTGCGATGGACATCAATGTGACTGGAGTGTGGCAGAGGAACATCACTGGGCGTGGTGTCGTGGCCGTGGTCGTAGACGACGGTAGCTTGAATTATAGAAAATGTTTTCTGAAAATATTGAGGAGAAGTGTTTCCTTGTAGACTTAGTCAACTTGTCATTTAAATTCATGTGTTACATATTTAAAATATAGAAATGAATTTTTGGTGAAAACAATTCAAATCCGAGCTCGTGAACTGGAGGGCCAAAAATGTCTTAGTATGTTCTTTATTTATGCTACTACGGTATCATGATTATATATACATGTACATGATATATACCTTTACATACACATGTATGCGCTACATAACTATAGGCATGACAACACCAATGATATTGCGTCATATCCGTTACAGTCAGAGAATTCCCTATTTTGAAAACGGGGGATGCCCTTGATCCCCCGCAGAATGGTGGGGGATATTTTGCTATGGCTGGTTGTTGACCCAGGCTGGTTGGCATTGCACACGAAGAGTTTCAAGACCACAGCACGCACAGAACGGCTCTGATGGCGAACGATATATATGGGTTGTCAGGCATGAAAATCAGTCGTTTTAAGGGGGTACCCTCAGAATTCGAGCTGTAGCAAAAAATCCAATTTATCAACATATATTTTCCTTACTATAGTGAGATCAGGAAATGAATTGGCTAGCTTTGTATATAAGCTGCTAAGGTTTATCTTGTTCTGGGACGGAGCTATGGAGACTTGAATTTGGGCTTTTTATCATTGTTTTGTATGGCCGAAGGAATTAGTGAAATCTGTCCTGAAGGAAATACATGTATTCTATAATTTCTACTCTAGATTGAAGTTAACGCTAATGTTGCATTCCCTTATAATGGTTTTGGTGCAAAAAGATTAAAATTGGTCTTTCCTCTGTGTTTTTGATGTATTTTTTACATGAACCGTGAATTTGGTGAAAATGCGTGATTTTGCAAAACAAAGAGGGGCCTCCCAAGAAATCGCTTCCCATGGCATGCATATATATGGCTTATTTGTGCCTAAGAGATGCTGTTTCCAATGTGCAAAACAAGAAAATCTCTCAGAATATATGTGTTATTGATATAAACACCGTTTTTGAGAAAAAAATGCATATTTGAATTTTCGGCCGAACTAACAGAATTCCAGTTTAGCAGCTCAACTCCCGATGTTATGTTACTAAATCCCATAAAAGTTAATTATATATCGTATTTTTGAAGATTTGATACCAGATTGATGATGATTTGCTTATTTTTGCTTGTGTAGCTGACCCTTTTATGTCATTTCGGTCCAATATTTGGGATATATTTAATATTTGTAATTCCATGTGGCACACATAATTCGTGGTTCTTTACAACAAAACTGCATCCTGGTTCTTAAGTACCTCAACCACTGTAGCATATGATAACATTAGCACCTGACACCAAAATTTGTAGCATCCACAATGAAATAACATATTGATGGGCCAATTCCTTTTTTTACGTTTTTACAATGGAACGAAGTCAGTTATTGGCCCATAAATCCAAAGTGATATAACTTGCACCCTTGAAACTTTGTACACATGTTATCTAGATCATAATCTATCACAATTTATTAAGGCATTTCGGCAGAAATGCCTTTATGGTTTTAGCAGAATTTTTTTTTTTTTTTTTTTTTTTTTTTCTTCCGCCACTTTTGGTTTCCGGACGATAACTTTAGATTGCCTTGACGGATCCTCGTCAAATTTTCACCACAAGTCAGAAATGATATGTGGAAGAACCCTATTCTTTTTGAGCCGGATCCGAGGTCCGTGAGGTCCGTGAGGATGAAATCAAGGCTAATTTTGAGACTTGGTTTCCGGACGATAACTGGAAAAATATTTACGCAATAGTTGCAGAACTCTGCATGGAGGTTCATATGCCACCAGGGAAGAACCCTATTGATTTTGGGATCGATCCGTCAAACGACCTTTGACCTAGAGGTCAAAATAATTTTTTGCTGGTTCATCCTTGAGGCTTCCTGCATATCTCGGAAACCGTGCGTCGTAGAGCGAAACGGACGTTATTTTCGGACTCGTCGCCCTAGACAAACATCTCTAAGGGGAAAATTTTTTTTTGATCCGGCTCCGAGGTCCGTGAGGTCCGTGAGGATGAAATCGAGGCTGATCTTGAAACTTGGTTTCCGGACGATAACTCGAAAAATAAACAGGCCATAGTTGCAGAATTTTGCACGGAGGTTTATATATCAGCAGGGAAGAACCCTATTGATTTTGGGATCGATACCACAAACGACCTTTGACCTAGAGGTCGAAATAATTTTTTTCTGAGTCATCCTTGAGGCATCCTGCATATCTCGGAAACGGTGCGTCGTAGAGCAAAACGGACGTTATTTTCGGACTCGTCGCCCTAGACAAACATGTCTAATGGGTATTATGGATGAACTTTGACCTTGACCCGAAATTTTTTTGCCGAGTCGGCATTTTTGGTTTTCGTCGATATCTCGGAAACGGTGCGTCGTAGAGCGAAACGGACGTTATTTTCGGACTCGCCGCCGTAGACAAACATGTCTAAGGGGTATTATTGATGAACTTTGACCTTGACCCGAAATTTTTTGCCGAGTCGGCATTTTTCGTTTTCGTCGATATCTCGGAAACGGTGCGTCGTAGAACGAAACGGACGTTATTTTCGGACTCGTCGCCCTAGACAAACATGTCTAATGGGTATTATTGATGAACTTTGACCTTGACCCGAAATTTTTTTGCCGAGTCGGCATTTTTCGTTTTCGTCGATATCTCGGAAACGGTGCGTCGTAGAGCGAAACGGATGTTATTTTCGGACTCGCCGCCCTAGACAAACATGTCTAAGGGGTATTATGGATGAACTTTGACCTTGACCCGAAATTTTTTGCCGAGTCGGCATTTTTCGTTTTCGTCGGTGCGTCGTAGAGCGAAACGGACGTTATTTTCGGACTCGTCGCCCTAGACAAACATGTCTAATGGGTATTATTGATGAACTTTGACCTTTACCCGAAATTTTTTTGCCGAGTCGGCATTTTTCGTTTTCGTCGATATCTCGGAAACGGTGCGTCGTAGAGCGAAACGGACGTTATTTTCGGACTCGCCGCCCTAGAAAAAGATGTCTAAGGGGTATTATGGATGAACTTTGACCTTGACCCGAAATTTTTTGCCGAGTCGGCATTTCTCGTTTTTGTCGATATCTCGGAAACGGTGCGTCGTAGAGCGAAACGGACGTTATTTTCGGACTCGTCGCCCTAGACAAACATGTCTAAGGGGTATTATGGACGAACTTTGACCTTGACCTTAAATTTTTTTGCCGAGTCGGCATTTTTCGTTTTCGTCGATATCTCGGAAACGGTGCGTTGTAGAGCGAAACGGACATTATTTTCGGACTCGTCGCCCTAGACAAACATGTCTAATGGGTATTATTGATGAACTTTGACCTTGACCCGAAATTTTTTTGCCGAGTCGGCATTTTTCGTTTTCGTCGATATCTCGGAAACGGTGCATCGTAGAGCGAAACGGACATTATTTTCGGACTCGCCGCCCTAGACAAATATGTCTAAGGGGTATTATCGATGAACTTTGACCTTGACCCGAAATTTTTTTGCCGAGTCGGCATTTTTCGTTTTTGTCGATATCTCGGAAACGGTGCCTCGTAGAGCGAAACGGACGTCATTTTTGGACTCGGCGACCTAGACAAACATGTCTAAGGGGTATTATGAATGAACTTGGACCTTGACCAGAAATTTTTTTGCCGACTCGGCATTTTTCCTTTTCGTCCATATCTCGGAAACGATGAGTCGTAGAGCGAAACGGACGTCATTTTTGGACTCGGCGACCTAGACAAACATGTCTAAGGGGTATTATGGATGAACTTTGACCTTGACCTTAAAGTTTTTCGCCGAGTCAGCATTTTTGGTTTTCGTTGATATCTCGGAAACGGTGCATTGTAGAGCGAAACGGACGTTGTTTTCGGACTCGTGGCTCTAGACAAACATGTCTAAAGGGTATAACAGATGAACTTTGACCTTGACCTGTAATGTTTTTTTGCTGAGTCGACATTTTTCATTTTCATCCATATCTAGGAAACGATGTGTCGTAGAGCCCATGGCTAACATGTTTTAAATATTACGAATTAGTCCTAACACCGAAATGCCTCCAAGGCATCTTTAGGCCTTGACGTCTAGTTATCAGATGGTAGTGACACCAGGATCGCCTACTATTCAGGCATGACAACACCAATGATATTGCGTCATATCCGTTACAGTCAGAGAATTCCCTATTTTGAAAACGGGGGATGCCCTTGATCCCCCGCAGAATGGTGGGGGATATTTTTCTATGGCTGGTTGTTGACCCAGGCTGGTTGGCATTGCACACGAAGAGTTTCAAGACCACAGCACGCACAGAACGGCTCTGATGGCGAACGATATATATGGGTTGTCAGGCATGAAAATCAGTCGTTTTAAGGGGGTACCCTCAGAATTCGAGCTGTAGCAAAAAATCCAATTTATCAACATATATTTTCCTTACTATAGTGAGATCAGGAAATGAAGTGGCTAGCTTTGTATATAAGCTGCTAAGGTTTATCTTGTTCTGGGACGGAGCTATGGAGACTTGAATTTGGGCTTTTTATCATTGTTTTGTATGGCCGAAGGAATTACTGAAATCTGTCCTATACATGTTATAAAGTAGTCCCTGTCTATTCCCTTCCTTACCTTCACCCCCTTCCCCTCTCCCCCCCTCCCCCATCTATATTATACCACCCACTTTCCAGGCCTGGAGTGGACCGTCCCTGACATCCGAGCAAACTACGTCAAAGACGGCAGCTGGGATTTAAACGCGAATGATGGCGACCCGTTACCTGACATCACGGATGCCAGTAACCACCACGGTACGCGCTGCGCGGGGGAGATCGCTGCGGCAACCAATGATTTCTGCGGCGTGGGGGTGGCATACCAGGCGGGCATTGCTGGGATTCGCGTGCTGGACGGGCCTATGACTGACAGCCTGGAAGCTACAGCATTCACTAAAAACTTTGACGTTAACGATGTTTATAGTTGCAGGTATTTTTTCTTCAGTTTCTTGTCTGCGAGTGGTTAGTGCTAGGGAGTTTTCAAATAAAATTTTGTGTTTCTCAGCAGGAACTTAGTTGCAGGAGAGTTGAATAAGGAGTATCGTATATATTAGAATTCATAATATCAAAATATATGGAGAATTTAGAAAATTTTCAAAATACAGTGGACATAAAATTCATCAACTTCAACCATTAACTTGCTGAACTGAATCGCCCTATTATTTATCCAATACATGTACATGATGGACCAAAAAGTGTACAAACAATAGTTTATTTTATACATCACCAATCTAAACTACTACATGCTCCTTTTCGATCCTTTGGATCATTCTGGATCAGGGTATGCCAAAGTGGGGAAAAAATTACTGTCCATTGGACCAGTAAACAATTCGATATTACCAGCCCACAGCAATTTTTACTGGCCCAGAATTCATAAGTCACACCCAACAAAATAGTAGAATTGAGATATGCATGGCGATATGTAGATCCGTTGTAGTATATTAAGCAAATAAATTGACATTGTCAGCTTGAATTGTGCATATTTCCAATCAGTCTTACTGCCCCCAGTCTTACTGCTCCTTCTTACTGCCATGCCCCCAGCCTCAAGCTGAGGCGTATCATGCTCATGATTTGAAGATCCAAGATCTGGTTGAATAATATATTACTGACAAATGAAATATTTTACTATATTAAAAATTTATTTTACTAGAGTTGATATTTTTGCTGATAAAAACTTTCCGGCCACCTGGGCCAGTGAAACTGTTATTATTACCAGCCCAGGATGTTTTTTACCAGTCTTGGGCTGTGGGCTGGTGACTTTGGCATACCCTGTTCTGGATAGAAATTCGCGTACTGAAAGCAAGGCACGATCGTCTGCCTGCATGACTCGAGCGCTCCTTTTGCCGCCAAAACCGCCGCGCATATGCGCGCGCAGCTGTGCAGAAGCTTTACTTTTCTGTCCACCGCCATTTTTGCTTGGCAGCTTTGGATTTTGGTTCCCGGTGAATTCGTAGAATTTAGTCTGCAAACTAGACTTTTGCGATATATTCTTACGGAATTTCACCTGCCACGTTCATAGACATCGTTTGTGTCTATTTGGATAAGTATTGGTCGATAGTTTGTTACTTGCTAGATCGTCAGCGATTTGTATAGCCAGTTCACCCTATTATCGTCCATCCGTCGTACTTGATAGTGTACTTGTTGTTTACATCTATCAATAGTTCTACGTTAATTTTCTACTGTATATATTTTGTCGTATACTGTAGTTTATATATTCGTAGTCCTCTTAGGGTTCTTTTTCAGCGCAGTCTCAGGTTTGCTTGTTTTGCCCGCCCTGTTACTGTGTGTGGTTAGTTCCCTTTCGTGATCATGACTTCACAATCCTCCCTTGGTACCGGTGCCATGGACGAACGTCCATGCCCGAAGTGTCTGGTCAATACCCTCCGAGGAGGGGAGAAACACAGTTTGTGTTTCGACTGTTTGGACCATGGCCCGGTATCTATGGAGGATTTGAGGTGTGATCTGTGCCGTTTCTGGCGTCCCTCTTCCTTCGTGCAGGCGACTGCAAAGTATTCTGAAGCCTCGTTGGCTCGTCAGGATGCTTTGAGGCTTGCGGAAGCTTCGGCTCCGCAAGTCCGCCAGTCGCCCATGGAGGTGGAGACTCCGCCTGTGACGGCACAGATTGCGTCCGGTGTTAGCCAGCCCCTGGGGCTAACACAGGACATGGTCAACGCGGCTGTGCAATCCTTCTTTGCACAGTCGCTGTCGTCCCTTCAGGGTCCCCTCCTGCCGGGTCTCTCTTCCCTGCTTGGACAGGGAGTCCCGGCCGGTTCTTCGGCTGCCCCTTCGTCGCAGGGAGAGCTTGCTCTCCCTGTTGGCAAGAAGTCGAAATCTTCTAAGAAGAAGGTTTCAGTTCTTGCCAAGGCGAAAGCAGCCAAGGAACCGCACTCCACCTTCGTCGTCCCTCAGTCGGGGCCGATCGAGGTGGAGGGGTCCGTCGTCTCTTCCCCTGGGCCTTCCAAGAAGAGGAAGCGTGCTTCCTCTAAGCGCCGTGGTGCTGAGACCACATCGATTTTCGATGTGGCTCAGGCTTCGTCCGACCTCTCGGTGGGCGACGATCAGGCTTCGGGCTTCGATCGGCGGAGCATCTTGGATGGCTCATTCGGGTCCTCGGTCTCGAGGTTCGAGGGGGAAGAGTTCCCTTTGTTTGGGGGTGAGGCTCTCGATCGTTCGTGCGATCGGGAGTCTTCACTTGGCGGTCGTGCTCCTGGTCCTCGATCAGGGCACGATCGGGCGAGTGGTGCTGGGGTCGTTCCTCAGGACCACTCAAGTCCTGTGTACGCGGATGTAAGTCGCCGGACGGGCGCGATCGCTGAGCAGGCATTCCCTCGCCCGTCCTTTGATGTACCCTTGGGGTCATCGAGGTCTTCGATCGGACCTGTGAGGTCCAACGATCGGGGGGGTCGAGTGGAAGCTGATCAGGAGTCGTCCTCCTCGGAGGATGAGACTTCCGATCAGGCCGGGGGTTCTAACTTCCGGTGGGCTTTGGAGTCGGTCGCAAGGCGTATGGACTTGCCGATCGATGCTCCAGGGCCCTCACGGGGAACCGGTAGGTTCGCGTCGGCGCCAGTTCGTCGGCCGATCCGGCTCCCTGTGGCTCCCGCGTTGGTCAAGTCCTTCGACAAGATCAACAAGGGAGTTACGGCTAAGAAGGATGTGGCTCGTACGGAGTCGACATTCCCGACTAGCCGTGTTCGACCTGAGTCGATCGACACCTATCGGACTGTAGAGTCCGAGGGTGGACATCAGACTTCCGTCCCGGTCGAAGACCCTAACCTTCACCTGCTTTCCCGGAAGCAGGGTACGGTCTGGTCAGCTTATGTGAAAAAGGCTCGCCTTTCTCACTGGCAGACGCTGTCTCATCAGTTGATGGGGCAGCTCTCGTTGACGGATCACCTGACCACTTTGGTTCAGGAGTTTGTGGACGAGGCGGATCTGGAGGAGGGGAGTCGCGCCAACATTCATGCAGCACTCGGCGTCTTGGCCGGAGTGGTCCATGCTGCTGAGCGTGACAGTGCGCACCTGGGCGCACAATTGGATCTCACCATGCGTGATGCCGATCTCCGTCTGCTTGACGTGTCCGCTACGGACGTCGCTGAGCTACGTGGGAGGCCGCTTTTCTCAGGCTATACCTACGCCAACCTCTCTCGATCGGATATTTCCGTCATGCGGGAACATCTCCGGGATGAGGCTATGGCCAAGGCTTTGCTTGGGAAGTCGGCGGGGCCTGGGACAGGCAAGAAGACCAAGGGTCAGAAGCCTGCCCAACCTCAGGCACCACATGCACCCGCTTCTGCGCAGCCGCCCTTTCGGGGGGCGCAGCCTCCCCCTCCTCAGGGGGATGGCAAGCGTGGAGGCAAAGGGGGTGGACGCTTCAAGGGCAAAGGGAAATCTTCTGCTAAGAAGTGACTCGTTGCGGGAAAGCGTAGGCTCTGTGGAAGGTTCAGTTCTGTCGGAATTCGATCTTCCACAACCTGGTCCAGTCGGCGGACGCCTGGCTCAGTTCGTCCAGAACTGGAGCGATCTGGCGTCGTCAGACAATTCAGTCGTGGCATGGGTGAAGTTCGGTCTCACCTTCAGATGGGAGGCTGGAAAACCACCGATCAGACCCAAAGCGTGGTTCTTCCCTGTGCCCGGCGATCGGGAAAAGTTTCAGCTTCTGCAGCACGAGGTGCAGCAGTTGCTAGAGAAACGTGCGATCGAGGTGGTCAAGGACGAGAGAGGATTCTATTCTCTCATCTTCCTAATGCCTAATGCCGTTTTCGATCTGTCAAACCTCAACAAATTCCTGATCATACCCAGGTTCAAGATGGAGTCGGCGCTTTCCGTTCAGAAAGCTCTGTCCAAGGGGAAGTGGGCAGTCAGTATCGACGTCAAGGACGCGTACTTACATGTGCCCATACACCCAGCCGATCGGCGATACCTCAAGTTCGCCTTCGAGGGTTCGGTGTATCAGTTCAGGGTACTTCCTTTTGGAGTAGCCAACGCCCCTTACGTGTTCACCCGTATCGTAAGGACGATGGCAGCCAGGTTTCGATCGGTTGGAATTCAATTCCACCATTATATCGACGATTGGTTAATCATAGCCGACTCCCCGTCTCAGGCTATAGAGCAATCCGGGTTCGTCCTCAGGTTGGCGACCAGCCTTGGCTGGATCCCCAATTGGGCGAAGTCTCATCTGTCCCCGACACAGAGGTTCGAGTATGTCGGGGTAGATTACGATCTAGATCGAGGAGTAGCTCTTCCTCCGCGGAAGAGGGTTCTCAAGGCGATTGCGGCGATGGATGTCGCGCTGACGCAGTCGTCGATCACAGCTCGACAGTTTCTGTCCATCATCGGTCTGTTGGCGTCGATGGAGAAACAGGTGCCGTTCGGCAGGTGCTTCCTCAGACCCATTCAATGGTGTCTAGCATTGCAATGGCGGATCCTCACCGATCGACTAGACCAAGTCGTATCGGTGGACGATCGTGCTCGGGAAGCAATGCATTGGTGGCGGGACCATCGGAATCTTTTCCGAGGGATGCCACTGGCGGAGTATCTGCCCGATCGGACCTTCTCCACCGATGCGTCAGAATTGGCTTATGGAGCTCATATGGACGAGCACCAACTCTCTGCTGTGTGGAACACGAGCGAGAGGGCGTTGCACATCAATGTCCTAGAGCTGCGAGCGGTGAGACGTGCGTTTGAGATCTGGGGGCCTCAGAGTCCCCCAGGGACGAAGTGGCTGGTCTTCACAGACAACAGCACAGTAGTGGCGCACATAAACAAACAAGGTGGAACTCGGTCGAGTCAGCTTTGTTTGGAGGCCGAGTGTCTGATCAGGTTTGCCTTCAAGTCCCGTCTGTTTATCAGGGTGAGGCACCTGCCGGGTCACAGGAATGTCCTAGCGGACGCTCTGTCGAGACCGGACAAGATCATAGGCACGGAGTGGAGTTTGCATCCGGGGGTGTTTCGGCGCGTTTGTCAGGCGTTCGGGACACCGAACATAGACCTGTTCGCAACCTCTCGGAATCACAAGCTCCCGGTCTACTTCTCACCTCTGCCAGAGAGCGAGGCACTGGCTGTGGACGCGATGTCTCAGTCGTGGGACGGGATGTTCGGGTATGCGTACCCGCCAACCCGGTTCCTAACAGAAGTGCTGCACAAAGTAGCCAGGTCTCAGTGCGAGATTCTGTTGGTGGCGCCATGCTGGCCGATGCAGGCGTGGTTCCCGCTGCTACTGTCCCTCCTGATCGATGTACCACGGGTTCTCCCGATCGAGGACAGGTTGCTGAAGCAACCGGGGCGGGATATATTTCACGATTCCGTCCACGTGCTCAAATTACACGTGTGGAGGCTATCGAGCGATCCTTCCAGGAGGCAGGATTTTCTCAGCAGGTGTCCGTACATCTCGCGAGAAAGAATAGGAGATCCTCCTCTAAAACGTATGAGGCTAAATGGAGAGTATTCGTACGTTGGTGTAACGGAAGGCGCATTGATCCGCTCTCTGCCCCTCTGAATGCAGTGCTAGACTTTCTCTGCTATCTCTTTGATAGGCTTAATTTGAAGCCTACTATGATCGAGGGATACAGGTCCATGCTGGGCCCTGTATTCCGTGCTAGGGGGATCGATTTAACTAATAATCGTATCCTTGCTGATCTCTTGGCGTCCTTTAGGACGCAAAGGCCACGGGGAGTTCCTACTCTACCGGATTGGGACATGGCTTTTGTGCTATATTGTCTTACTAAAGCACCTTGGGAGCCTCTCAAGGAAGTTTCCTTGCAGAGGTTAACTCTTAAGACTTTCTTGCTAGTTATGCTAGCAAGTGGTCGAAGACGCTCAGATGTCGCGGCGTATCGCGAGCGTATCGACGTATCGCGAGTCGCATTTGGCGCGGATGGGTCCGTTTCCTTATACCCAGTACGTGATTTTATGCCTAAAACACGTGCTGCGGTTGAGGGCGGGAAAGCGTTCTCCCCTATCGTAATTCCGTCACTGGGCGATTACGTAGGACGGAATGAGCCGGACGCTCTATTGTGCCCGGTAAGAGCGCTGAAAATCTACATCGATCGTACCAGATCGATCAGGAAAGATCGCAAGCGGTTATTTATTTCCTATCAGCCTAATAGGGCTACGGACAGCTACACTATCCCGATGGGTGAAGTTTGTAGTGAGGACTGTCTATGCGGAGTCAGGTGCTGACGATCGAGTCACTTACAAAATATCGTCCCACCAAATCCGACACATCTCGATGTCTTTGGCGGCCAGGTCGAATATTCCGTTGGAATATATCGTGAGGGCTGGAATGTGGACTAATTCTACGACATTCATCGGGTTCTATCTGTCCAATGCTGCCGAACTTCAGGACCAGTCGTCCAGATTTAGACTGGGTCCGCTGGTCGTAGCGCAAGCTGTTGTTTGAACCAGCTGGACAGAAAAGTCTTGGTTTTAACGTGCACGTGTATATAAGCAACACTTTGTGTTTGTGTTTGAGTTCTTTATGTTACGATCTCAAGTAGAGTTCCGTTTTCCACCGATGGGTGAAGAAGAAATTCGTGCATGTCGGAGGCAAGCGATCGCACCGCTAGGTGAGTATCTTTATTATATTACTAAAGATATATCGAAAATGTAGCATTTTAGCGATTCGCTTGAAATCAAGACTATCGTCTGTTTTCATGACTCTCTAGCACTACTGCTCCACCGCCTATCCTTTGATTCTAAGGAGCATGTAGTAGTTTAGATTGGTGATGTATAAAATAAACTTCCCAAATTTTAATTGTAAATTTGCCGTTTATTGTTATTACTCACCTCTAAACTACTACAGTAAAGGCCCTCCCATCCATCCCCGCCAGTTGTGTGCTAGGGGCTTCCTTTTGTCGTTTTTTGGACAGAAAAGTGAAGCTTCTGCGCAGCTGCGCGCGCATATGCGCGGCGGTTTTGGCGGCAAAAGGAGCGCTCGAGTCATGCAGGCAGACGATCGTGCCTTGCTTTCAGTACGCGAATTTCTATCCAGAACGATCCAAAGGATCGAAAAGGAGCATGTAGTAGTTTAGAGGTGAGTAATAACAATAAACGGCAAATTTACAATTAAAATTTGGGAAATTTCACATATAACAGTACCATAGAATAAAAATCATTTGAAAATCGCTACAATCTGCTGCAGTTGGGGGCCAGATGATGACGGAAAAACTGTTGACGGTCCTCATCATTTGGCGAACTTGGCTCTCCGCCATGGAGTAGATTTCGGTCGTCGTGGTTACGGTACTGTTTACGTGGTTGCCAGTGGTAACGGCGGTCTGGACCATGACAACTGTAACTATGATGGATACGCCAACAGCATATTTACAATGACAATCGGGGCTGTGGACGAGAGTGGCGCCATGCCGTATTACGCTGAAGAGTGCGCGTCAATGTTGGCTGTTACATTTAGCAGTGGCAACCCTGGATTGAGATACATTGTTAGTATATTTTTTTGGCTGTTACATTTAGCAGGGGCAACCCTGGATTGAGATACATTGTTAGTATATTTGTTGGCTGTTACATTTAGCAGTGGCAACCCTGGATTGAGATACATTGTTAGTATATTTTTTTGGCTGTTACATTTAGCAGGGGCAACCCTGGATTGAGATACATTGGTAGTATATTTGTTGGCTGTTACATTTAGCAGTGGCAACCCTGGATTGAGATACATTGTTAGTAAATTTTTTGGCTGTTACATTTATCAGTGGCAACCCTGGATTGAGATACATTGTTAGTATATTTTTTGGCTGTTACATTTAGCAGTGGCAACCCTGGATTGAGATACATTGTTAGCATATTTTTTTGCTGTTACATTTTGCAGTTTAGACATAATAATTGTGAAATGGATGCACATGTAACTTTTCTCAAAAAGTCATTGATTTTAACGAATAAGATTGGAAAAATATGCTACCGTTAAAATGTATATATCAGTAATAATTCATGGCATTTGTAAATGCTGCTAAAAAAAAAAGAAGTACCCCCAAAAGAAAGAGTGGCTTACATAACATTATGTACACAACTACAATGTCTCCCACAGGTGACAACAGATTGGCAACACCAAAAGAGCACTGGCTGTACGGAGAAACACTCCGGAACGAGCGCGGCCGCCCCACTGGCTGCAGGCATGGTGACGCTAGCACTGCAGGCGAGACCGTGTCTGACGTGGCGCGACTTGCAACACATCGTGGTTGTCACGGCTTTAAAGGTGGGTGCCACGGTAACGCGAATGTAGAGCAGAGGTAAGGAGAGTCGTTATAGAAGAAAGGTTTTGGTAATATCATAACATATTGATGCGCTAACTATGGTGATGTAAGGATGCATTTTTTGCACAATAAAAGTTGGTTTTATATAGCTAATATATAATAAAATAGCTTATTTCCCCTTTTCAGGTTGACATTGACATAGCCCACTGGCAAAAGAACGCTGCTGGTTTGCACCACAGCCATAAACATGGCTTCGGTCTGATGAACGCTTGGCGCATTGTCAACGCAGCGAAGGTGAAAAATCTAGATAGTAGATCGTTTCTCACCGATTCATTAAAAATTTCTCTAAATATATGGGACATTCTGTAAGTTATTTGTTCACATGTTAAAATATAATATTTATTTACATGAAACATCTATACATTATTAGTTTGCAGCACATATCCACCAATTAATGTTGATGTCATCACTCATCCCCCCCCCCCCCTCCCCCAAACTCCGTCTGACAAAATGTACCGAAAAAAGGTTTGGACCCCAGTTCCCTGGATGACGGTGTTTACAAGTGAGCTCATGAATATGGATGAGCCAATTTTCGGTGGATCATTGGAATCGTACACGTATAGTGGTGAGTTCATAGTGACATTCATGGGTCATTACTTGTAGGGAACTGTGTACAGTGGATCCTGTGTGCCTAGACTGCTCATGGGACTCATCGTATAGAAACATGGTTCTATATGACAGGTGGTCTCTCATGACAGGGTAAGATGTCATTTGGGAGCAAAGAGGGTGGTCTCATGCCAGGGTGGTCTCTCATGACAGGTAAGAGGTCCTTTGGGAGCAAGGATGATGGTCTCATGCTAGGGTGGTCTCTCATGACAGGGTGGTCTCTCATGCCAAGGTGGTCTCTCATTACAGGTGGTCTCATGCCAGGGTGGTCTTTAACACAGGATCCACTGTATTAGTATGTGTGGTGAATGTATCATAGTAGTGGTGGTGATTTTCTGTCGTTGTGGTTAAAGTTAAAGTTATCACATTTGATATATTAATCCGCTTTCAAAGGCGCTTCACACTTTAAACCCCAGTCTGAGTGATTGTACTTGGAGCATCCACTATCAAAGCGCTCTTTACAACACCCATTATCAACCGGTACTCATTTCTAATCCTGGGTGAAGATAGACACATTAGTGGTAAATGCCTTGCCTAAGGACACTAATGAAATAGCACAGCAGTCCAGTTCGAGACTCGAACCCATGATCTTTGGATTACGAGTCCGACGCCTTTGGTTCATAAGACATAAATAAGGTGCTTCAACCGTTCTAATATATCACGCAATGGATCAAATGACAAACTTACAAACATGGAATTGTTTTGGGATCAGGGGGTGGAGGGCTTGAGGTATGTAGGGAATATGCATAGGCAGGGCACAATATCAAACACTGTTTTAGATAGATTAGAATCTCTGTCAAACGAATTTGTATCAACATGTCGTTTTATTCCCTAACTTGAATGTACTTTTTACTTGTTTTGTTTTTCCAGCTCTGAGTGAAAAGCTCGAGGGCTACAACTTGTACACCTTGGAGTATGTCCAAGTTACCGTGACGATAGCTCACGGTCACCGTGGTAACCTGGAAGTACAACTTACCTGTCCCAGTGGTACAAAGTCGATTCTCGGCGCAACTAGACCCAATGATGCGTATGTTGCCATGGTTATGAATTTTATGTGTGTTGTCAATTATAATATATATGTTGTATAGATGTATACAACATCTATGCAGCACAGATGTATGCAATCTGTTCATACAGATGATCTGTACATATGTCTGTACTTTATGTGTTGTTTCTATAATAACATTGCGTTATTCAGTTGACAGTTATTTCGATGATATACATACCGGTAATACTAGTAGGTGTATTGCAATGTTTGTTTGTTATCCACAGGAGCACAGAAGGTTTCAAAGCCTGGACGTTCAGCACGGTTCGATGTTGGGGCGAGAAGCCTGAGGGAGATTACACACTGACGATAAAGGATATAGGTCGACAAATATTCTTGTTCATTTTGGGGGGAAATGATAATAATTTGTGCTGCAAATTTCATAATTTGTATATTTGCTCGTATGCTGACTAGCAGCTACCGAATTGAAAATTTGAGAATATTTTAAGTGGTCAAATACATGTAAAGAGTTTTTCCAATATTTTTTTTTTCACTGAGAATGAGTTGACCCTTTTCATGGTGCAGGGCCCTGGTGTCGCTCAGATTATGTGACTCATTGGAAATGTAAACGTTTAATGATTTGCACCCTCCTAGCATACTCAGAAAAACCTGCTCAGCCAGAATCTAAAACAATACTACTAAAAACAATTTCTTCCTATGTGTGCGAATTTTCAGTATCATGAATGAATATATTCTGATATACCGGATATGAAATACTGCAATGTGATCATGCCGCGACAAACACTGACATCTCTATCAACAACTTTTAATGGAAGTTTACAATATACATGTATATAAAAGTAACCGTTTTGTTCCACATATATTTTACATATTGATCTCCATTACAGGGAAGTCTCGCGCTGAGCAAGGAAGGTTCACAAGCTGGCAGCTGAAGCTTTACGGCTCTCCGATGACCTTTGAAGAGTTCCAAGAAAGGATGAGGTGAGTAGACAGTCAAAGAATCAAAGAATAATAGTGTTGAAAATGGTGATTGAAGAGAATATTTTTAATAATGAGGAATATTTTTTGGTACATTAACATGGAGGCTGTGTTGTGTTAAGACTTCGTTTAGCATTTGCATCCACATAGCTATTTCACGTTGTACCACGGTTGACACCTTTAACAATAGGCCAGACTGTGGTCTATTCAACATACACCACTGTCTGCAGTGGAATATAGGATCACGCTTGAGTGAACCCGTGGTACAAGTCAGATGGACCACTCGCACCCGTGGGTATGGCTCATACACTCGGTAATCTCTCGGCTAACGCCTCAAGAATAACCTCGTGTATGAGCCATACCCACGGGTACTAGTGCTCTATCTACTACATATTTATGTCCATACTACTACCTCTATAATAAACACTTTGGGTAATCTTACCTTGACATTCAAAGAAGAGGAGAGGATCAAATGTCACAAAAGAATTTTGAAAAATTCAAGTGACATTTATCCTTAATTTCTTTGAAAAAATTGAACCAAAATCCCCTCAGATTCCATGCGGTGATGTTTTACATCCGGGGTCACATGACCCTAGACCGCCATTATTTTTGCTCCTCCATCTTCTGAATGGTTGTGAGCTGTCTTGCTGAGACATTCTTGGAAGTTTTCAGGAGTTTTGATCGTCTTTATCACGATCACGTTTTGGATTTTCTCAGGAAAATCAACTGTAGTTACTTTTAGAGTAGTTTACAGATACTTTAGTGTGTTTTTTTGGGAGGAAATGGTGTAGTCCTCCCCAGGCCCATTTCTTCCCCTATTTTCGCCCACTGCTTGTTGCTATTTTGCAGATGAAGTGCAGTGGTTGTCATCACTTTCTTCCCAAGTGGGAGTGTCATGCAACGTGTTGGGCATGTAGGATGTCCTTCTGTCGTCCGTCCTCCACCTGCGCCTTTTGTGCGGATGTCCCGGACGAATTTTGGCAGGACGCTCTTAGCGGGTTGAAGGAGATCCGGGCCAAGCGTGTGGCTGATGGCCCCCCCTCTGCTGGTCAAGGAACCAGTGCAAGTGCCAAATCCCGTCACCGCCAATCCCTGGATAGATGGCATAGGCAGGACGTAGTTCTGTTGAAAGTGATAGCTGATGTGAGTTTTGATTTATGTTTTTCTCCCACAGCTTCCCGGGTCCCGGGCGCCGTCTCGGCGGCTCCCGTGACCCATTCTTTTGTGTCTGGCCTTTGCGCTCATCCTTTGGGTGTGCGTTCTTCTTGTCCAGACCCCTTTTTGGCTCACCTTCTCCCGGTGGCTCCCGGTTCTCGCGTCGCCATGGCCGAGCAACTCGGGCCCCGGTCTCCAGGTGTTGTCTCGCCGATTGCGGGAGCCACCGATGTGGCTCCCGGGTCCCGGGAAACCCTAGGAAAGGTTGAGGCCGTGGTGAGTTCCTTGGGGGTGCTACCCCTCGAGGACGATCCATGCTTCAAGAGTCAAGCGCCCGTTGGGTTCTCTGTCCCGGTAGGACGGTTCCCGCAAACGGGCTTGCACCTAGAGACTGGTTCCCGGGTCCCGGCCACGGTGGCTGGGTCCCGGGAGTCCCGGGAGCCAATTGTGTGCAACCCAAAGGGGGTAGCAAAGGCCATTGTGCATCATGATTCGTTTTCATATGCTAATGCTGAGCCTTGTCTTCCACAGATGGCTGAGGATTTGAACGTTGACCAGTCCGAGTCTGCTGACGTCTCTCTTCCTGTTTCGGCCCCGTCCGTTGTCACGGTCCAGGGATCCGGGTCCCAGTCGGTTTCGCCTTCCCCCGCGGGGGCGGGTCCCACGTCGCCGAGGACTGACTCTTCACCCCGTTCGTCCTTCGAAACGAGGATTGTGCGAGAGATGCGAGGTTTTCAGCGGGAGATCTGTGATCAGTAGAGTTCCTTCATGAGCCGCTTCGCTGAGCAGCAGAAGCAGCAGAGGGTAGCTCCAGTGGCGCAACGCTCCCAGCCGAGCTCCTCGTCCTCTGAGGACGATGATGCGGAACGGGTGGTTTCTCGGGACGGTCCCGGTACCCGTTCGCAGGAACCTGACCCCCAGGACCCACAGCCGGGACCCTCAGGTCTGGTCAGACCCGCCAAGCGGCACAGAGAGGATGACGAGTCGTCCACGTTGGCACCTCCGCCTTTGCAGGACGACCCTCTCACGTGGACGGAGAAGAGGGATTTCGTTCGTGATCTCTTGCCCACGGAGTGGCCTTCCGACTTCGACCAGGAGCCGCCAAGGAAGAGGGCCCGTTCCATGATCGCGGGACAACGGGAGAGACCCAGACCTACTAGGGACTCATACCGTTTCCCTCTAGCGTCGGGGGTGCGGAATGCCATGTTGGAGAGAGTGGAGGACTCTCAGAGGCTTGGCCGTGTGCGTGTGGGAAGCTTCCCTCCACGGCCTACCGTTGGGGACTTCTACTCTTCATCGCTTTTCGAGTCGAGGCCTACTCAGCTTGGGAAGCAGGCAGCCCATGCCAAGTTCTTTTCGGAACCCAAGTCGGTTTCAGTTCCGTGGGAGTCTTTGGCCCAGGTACAGCACTCCCTGAGGATGGGGCTCGCGGCGGACTCTACTCTGGACTGGTTGTCCATGGCAGCGCGGACGTCGCTTCAGTCTTGTATGGATCAAGTCCTGAACAATCCAGACCTGGATCGGGACGAGCTCGCGGATACTCTTCAGGCTTGTGTCTCGCTCTTGACGTCCATAGGTCTAGGCGTGGCAGACCGAGCTTCGTTGGACTCACACGCTGTTTGGGTCTCGGAGCTCTGGAGGCGAGACGGTCTGCTACAGTCCGTCCGTTTCGACGTGCCGGAGGATCTTCTCGCTAGACTGAGGCTAGCGCCGGTCGTCCCGGAGTCAGGCCCGGCTACTTCGCTTCTGCTTCCGGACCTGTCGGAGGACTTGCAACAGGCGAAGTCGGCCAGCGATAAGAGGTCTACTGAAAAGTCGTTTTCGGAGGCTGCCATGTTATCGGCTAAGGCGACTGAGAAGCTGGCAAAGTCCGTGGCTGCAGCAATGAAACGTCCCCAGCAGGCTCAACCCCAGCAGGTCCAGCGTGGCGGGGCTTCCGGGAAGGGCAAGGGCCGAGCCTCGGGTCTGCCCTTTCGCGGGGCCCCTGCCGGTGCATCCCGAGGCGGGCGAGGACGTGGCGGTCGAGGACGAGGTCGCCCCTCCAGCCCCAAACCAGCAGGGGAAACAAAAGCTAAGGGTATGTATTTCCGCCGTTTCTGGACCGAATTCTCCTCCAGAGCACCGTGGCGGCCCAGAGGTTGGTCCCGTCGTGGTTCCAACCATAGACCAGCCGGTAGGCGCACGTCTCCAACTCTTTTGGCAAGAGTGGGAGCGGCTCGGGGCCAGCCCCTGGGTCGTCTCAACGCTCAGACGAGGGTTCGGTCTGAAGTTCGAGGACCAGTTTCCTCCTCTCTCAAGTACTCCGAGAGGCTTTTCTCTGTCAAACGACGCCGAACGTCGTCGCGTGTTACACGAGGAAATTTTGGCCATGATAGAAAAACGGGCGGTAGAACCGGCTCCAAAATCTCCCGGATTTTACAGTGTTCTATTCGTAGTTCCGAAGGCTTCAGGGGGTTGGCGTCCCGTGATCGACCTCTCTCCCCTAAACAGATTTCTTCAGATTCCCACGTTCTCCATGGAGACGCCGGAACAGATCAGGTCCGTGATGCCCCGCTGTTTGTGGGTGGTCACGATCGACCTGAAAGACGCTTACTTTCATGTTCCCATGAAACCTTCAATCAGGAAATACCTCCGGTTCCTATATCAGGGCCAAGTGTGGCAGTTCAGGGCTCTCCCGTTCGGCCTGTCCACAGCGCCGTGGATCTTCACCATGGTAGCTCGCGAGGTGCAGATCCTTGCTCACAAACAGGGTATTTTCCTATACCAGTATCTGGATGACTGGTTGATCAGGCATCAATGCCCAGACACATTACGCTCACAAGCTCAGTGGGTGGTAGATTTGTGCACCCGTATGGGTTTCAAGATCAACCACAAAAAGTCCGACTTGTCTCTGCGGCGCGACTTCGTCTTCTTGGGATATCGATTTCTGACTATCTCAGAGACTGTGTTGCCAACGGCAGATCGTCAATCAAAATTATCCGCGCTGTCGCAAGGTTTCCTGCAGGGAGTTCCTCAATCGGCCCGCAAGTGGCAGTCCCTGTTAGGAATTCTGGCGGCGACGGAAAAGTTGGTCCCAATGGGTCGCCTTCATATGCGTCCCATTCAGCTCCATCTCCAATCCCACTGGTCTCAGTCAACGGGTCGGATGTCAGACTTGATTCCAGTGTCCGCCGAAGTGATTGCCGAGCTCAAGTGGTGGCTGGACCCTGCAAATTTATTGCGGGGGGCCCCATTCCGTCCGCCGCTACCCTCCAGACATCTGTTTACGGATGCCAGTTTGGAGGGATGGGGAGCACATTGGGACGACAACGAAGTGTCGGGCACATGGTCGCCGCTTCAACGTCAATGTCATATCAATCTCCTCGAAATGCAGGCGGTAGCGCTCGCTCTCGAACATTGGCAGTCGCAGTTTCGCGCTCAGACAGTGTTGTTAGCCACGGACAACTCGACGGTCGTGGCATATATCAACAAGCAGGGCGGAACGAAGTCGGTGACGTTATGCCGAGCGACTATCGATCTCCTGCAATGGTGTCGTCAAAACGACATCAAGATCTCAGCCCGTCATATTCCCGGTCACATGAATGTGTGGGCCGATCGTCTATCCAGGAGAGGCCAAATCCAGGCAATGGAATGGAGTCTTTCCCCGGAAGTGTTTCGCTCCCTATGCGATCTGTGGGGCTCGCCGATGGTGGATCTGTTTGCGACCCGATGGAATCACAAACTCCCATCGTTTGTTTCGCCAATTCCGGATCCGACTGCGCTAGCGGTGGATGCCATGTCCACGAATTGGGACGGGATGTTTGCGTATGCGTATCCGCCAGCCGTCCTGTTGGAGAAGGTGCTATCGAAATTTCGTTCTCACCAGTGCAGACTGATGTTGATAGCCCCGTGTCTACCGCAGAAGTCGTGGTTCCCGGACCTTCTGGAGTTGATAGTCGATCATCCACGTCAGCTCCCGGATCGGTGGGATCTTCTCAAACAACCTCGATCCAGCATGTTTCATCAGGTACCGGCAAGCCTGAACCTTCATGCCTGGATATTGTCGAGCGTTGTTACAGAAAGAAGGGATTTTCAAAGGAGGTGTCCGCTAGGATCGCCCGATCAAATAGAAAATCTTCTCTGGCAGTCTACCAGTCAAAATGGACCGCGTTCTGTGCTTGGTGTCGTGGCAGGAAGATTAGTCCATTCAAAACCACTGCTCCCTTGATTTCTGAGTTTCTCTTGCAGAAATTTAATCAAGGGCTTGCCCCTTCGACGTTAGCGGGTTATCGGACAGCGATTGCCAAAACCCTGAAGCCGAAGTTAGGTATCGATTTCGGTCATGACGAAAGTCTCACCGCCCTTCTTAACAGTTTCGAGATTGAAAGACCTAAGGCTAGAAATCCCGTGCCCGAGTGGGATCTATCGCTCGTCTTAAATTTGTTAAGATCCGAACCGTTTGAGCCTCTCGAGAGTACTTCGCTTAAGTTTCTCACGCTAAAAACGGTCTTCCTTCTGGCGCTGGCTTCCGGGAAGCGACGCAGTGAGCTTCACGCGCTCTCGTTTTCCAAAGTCAAATGGAAGGTGGATGGTTCCGCAGTTCAGTTAGGCGTTATCCCTTCCTTTCTTGCCAAAACTCAATTAGCAGGCACACCGCTTTTGAGTTTCTCAGTTCCCGCCCTCTCCCCTTCCTTGGGGCCAGGTTTGGAGGAAGACGCTAAGCTGTGTCCCGTGAGAGCTCTCCGCATTTACGTTCGGCGTCCGAGGGAGCTTCACTTGGGTAAACGCTTGTGATTCATCTCGTACCTCAAAAACTTTCAGAACGATATCCGTCCCGCGACGATTTCGTCTTGGATCAAAAAGTGCGTTCTTTTCTGCTATGAGAAGTCGCAGGCAAAAAAGTCGTCAGGTTTCAGAGTTAAAGCGCACGATGTGAGAGCTCTCGCGGCGTCACTTGCGTTCGCAAATAAAGTTTCTCTGAATAATGTGATGTCTGCATGTACCTGGAGTTCCCAGAATACATTTACTTCGTTCTATCTCAGGGACTTAGCTTGGCAGTCCGACTCCGGCTACCATCTCGGACGCCTGGTAGCCGCGGAGCATGAAGTCCGGCTGTAAATATTGTACATACATCACAACTGTACAGATGCACCACCTTTCGGCGGAACAGGGACGGATTTGCCCCTCTTCTTTGCGAGAAAATTTGGTTCGTCTGCTGGAGGAAAGATCACCTCCAGAGACCCCTGTTCGCCTTCAAGTGCATCCAAGGTGATTATTGCTTTTCATTTTAACGTCTTTTCATGTAATTTACACTTAAATTCATGTAAATACGAATATTTGTGCAGCATTTATTCGGATTCTCACATATGCTGCCTATAAAACTATTAAATCACCATTATTAATACTCAAATATTCTCATTTAATTGCTAAATTTGGTGAATTTTGACCAAAATCCCCTATGATGAGCACGTGTGCGTGGAGGGTTAAGCCCTCCGCCGGTGGTTATTCTGATATAACCCAAAGTGTTTATTATAGAGGTAGTAGTATGGACATAAATAGGAAGTTTTAACTTGTTTAAAACCAGTATTTATTACATACCTACCTCTATAATAAACACGAGGAGTGCCCTCCCGCCTCCCCGCCTTAACAGGGCAAAAATAATGGCGGTCTAGGGTCATGTGACCCCGGATGTAAAACATCACCGCATGGAATCTGAGGGGATTTTGGTTCAATTTTTTCAAAGAAATTAAGGATAAATGTCACTTGAATTTTTCAAAATTCTTTTGTGACATTTGATCCTCTCTTCTTCTTTGAATTTCAAGGTAAGATTACCCAAAGTGTTTATTATAGAGGTAGGTATGTAATAAATACTGGTTTTAAACAAGTTAAAACTTCCTATTTGGCACTGACAAGCACTGAAAATCTTCCTGTTCTTATGTTCGGTTGTGTTAAATTTTGTGTGTGTGTTGATATTCCTCGCTGCCTGATACCTCCTTGAAATATGGTGGACGCTTAACAAACTCTTAACACAGCATGGCCTAAACACAACCCCTCAGTGTGGAACCAGTTGAGTTGATAGCTTGATATCAAGAGATTGTTTCACTTTCATCGACTACCAAGTATCACAGTCAACTAAAATGGAAATCAAGACCTTCTTGTCTTACTTCAATGCCTCTGAGTGGTCTCTTACAGCAGATGGTCTCACGTTTCTTCCCTCCAGAGCGGTTGAAGATGCTTACAGCGGCGCCTATTTGAACGACAGTTATGAAGCCCCATGTCCACCGCCACCCGAGAGAGTCACGCTTGGCTCACCGATTTCGGAGAGAGTCTTGAAGGTACTTACTTTGCCTACCATCTCATTTCATAGCTAATGTAAATCGCTTGGCAATCAAAATAGACATAAATATACTGATTCATTTATGAATGCCAGAGATTTGAATCCTGACACTAATACAGGCCACCTACTCTGTATTTGTACAATATCTTACAAGTAAGTGACATTTTGTAATGTAATTTATACAATCATGAGACAGAGTGGAATGGTTGTTTAAATTATAGTTTTCATCCATACTTGCCTCACTCACATTTATCATACACTAAGTGACGGCATATTTCGCCCACCACAGATCCTGGTGTTGACCGGCTGCTTTGCTTTCTTCATGGCCGTCTACGAGTCGATTGAGTACATCTTCTGTTATGAGGAGGAGAAAAAAGAGTACACGAAACTGGCGGGATTGATTCGCCGAGCTCAGACCATGATACGTAATAGAACTCGAACAGGGAACGCACAATCGCAAGACGAAAGCAGGAGACTACTAAACTCAGAGGCCGCGTATGAAATGATTCCATTGGAGGAAATAACTGCAAGTCCCTCAGGGCGACACAATACGCCATCAGCAAATACCGCAGTGACATCCACTGGGGATGCAAGAGGTGACTATCGCCAGGTCCCGAACGATGACCTGACGGCTGGGCAACGTCTAGAACTGCCATCATCTCACTTCGAAGTACATTCCACAACTTCCGCACCACAGGGTTTTACCACTGGGCGTGGGGTGGAGGCTAGGGAGCGCCGCTTGGATCTAGGGGAGGGCTGTTCAAATGCTAATTCTGGGCGATTGTTACCTCCGCCTTTGGACTTTCAAAATGATGATGTAGACTTTGATGATTTTGTATCTAGTGACCATGCAAAAAGATGATAGATATTTCAGTGGGTTGTTTATCATGTTCATATTTTGTATATGTTGATGTGATGGTATGAATTTATTACAAATCAGGTTTGTAAATCTAACCTATCATCGAGGTACATCACACATTCCTCATGTGCCTTTATCATTGGGGTCCAGTAACATTTAGCTTCAGTGTCGTTGATGTACATATTGTGGTTCATATTTATTGGATACACCGCTGCCAAATTTTGTAGAGAGGAAACTCACTGAACATTCCTGCGTTCATTATCGCCTTTCATGCTTTGTTTAGCATTCATTGCATATCATTGTTTGTAAATTAATTTTTTATGTAGTATGTGTGAAAACATATTTGTGATAAAACAGTATTGACTGGAACCTATGGGAGGTGTTGGTATGCATGATATTGTTAGAGTGTATGGAATAACTACAGAAATGCAGAAAAAAACGGAATGGGGCATGTTTAGTACTTATCTGCAATCGCCAGCTGGCAACACTGTTTTTGGGGTGAACATGACGTCACTGTTCTGTTTTCTGGCATTATCAATGTAAACGTAATCTGACCACCATCGTTTACGTCAATATTGATTACAGACGATTTTTGTGAGTGATTTGGCGCCAAAATTGTACCCCAAAAACAATGCTGCCACCTGTTGAATGAGTGTATGACATGCACCATTGACTTCAGGTTGTTTTCTTTTCCCACTCTGTGACATGATCAAGCGATTTAACGTCCTAATTTCATGGCACCATAATGTAAAACCAGGCCTGTGTATTAACTGAATGATTACTGAAATTAAACATATGATTTCATCGGTGTACTGTCCAGTACTTGTAATCAATGATCACATACATATTCGTTATGGCAGTATGAGTGTGCTTCAATTGTATCGCAAATTACAATAGGAAATAGGGAGGAAAAAATAGCTCTATTTTAATAGAAACAGGTACCGTGTATTATTGTCTTTATTGCAAGCAATGTGAAACAAGCTTTCATTTCTATAACAAATATTGCGAATAACCATTTCACAGTGGTCTGTATATGTATGTACGTCTGTATGTATGGGGCGGTCACATCGAAAACTTACGGGCTTTCATATATTAGTCGGTGCATATTTGCTTGCCTGATCATGATGTTCATGCAAAAGTTTGTGAAATATTTTGTAGTGCATATCTTTTTCACCAGTATATTTTGGTATTGTTTCTAGCATGTAAATATCGAAAGGTGGGTATTTATACACGGTTTTATCCAAAATGTTGCTATCATGGTCATAATTTTGCGATGCACTGTACTTCCAGATATGTCTTCCAATGATTCTGTGATGTCATTGTTATTATCATGGGCATAATGTACATGGTGTAGGAGCAGGTCCTAAATGTTAGATGTACTTTCAGTTACAAAGTATGTGCAATCTCATAATATTTCAGTTTTCCTATGTTAAAGTGGAATTATCGGTTTCTGAAATTCTTTATGAATCAATTGGCTAGCTCATTGGCTCATATAATAGATGATATAGCACCGTTACAACCCCCAAAATGACCCTGCAGTGGAATTTGTACATACCGTAAAAACACTCGATGTAAACGAATTGTCTACATCTGTGCTAACGTAAACAAACTGATCGCTTTCAAACGGAAAACCAAAAACCGATAATTCCACTTTTAATATACTGTATAATGCTAGCAACAAGGGAATCAAGACTCACAAGTACAGCAAAACATGTGTTCCAAGACTGTCTATAGCTAAGAAAAAAATGTGGTATTTCTTCACAGTATCCCAACATAATTATGTTGAGTTAGAACGTCAAGTTTTGGAACTGTGATACATCATAGTGTATATGAAGGATATCCCCAGCAGTGGCCCTCTCCATCCTAGAACTCGTTGGGGATTTCTGATAGGGACAACACATCACGTCACCCTCACTCCCATATCTGGGACTGCATTGACTATACCGTGTAGATATAGAAAGAAATACTAGATAGGATTGACGTCGTCAATCGGCGTGATATAATTTTCTGCCATATTTTGGTGTCAATTTCTAATATGAGTTCTGCATGACGGAAACAGAAACGTATGATTTATGTGAAAATAAAATGTCAAAAGTAAACTGTAAAGCTAAGGAAGTGCCACCAAACAAAATACATGTATGGCAATTGATTTCACGTTTGACCATTGTGTAAATAAAGCTTACGTCGCATCTAGTGTTATTATGGGATGGGCCTATCTATGGCACTGGCTTCTCGCTTTGAAGCAAAGGGCTTTGAAATAAGGTTTTGTTCAAAGGGAAAGAATATTTCATGACTACACTTCGATGTGACAAGTCCGTGCTGTTCCAGATTGAAACACATGTTGTACAGTGGTCCCCCTCAGATAAAACCACGCCCCCCCCCCCCCCCCCATCCCGCCACCTCAGTAAAGAATTCCAATCTATAAAAACTTTCTTGTTGTGCTAGGATGACTTTAACATGTAAATGAACCCCTCTGATAAGACACCCACTTAGATAAGACCTTAATTTTGTGGTAGAAGGGTAGGTCTTATCTGATGGGGACCATTGTTTGCTGTCTGCGCACTGCCAAGTTCTACTGTTGAATGAAGAGAGCCACTCTGGGGAACTAGCCACTAGTGAACTTCAACACAGTTTTGTCGCAATTGGGAACATAGATATTAGTGGTTTGTTTTCGTTGTTATTGCTGTGTGAAACATACATGCTATCTACGAGTATTAATATATATTTATATCATTCGTTAATATTCAAGAATCTACACTGTGTGAGATACTGAGGAAATAAACATGTGAATGGTTTTGGTTGCGAAAAAAAATTGATACATACATAGTATTACATGCTCATTTTTTTGCACATACTGTATCGATCCTAATAGAAGCACATGTCCTAACAGAAGAACCCCCCATTTTTTTGCAGAAAAAAATGTCATATTTTTTCAAATTTCATCTATTTTTCCACATGATAGCACTAAGTTAAATGCCTTGCATTGCAGTGCCGCTCGTCTATTAAGAACAAAGTGATACTTCATAACTCACTTATCAATTGTAGCGATTATAGACGGACGACTGAGACAGTTAAAAGAATAATCGCCCTTGGACTCTGCCCCCGTCCCCACGCGACTAGCAGACACCGACTGTGACTGACGACTGACTTTACATGGACAGACAAGAGGACCCGTGTACTCGGTACTAGGCAGAGTACACGCGACTCGCGTACCAGGCCCGACCAGCCCGACTGATTAGAACTCCCCCTAGACTGAGACAGGTCACGTGAGCAGACAGACGAACGACGCGCGGACGCTTTCCCCCGCACACTTTTAGAAGAGACTTTGAGGAAGGTACACATAGCAGAGATTTTGTGGATATTGTGGAACAATTATAAAATAACAGGACTAGACTCAGCATCTAACTGGGATCAAATATTATTAATAATTGTAAAGGACTAGGATAACGTGTGGAATAAATGCATCATCGAGAACTGTGTACCCATGTACGAGTGACATCGTTAGGATATCTGAATAAATACATGAACGAGAACTCCAGTCGTGTTTGATCCAGGCGTACACCGTGAACTTTGGATAATATTAGAGTGTACGTGAACTCGTGAATACACACAACAACATTTATTAAAGCGATCACCCTGCCAATCGAGAGTCAAGTGACCCCCTAAAAACAGTTGGGGTTCGCAATTGCCCCGGGCTTTAAGGCCAAAAATTGTCCACAATTGGTGCCGGACGACCAGGATACGGAGCTCGGCTACTGAGCTAAACACGACTGGGACATTTTGAAAGGAGTGCCGATTGCGTGAACCTCCGAGAACCGTGAGTAAACGTGAACAATGTCTGATCGAGAAAGCCGATCGAAATCCCGCAATCGTGTACCAGTCACGACCGAGAATACTGTCGAGAACCAAGGCGAGAATCAAGACCCGATCCTAGGTGCTACTGGAGGCATCACCCCGGGCGCCACCCCAGGCGCTAACCAAGACGCCACCCCAGGCGCAACCCAAGGAGTGGACCAGCTCAACCTGGAGACGGACGATAGTGACGACGACAGTGAGATCCAGACGGGACCAACGGAAACGTCAACCCGCATGCAGGCATTGGAGAGCGCGATGCAGCAAGTGCAGCTGGTCCTGAACCAGTTGGTAAACCAAAGGGACCGCCAGCCGACAGTCATGGCTCCGACACCCGCGGTGACAACAGTCACGCAAACACCAGCGACAGGCATGGGAGCGAGACTCAGGACGACCGCCAGCAACTTCCCATCGTTGCAGTCGCTAATTAACAGACCCACGAGAACCGCCACGACGATCACAGCGACAGCTGTACCAAGCGGTAGAGCCCAAACCCAGCCAGTGGGACTCCACGCGCCCAATTTCGCGAATCCGACAGTGGCACAATCACCAACGACCATGGGTACGCCCGCGAGTCACACGACGGTCTCACCACGGACGTCGGTCATGACGTCTACGCCCACCGCGAACGTCACGCCGCCCACAGCAGCTACGATGAGTGGCTCTGGGAGGCACATCGTGCCCTGGCGACAAACCTTTGGACAGAAGGACGAAGCCGATCTGACCGAGTACATCATTGGATTCGAGAGATATGCCGCAGCAACGCAGTGGACTGATCAGGAGAAAGTGGCCTCGTTCCGGAGTACGCTCCACGGACGTGCCCGCCGACTTGACCAGAAACTGTCCGTTGATATATCGTGGACGGATCTGAAGACTGAGCTCCTGGCTCTCTGGGAGCCTGCTCCAAGACGCGCCGCCCTGAAGCGCGACTTCCAGACCACATACCGAGAACGACGTGAACCAGCGGAACGCTTCCTTGAGAGACTGAACTCACTAGCGAACCGTGCTTTCTGTGAGGTCTCTGAAAAGGAACGAGAAACCTACGTCCTCCAGCAGTTTGTACTGGGGCAGCCGACATCCATCGGCGAGAAGGTTTGTACACCCACGTACAAGACCTACGAGGATGCCCTGACTGCTGTCATCAACGCCGAGCAGTACCAGTGGCTCCGTGAAACGTCTCATGGGACCCGGCGAACAGACGTTGCCCGGGATGACCCACTCGTGAACGTACGTGACCTTCCATGTGGTAACGCCAACACTGACGAGTACGAGCCACCCCTGGCCCCTACCCCCGAGTACAAGGAGGAGGACGACGTGTACGGATTGGCCGAGAGTGGAGCACCACAGGACTCACAGGAGTGGGTTCGGTCCGTGCTGGCTGCACTAGACAGTGAGGACGACGGTCGGTATGACGAGGAGCTGCTGTACACAGTGCTCAGATCAACCGCCAATGCCCTTGGCGACCGAGGCTCCAAACCGAACGAACGTCCTAAATGCTTCTTCTGTAAGCGTACTGGCCACCGCTGGGCCAAGTGCTTCCGGCTGCGAGACATCCTCATTAAAAACGGGATGAGTGCGTCACCACGACGATTCGAGAATAGCAACCGAGGGAACCGGAACACGCGACCGACCACCAACGACACCGCCAAAACCAGCGCGGTGCCTCCCAAAACGTCAGCGTCAAACCGGTAGAGGAAGGTGCTGAGGAGCAGGGGCCTTCCGTGGATAATGCCGTTACTGACGACGAGACAAGCTCCACGCCAACACGCGACCAGGTCGCCAACCCCGTTCCGACCATGGAACCGACCGGCCCGACGACCTCATCGACACCCGCCACCGCGGGCGTGATCTCCACCCCACGAGAACAAGCCAGCGAAACTCATGATGACGCCACTAATGGCGACGCGACGCCCATCTTCACGCCAAAAGATTTGGGCCATTTCCTCTCTCGGGAAGGGATGTCGTACGTCAACGACCCGACATCTGATAATGAGGACCATGTTCCTACTGACGAGCTGGACAGCGACGTGCTACCAGGCCATATCGTGGACGTCAGAAGTGCGACGCAGGCCTGCTGGCGACTTCCGATCATGATTGGTAAGAAACGAGTACCAGCCGTCCTGGATAGTGGCGCCCAGCTGTCACTAATCCGCCGAGACTTGCTGCGACACCTCCCAGCAAAACAACGCGAAATACGACCCAGTAGCATCTCCATCCGTGACGTCAACGGTGATACCTCACCGGTCGAGGGGGAGATCGATGTGCCGATCCGAGTTGGCTCAAAAAGGATACGAGTCACATTCTTCGTGGCACCCATCCCTGACAGCATCATTCTGGGAATGAACTTCATGGTGGACATGCAAGTCACAGCCGACTTCGCGAAGGGAACCATCAAAATGGGGGACGAGGTCATCTTCACATCGGAGGAACGATCTGCAGGCTCTGTACGCATGGCAGTCCGACGTGCCATCACAATCCCACCTCGTAGCGAAGCAATCATAGAGCTTTTCCCAATCTCTAGAGTGAAAAGTAGGAAAATCCCCATGGTTGTGGAACCGCTCGCTGACTTCCCGATCACTACCGACCTAGTGATGGGCCGGACCCTCACTGACCTCAATCGGAAATGCATTCGAGTTGCAGTCGTGAACCCTGCGCCGACAGCAGCGACCCTGACGCGCAGTGACGCAGTCGCCATAGCAACGCCGGTGGACAGCATAGTCGGAGCACTGCCAGACCAGGCACCCGACACGGATCCTGCTGACACGCGGAACTACTACGACGACCTTCCCGTGTACCTCCGAGAAATGATAGACCGCACTGGTCTAGCCGACGAGCAAAAGTGTCGGTGCTCCGAACTCATCCATCGACACCAAGACTGCTTTATGTCGCCCGATGGACCCCTGGGACACACGACCGTCGTGAAACACCGGATAGACACAGGATCAGCGGCGCCAATCAAACAGCGCCAGCGCCGAATTCCTCAATCACAACAACACGTAATCGATGAGGAACTCGACAAAATGCTCCGACTGGGCGCCATCGAGCCGTCCACATCTCCATGGAGCTCCCAAATTGTCCTCGTGAGGAAGAAAAATGGACAAGTGCGCTTCTGCGTCGACTACCGGCTCCTTAATGACGTCACGAGAAAAGATTCGTATCCACTGCCCAACATCCTGGATACGCACGACTCCCTGGCGGGATCACAGTACTTCTCAGCCCTGGACCTCGCCTCAGGATATTGGCAGGTTGAAGTGGAGCCCGAGGACCGAGCAAAAACTGCCTTCGCGACCCGTAGGGGGCTGTACCAGTTCAAAGTCATGCCGTTTGGACTGAGTAACGCACCCGCGACCTTCGAGCGTCTCATGGAGACCATACTGCGTGGCTATCTCTGGCAGCGCTGTATGTGCTACCTGGACGATGTGATCGTGTACGGGAACTCGTTTGACCAAGCTCTCGAGAACCTCGAGGCTGTACTGGATCGGATCCAGCAGTCTGGATTACGCCTGCAAGCACGCAAGTGCGAGCTCTTCAAGCGAGAGATTCTCTTCCTCGGATTCATCGTGAGTGGACAGGGAATCCGTGTGGACCCCAATAAGGTACGCTCCATTCGCGACTGGCCGACGCCGTGTACTATCTCTGACGTCAGGTCATTCCTAGGCTTCGGGAACTACCACCGCCGATTCGTGAAAAACTACGCCGAGATCGCTGAGCCTCTCGTGGAACTCACCCGAGGCAACCGTGTCTTCACGTGGGGAGAACGACAGCAACAGGCATTCGATCGACTCCGGAACACCCTCATGCAGGCGCCCAAGCTCGTTTGACCAAGACCAAGCTCTCGAGAACCTCGAGGCTGTACTGGATCGGATCCAGCAGTCTGGATTACGCCTGCAAGCACGCAAGTGCGAGCTCTTCAGCGAGAGATTCTCTTCCTCGGATTCATCGTGAGTGGACAGGGAATCTGTGTGGACCCCAATAAGGTATGCTCCATTCGCGACTGGCCGACGCCGTGTACTATCTCTGACGTCAGGTCATTCCTAGGCTTCGGGAACTACCACCGCCGATTCGTGAAAAACTACGCCGAGATCGCTGAGCCTCTCGTGGAACTCACCCGAGGCAACCGTGTCTTCACGTGGGGAGAACGACAGCAACAGGCATTCGATCGACTCCGGAACACCCTCATGCAGGCGCCCAAGCTCGCACACCCCCACATGGGCAAGGATGACATCTTCGTGCTGGACACAGACGCCAGTGGTTTTGCCGTGGGTGGAGCACTGTCACAGAGGATCGACGGTAAAGAGCAGCCCATAGGATTCGCCAGCAAGACGTTATCCAGGACACAGCGTAACTACTGTACGACCTACCGTGAACTCCTAGCTGTCGTGGAAATGGTTCAGCACTTCCGACACTATTTGTGGGGAAGAAAATTCCTTCTCCGTACCGACCACAGTTCGCTCAGATGGCTGAAGAACTACCATGATGCCGACGGCATGCTCGCCAGGTGGCTAGCGAAACTCCAGCAGTACGACTTCACCATCGAGCACAGAGCCGGCAAGTTACACGGGAATGCTGACGGACTCTCACGCTGTCATTCATGCAAGAATGAGAGCTGCCCAGGTCGACTGGTCATACCACCAACGGAGTCAGAGAGCAGCACAGGGGAATTCCCGGTACGACGTGTACACACTGCCAACAGGCGCCGCTCGGGAGACAATGCTAGCAAGCTGAAGCGTCCCGACAAGACCACGACCCTCGACGCTGATACGCCCATCACGGACTACGCGGTCCGACATCCTCCCGTGAGCCGCCGTGCCATGTCCAAGCGCCAGTTCAAACGAGTATGCCGCCTAGACTCGGAACTCGAAGGACAAAAATGGCTGTCAGACTACACGACACAGGACATCGTACAAGCACAACAAACAGACAGCGACCTCGGGATCGTGTATCAATGGGTACGGAACGACTCCAAGCCCACGAGAAATGAACTAGCACGCTATAGCGAGACTGTACAGACCCTCGTCTCACGGTGGAGACTCCTCTCCATCAAGAAAGGAGTACTTGTCAGGTCATCGACCGACACCAGCACCAATCAGATGACTACACAAACTGTACTACCAGCAAACCTCCGTGAAATCGTCCTGCACCAGTTGCACGACCTACGGGTCGTAGGACACCTCGGTATTCAGCGAACAATTGCACGAGTGAAACAACGCTACTACTGGCCTGGACTGGCCCTGGATGTAGCCAGATGGTGTGCTCAATGCACGCAGTGCGCCACGCGAAAAGGGAAACCCACACCACGTCGTGTACCCCTTACACAGATGTCAGCAGGTGCTCCATTCGACAGAATCGCCCTGGACCTCCTGGATACACATAAAGTCACTCCTCGTGGCTGTCGGTACATCGTAGTGATCTCTGATTACTTCACGAAGTACACTGATGCTTTCCCATTACGACGTCATACAGCACGAGCTGTAGCGGATGTTCTGGTTCACAAGTGGATCGTGTACCATGGAGTTCCAAAGACTGTCCACACCGACCAAGGGACTGAGTTTGAATCTGGCTTGTTCCGATCTACAATGAAACTCCTAGGCGCCAGAAAGATACGTACCGCGCCCTACCGACCTCAGAGCGACGGCCAAGTTGAGCGGTTCAATCGTACACTATTGAACATGCTCAGTGCTTTCGTGTCTGATCGTGCAAATGATTGGGACCTACACTTGCCGTTTGTACTAATGGCGTACCGTACGTCAGTACATGCGTCTACAGGATGTACACCACAGATTATGGTGTACGGACGTGAGGCAAACTTACCAGTAGACCTGATGTTCCCGTCAGTAGACGACCCGCCGTTGCCACCATGTGCCCCTGAGTATGTCGAGTACCTCCGACAGGTAATCAGAACTACGCACGAGTATGCACGAGAACATCTACAAAGAGCTGCAATTAGACAGAAACGAGGTTATGACGCGCACGCGAAAGTCCGTGATCCATACCGACCCAATGATCTGGTCCGGTGCTACTACTTGCCGCTGTCGCAGACAAATAAGTTCGCGAGACCGTGGACAGGGCCATGGAAAATTATCGAGAAAGTGACTGACGTAGATTATAAAATCGCGTTAGTTTCTAATCCGAGAAAACAGCGGGTAGTACATATTGACGTACTCAAGCCATACGAGAAAGACGATCTCGACCTGCACAATGACAATGCTGTTGTTGCACAGGTACCGACGATCGATTTGCCCCCGACGGAGTACCGTGAACGCACCCACTCAGAGATCGATAGCCCGACCTCTGATGATCGTGATCCGCGTACCGCGATAGTACATGACTTGTATTATCCATGGGAGGTAACGCGAGCGCCAGATGAGCAACAAACTACCTCGAGGCGTTCATCGTCGGATGAAGGCGAAAAAGCGCGAATGAAAAATTTCGCCATGTCGAGCACTGCGAGTACACGTCCAAGACACAGACGTAAGAGGCGTCGTGTCACACTGCCGAACGGAAAATCGGGAACTAGGCAGTCCAGAACGGACGCGTACACGACGTCGAGTACCGATCAGAACGACCAAAGACCCCCCCGCGAGGCCAAGACGAGAGATCCGCCTCCCTGTTAGGTTTAGATAACACTGATAGGCAGGACTGATTTTTAGGTTACCGGACCTTTGGTCCGATAACCTATTGGCATGGCGTTGCGTCCGTCGTCCGTCCGTCCGTCCGTCCGTCCGTCCGTCCGTCCGGCGTTAACATTTTTATCTTTAAAGTTAACGATCGAATCTTTCTGAAATTTTGCACAAAAATGCCTAAAAATATTTTGAGAAGGAGGTATTTTTTTGTTTTTTGATTTTTGCATTTTTTTCAAAATGGCGGCCGTTTTTGTCGAAAAACGCTCAATTTTGGACTTTGACGGCCATTTTCTCAAAAACTGTCTGATCAGTTTTGAGTTTTTGGTTTCAAAAGATTCCCCTCATATACCTCTGTGATATGTATAAGTTTGGTTGCCCTAAATCTGCCGGTTTCCGTGTGGCGGCCATTTTGAATTTTTGGCGGGTCGGCGTAAAAAAATTTTTTTCGCCCCAAATCGCATTACTATCCATTTTGGGCCATTTCTAGGGCAAAAAAATTTTTTCACCCTTTGAAAAAAATTTTGGACTTCGAAAATTTTCGGCACTTTTTTCCTTCATAATGGGAGCTGTCCGGATTGTACTCATAGAACGCTTGAAGATAGAGCTTAGAAATTGGCACTTTCAAATGGGAAGTCATATATGGCGACTTGTGTGGTGACCTTGAATTTGACCTTGGATGACCTTGAAAGGTCAAAACAGCCATTTTTGGGTCGAAAAACGCTCAAATTTGCACCTGGTCTGTATTTTCTCAAAAACTGTCTGATCAGTTTTGAGATTTTTGCTTAAAAAGATTCCACTTATATACCTCTGTGACGTGTATAAGTTTTGTTGCCCTTGAATCGCCGATCTCAGTGTGGCGGCCATTTTGAATTTTTGACGAGTCGGCGAAAAAAATTTCTTCGCCCCAAATCGCATTACTATCCATTTTGGGCCATTTCTAGTCAAAAAATATTTTCCCCCTTTGAAAAAACTTTTGGACTTGGAAAATTTTCAGCACTTTTTTCCTTCATAATGGGAGCTGTCAGGACTGTACTCATAGAACGCTTGAAGATAGAGCTTAGAAATTGGCACTTTCAAATGGGAAGTCATATATGGCGACTTGTGTGGTGACCTTGAATTTGACCTTCGATGACCTTGAAAGGTCAAAACAGCCATTTTGGGGTCAACAAAATGCCCAGATTTGCCTCTGTATATGAAATGCTTGCAGATAGAGCTCATGTTTGCATTATGAACATATAGGAAGACATATATGGCACAACTAATGATGACCTTGAACTTGATGTCAGATGACCAAATGTCTGACTTGGAATGTGTAAATTGACCTGAGCGGCCTAAACGATTCCACCCAGATATATCTTTGTATTATGAACATATAGAATATCATATAGAATACCGCACACATACATGTAATGGTGACATCGAAGTTCACACGGATGACCTTGATTGGTAAATCTCAAGGTCATATGTTTACACTGCGAACCTTGATTGGTAAATCTCAAGGTCTCTTACCTGCTGATGCTGCCATGGCCAAACCAAAATTGTCCGGTAACCTTTCTTAGCCTTTGGGCTAATTTTCGTTAACAACTGCTTGTTTTAGACTGCATTTATAATGCTGTAGAAATAGGATTATGATTTTGCATTTGTTTGCTCGGTAAAGTAAATTATATTCATGTATGAAAAATATGTATTGTATTAAGAATTATTTGTACGGCGTTTTGCCCGTTATTTCTTATATTATATATTTATTCGTGTATTTGTTTTAAAACTTTAGAATCCAGAGAGTCACACGGCTGTTGATCGTTATGGGAAATTCTTCGCATGCCAGCTGATACAGTCATTTATCACCCCGTGTATGTTTAGCCGCTATACAGTGGAACCACTTTGTGCCCTTAGGATATCGGGTGTCTCAACTTGTAACAAGCTTAGAGTGGATCGGCCTCTGTTAACACTAGGTAATATTCAGTGGAACGCCAAGACGCGGAGTTGACACATGTAAAACTGATTATCACGACGGGCCGGTTCTCATTGTTATAATTTGTAAGTTATCATTCATTGTCACTGTGTTAGCGGCCGCGAAAATTCGCACGAGTTTTTCCCATTATATTTACAGTAAAATAGTTTTGTTTGATCTCGGGTTGAAGAACTATGCAGATAATGTTTTGAGTGATATATCCTCCCTCGTGAGACTGGCATTAATGCCCATAAATTTTAGAACAGAGTGTCGTTTGTATTAACACCTTGACCGCTTAGTTACCCGTGTACAGTTGTTTCGATTAGGAAAGTATTTTCTTGGTGTGAGTTCACACGGTTATCGCGTGAACAGGGTAACGCATAAGCCCAGCATTTATGTATATGGGCACCCACATGTTATTTCCATTAGTAATTCAATAGTTAGATCGGGAGCATAGAAAAGTGCGAAACTATGAATGCAGAAAAGTTATTCCCGTGAAATGATGCTTGAATGAGAGAAGACGAAGGGATGAAGGATCTACGGAAGACAGCCGCGGAAACTGGCACCAGCAGCTGGTGTCAATTTTCCCCCCAAGTGAACAGACACTTGTTGTCTGTAGAGTGACGGAAACCCGCGATTCTGATAACCCCGAGGTTAGACCGATCCCCTCGAGATCGATGGACGCGTCACCCTCTGATTTGTCGAGAATTCACCAGATCTAGCGTGAGAAACATCGAAGCGGAAAAAGGCCCACGGAAACTTGCGGACGTCAGCACCACGTGGACAGATGCAAGATGTGAGTTGTCGAGAGTTGAAAAGTTACAACAAGAACGAAAAGGAAATGAAACTCACTACTTGGATAACTCGGAATATATCGGATATTGACATGGACTATCCCCGGACATTGTGAAACAGAGGACTGTTATTTGTCGGATTACAATGCGAGAACCTCGTGAATCAGCTCCGTGAAAGAGCGTGAGCACTAGAACGCTGTTGTCACATACACACTCGTGACCTTCGCGATCACACCCACGACGATCGCGACCATCTTCGTGACCATTACGACCACACACGTGGTCATCGCGACCTTCAGCACCTCGAGTACGATCCTCGCGACCTACGAGACTATCGCGAATTCACCAGTGAATTCGGCGGCCTCGTGTACGACCCACACAAGTCTCGCGACCATATTCGCGACTCCCGCGATCTCTGGGACCTCGTGTACGACTCTCGTGACTTCCGCGACCATCGCGACCACGCCCGTGACAGGCTACGACAGCCGTCACCGACCAACAGATCGGAATACCGAACTCAAGGCAACCCGACCACGACAGTCATCCGAGAGTACCAGCGACCATGAAAACAATGAACTGTCTGATATAATTGATTAGTATGTTTTATATATTAACATAGCATAACATGTATGTACTTCATCTCTATACTAGGACACTAGGTCCTGTATTGTAACCTTTATTTTTATCATCTTAGTTTCATGTGTGAATGTGGGGATTAGCTTAGCCGGACGTTAGCTTCTTTATGTTAGATTTTTCGACTGTGACGCTAGGTACGGGGCAGGGTAAGCGCTGAGGTCAGCACTTTAGGGAAGGGATGTAGTGTAGCGATTATAGACGGACGACTGAGACAGTTAAAAGAATAATCGCCCTTGGACTCTGCCCCCGTCCCCACGCGACTAGCAGACACCGACTGTGACTGACGACTGACTTTACATGGACAGACAAGAGGACCCGTGTACTCGGTACTAGGCAGAGTACACGCGACTCGCGTACCAGGCCCGACCAGCCCGACTGATTAGAACTCCCCCTAGACTGAGACAGGTCACGTGAGCAGACAGACGAACGACGCGCGGACGCTTTCCCCCGCACACTTTTAGAAGAGACTTTGAGGAAGGTACACATAGCAGAGATTTTGTGGATATTGTGGAACAATTATAAAATAACGGGACTAGACTCAGCATCTAACTGGGATCAAATATTATTAATAATTATAAAGGACTAGGATAACGTGTGGAATAAATGCATCATCGAGAACTGTGTACCCATGTACGAGTGACATCGTTAGGATATCTGAATAAATACATGAACGAGAACTCCAGTCGTGTTTGATCCAGGCGTACACCGTGAACTTTGGATAATATTAGAGTGTACGTGAACTCGTGAATACACACAACAACATTTATTAATTAAAGCGATCACCCTGCCAATCGAGAGTCAAGTGACCCCCTAAAAACAGTTGGGGTTCGCAATTGCCCCGGGCTTTAAGGCCAAAAATTGTCCACATCAATGATTTCCCAAAAAATTATTTCAAATTTTACCTTTTTTTTCACATGATATAGCTAAGTTTGAATGTCTTGCATTGGAGGGCCACTCATCTATTAAGACCAAAGTGATAATTCATAACTCAATTATCAATGATTTCCCAATTTTTTTTTTCAAATTTTACCTTTTTTTCCACGTGATATCGCTAAGTTTGAATGTCTTGCATTGGAGGGCCACTCGTCTATTAAGACCAAAGTGATACTTCATAACTCACTTATCAATGATTTCCCAAGAAATTATTTCAAATTTTACCTATTTTTCCACATGATATCGCTAAGTTTTTCGACAACATGTGCCCAAGGGGAACATTGTTTTCTATATGTTCACAATTGACCTTACGACTGTGTATGCTTTGAGTTGTTTGTCCGAGGGGATTACTATTGTTTGTCAATATTGTCCAACTCTACGCGTCACAGAAAAGGTGTTCAACCATGACAGTCGTAAGTGCTCTGACCTTGAAAACAAGATCAAAGGTTAACGTCAAGCTGTAAAGTTGACAATGAGCGAGATGTTAGACACATCTCTGACCTTGAAAATAAAGTCAACGGTCATGTTCAAGGCCACGAGAACTTTCAGCACATATCATTCCCTATATGTACGCAATGGTTTCCCAAGCTGTAAAGTCGATATAGTAAGCGAGATATTGGCCATTTTGTGCTCTGACCTTGAAAATGTGGTCGAGGTCATCAGAATATTCGACGTATATCATTTCCTGTGTGTCCTCAACGTATAAAGTCGCCAAACTATAAAGTCGTTAAGAAGCAAGGTATCAGCTATTTCATCCTGTGACCTTGAAAATTTGGTCAAAGGTCAAATTCAAGGTCACGAGAATATTTCCTATATACCAACAATTGACCCTCAATCGCTAGTCTTAATATTAAGTGATATATTAGCCAAAATGTGTCATGTAAATAAAGCATGGAGAATTTAACATGGGGAAATCCCATTCGGGCCAAGTTTGGGCCAAAATTGCCCACTTTGAGGGATTCAAGAGCAAAGAAACGTATACATGTAGCGAAGGTACATACATGTAAGGGGGACATTACTTTTAAAGATAAAATTGTGGACGGAAAACGGACGACGGACGGACGACAAACGCAACGCGACGGCAATAGGTTATCGGACCATAGGTTCGGTAACCTAAAAACGGACAGGCGCTTGAAGGTCGCAAATGAAGTACAATATAAATCTATCTGAAGTTTCTTGATGCCTTTGATTCAAGTCATTCAATCACCATAGATAAAATATCGTCTTTGGTATATTAATTATACATATGAACAGAAATTAATAGAAAGTATATCAAATACATTCACATAATATAAAATATCGGAAGCTGAGATGACTGAATGGAGTTTTTTTTACGCACCGATAGGCAGCGAAATTTGTATGTTCTACTACATTGATCCATTCAAAATGGTATAAACAGATAAACTGTAGGCGTATACTGAGAAATTATGGGCCTATACAAAAGATAAAGAAGAGACACAAGCACACACGTATGTACTGATCAAAGAGGCTATGTTGTTTGTTTTTGTAAGTCATCACAAAGAAGCTCTCAAGAATTCGTTGATGTGTCGTCACAGGCGTTATGAATGAATGAAAGACCAAAACAAACATGTGTATTGTTTGTGAGAAATGTTTGAACTGAACAGTGTACTGTTAGTTAGTACAATTGAAAGTTAGTTCAATTGAAAGGTGCTAACCACAACAATTAGTGTCCGGTGTATGACATTGTCTATTATACATTCAACTCACATTTCCAGGAAGTTTTATCGCATGTTGTTAAACATTTTCATTGCTTCCATCATCGACCCCATATCGAGGGGGCTTGAAAATATAAGATTTCTAGATTTCTATCGACCACAGGATTTTTGAATACAAATCTTGTATCATAATGTTTAGAATAAATTCGCTCGTTTTGTGTGAACATTATCACCAGAGGGGGTATATCGACACAAACAAATGCATTATTATTAATATTACAAGCTATTCAATATGGGTGATGTCATGTTATTGTGTTGGAAACTATTATCATGCTGGTTTTCCAGTATTATGCTGGTCAATACAAAACATTGACACCGATCAAATAATACAATATACACCTATTTTTTTTATTCTGAATAGGTCCAATCACATCGTATAGGAATCCTTCGACAATTATAGAGGTATACATGATGAAACATCCGTCTGTCTTTTTCAAAACTAAGCAATTATTAGATTATTGGAAGCGGGCAACACAAAGATACAAACTGTGTTCATTATAAGCAGTATAAGAACAGAATGGAGGATATTTCTTCAGGGGTTGTGTCAAAAACATATACATCATGGCGCTATCATACTAGTATAATATCTTCAGGTTTTAATCACTTATATCCCCAAATGGGTAACATGGGGTTTGCTTGGATTATATAATATATAAACAGACGATAATCCAAAGTGATAAAACTAAAAAAAAAACTGACCCTTTCCCCCAAAACAGACGTGGTTTGGAGATATACAACTCCAGCTCAATTTGGTCATATCGCTTCTTCGATTGGCAAACAAAACCATATCGCAGAAAGCGGTGACATTAATGAATAGTTTTTGACATTGGACAGGTATATTCATTTGTATAGAAGTGTTTACGTTCAAAGCACAGAGAAAATTAATTACATACAGGCGAGGTTATCATCGTACCTTAATTAAGGTCGTGGAAGTAAACAGCAATATGCTGAAACGTGATGGAAAATACCCAACATTTTATAACATATATTTAGGCCCGATTTTGCACAATTCAAGAGGACATTCAGGCCAGAAATTACGCATCAGTTTCATTCCAGGTATAGGGCCTGTTAATGTATTGATAATTGGCAGTTATTGCATGTGTATTTATTTTCTTTTTTATGCTCGGATATATACAGTATATGTATAGTGATGATAATACACATATGGTGGCTGATTTTTATCGTAAGTTTTTTTAATGTACCAATATCATTACGACACAATTGTAACCATTTTATAAATGCGAAACCCTCTTTGTATGATGCGAACAAGTGATGATATAATCAGTATATTTCCTTTTGACACAAATGAAGCGTACAAACACAGTGGCACGTTAAATTTTATTCTATTCCTAACTCTATGGACAAAACCATCACACACAATTTCGGAGGGTTGAATAAATATCACAGAGTTTAACTTATGACAATGCAAAATGTCAAGTTTGAGTTCAGTGATCTTTCCAGGTGGATGGCTATGATTGGGTATATTGCACGGTCATCCTGTATGTCAACATAGTCGATAGGCAGAGTTTTAGGTTACCGAACCTAAGGTCCTAAGTTCTATGGTCCGATAACCTATTAGCATGGTGTTGAGGTTTTATGGTGCTGCGTCCGTTGTCCGTCAAGTCGGGCAAACAAGGGTTTAGGCAGACCAATATATAGCTTCAAGGACTAGTTAGATGGGAAATTATACATGAGAAAAACCCCTAAGGCTGAAATGTTGGGGCGCCGGTCCGTCCGTCCCTCTGGCGTTAATAATAATATTCTTATCTGTGAACCTTACGGTCGAATCTTCCTGAAGATTGTGAAGGGGGGGGGGGGGGGTAAAAATTTTTAAGGGGGTGTATTTTTACTTTGGTTTTGCATTATTTTATAGTTTTGCAATATTTTATAGTTTTGTATTATTTTCAAAATGGCAGTCGTTTCCGTCGAAAAAACAACGGTCAATTTTTTTTACTTTTGACTGTTTAGACAGCTTCGAAGTTTTTGCTCAAAAAAGATCCCTTTTCGTACCTTTGTGTGTGTGTAGGTTTTGTTGCCCTTGAACCATTTTTTTTTTCGCCCCAAATTTGTTTGGTAGTGGGTGTCTCACTTTTTCTTTGATGATGGAGCTGTATGGAGTAAACCCCTTATACACTTCAAGATATAGCCTGAATAATGGCACATTCGAATGGGAAATCATATATTGCAGTTTCAGTGGTGACCTTGAATTTCATCTTCAAGGGCCTTGAAAAGTCAAAACGACCTTCTCTCTCGAAAATGCCCAAATTTGAACTTTCACAGCCATTTTCTCAAAACTTGTTCAGACGTTTTCTGTTCAAAATCATCTGAAATATTCCACTTAGGTACCTTCGTGAACTGTATAAGTTTCACTGCCCTTAAATCGCTGGTTTGCGCGTGGCAGCCATTCTTACGATTTTCTGAAAGATTGGTGAACAAAACTGTTTGTCTGAAATCTGTTTTGAACCATTTCCGGGCAGTTTTTTCCTCATTGAAATTTTTTTTGGCTTTAGAAATTTTCAATCACATTTATCTTCTTATGTTCTGTGGAGTAAACTCCAAGAAAACTTCAAGATAGAACTTGAATATAATTTGCACATTCAAATGGAAAGTCACAGTGGTGACCTTGAATTTGACCTTCGGTGACCTTGAAGGGTCAAAACAACAATTTTGGTTGAAACAAAAAAAATTAGCCCAAGGGCTGAGTTGGTTACCGGACATTTTTGGTTGAAGCACGACAGGTGAGATATGACATTCAGATCGACCATTCGAGGTCATCTTCGTGAACTTCAATACCACCATCAAGTGTGCAGCATATAACCTTGTATATATGTTCAAAATACAAGTTCTATCTACAAGTATTTTGTCTTTACGCAAAATTTACACATTTCAATCCAACATTTTTTTCAAAGGGTGAACATTTATTTTTTGCCTAGAAATGACCCAAAATGGATAGTAAATTAGTAATGCGATTTTTCCACCGACCCGTCAAAACTTCAAAATGGCCGCCACATGGCGATTCAAGGGCAACAAAACTTATACACATCATAGAGGTACATAAAGGGAATCTTTAATCTCAATAGTTTTTGAGAAAAGAGAGACAAGGTGCAAATTTGGGCATTTTTCGACTGTTTTTACCTTTCAAGTCATCCAAGGTCAAATTCAAGGTCACCACACAAGTTGCCATATATGACTTCCCATTTGAAAGTGCCAATTTCTAAGCTCTATCTTCAGGCGTTCTAGGAGTACAGTTCCAGCAGCTCCCATTATGAAGGAAAAAAGTGCCGAAAAGTAAAAAAAAATGTTCAAAGGTGGAAAATTTTCTTTTTTGTCTAGAAATGGCCCAAAATGAATAGTAATGTGATTTGGGCCGAAATTTTTTTTTTTCGTCGACCCGTCAAAAATTAAAAATGGCCGCCATACGCAGACCGGCGATTCAAGGGCAACCAAACTTATGCACATTACAGAGGTACATGAGGAGAATCTTTTGAAACAAAAATCCTAAATCTGATCAGACAGTTTTTGAGAAAATGGCCGCCAAAGTTTGACCGTTTTTCAACGAAAACGGCCGCCATTTTGAATTTTTTTAAAAATCAGAAAACTAAAAGATACCTCCTTCTGGATTTATTTTAAGGTATCTTTCCCCATATTTTCAGAAAAATTGGACCGGAAACTTTAAATATAAAAATGTGGACGGACGGACGCCGGACGCAACGCCACGGCAATAGGTCGGACCATAGGTTCGGTAACCTGAAAATATAGTTAATTGTGGCTCAACATTATACATTTCTCTGGTAACCTTTCTAAATCCTTGGGCTACCTTTTATGGTTAGGCCTACGTGCACGTAACGTAGCAATATTGCTTAAAAAACGATGAAAATATCTGAGGTGATAATTATTGATTGTTGTGAACTCAACAATGAATAATTTTTCAAGCAAAAAAAGAATTCATATATTGTATAGTTTTTAGTGTTGAAATTATCAACAATTTGAACATTAGGCGGCTATTTATTATTATTCAGCACCTGTTTATATAGTGCACAAGAGCGTTTTGAAAAAAAAAAATAGTATAATATTCTGATTCTTCTAACTTGTATACACCGTTTTTTTGACGATATCTTTCGGATGCACTTTTTCCTATATCGAGGTTGGGCTGTGCAACTATTTAAAGTATACTAGTAGTCAACATAGTCAGGCTTTTTTATACCACGAAAAAGGTGCAACTGCCAGCTCCTTATGTACTCTCACAGAACCGGTGTTGCCATCACCCAGAACAGGGAGAGCATCTCTAATATGCAGATTTACTGTCACCTGTGCACATTTATTATGCCAACACCTAATAGGTTCGATTTTCATTACATATCGTTTGTTCCATCAGCTAATTGAACCATGAACAACATTTTTTCAATCAGATTTCATTTGTTTTGTGAACTATTCGACAACATTTTGCCGAAAAAACACACACCAGCCGAACTGTGAACACTACTGTATTTATATGTTACATATTTCTCACTTCTTGTCAACTTATTTCTAAACAGTTATGCAAATTATAGACATAATTGTTAGGTTCATTACTTATCATTGGCCACAATACAGCTTCACTTCTGGTGGAGACTATCTTACATGTAGGCCATCACGCCTGTATTCACACAGAACCAGCGTATCAGCCGGTTCTCCCCACAGTAGGCCTCTACCGGCTGACTGCATGATTACGCCCTGTGACTGATGTGTTATGTAGTAGGCCTATATCTATGTCGAGTCTTTCACAATCAGACCCGTCGATCTGAGCTGCTGAGCAAACCTATGCAGTTCGTCTATTGCCTGCTTGAAGATAGGCCTAAATCTTTAGAATTGTCACGTGGAGATGTTGCAGTTACACATGTCAGTTGCAGAGTTGTGCGATGAAAAAAAACTTACCATAACAGTTTACTGATAGTGAAACGCGGACAGCGCGCACACCGGCCTATTTTCCCTCATAATCATCATCCCCCCACATTCCTCCTCAGGGCCCAGTCCCGGTCCCAGGCCAGGGTGCCACCAGCGAGTGTGTAGTCTAGCCACGTGGGTTTGTTTACTTCCCACTATTTCTCCTGATTGGACGATGGAGGCGAATAACTATTGGCTCATTCTGATTGGCTGGAGCTCAGCTGTATGAATGGATGGAAAAAACTGAGAGCGCGGCATTATACAAGTGCACACAGGAATGGTGGAGTTCTAGTCTGGAAAACGTGGAAAGTTACCCAAGGAATTATCAATTAAAATGGCTGTAAAACATGAACAAACGGTAAGTTTGAAATCGGTATTGCATATCTACAAATGTGTGGAAATAATTTACATTGAAGAAGCCGTGGTTTTAGCGAAAACAGCGAAAAATCCCCGGTTATTTTGGCACCATGCGTGCAGACGATTCCTGTGGTCGAGTGTGGAAATTTCCACGATCGGTTGCGATGTTGCATCTTGGGCATTTGCCTCGTGTAATGAAACTTTCACTTTGCATCTCGACGTGTGGTTTCAAGTTATTTGGAGACATCTAAAACCCATCCTTTTCTGTTTCTAGATTAAATAGAAGGAGGGGGGGGGGGGGATGATGTATAAAAATACTCGAACCGGCTTTTGCTGTCTTGTGTCGCCAAAAAAATGCACATTGCCACACAGATCACGTGACACGCATGGTTATTCAACATACAGTACACAGACACACATGACATGACATGGGTAAATGTGTGCATGGCCCTTGGGTGCCATGGACATAGATTCTAGATCCACTGTAGTCTGTACATGCAATTCGATTCAGATCTAGATATTGATAGATCTATATTACCGCCGGGTACTAGATCTACAGTCGGAGTTTGTGAGAGAGGTTTTTTTGGCGATTAGACATCTAGATTTGTAAATAGATCCTGTTTAATGTTTTATTATTATATATCTGTCATAATTTCCTAGAATCTAACTGAAGTAAGAATCTATTTTCAATAAGAATAATTGAATTGGATGCGAAGCATTGAAACAGTTGGTCTAGGCCTAGACTCTACTAGTACTAGAAATAGCCAGGGAAAATCTGGTCAAATCGACCATGGGTCGCCCCCGATCATTGTAGGCCCAAAACATTTATATAGAATATGGACAATGTTTTCCTAAATATAGGGCTTTTTACAGTTTAGTTTAATAAAACAGAAATACTAGTACATAACAATATTTCCGGTTTTAGACATGTTCGTAATCTAGAATCCTCAACCTGAAGTCTTTAGATTACCTGGTAGCGAATGATTGGTCTAACTGCAACCTGCAACGTTTAATAAAGTCAATGGAAAATAAAGATTGATTTGGTATCAAACACGAAACAAAGTAAGATCTAGATCTACTATAGTAGATCTCTATGCCTATGGGCAAAAAAAGTCAGTCCATTTTTTTTTTCATTCTAACTATTGAAATTTGTTGTGAACTAGATCTAGATCTATCTTTTGTATTGTAGATCCAACACAAGTTACATAAATAGAGTCTAGTTCATGTCTTGATTCTAGATGATGAGACGAGATCTAGTCTATAATTCTTTCACTGAATAATGACGCACATTTAGAATCTACCTTTTATAGGGCCTATCTATGGTGATTGATGATATAAGCTTGAATTGATTATCAAACTTTCTATATCAAAGAATATCTAGCGTGATAGCTCTTGTTCAAGCAGCTGTAGTATAGCTAGATCTAGAACTACATCAAATTTAGCGGGGATCTATGTACCTTGACCTTTTTCTCGACCTTTCGCCCCCTCACTTTTTCTTTTGTACTCTAAAATACCTGAGATATTTCTTCTGCATGTGACTGATACAATCTACTCCACATTACTTATGTATAAAGTAGTTCGGGTGAATTTAGTTACTGGGTCAGCATCGGTGTAAAATTGTGAATTTTTCAAGAACTGCTTCCAAATTTTGCCTGTCAGGTCAGCATCTCAGAAATATATGTACACTGTCAGATGTATACATTGTGACTCCCAACATTGAAACCGGTAAATCATGTCAACTTCATGTAATTGCTTCTGATGGTAGAGACATTTAGCTAAAGAAATGACTGTTTGATTGATGTAAAACATCTATCATGTTCATGTGTCCCTGTCAAGCATCATTATTTGGAACTGCTATCCCAGATTGATTTGTTGTAAAAGTTTTTTTGGTTAATGAATACCTGTGTTCAACTGAAATACAACATGGAAATAGAATTGAACAATATTTTTCGAGAGTTTCTCATGCTTGTCCGGCTATCCCTTGATGTTGTGGCCAAGATTGAGTTGACAAATTTTATACCAGTCTGTAGTCTATCTCTAAGGTCACCTTGCTTGCCTCCTTGTACAACCAACAATAACTTTCCAGCAAGTGCTATTTTTTCACCCAAACTGGTGTCACTGGCTGCTACAAATCAACATGTTTATTTGCTTTGGAAAATAAATATATCAAGTGCAAAATATATAATTCCAATAGTGGTGTCAAGTCACAGAGCTAGATTGTTTACATGAACAACCTGTTTACTGTTGCAATGAAATGAATATCATTGCCACCATCATCATCGTTCCCTGCCGAAAAAAATGTGTTATCAATTCGATCAATAATACCACAGATGCTGTACTGTACCATAGCCTCTATATAAGGATTTGTGCAGTTGCGTTTTGCAAATTATCATATATTGGCTATGTGCCACAGAATATTGACACACACTCAAACTCGCAACAAAGTATGCTCACTTCCGCTTTCTTATTGCTGCTGAAAAGTTGAACATCACACTTTCAGCGGGATAAGAAGATATATATATATTTGATAAGAGAAGATAAGATTATAACTCGTTGTTTGTAGCTCTTCCAAGGATAAATCTGTAGGCTAAAAGTATACAGTTCCTATGTCCTTCAGAGGAGGTAACAATTTAATGAATGTATAACCTTGCAATGTTCATGTGCCCACATTCTTCCAATGTTCCTCTTCATTGGGCAAACTTAATATTAGTCAGAAAGATACAAAAAATGTACTTTCAAGATTTGTATTACACTCAATGCTGTCGCGAGATTTGTAAGTTATTTCTAGTACATGTACTTTAAAACCCTATTACAATATGCCTGTCAAATGAGAAGCAAAATGTACTTTTTACAGTATAATCACATCAAGGGTTCTGTTGTGTTTGTAGATTGATAGGTTGTTATAATATTAATATAAATGCCGAATATGAAAAAAAGTATGGACAAGTATGAAGTTTCTTTGTGAATTTTAGATTCCCGGTGTCAGAAAACGAAGACATAAATATTGACGGACTGATAAATTATGGCCTCTAGGAGTTTGTTTATGATTGCTTATCCTTGCACTTCCTGGCAACATTTTGATTGATAATCAATAAGCAATTTATGATAAGATATGGTCAAGTGAAGTGCGAAAGTTCGAGCACATGACAATATTCAGATGAATGAAGCCGCAAAATACCAATCGTGTTGACAAGGCCGTGATGCGATAACTTTGCAGGTTGCAATCCTTGCACTTCGGTCCTAATAGTGGCTAATGCATGTTTCCATGGCCAGCGGACTGCTAGGTCCATCGTTGAGTAATTGAAGATGACCGTGAACAAACAGTCAAATGATCACATGTTCAACACGCGTGTGTTGTCCTCAGGAGTGCAACGTTTACAGATATATTGATTTCTTGGTTGACGGTAATATATTCACTATTGATTAATGTTGGGAGGGGAAAAAAGTCCAATGAATTTGTTGACTGCGTAGTTTTCATTGCCTGCTCTGACTCATGCACATCTAGGTGTGGAAGTCAACTATTTTGTGACATCTGCAGAAATGCGTCACGTTGGTTTTTGCGGGCATCAAGGGCTGCTGCAGAAAAGGCATCGCTTGAAACTGCTCATTGCTCATTGGACCTGCATGTCTGATCAAAATTGTGCACTTGAGCATTTATAGTTTGAAAAATGACTTTTTGAGTCATATATATTGGTGCAGCATTGAATACAAGGCTTGTTGAATCAGTTTTCACTTTTCGTCTATATTTTGCATTTAAATTTGATGACCTTTTAACAAAACATTTCAAAATATTGAATCAAAGCCAACAATGCAGAATTGCAGACCCATGGATTTTGATTCCAAATACAATATAGTACAGCCCCATGTTCCGAATTGCACCAATCTTGTTTAAATAAATTCTTTGCATACTCTTTAGAATCGCTCCAATTCCAATTTATTCCCCGCATAATTTTGGAAATAACTTGTACTGAACGTCGCCTTCAATCACCTATTTTGTTTAATGTGTATCCTGGTTTAATATTGATCATGACTGGCTACTGTTAAATGAGGGCATGAGTTATAAAAACAAATACTTACAAGTAGCTGTGCGTTGGTCGAAAATCAATGTACTTGGCAAATTGGCATCGTTGGTCTGGAAAATTACGGGGTTTGTTTTTCTCCCAAGTTTTGTCGTAGATGCAGAATGCAGATCAGTACAGAATAATTGACGGGTTCATCTAGATCTTAAACATGCAAAGTGTTTGGAAATTGTACTTGAACTTGCCAAGTAAGATCATCAAGTTGGCAAAACTATGTTTCATTTAAGATTAATATTATCATCACAGTTTAGCATGTTTCTATATTGGATATCAATTTCTGTTCACTTTTTGGGGGCATAATAAGGGGGAGGAGGTAATACTTCAAATGTTGGTCAGAGACATAACTATTTGCATTGCTTTTTCCAATCTATTGATACTAATAAAAATACCAAAGTGTATCTCACTTCATAGTACTTGTACTTGACCATGGCAAATAACTTCTACCTTTAATCCCCCCCCCCCCCCCCCTTCCCGCCACACACACACACAATATGACAAAATATAGAACTCGATCCACATCGACTATTTGTGAACGAACATGTTGAATCAAGTACTAGATCTAACATCCTTGCAAACCATGTGGTGGAAATTTTTACAGTGGCTAGGACATAGCTTATCACAGGATTTATCTGTCAAAAGTCAAAATGCAAAATGAAAGTATAGTCCAGTCACGATTTCAGTCTAACACTCCCTGTGTTCTGCAACATTTGCTAAGTATAAAAGTACCCATGACAACTCGTCATAAATTACTTGGGTATCTTCAATTGAGTACACGTGTGTGTTTCCGAAACCTCTTATGAATTGATGTGATCCGAGTTCAAAATGACCACTTCTGTGAGTATCTTTTCTTCTGATGTTGAAAAAAGGAGGGGAGGGGGAGGGGCAGAGAAGACAGACCTGTGTATGTGGTAAATAATGGTCCTATTAATTTTTCATAAATATGAAGAGGACACTGAGATGAAGTAATGGGTGGGAGAGGTATGGGGAGGGGGGGGGGGGGGGGGTAGAGAATGACATTGAAATTCAATTACTACTTAACTTTGTTAACATAAGAATCTCAAAATAGTCATAAATTTGTCAGAGACTGTGAAGTGCCAAGTGTCGCCTTCTATGTAGACTTACTCAGTAGGTATGCCAGTTTCCACTTGAACTGTAGCTGTAGATGATTTGATTCAGGTGTAATGACCAATACTAGTATATCACCTTACCAATGGGGTACCTGCTGATGCCATGTGCTTTTGGGGCTCTAAAACAGTCTATTATGCCCATGTCCATTGTCTGCATTATGCAAAAACAAACATGACAAAATTTAATTTACCATTATGACGTTTTTGTACGTCTTTGGCACAGTAGACTGTTTCTATGATTCATCTATACCCGAATTACATGGTGGCGATCCTGGTGGCAAACAGGAACCCCATTTGAAGTACATGTATCATTGTCTGTTGAGTACATGTATGTAGTCGAAGTGCTACAGTTTGCAATATTATGCATAATTGATGTGCTTGATCAATAATTGATTATGTTCATTGATTAATGTGTATATTACTGAAGTATACATCTTATAAATTTAACAAAATTTATATTTAAAAAAAGCAATGAACACACCTTACTATATATCATGTATATAGTATCCAATAGTGATTGACTAATCAAATTAATACCTTATTTTGTTGCGTCTGTTGGAACAGAATGGCAAGTTACCACCTGCAGAGACGGAGGAGGGCAAGAAACGGAACAGCAATTCGTTCTCAACCGTCAGTTCGGAAGACGAGAACCCGAATCGCGGAAATTGGTCGGGCAAGCTCGACTTTCTACTGTCCTGTCTGAGTTACGCCGTCGGTCTCGGGAATCTCTGGCGCTTCCCGTACCTCTGCTACCAGAATGGAGGAGGTAAGAAAATTCTATGAATGTGATCACTAATGTTAACGATAATGATTCTTGAATATATACAGTTTCGTAATATTTATGACAATGCCGATGATAAATATTATAGAAAAAAATGTTTGGTCATCTAGCATGATGAGTTTTGATCATTTCACAACAGGAATTTCTACGGTGTAGAGAAAACAATAATACGAAAAAACTGTCGGCAAAACTGGAACAACAATGCGGGAGCTTGTGTTCAACTATTGATGACCGAACATATTCCATATAATTTCCCACAGGTGCGTTTCTCATTCCGTACTTCCTGATGCTGGTGTTTGCGGGACTGCCGATGTTCATGCTGGAGTTGTCATTCGGCCAGTATGCGGCTGAAGGTGTAATATCCATCTGGAAAGTGTGCCCACTCTTCCAGGGTAAGTTCTCGGTCGATTGTCATGAAGTTTTATTGGGTGGTGAGACAATTGTCAAATCAATTTGGAGAGGCAACAGGACTGTCTATAGAGATGAATATTGTACAGCAAACGTGGTATGGCATTTGTGTTTAGAACTAGTCTTTAGATCGAGAGTGATTACAACAAGTAAAATGATTTCTTTTAGGGTGTTAAGGTCTAAAATTGAACTACATAAGCTATCAGTCCTAATTTGGCTCTGATGAGTTGAGAACTTTTATATAGAAAAGGCAGACACATACTGGTAATGAGTCCGTGAAGTTTTTGAGAGCTGACATCATTGATAGTTGATCATGTGGAGATTCACATAAATAGCTTTGTTGTGCAACAAACTCGTGTTTACATTCTGAGCATAATAGCCTGTTTGTAGGCCAAATATGTTTGAACTGATTACTCTCTGTAAATTCAGTACCTTTCATTCAAGGGGACTGATTTCGGGGTAACGCTCTGTTTGTTGCTTATTTTTTATGGCCTTTTCACCATTTGTAAGTTTTAACTTATGTACATCTTTAGAAGTTGGCCTACAAAGTGGGTTACTGGTACCAGAAACACATAAGATATCTTCTATTGCCTTAATCGGTGGCAACAACCCATCGACTGTTGGTCTAGTTTCTGCAGGTCTTGAATAATATGTTTTTGGACTAGCAAACGGTCAAAAATATTTGTATACCCAGTTTAAGCTGGACATTCTATAAAAGAATAGAGAACGACTTCTGTACTCACTGATTGTCTCGAGTAAACAAAAACATTCACGAAAACTCCATGAATGAATGTAATAGCACAGTGATAATGAACAAAATATTTGAAGTAATAATATCATTAGTAACGAAGTAATAAAAATTTGAGTTTATTAATCGCATTGTGAACAAAAATTTAGGATAAAAGTTTTTGGTAATTTATGTTGTAGTGGTGTACATCATGTATCAATGCATGTAATATTGAATGATGTTTCTGTCTTTGTGTCCAGGGATTGGCTGGGGCATGTTCATCGTGTCCTGTTTCATCGGAATCTACTACAACGTTGTGATTGGCTGGACACTTTTCTACTTCATTATCTCATTCAACAAGGATGTTCCCTGGAACGGGTGCCAAAACGATTGGAACACGCGCGGTACGTACCCAGTCAAGTTCCAATATGAGTTTATTGTAAATATAGCTCACCAATCTAAACTACTACAATGGGGTGTTCTTCGATCCTCGCCATATTTTGCAACCAATTGCAAAGTTACAACTGACTTGTGGTCCTGCCTTGCCCTCCTGACCTATCAGTATGAAATATCTTAAAAAACAAAATTTAATAGAAGATATTTAGGTTTTGCTATGAGCATACATGTTTGGTCTTGAATTTCTTGTTATGTGAACTTGCTTATAAAAACGATACCTACAACATCAAATTTGTCTAGGCAGTTTGCATTCCATTGCATTTATTGGCAGATATTGATAGAAAAAAGTGATGGTTGCAGGACTTATAAATTATTTTTGGCACCTTTGAACATTGCATTCATATCAACCGAATGATCACCCTTCATGTAGCTTAGTGACACCGAGAAGAAGTATTCAGTATTCACACAATGTGCTCCTTTTCTTTGTCCTGTATTGTTGAGACTCCGATGTATGTTTGTAAACACATGCGATAGACTACATACTATTGTATTTTACCCCTGTTATCCACCGAAACTTACGAAAACAATACATGCGCTTTCCACAAGTGACTTATGGAAACTGATCTGTTTACGATGCAATGTCCACTGTACAGAGCGAATGTAGGTCAGGAAATCGTCTACATGGGTGTTCCCCTGGCTATACTTCACATACAAAGATACAACGCAACATTCATATGCTATATGACAACAATCATGTATTGTATTGCAAATTCTCTCTCAACGGTATAACTGAACAATTGTAGCTTGTTATTGAGCCAAGAAAACATGGCTAGCATAATATGCACAATAGAATTGTTGTTGGGCCGTATAAATATTACATATAGAAATGTTTGGCAGAATAATTGTCAGAGAAAACCATGTCAAACCTTCAAGGTCACTAATGAAAAACAACAAAATAAGTTTACATATTGCATCAATTTATCTGCCCTACCTAATACCAGAAATACATCTCTTGTTATGTATGTCTGCTGATACCCATAAGGCCATATAGCGTGGATTTTATCGACCGTATTGTAATATAGTTTTCACTTTAATGGTGGCAGGCATAGCCAGAGCCTTCCCGACCTTTCAAAGAGAAACATTGTAATTTATTTCCCGCCGTTGAAGCACATTAATAAATTTTCAAGAAGACCACGTGTGCCGGCTGGGAATTTTCCATCATTTCAACACGGAGATTATCTATGTAGAATGTTGGTTTTTGCACTGTTTGACCCTTGAAGGGAGGCCACAGAGCGGTTCAATATTGATCCATTTATATTCATTGCGTGTGCAGGGTATTTACATGGCTCAGTAATAAAATGCAGGCTTGAAATACTGGACCAGAAATATCTGATAAAGGTAGCTGATTTGAATCCATATGCTTGTATGTATTTAGAAATCATTGGCATGGCAGGAATCATATATATGTATGTAGTTCTGCCAAGTGCCAAATTTATCTTTGGGATCTGAATAATTATCATGATTACTGGTATTGTGGCTTCCATTCAGGAATTCATGATTTTGGGAACTGCTGTTCTTGTAAAACTTGATGATATAAAGTTACACAGGCAAGTCTAAAGCATCATTCTGTGGGACAAGGTATAAAGGACCTGGTGAACTTGAGTTGGTGTCGGCAAAACAAGGGAAAAGCATAAATCCCAGTTGTTTTGGCCCAAAGTTGCAAACGTACCAGGACGCATCAATAATTTTGTCTGCATGCCTAGCTGTGAAACTTGGATGTTTTCCCATGAAATTTTTCCTTCTGGTCTGGTTAGCATGTATTTATAAAGTGGCCTTGTTCCTCCGGCCCAAATTGAAGACTAGTGGTTGATATTCTCAGTTCTAAAAGAGGTGCATAGTCTACATATCTTAGAGAAATCACAAATATTTGCATGTTTTGGTCCAACACTATGCAGTGAGTTGATCAAAAAAGTTTGCCAAGTATGCCTGTCTAGCCAATACACTCATGTGATGATATACATATCAAGTACCAAAGTACTGCAACCTGAACTTCATAATACCTGTACTTAGATTATATCTTAACTTCCTGTTTTGAATTCAATTCATTGCTTCCCCCCCCCCCACCCCTCCCTTCCCCCTCACACCCATTTCTAAAGAAAACCCTGCAAGCATATAGAAGGTCTGACATATGATCTTGATATTATTGTTCTATGAGCTCATACATCTCTGGACAATGTTTCTTACTACTTATTAAAAGCTGTTTATGTTGGAGAATGATCAGATTCAGACCCCCCCCCCCCCCCCTTCCTTCCCACCTACTACACTCTTGACCCAGCATCTCAAACAACCTACATACATGACCATCAGCATATAGTCAGTCCATAGATATTTGCATACCCCCCACCCCCCAGAACCACCTTCAAACAATCCACATCATAATATCTATTACCCTCAATACGTGCCTTCTAACACAACCCCCCCCCCCCCCCCCCCAATCCTCCAGCCCACCTCTCTCCCTACTGCCGTTCTCTATTGAAAACAACACATCAATATTTGCCAGAACAATCCATCCATCCCTTCCATCCGCCTATCCCATTGGGCAACTGGGCTGTTGCTGCCGTGGCAATAGACCCCTACAACTCTGCCCAGGCATGGGACTTGCTCATTGGTTGCCATGTGCTTAGACGGCTCGAGTGGTCGGGCAGGTCCGCGTGCATGGTGGAAATTTCCACGGTGAAGGCCGCCGGGTGACTGAGAATTGTGTGTTCTTGCTATGTGATCAGTGCCATGTGGGCTTTGTATTTCATTTCATACTTTATACAATGTATGTGTGTGTTTGTATACAGGTCAAAAGTGTATGTGTTGTCACTATAGAAGGCCATTATATATATATTTGTGATATAACCAGCATTTATGATGGTTAATTATGTCTCAGAACAACACCCCCCCCCACACACCCCCACACTCACTCACACACACACTGCATATAAATGCACATGTCGCTTGTGACCTTATAATAAACAGATGAAGCTGATTTATTAGAATGGCATGCATGTATTATGAGCCATATGGTGGCTCTGTTTTGGGGACACCTGCATGCATTCCACGTGTGGCTAAAAAGAAATTCGCTACACGTGTGGGTGTGTACATGGAGGGGAGGGGGGAGTTGCTTGGCAACAAGGAATCTATTTCAAGGAAGGTGAAGGTCACTGGTAGAAACATTCTTTTTCACCATTGCCTGCTCTCTCTCCTTCACCACCCCCCCCCCCCCCCGGCACCCCCCCCCCCCCAGATAGATATCATCATAATGAGAATTAAATAGTTGAGAATTCTGCTGGCAGCTGATTTTGACAGCTTACTCCATGACCCGGCCCTCGGGGAAACATGTCAGTCAAGGACCAGTGCTGATGCAACATTTGTCAGCATTGTAGAAATGGTTTGTCATTGCAATATCAATTCAGAGTTCTTGCCACTCCCCCCCCCCCCCCCCCCCATTCTCACTACTTATCAAATTCAACCACATATCAATCACACAGATATCAATTAATGCTCAATGCTCAATTTTTTTTTGGGGGGGGGGGGGAAATACTCCAAGCTTTTTGTTCAACATGAAGATAGCAACAGGCATTTTGACAGTTAAATGATCAGCCTGAAGTCCTGGCAGACACAGATTCATGTCTCCCATGCCATGTCTTTATCAAGCCTATGTAGACACATGTAATAAAGTGACTGACTCACTGAATGTAGTATAGTAGGTCAAACATCTGTAGGTGCCGTTTTTAGTTTCAAATGAACTGCAGTAGCAAGCAACATAAAAAGATCAGAGAGAAGGAACAATTAAAAAGTTTCCTTTTATCTACCAGATAACTTTGATGTATTGTTTCATGAATTAACAATGTTCTTGAAAAGAACTTTGCATGGGATCTATACATAATAGGGGGTTATCAAACATCATTCAACAGAGGGCAGCATTGTACTATGAGTCCTTTTTGGCGCCAAAATCATAAACGGATATCGTCTGTAATCATTAATGACGTACATTTTGGCGGGAAAATTACGTTTATATTGATAACGCCAGCAAAAACAGTAAAATGACGTCATAAGACTGATAAAGCAGTGCTGCCAGCTGGTGATTGCAGATATTTCTGATAACCCCTCATTGGCGACAAATATGAGTTGATAACAACAATTATGTGCCAACTATGAACAAAAATCACTTTGAAAAATGTCCATATCTTAAATACATCTCTATTTCAATATCAACTGTTTACAAAAATGTAGAATAAAGTTATTTGGTGAATAATAAATTGTCAAACTCTTGGTACATTGCAGACTGTGGAATTCTGGACGTTCCTGGGATTCGGAATTGCAGTGTCTACAATGGTACCTGGGTCAATCGGACTTGTATGTTTGACATTCCTCAGCCGGAGAACTATTCAGCGGAAAATGTCATCGAAGATCTGCTGGAGGACAGGAAACTGCCCAGTCACGAATACTTCCAGTACGCTCTTTTGTTGAGTCGCTTATCAATTTGCGATTATTCTGGGTTATTGATCTAGAAGAATGCATTACTGGTATCACCATTATTGAAATGAACAAATGTAGAGATAAAAAAAGGTGATGAACACCTTTTAGTAATAAATCAAAGGAAGAACCAGTTTTAGATAATGTATATATGTTACAAGCTTTTAATGCTGAATATGACGTTAACATGATGTACTGCAAAAATATCACAACACTACCAAGTACAGTAGGTTTTCCAATGATGTGTACACCTCAATATTATGAAATATATATTTCATGAAAATTTAAATTCTTGATATTTCATCTCCATGCAGTAACTTTGTGCTGGACATCTCCGACGGTTTCCATGATATGGGCGGTGTCCGCTGGCAGATTGCGCTTGCCCTCCTCGGCGCCTGGATTCTTGTCTGCCTCTGCTTGATCAAAGGCATCAAGTCCCAGGGAAAGGTGCCTGACTATTTCAAATAATAGGAAATTGTAGAATTTCGGATTCATAAGTTAGACTGCATGTTGGATATATCAGTATTCTGACAACATAGCATCATCGTGTGTTTGAAAGTGTTGCAGTGTGCTAAAAAAGTGCATTATCCATGCTTGTAAACAATAATAGACAGAAGAAAATCAACCCAATTATATGTTACAAAACAAGCAAGTCTGCAAAACCTGTAATATTTACTGCAATGAAAACTCACTAATACACATGATTTGCAGTTTGACATGTATCTGTTTTGCCCCATCAGGTCGTGTACTTCACCGCGACTTTCCCCTACCTCGTCCTGTTGGCTCTACTGGTCCGAGGCGTCACCCTGGACGGTTCCATGGATGGGATCCTCTACTATCTCACACCCCAGTGGGAGCGACTCGCTACTGCCAAGGTGATTGTCATCGTCCTCTCGATAAATACCATGAGAGAGAGAAGGGAAACGTTACTGATCTGTCAGTGTGTCTTTTGTTGTTTTGGGACTGGTTTTTGTTCCACCTTTTTGCGTGTTATTGTGAGAAAACTGGTATATTTGAGCTTATGCATATAATCTTCACTGTTAATGATCATTCAATTTTAATGAGTTCTGCTTTAAATTTTCTGAAGTATTTATCACGGGATTGAGGGTTGAATTCAATCATTGCCTCCCCAGATACCATCTCCAGACCCCATCATCTTGTCTTCCCTGAGCAGTTGATGTCATGGTTGCCATGAACACATTGCACAAGCCCCTCACCCTGCCCCCCCCCCCCCCCCCCCCCCTACCCCACCCAACCCACTCGACATTTGTCACAATGTCTGCCTGTTTATGTCGGTAAAGCGGCAGAAAGCCAGTTAGAATGGAAACAAATCGGCGAGAGAGAAAATTAACGACGTTTTTCTTTCTTCTTCTTTCCTGTCGATTTTGCCGGCTACCAGGTTTGGGGTGACGCGGCCGTGCAGATTTTCTTTAGCCTGTCGCCTGGCTGGGGAGGCCTGATCACTCTTGCGTCTTACAACAAATTCAATAATAACTGTTTGAGGTGAGTTTTGGTTGCTTAGCAACCAACCTGGCGGTACTGGGTGAGTTTTCATCTTCGTTTTTGGTGGGGGGCGAAAAAATACCCCCCTCCCCAACAAAGCCAACTGTTGGTAAGCAGTTGCAGTTATGTTATCGTCACCTTATAAAATAATACAGTGCTGTTTCTTTCGATATCTCATGATAAGTTTTCTTCTCCCATAGCTGCACGCACTCTGACTAGCCTTGCGCGTATAGTCAGTCTCAAATAGTGCGCTCGACATGGTGTTAGAAATCAACTGTATTTATAAAGTACATGCCAAACTAACCCTACCTTTTATTTTCACCGCCTCAATCAAACACACAAAGCACAATGTGGACTGCTTCGCATTCTGTCTGCAGACTTGCTGAAAAGTAATTACACTTTCTTCACTAGCAAGGGTTGGCACGGTGTATCTCGCAAAATTGCGGGACCCCTAACCAGTGCCATATTCATGCTGCAATGCAGTTGTTGGATTAATTTGAATTCAGTTTGCTTAACCATTGGTTTCTTTTCAAGCACTGGTGCTGTTGATGTGTTGACTCTTATCTTTGCCTTACCGTTCTTGACCATTGCGGGATCGTATTAGTAGATAACAAGCTAGGCAGAGAAATAGGTCGGAGGTCATCGGGTGCACTGCAAGGTCAAGGTCAGAGTCACAGATTAACATCACCATGCTCCAGATTTTCGTAAAGGAGATCTCATTAAGACAGATCTGTCATCATCGCGGCCAGCGAAAAGACAAAATCTACCAAATGATTGCCTTTTTGTCCGACGCGTGACAAAGTCAACTCTTACAATCAGTCTTCCGTTGCCTTGGACTCGTAGAAGGTTCTCATAGTCGAGGGAAAAGGCGATCATTTGGTGGATGTCAATATTCTCACTTCCTGGCCATACGTGGCCGCCCAAAGAATACAAATGCATTGCAGGCTTGCTAAACATCAGAACAAAAAAATCTTGAACAGTTGGGTTTTGGCCAAATTTGATAACTTACAAGTTTTATCATGATGTTCAGCAATTTGAGAATATGTCCCTGGTGTGTTCAAAATCAGTTTGCCCACCGTGTTCAAAATTTAAGTGGTGTCTATTAACTGGTTATAGTTCGTGTTCGTAATGTGTCACAACTGTACTCACCCCAAAATACTGTTAGAAAGCTTCAAAACGAATTGCTACTAAGTATTCAAGATTTTTTTCCAGTTTTCATGCTGAAAAATTGAGCAAAGTGGCTGAATCATAAATAGCGTTGTATGTTTGCTTCCGATATTGGGGAAGGTATCTTCCAAATATGCGATATCCGATTCTGAAATACTGAGGCAGTGTGAATACGATTGGTTATTCCAATAAACAAACAGTCTTGTGCGTGTTGTTTCTTATGAGTTCAAGCACACAGCAACATTTTTACGAAGCATTCTCTGCCAGCAGAAAGTCATGAAACCCCCTATACACCTACTAGTACCTCCTACTGGTAACACTTTCGTCATGACAAAATTACTAATCTGGTCACACACATAAAAAGGTCATTGTGATTCACAATATTTCTTCTCAAGATTCAGATTAAGGTCAGATAAATTTTCACGTGTAAGTAACCAGATGGGTTTCTGCATTCATACAAACAAAAACGGCACCAAACTCGAAATTCACATCACAAAGTCTATTCCGAATCAAAACATCTAAAAACCCTGACATTGCAATTATGAATAGCAATGGATCTATCTACATTGCTACGTGTCTTCCATCCTCCAGGGACGCGGTTGTGGTGTCGTTCGGTAATTGTCTAACAAGCTTCTTCGCTGGATTTGTTATCTTCGGAATTATCGGCTTCATGGCCCACGAGATGCATCTCCCCATAGACAAGGTCGCTGACGGTGGTAAGTGTAAACTCACTGATCTTACGCAGTTTCGCGGCCCAATTTAGCCGATAATGTGCTCAAATGTGGCGTGTAACACCTCTCATTCTTTTAATTGGCACACGCTGAATGGAAAAACATTTAATTCTCAGTTACTCGCCATCTGAGTTTGTTGTTGTGATGTGTAGTGTAGCGTAGCATCTCCTTGAGTATTCAGTATTATGTCTGAAACATTCGCACGGGCCAATAAAAACAGCAGATCCTTACAGAACAGAGTGTCTCAAATACTATGAATGGAAACATGCACTGTTCATCCATTAACTATAAAACTGATTTCGTTTTAATTCGCGATTCCCAGGAGCCGGCCTAGCCTTCATCGTCTACCCGGAAGTGGTGTCCCGTCTGCCGGTCTCCCCGCTCTGGGCGGTTCTCTTCTTTGCGATGTTGATCACGCTCGGCCTGGGAACTCAATTCTCCGTCATCACTACAATCCACACGACACTGCTCGACGTTTTCCCGAATTTTCTGCGTGTTGGCAAACGGCCCTCGTTCCTGATGGGCTTCATCTGTCTGATTGGCTACCTACTGGGCCTGACCTGCTGTACCAGGGTATGTACATGATGTATGGTGATGAGTGGGTAGATCCTGTACTGGTTTTTCTGCATAAAGTATGCAACCATGACTGTATATAATATTTTTACTAAATCATTTGTAGAAACGTGTGTGTATTAAAAAAGTCATCAGCGAATCGTTATTCCATGTATATATTACAGGCAAATTGCAATAAAATTAATCCTATGGGTGGAATCACTTGTAACAACTCAATATTCAATATATCGAGATCCAGTTTCCAACATGAATCGCACAGAAAAAAACAGGTCCTCTTTGCAATTTCAAGTTTTGTTTATGACCAGGGAGGGATGTACATGTTACAACTGATTGACAACTACGCCGCGACCTACTCACTACTGCTCATCACGCTCTTCGAATGTGTCGCTCTCAACTATGTTTACGGTGAGTTTATACTGCAGTAAACAAAAACAAAAAAATGTTAATTCTGCGGTATTTGGAGCTGTTTCTAGCAGCTGAATTCTAGTGTCAAAATTCTCGACTGAGTAGAAAACTGAAATTCAGTTCTAATAAAAGGCTTATGAGTGCGATCAAATATCACTGATACTATATCATTACCCTATACACTGTGTTTACTATCTCCATCTCTGAATACGTCAAACGCACAAAAGCTACTACCTTTCGGCTGTTAGCATGCTAATCCGTCATACTATGTGCTAACTTGCCAATGTTTTTCTAAAACTTGACATTTATTTGGACATTTCTCTCTGCAGGTTTTGATCGCTTCATCAAGGACATACAAGAGATGCTCGGCAAGAAGCCATTCCCATACATGTGGTGGAAGATTATGTGGAAGGGCGTTACTCCTGCTATTCTTGTAGTAAGTTTACAGCACTCTGTATGAAGCATAGAATCGCAAAGAAAATCCTATCCTAATAAATTAGACCTACAAAAAATACATATCACAAACTTAACGATCAACAGAATATATAGTGATAGTTCTGCCCTGTAATTCAAACCAGAGCCAATCGGTGGAATGAAAAATTATCTCACTAAAAGAGGGGGAAAAAATAATTCTACAATAAACAACAACAACAAGCAAAGACAATAGTCCTTAAGCAAGAATTAAGCAACCATCAACACTAAAGCAAGAATCAACAGGCATAAAGATAAAAAATGATACCTATCTCTCCCGTAGTTCATCATGTTTTTCACGTGGATCGACTACACACCAAGCCGCTATGCCGACTACCATTACCCCGCCTGGGCGGACGCTCTCGGCTGGCTGATGTCGATGACCTCGGTCATGGCCGTTCCTACTGTGATGATCTACAAAGTCTGCACCGTGGAGGAGCCTGGATCAGTGTGGCATGTACGTGTTTCTCGTGGCTTTTGATGCTTATTATATGTACTTGACATCCTGCAGGGTTTTGTATTCTATTTTCAGGGGAAGTACATGTCTTGAACTAAAAATATTGAAATTTAAAAAAATAGTTTGTGCTAAGTTTTCTGTTGTAAGTGAATTAAAGGTATCTTGCACAAAGAATTCAGTATTTGAAATGGAAGAGCTCACCAGTAAATTCGTCTGATTTTGAATTCTCATTCCTTCCTTAAATTCTCATGTTCATGATTTCTCGTCTTTCTCTCCAGAAAATCTGCTTCCTGACGAAGTCTAGTGACGAGTGGTGTTCTGCCAAAGCCAAAGCAGAGGGCGGGACGAATGCCGCAATAATGCACACAGAGTACAAGAGACCTCTTCACGAGCCTACCAATATTCCACTGGTAACCACCCATAGAACTGAAAGTGAAACCAGCGCCCCGGAGAAAGTCCCACTGAATACCCAAACCCCAGACGACGCTTCTATATCGGACCCTTGTACACCCAACGGTCATACTGACCATGCTGACTGTTAATCTATGTGTTGTGCTGGCTGAAACGAATGGATATTTAGTTTTGGAAGTTTTATCGTTGCTGCCTTTTTTTTCCCCCGCCCCGATTCTCGAACCATCAATGGCGTCTGCTGAAACTTCTCCACAACACTTGCCAGTGAGATTATGGATCTAGGGGAAAACCAAACGGAATGTGTCAGCGATATTTTTGATAATGAGGATCTGGATAGAGTCTACAGCTGAGGGAATTATCATAGGAAAGTCAACGCGATGCACAGCAAAGAGCGTCGTGGGAACAACGTCAGGGGCAAGCCAGTAACCATGGTTACAGATCACCGGTGACGTATCCTGCAGGGTCGAGACCAGCAGACCGAGTATCAACGCGTCCGTTCGCGACTCATGCTACCCGCCATCGCACCAAGATTCGGGAAGGATTATTGCTGGAGAAACCATCCGCAGATCACAAATCAAGAGACCTATGCTAGCGTGATTCCACATGTCGCATGAAAGCTGGGCAAATGGAAAGAAACCCCCAAATGGGAATCCATCTGTGGAATTCCATGTGGACGTTCCTTTGTGTATGTGTAGTCGGTGATAAGTAGGTGTGTCATGAGTTGTGGAAACATCGAGTGAAAGGTTATGTGCACTTATAATATATATCATTTTCTCTGTAACAGTTAAAATATTTAAATAATTAAGATCTGTAATATGAAGTGGATGTAATAGAAACAACATTTGCTTTGAGGTCAGTTATCGTTGTGTTCATCACTAGTGAAATCTTTACCTTTTGTAAATCGCCAACATTGGTGGTCAGTAACGAGCATCTAGCAATAATACTATAGTGATTTTTTCGTTCGCTGGTTAATATACAAACTGTTTTGTGTATACCTCTTGAGTAGTCTAATTGCCAATACTACAAATAGTCAGTTAACGAGACTGGGATGTATTGCCAGCTACAGGATGTTCTTAGTCCAGTACTACTAGACGCCAGTATTTTTAATGTTGACGAAGGAGTCTATCTTTGTACGTGCTGATTATTTCCCTCTGTATTTAGAAAAAAAACCCTGGGGTGAATTTGCATATTTTCAGCTTGTGTATAAATATCGGAGCTTTAGGCTGACCTTCTGTTCGCAAACATGTAGTGTCTTACCATAATATTATATTCATATTGATAACAGCAACGCTATAGATCAAATGACATGCAAGTTACTTTTGAGTCATTATTGAATATCATTGTGTATGTTGACAAAGGTGTTTTAAGGTTGTTTTATTTCACAAGGAAAAACGTTATCAAATTGATATATTGTTTCATGTTATATCGAGAATAATTTTATATATTATTGATATTTAAGAGGGAACTGCATTTGGAATAAATCGGCTTTCGTATAGAGACAAACTTGAGAATGGAGTGGTATATGTGCTGATTGTGCTGTGTAAACTTGGTATACCCCGGTACTCTGGTGCACTTTAACTGGAACTCTCGCCAAATTTGCCCTCAACTACAATCTACTAGTCAGATGTTATATTTCTACAAGTGTAAAAATATACTTGTCGTGTTTGTATAAATGATTATAACACTCAGAAGAATATATCGACTTGTGATTAGTATGTTTTGTGGAGTGACATTTGAATTTTGAGGGTCAGCTAAGCATGGAGAGGGAGAATGGATATGGAAAAAGAAAAATTACTTCAAAAAAAAAAAATGTATGAAAACGTTGCGAAGGTGGATGAATAAATGTCCATCCAGAAAAAAAAAATTGAAGGATATTTGTAGTGAATTTCATGCATCTTCTGCGGTTAACGTAATTATCTGTGATTCATCGTCTTCTGTGTTTTCGTGATTTTCTGTAAAACCATTGTACTACCATCTGTATAGTGTAGTCGCTTTAGAACAGTGTATATAACACAACGCGCATTGCTTGTATCAAACTGTAATTATTGCCTGGTCATCTCTGTCTGGGATTGGTCTACCTTATTTGCATCTATTTGTGTATTGCTTTGCTACCAACAATTTATTTTTATTTCAATGTCAGAATCAAAAACAAAATGCTGGATTGGTCAAAAAACCTATATTCAAATTTCTAATGTGTCAGGAAGTCCCCTAACTGCCATGCTTCAGTGCTTTATTTATGTTTCCAAATGATCGCAAATCAATGGAATTTTGATGTAAATACTTACGATGTCAGAGTAGATACAGAAGTTGAGTTTGTGTGTAAACACATGTATCACCAAGACTTTGTGATTTGTATGTGTAATGGCCTTCTACATGCGGTAATCTATTTCAGTGTGAATAATCAATTCTTGTTCTATATAGCCTTCCTGTCCTGGCTTACTAGTAACAGTTCTCTAAATGGCTGCCATGGCTGTTTATATCAAAATCTCACCTGTTGATTTATACAATTGAAAAATTGGAAACAATTTTGTATAGAGGTGTAATACTAGTACATAAGGATTGCTGTAGACGTCACTGGTTCACATCTTTTGTAGAATATGTGCATATTTGAACATTACAACGTGATAATATAATTTCACCTGTAGATATGCATTTTCATTTGTCTGTGTGTATTATATCGTCAGTGGGCTGGAAGGGATTGTGAGTACTGTATGCAGGTCGTGTGCATGTGAGATATGTGTTTTTGAATACAGAATAAAGTGAAAAAAGACATACCATTGTTGAAAAACTTGTTTCCTTTGATTGGTGGCATCATTGGCTAGCAACAGAAGCCTTCACAGTCAAAGAATAATGAATGCCTTTGGTACCCTGCAAAAATGTTCACTATAGGAGGTGTTCACTAATCGGAAGAACACCCCAATGTTAGAAGATTCATTTGGGACCTGAACAAAGCGTTCACTAACTGGAGTTGTTCACTGACCAGAGGTGTTCACTAATGGAAGTATGAATGTAGTTGGTTGCTGTTGTCCTTCTTAGACGACCACGACCACGGAACGTACACCACACTGACTGTCCTTTTCAAGCAGAGTCCCAGTGTGGGCGCCATTAGCCCAAAGTTCAGACCCCTGTGGCGAACCTTGAGACACTGGAGATGTACCGTATTGGCACCATGGCATACCGCGGTGAACGTTAGTGGATCGGGACGCACAGGCATATTCCCCCATTGTCTTGGAAGTGTTCAAAACTACTGGGGCATACTATGGGACTTCAGAAAACTGATGGGTCGCAAAATGTTCCGTTATATGCCTATATCTTACCTCCAAAACACATTACGGGTTATGGCTTATTAGCCTCACTGACATAGGAGTTCTCCATAGAGAGAACCCCATTTGGAAAATGTGCTAGACAATGAATTGTCCAAGCCACTAACCCACGTGACCGGATGGTGACGTCATTCTCGTCTCCTATGGCTGCTCTATCACATTGGATTTGCCTTGCTGACATAACTTTGCGAATTTTTTAGTTTTCATCGTCTTACGAACTCTTTCTTTGCATGCCTTTTTGGATATTTCTTTTCCTCGCTCTTTTGGCGTGCTTCGCGTGGATAGTTTCCGCTCCTCGGACTTCGTTTTGTGTTTGGAGCGCGGACTCCCCTCTTGCCGTGATGCGCCGCTGTGCTCAGTGCGGGCAGCAGCTTCCGTCGTGGGAAGTACACTCAGAGTGTATTGCGTGCCAGGACCCGGTGCATACGGATCAACTTACGTGCGGTTTGTGTGCGGACCGTTCGCGGGAGGAGTGGGGGCAGGTTCTTGGAGCTGTTCTCGCACGGAGAGACAAGTTGTCCCGTCAAGTGTCTCCAGCCCCATCCTCTTCATCTTCCGCGTCGTCGGCCAAGCGTCGCCGCCGTCAGGAGAGGAAGACTTCTGCCCTGCTGGGCAAGCTGGATCGTACCCTGGTTTGCCTAGAAGCTAAGTTTTCTTCCCCTTCCTCTTTTGTTCCGCGGGTGATCTGCTGGTGGGAGAGTCGCTCTCGACCCACGGTGGCACGCCCCGGGAGTCAATTCACTGTGTATTTCATGTACCGTCAGCGGGGATCCTGTTTGCGCGTGTCACCTCCGCTGTTATCGGCGAACAGGTTCCTGCAGCTGCGCCCGCGCCTTTTCTGGCCAGTTCTCCCGCGTTTTTTGGTTCCCGGCCCTCGGGGTCCGGACTTCGGTCCAGGGGCTTTGTGTGGCCCGTCGTAGCGGTGCTCTGGTTAGTGTGATGGCGCGGAGTCCGGACCCCATATGGGGTCCGGACCCCGACCATTCGGGTATTCTGCGCTTGGCACAGCCTCAGTCGCAGAGGCCGGCCCCCGTGCTTCGGGGGCCGGGCCCCGTGTCACGGGGGCCGGGCTCCGTGTCACGGGGGCGGGGCTCCGTCCGACGGGGCCCGGACCCCGTGCCACGGGGTCCGGGCCCCGGGGTGCGGATCCGGCACTCGACTCTCAGTGCTGTTTCTGCCCTGCCGTTGCCCGCTCGGGGCTCGGCCCCCGTCCTACGGGGTCCGAGCCTTGAGTGCATGCTGTTGACAGCTGCTTCTATAGAGAATTATACCGCTTCTTTCTCTTTGCAGAGTTCATCGGCGTTGACTGCCTCTTCGGCCTCTCTCACCGTGACGACTAGCTCGGCGGCCCAGCCTTCCTTGCCAGGTCCTTCTTCGGTGGTCTCTCGGCCCCCCTCTCCGTCTGGAGTTCCCCCAGCGGCCCCAGCGATGGATGTGGCTAGCCTTGTTACGGCTGTTTTGGCAGCCCTGGACGCCCGCGCGGGTGTGTCCCTTCCCCCCACGTCAGATGCCTTACGGCGTACTCAGGCCTTGGAGCCTCCCCAGCAGTTGCCTGCGGAGATGTTCGGGGAGGAGTCTGATGAGGACTCTGGGGAGGAGTCGCTTGCGTGCGGGCAGGATGTGCCTACTCCTTCGGCGCCACTGGCTCCAGTTTCCAGGAAGCGCCCAGCTTCCGTCGTGGCTTCCGTGGCTCCCAGCGACAAGCGCTCTCGTCTTGACGCCGAGCCGGCCGACAGTGAGGAGGGAGAGGAGGACCTTTCCTTTGATCACAAGCTCGACCTCGTGCGTTCGACCTTGGAGCCCACCCTCTTTCCAGCTGAGCCGAAGCCCACAGTGTCTAAGCGTCCGACGTCGCTGCTGGCATCCCAGCGCTCCCCGGAACGTCAGCCTCGACGGGGTCTATCTATCCCGGATGGGCTCCGCGAGGAGTTTTCCCGGCGCCGCTCTGAGACACTGGACCAGGGGAAAACAGAGTTGGGGAAGTTTCCCCGTCGGCCTCCTTTCCACAAGAAGGACTACCTCCCGTCCAACCCGGACTACCTGGATAAGCCAGCGGTATTCCCCGAGGCGGCGGCCCAGTACCTTGGCGACAAGGCTCGCCCCGTGACTCTTCAGCCGGAGACCTTACTCTCCCTGAACCACGCCGTCCGCGCCGCCACCTGTGTGTCCTCCCTGGAGGACTGGTTCCGTACTGCGGCTTACCGCCAACTACAGTCTGCCTTGACAGCGCTGGAAGACCTGGAATCCCCACCGTCTCAGCTAGTGTCCCTGGGGGACCACCTCCGTTCGGCGTCCCAACTCCTGGAGTCTTGTGACTTGGCGTCAGCCCACCGGATGGAGCAGTCCACGTACGTGGAGTGGGTCCTCCACTTACTGAGGAGAGACGATTTTCTAGGCCAAGCTAGGTTCAAGCTTCCCCCGGCCTTGGTGACGGAGCTTCGCTGTGCCCCGCTCGTAGATCCAGAGGCAGCGGCTGCTCTTACCTCTCCTCCACCTCTCTTCGCCGGCCTAGAGTCTAAGCTGCCTGCAGCTCGTGAGCTGGCCCGTCAGGAGGAGTCGGTCTCGACCAGTAAGCGTCTCACGGAGACGATCGCCAAGCGTCTGGCCTCCCCTCTTCAGGCGTACGCCCCCTCTTCCTCCAAGCCTCCACCGACCAAGTCCAAGGAGAAGAAGGAGAAGAAGCCCTTTCAGAGGGCCCCTGCCGGCAGTAAAGCGACCAAGAAGTCGAAGCACAAGGGCAAGCCCAAGCCAGCAGGGGAGAAGAAGTCCTCCGCCCCCGCAGCAGGTGAGTACTTCACAGAATCAGCTCCCTGCGATGGACCCTGCGATACCTCGGGCTGTCCCACCCTCGTTCCAAAATTCAAGCGAGCCTGTGGGCGCCCGTCTAACAAATTATTGGCAAGAGTGGCAGACACTCGGAGCCAGCCCGTGGATCGTGTCGGTCCTTCGCAGGGGCTTTCGCATCCAGTTCAGTCAGCGTCCTGCACTGGCTACCGAGCCTATTCCCTTTTCACTTCCCGGAGCTCACGCCAAACGGTTAGCACTCTCGCTCGAGATCGCCGATATGCTGGCCAAAAACGCGCTCGAAAAAGTAGGAATTTCCTCTCCAGGTTACTACAGTATCCTGTTCTTGACTCCCAAGAGCTCAGGCGGGTGGCGCCCCGTGATCGACCTGTCCGCTCTAAACCGCCATGTCAAGACCCCCAAGTTCGCCATGGAGACGGCGGAATCGATCCGCTTGTCCCTTCCAAAGAACTCTTGGGTCGTCTCCCTGGATCTGAAGGACGCGTTCTTTCACATCCCGATTCATCCGGTCTCCCGCAAATATCTGCGCTTCGTGCACCGGGGCACCGTGTATCAGTTCCGTGCCCTGCCATTCGGACTGTCCCCGGCTCCATGGATCTTCACAATGGTGGTGAAAGAGTTACAGATACTCGCCCACAAGGAGGGCATCCTCCTCTACCAGTACCTAGACGACTGGATTGTCTATCACCAGTCTCCCGAGGTTCTGACTCGGCACTTACAGTGGGTCCTGGACTTGTGCAAACGCATGGGTTTGCTGGTCAATCTCCAGAAATCAGAGCTAACGCCGGCCCAGGACTTCGTGTTTGTCGGGTACCGGTACAAGACACAGCTGGGTATGGTTTTTCCCACGAAGGAGCGGCTGTCAAAGATACGGTCCTTACTCCGCAGATTCTTGGACGAGCCCAGTCAGTCAGCACAGATCTGGCAGTCGATGCTCGGGTTGCTGGCAGCAACCGAGAAGTTAGTTCCTTACGGTCGACTCCACATGCGGGAGTTACAGATCGACCTTCGCTCCCAGTGGATCGCAGCCACGGATTGCCCTCAGCAACCGGTCGTCCTTTCTCCAGCAGGGAAGGCGTCCATACTGTGGTGGATGTCCGCTACCAACCTCACTCGGGGCTCACCCTTCCGTCAGCCTCCTCCCTCCAAGCATCTATTTACGGATGCCTCTACGGAGGGCTGGGGGGCACACCTGGACTTCAAGGAAGTGTCTGGGGTGTGGACAGAGCCCGAGAGCTCGTGGCACATCAACCGCTTAGAGTTGGAGGCAGTTTCCCTGGCCCTGGCCCACTAGGAGGAGGAGTGTGCTGGTCGTGCTGTCCTGGTGTCCACGGACAACTCCACTGTCGTGGCCTACATGAACAAACAGGGGGGTACAAAGTCCGTTACCCTGTGTCGGCAGGCCACGACCCTTCTTCTGTGGTGCCGGTCTCGGAACATTCACTTGCGTGCACGTCACATCCCGGGCCGGTTGAATGTGTTGGCGGACCAGCTGTCACGCAGGGGGCAGATCCAGCCAACAGAGTGGTCTCTCCATCCTCAGGTGTTCAGTTCCCTGTGCCTCAGGTGGGACCGCCCTACAGTGGATCTCTTCGCGACCAGGTGGAACAACAAGCTTCCAGTGTTTGTCTCTCCGCTTCCGGACCCCCTTGCGATGTCCATCGACGCGTTGTCCACGGATTGGGACGGCCTGTTCGGGTATGCATACCCTCCGGCGATTCTGCTGCCCAAGGTTTTGGCCAAGATCAGGTCCCACACATACCGTATTCTCCTGGTCGCTCCATACCAGCCACAGCGGCCTTGGTTCCCAGAACTTCTGGGCCTGTTGGTAGATCAACCAGTGGCCCTACCCTCTCGGGACGACCTTCTCAAACAGCCCCGGGCGCAGCTGTTTCACAGCCGACCCGCGAGCCTGAACCTCCACGCGTGGCTTCTGTCCAGCGATCCCTTCGCGCAAAGGGATTTTCTTCAGAAGTGTCCAGTAGGATCGCCCGCCCTAATAGAAACTCATCCTTGGGAGTCTATGAGTCTAAATGGCGAGTCTTCGCTGCTTGGTGCGATGGCAGGCAGGTTGATCCATTCAACGCCTCTGCTCAGACAGTAGCTGATTTTCTCTTGGAGAAATTCCAAGCGGGTGCGGCCCCTTCGACATTAATTTAGCGGGTTATAGGACCGCTCTAGCCAAGACTATTTTGCCTCACACTGGCATCAATCTCGGCGAGGATCAAGATCTGAGCGCCTTGCTCAATAACTTTAAAGTTGAACGTCCGCTTACCCGTAACTCAGTTCCGGAGTGGGATCCATCCCTGGTTTTGAACCGTTTGGCGTCTGCTCCCTTTGAACCTATGTCTTCCGCCCCCCTAAAGTTCCTTACTTGGAAGACAGTCTTCCTGCTGGCTCTGGCTTCTGGACGTCGAAGGAGCGAAATCCACGCCTTGGATTTCTCAAAAGTTAGATGGCGAGAGGATGGCCTCCAGGTCTCCTTGCAGGTCATCCCTTCTTTCCTGGCGAAAACCCAGCTGGCGTCGTCTCCCCCGCTGGCCTTCACGATCTGGAATGTGGAAATTGCATGTGTATGAGTATGAGCATGTAACACATGCTTTTGTTCGTGTGGTAGGGTTTTAATGCTGCCCAAGTGTACAGCTAAGTATTCACGAAAGTTGCCAGCAACACAGAGAGACAGCCAGTTTCAGCAAAAGCACACATCGTTTAGTGAATAGACATATTGAACATAGGCAAACGATATATACAAGATACTGCCGATATACTGGCAGGACACTCTCTAGCCGATATACTGGCTCCTGAGAGACACACCTTTCCGCCCCATGGGCAACAGTTATACAAGTTGTGTAAAGATATACCTAGCTACATATATGTACAGAGTACTTATGTCCTCACAATGATGTGAACCCCAAAAGCCAGTGAGTGTCACGGCTTTTGCCGGGGAATCAGGCCTGTGACCGTCGCGATACTGCGAAATCCCAATGTAAGTGAGTATCACTGCAATCCTGGGAAAAGGCCCCTACACCAACAGTGTTGCTGTCATGAGTAAGTGTAGATTGGCCAAGGGCTATCTAGCAAATCAATGTAACAATTTCCCTGCAGAACAGGTCCCCTGCAGTAATGCAGGTCGGCAATCACGCCGATATCTGGTATTTGTCAGCAACATTGCTAGTCCGGAATGGGATCCGGAGAAGTGAGCAGCACTGAATCGATGACCAGCACCGATGGCATGCTGTCTGAGCAACATGTCCGCTCAGAGGTAGTAGTGCCCATCCCTACCATAACAATGGTGTCGCTAGATGGATCACTCCTCGTGCAATACATGAGTGGTGTCGCCCCTGGTGGCGACATTTACACTACTTAGAAACACATATACCTGGCAGAGTGCTGCCACCTGTGGGAACTGACCACAGAAACAAGAATAGTAATGATAAGTCATAATATACACATGCAGTACATACTAACGTGGACATACAATATACACTGACATAAACACAAAATATATACAGACGCAACGCGTCACAAGCATATGAGAAGTCCTATATAATGGATCTATTCGTGACCTTGAACTTGACTGCAAGTCTCAATGTCATGTCTATCCTGAAATGTGTAAATTAGCCTATGAAGATAGTGTGGCGTTTGTGTGTGTGTTGTAGCTCTTGGTCGTTTTGTTTTTGTCTACCCAAAAACTCTTCTTTCAGATCGTATAGAATTTCGTGACTCCCGCTCGTTGTGATTCGAGGGCGACCACAAAAGGTGTTCCCTTATTTTCGGTTCATCACTCTGTAGCCCACCGGCTTGCTCAAGCGATGGCCAACTCGGGCATAAATAAATGAAGATTTATATACATGAGATCATCAACTCACAATGGAATTGTCGGTCAACCAATCTGATGTACAGATGAGTAGATCAGACATGAAACACTGTACAATCACATTAAAAATAATAGTGCACGAGGGCACAACTTAAGAGAGTTCTTCGCCAAAGGCTTCTCTTCGTCCCGTCCCGGTAACGTTTCCCTCCCTAGCGTCGCCCAATTCTCCAGGTGAGAAGTCGAATCCCGGTGACTTAAAGTCCTGAAGAAGGAGGCACCCTCCTGGAGGTCGTCTGGCCCTTGGTCGTGGTGGTGATGATCTCCGCACGGTCGATGTCGCTGTTGCAGTGCTCTCTGAGCGGCCGTTCGCTCACTCTTTCATAGCCTGGGAGACTGCGCGCGCATCTTTGTCCGTGAACGGTTCTTCTGCGAACGGGACCACGTAGTGAAGACTTCATCCGCGAACGGTTCTTCTGTGAACGGTACTTCCGCGAACGACTCTCCCGCGAACGTGGGATCGTTCTCTGTACACAACTCCACCTTTTTTACTACTCTGTACACAACTCCACCTTTTCTGGAGATCAACGTTTCCGATGATCCTTTCTTTTTCTTCTTCCGGCCTTGGTCTTCTTTCTTCTTCTGAACCTTTTCTTTTTTCTTCTTTTCTCTTCTTTTCTCTTCTTTTTTCTTTCTTCTCGTCCGGGGGTCTTCTTCCTCTGCTTCACTGATGCTTCACTTCACTCTTGGAAGTCTCGGTGAGCCGGTCTTGTGCATCGTGTAGACTCGGAGCTGCTCCCGTAGCATCCGGCTCTCCTTCACCTGGGCACACAGCTCTCTCAGGTGCTCTTCTCCTGCCGCAGGGCTTCCTTCTTCAGTTAATCCACCTGCGCCTGAAGACTCCGCTGCTCCTCCTGAGCCTGTAGCTGAGCCTTCGTCTGACTCAGCTGTCGTTGACCTGTCGCCAGGGTAGACGCCAGGTCTTCCAGGGCCTTCTCTCCGGCAGTGACGGCTCTGCCCAGGCCCTCGACGTATGGCTGCAGCTCCTCTTCAGTCTCCGGCACTGGCTTCAAAAACCAGCTGAGGTCCAGTGGCTTGTAGGCTGGGGCTGGAACAAGATCCCTGGTAGCGGGGGGTCCGTTGTCCTCGAGGTTGGGGACCTCTGGGGACTTCTCCTCTCGCCCCTCCTGCTTGGTCTCTCACTCTGCCTCAGGACTGTCTGGGTCGTCCTCCTTGCTTGGGGCGTCCTCCTGGGAACTTGACTGCTGGGGGCTGGCCGTCGGACTGGTCGTGAAGCTATTCAAGCTAATGGTTTCTAGGGCATGTCAGTCGCTGTCCTCCTCCATCCTGGCTTCAGCGGGTTTCCATTCTCGTGGGAGTTCTCGTTCCGATCTCGGTCAGCTCTGCGCACGAATCGCTGCTTGCAGAACTTGCACAGGTGCCGTCCCTCCTTCTGGCTCTGTTTAGTCGCCACATGTCGGCTGTAAATCAACGTCACGTGGATCCGGCAGGGGCTACACCATCTTCGTCCTCGCTCCGGGGCTGGCTTTCTGGCAGGGGATCGGCGGCTTCCTCGTGGCTATTCTCGACGCTCCCCGCTCCTAGATAGGCCCCTCATCCTGTCACTTTTCTCCGGCTTGTCGGTCTGGCCATTAATCTTGATGGGTTCCAGTGGCAGGAAGTCAGTGAGCTCGAAATCTGGCACGTCTCCAAAGTCTTCTTCAGCAAAGATCGGTGTCTCAATTACCTGTAGAGGTGGTATATTCATGGCAAGGACCCGGGATCCGTTGGTACTGCATTGTTAAAAAACGTAATAACCTTTATTTTTGTCTCTTCCGGGAACAGTTCTTCCGCGTACGGTACTTCCGTGAATGGTTCTTCCGCGAACGGTACCTCCGTGAATGGAGCTTTCGCGAACGGTTCTTCCGCGAACAGTCCCGTTGCTCCCTAGGTCGATTTGGCTGCATGCTGGCTGGTTTCTCCATGTTCTTCATCATCACTGGAAGTCCGACCTGGGGTCACATCGTCCGGATTGATCGTCCAGGCGTCAGTTTCCGGGGTAAATCAACACCTTTTCAAATTGTCGATGTGTACATCTTTGATTTTGCCACCGGATCGATCTTGTATCGACACAATCCATCTGAAATGAGCCTCCACAACGAGATAAGGTCCCGTCCACTCTAGCCCTAAGTTTGGCCTGGCTTTTGGAGGGTACCAGTACATCACCCAGGTGCCCACCGTAAATTGTCGAGCGGCTGACTTCACATTGTGATGGCGCTTCTGTTGCACGGTAGCCATCTTCAGACATTCTCTGGCAGTCTCATGGGCTTGTATGGTGGCTTCCTTCACTTTTGTGGCTTCACTTCACTTTTGAGCCACTTTTGTGGCTCTCATGGGCTTGTATGGTGGCTTCCTTCACTTTTGTGGCTTCCTTCACCTTCCTTTTGTGGCAACAGCTGCATAATCAGGGCACTGCCGAGGGTCCACCTTCGTTTTTCGGGTGTATGCTGTAAAGCGCCTTAGAGTAACACCTTTAATGTATTAGATTGGGCACTCTATTAACTTTGTATATGTATGTATGTATATATACATACACATACATCATCATGGTAATGTAGCCCTTTGTGACGAGCCTGGAAGCCATGGGAGCAGAGCCCGCACACGTGTTTGGTGCTGGCCGGTCTTGCCAACGGCACTGCCACGGGGATAGAACCCCGGACAGCCCGGTGGTCTGCCAGAGCCTGTGTCACACCATCCCAGGGTGAAGGACTACTGTTCCTAAAGGCATACGTCCCTGGATAGAAGTAGCCCCCCTCCTGGGCTCCCTTTTGGAAATTGCCCCCGGGGTTCTCGTGGACCCGATTAGCCAGGAAGAGGTGACTTGGAGCACATGGCCGTGCTCGCTGTCGTCCTCTCGCCTTGACTGCTCTTAGACGGCTGACGTCAGACCATTGTTATAGTATACTAGTAGTGGAAAGAGCATAGACAGTGCGTCGCTAGTGCGACACACGTTTTTCGAGCTTAAAGCGGGTGAAAACAAGAATAGTGTGTGGAAAGCCAAACTCGTATCGCAATCTTTGGGCAAAATCACCACATATCCATCGGGTATCCACCGGGACTGTCTGACCGCTGCTTTTAAGCTGTGACTGAATGTTATAACTACATTGATATAATGACTGTGATGTCTAGTTTTCGTGTTATTTATAACTGCATCTCCGCTTCAATTTATATATTCATTAATACAAATCGATTCTGACATCAGCTTAGTTATGCCGATTTCGTTGTTTTCATCAGTTGCCGGTTCTGTGACCGTTCTGAGGCGTGGTCTGACTCCAGGGCATCACACAAATAGATGAACGTTTCCGTGATTTGGATTGGCTTCTGACGTGATCACGCATGGTTCAAAGACATTACTCATAGTTTTTTCGAGCCCTTCGCAAAATAAACTATGCGAACGTTCAAGTCAGTTCCGACTCACAGGTGAAATCTTCAAATCCTGGCCTTTCGGTACCAAATGTAGAAACTTTTTGGCTGCTATGGAGCCCGAGACAATTGTGAAACCTGAGGTGGTGGTCTTTTCTTTACTACTTATTGTTGAGGTTTGAGCATGCAAGGTCATCTGTATTCATGTTCGAGTTCACCAAAAAATGCACAGCCTATTTCCCGTATGCTCATAATATCTAAGCACTTATCATCAAGCGTTTTGTCTCTAGTGGCCAATCTGCACAAAATGAAGAAGTCCATCTATGAGTATGACCATTCGGTATCACTAGATGGATCACTCCTCATGCAATACATGAGTGGTGGCGCCCCTGGTGGCGACATTTACACTACTTAGAAACACATATATCGGCAGAGTGCTGCCACCTGTGGGAACTGACCACAGAAACAAGAATAGTAATGATAAGTCATAATATACACATGCAGTACATACTAACGTGGACATACAATATACACTGACATAAACACAAAATATATACAGACGCAACGCGTCACAAGCATATAAGAAGTCCTATATAATGGATCTATTCGTGACCTTGAACTTGACTGCAAGTCTCAATGTCATGTCTATCCTGAAATGTGTAAATTAGCCTATGAAGATAGTGTGGCGTTTGTGTGTATGTTGTAGCTCTTGGTCGTTTTGTTTTTGTCTACCCAAAAACTCTTCTTTCAGATCGCATAGAATTTTGTAACTCCCGCTCGTTGTGATTCGAGAGCTGCCACAAAAGGTGTTCCCCTATTTTCGGTTCATCACCTCAATGATCAACTCGGACGTAAATAAATGAAGATTTATATACATGAGATCATCAACTCACAATGGACTTGTTGGTCACCCACGTGACGTACAGATGAGTGGGTCAGACATGAAGCACTGTACAATCACATTAAAAATAATAGTGAACGAGGGCACATCTTGAAAAAGTTCTTCACTGCAGGCCTCTCTCCGTCCTGGTAGCGTTTCCCTCCCCAGCGTCGCCCAGTTCTCCAGGTGAGTAATCGAATCCTGGTGACTTAACGTCTTGAAGAAGGAGTCAGCCGCGCGGAGGTCGTCTGGGGCATGGCTGTGGTGGTGACGATCTCCCCACAGTCGATGTCGCTGTTGCAGTGCTCTCTGAGCGGCTGTCCGCTCGCTCTTTTGTAGCCTGGGTGGCTGCGCGGGCATCTTTGTCCGTGAACGTTTTTTCCGTGTACGGGACATCGTAGTGAAGACTTCATCTGCAAACGGTTCTTCCGCTAACGGTATGAATGTTTGGCGTGGCAAGTTGTATTGATTTTGTTACAATAGTATACCCAGGGTAGATAGAAGTTTAGATAGTGCTTAGGTTTGTATTGTGGGCATATAGGTAATTTTATATATGTTGGATCTTTTGGTGACCTTGATTGGTAATTCTCATGGTCATGTTTGACTTGGAATATCTGAATCGGCCGCCGCAGACAAAACTCATGTAGAGAGAGCTTGGGTTTGTATTAGGATCATCTTTTGGCGACCTTGAACTGAACCTCAAATTACCTTGATAGGTGAATCTCAAGTTCACATTGGACAAGAACTATGCAGATATTTATGCAGATAGATTTTATGGTAGTATTAGGGGCATACATATGGGGAATTATTTGTGATGGATCTGTTGGTGACCATGAATTGACCTCAGAATACCATCAACATTAAAGCGCAATAACACGTTTGATCTAAGTCTGGCAGTAGGCTACAGCACCCTTGGTTTTATGTTCTAAATAGCAGCAACATTTCCAAGATATAATGTACACCTGTCCTCGATATAATAGACAGCATTTAGTGCAGTGGTTAAGGCACTTTCCTTGTAACCAGCAGGTTGCTGATTCGAGCTGTGGCGCTGTTGTATTGACTGCCTTCCATGGGCAAGGTACCACAATGTGTCTCAGATCACTCAGTCAAATAAACGAGTACCCAATTGGCAGTGTGCTGATTCGCTGATTCGAGCTGTGGCGCTGTTGTATTGACTGCCTTCCATGGGCAAGGTACCACAATGTGTCTCAGATCACTCAGTCAAATAAACGAGTACCCAATTGGCAGTGCTTGTGACCTCGCCATCTGGACTCAGCAGCAGCTTTAGGCAATGGTCTATGGACAGAGTTCGGGAAGTGGTTTCAGGCCACAAAATTGGGATAATAATTGTAAAGAGCTTTGAGAACCTTGAATATGGAAAACACTTCACAAAACTCCAACTGTGTGTATGTGAGGATGATTTCACTCCCACAAAAAAACTTCTCTTATGTTTCAAATTTTATTCAGTTTTGATGCAATTGCATTCTGACATCATATCATTCAACTTCAAATGGAATATTTGATGAACAATACTTTCTGAATTGTCAATGTAACAGCAAATTAACATCATTGCAATGAAGTATAAAATATAAAAAATAACAATTTCCATTTATATGAATTTTACTCACGACTTAAATCTTGGTAATTGAGGCACTAAGATATTTTGATATGTAAAGTAGAACACTCTTGTTTCCAGTTTACGTTATTCCTTTTAACTTTATCAAGAACTGGAAACGAGGTAATTTTTATAGCAAAATCTCATTGATAATTTGACATGGAATGAAATACAAGACAAAATATGGGATTTGTGGTAACAGGAATATTTTACGCACTTGGAATGCTCACATCCTGCCTTGCACTAATCAATCAACAAAAAATTACTATGTACACGTATTTTTCCAACAAAAGAAAACCTTGTCACCTACATTATTCATGATCAATATACATGCGTCATATTGACAGGTGTGACAGTGCAACATGAAAATCTTTGTAAACGGTAAATGCAGTAGATAGAGTAAACAAATACGTCATAGAACACATTTTGGTGGAAATGAGCAAATTACATTTTCAACAGAACACATTCGGCCGAATGGAAACATTGAGCAAAGTATCATCCCAACAAAACAGTCATCAAGTTTAAACAAAAACATATATTAGGCAGTCAAAGTTTCTACTAGACCACATTTTGGTAAAACTGACCAAATTTACATTCAACAAAACATGGGTTTGGTGAATTTGATCAACTTCAATTTTAACAGAACACATTTTGGTGAAATTCAGTGAGTGCAGGAACAAAGTAAAACTTGCAAGAATAAATGCCGAAAGCACATACAATATACAAAACTAGACGTCAAGGCCTAAAGATGCCTTGGAGGCATTTCGGTGTTAGGACTAATTTGTAATATTTAAAACATGTTTGCCATGGGCTCTACGACACATCGTTTCCTAGATATGGATGAAAATGAAAAATGTCGACTCAGCAAAAAAACATTTCAGGTCAAGGTCAAAGTTCATCAGTAATACCCCTTAGACATGTTTGTCTAGAGCCACCACTCCGAAAACAACGTCCGTTTCGCTGTACAATGCACCGTTTCCGAGATAACGACGAAAACGAAAAATGCAGACTCGGTAAAAAATTTAAGGTCAAGGTCAAAGTTCATCCATAATACTCCTTAGACATGTTTGTCTAGATCGCCGAGTCCAAAAATGACGTCCGTTTCGCTCTGCGACTCATCGTTTCCGAGATATCGACGAAAACGAAAAATGCCGACTCGGCAAAAAAATTTTGGGTCAAGGTCAAACTTCATCAATAATACCCCTTAGACATTTTGGTCTAGGACGACGACTCCCAAAATAACGTCCGTTTCGCTCTACGACGCACCGTTTCCGAGATATCGACGAAAACGAAAAATGCCGACTCGGCAAAAAAATTTTGGGTCAAGGTCAAAGTTCATCCATAATACCCCTTGGACATGTTTGTCTAGGGCGACGAGTCCGAAAATACCATCCGTTTCGCTCTACGACGCACCGTTTCCGAGATATCGACGAAAACGAAAACTGCCGACTCGGCAAAAAAATTTCGGGTCAAGGTCAAAGTTCATCCATAATACCCCTTAGACATGTTTGTCTAGGACGACGAGTCCGAAAATAACGTCCGTTTCATTCTACGACGCACCGTTTCCGAGATATCGACAAAAACGGAAAGTGCCGACTCGGCAAAAAAATTTCGGGTCAAGGTCAAAGTTCATCCATAATACCCCTTAGACATGTTTGTCTAGGGCGACGAGTCCGAAAATAACGTCCGTTTCGCTCTACGACGCACCGTTTCCGAGATATCGACGAAAACGAAAAATGCCGACTCGGCAAAAAATTTTCGGGTCAAGGTCAAAGTTCATCCATAATACCCCTTAGACATGTTTGTCTAGGACGACGAGTCCGAAAATAACGTCCGTTTCGCTCTACGACGCACCGTTTCCGAGATATCGACGAAAACGAAAAATGCCGACTCGGCAAAAAATTTTCGGGTCAAGGTCAAAGTTCATCCATAATACCCCTTAGACATTTGTGTCTAGGACGACGAGTCCGAAAATAACGTCCGTTTCGCTCTACGACGCACCGTTTCCGAGATATCGACGAAAACGAAAAATGCCGACTCGGCAAAAAATTTTCGGGTCAAGGTCAAAGTTCATCAATAATACCCCTTAGACATGTTTGTCTAGGGCGACGAGTCCGAAAATAACGCCCGTTTCGCTCTACGACGCACCGTTTCCGAGATATCGCCGAAAACGAAAAATGCCGACTCGGCAAAAAAATTTCGGGTCAAGGTCAAAGTTCATCAATAATACCCCTTAGACATGTTTGTCTAGGGCGACGAGTCCGAAAATAACGTCCGTTTCGCTCTACGACGCACCGTTTCCGAGATATCGACGAAAACGAAAAATGCCGACTCGGCAAAAAAATTTCGGGTCAAGGTCAAAGTTCATCCATAATACCCCTTAGACATGTTTGTCTAGGGCGACGAGTCCGAAAATAACGTCTGTTTCGCTCTACGACGCACCGTTTCCGAGATATCGACGAAAACGAAAAATGCCGACTCGGCAAAAAAATTCAAGGTCAAGGTCAAAGTTCATCCATAATACCCTTTAGACATGTTTGTCTAGGGCGACGAGTCCGAAAATAACGTCCGTTTCGCTCTACGATGTACCGTTTCCGAGATATGCATGATGCCTCAAGGATGACTCAGCAAAAAATTATTTCGACCTCTAGGTCAAAGGTCATTTGAGGTATCGATCCCAAAATCAATAGGGTTCTTCCCTGGTGATATATAAACCTCCGTGCAAAATTCTGCAACTATTGCCTGAATATTTTTTGAGTTATCGTCCGGAAACCAAGTTCCTCGATTTCATCCTCACGGACCTCAAGGACCTCGGAGCCGGATCAAAAAAAAAAGTACACCCTAGAGATGTTTGTCTAGGGCGACGAGTCCGAAAATAACGTCCGTTTCGCTCTACGACGCACGGTTTCCGAGATATGCAGGAAGCCTCAAGGATGAATCAGCAAAAAATTATTTTGACCTCTAGGTCAAAGGTCGTTTGACGGATCGATCCCAAAATCAATAGGGTTCTTCCCTGGTGACATATGAACCTCCATGCAGAGTTCTGCAACTATTGCATAAATATTTTTCCAGTTATCGTCCGGAAACCAAGTTTTAAAATTAGCCTTGATTTCATCCTCACGGACCTCACGGACCTCGGATCCGGCTCAAAAAGAATAGGGTTCTTCCACATATCATTTCTGACTTGCGGTGAAAATTTGACAAGGATCCGTCAAGGCAATCTAAAGTTATCGTCTGGAAACCAAAAGTGGTGGAAGAAGAAAAAAAAAAAAAAAAAAAAAAAAATTCTGCTAAAACCATAAAGGCATTTCTGCCGAAATGCCTTAATAACAAAATGTGCTAATTTTAGGTAACATTTAATACTATAAAGTCACCTATATGAACTGCAATCTAAATATTGCATATTACATTCAGTCCCATATCACATGCATACCACATATGTACATTAGCAAAGTAATAATCTCATACAATCTACAATGAACATTGACTTGGATCTATTCTTGGAACTAAATTTGCATCTTGTTCTATGAAGATTATGCCAGCTAGAAGCAAATCAGCAGCACTTTGGTAGCAATTGTCAGTGATTTTCACAGTCATAACATCTCTTCGAGGATTTTGTCGATTTGATGAACGCAGGGTTCAATAGCTTTGCTGTACAAAGAGGCCTTTTCCAACCTGTGAATATACAAAATGGGATAGAATCAATGAAATATGAAATCAGTTGGTTCATTTTTTGTGAGAGTACATGTCCCTCCGTAACAAAATGAAACTATTTACTGTAAACCTGGCAATGTTTTGTGTTCATTCATGAAATTAAAAGGCAACAGAATTCTAGTACTGCTATTTCAATATAATAGTAATAGACTTATAGTATTCCGAATGAATAAGCACTATTAAATGGATGTGAATATGCCGCTATTGCCAAAAACGCGAAATTTGACGAACACAAAACTTTTCAAGGTTAACAGTATTAATCTATGCCAAATACAAGAGAAAAACACTGAGAAGAAAAAGCAACTTACCGATTCCGCAGATCTGTATATTTCTCTCGATCAAAATGCGCTCTTTTCAAGGCAACCATGCACTGTGCGGCAAGCCCTTGGAAACACTGCTCCTTCAAGGTGTTATGTGACTTGTCGTCCCAGTTGGGAAGTTGGTGGACATATTTCCAAGCTGTGAGCGAGTATCGTATCACTGCGTCCCACGACTGCGATAGCACCAGCATTTTACCCTGTTCCAGACAGCACCTCTGTAAATACAGCCGGAAAAAAATCTTCATCAATACATGGAGTTGTTAAAACTGTCAAATGAATGACTTTATAAGCAGTTTTTGCATGCAACAACAATACGAAAATTTTACCTGTCATCAAACTCATTACTAGAAATTCACACACATGAGAAAAGCAAGAACTGTCACAAACGATATACCTCAAGCAAGTTTTTGCTTTACCTTGAAATCGGCAAGATGCGGCTTGGCTCGTCGATGGCAGTAAGCATCTCGACTTGACCCCAATCGAACAGTTGGAAGTGATCGGAAAATATTTCGCTTCAACTGTGCCAGTTTTTCCTGGAGTGGTGCTAAGTCAGGCGATGGGAGACTGCTTCTCAACTCCTGTTGACAAATATATTGCATTATGTATTACCATCACTATCTAATTAAAAATATTTTCCCTAAAGATAGAGGAATTGCAAGTGAATACGAGTATTTCAGTAGTCCCTGTTATATATGATTTGAATTTGCAAGTGTATTATAATCACACACATTCAACTGGCTGTAGTAACTAATATTTCTAGTCATTACTCTGGTAAAGAAAGATGCAAAAAAATTCTTGGAAAGTTTCTGTTTTGCAATTTCATATGATCATTTCAAATCATAATATCGAAAAGGTTCCTTCCCTTCGTTAGCGGTTTCCAAACCCAGAACTTACGTTTTCGAGTTCTGGATGGTTGTTGACAAGTTTATCCAATACCCCGACGAGTTGTGACGTGCTGAATGCGCACAGTTCTGACTGTAGAGGTGTATCAGACTTTGGACACAATCGTGGCCGCTTTGCTGGCCTAGCTTCGACATCCTGGAGGCAATGGAATCAATACACTGTATATGACAATCTATTTTTTTCTGCGCTTTTTTCAAATTTATTCTACTCATTCAAGTTAATCTGTCTCTTGTCATATTGGCAAGAACTGTAGATTATCATGGATTCAAGAAACAGACTGTTTGAAATCACATAAAGTAATGTCTATTCAGGCATTGATACTTCACACAAGTGTTGGTAATTACTTGATTGTTTCTTAGGCTGTTAGCATGTCAATGAATTCCACCACCTCAAAATATAACGTTAGTCTTACCCTGAGAGGTGTGGAAGATTTGGTGGGTGACAGCAGTAACCGTTTCCGTGACAACTGAACAAACTTTGGATCCTTAGCTGGGGTGATTTGAAGAAATGATGTGTCATCTGCAAAGAAACAAATTTATCATTCAGAAATTTCGTAAAGCAGCAAATGTGTGCATAATAGATAGTCTTAAAATATTGAAGTAATATCTTTGTCAAAATTCTGTATGAATGAGGTACACAAAAATCATCCTGGAAAATATATAAAAACAAAAATGTAAGATAAAACTCTAAACCCTGAAAGTACTAGCATCTGTTCATTTAGTGGTTTGTACAAAACGCTAAATATTAGTGGACGCTAATATATAAATTGATTCAACACAAAATATCAAGGCAAGATAGAAACACTAAATTAAACAGATGCTGATATGACTACTCAAACAAAAGGGCTAAATTTAACGGACGCTAATATTTCAGGGTTTAGATTACTAGTATTGTATATGGTTCACATGTAAAATGAAGCCCCTCAGGACTCAAAACCATGCTAAAGTCTTGACGAATGTTACGTTACATACTCTCATTCGGCTGCCGTTTACTCGGAGAGATCTGTAAGCTGAGGCGGCGACTGCGCTGTCGAATGATCTGTTCTTCAGGAGATGGACTCAGATAGAGGTCTGACATCAGGGATACGTTGATGTGTGACGGACTCCCTGTGTACAAATATATATGCATTAATATACATTGTCATTTCGTTAGCTGTTGTGGTTTAGAAGTACTGATTGATTCAGTGTCTGGAATAGGTTATATGATATATGATGATGGACTGATATTGATTAATCGATTTATTGATTTGGAAATAACACATGTACATAAAATGTATACAGTAAATAACTAAAAACATTACCCATTGTATGGCAATCCATAAAATTGTTTCCATATAATAGTAATTATCAGAGGATATTTATATTGAATAAACACAATATTAGGCTTAGCATCAGTGGTCAAAATATTATTCTGGGTTCATAAAATCTTGGTCATTGCATCAAGAACACACATCGGGGAACTTGTTCTAAGAGCTATCAAAAAGATGATTATGCAATCCTTTGACAGTGTAATGTGTGATGTTATTTAACAGCGCACTTCCTCAGTTCATCATGGCTGAATGCATCTATTTATTGATGTGTAAGATGTCAACAATGAAGGCGTTCTTAGAGCATCAAAGATAACAATAAGAAATGGTATAATTACAGGTATCAGTGTCATACAAACCGTGATTGTGACTGATTAGTGCGTGGCAGATTTGGCAGGAATATCCTGCTGTATTGGGTGTGTGTGTGTGTGTGTGTGTGTGTGTGTGGTTGGGGGGGGGGGGGGGCGGTCTGAAGATTATAGATCTAAAGATACAGGTCTGTATTGTTTATTCTACATAAAACTGCCACACACCAGCATACATGTGTGGATGTTGAGAGAGATAAGATAAACAGAGCCATGACACAAAGTTAAAAACAATGAAAAATCATTTTCTGAATGATGAGTTTCACAAAACAAAATTTGTTTGAAGCGGAAATATTTGATAAATGATATGCATCTAATTTTAGCTCTGAACGTTACACGAGGATTATTTCATTTCAAAGAAACCAAGCCATCAAGTACTGTAAAAAGACCACAACTATAAAATTTGGCGGTTGTGAACCCCACATTATTTGGCGAACTTTTAATTTGGCGGTTTCAGGACCACATATATGTCTTGACATACTAGTATACATCTGGTTAATTTGATGAAAGATTTATTTGGCGGTTTCTTCCTGACTGCCGAATGAATCGTTCAACAAAATTAATCTTTTACAGCAGGCCTACATCCTCATAGACTACTAGAGGTCTACCTATTCCTTATTAGGCATGTAACGATAAATCGATGATATCGATGATCGATCGATTGTACTGGTGCGCCTTTTTTAAAAAAGCTAGTTCTTGTTTTGTAGCTGCGTATGAATACATCGAGAGAACTCCTAGTCTCCTACAGCACGTCTATGCAGCCTGTGTCAGACCGGTGGGTGCCGACAGTAATGCAAATTGTTTTCCTCACAAATACTAAATTAGTTACATTGTAAACTATAAGATTAGATTACGTAATCGAATTTACGCAGATTTTTCAAAAGGATTAGGCGAAGTATATTGCTTAAATTATGATCTAATCTTGGGGATTGTTGAGGACTATTTTTGCCGCGTATGGGCACTGTGTAGTGTGGATACACATGAGGTGTGAAATGGCTCCACATTTGATGATTCGAATGAAACTTCTTCAAACATTGCTATTTTTGACTCGGATCATCAATTACCAAACAACTTTTTTGGACTATTATTAAAACCTTGTGTTTTATTCATTTATTTCTTCCTGTGCCCTATAATACATGCTAACCCCACCATCGTATCATGGCACTAGCGCCTCAGTGACCGCGGCGGTTCCAGCCGATATTGCCCATCAACAAGCGCGAGTATTGCCGAGTCAAGGGTCAGATTCGATGATCGCTCGGTGGAAGGCAACGATCATCGATATCAAAATCTCCCAACGATTTACATGTCTATTCCTTATGTTGAAATTGTTGTGGGAATAATACTGTCAAATTTTTCAATTTTTGCAAATAAAAGTTCGAAATTTGGTGAATAAATATGGTCATTTCGAGACACAATTTGTGGACCCTAGAACTCTCCTTCATGAGGTATTAAAGTTAAGTTTCTGTATTGTGATGTCATGAAAATATGTCATGAAGATATGTAATTTTCTTCGACCAAATGAAACCGAAACACGATAAAGCCAGCTTGGCTATCCCATAATATTAAACGTACATGCCATTGGGCAGATTCTATCTCGAAACGGCCATATTGCAGTAAATGACTCCCAGGTGAAGTAGACATATTACCGGTAGTAATCAATGCCCAAATATAACATTTAGCATCATGCTATGACCTATGAGCAAAAAGCGAAGTAATTGAGCAATATCGGACTGCTACAGATGAATAATGATGATTGCTCAAAGTAATGTAGATATTTCATGCATCGAACAAATAGAATTGATTTTCACAGAATGTGACTATAATTACCTCTCCAGTATAAAGAACTTGGTGGGATGTCTCCCAGAACCGCTCGACGTTCAAAGGGGACCAGAAAATCCAGGACATCATCCATTTCCATGGCTATTGTTCACAATATGTGGTTTCCAATCCTCTGAATATAGTTGCAAGGTTTGCACTATAATGATTATAATAGATTTATCTCAAAGAACACTGTTTATGTCAGTCTGAACACAGTTGATGTCTAGTGCCAATACAAAAAACGTGGATAGCTTTCCTCAACAGTGCTCAAACGCTTGATCAGTAAACTTTGCATCTGGAAACTTATGACCCATAAATAAATGGTGTTCCTTTATAAGAACAGCTGATGAGCTGATGTCAATTGATGTGAAATTGTCAAGTCAATCAAGATGACATATCTCACGAAATGTCTGGCCCTTTATGAGCGCTGTCATCACTTTCTTCCCACGACGTTCGCATCCCAAAACTTCAGACACCATGCTCGGTTGTAGGCTGCAGCACCAGATTCACCCCGATAGCCAAAAACCCTGATCAGCCAACCGTGACATCTTTGTTGACACCTCACAAAAGTTGTCATTTGTTGAAATGCATGGCTTTGCTGGGTCAAAACAAGCGCAATTATATGTGAAATCCTCCTGTCTTTCAATCTGAGCCCATGTAGTCCGACAGTTCAGCTTAATTTATGTAATTCTGCGATGTTATTTATCAGCGGTATTTTTATAACTCGTCTCTCCCGGGCACATGGCGGGAACATAACCGGAAGTGGTTTCTGATTGGACCACGACCGCAGAAGCGACACCTACATGTGGGTCACGTCATTTAAGGCCTCAAGGCCATTGAGCATTTCACGACAAGAAAAACCTTATCCTAAAAGGGCCGCGAAGGCACAATGAGTAAACATATGGTATGATGGAAGTCAAATAAATCGTTCGTAAAAAATACCTATACCCATTAATATTTTGGAAATGCACTATATGAATTTTATGTCCGACTTTGTTTGTTTGTTCTTCTCAGTGGGGGGATGGAGGGGGGGGGGGGGGGTGTTTGTCAGGTAATTGTATTTCCATACTTACTACAAATCGAAAAAACACACACTGATATTTAAACATCAAAGAATCATTTTGTTAAGTCTTTTTGTTAATATTATATTTTCCACTCTATTTCTCAAATCTCCTCTGAGTGAAGCATATACAAAATTAATGTGCCTCATTCCACTTAACTGTGACACACTGTTTATTTGTTTCAGGAGTGTCGGTTGAATAACTGTGTTTCTCAAACTGTGAATTCTAGTAGGCAGTGTTATTACTTGTCATTTGAGTAGGAACAAAGGGAATAATACCATAACAAACTCATTCTCAAGTTTATAATGTTGCCACAAAAAGACCAAGGACACCAAATCATTGGTATTGTTTGTTATTGTTATGACTGTGAGTGAACAATCATTTGAGATTGTTTCAGAAAAATACATTATTTGTATTTGTTAGAAAGATACATGTTACACAATCACAGCTAAGACACTTCCGGTCGCTTATATGACCGCATGGGTGTATCCCCCGTAGGCCATCATCCCTGTCGCCCCAAATATTACTGATAAGCATGAAAAACTGGAGCAAGGGCTGAAATGATTACCAGAGAAGTATAAAATCCTAACATGCTTAAGCCAAAACTGTTTTTTCCCACAAAAATTGCTGCATTGACCTTTCAGTGTCATTGAAGGTCAAATTCAAGGTCACCACTGAAATAAGTGCTTATGAATTTCCATTTCAACATGTTTGATAAGATAACAAAATTACAGTCAGATCAAAGTTTTCATCAAAAGTTACATTTCAACTCATAATATGTGCAAAACTTGGTATCAAGTTGATGTTCAAAGTAAAAGTTGACCAAAACTGAATTTCAAGATGACGAAATCGAAGCCAAATCAAACTTTTCACCATGAGTTATATTTTAACTCATAATATGTGCCAAACTTGGTTTCAAGTTGAAATTCAAAGTAAAAGTTGACCAAAACTGCATTTCAAGATGACGAAATTGGAGGCAGATCGAACTTTTCATCATAAGTTATATTTTAACTCATAATTTGTGCCACACTTGGTTTCAAGTTGAAATTCAAAGTAAAAGTTGACCAAAACTGTATTTCAAGATGACAAATTGGAGCCAGATCGAACTTTTAACTATAAGTTATATTTTAACTCAAAATATACAACCGCCAAACTTGGTTTCAAGTTGAAATTCAAAGTAAAATTTGACCAAGTCTGTATTTCAAGATGACGAAATTGGGGTCAGATCGAACTTTCACATGTTATAATTTAACTCATAATATGTGCCCAGTAATAAATGTTCCTCACTTTAACTATTTTTATTGCGCTCAATAATAGACTTAACTGACCAAATTAATGTTAAATTATTCATTAATATCAATGATACTACACCATAAAATCACTACTGGACACAACCTTTTCCTCATTGATCCCAATAATAAATGTCCCTTACCTTAACTATTTTTTATTGTGCTGAATAATAGGCTTAACTAGCAATATTAATGTTAACTTATTCACGAATATCAATGGTACTGCAGCAATAAAGTCAGTACTGGACACAACCTTTACCTTGTTGAGCCCAATAATAAATGTTTCTTTGCCTAACTATTCTTATTGTGGCCAGTAATGAACTTCAACCGTAAATTTGTACACATGTCCAGTGTGACTTGTTTGCAGATATCAATCAACTGGAATGATCATAAATCTCAAACTAGATATTTCACATTGTTGTAATAAGTTATCTCAAGAACTTATCAATATTTATTTAAACTTTCCGAAAAATGATAGGTTTCGTGCCTGAGCATTGATCAACGTGCCTGTACAATATTGTAGTGATTCCTGTGAAACTAGATGCTTCCGGTCGCCTACGACCGCTTGGGTGTATCCGCGTAGCCCTATCATCTCTGTTGCCCCAAATATATTAGTGATAAGTGTGAAAATGCAAAATCTTAAGCCACAACTTAAGTTTTTTTTCCACCAAAATTGCTGCATTGATCTCTCAATAATATTGAAGGTCGAATTCAAGATCACCACTGAACTAACTGAATATGAATTTCCATTTCGACATGTTCGATAAAATATCGAGATTGGAGCCAGATCAAACTTTTCACCTCAAGTTATATTTCAACTCAGAATATTTGACAAACTTGGTTCCAAGTTGGAATTCAAAGTAAAAATTGACCAAAACTGCATTTCAAGATGATGAAATTGGAGCCAGATCGAACTTTTCACCATACATGTAAGTTAAATTATAACTCATAATATGTGCCAAACTTGATTTCAAGCTGAAATTCAAAGTAAAACTGCATTTCAGGATAACGAAATTGGAGCCAGATCGAACTTTTCACCATAATTTATTTTTGAACTCATCATATGTGCCAAACTTGGTTTCAAGCTGAAATTCAAAGTAAAAGTTGACCAAAACTGCATTTCAGGATGACGAAATTGGAGTCAGATCAAACTTTTGACCAAAAGTTAAATTTTAACTTATAATATGTGCCAAACGTGGTTTCAAGTTGAATTTCACAGTAAAAGTTGACCAAAACTGCATTTCAAGATGACGAAATTGGAGCCAGATCAATGTTTTCCCAAAAGCTCTATTTTCACCCCAAATATGTTCTAAATTAGGTTCGAATGCGAAATTCCAATTACCTGGTTGACCTCAACAATAAATGTTTTTCGTCTTGATTATATTTGTTGTGGTCAATAATAAACTTAGCAAAAAAATAATGTTAACATATTTGGTTACAGCCATGAAATCTGTAGTGGACAAAACCTTTAACTGGTTGAGCTCAATGATAAATATCTCTTGTTTTAACTATCTTTATTGTGGTCAATAATAGACTTAACAAGTAAAAATAATGTTAACTCATTCTGTTACACCCAGAAATCTCTACTGGACAAATCCTAATTTAACTTGTTGAGCTCAATAATAAATGTTTCTCGTCCTAACTATTTTTATTGAGGTCAAAAATAGTCTTAACTAGCAAAAATAATGTTAACTTATTCAGTTGTTAACATGTTCTAAATTAGGTTCGAATGCGAAATTCCAATTACCTGGTTGACCTCAACAATAAATGTTTTTCGTCTTGATTATATTTGTTGTGGTCAATAATAAACTTAGCAAAAAAATAATGTTAACATATTTGGTTACAGCCATGAAATCTGTAGTGGACAAAACCTTTAACTTGTTGAGCTCAATGATAAATATCTCTTGTTTTAACTATCTTTATTGTGGTCAATAATAGACTTAACAGGTAAAAATAATGTTAACTCATTCTGTTACACCCAGAAATCTCTACTGGACAAATCCTAATTTAACTTGTTGAGCTCAATAATAAATGTTTCTCGTCCTAACTATTTTTATTGAGGTCAAAAATAGTCTTAACTAGCAAAAATAATGTTAACTTATTCAGTTACAGCCATAAAATCTCTACTGGACAGAACCTTTACCTTGTTGAGCCCAATAATAAATATTTCTCGTCTTAACTATTTTTATTGTGGTCAATAATAGACTTAACTAGTTCAAATAATGTTAACTTATTCGTTTACACCCATGGTCAATAATAGACTCAACTAATAAAACTTACTTTAACTCATTCGATAATATTGTTCTGTTTTAACCAAAAACATCAGTTCTCCATTCTGAACAAGAACGCAGTGCCATTTGCTTTCACAGTGCAGGGTATTGGAGTGATCACAGATGTCAAAGTGGGTATTTCAATAAGTTAGTAATAAGTTAGTCCAATAACTAATTAATATTTATTTGATCATTCTGAAAAACAATAGATTTCGTGTGACAGTCTTTCTCATCGACCCTGTGCGATTTCATCATCATTCTTTGAAAACTCCCACTCGTAGAGTGTTCACAAGCCATGTGTGCTAAACAGGCTAATTTGAGCACAAACTGTGTCGCCAATCGGCCAGTTTGATTGCTATGGCAACCAAAATCGATTGGTGTCGGGATCTCACCATAAGATGTGTCTGTATAAAAAATAATTAGAATCGGTTAAGATTTGCAACCTGTAGAGCGTTCACAAGAAAATCTCTATGGCGGACGCGGCGGACGCGGTGCGACAGAGACAAATCCATAGTATCCGCCGAACTTCGTTCGGGGGATACAATTACAACTCCTAGAGCGTTCACAAGCCATGGGTGTTGAAATTGCTGATTTTGTCACAAAAAGTGTCGCCAATCGGCCATTTTGGTTGATATGGCAATGAAAATTGATAGGTGTCGTGATCTCACCATAAGACATGTCCATATAAAATATTGTCCATATAAAATATTGTCCATATAAAATATTATCAAAATCGGTTCAGATTTGCAAGCTGTAGCGCGTTCACAAGATAGTGTCTGTATACGCGGTGCGACGATCATAAATCCATAGTATCCGCCGAATTTTGTTCGGGGGATACAATTATTGAACCCGTATTTTATTCAGTTATTGACATTTAACCATTTTACTGCCAAACACTGTTCTAAACTTTGTCTCCCATTGCCAAGTTATTTTGAAATATATAAAGTATATTTTCAAATGGCATATTTACTGCAAAACATTTTCAATTGTACTAAAATAAAAAGTGGGTTTGTTCTATGTACAATACAGTTCAAGTTAAAGAATTTCACTAGTGAAACATAAATTTTATACTAATTTCACCATGTTTCAGTTTGCTGTGATTTCACCCAAATTTGGTCATCTAGTCGTCTCCGGCAGTGAAAGGGTCAAACAGCTTTTGCATGTTGAAATTTTCGACAGAAATTAACTAAAAGCATCAAGATCTCCAACACATGTTTATTTTTCTAAGGTCTCTTTGCCATAAATACGATGCGATTCTGGTTATGCATATCACAAAAAAACAATTCCATTTGGTACATATACTGTCTGTTGTGTGTTTTGGATTAATTGAAAAATAGAGTCACAGTCTGGAAAATGTGTAGTATCAGTTACAGTTGTATACAATCTTAAAATAATGTGTACCGTCAACATTCTATTCTGTTAGATAAGAAGAAAACTTTCTTGCAGTTAAATTGAAAAAAATATGTATGAAAAAGATTAGCATGACATACAACGTTATAGAGTATTTTAGATACTCATTTTTGCTTAGTACCTGGAGACAAAATGCAAATTTAGGAAAACGAAATGTGAAGCGTTCTCTGCAGTATTTGATATTTTGACATAATTTAATTTCAAACATCCTGAACACTACATGACTATACATTTCAAACTTGTATGTCTCGAACATTGTCATGTAAAACTGGTGACAAACATACAAGCACAAAAGGAGGACAATATTGACAATCAAGCGTGTTGATAGGTTCACAGTTTGCTATGCATTTATCAATATTTTCAATTAAACAAATAATTATTACTTGTACAACTTTCGACCTATCTAATAACATGAATGGATTCCTTCCCACCCATCCATGTGTTTTCATTTCATCAGGTAAAACTATCTTAGGCATATAAAAAATTGCTGATCTCAACAGCACAACAGAGATTTTCAATGACAGTCATATCCAATGATGCTTTCAATTAAAATACGAATCAGTTAGACATCTGCCTAAAGATAAATACCATATATACACATTAAGCAATAATTATATATATACAGGAAAATACGATAACAAACAAAACAAACTGTAATTAACTATTTCTACATATAATCAAACTCTGGTGGTATCAGCCCTATATAGTAAATGACAATTCTTGTATTATTCCTCAATACACTTTTTTTTCATTGTACATAATGTAGTCAATGCACGCTATTTTTTATTGATAAAATTCCGAGTGATCACCATATGAACTGTGTCTTGAACACTACAATTACTCCAAATCCATACATTATTCCTTAGTTGTAAGTTACTGTAAAGCAGATGGATTCAGTGAGTTAATTCCTTACAAGAACGATATTCAACAACATTCACACTAACAACAGCAAATTATGTTGTTTCAACATAGCAGAATCAACATGAAAATTAATGAATATCATGAACATGTATATCTCACACATTATACAAAATAATCTGACATATAAAGAGATAGGTATCAAGTTTTTCTTTGTGTCTTTTTTAGCAAGACTATTTGGTGACTCTTGGAAAAGCTAGAAGTTCCTGAATTTACAAAATTGAAAAAAAAATGCTACAAGTTTTGGTTTACTAATTTAAAGCACAGGACCAACTCAATGGCAAACATCACATGACGCAATACTAATATCAAGCGAACCAGGTCTGACATCAAGGGGTTAATTTATATCACTGACATAAACCTAGATGTGACACAGAGAACTTTAAAGATCACTGAAATCAGAATTCAGTCATATTCTTAACCCCCCCCCCCCAAAAAAAAAAAAAAAGAAGATAAATCATCCTGTTCTGTAAGTTTTCCAGAAATTTCCCGGTCAGTTCCTGATTCGACTGTTTCACCAACACACATCTCACAACTACAAAACTTTATCATATATCCCTTTACCGTCCAGGCATAAAAATATCTGCTATATGTCATATAATATAAAGATATTATCAAATCCGTCGAGAGTATCAAATAACATAGCATGTTGTGTGCATTTGTTGTGCAAAGCTGCATGTTAATTCTACATCTAGAAGCACTAATGATGCAGGGTGACACTTGTAGCCATGACACTATCACAACCTGTCGCCATAGCAACTGATGTCAGTCTGTCTGAACCCTGCTCCTGTACCCTTGAGATAACAGTTGCCATGGAAACAGCTGAGTTACTATTGCTTTGCTGTGGGAAGCTAGTTGCCATGGCAACGCCATCAGAAGCAGTGGCCATAGTTGCCATGGCAGCAGTTGCTGGAGACATTGTTGCCATGGTGATCGCCTTGGTTTCATCATCCATCTTGACATCTGCCATTATTTTCTGTCGAACTTCGCGTATTTTTAACTGCAAGGTTGTCTTTGTCGGGAAAATGTCTTGGTGCTTCGCTTGAAACGATGCAGTCGCTTGAGCTGAAAATGTCAGAAATCGTTCATATAGCAATGAACACGTTCCACAGACAATATACCTTTCAAGTGTCACACAAGAGCAACAAGAGTTGACAAGAGTCACTACATTAGAACTGAAAGACTTACATGACGGAAACAAGCCATGTTCCTCGAACAGTTGCATGACAAGTTGTCTCCTCTGGTCCAGCATCCGGCGTAATGACGAGTGCATACCCGGGGAGCCGGGGGTTTTGGGGGTCCGGGGGGAGGCCAGCGCACCCTCTTCAAAGTCAACTACATGGGGGATAAGTGTGATACACGAATATTAACGCTTTCATGTCTACGTGTTTGCACAGGACCAAAGGTTGGAAACTATAAATATTAGCATATGATCTACATGTACTTCATTGGTCAAGGACCAATGAATATTCGAATGAACATGTAATTTAGGTACATGTATGTGAATAATTACAAGTACATGTATAGACAATATGTATTTTTACATTCTAAACTCGACCCACAGGTGTGTTTTGGCATGATTACAAGAACCATTTTTCTCACGACGAAGACACTGACCGAGCGGGGGCCGGGAGAAGCTGGCCATGTGCTCGTTGACTTGTTCCAAGCTGAAACTACTCCCAAAGAAATGACGATCCTCGAATTTTGTGCTCTTTGGAGTTCCCGTGAGCTGGGGGGTTCCCGCCTCGGAACTGCTGGACATCTTTCGCTGACGAACGCGTGGCGAGGAGACATCAGCGCCATCTATATCCTGGGGGCCTCGTGTATCTATACGGGGGCAGAATGTGAGAGAAACATGTGATGTGTTCGCGTTTTCTCTAATACTACTTCGTATTTCATTCCATTCCAGTTCTAATCTTCATTTCATCCAGTGAAAACTGGGAATGTTATTTAGCGAATGTACCAATAGAACTGTTTCATAACAATACAAAGAATGGAAGCATAATTCCGTGCCTGCAATATTATGGAAGCGTTAATTGATCATCCACTTAACCACATATTTTTTCAGGACCTGGCGTGTTCAGTATCACAATAAGACGTCTTGTCATGTTAAATATCATGGCAAGTCATCATGTTATGAAAATCTCCTAAATTATAATGACAAGGAGACATATTGTGAAACTTTATCACGACAAGAGGTCTTGTCATGAAAAATATAACAATCTTAATCTGAAAAATTATAACCACAAGACGTCTTGATATGAAAAACTATCACAATAACAAGTCTTACTGTGAAACAATATGATGACAAGACATCTTAACGTGAAAAAATATAACGATATTTTTGCTGACTTACCATTATATTTAACACGATAAAACGTCTTTTTATGATAAATTTCACGGTAAGACATGTTGACATGATATTTTTTCACGGTAAGATGTATTGCTGTGATAATTTTCATGGTCACACGTCTTGTCAAGATGATTTTCCTACTTTTCACAACATGACAAATTGCCATGATATTTATGACGATAAGGCAATTTACTGTGATACTCAACACGCCAGGTTGTGAAAAATTATGTGGTTAAGTGGATGATCAATTAACGCTTCCATACAATATCACTATGTATATGAACCACTGTAACACTGAGTACTACATGCACATAACCTACAGCCAATGGTATATAGATGAGGGATATAGATGAACAATGCTTGTGCACTTGCCTATGGACAGGCGGCGTTTCTTGCGATATGAGCTGATAATTTCCCGAGGACTTTTGGGAAGTGGTGTGCCAGTTTCGGACACGTCGGGGTTAAACTGTGGAAGTTCCCCAAATCGTCGCTCAAAATCCACTTGTTCTAGGACTCTGTCGGGAGAAGACAAGGAAACCAGTGATAAACTAGACATAAAAGCCTATAGGCTTTGTGGCATCCCCCATTTTGTTCTTATCATTTCAAATGGTCATACTGGACTGAGAAAAAAGGATACATAGGCCATTGTATGTGGGTAAGAGTGAGAGCTCATCAGACAGTTTCTTACCAGAACTGCTTTTTATCATCTTGACAACTTGGCCCACCAGACATTTGCCACCCCAAATGAATGGACAATTACCCAGCCAATATTATTCAGCGTACTAGTATATTTAATCAGAATGTTCGTGATATTTTTCAGGTGCTCCTGTCAAATATAAAATGATACGTGACTAAAAGAATGCTGTGTAAAAGAATGCTGTGTCATCTTGGCCAATTTTGTGATTTCAAAACTTGTATAATACAGCGGAATTTTCGCATTCATATTATAACCAAAGCCAAACATTTGCCAGCTAACTAAAACAATGATGATTTGGTCATTGCATGTGAAATAGAGTTGAATAACAAAACATTCAAACAATACATGTTTGTACAATATAAATGCAGACAGGGCAAATCATCCCCCAAGCATGTTGTGTCATGTGTGTTGGCTTATTAACCAACTATTGTATTCTGTGGGATGTAACTTCATTCTTTTACCATGTACACACACTAGTAAACCAGGCTTTGGAGGGGGGAGTGAGGGATAATGCATGGATATGAGCCTAGGGTCATGTTGGACATGCTAGCTGTATCACTTGTCAGGCATGACTGAGCAGGGCTGGCTGAGAGGGGTGGAGCCTATTTCTGTGCTGGACAGACTGGCTGATCTTGTCAGGCATGACTGAGCAGGGCTGGCTGAGAGGGGCGGAGCCTATTTCTGAGCTGGACAGACAGGCTGATCTTGTAAGGCATGACCGAGCAGGGCTGGCTGAGAGGGGCAGAGCCCATTGCTGTGCTGGACAGACTGGCTGATCTCCTGCACTGGCTGAGAGGGCAGAGCCTAGCCTCATGCTGGACATGCAGGCTGCAGTAAGTGAATACAGTAGCATGGCTCAGTTACAGTATTACATCTGCATGGGCGCAGGCGAGGGAAAAATTCTAAGTCCAAAAAAAAAAAAAAATGCACCTACAAAATTTTTTTTCCTCTGGAAATTGCCTGAATCAAATTATGACATTGACAGGAATCGCCCGATTTTTTTTTCCAAAATGGCCGCTGGCGGCCATCTTGGATTTCGGATCTCGACGAAAAACAATAGGGGTTAGAAGCAAAGTATTTCGGATGAGCTGTGAAAATTTCGGAAAGATAGATCGAGGCGTTCAAGAGTTATGATCCGGAAACCAAACGGCGGAAGAAAAAAAAAAAAAAAAAAAAAAAAAAACAGACAAAAACATAAGGAAGGCCTCCCTATTTTCAATCGGGATGCCATAAGGCCTCCCGATTTTCAATCGGGATGCCTAATTAAACAATACTATTATTTTCCTATGATATTAATGCTTTAATATCATTTCAAAACAAAAAAATTGTCAATTAAACAGCACATGAACAGGTCGTACCTCTCCATTCCGTCGTCGATGTTTCGCTTGAGGAAGGCTCTGCGTGGACTCATAGCGCTGGGGGAGGCTAGAGGCTTTCCACAGACATGCGGAGGGATCGGTAGCGGCGGAGGGATCGGCTTGGAGCGGCTGCCACCTGCCGACTTCAATAGACAATTTCACAAAATATTTTATAGAAGACTTTCAGATTTGTTAATTTTCAGGATATTATCTGTCTCTGAACTCCGATTCAAATATGGTATACTGAGGAAAATGTATTACCTCATATTCACAAATATATATATACACAAGATGCATTGTCATTGAAAGAAGTAGAATGTTTAAAATATTTCCTAGCTCGACCACTTTTTCTTCTTACGATCAGAAAAAGCTGACAATACTCACTGGAGGTGTGATTGGAACTGGACTTTGCCCATTTTCTGAATCGTTTGTTCCTCCGAACAACTGTTGAAGTGAAGCATGTACTTATAATAAGGTAAATTTGTTGTTTAAAACACATTACGATTTTTGAAATTAGTTCTAGTTGGATTATAAAGAATTCTTGGATTCACTGTACACTAATATATTTTCATATATTGTGCTGGTACATATATGTATTATCGCCATTAAAATACACTGTTTCTGAAAGTCAATATTGGTGGCTAAAGAAAAGGGAGGAAATTGCAAAATAGACCCAGTTATTCCTCACTACTCTAAAACTTATAAGGCCTACCTTGACTTTTGCACTTTTTTCGGCCGTATTCTCCCTGACTGCATGTTTCATGCTATCCTGGTTGCTATGATTACCGGGTGACAACTCTGCAGCAATGCCTCTGTGAGTTTGACTTCCATTAAAGGTCAAGTTCTCATTTGACCTTGACCCTTGAAGTGTCGGTGGGCCCATCAATCGGGCATCTGACCCATTATTGCCGAGGGTAGTTGGCGGTAAAACTTTCGGAGGCGGAGCTAACTGCAGATGACGGTTAGCATCGGCTGGAGAAGGCGGAGCAAAGTGCTGTGATTGGCTAGAGATTGGCGAATGGCGGACCTGCTTCATGAGTGGCGAACTTCTTGTTTGCAATTGGTGGAGCGGTGATGCGCTGCTGCTCTGAGGTAGAAACACCACAGCACTCTGGGAATTCCCATTGGGGTTTCCCAACTGTGCAGTTGGAATAGTCGTCATGGATACGGTATGAGGGACTGAGGTTGTGGACTGTGTTACTATTTGCGGAAGTTGAGTTCTAGGCTCTGAAACAGAACATGTTTACCAGTAATTAAATTATCTCGTCCTGATCATCCTATGCATTCAAATTTATTCAATGAATTTTAAAATTAGATTTTATATATCAGTAATAACCTTATAAATGCACTCATAAATACCAAATCAACCACAAGTGTTGCCAAAAGCCCACTTGATAAATCTACAACGTATGCCAAATAATAATAATATTTACCCTGAACATGCCCGATGGCCTGCTGCTGTTGCTGCTGCGACTCGGTTCCCACGGGGATACTTGCTAGCATGGCCTTGACCTTTGTCTGACGCTGTTGTAGGACAGCTCCGGATATCCCGATCTCGGCCTTGCCTTCGCTCGTGGTCAGCATCAGAACGTTGGGGGACTGTGCCGGTCCTGCATCACAAGTCAAGAGGAAAAATGTTCATTGTAATTGAGTATGAGTTCTTTACATGTAGCACAATCACACTATAATACAGTAAATGCCAGTGACATCATTACGTAGATGTATGTATTGTTATATATACAGTTTGGAGTTCAATATACACACCTAATACAAAGTTTTAGAACTTTTAGAGTTACACGTATTCACTAGACAAGCTAGAAAACCCAAATTGCATATCATACATGATTGTGCGCATTTACATTCCTATTCCAGCATGTTTTTACGGTAAGCTTTCTGATGATAGAATTCATATTTATTACAATATCACTCCTCTGATCTGTGTCCACACTTCATGATGTCATTGGCAGTAACTGGTAGATATTGGCATTGCCCACTAACCTTGGTATGCACCAGTACCCGATCCGTGCATAGAAACGGCACCTTTCTGAACGGATGTCATGGCAACCCTTGGTGCGAGTGATGCCATGGTGACGGACGTGGTTGCCATGGTAACTTGGATACTGCTCTGTGGGGAGGCTACGAGTGGCTGTTGACCGGTTAGAGGTGGTGTTTGCACCAGGATCGGAGCCTGAACACCCGGGGTGGTGGATGCCTTCGAAGGACCGCCTGAAAAGTTTGTTTGTTCATTTTCAGGGTTTTAATTCCACGACAATATTGTATCAATAAAGGATGCTTCACAAATATGCAAGTTTCCAGTTTTAGCATACATGTTTACATTTATTTTAATTTGATATAACTTTAAATTGTTCTGATACATCCTGGAAATCAACAGTCTGATTGTTGCCAAGGATAATATTAATCAAATATGTAGATGAGTATACAAATATATATCAAATGCTAACCTGGAGTAAGAGGCAGCATGGCCTGGACGCATGTCTGACTCATGCCTGGATCTAGAGCCCTGGATACACTGGTTGCTAACGGCAACGCCAGGGATGCCTGGTTCTGGCCTGGTACAAAAGCCAGTCTGCAGACGAAGGTTTTGGCATACATGAAAGTTATTAGATATGGACAAACAAACAAAAAACTATTTTTCTTAGGTTTTCTCTATGATAAGATTAGTTCAGCTGACAGACATAATTAACATTGATGACGAATGAATGGCGTTTCAGGACACCACAGTCTTAAGACCACATATAAAAGAAACTACTTGTACAAGCTTTAATGTATCTTACATGCTCTAATGAATAATTATGCTCCACTCACTTCTGGGCAGTAGGGAGGATGATTTGCTGGGCTTGGACTGCCTGTAGCGGAGGTTGACTGGTTTGTACGGCCACCTGCGCCAGAGCTGACGGGTTTAACTGTATTGCTTGTGGCGTGGCTGTTGTTGCCGACGATTGCGGTGATACAGTGACTATCTGCGATGCCACCACGGGTACTGCCTGCAGTTGGTTGATGGACGTCTGCTGCTGCTGCTGTTGCTGGGGAGGGGTCTGTACGAGGCGCGGAGGAAGGCCTGTCGGTTGCATAGCAACAGCTGGAGTCAAGACTTGCATGGCTGGCTGGGGTGTGCCGGGCTGCGATCCAATGACTTGCGGCTGCATTATGATTTTGGCCGCAGGCTGGATCAGGTTTTGCAGCTGTGGAGCAGTCGGTGTCGTTGGAGTTGATGGCATTGTCATTGCCGCGGAAACCGATGCAAACTTAACCCCACCTGGTGTCGCCAGCTGAATCCTGCTCAGTTGAGGTTGACTTGTGGGGTTTTGGAGAATTTGGGGACTTGGAATCGCCAACTGAATACCTCCTGTTTGAATCGGCGGTACGGTCATTTGAACAATGCTCTGGACTTTATTGCTCTGGCCTGTGTGGAGTGTGAATGACGGCAGGATGTACTGCACATGGGTCGGTGTCCCCGGTGCTTGCGCTGGTGCCTGTAGTGTGTGTATCGTAGGTGTCTGTGGGTTGATCGCAGGTTGGACTCCGATGGGTGATTGGACGATCGTCTGGATCGGCTGCGATGCTGTTGGAGTCTGAGGCGAGGCCTTTAGTACGAGGTTTGTTAGCACCGCAGTTGGAGTTTGGACTCCTGGACTTCCTGTCGGCACCACGGTGGGACCTGCAATGTTGCCATGGTTACCACTTGGCTGCTGGCTAGTTGCCACTGATGTCGACTGGAGGTTAGCTGGTGCCATGTTCTTGGCAACTACCGGAGTCATGGCTGAATTGAGAATGGTGACTCCATATTGAGTTGCATTGATATTTCCCGAGACGAGGAGAGGGGTGGTTGCCTGGGTGGTGGGAGTCGCTACCGTGGCAACCGGGGCTTGTGCGCTCAAAGCGAGTGATGTATTGAGTTTCAGTGTCGGCAACCCACTGGAAGTTTTTTGCGGTGGTTTTGACGCTATTGATATTGGAGTTGCTCCCTTCGATGACAAAGATGCGCTTCTCGAGACTGTACCGACCACTGATGTCGTGGCAACGGGCGTTTTATTAGGCTGCGTCTGTATAAAGCTTGTACTAATAATTGGCATCGTGCCAGGTTTCTGTCCAGTGATAGCAGATTTGTGTAGTTTCTGAGTCACACGTCCCTTTGAGTTCATGTGCGTCTGTATATTTGAGGCCATTATGATACCATACTTATCAGGCGCAGACATACTGATATTATGTATCATCTTAATCGGGTTAGGTGCGGGTTTAGATTCAGCCGCTTGGCCGGTTTTTCCGTCGCTCTTCCCAGAAGTGTCACCAGTCTTCTGTGAGGTATTTTGATTTCCGACACTCGAAGGCCTCGCCTCGCCTCCCACGTCGATGCGCGCCTTAGGCGTGTGTGCCTTGAAAACAGCTCCTTTCGGGTGGAAAGTTGATCCTGTGCTTGCTGGTCTTGGCAGTAGAATCTCGTCCCCTCGCGTGGAAAACGACAGTGACCGCTGAGCCTTCACTACATCGCCTTTGATCGGTTTCGGCTTGTAGGTGATGTCTGCTGCAGTCAGTTTAGGGAGTGGGATCGGAGAGAAGCGCTGCTGAGGAAAGACTTTGTTCTTGATGCGCATGTCGATGTCTGAGCCACTGTCGGAATCATAGTCTGAGACGTGTTCGGAACATTGGAGGTTGATTCCCCGTGGACTGTCGTTATCAAAACGGGCGTCAGGAGGTCGACCTTCCTCTGTGGTGGGAGTTGTTTAATGCATCAAATGAATTAATTGATGAGTCAGCATGTCATAAATATAACATGTTTATTTTGATAAGACTATGTGAAGCAGTATGACTGTGTGAGATCAATATAAATGATAGGTTTTCATTTCCTACTGACTCTCGTCATAAAAAATGCCAAACTACATGTAATGCCCGCAAGAATTTTAAAGCAAGGTCTAATCAAGACGATTTCACGAAAATGCTCAGAATCTGAACTAGCCTGCTAGTCACACTCAACTCTATAGTAAACACTTTTTCCAGCCAAAGTGTTTATGATGGAGGTAAGTATGTGAATACACCGTCTGTGAGTACACTCACCTTCATCGTCCCTCTCACAAATCACCATTCTGTGCTCATCGTCGTCGTCGTCGCTGTCACTGTCTTTGCTGACGTGACCTTTGACCTTGTTGTCAAGGTCATTAGTGTTTGTATAGTTTGTACCCACCTACAAGTGGAATACAACAGATATTCATTGGTACTGGAAAGATGTTGCTTTTCTTGCTCAGCTGTACATGTACCCAGTTATATGGAGGAATGTATTTGTGCAAGATAGACTATTGACTATTTCAATTGTGCAAATAGTAATATTTGTCTATGAGGAATTTCTATTTCAAATACAGTATATATACATAAAATTTTGTATTTTTGGGTATCTGATTTCAACATACATGTACATATCATACTTTCGTGAATTAGTCGTATTCAGCAAAATGCATTTTCACATTTAACTTTTTTATGTTGACAATTAATTAAGAAAACTAAATTCCACTCACCGCCAACCCTTGGAAGTTTCCCGACGGCTTCCCTTTATCGATAGGCCGACCTTTCACCTCTAATTGGGTCATGGCTTCTGGGGTCATTGGGTGCTCTACTGAGGTACCCTGGGTCGTGCAGAACTGTACAAGGTATCAACGCACACTCTTACAACATTGTTTGTGTATTGGTGATAATTTCTCCACATTATTGTCCATGGTATTTCATGCATGAATTCCTAATCATGTGCCATTTAACCATACATGCCAAGGTAACTTGTGCTGTTACTTTGTTCTTCTATATTCAATATTGATTAGAATGGTGTGAGATGGATTTCTGTAAATGGAACATTTTCAGTACAAGTTACAAGGGCAAAAGTTCTTTATCGATACAACTTGAGGATAATACCAGAAAATTATACCTTATACAGAGGCAGAAAAAATGAGAAGGAAAAAATCTACAAAAAGAAAAAATTTCGGAAAGAATCTCTGCGTATCATTTACCTTGGAGAGCCCACTAAGAGCTTGATTCCTAGACTCGAGGCTTTCAGCTGTCGAAGCGGACTTCAGCGCCCCCGGTGGAAATGTGGACAGACTCTGCGACCTCTGTTTCTTCAAGTGTTCGAGAGGGTCTAGTAGCCCACTCGGGGCGTCCTGGGGGAGTCCTTGTGCGCCCTTGACGGGGGTTGTGTTGGCCGACCCAGGGCTTGAGGTGTGTGTGCTCGGTAATCGACCTGCAGTAGGATTAGAGTGTGACCATTTTTTAAAGAAAATATTTGTAGAATTTTCAGGTACTAGTGATATATACATGTACGTGTATATTTGAATAAAAAAAAATTCCCATATGAAAATTCCAGCAATTATCATACTGCACTGTTGTTAATATTACACTGATAAACCAACTACTGTCCAATATTACGTGTAAGTAATGGAGCTCAGCATTGTGTAGTGTCTGGTTACGATACATGAGTTCTAGTTGGATTATATGTTTGTAGTTTACCTGACGATGTAGATGGGGCACCACTGGGGTCCTCGGAGGAGCTAAGACGTTCTCGCTCGGATCGTCGACTCGTTGATTTCTTTCGATCTTTGGAGCACCACTTCCAGTCGGGATGGGCACGAAAATGTGCTTCCTTGACCTGGAATCAACAACCAAAATATTTAACATAACTGTACTTCATATCTATAGTATTAAATGTATGTATTAATGATAATTGGAATTTATAGTAAATATACAATGTAAATTGCCTCAGAGAAGTATTCATAGAAAACAATCAGTTTCATTTATTTTTGGTATTTTCTGTTATTTCTTTCATTCAATTTGACATGCACTAAAGTCATCTCTTCAACTTAATTTTAGGGAGAGCTGCAACTTAATTTTGAGTACATGTACTATTCAAAGAGCTGTTAATTACTCTGTATGCTTTTTAAAACTGCTCGATTCAGTTACCCCAGTTGTACACTTGGGACAAACGAAAAACATATCAGAATCCATGCACCTGTACATATGACTTCCACTTCCCAAGTTTTAGAAGTACATCTAAGAAAACAAGTTCGCACCTGAAAGGCCAAATCGTGGTATTTTTGTTTCTCCTTAGGACCCAGTGCGTACCACCACTCGCCCAGGATCTTGCTGACTGTGCGGTTGTCGGACTTCGGATGGCGCTGATGGACTAGAGCTCTGTGTCGCTTGGAGAAGATCATGAAAGCATTCATGGGTCGCCGGATGTGGTCTTTATCGAGATCCAGAGGGAGGGTCGGGAGGGCGCTCGTGCCAGGTGTGGGCGGCGCCTGCTGGGCTTTACCGCGGTCCTTCAACTGCTCAGAGAAAAAATGGCGAGGGTTTTATAGGGTATTATAGGGTACTCCATTTTCTCCTCATAGTGAGAATTTCCTTAAAAAACAAATAACGAAACCAACCTTGCGTGGACTTTTGGGTTCTTCCTTCAGCGCACTGAGTGACTGTGACCGGCGTTTGGGGGACATCTCAGTGGATTTAACGCTGGGGGTCGTATCCACATCCACAAAAACATCATCGTCCTCGTCCTCATCTTTACATTTGACGGCTAAAATTTGACAGATAAATCGGGAAAAAAATACATAATTCCCCATATTCATAATGAAATATTACAGAGATCCAATTGATAATTCAGCACAACAGATACAGCAAAAAGTGTTCGACTTGACTTGAACATTTTTTCATTAGTTCCCCTGTGAAAAAAATATCTAATTTTTTTTGGGGGGGGGGGGGCGGGGAGGGGTGGGAATTTCCCAGAATTCCCCCTCTGGGGAAATACCCACCTGCATCAACTCCTTCCTCCCCTTCCTCGCGGTAATCCTCATGTCCTCCCGCTGTCTCCGGCTGGTCCAAGGCGCCACCTTCAGGCTGTTCCGGTGCGGTCTCCGCAGGTGTCGGCTGTGTGTTCGTCAGGTACGGCACCAGGGAGTGCCATGGGAACACTGGGACTTGCGAGTTCGGGTCTGTTTTTATCAAAAGAGATTGAGAAAGGGAGGGGGGGGGGGGGGGGGGTTGAGGGGTGCCGGTGAAAAGGGAGGAAAAGTTACAAAATTGAACTGTATGCAAATGAATGATTATTGATACACAGATCTGCATGTGAGTTCGTATTGGAGCACAGATGTACATGAAGATACCACCTGTGATAGACAATACACAGATAAACATCTCATGTATCATTTACATGAATGATTGAACCCACATTCTCAAAGCATACTGCCAAAACAAATTCACAATTTACAGAATTGAAATACAGTTCGTAATTTTGTTCTTTTAGCACAACCATGATGGTCAAATGTTCAACTAAACCTGGTTAATTTGCCATTTACTACCATATGCATTTTGATAATGTGTATAAGCTGCACTGCTACACTCATTAACTGGTATTATTATCACATGATTAAGTGTTACGCACGACCCATACAGTGTTAATTTTGTGGCTGTCCTATTCAGGTTTACTGGTAACAGAATATCACATGCCGAGTCATTCTTCCTGAGTTTTGACATTTTTTTGTAATAGACATCCTGTTATTCAGTGATTGTTCCAGATCTTTATATGTGTTGCATTGTATGTCCTACTGTTTCGCTCGAAGTTATATCTCATACAGGTAAAAACTACATGTATGTATACATCTGCACTGGAAAATACAGCTGTGAAAGCTAGATCTATATCCATAAAAAAAAATTATATTCATAGCAATAAGAATAGACTGAAAATATTCAATATAAAATTTTATGATTGAAAAAAAAAAAATATATTGTTGAAATCATAATATGCAACTCAATTATATAATATAATATATATTATGTAATAACGAAGTACTACACTTTTCAGTGATCTAGTAGATTCATTGTACTAAACACAATATGTACACTAGTATTGCGCTTTGGTTAATACAGCCTAGGAACTGAATATACATGTACTGAGCCCTTGGTTTTTACAGCACAGGAGCAGCCAAGATGACTGGGAAATATTTGGATCAATCAAACCTAGGCTGTCTGCTTGCAAATATGCTGCATAAATTATCATTTCATTTGCCTCATGATTGGCCAGACAAAAATATGGCCATAATTTATGTGACCTTTCTCAAAGATTGATGCTCTGGACCAATCAGAGTATGGTATTGGGAGAAGATTCCCAGGGTTGCGGGTCTAATTTGCATATTGCTAGTACTATGGGCCCCAGCCAAAACAGTGTTGGCAGCCGACCAGTCACAACACTGGCCAAGCCAAGGTGCAGTACATCTGAGAGGGAGGGGGGGGGGGGGTAAAGGGGTCAGGTTGGGAGACAGTAATCACCTTGGCAATGGTGGTAGGGAGGGGTGGGGTGGGGGGGGGGGTGTTCTGTGGGGGTTGGTTATGGGCACAGAAGAATGAGCACTTGCAGGCAACTGGCTGGGTGCACAATGGTAGAAGGGTTTAGAATTCACAAGTGGCAGGAGTGTGATGTTGTGAATTTTCCCTTCTTCTAAAACCTGTTTTTCAAATACCTGATGAAATATATTGTTCATTCATTCTTCAACTTACAAAGTAAAATGTTGAATACTGTTTCAATATGGATTTCGCTTTCTTGGAAATAATGACTGCAACCCATTGTCACATGTTCATAATCATCCATTATAAAAAAAATAAATAGTATGGGTATATTTCAATGATATTCTTGGCCACTAGCCCATAGTACATTTCTCCTTTTTATTCATTAATATGTGACAATATATGCAAATGTGTGAATGTCACTTTAAACTTTAATTATTATTGTACAAAATATATCTATGTACTCTAAACCCAGAAACTATTAGTGTCTGTTTATTTAGCTTTTTGTCTAAAACCGTAAAACGTTAATATTAATGGACGCTAATATATTAATTTGTTAAACACAACATATGATGGCAAGATGAACTCGCCAAATTAAACGGTCGCCAATATGCCAGCACAACCAAAAACGCCAAATTTAACGGTCGCTAATATTTCAGGGTTTAGAGTATACATGTATGTACAATAGACACACAGTCAACATGGACATGATGAAGGCAATCTCCAGTAAGTGTCAGATCAGATTGAATAAAACCAGTCCAAAATGAGGTGTTTCATCAGTCCAGCACATTTTATCAATTTGTAAACATACATGTACATACATGTAATATTATAAATGTGTGCGTAATTATGAAATGAAGTCAGGAATGACGTTGTGTACATGTACTTATCTATAATTGTTTCCCTTCCTGTGGAGTTTGTACGATGAATAAAATTTAGAATGACATTCTGATAAGAAGTTTTATCACTTGATTTTTGAAAAAAAAACATTCAGTCTTTTTGTGGAAGTAGACTAGAATTGGTTTCATGGCAGCAAATAACAGATTATACTTCCTTTTTTCCCTCTAATTTTCCGGGTTATAAAGATACCAAGTACTGCAATTTTTTTAAAAATCACATTGCATTGTAATTCACATGGTATCTTACTGTATTTATTGTACTGTGATGGCTCTACCAATGTCATAGTACTTCAGTCACTGTAATACCTACAGAAGTTTGGTATGACAATCTACAGAAATGAAAATATAACTGTTTTAGCACAACTGGTTACAAGTGTAATGTGTATTCAGCTGGTATTTGAATAAAATTATTTTAGTCAAATATTGACATGGTACTCGATCATGTATAATCTACATGTACACATACACATGCACTAGTATAATAATTAGAGGTCTACACCTACTTCCTCAATGTGTTTAAAACTAATTTTGATAATACTTCTCTTGGCCATTTGCCCATACACAGTATGGCAATGTTTAGTCACAGCTTTCAATACTAGTACCCCACATACACATAAATGCATACATACAACGAAGATCAATTTTATCCTGCACAAGTGCACGTCTGTTCCAAACTACTTTTTACATGTATTTGAATATGACTAATACTAGTGGAGCACATGATTTCCAGTAGTTGAAAGGCAAATGGCACACTGAGTAAAACTCACATATCATGAATATTTCTGACTGAATATCTTATTTCATTCTTTTGTTGTACCTAGGAAATAACTCAATAGGCATGACAGTCAAAATCAATAGTCAATGTCATTTATATAGTATAAATCTGAATGAATGATAACTGAAACTCACCGAGGGGAGTGGGGATATTGCCGATGACAGCCACTGCTCCTTTTGAGTTGGACTCGGACATTGATATGATTGGGAGAAGCGATGCGGGCGATGGCGGAACCATGCGGTCAAGCTGGGCAACGTTTGTTTCCATGGCAACCGTCTCTGAAGCCCCACCTTTGGCAGCACTTGTCTGAGGCATCTGACTTGTGAGGTCCGTGGACGTCTCAGGGGCGTCATTGGCCGAATGCTGATTGAGAAAGGCTTCCTCTTGTGACTTCTTTGTCACAACGGTGACTGCAATTTTGTTGTTTCCTTGCGAGTTCGGGCCTTGCAGTGTTTGTTGCAGCAGTGAATCTGCCGCTTCCGAAGTTTCCGCCGTTTTTGACTCGTCAGGTTGCAGGACGACACTTGTGGGAATCACACCCAATCCATGACTGGTGTAGTAAAGACGCTTCGTGGGTGAACCAGGGCGTTGGGTCAGTTGAGGGACAAGCTTCTGTGGTGAAACGACAACCGGCCTTGAAGACGCCAGGGCAGACGCAGCCATTCCAGCGGTGGTCGTAGGTGTCTGGATATCAATCCCAGAATCCCCTCCTTCACTCCGCAGAGCCTCCACTTTCCCCACCAGATTCTTTCCGTATTGTTGTTGCTGCTCGTGTGACATTGACGGCGCCGCGTTGAAGCCCAGTTGTGTTTGGAATGTGGGAAGTGTTCCCGTGGTTGTCGTTGAAAATCTGGGCGTCACGGGCGACACTAACTCAGATTTGGGAGTGCTTGCGCTCCAAGCCCGCGAGCGTGTTCCGCCCAGTAACATCGAGGGATGTGGGAGGTGATGCGGCGAGATCGGGGTAAAGCTGCTTGCTCCGGGACGATACCCGACGCTGGGTGAATGAGGCGGTTGTCCGTGATGTGGAGATATGGGCGTTGGTGAGAAAGCCGTGCCTTCCCCTGAATTACCGAGCGATACTAGCATATTCGCTGCTTCAGTCTCGTCAAATCGCGGCATCATTCCACGCTCTCTGCTGAGCATGTACTCGTTTTCTCGTTCTAAGTCCCATTCGTCCGGATCGGTCTTGCGACCAGGATATCCGAGCCCTACAGGAACTTGCGATCGAAGACTTTTGCCTTTCAGCGACAAATGACGGGAACAATACCCACGTCTCTGTGATTCTTTGGTGCATCCTTCTTTCGAACAAAGACGCCTCCATTGTTTTCCGTTGAATTTCTTGCGGATACCATTGGGTGTTGAAACAACATCGCCTTTTTTATACTTCTGTGTTGTAATGGGGGACCTCGGTGTACTCGAACGATTGCTATCAATCGACTGAGAGCTTCTACTTCGAACAACATCTCGTTTTTTCGGAGGCTGTGTCTGGGCCAACAGTGGACTTTCTTTCGTAAAACTTGATGATTCTCCTGATCCAGGCTGACTTCTGGATCCAGGAGTCGTGCTTCCAGATCTAGGAGTACACATACTCATTTCAGACTCAAAACTCTCACGCTTATGTTCTTCTGGCTCGATGATGGTTGGTGCCGCACTCATGCCACTCGTGCCTTCACCGACATCAACCTCAACCTTTTTTTGTTCAAGGGCAACAGCCTGGGAGGTGATACAGGCGACCTCCTGCTCTTCCAAATCCTCATGCCAAGGTGGTTGTAGTAACCTTAGATTTGGGCGAGTCACCCAAATGGAATTTTCAGCCATGCCTCTGGGTTTCGTTTCGAGAGCTATGTGATAGGAGGCCGGTTGTTGACGTTTCTCGACAACTCTCCCGATGTAGAACTCGACCTGTTCTTGATTTACTCTTACGCAGACTTGCATGTTGACGTTTAGCATGACTGCCAAGGGACTGTGGTCACTGATGACATCAACAGATTTAGTGTTGAGGACATCAAAGCTGTGTTCAGTTCCTTTTTCCGTGTCAAATTCCACTCCCACCTTGTAACCTAGTAACAGAGATGGGTGGGGGATGGGAGGCGGAAAGGTGGAAACCAAAACATGTCAAAACTACGTGTGAAGAAAATATTTTTTCTTCAAATAATTTTAGAAAATATAATTAATATTTGCATATTATGTGAACAGGCTAACTCTAACTCATCTAAGTTTGGTCAACTCAAAACTTTCAAATTTTTCAATTCTTTACACATATAATTTTTTGTGTGTACCTGGCAGAGCGGATTTGATCACCCCCGGGATGAACATGTTATTTCTCCGTGCGAGAACCCGATGATTTTTCCACTCGGAGAGGTCGAAGCAAGGTCGTTTGGCTGGCGGGGGAAGGGCCAGGGTGGCTTCCGTCACTGGTGGGGCTACCGTGTGCAGCGGGTAATGTGGATGACCGCTACGCTGCAGCTCGGACAACTGTTGTTGTTGTTGTACGTCTGCCAAGGACATTAGCTGCTTGGGGTGTACATGTACGTTTTGGGGCATTGTAAGAATTTGACCTTGAGTGTGTTGGGCTATCTGCATCTGTGGAGGAAAATGCGCCCGTATTTGTGATTTTTCTTGGGGTATTACTTGCATGCGGGGCACCTGGGACGCCTGAGATTGTGGCCTGTCAAACATTGTGCTGCTGGGAGTTTGAGTGGGACCAGCAGAGACTGGAGCTGTTATTGGGTGATTTGGACTAGCAGGGGTATGGGTGGATGTCTGTCCAATATTATGAGGGATTATTGATGCACATGGCATGGATTGGGGATCCGTTTCAAGGTCTGTCCCTTTTCGTTTCTTTGGAGGTTTCAAGATTGGTTTCTTTTCATGTAGGCTCGTCATTTGCATGGATCCAGTCGAGACGACTAGAGGGCTCTGTGCCTGTGTCAGAACAACGGGAATAGCTTGTGTTTGGGGTGGTGGCCTGGATGTGCTACCCCGCATGTCAGTTTCCATGGTAACAGGTAAGTGAGACCTTGGCGAGCCAGGTATCATCTGGGGTTCGATGAACCTTGTTGACATCGTGGTATTCGCTGTTAGAGATGATACTGGCACTGGTGGTGATTCCGTTGCCATGGAAACACCAACTGTGACGTGTGGTGAGATCCCTTGTCTGGGTTCTGTCTTGGGGGTCGGTGGTTTCGCGTCGGGAGTGTCAGTTCTCCGACTGGACTCAGAAGTGGAGCTTCTTGGGGTCGCTGGACTGTCGTCTGAGTCCAGCATGATTCCGGACTTTTTGACCACCGACTTTCCACCCCGGGAACCCCCAGTTTTCGATCGATCACCACCGCCACCGGTTCTCTTGCTACGGCGACTTGGCCCGAAACTCCCTTCAGACTCTCCGCTCCCATCGTCTGTTTCCTTGGAGACGGACGCCTCATCTGACACAGCCGTTGCTCGCCGTCGAGGCATTCTGATTGACTATTTGACTACTCTAGTCAGGTTAATTTCCTGATGTGGCTTCATCATTGGAGACCTGCAACAAAATGTTTTTTCGTCTTAATTTAAAATATTTTGTATTGAAGAATATTGGACAATAGTTTGTGTCATTCTGTGGCACATTTACATCAGGCGCAGATTTAGAGGGGGGGCGGGCGCGCTGCAACCCCCTCCCCCCCACACCTCCACCCGTCAGTAGGACCCGGCGCTCCAGGGTCATAAATCCTCTGCGTAAGGGAAAAAACTCTTATTCAACATCCTCAAATTCCCAATTTGGTAGCTGCTAGAGTGTACCACAGAGTACAAACTGTGAAATTTTCTTGAGGGGGGGGGGGGGGGGGGCAGGGGGGGGGCTTGTAGGCCCCATATCACAGATGTTTCGATCGCTGCCGAAGTCTGCCCCCTCCCCTCCCCCCACTGGTGAAATCCTGGGAACACCCCTGGGCATATATGGAATTTGTCCATAAAACTTCTTTAATAATCTGTATCATTAAAGTGTGTCGGAAAATTAAAATGAATATCAGTAGGTCAACATCAGTATGTGTATAGTGTACCTACATGTATACATGTATATACTATACAGCTAAAAAAGCCTACATAATTAAGTATGTGTATAATACCAAGCCATACTACTGTAGTATATTAGCTACTAGTATTTAGACAAAACAGTTCACAGGAAGCTACAGGAGGCAAACATCACATATATGCACGATAAACGGTATATTATTAGATTTATATAATTATTGTATACATGTACAGAGATCTCACAAATTCACAATATAAACTTGTTTTCTCAAACCAACAACGGAAACCATAAATGAATCATCCTCATTTTTTTTTTAATATTCCGATATCACGATTCTAAACGGTAAACAATTTAGCGTGAAATGCGATGACTGGTGGCTCCAGTTGTGAAAACCACAACACCGCCGAGCTTATGGATGACGTAGGCAGAATGCATCAGCCGAAATCCAGGGGTCTGTCCAAGAAATATCGATATTTCAAAGCGTCCGTGCATCCTGAAAATCGCCGAATTTCTTCCGACTTTTTGCAACAAACCCTTGCTTGGTCATCTCTTCGGATGCTTTCATTCATGCAAAGGCTGTCACGGGGCGTTGTACCCCCGTAAATGTGAAGGAATGTCAGGGCCCCAATTCTCGGGCCTGGATTTAGCCTGGCTGGGACTTCCCAATATCATCAGCAAATACACAAAAGGCGTCGACGCAGAACGTTTAGATTAGAATATCGAGGCTCGTGGCTCATCAAACCACTAGAATCTCTCTATCGTTATCAATATGTGTTTCATTCGTTCGAAACCTACCTGAACGGGTGAAATAGGGTCCTTTTTTCGTCAATTTCTCGGATTTTCTGTCAATTTCTTGTCGTCTGTGGTATCTCTCGTAGAAAAGCTGAATGAGTAGGTGGCCCTAAAAGTTTGGCTTCTGATTGGTCAATATTTTTCATGAATATGAGTGCTCAACGCTGATTGGTTGCATCAGTAATTGATGATCATGTGACCTGCTTATTCATTGACAGTGATTACGTCGTCTACTCGATATTCCGAATTTCACATTCCATAGAAAAATGTGCGAATCCAAAGCGAATATATTGTAAATTTGAATTAAATTGAATTAAATTTTCGTCAATCTGGAGCGATCCGTTTAAAAATGACCGATATTCCGACCAGAAAGGGTCAATTTCGCGAATTACGCACGATTGTTTTTCCAGGGGCCAGGGCTTTTGCAGGTGTGCAACAAAGACTGAAATGTGAGGGGTGCCACTCTCTTGAATCCCCGGGGGTACCCACCACGCCACAATTCATATGTATTGCAAATTCAGTACATTTCTTGGCGTACACAAGTTCTAGAAAAGATGTGTTTCCGAATGGGTGCTTAATATAAAACAGAAACGTTCTGGGCTGTCATGAGAAACTACTTTTGCCTGAACAGACTGGCTCCACTGAAAATTGTTACAAGTTTGCAAATACACTAATAGGCCTACTGTGGATATTTATTGCTTCCTAAAGTTTTTGATATTCAATTAATATAGCTTACATTTGGACTACATACACTTTGTTCTGCATCGCATTCGAATTAACCATTATAATAACAAAATTGAGCATAATAATGGAGATTCATATCGCACTGGCATCCACTATGCTGACGTGTGACCCCCTACATTAGACTTCGATGCATACGCTAAATGTTGCCCAGGGGCTGCAGCCAATCAAATCGTTGGTTGTGTGGGCACTTGCTCTATATGGAAACAACGTCATGGCTCGTACGCGTGTTGTTACTATGCGGCCGAGTGCGGGCGATAGTCTACACTCGTCATTGGCGCGGGCTAAGTGAATACACGGCGACCACAAACCGGCTGCACAGTGGGCGGCTTTTTTAGGCCCAGAAAATTGGCTCGTGGCATGGTATTTTTTCAGGTGCAGTCTGCTGCATGTGGGCGATATGGGTGTAGGCTTGTGGTGTTTGACTATATTATAGGCGTACATTAATCCAAATTTACTCCGTCATTTGTAGTAAGCCTGTGGCATATAATTGTTTGAGTAGATCTATACAGTATCACACGTTTACCTGTCACACACAGACAGCCTGTAGGCCTAGCCTAATATAATAATATTGGCCCCGATGAAGACTCAATAGAATATCCATTTTACACATATACATGTAGGCCCTAGATCTAGGCTATCTGCAATTCACATCATAACTAGGTCTATAAATTACATGGATGGATTCCGGATTACGGATATTTCTGAATTGAAAGTTAGGAAATAAATTTTGGGAAAATTTTGGGACTAGATCTAGACAGTTGTCCAGGATTTATTTGATCGCGTGACCGCGGGGGATAAACGCCCCCACGTGTTTTCCACCCCATCACCAGATCATGGAGAAATAGATGGCCGAAATAGATCTAAGCTTATGTAAATATATATATGATAATAGGTCTACGCCTAGATTGTATGTTATATCAGAGACTCAGAGAGAGAGATAACATGATATCTTATCGTGAACACTTGTTGGCCTAGGCCTATATGTTTGAATGAGTTTAGACTTGGGCTATAAATAAATGAGTATGAATCTAACGGAAATCTAGCGATCAGGCCTAGAGGCTATCTAGCAGGCCTAGCTACCAGCTAGGCTAATACCTATAGGTCAGGATCCAGCCTATTCAATTCAATTCAATTCAAAAATATTTATTCAATATTCAAATTCATGCACATATACAGATATACACATTGACAATAAAAAGAATGTTGAAGGGGAGAATACTAGAAGCTGTAGCTTATAAGTGTATCTCCCCAACAAAAAATGTTGGGGAGATCACGGCCTAGGCCTTGCATCTGTGCATACTAGGCCTATCGCGGAATGAAAATAGGGCTAGGCCTAGGACAAAAGGCTACAAATCATGCAAGGGTAGCCTACCGTAGGCTTAGGCCTACGCCTTTTTTAGAAGCCGGTCTGTGGAGGCTAGGCCGATACTGGTTGTTGCTGTGAGGGCGTGAGCCGTGCTGCATCATAGGCCTAGAATCGGAAAAAATTAGCCCAATGGGCTATAAAGGTTACCGGAGAAATATACAGAGTTAAGCCGAGAAAGTTGAAGGTCAAATTTAAGGTGACCACTGAAATCGCCATATCTCTAACCTTGAAAATGGGATCAAAGGTTAAATTCTAGATCACCAAACTATTCAGCATACATCATTGCCTATATGTTCACTATGGACCCCTAAGCTGTAAATTTGATAATAAGCGAGATATAAGCCATTTTGTAATCTGACTTTGAAAATAAAATGACTGACCTTGAAATTTAGGTCAAAGGTAAAATTCAATATCATTAAAATATTCAGAATATATCATTTCCTATATGTTCACAATTGATTCCTAAGCTGTAAAGTCGATAATAAGCGGGATATTAGCCATTTTGTCCTGTTGACCTTGAAAATGAGGTCAAAAGTCAAATTCAAGGTCACTAGAATATTCAGCATATATCATTTCCTATATGTTCACAATTGATTCCTAAGCTGTAAAGGCGCTAATAAGCGAGATATTAGCAATTTTGCCCTGTGACCTTGGAAATGAGGTCAAAGGTCAAATTCAAGGTCATGAGAATATTCAGCATATATCATTTCCTATATGTTCACAATTGATTCCTAAGCTGTAAAGTCGATAATAAGCGGGATATTAGCCATTTTGTCCTGTTGACCTTGAAAATGAGGTCAAAAGTCAAATTCAAGGTCACGAGAATATTCAACATATATCATTTCCTATATGTCCACAATTCATTCCTAGTCTCTAATTTCAATATTAAGTGAGATATTAGGCTTAATGTGTCCCATTATAAAGCATAGGAAAATTTAACATGGGAAAGTCACATTTGGGCCGAGTTTGGGCCCAAAATGGCCCACTTCAAGCGATTCAAGCGCAACGAAATTTATACATGTCACAGGGGTACATATGAGGAGTGTTTTTCATCAATAAGAAAAAAAAAAAATACTGAACAGATTTTGATAAAACGACCGTCGAAGACCAAAATTGGCCATTTTTCGACGAAAACGGCCGCTCTGACCTTGAAACCAAGGTCAGAGGTCAAATTCAAGGTCACGACAATATTCAGCATATATCATTTCCTATATGTCCACAATTGATTCCTAGTCTCTAATCTCAATATTAAGTGAGATATTAGGCTTAATGTGTCCCATTATAAAGCATAGGAGAATTTAACATGGGAAAGTCCCATTTGGGCTGAGTTTGGGCCCAAAATGGCCCACTTCGAGCGATTCAAGCGCAACAAAATTTATAGACATCATAGGAGTACATATGAGGAGTGTTATGTATCAAAAAGAAAAAAAGTTACTGAACAGATTTTGAGAAAATGGCCACCAAAGTCCAAAATCAGGCATTTTTCGTCGAAAACGGCCGCCATTTTGAAAAAAATGCGAAAATAAAAAAACTAAAAAATACCTCCTTCTTGAATTATTTTAAAGTATTTTTGTGCAAAATTTCAGAAGAATTCGCCTGTAAACAAAAAAGATAAAAATGTGGACGACGACGACGACGACGGACGACAGACGACAGACGACGGACGCAACGCCATGCCAATAGGTTATCGGACCATAGGTCCGGTAACCTAAAAATAGGGGCCTATATCATGTCGCTGTGTAACCTACAGCGCTCTGCCCAGCCGCCATGCAGCCGAGTCCGACGCCGCCCGATAACAAGCTCTGCTTGTTCCCACGACCGCCAGCCCGCAGACGTATAGTTCCGCACAGCGGCGAGCCGCACTCGTTCGAGTTTCAGGCTTTCCGATCGCTCCTGCAGCGAGTCTAGCCCGGCTATCGCCGGCCAATGCACCGCCGTCCAAAGTCGCCGCGTGCTTGCCCAGGCTACGGCGGTTTGTTCGATTTGACCTAGATAGGTCTCGTGTTGTCATGGTAATTCGCGGTCGTGTCACCAACGTGAGAGCGAGATCTGTGCCTTCGCGCATGCGCATTGCACCGGACAAGCTTTATCGCAAAGGAAGTCGGCCATTCAACGGTCTACGCAAAATGTCGCCGATAGTAGACGCTAAAAACTCGGACGATCGGCTTTGATATATCCGTTTTCAATTACGGTTCGAATATCAGGTAGGTCTATGGGTGTCATTCTCGCGTTTCGGTGGTTTATTGGCATCTAATGCGGGCGAAAATGGGTGAAATAGCCGGCGAATTTACGACTTTTTTCCGATAAGACTGGCCGATTCACTGACTATTTACGTCACCGCGGGCGGGTAACTTATGAGCGGTGCCCCTGAAAATGGCTTCGCGGAAGCGGCATTGATCGGAGGTTTTTTTTAATCACTGTGTCTATACCTACTACAGTATTGTGCGCTCAGCCTCAAATTTAGAAGTTCAAACGTAGACGTTATAATACGTAATGACGTCATTGATCAAGCAAGTTAATCTAGACTAGAATACTCGATTACCGTATTGGTCCCAATAGTGGCACATGCCCTAGGCTAATACTGATAGTAGCACGCCCCCCTCTTTTTTCTACAAAAATATTCAATTTTTGTAACCTTGTATTTCACTTCATATCTTCCTAATAAACTCTTTGAGTGTTCCAATCCACATATTTATATTATGGGAATCTTAATTGAGGGGATTGAAGGCTATGGGTATATCATTCAGTGATTTTCTTAAATTTGACCTCAAATTTCACCTGATTTTAGCGCGCGCTACTGCAGGAGATCTTGCTTTGGCATGCTGTGCTACTACCAGTATTAGGACCAATCATAGGCCCATGTTTGATATTTAGATATAATTCCATGGTTTGTTTTATATTGACCCTTTGTATGGGCCCTGACAAGATGTATATGCCCGAGGGCCGGTGTATTATTTGACAAAAACGTCATTACCTATATCGTATGCGTGTGCAGGAAAAAGGTGAAATTCGTAAAAATCCTGTATTTGCCCAAGGGCACATACAGAATACAGGTTTTTGGCCCTGAGGGCAAATATAAATCTCAGACTGCAATAATGTGAACATTTCAAACAAATCTCTTCCTGTATATGTCCAGTCCAGTTTTGTTGTATGAAGTCCAATAACACATTTGTCAGATAATACAGGTCTATATTGACCAATATTGGCAGTTATGGAGTGCTGCAAGATTTGGGAACGAGACGAAGACATAGATATCCCATAACAACACTAGATGGGACATGACCATTATTTACTCGATGGACAAACGTGAAATTAGCACCATATTTTTTTGGTGGCACTTTCTTAGCATTATACAGTGGTCTCTGTAAGAAAAGACACCTCCGAAATAAGACTTCCCTGTCTGTAAAGACTTTTTTGTATTCCCCAAAGATCTTTTTAACATGTAAATGAACCTGTTAAATAAGACTTCCTGTAAGAGAAGACCTCATTTTCTCTGCAAAAGGTGAGGTCTCATCTTACCGGGACCACTGTAGTTAAATTTTTTCGTAAATCACACAATTTCGTTTCCATCATGTGTATATCTCATAATAGCAATTGCCACCAAAACATGGTGGAAAATTATTTCGCGCCAATTGGTGACGTCAGTCCTATCTAGTCTTCTTTCTATATGCAGCACGAGTGCTTAGGCCCTTAACTGTCAAAATATTATGCCTACTTTCTGTTACAAAATATAAATTTTATGCTGAATTTTTACATGACTAGCATCAATATCTAGGATATTTTATCATAAATCAACTGTTACCGACACCCTTGTTGTCCTAACTGTAGAGATGTTCCGATGATCAATTTTTTTCGAAATTCGGTTGAAAAGTCATCTGATTAAGATGATCGATTATGATAATACAAAATCGATCATTGGATTTTGCCAAAATCGGTCAAAAGAAGTGATCAAATGACTCTGGCCTAAGCCTTATACACAACTCCATAAGATTTTAAGAATGGTAGTTGAAAATAACTTTGCAGCTGTCTTTAATTAAATCATCGATTACGTTTTTGGAAAATCAATTATTCAATTAAGAAATAACCATAACTTTTTTTATCATAACATCCTCTGATAAGCTTCCTTCATGAGCATATAGGAAGTCATATATATATGGAACAATGATGATGACCTTGAGCTTGACCTAGGATGACCTTGAGTGCTAAATGTCTGACGTGAAATGTGTAAATTAGCCACTGAGGCTTAAACCTTTGCACATACAGGTTAGGATTGTGTTTAAGCTTACGATAAGTCATGTATTTATGGCACATCTTCTGTTGACCTTGAATTTGACTTTAAATGACCTTGAAGGCCAAATCTTGCCTGACCTTACATGTATAAATTGGCCTCTACAGACAAAATACTTGTTGATAGAGCTTCTGTGTTTGTATTATGAACATATAAAGTCATATGCAGCATACCTAATGGTGACATTGCAGTTCACAAAGATGACCTTGAATAGTAAATATCAAAGTCATATGTCACCTGGAATGCTTAAAACCAAAATTATCAGGTAACCTATTTGCCCTTGGACTAATTTTGTTGTTGTTGGCAGGACTATTTCCCATTTTCGGCATATATCAGGAGAGGTGTGTCTTGGGGATATTTTGGATGAACTTCGCCGAGTCTGAAACTGCAAAACTGTAGACATCGTAATCAACAGAATTGTTTCGTGTCCTTCAATATTGGCGAATTTCGCCATAAGAAAAATATCCTCAAAATCATAGGCGATTTGAATATACCGTATTGGCCCCAATAGTGGCACGGGCCCTAATAGTAGAGGGCCCCCCTCTTGCACAAAAATGTTAGTTTTTTGAAACCTTATAATTCACTCCATATCTTTCTAACAAGACCTTGGAGTGTTCCAATCCACACAGTCATGTTATTTGAATCATAATAAAGGGGATTAAAGGCTATAGGTATACTACTCAGTGATTTTCTCAAATTTGACCTCAAGTTTGACCTCATTTTTGCGCATGCTACCGCTGGAGGCCTTGCTTTGGCTCGCCGTGCTACTATTAGGACCAATACGGTATGTGCCACGATTGGAGAATCACAAAATTTGCCATGTTTACATTACCATGAGTACAAGGCAACTGTTTTTGAAGGTTTGAAGTCACATATTTATGGTACAGGCCAGTTTTCTTATGTGTTTGGTTACTTAGTTCACAAAAACATTGTTTGCACTTTACACATTAAACTATAGACTGTTGAAGTTTTAATTTTGGGCAGCAGCTTTTACATTTTCAGTTTGATTTTGTACCCATAAACACAAGGAAAAACACTCAAAGCCGAAGTAGGATCCCGATTAATAGGTCACCAAGCCTTAGAGATTAGTAGCTTTCAGTCGAAATGCCCTAAGGCATCTACAAGCCATGATGCTTTATACATTAAACGAATGGTAAACGGGAGGGTTTTGATGCCAAGGCATTGTTATTTGTGAACAGGCACGTACTGTCTCACACAAAATCAGTCACATCTTGGGACTTCAGGAGGTTCAAACGAATCACATTTCAAAATGCCATGCACAAGATGCTTACTTTATATACACTATGTACTTGATAACGCGAGCATGTAATCAATGAGTAAGGCCCAATTGCCAAGAAGCAGTGCTGGGATTGGGCCTTACGTGCGCATACTGGGCTAACGTCAAATCACATGACACAACGTCATACCGGTTACTCAATAAGGCTAACAGGTGCCAGGAATGCTGAGTTTGGCATGCTATCCTGTTGGTGAACTTTTCCGAAATCTGCACTGTATGTTCAGGGCTCCTGGTAGGATTTTTTCGAAGGAGTACCGTACCCCATGGGTCGAATGACAAGGGGTAAATTTTGAAATGAAGGGGTAATTTTCAAAAAAGGATGTACAGTGATTTTTATTTAATTTTTTTCAGTCAAAGTGACAGCTTCCATTATGTTTACAAATCTCGCATATCCTCTAGGTTTTTTCTCAAAATTTCAGCACAATCCTAATAGTCAAGGATAGCCTTTGCCCATAGTAGCTTTCTGAATGTCTTTTATTGCAGAAAACGCACTTGTTTTGCTCTCGAATAGTTCGTCGATTCATTGTCGAGTCATGACTTGTCATGTTGAAGAAACGAAAGTGGGGAAATCCTTAAATTTATATTCGCAAGGGGGCGCACACATAGGCTTTCGATGTTGCAGCCATTCGCACGAGGGCGCTGCAGTTTGTTGTGCTCGAATTTTGATGACGTGTCCCACAACTTATTCGCCAGCGAGTGCATTGCGCATGCGTCTCTTTGGCGGAAATTGACATTGTTTGATTATTTTCTAGAACTTTGTTTTTTGAGCTAATAAATCGATGTCCTTGTTTTAAATTAGTTTCCCCAAATCTTTCGAGTGCGTAATCATACGCACTGTGCGTAATCATACGCACTGGTCGTGATAGTACTGCGTAAATTTCAAAAAGTCATGCGTAATTACGCATTATTTTACGCTATCGGGAGCCCTGATGTTTAAACTTTAGTGTGATATACAGTACTTCCATAGTTGGTATTGCACTGGCCTGAACTCATGAATCAAGATGACTTCCCATAATTCTTGACAATTGTTACACATCTTCATCAATTCATGTCTTGCATACATGTATTGTACTAGTATTATCATGATTATACATGTTATATGTGCCTGCAAAGTTTCCATACAGTTATGAATATTTTCGTAATTCTGTCTATATCCAGCATGGACCCGTCAACGGTGCCCAGTACAATCACCATAGCGCCCCTCGGGGATGATGAAGAGGAGGACAGCATCATCACCGACGAGACTCCAGGTAACCATGGCAACAATCCCCGAGTGTGCGCTCATTTTTACGAAAAAGCGAAATCTGTTTTATTCAAAAGACTACCTGATTATTTGTGTCTTGCGCCAATCTGATGTGTGATATATGTTTTTTCTGCCCCCCCCCCCTTCACTTGAATTAAAAGGCCGCACCAACACTCTAGACTTGACCTCCCTTGACCCGGCGATGACCATCAAAACGGAACCGGTCGAGAAACCACCGCAGCCTGTAGCCGCGACGATCGTCACTCGTCCCAGCAATGTGACGTCAGTGTTTCCACGGCAACCGCCAGTAGCAATCCGACAAACTTCACTCCTCAGAAATCTGGTCCCCGTGACTCGTGGAATTTTCCGGTTCTCGTCTCCAGGAACCGTTACCGTCCCAGGTTTGCGCTACTTTGAATGGTGAATGTATTAATGGCTCATGATTGTGATGTACAGAGATTGAACTGAAAGAAGCAAAAAAAAAAAAAATATAAAATAAAAACAACAGTATTGTCTGACATCATTTCTCATTCACACAGTCAAATGTCTACTTAATCGATAACACAAAAATTGGAGGGAAAAATTCTCAGCCACAATGTGAATTTTGCAATTAAGTTGAAAATAAGTACTAGATTACATATTGCAATAGATCGCTTGATTATGAATAAAAATACACTCATGCTAAAATAACAAGTATTACATTCTTAGCAGGAGGTCATGTGATGTCAGCAGCCAAGAACACTGGACAGATGATACTGATTCCGACCAGCGGCTCCAACTGTACAACTCTAGCTCTCGGGCAGAACCAGGCGCCTATCAAGCTCATACCCATCCAGCCGAAAAAGTCGCAGGCAGTCGTCGCCCCTCAGGCCAAACAGACCGTTGTCGTGTCCGGTTCGCCCATAGCAACCAGTACTTCAGCTATAACAGTCGTCCCGCCGGAACTGCGCAAAGGCATCATCTCGTTTTCATCGGATGTAAGCTATGTTTTCGAGAGTTTTATTCATTGCCTTCAGAAATCTAGTCAAACACTTACTAAGTAAACACGAGCATTTATAGGAAAATACATTAGCAACACCTCTAAACGTCAGTTCCTTATATTTCCAAAGATTTACCATGTTTATGTAACATATGTATCTGGTCGATGTTTTTGAAAAGTTATGTTCTTTTAAATGGAGAAATCAACATACATCTAGCACAGCAAATCACTGATCATCGATCAATTTTCACTCAAGGATAATTTACTATTTTACCTATCCACTCTCTGCAGGAGCCTGATAATTTGTCCATTCGCCGCCAGCGTAAGATCATCAACCCCCAGTACGGTGTCTCCGGCATGATCTTCAACAGTCGCACGGTGACGGCCGGTGGTCGAGTCAGGTACACGAAGGACTACCTGTGCAATCTCTGCAAGCACATGTCTGACTCCTACTCGAGCTTCCGCCAGCATTTCTCCAGTACACACATGTTCAACTGCGACCACTGCACGTACAAGGCGTTTTCAAGGTACGAAGTGGTCATACACACCAAGAACACACACCCTGAAGCAGTCGATGATCTGAAAGGATACGAGATGTTTGAGGAACCCGACACGTCCACGACGAAAGCCGCAGTCACGCCGCAGAGCACCCTGGAAACCACGAAAACGACGGCCGCCAGACTGACCACTAACACAAGTTTGGTCACTGTTCCTGTATTGTCGAGTGGTGGTAAGCTCATGATCCAAAGTGGAACTCGCGCTAACACGACCTTGACTAGTACCACTGCCAACTCAAACCTGCCGCCTAACACCTCCCCAGACGCCCCCATAGGCTCGTACTTCACCTACAAGATTGTGTCCGGATCCAAGTCAGAACCCAAGAAGTATGAGTGTGACCTCTGCCAGTATCAAACCCCAAACATCCAGCAGATGTACGACCATGCCTCTTCACACACGATGGCTGATCTCAACAAGATGTCCACCAACAGCACCACGTGGGAGTGCTTCTACTGCAGTTACAAGTCGCCACACCAGCCCAACGTTGTACAACACGTCACGCTGGTCCACCCAGATAAACACATCCAGCTCAAACGCTATACGAGCACCTCGGTCATTCGCAGCACTGCGCTTTCCACAAGTGTCACGCCCACCATCTCGCAATCGTCTCCGGTCAAAATTGATGTCGTGAACGCCAAACCGAAGTCACTTCTGACGCCAATCACACCAGGCACGTCCCTGATCATCAAGCCACATATCGATGCTGCGTCGAAGAAGATCATCTTCAGCACATCCTCGGCCCAGCCTGTCATACCAACTACTGTCAACATCTCCGATGATGATACGTCACCCGCGAAGTCGACACCGACCTCTGTAGCCACACCGACAACTCCGGAAGGTGTTCGGCAGAAAACATCGAAAGACGTGGATGAAGAAGACGATGGCACGGCAATGTGGGGCTGCTACTATTGTGAGTTCGAAGACCAGGATCGGCATAATGTAGTCGCTCACGTTAAGGCGGACCATGCTGGGCGAAAAATTGTCATCACCCGGAGGCGAGTTGCAGCGAAGGAACAGTCGGAAACGGAGGAAAAAATCCATGAGGAGACGGAAGACTTGCTCCTTGACACACTGAAGGAGGCAGATCAGAAGGTCAATCCTGAGGTGGGCGGGAGAAAAAATTATGAATCGCTGATTATCAAGCTGAAAAAGAGCAATAAAACCGACAAAAAAATCATGGATAACATTCAAAATCTGGGTCATGTAGCAAATGCGTCTGACAGTGAAGGTGAGGAGCTGCCGAGTCTTGATAACGGTGTCAGGGATTTGTTATCGGGAGGTGAGGGAACTGATCCAGAAATGCCGAAACTCGAGAAGATGGTTTCCGGACGGAAAAGCCCGAGAATGGTTGGTCCGCTGAAGAGCGCCAAGTCAAAGACAGAGAAACGGAAGAGTACAGGGACACGAGTAAAATCTGATCTGGCTTTCGACCAGGCGGAAGTCGTTTTCTTGGACCACATCCCCGAGGACCTCAATGTCGACGTATCACAGCTTTATGTGTACAACAAAACCAAGCAAGAGGCCGAGTGTAACATCTGCCACAGATCGTACACAGGGAAAATGGCGTCCAGCCACATGCGAGAACACCTTATGATACACACGGGTGAACGAATCTGGGGCTGTCCTTATTGTGACTTCTGTTGCAACAGAAGGTTTGCGCTTTACACGCACGTCAAGCGAATTCACCCAGACCAGCCAATCAAACTTGTGCGTAGACGCCCCTACCAACTCGGGGCGTACAAATCAGCTGGACGGAAGGATCCAGGCGGTATTCAGTATACCCACAAAGGTGATGGCTCAGGGTCCTCTCCAGGGACAGTCGGCCCCCAAAAGCCCAAGCTTCGAGGTCCTCGGTGCCGTCGAGAACGAGAATTCCTGGAAACTTCTGAATTCACTTGGACCTGTCCATACTGCACGAGGAAGGATGTGTTCAAGGGTGCTATCAAGATCCACATGAAGCTGGTGCATCCTGATCAGGATCATGCTCGGGATCCAGAGAAGGATGAACGACCATTAGACCTTTTGCGGAAACTGACTGCTGAGAACCAACTACCCATGAAAGAAGCAAAAGTCAAGATTATCAACGTTGAGGACATGGATCGCTATGATGTCCTACGAGAAATCCTTGCAGAAAATGCAGAAAGTTTGTCTCATGACCTTGATTTAGAAGATGTTGAAAGAGCGTCGATGCCCATCTTATCACCAGCAGCAGCTGATGTTAAACCACCCGTTCAAATGACGATGATGCGTCATGCAAAGTACCAATGTCCTTATTGCCCCACCAGAGGTGTTCGTCCATCAACGGTCAAGTCCCACATCATCACGAACCATCCAGACAAGGAGCTCTACATCCACGACTTACGGGTCTCTAGACGCAGCAACAATCAGCACCATTTGTTCGTCTGTCGCGATCAGGACTGCAAGTTCATGACCGTAATGAAACAGGCACTTTATGCCCATGTTGCTAAAAATCCAACACACATCAATACCGGCTTGGTTCCCGAAGGAGAGTCTCTCGAAGAACTCGCACTTGCACCTAGAGTTCCCTCCTTGCGAGTTAGAAAACATGAGAATTATAACGATGATGATATTTCCATGGAAATCGAGGAAGAGCCTCTGCCCGAGAAGCCAGTTGAGCCCTCTCGGTTGAAATCTCCGTTGCCACTCACTGTGGAGAACATAGTGGATGAACCCACAAATAAAGAGGTCGTTATGCCAATTGTCATCAAGAAAAAGGTCAAGCCACAGTCAGACACGAAAAAACGGCGAGTGAAACCACCGCTTCCAGCTGATCACCGCAAGGGAACCGAGTTGAAGTCCGTCAACATGACGTGTAAGTACTGCTCATCAGTCGGGGTCACCACTGACCAGTTTATGATGAAGGAGCATCTCTCGCTGGACCACAACACCTTGATTCCGATCGCCATCGACATCCGACAGAAAGACCTCCGCAAGTCTTCGAGGATTCACATGTGTCCAATGATTGGTTGTTCGTATGTGACGTATTTTGAAGAAGCCTTTCTGATCCATCTTAATGAGCAGCATAGTGATGTTAGTTTCCCGTTTCGGTCGAACATTCGGGCGAAAGTTGTTGTAGCAGAAGCGCCACAACGGCCTGCAGATAGTGACTTGAGCGATGCTGAGTGGGAAACACACAAGAAATCGTCTTCAAAACGCAGAGTGAAAGGCAGTAGTGACGATGAACCTGAGTGGACTCCGAGCAGCCGAAGTCGGAAACGAAAGTCCAACCGGTTTCGCCGAAGCTCCGGCCGGCAAGAAGTCCAAGAGAGTCCATTGGATATGATGCATGAAATCAATGACATTGAAATCCCACCGCTTCGATCGAAGCCCAAACCAGTCAAGCCTAGCAAAGATATCGACTGGTCCTCAGAGACCATCTTGGAATATCCCTCGGCACAGAGCATGATTGGAACTCGATTCAAGTGCTCGTTCTGTAAGGATTGTTATGAGAACCTTTCAGAAGTCAAACAACACCTGTTAGATAGCCATTCAAAGACTGCGACATTTTGCACTGACCTACACGCGAAGTACATGCGAAAGAAACAAACCATCTTTCTCTGTATGCAGCCATCGTGTGAGTTTTGCTGCAAGACGTGGGGTGCCCTGCAGGATCATATGCACAATGAACATAACCTCCCTGAATCATATGTCCGTGAATTGGAGCTGGCAATATCACAGTCCCCACTGCTTCGCAAGCAAACCAAAAAGTCTAAAACCAGAGAGAATCGCGTCCAGCCGATACACAGTAATGAAGTTTCCATGGACACCATCGAGGATGATAATGAAAGCACAATCACTGGGAAAACCCAGGGGAATTCCGACTCAGATGGGGAAAACTCAAAGACACAGGCTTCAGGTTTCAGAAGTATTCCTGTGTCGGATGACACTATTGATAACCCTATGGAAACTGAAAGTGTGGACCAGGAATCCCCGATGGAAAAACCCAGCGAAGTTTCCAGTCGAAAGGAGTCTCGGAAGAGGAAAGGGCAGCCAAGGAAACTGACTCGGACACCCGTTCCGGAAAGTCTTGCAGGGGAGGAGGGAGAAACCGAGAGGGAAGCCCAGAGGGAGGGGAGTACGGACGAACGGCCAGACTCCTCTACTCAACAGGTACAGTATGCTGTGGTGGGCTTGGTATCAGGAAGCAGTAGATAAATATAGCTGTAGTGAGGAGTGATCACGGTGATGGAGTTATATTAATTACAGTTATTCATTCAATGTATTCTGCTATGTGGTATCATCTATCGACTATTATGAATTATTTGACTTTAAAAACTTTTGAACGTGTAGTTCAGCTACTTAGAAAATTTGCTCACTGAGTGCCATGTTCTAGTAATATCACTGAATTTGTTCAAAAATTCCTTTTTACATTTCGTTGAATGTCTTTCGCCCACTAAATACTGACCACTAGATATTGCTATCCCAGGAAGCTGAGCCGACTGCCGACGTGGAGGATCTTGAGTGTGAGAATCTGGTCGCGACCAATCAACCTCCGGAAAGTTCGGGACCGGGCGAGAATGAAGATGGTGACTCCGACAGTGGCGGCCATGAAAGTAGCGACAGTGACGGTGATGCAACGGATGATGAAAAGAACGATAGCGATGTGCAAAATGAAAGTGAAAGCTCTTCAGGTAGTGATGTTGAAAGTGAACCGTCCAAAGTGGAAACTCCCGTTGGTAATTCCCCAGCCCAAAAACCCACCGATTCCGACGCAAAATTATCGGGAAAAGACGACGGGGATGATGTTGACGAGAACACAGAAAGTCAGAAACCCATTGGACAGGCTGCGATGGATGTTATGTTCCAATGTTCACATTGTACCTACTTGTCTACAGATCGGGAAAACATTCAGCTGCATCTGAACAATGAACATGATTGCGCCGAGCCAGAGTTCACACAGATTGGGGCAGAGTTCAGTTACGATGGTCGTGTCAATATGAGCGTGGGAGAAGTTGCGAAAGCTGCCTCAGACGAAAGCGACAATGACGAGGACGACTCGGAAAACAGCCATAATCTTTCCAAAGACAGCATCACAGACGAAATATCCCAGAAAGATGACGCGGAAAAGTCACAGGATCATTCCCTATCCAAGATTGAGCCACTAAAACTTGCCATCAAGAAAACGTCTGAAGGAGACTCATACACCTCACAGAAACGTCGCAAATCAACAGATTCTGATTCATTCTCAGAAAAGTCTCCAAAACGAGCGAGAAACGAAAACGAAAGCGAAAAATCGTCAGAGGAATCTTCAGAGGAGGAGGAGGAGGATGACAGCAAAAATGAGTCCTCTGAAGAATCGTCGGAAGAAGACTCCGAGGAAGATTCTTCATCCGAGTCCGAATCTGAGAGCGATTCAGAAACTGACAGCTCGGAGAGTAAAGACTCATCAAGAAATGAGTGTTAAAGCTGTTCTCTATTGTACACTAGGGATTGGAAAGTCACAGTCTATTACAAGCTGTTGACATTGCATGTTCATGACTCTGAGTGTAGTTATTCCAGAAGCTAAGTTTTGTTTACACCATGCAATTGTGATCCTAATTCTGTGGATCATGAGTTGAAATACACGTCACGCTAGTATATATGTAGCTCACACATCAGTAAATTTTTGTATTCATTATGTGTGAATTGAGATTGAACCATTTGTAGGTGACATTTATGAGTTCTTTGTTCCACATGATTACTTCATCAGTGGAGAAATGTGGAACCCGTATGTATTATACATAATGGAAAGATATCTGCCCTAAAATTCATATAGTTGGGTGTTTTGAAAATTAATTTCATGACGAGTACCTGATTTTGGGAAATAATGTTCTACTTGTTACATATATATATCCATAAAGTGATGTGTTCATTGTTCAAATTGACCTGGACTTTATTACAACATGTATGTTCATCATTGAATGACGTTTGGCTCGCCAGTGCCATAATTAACAATTTCTACACTTGTACGGTGTACGGATTTTCGATATCATATATATATATATATATATAGTCCATGTGAATACTTATGTAATTGGTAATATATTACATTTACCTACATGCCTATGGAGATATCCTTGTAAGGTCATAGTCTTTGATTCCTTGGTTCACAGATTTGCCAACAGCTCTGAATACCACAGACCACAAATTTTTTTTTTTTTTACCAACAATAATTTGAAAAAAAATGTCTGGCCCATGGAAGGATAAAAAAAGGGACTTTCCCGGTGGTTAAAATATTTTTTTTCAAGGATCATTGAATTATTGTGCTCCACAGTGTTTCCATGTTTCTAAATTCATCAGAACTAGAATTAAAATGGCTTCAGAAAGATCTGTGAATCAAGTAATTACAAGTACACGAATCGAGTGGCCTGGATTGAGTGGTATGCATTTTCCTGTATTTTACTTCTACACGGTATTCTATCGATGCTGTGTGTCTAAATGTATCGACAAATATGTACATAAAGCGGGTTGTATATATACTGATCATACTAAAATATTGCAGGTAATGTTCCGAGGTAAAATGGAAAATTTATGATGATCATGCAAGAAGATGAGAATTTTTTTTGCGTTTAAAATATATTTTATTCGATCAGTTAAGAATTTTTTTATGTTTGAGGTTGTGCAACTAAATTATCTGATAATTTCTGATTGTGTGCTTGCGCGTGTGTTTTTTCCTTCATATTTTGTTCATGCCTGGCAGCTGTCAATGTTGAGCAGTATTAGAATTAGATTTGTGTTTTATCGAAAGAAGCAAATATTTGTGTATTTTTCTTTGAAAGAAATAATTGTTTGTGATGAAAATTTGTCTACATTTCAATCCTACTAAATATGCTGAGATCCACAATATGAAAATCATTCTGGTATAAAAGAGCTAGTTGTCCCAAAACATAATGTGCAGTTCATAAATACATTATATTGTTGTTTTATATAATGTATTTCCAACACCAAGTAACCTAGCTGAAAATATTGCTGTAAATATCTAGTTTGCTTTTTGTACTATTTTAGGGTTTTTTTTCTTAATCATATGCTTCTGTTCATATTGTGATAACCCGCAGGAGATTTCGTACAATATTTGGTTATTTTTCGAGGTATCCATGTATTTCTGGCTTACATTGTACAAAGATAATAGGAGCGTTGTAAATTTGTATCGAATGTGGATTGCCCAGTGTAGCATGTATCTTGGTATGAGTAGATATTAATATCCAAGTTATTGGTTTTCTTATTGTGCGACATACATTTTACACAGTGATTGTTAAGTATTTGTCATACTGGCTTGACGTAAAGCATTTTAAAATAAACATGTGATGAACGTTATGATTTTGGTTTGGTCATTTACTGTTGTGGTGAAACGTTATGATTTCATGAAACGCTCGTATGTATTTCTGCTAACAATAATACTTTTGAAAAAAAAAAAAAAATGAAGTCACAAAAACGAATTGTGTATGAAGATCATGACATTACCAAAAAAATGTTTTCAGATAAACCCTCGGTCCATGTAATGTACACCTTGTACTCCTTAATACTACTCGTCCACTGAAAAAAGATCATTTAATCCGCCTCAAGCCTTTTTAATCCTTATTGAAATCGCAGGGTATGATACTTGGGCCAAACCGTCCATAAGCGCTTTCAGCGATGAAATGATGAAGACCCAATGAGAACCAATGTCTCAGCTGGGTCGAACGGGGTTACCACTGGGTCTGGCCGCAAACTGTCCTTCGGGATCATACATTTTCACAATGTAATTTCCGGTTTACTATGGTGTGTCAGTAGCAGTGCCAGTGAAGTGGTGATCAATTGACCCAACCCTAGTACTCTATACGGCCTACCCCCGTCCCCCTAATTTAAATTCAAAGGAATGACCATTGGCAAGAGGAAAGATTCATCGCTTAATCATTTGACATACCTACTGAGAATCTGACCCAGTGGGACACTCATCATTTCATCCTTTCAACTGACCCAGTGGGAATCTGACCCAGTCAGACATTCATCGCTTCATCATTTTACCTGACCCAGTGGGACACTCATCATTTCATCCTTTCAACTGACCCAGTGGGAACCTGACCTAGCCAGACATTCATCGCTTCATCATTTAACATGACCCAGTGGGACACTCATCATTTCATCATTTTACATGACCCAGTGGGACATTCATCATTTCATCCTTTTAACTGACCCAGTGGGAACCTGACCCAGCCAGACATTCATCGCTTCATCATTTTACCTGACCCAGTGGGACACTCATCATTTCATCCTTTCAACTGACCCAGTGGGAACCTGACCCAGCCAGACATTCATCACTTCATCATTTACCATGACCCAGTGGGACACTCATCATTTCATCATTTCAACTGACCCAGTGGGAACCTCATCATTTCATCATTCCAACTGACCCAGTGAGAACCTGACCCAGTCAGACATTCATCGCTTCATCATTTTACATGACCCAGTGGGATATTCATCATTTCATCCTTTTAACTGACCCAGTGGGAACCTGACCCAGCCAGACATTCATCGCTTCATCATTTTACCTGACCCAGTGGGACACTCATCATTTCATCCTTTCAACTGACCCAGTGGGAACCTGACCCAGTGAGACATTCATCATTTCATCATTTTACATAACCCAGTGGGACACTCATCATTTCATCCTTTCAACTGACCCAGTGGGACATTCATCATTTCATCATTCCAACTGACCCAGTGGGAACCTGACCCAGTCAGACATTCATCGCTTCAGTGGGAACCTGACCCAGTCAGACATTCATCGCTTCATCATTTTACATGACCCAGTGGGATATTCATCATTTCATCCTTTTAACTGACCCAGTGGGAACCTGACCCAGCCAGACTTTCATCGCTTCATCATTTTACCTGACCCAGTGGGACACTCATCATTTCATCCTTTCAACTGACCCAGTGGGAACCTCACCCAGCCAGACATTCATCGCTTCATCATTTAACATGACCCAGTGGGACACTCATCATTTCATCATTTCAACCGACCCAGTGGGAACCTGATTCACTCAGACATTCATCATTTCATCATTTTACATGACCCAGTCAGACATTCATCATTTCATCATTTTACATGACCCAGTGGGACACTCATCGCTTCATCATTTTACCTGACCCAGTGGGACACTCATCATTTCATCCTTTCAACTGACCCAGTGGGAACCTGACCCAGCCAGACATTCATCGCTTCATCATTTAACATGACCCAGTGGGACACTCATCATTTCATCATTTTACATGACCCAGTGGGACATTCATCATTTCATCCTTTTAACTGACCCAGTGGGAACCTGACCCAGCCAGACATTCATCGCTTCATCATTTTACCTGACCCAGTGGGACACTCATCATTTAATCCTTTCAACTGACCCAGTGGGAACCTGACCCAGTGAGACATTCATCATTTCATCATTTTACATAACCCAGTGGGACACTCATCATTTCATCCTTTCAACTGACCCAGTGGGACATTCATCATTTCATCATTCCAACTGACCCAGTGGGAACCTCAGCCAATCAGACATTCATTGCTCCGTCATTTTACCTGACCCAGTGGGACACTCATCATTTCATTCTTCCAACTGACCCAGTGGGAACCTGACCCAACCAGACATTCATCGCTTCATCATTTTACATGACCCAGTGGGGCACTCATCATTTCATCCTTTCAACTGACCCAGTGGGAACCTGACCCAATGAGGCCTTTATCATGTCATCATTTTACATGACCCAGTGGGACATTCATCTTTTCATCCTTTCAACTGACCCAGTGGAAACATCATCATTTCATCATTCCAACTGACCCAGCCAGACGTTCATTGCTTCATCATTTCACTTGACCTAGTAGGACACTCATCATTTCATCATTTCAACTGACCCAGTGGGAACCTGACGGAGTCAGACATTCATCGCTTCATTTTCAAGGCAGACACCAGTAATGCCTTTATGCTTTTGTAAAAAAAAAAATCTTTTTTTCTTTCATTTTCTGGTTTCCGCACGATAATTTCAGTTTGCCCTGATATCTGCCAAATTTCCACAGCTGGTCAGAAATGAGGTGTAGAAAAAGCTTATTGTTTTTGAGCTGGCTTCGGGGTCCGTAAGGTCCGTGAGGATGAAATCAATATTTCTGGTTCCACATGATAACTAAAAAAATATTATGGCAATGACTGTGGGACTTTGCATGGAGATCCATATATCACCAGGGAAGAAGACTGTTAATTTTGAGGGTGATCTGTCGAATGACGGTTGACCTAGGGCTTGAAATAATTTTAGCTGAGTCATCCTTGTGGCTCTCATGCAAATCTCGGAAGCGGTGCGTCGTGGAGCGAAACAGACGTTATTTTCGGACTTGTGGCGGAGTGAAACATATTTAAAGGGGTACTGGGGATGAACTTTGACCTTGACCTGAATTTTTTTTGTCCAGTCGGAAAAATGCTGTGTCGGCATTTTTCACGAAAAATGCTGTGAAAGAAGAAAAAACGAAAAATTTTTTTTTTTTGACAAAACCATCAAGGCATATCTGCTGAAATACCTTAATGATGAAGCAATCAATGTCTGACTGGCTGAGGTTCCCACTGGGTCAGATGGAAGGATGAAATGATCAGTGTCCCACTAGGTCAAGGGAAATGATGAAGCGATGAATATCTGACTGGTTCAGGTTCCAACTGGGTCATTTGAAAGGATAAAATGATGAATGTCCCAGTGGGCCATTTGAAATGATGAATGTTTCACTGGGTCAGGTTCCCACTGGGTCAGTTGAAATGATGAGTGTCCCACTGGGTCAGGTAAAATGATGAAGCGATGAATTTCTGGCTGGGTCAGGTTCCCACTGGGTCAGTTAAAAGGATGAAATGATGAATGTCCCACTGGGTCATGTAAAATGATGAAGCGATGAATGTCTGACTGGGTCAGGTTCCAACTGGGTCAGTTGGAATGATGAAATGATGAGGTTCCCACTGGGTCAATTGAAAGGATGAAATGATGAGTGTCCCACTGGGTCATGTAAAATGATGAATGTCTGACTGGGTCATGTAAAATGATGAAATGATGAATGTTTGACTGGATCAGGTTCCCACTGGGTCATTTGAAATGATGAAATGATGAGTGTCCCACTGGGTCAGGTAAAATGATGAAGCGATGAATGTCTGGCTGGGTCAGGTTCCCACCGGGTCAGTTAAAAGGATGAAATGATGAATGTCCCACTGGGTCATGTAAAATGATGAAGCGATGAATGTCTGACTGGGTCAGGTTCCCACTGGGTCAGTTGGAATGATGAAATGATGAGGTTCCCACTGGGTCAATTGAAAGGATGAAATGATGAGTGTCCCACTGGGTCATGTAAAATGATGAATGTCTGACTGGGTCATGTAAAATGATGAAATGATGAATGTCTGACTGGATCAGGTTCCCACTGGGTCATTTGAAATGATGAAATGATGAGTGTCCCACTGGGTCAGGTAAAATGATGAAGCGATGAATGTCTGGCTGGGTCAGGTTCCCACTGGGTCAGTTAAAAGGATGAAATGATGAATGTCCCACTGGGTCATGTAAAATGATGAAATGATGAATGTCTGACTGGATCAGGTTCCCACTGGGTCAGTTGAAATGATGAAATGATGAGTGTCCCACTGGGTCATGTAAAATGATGAATGTCTGACTGGGTCAGGTTCCCACTGGGTCGGTTGAAATGATGAAATGATGAGTGTCCCACTGGGTCATGTTAAATGATGAAGCGATGAATGTCTTACTGGGTCAGGTTCCCACTGGGTCAGTTGAAAGGATGAAATGGTGAGTGTCCATCTGGGTCATGTTAAAATGATGAAATGATGAATGTCTGGCTGGGTCAGGTTCCCACTGGGTCAGTTGAAAGGATGAAATGAGTGTCCCACGTACTTATTCAGGTAAAATGGTGAAGCGATGAATGTCTAACTGGGTGAGGTTCCCACTGGGGCAGTTGAAAGGATGAAATGATGAGTGTCCCACTGGGTCAGGTAAAATGATGAAGCGATGAATGTTTGACTGGGTCAGGTTCCCACTGGGTCAGTTGGAAAGATGAAAGGATGAATGTCCCGTTGGGTCACATGTAATGACAAAACAAATGCTCCTGGCTGTGCTCCGTTGGGTCTTTTCGAGAGACCCAGCTGAGACCTGTTGGTTGTCATTGGGTCTTCATCATTTCATCGCTGAAACCCCCTCTCAAACCGTCAATGCTATAACCTTTATGAAATGCTTTCAAAAACAACCAAATATTGGTTATTTTGATTTCATTATTTCAGTGGATGCACAACAGGGTAAATTGTGGCACATAAATCTCCCGAATATGCGAATTTGAATTAATTGATATTTTAATTTGATATCTTGCCTCAGGAGATAAATTACTCGAAGATGGTACACGAAAAGATGTGTGTGGTACAAAAGAATGTCATATGTGAACATTATGATTCATGTATGAACTTCATGACACGAACATTGGTCTATGAAGTGGTCGGTGAATCTCTGATTCGGATAGCTTGATTGGTCTTTTGACACCCATGATTCAAATACGAACATTTGATTTCAAAAGTCGACACTATTTAAAATAAAATGTTTAGATCTTGTGACTTTACACTTGGCTTTGATTGTTGCCTTCGGGAACAAACGAAATGTTACAGCACAACTTACATCAAACGGCGAAATGTTAGAATAAAATGGGAATACATGTATCGGAGTATCCATCCTATTCAAGTACAAGACATACCGGTATTCATATACATTATCATGTACATGAGTTTGGAAATTATCATCGTGTACACGCGGACTTAGTGTTCCATTAAAAATAAACGTAAGCAGGCCTAATCACTTCATACATCAAGGTAACCCCAATAGAGGTTTGACGAAAAATTTAGGTTATCCTGACTACATCACACCATTTAGTAATACTTGACGTTGTTGAACCTTTTTGGAAAGGAAATTTTTAATATTGAAATGGAAACATCTATGCTTCGAGTTTATCGGAGTATAGTGTAAATCCACAAAGTTCTACAGTCACTCTGTCACGTATCACCATGCAGTTCAAATCGATTCCCGGTAATACTGAAAGAGCAACCTAAACATTAGCCCAAGGGCTGAGAAAGGTTACCGACAATATATGTTTGATATTAGCCATTTTGTCCCATGACTTTGGAAATAAAGTCACTGGTCACTCAAATTCAAGGTCACGAGAATATTCAGCAATATATTATTTCCTATATGTCCACAATTGATTCCTAAGCTTCAAAGTTGATAATAAGAGAGAACAAAAAGTAACCATTTTGCTCTCTGACCTTGAAAATAAGGTCAAAGTTCAAATTTAAGCTCATGAATATTCAGCATATATCATTTCCTATAGGTGCACAATTGATTCTGAAGCTGTAAAGTCAATAATAAGCGAGTTATAGCCATTTTGTGCTCTGACCTTGAAAATGAGGTCAAAGGTGAAATACAAGGTCATGAGAATATTCAGCGTACATCATTTCCTATGGGTCCGCAATTGATTCTCTAGTCTCTAATCTCCTTTATTGAGTGAGATATTAGGCATAATGTGTCCCATGATAAAGCATAGGAGAATACGACGGATGACGGACACCGGACGACGGACGCAACGCCATGTGCGTGGTTCATCTTGTGATGAGGTCCAACTTGACCTCAAAGGACCTTGTGTGGTTAAACTCGAGGTTACAGCAACACCGAGCTGTGCTTATTGTCCATTTCAGAAACAAGCTGCTCAAAGATGAAGCTTATAGGTTTGTATCATGAAGATATAAGTGATCTTGACTGCTCAAACACGTAGATGTATTAACTGACCACTGGAAATAAAATGCTGAAGATGCCCCGTGTTATTGCATTACATGAAAAGAACGAGTCACGACAAACAATGACTTGCTTGCTAAGTTTTCTGAGTTGAGTGTATGACATGATTTCCATTGAGTTCAACACCCGAGGAAAGTCAGATCGTTAATTCGTTCGAGTAGACTCGTCGTCACTGTTATGCATACAGCGTAATCCGCTCATGTGCACCGACCGCTGGAGCGAGTGAGACATTATGAATACTGCATGCTCTTACCGACAAATTTGCTACATCTGTTAAATTTGCTTGTAAAAATCTACATATCCATGGCCATCATGAAAAAAGTAATCTATATCATGTCGGCCCACTATCCTGAAAGTTTCCCCACGAGGCATGTAAATGAATTGACCTACACTGTACCTTGTTGTCTATCAGTGATGTTCAACTGTTTGTATTCATAGCGTAATCGAATAAGTTATAACTTTGTTGCCAAAATATTCATTGACCAGGGTTAGGGCAGCTATGGTCAAATTTTGGGACAACTTGGTCTTTATATGGCGGAGTTATAAAGACAAACATGGATCAGGACAAGATTAAAGCTATTCCCAAATGCTGTGCGATTCCCACCCTCAACATAATTGTCGGAAGTGCTATGCGGTTGCATCTTTTGAGGACCTTGGATTCAGGTGACCTTGAGTGCTTAATCGCAAGGTTTTGGCTACCCGAGATGTGTGAATTGGTTACTGAAGACACATATTGAATATATACACCTCACCTAAATACGTATTACGAAGAAGTAGGAAATCTTGCGTGGTGCATCGTTTGGTGATCTTGGCCTCTACGTCAGGTGAACGTGAGTGCTGAAATTCCAGATCCCGTGAGTAGGCCGTTAGAGACAGAAGTGTCAGAGATGGGGCTTGAGTAAGCATTCAAATGAACATGTGAGTAGTCTTATGTAATGCATCATTTGGTGACCTTGAACTTGACCTTCATTGCTCAAATCCAAGGTTATGGTGTCATTCCAGAAGTGTATCATGAGCATATGGAAAGTAAAATTTTCTGCATTTTTTTTTATTGACCTTGAACTAGATTCAAGGTCAAATCGGTGTTCAAACTCAAGGAGCATGGTATGCGATGCTTGACTGGGTTGTAAAGGACGAAACTTTGGCCAGTTTGATCAATGACAATCATGACAAAAACCAAAACAGTGATATCATAAATTATCGCAGGTAAAAACGGTGCTTTTTTTTCTGGGACGCCCTGTCACCGTGCGAATATGCGACAAAAGGTGGAAAAGTTAAGTAGAATTGACGAGCATTGCTACAGAATGTTATACTCTGGGTCATTCAAGAGGAGCTGCAGTATTATGGTCAGATCGGTAATTCGCCGTAGACACAATCTCACTATGAGCATATAAGTCCAGGGCTGCATGGTTTGTATGACCTTGAACTTGACCTCGTTTGGTCTTGAGCGCTCGGAATGAGGTTCCTGTTTGCCACCAGGATCGCCACCATGTAATTCGAGTATAGATAAACCATAGAAAAAGTCTACTGTGCCATATAATACAAAAACGTAATAATGTTACATTAAAATTTTGTCATGTTTGTTTTTGCATAATGCAGACAATGGACATGACGTTTTTCTGTACTTTTTAGGCATAATAGACTGTTTCAGAGCCCCAAAAGCACATGGCATCAGCAGGTACCCCATTGAGGTGTGTGAATGGAGATTGGGATTTCGTAAATCTGTCTGAGCATAACCTCGAAACCACGCTCGTTCCAAAATTGCCCTCTGGACGTTCTGTATGTTCACCTGGATACCTCGTGCAATGAAAAATAATGAATTACCTGTTCGGCGGTCAATAAAAAACTGTTGATACGGCAAAATATGACGCAAGTTCGTCTATTTTCGGCAGGCTTTATCTGCTATCTGGCAGTTTATCACTTAACTCTATTCATAGCTCGAACTCTTAAGCCAAACAGGTGCAACTTCAAATTTATCGCAGTGAGCAGAAGTGTATTTTTAGTTCATTCCAGTTAAAACGAACATAACAAAATGAAGTTTCGACAATTGAAATTTGAAATATTACCACGCATTTTCACTCTTGGATTTGTGCAGATGCATCCTCCTAACGGACCTAACCCATGGCATGGAACGAGTTATTTTTATCGAATTATACTCTGCAATTAAATTCGCAGGAAAGTATCGCTATGTTACGTAACTGTGCTTGAAAATGTTCTAAGTACTTACGAGTTTCGCGTGGAGAAGAATAAGAATTTCAAATCTTCGGACATATCAACATCAATGATAAATACGGGAACAGGACAGAGAACAAACAAATAGCAAACCACTTTATTATGAGCGTAAAGCGAGCCTTATGGTGAATTATTTTTTGACCTTGAATTTGACCTGAGATGGCCTTCAGTAATAATTTTCAAGGGCACGTAAGATCCGAAATATTTGATTTATTCCCCCCCCCCCCCCCCAAAAAAAAAGCAGCCCAAGGGCTAAGATAGGTTACCGGACAATTTTGGTTGAAGCACGACAGGTGAGATATGACATAACCATTTGAGGTCATCTTCTTGAACTTCAATGTCACCATCAAGTGTGCAGCATATAACCTTGTATATGTTCAAAATACAAATACAAGGTCTATCTACAATTGTCTTTAGACAAAATTTACACATTTCAGTCCCAAATTTTTTTTTTTCAAAGGGTGAACATTATTTTTTTTGCCTAGAAATGACCCAAAATGGATAGTAATGTTATCTGGACTTCGGTCAATAAATACATACATACATACAATGCGATTTGAGGCAAACAAATTTTTCCGCCGACCCGTCAAAAATTTAAAATGGCCGCCACACGGAGACCGGCGATTCAAGGGCAAAAAAACTTACACACATCATAAAGGTACATTTTTAAAACAAAAATCTCAAAACTAATCAGACAGTTTTCGAGAAAAGACAGACAAGGTGCAAATTTGGGCATTTTTCGACCCCAAAATGGCTGTTTTGACCTTTCAAGGTCATCCAAGGTCAAATTCAAGGTCACCACACAAGTCGCCATATATGACTTCCAATTTGAAAGTGCCAATTTCTAAGCTTTATCTTCAGGCGTTCTAGGAGTACAGTCCTGGCAGCTCCCATTATGAAGGAGGAAAGTGCCGAAAATTTTCTAAGTTCAAATTTTTTTTCAAAGGGTGAAAATTTTTTTGGGTCCAGAAATGGCCCAAAATGGATAGTAATGCGACTTGGGCCGAAATTTTCTTTTCGTCCACCCGTCGAGAATTCAAAATGGCCGCCATACGCAGACCGGCGATTCAAAATCAACCAAACTTATACACATCACAGAGGTACATGAGGAGAATCTTTTAAAACAAAAATCTCAAATCTGATCGGACAGTTTTTGAGAAAATGGCCGCCAAAGTTCAAAATTGACCGTTTTTCGACGAAAACGGCCGCCATTTTGGAAAAAATTTGAAAATAAAAAAACTAAAAAATACCTCTTCGAATTATTTCAAGATATCTTTCCCCAAAGTTCCAGAAAGATTGGACCGTAAACATTAAAGATAAAAATGTGGACGGACGACGACGACGACGACGACGGACGGACGGACGCCGGATGCAACGCCATGGCAATAGGTTATCGGACCATAGGTACGGTAACCTAAAAATAACAAGATCATAAAAAGTAAACATGCTAGAAATATATATGAGGTCATATATGATACATCCGTCTGAGAAAAATGAATTTGTTCTGGCAGGGATGCATATTGAATCTCACCCGAAATGCCTGAATTATCAGGCGAGAGAGGGTTCAAATAAAGTTAGATTCAGTAGACATAACGATTTACCATATTTAAGGTGTGAATTATATACATATAGAAAGTACATTCTTTACACTGGCACGAAGTCCACGAACCCTTCACAACACCACCCTCTGGGTGTCAAGTCCGTCAGTCCGTCCGTCCGTCGTACAAGGCTTTGGGGCCCGATGACCCATTGGCATGGCACCGTTGGCACCGCGTCCATCAGGCCCCCCCCCCCCCCCCTAACGTTTTGTTAATAAACACATGACATGGAGGAACAATCACGATTGCATAAGTGATTTATAACGTGGAGAAGCATTCTTTGCGATTAATAGAACTCGAAACATTCTTGGGGAAAAAATTGGCAGAGACCTAGAGGCACGTTATTTGGGTTCAAACCTCAAGATTACATGAAATGCTTATCGCAACAAATGACCCAGTGTCCTAATCAGGCAGGTTGTGTTTTTAGCAGATCAAACGTTTAATTGGCGCTGTCAAACAGGTACAGGCGTCGAACTGCCGAGCTGAGAACATGTGGAGGCGCACCTGACAAACTTAATGTTATCCAGTACAGTTGCGAAAAGGAGTCGTGATCACGATTATGAAGTACATAATATTTTTGATACACAATTGGATGCAAGAAAAATGGCGTTCACTTGTTACGTCATGAGACTGAACACTGAATTATTTGTTGGATGAATTATACTCAAACATTGAAAGCTTCCAGTTTAAAATCTCGAATATGACATGCTTCAGCCTAGAACACTGATTTTCAGAAAGGGAACGCATTTGTACTGAGATATTTTTTTTTTACTTTTGAGAAACGAAATGAGTGCATCTAATACAAGAAGGTCATTTTCAAGCCTTCGAATCATAAACGAATATGAATATTGCAGTGATAAACTTATTCAATATTTTGACAATTTATGTTGGGTCATACCCGATGAACCCCATTCTCCTCAGTGCATGTAACATTGTAAAAAAACTTTTATTTAACATATCGCCCATCTGAACAAATATTTATCAACATTTATCAGTTATCATTCTATAAATCAAACAGCCTTGTGATAAAGAAATAAAGAGAAACTGTATATTGAACCACGGGCTTTTTTTTTGGTTGGTACAAACTGCGCTTTTCGTTTTCATGGATTACTAGTATCGGTGCATTTCTGCGTTTCTCGGTAGAAATAAAGATTTCAAAACAATGTTTACAGGGGTAATTCCGTTCTCTCGACAGAAACAAAAACATCCAACAACTGTGGAACAAGGGACTCAGATTTATAACTTTGTAGACAAACTGAAGCTTAGATCATAATTAAAAGCAAACTGGCTACGCGGAAAGAGGTGATCCGGGTACGGCTACGCAAAAAATCGCCTGCGTTGACCGATCGTATCACGGTTCTCTCCTTGGTTTACAGTGAAAACTCGTCAACAAAACCAGCATTCCGAATTGAAATGGGGGGACTTGGCCAGATCTATCAGCGACTCCCCCGATACCGGGGTTTAAGCGGTCAACAAAAATGTAAACATTCAATTGGTGAACTTTGGGGAAAACTGTCACGTTGAAATTGACCAGACAAATAACATTATATTAGTTTTGGTCCAGTGTTCAACTAAGTAACGAATAAGTCAAAAAGTACAGTGCATTCGTACTGCCGTGTTCCAGTTTCGAATTGGGGGGTTTTCTTGGAATTCGTAAAATTCGAACTGTTCGACGCTTTCACAACTTCAAGCATTTTTTCCCTGCACATGTGTTTCGCAGATTAAACTTTAAAATTCGGCACACCCAAATTGTCTTCTGTTTTTATGATCTACGCCGAAACAAGAATATTCCCAAAATTTCCGTTTCCTGATATAGGCCTATATTGTTATGCAAAATATATACGTAAAATGTATGCACACGTTTGGAGTGGACTTTTCAGTTGTTCGTTCCTCGCAATGAAAGTAGAAAGTACAGAAGAATCAATTTATTGGATTCTACTTTCACATTGTGATATAATTGAAAAGTTGGAATTTCGCATAGGCAATTGTAGCTGATCACGATACCACATGAAGGACATAATGTATAATTGTTTTTCGTTTTGGGAGAATTTTGCACATTCCAGAGTATTGCAGATATTGCCCATTTCGATAACACTAGTGACATCCATCATACGTATTTTATGGTATTATTATGTACTCGAGAGCATTTCAGTAAAAGATATGTCATTTCAGTGAGTGAATGAAAGTGGGAAAAATGTCAGTGAGCTTACTATGTAAATGGGGTCATCCAGGTACTAGACTGGTTTCAATTACTTGGAAATCGTAAATTCCTGATAGTTTGTCACGATGGATTGTATTTCAGTCTAAAGCAGTGTTTGTTTCACTGGAAATTGGACTGGAATAGTGCCTCCATTGACTGTGAAAGTGTACTCAGTATTCCCAAAATACAAGCGATTCGTTGGAAACTGGACTATTTTTAGCTTATATCGTGAGAGAAAACCCTTATTGCGACGTACGTCACGCTTGAAAACGAGGCCACGATCGAGTGGCGTCCCGAAAGAGCAGCAGACGAAAGCGAGGAATTTCGCCATGATATAGTGGGAATTTCCAGGGAAAGTGCCCTTAGTGTAGAAATATATACACATAGCCCGCGGCATAGGAAATATCTTTTGACGAGCGTTAGTGGTTTATGTGTTGATATCTAAACCTGTTCGTGAATATAGATCCCACCAGTCAACGGCACGCAGCGATATTGACTTGTTTATTTTTAATAATCCTTCTCGATCGATGATCGGAATTTATGATGGCGAGGTATGCTGGCTACATGCAAGATATTGAGAATTCCAAACGCAAAAATATCCTCCACCTCTGAATTGTTTTGCCTCTGTCGTTTTTCTTGGAAATTGAGGTTTCATATATAGGCCTCTCCTCCAGCAACCAATCAAGATAACAGAGATTTAAAATTGAATTGAGCATCGGTGACAAATGAACTGGTATACATGTGTATTGTTAAGTATGAATAAATATATCGCTTTCTTGAATAATTACTTATGATGTTGTCAATATTCTATTTAAAAAAAAGAAAAAAAGAATGGTAGCATACAATTTATTATGGTTCCACTTTTAATATCTCCATCGGATGTACCTATTATCGCTTTAAAGTAACTGAAATGATCTCACATCACGTGTGATAAGAATATTTTTGTTTATTTGTGGATATGACTAAACTCGATGTTGTTTTCATTTTATCAGAAATAAAAGGAAAATGTTCTAAATTTAGTCTTTACTTCTGAATCCTTATCGGATATCAAATGAGACCAAGTTAGGCCTAGAGCTAAAAATATAACAAAAACTAGGCCATAATAATTAGGTATTGTGGACCGTGGAACATGTCATGTACTAACTTCAGTCTATTTTTATTGTCGTTTATTTTTTGGCACGATGTCACATGGAAAAAGCATGATTAGATGTAAACGTGTATACAGGCCAAACCAAATCGAAAACATGTTTCGAATGCGAAAACACAAGCTCGCTCTTCAAGAAGAAAATGATACAGTAACAATTTCAATAGAACATCGTGTCTGGAACATAAAGAAAATACGACGATATACAAAATTTCGCCAATATTGCAGTGTGTGCATATTGCGTAACATTATTACTAGTATTATATGATAAACTATATATCCTGGTAAGTAAGATTTCACTTGTCATGTATAATACACATTAATCATTATAGCCAATACATAATGCACTACGAACACGAAAAAGCAATAATCACCATTCAGATGCTATATTATTATATGCCTAGGATCTTGTCACACACTGCATGTACACACACACAAAAAAAAACTTTTTTTAAATGAAAAACTAAATACCACCATGTCCAGCTTTTCGAACTGCACAACAAGAATACACTATTTATGAAATATAATAAATATTTATCAAAATAAATAAGTTTGGACCGGGTAAACAATAACCCCTCACATTCGGACCGGTCCTCGTGCGGCAAGGTTTGGGACCGAGACATTGTCATGTATAATACACAATTTTATTCGTGATCCGTCTGACATCGTCCCGGTCCAAAACATTGCAGCACTCGGGCATAACTGCCAACATTGGTCAATGAGCCTATATTATAGACACTGACGAATGTTGAATATTAAATGTATGGCCTGTTATATTGCATATGTATTACAACGTTAATCGTTATTCCAGTATCCAACCCAATTATTCTCAAATGAAATTATATCAGAGACTCTCAAATTAACCAGAAACATTATAGTTCTATGGCCGAGTGCGTCACTCATGCTTCAGGCTATCACTTTGGCAATACATTTTTGTCAAAAGCGACACGTGCTAGCCCAAAGTACTGTATGAGTGCCACACTTATAGCCATACATGCCACATTGTGTGCGATTGAGTCGAACGGATCACAAACCTTATCCTGCAGAAAACGGTACGGATCAGGACCAGGATCCAAAAATTTGGGATCAGTAAAAATCAGAATGGAATATTGATTTCTCGGATTCCAAATGCTTAATCTATGCATGAATTGTGAAATGTGCATACCACTTCTGGAATATGGGTATAATCTCTCGTTATGTATTTCTGGTTCTGGTATACTATATATAGAATATTCAGTGATTAAATTTTGTTTTGCTATTGCCTAACAATACTGATTGAAAACATTTTGGGATCAGACTTTATTTCGGTATACGGATCAGAAAATTACGGAGCCGCTGTGGGGACATGGAAGAAATATTTCTGGCACATAGTCATTGCGTAATCTCGCAAAAATATTGCATTCCCTCGTAATCCGAGTCGCGTTCCCTCGCGATCTAATTATTGTGTTCCCTCAAATTCTGGATCGCGTTCCCTCGAGGATTTGTAGCACTCCTCAGAAGCCAGAATGCAAGGGAACGCAGTAAGATCGCAAGGGAACGCAATCAGGAATGCAAGGGATTGCAATAAGATCGCGAGGGAATGCAATAAGATCGTGAGGGAATGCAATAAGATATTGAGGAAATGCAATACGACCGTGAGGGAGCGCAATAAGATCGTGAGCGAATGCAATAAGATATTGAGGGAATGCAATAAGATCGTGAGGGAATGCAATAAGATCGTGAGGGAATGCAATAAGATCGTGAGGGAATGCAATAAGATCATGAGGGAATGCAATAAGATCATGAGGGAATGCAATAAGATCGTGAGGGGATGCAATAAGATCGTGAGGGGATGTAATAAGATCTTGAGGGAATGCAATAAGATCGTGAGGGGATGCAATAAGATCTCGAGGGAATGCAATGAGATCGTGAGGGAATGCAATAAGTTCGTGAGGGAATGCAATAAGATCGTGAGGGAATGCAATAAGATCGTGAGGGAATGCAATGAGATCGTGAGGGAATGCAATAAGATCGTGAGGGAATGCAATAAGATCATGAGGGAATGCAATAAGATCATGGGGGAATGCAATAAGATCGTAAGGGAGCGAAATAACGATATTTCCAAAAAGGGTATGTCTTTTCAGCGTCTCCGTAGAAACCCAGCTAATCCTGTTTTTGTTCTTTTTTCACAATTGTGATCCGTGTGAATGGAACGCATACATTGATTTGACGTTTGTCGCTATTTTGTTCTTTTTCAGTCCTACGATGTACAATAAATATAAGAATCATACACCCAGTAATTATATTTGTGGTCTCAGCAATTCTCAAAATATACAAGTTCGTTTACCTTTTGTATATGGAACTCAAGTAATAGCACTTCCAAGGGATTGCTTAGTTCCGGCCCATGTGCTCCTTCATAAGCAACCCCATAACTCTAACCAATACCAAAGAATTACCCAGCCTACTGATTCAACGAAGCAAAACACTGACATCAATCAACTGGAAACCTTCACCGTCAGCTCTCCCAGGTTACGGAGCTCCCCTCCTCTCCCACAAAAAGCAGAAGGTAAAGACTCATCTTCTGTTTTCCAGGAGGGAGTGCATTGTCCTGTTATCCAATGTGCCCGATAGGTGGAGCTGCTCATACAGCGTTGACCGTAATCCCTCGAATGTTCACCGTCTAAAATTATGTCGAACAAAGGTCGTTTAAAAATTAGGTGCACACAGTTAATCACATAAATGACAAAATCTACTGATATTATAGTCTATGGATCTACTGATGTAATATAATTACGTGTAAAATTACTGAAAATAATGTAAGCGAAAAAAAAATTAGTGGAAACAACTTCTAGAGTGGGGAAAAATCAATCGATTACAGTGGAAAATCTTGATTATCCAGACTTGGCCTTGGTACGAGTCCTTAGCTCGCTCCAGACAACTGAGAAATCGCTGGGGTGGAGAGGGGGGGGGGATTGGGGGGTGGGGTGGAGGGAGTTGGGTGGGAGAAAGAATATAGGGCCAGAAAAGTGCTTAAATACCGACCGCTCCAGGTAACGTTAAGGATAAACCACTTGGAAATCAGACAGTGAGCAACACATACCCAGACATTAATTTGGACTGATCAGTGCATATGTTGAGTGCTACTGTGGAGAAGATTTCAGAACTTGCAATCAGACATTGCCATGCATAAAGAGTTTGTTAATGTGAAATTCATTTGGAATTTAATTGTAGATGTGCATCATTTCTGGGCGGTAAGTCGAAATTTATTTAGTATGCTTTAATATATTTGTTCTCTTATATTATTGTTTAGAATCGTCATGTGCAGAAAGAGTATCTTTTCTCATATGTGTGTGAATTGGATTTGATCAAGGAAATAGAAAGTAACGTTCGAGTTCGATTTTTGGAAGCTGCTCGAATATTAATAATGGCTATATTCGGAATAAAAAAAAACCCTAAATATTCAAGGGTTTTTTTTTTATACCAGGATGATGTTTTCAGTCGATTTATTATTTTTCCAATGTAATGCTGCCACTTGCTCTGACGTAAATAACATATTGATATCAAATTTGTAAAGCCTGCGTAAAAATGCGTAAAAATATCTGCCGAAAGTAAACTTGTTTTTCTCGAGTGCAGGCCAAAAGGGAATGGAAGCCAATGCCAGGAAAGATCTGCTGGCAAAAACATTTGGAGAAGGCGCTGGAATTTTATCATTGCTGATTCGGCTAGGAGGGGGGGGGGGGGTACATATGAATGTTGAGGCCCAGTTAACGCTGTGCTAGAATGCAAAAGCACAGGCACAATTCTGGGATGAATCCAGGTGACTTCGCCTCGTTCGCGGCCAACACTTTGCTGCAGTTTCTGTGGCGCGATGAAGAACGACAAGGCAAGGAGGATGAGGGTGATTTTCTAGAGGAAAAACGGCGAAGAGCTTACGGGATGGACCGTTAACTTTTTTTTTGGAGAGGGGGGTGGGGGGGGGGTGGAGAGCGTGACTCTGAGCAAAACACATTGCATGAGGAAGAAATCAGGGGAAACCCCGAGCAAAAGGCATTTCTGGAATCTATCCAATAAGAACTTGCAAGACATTCCAATACCATCTGCTTCTGTGTATAAACTCGAATGGGTTTCGGACAGTCTTTCATCTTTATTGAGTAGATAAGAGAGAGAGAGAGAGAGAGAGAGAGAGGGGAGGGGGGGGGGGGGTGGTAGAGTGGCGTAAGGTAAATGGCATGGAGGAGGGTTACCTTGAGTGGGTCAAAAACTGATTGAGCAAGAACCCGAACTGAAGAGGTTCAGTGTCTTCTCTTCATTGTTAGGTGTCGGGAGTTTTGGTCTGAAAATCAGAGCAGAACCTGACTCATTTTCTTCGTGATTTCAAGGCCTGCTTATTTACTTGGCGTTTCGTGTTTCTGTACCTCTTCTCATTTTCGAGTGTTTAGTCACTTTGCTTGGCACGAATGAGTTAAACTATATACATAGTAATGAAAACAAGTCGAACAAAACTGAATTATGTAATATGAATGTATGCTTACAAAACAAGAAAGAACAAAATTGGAAGATTAGACTATTTAATATATTAGGCCTAGATAGACTTGTGCTATGTGAATAATTATACCGAAAAAATGTTCTGCCCCACATCTGTAACGAAAAAAGTCGTCAATGGAGAAAGAAGATAATATTATCAAGAGAAAACGTTCATGAGTGACAAATCACAGCAAGTAGACATATTAATGTAAATCTTGTTGATAATCGTGTCCAATGAAATAAGGCCGTGTTATTTTTATTCTTTGTTTCCCGTCAACGGGCGGGTGAAAATAGCAATTATTTTGAGAAAAAAACACAAACCTTTTTTGTCTTTTTCCCCCTCAAAAATGATGTTTTTCTAGCCCCAAAAACACAGAACTTCGTGAAGGATAGTAAATGTTTTCCGTTTTGCTGTATCCCGCTCTATTATTATCAATAAAGTATTTAATAGCTTAGCAAATGGTCGAATGACGTTTATTTTACATTTTTGGCATGAGTTACTTCGTGAAAAAAGACGGCATCGTGATGATAAACGTCTGTGTTTTTTATTTCTGTGTTTGTTTTTTGTCCTGGCTGGCGGGTACTTTTCGAAAAAAAAAGTTGACGGGAAACAAAGAAAAAACACAACATGGCCTAACATTAAATAACTCGATTGGGTGTGCTCTCGATGAATCAAGTCGAGTTACAAATACACAAATTGACTGATGACGATGTAGAATTGTATGTGTCTACGAACATTCATAGCGATACAAGTACATGAAAAGTATAAAGCACATACTTTACCGAACAGCAGAAAACGTAAAAAGTGAGCGATATTAACAATGTAATGTCTACCAGTCGAACAGATCTCACCATAGGCTGTGGTTTAGCGTAATATATTAGCTTATATGATGTAGAGTAGGCCTATATTCATTATCACACACTTACATTTAACATATATAGGTACCTGATAAAAATTACAACTGTTCCAAAGTTTGGAGGGGGGGGGGGGGGGGGGGGAGGGTAAATGGTCACCACAAAAGTGGTTGCGCCCTGATTGGAAAAGTGTGAACCGCAAATATATAACTGCTAATTTCCAAGAAGGATTAAAATGTAAGTAATAATTGACAGCAATTACCTCTCAATTTATGAGGCGCCTACTGTACTGGGGTATCTGAAAACAGCATTCGTTATTAAATATCATTTTCCATTTCAATTTATATGGGTTGCCATCTATTTTTAATCAGCGACTTTAATAAATACATGTAATATTCATTCTTCATTTCTTGGAAAGACAGTCGTCTTTCCAAGAAATACACCAAATACACCAACCATTTCTTATACATTTATCGGTTTGCCATCAGACACCGTCTCATTTCCCCCCACAAACACGCGTGTGTGCTTATAATTTATTCATATTGAGACACGCGGAGTTAGCACTACACACACTCGCACCGTTACAGAGAGAGAACAAAGAAAGCTCATAGACTATAATATAATTTATAAAACACCCAGGACTCTCAAACACCGCCCCCCCCCCGGTTCCCGCCAAAACTATATCAATATTTTCGTCTGCACGGGCGAACCCTGGATTCTGTGTTTATTCTGGGAAAACCCCCTGTGAAAGATATTAATTACGCTTTGCACTACAGGGTACCGGACCTACCCGTATGTTTTATTTATATGCCACATAAATAAAAAAGGCACGTCCTTTCAAACATAACAGCCTGTGAATCTAATAGGATACCAGTTCCATTTATCATCTAATATGGTCACAGAATATGAACAAGGATGTTTTTTTTGTATTTGGATGAATATAATTTTTTTCATATATCCTGGAAATGTTGATAACTTCCAAGCTCCGCTCATTTTCAAAATTGCTTTCTCTCTAATTGGATATAAATATATGCACGGCCTGTTTTCGAAAAAAAGAGATTTCGTCTACAATATGTTTTCAAAGAAACGTCGCGCCTTTCCCAGTAATATATTGATGAAAACTGTGCAGCGTATCATTGTAAAAAGGGATATAAACTGTGTGACAGATGGTTTGAAGACATTTGTTGCGACGCTCGCTGGAAGCTTATTTCATAATACAGGGATAAATTAAACATACTGTTCACATAAATGTTGAGGCTCACGGCATCTACGCAGTGTCTAAGAAATGACGGTAGGTTGGAACTCAAAGTTTCAGTTTGGGCAAATATCAATCGTAATACATACATTCTTGGATGGAAATTATTGGATTGAAAAAACAAACTTGTATGACTTCTGGAAGCTTTTTTAGTCGGTGACCGACTATATGTTGAACATAATGCTTTGATTGCTGAATAAATTAATTTCGTGAATTGAATTATTTTGTGAATTTTGGCAAAAATTAAATACATGGCCGGGTTATGGACGAAACAGGTTATACAAAGTTGATATGTCGGCATCACGGCATGCAACGTTCTGACGTTCTGACTCAGAATTGACGATTGCATTTTTTTTCGAATCGATAGTCATATAAATGCAAATTATTGGTGACTAACTTGAAAGTAATGCCTTCAAATTGTTTCAAAACGTCGCCGCTTTGCCGCCTACCGTACAACAACGACCGTTATCTCTCGTTAGTCCTTCATTATCTCTTCTTGTGGGGTGGGTGGGTGTTAAACATTCATCATTGCACACCATAACTCAGATAACATAAGCTAGAAGAGCGCCACTCTGTCGGTATTTTGTGCCTAGCTGTTCTATTGTTCCACTTCAGACAATGAACACCTACTGGAAATTTTTTCTTGTTTTTTTTTTCGGTTTCGGAAATTCCTCTTCAGTCGGTTGTTGATTTCAGGCGCCTACAGTGGGCAAACTTGGCGACAGAACCTAGACTAAAACTTCTGGAAGCGAAAGAAAACAAGACACTTTTCATCGCTGAGTAGCGGCGGAGTTCGGCGTCTAGTGATAGTTAAGGGCGGATCCTGAACCAAAGTTCAGAAACTCCCTGGATGTTGCATATATCGGTTGTTAGCCTCATAGACAAAGACATATATATATATATTTACGAGTCTCATGCCTCTGTTTCCATTTTAACAGATAGAGTGTCCAGAAAGAAGCCATTGTTATATACTTCGGTGGACGGGACTACTTTTGTCAGTTCGAGATCAGCGTAGGAATAAACAAGCAGTGGATGAATAAACCACAGCATAACTCGTGCATTGGAGTGAATCACAGTTGCATGCAGTTGCACTAAAAATTAAAAACTTGGAAACTCACAGTGGATTTTTGCAGAAATCATCACCGATTCGCAAATAACCAACACCCTGTATGTGAACATCTGAAGGACGGCGGCAGAAATAAACTGCTAAAAATACACAACAAAAGGGGGAAAAAATAAAGTAACAAACGGTTCAGCAACATGAAAGCATACCACCTACAACGCTCGAAAATGCTGGCCTCGTTGAAAACCCAAGCTGGAGGACTCCAGTCCGGAGTCATTGTCTCGGAGCGGATGAAGGGTGCGCCACACGTCAAGTCCACGGTGGCGCTACGTAGAAAGCTGGTCGTGGTCGGAGACGGGGAGTGTGGCAAAACGTCACTGCTCATGGTCTTCAGTAGGGACCAGTTTCCCGAACTTTACATACCGACCATCTTCGAGACCCACATATCGGAAATTGAGGTAACTGAAACTGCTATTGTTTAAGTGATAAAAATTGGCCTATGTTTCGTGTATTAAGCCTCACAGAGGTAACTTATAATAACTTATAATAAAGAATAACTAATAGGCCCAAATATCAGGTTCATAACATAATTATGAGACCTAGAATAAGTTAGCCCAAATCTGTCATGTAGATAGGCCTACGAAATGTATTCCTGTACGAATCCATAGAGCCAGGCTACATGATCCAGCACGTCACATAAATTGCCTTTCATTCGTTGTTTGCAGGTTGAGGGTATACCGGTAGAGCTAGCGCTATGGGACACGGCCGGGCAGGAGGACTATGAACGACTGAGGCCTCTCTCTTACCCGGATACAGATGTCGTCATTATCTGCTTTTCCGTGGATAACCCCGACAGTTTTGTCAACGTTACACAAACCTGGGTTCCAGAGGTGAAACATTTCTGCACGAGGACGCCATTTTTGCTAGTCGCGACTAAAACGGACTTGCGCAATGACCCGGAAGTGCACCGACGTTTGAAAGACCGGAAGTTGAAACCCGTTGCTATGGAGGAAGGTCTAGCGCTTGCGTCGAAGATCGGCGCGCATGCGTACATCGAGTGTTCAGCAAAAAATAGGGACAACGTTGAAGAAGTATTCGAAATCGCGGCTAAAGCGTCACTTTTGAGTCGGGATCGGCGAAGAAGGGCAAGCCAGAAAGACAAGCAATGTGTCCTGTTATGAAAGTAACTGAGGCCCAAAAACTATGTCTTGGACGTGATAAGCTGCGTCTAGAATAGAACACAAAGCAGCAACGTTGTTAGCGCTTTCCATGCATTTTTTGCCTGCCTGCAATTGCGCACGACGAGAGCTACCACATTCTTTCAACACAACAACGCGCTGTGGACCTCTGCCAAGAATTTCACCTACAAGGAACGAAATATTCTGCAGGATATTTGGCTGGGAGACCGAGCAGAACATGTGATAAAACGGTTGCACAAGAGAGAACCACGGACTGAACTGAGCAGACACACTTGAGTTTCCTTGCTTCATGCCAAGGGGGAAAATAGTTCCTTCGACAAGAAGTATGGCTAGAAACCCAGTTCGTGGCTGTAATATTGATGCATTGCTGAGGGATGCTGAACAGATAAACACGGGGTTCCACCCCAACTTGAACGACGATCTCATTCTCTTAAACACTTCTGGGCTTCCATGTGTTTTTATAAATTACACCACGATTTCGCATTCGTAACGTATATGAATGCGAGAAAAATAAACAGTGCATTTGGTACCATGGTATGCAGAGATGTCTGCTATAGGTCTACAGCTGTTCTTCTCTTGTATCTGTTCATCTTTTGTTATTATGAGTAATTTTCTGTGCACGAGAGAGAGAGAGAGAGAGAGAGAGAGAGAGAAAATGGATTCCGACTCAACCTAAGTTATGTCAAGGTGAAGATCGAATGTAGATAATAGATTTGTGATATTTATTTGTTTATTTATTTATTTTGTACCACTTGAATTCATCTCCAGAATCGAGGAAGTATTTTTTCTTTTTTTAAAAAAAAGCTTACACGGTTATAACAAGTTTACAACAGGTTTCTTAGGGGAAACTCACATAATTGTTTCGTAAATACATTGTTTTTTTCTTCAATAAACTAGGGTAGTATATCTTGAATGTCGACAAATCTAGTTGGAACAGTAAGAGATATATCTGCATATTTCCTTTCTATGAAAAACAATCGCATTTAAAATGAATTAACTCTGAGTGTATTGCAGCTTACCCTTGCCATCATTTGTTGAACTTAACGACGAATAGACTGTTGCCCTTTTTATTTGTACTTTCTATTCTGAAGAATTAGTGAAAAGCTGATATTATGAAATATGGAGGTGCATCTGAGAACCGGAAGTAGGTAGAACAGACTCTGTCACACCTTGTGATGTAATTTGGTGTTTTCTGTTCATCATTATGTGTGTTCGCGTGTGCGAAAATACGTCTGTGATTCAAATAGTCTTGGCTATATTTGTGCAACCAAAAAAAAAAAGGAACAAAAAATTCATTTTTCTTATAATTTGAAGTTTGTGATCGTCAGTTATCATAGTTCGCATTAAATTTGAGACTGTTTAACACATACTGTGATTAAAACATTGCGGCTATAGAACTGAAAAAAAAATAACAAGCAATTTTTGGTGCTACTGATACTAGTTTTGAATTAAATTTCTGTATATCTTTTTTGATTAAATTTCTGTATGTGCACAGTTATTACTAAATTCGAAACAGCGATTATATATTTCTTTTGTTTATAAAAATGAACTGGTATGACTGAAATCAATACGTGCTTATTCTTCGAATATTCGAACGTGTATGCCATTGAATTGTGATAAGGATTATAAAAATAAAGACAGTAAAAATCATGTTTTGTTTTGTTGAATATGATGCGTACAGCGTGAGAGAGAGAGAGAGAAGCATGTTTTTTTCATTATCGTATACTTCTGAATTTAGTTTTTCTTCAGTTATCCTTGGTATTTTCTATATAATTCCCAATTTTTTAACACCTGATACTACATATCTTCGCAGAAAGGTACATCTATCATCACGATATGAGTTCATGTTTTGTTCCAAATTTATAATTGACTTTTCGAAGCATACACTCATAAATGAGAACTTATGCCTAATGGCACATTCATCTAAATTTATTTGAATTGTGTTTAATACCAATTATAATAATCGTGCATATTTTTTTTAATATTCATTGAATCAGTCAGAGACATGTTAGTATCTTCTAGTTTCGCCGATTCAATAAGGTCAAAAATATAAAAGGGTTCAGTCCTCAACGTATATCTTGATAGCAATATGTAAACAGTCTATCTAGTCGGGTATAAATACATAGTGATTATGTAAAGTTCGGCGACCCCACGATAAAGAGGTAACCCCATTACTGGAGTGTCAGCGAATGTCTTATAAACCTGTCCGCACGTTCGCGCCATAACTGTGGTGTCACTACTAATGTAGCCACCCCTTTCGGAGAGACCTCGTCCCCGAGGTCAACTGTATCCCACTGTTGAGCTACATCACCCTGGTCAAGTTAATCACCCATATGGATGCCCCAGACAAGTGCTATACCCGTCTACGGTCAGGGACCAGGCACCTGATATTATTTACATGTGATTTGAGTCAACAGTGGGAGCCGCCCCAGGACCGATGCCGAGACAAACCACTGTGGTTCGAAAGGTCAGGCACCAATGTAAAGTTCGGCGACGCCACGATAAAGAGGTATACCCCCTTACTGGAGTGTCAGCGAATGTCTTATAAATCTGTCCGCACGTTCGCGCCATAACTGTGGTGTCACTACTAATGTAGCCACCATGTCATAACGCTACAATTATGAAATAAAGAAACCCCGAGGAACAAGGGGTTATTCAACATGGTCGAGGGCGGCAGCCCGAGACTATGTTGAATAACTCCCTGTTACTCGAGGGGTTTCTCTAATTTAAACCATACAGAAAACTACTCAGCCGTGACCGGCATGTGTTTAACCAACATACAGCATTGATTAAGGATTGATTGCATGTGATCGTCATGAATCTGGCAGTGACCAGCTGTCCATTCACTTATAATGTAAAAATAAAGGTAACAAATTCATGAATTTACACACTTCCAACCAACGTGAAACTTTGCCTTTCTGATTGTTAGCCATCAAGGATTACTAACCGAGACTCTGTTTCTTACTAAGCAATGTTAAATTTGTTAAATTCATCGTTTTCATATGTCATTTTCCGACCTATTTCTCAGTCTACAAAATACACTCACAACAATGCGAGCGAAAGGATTATGCTGTGCAGCAAATAGCTAGTGAGGCCAGTAAAACTCACAGGTGATATGCACTCGGGTGCACCGAGGTGTTTGGGATTATGAATGTTCAGCTCATTGTATTCATCTCACAGAAAGTTTAGTCCTAGATATTCTCATTATTTTGACGACAACAAGGAATAAATATATGCAACAGCCAGTGCTGGTCAAGCAGAACACTCGAATCTTTGTTTTGGTGAAACGTATAAAATGATTTATCTATTCATCAAATTGCACAGCTTTCGTGATATCATTTATGAAACCATGTCTCGGTTCATCATCCATGCGTGCTAGCCAAGTTTTAGGTCAGGGGATTGTATTGTTTTGTCACACCACAGTTATATTCTCCTAAAGCGACCATTGTAATATAGTTTTGCATCTAGAGAGAAATGGCCATAAGATTTGAAATTTGCTGCCACACATCTCGGAACAATGATAAATTTACCTCCATTTCGTGTAAAAATTGCCTACGCGAAAAGTAGTTTAACTACTTTTAAAATACTTCTTGCCGATGTATCCATTGTATGATGTGTGCGTTATATCAACGAAAGAACGATCACTTGCAAATAAAGCACTGTATTACCTAAAATAAAGCACTGCATGACCGAGAATAAAGCACTGCAAGACCGAAAATAAAGCACTGCATAACCTAAAACAAAGAACGGCATGCGTAAGCTCCTCGTTCGAAATGTCTTTAGTAGATGTGTTGTATTCAGGAGCAGCGCAGCACATTAGTGAGCTATAGTATATTTGAGTTGGTGCTAGGGGCCTATTTAGCCAATGAGGGGGGTTAGATCACCATGGTGAAAGTCCAATACCGCACCTTACTCGACATTCCCTGCTATACTTGTGTCAACATAGCTTCAGACAATTCATCGTACGTAAATTCGTTCCCTACGTTGTAGTAACAAAACAGCGATATTTTCGTTCCAGATTTAGTTCCGCATGTGTGTTGTGTCATAAATAACGAGTCTATCCATTTTGACGTTGTGACCTCGTGGCTTCCAACATTCAAAATGAGCGTATTTTCTGGCGTGTGGGAATCTCAACGTGGTATACTTGTACATTGAGTAGTACTCAGTATCTGTGTACACAAGCAAATAAAAAACGGGTATTGTATTGCAACCCCAACATACCGTCTTTGGACCGTGAGCTGTATCCGGCAATGCACACGTGAGCAATAAAGAGCGATTATGTGTATAGCACAGCATTCGACCACTTTACTGTATACCGTAGGTATTTTAAGTCCGTTAAAGAATTCGACATCGTGCCATCGCTAATAAAGAACTCCGGCCTTCGGCCGTCGTTCTTTATATTCGCGATGGCACTCTGTCTCATTCTTTAACTAATACTGAATTGTTCAATTAAGGGGTTGTTACCCTCGCCATATTTTAGTCAGTGATGCGCACTGAATATTTTTGAAAATGTTTTTTTTTGAAGAAATGAACACATATTTCACATAAATGTTATATTATCATGTTAATATCTAATTTAAAGCATTTTACGCGCAGTTATTATGCATCTTATGTTAAAATTGGTGAAATTGACTACCAAAATTTCGGGACATCCGTTCTTGTGGAAAAAGTCGATTACGAATGTTCCTAGTATTTTTCTGAGCAATACTACATATGCTAGTTTATGAGCCGAGAAATATTTTTTTGAAATTCAAATCCATTGCATCACAAATGATTTTGGAAGTTCAGACATTTATGGACAACTAAAAATTTTTCCCAAGTGGCCAGCACAGGCACTATTTTTTAACCCTTCAAGACACTGCCACAGTGAGAGGGAGACTTCAATATCATATGCTCCACTGTGCACAATTCACACTGGTCTTTACATGTAGACTGCTACATGCTAGGGCTTCTGTGTGCATTGGGCCATGACACTACTCTATTCACCTGATCAATGCAAATAATAACCCATATTTCCAAAGTGACAGTTTAAGATGTGAAATTCACACAGTGGTAGCATTTTATTAGTACAATTCATCTTTTGACATACATGGATCACAGGTATGATATCAAACATACCAGACAAGAAATGTCATGAATAAATAGTGTATTTGGTAGTATACTCCTTATCCATATGTTTATCTTACCAAGTTTGTACATGGAAGGTAAACAAGAACAAAATAAATCAAATATAATACCAATCAAAAAGATTATGAATTTATCATAATTGGCAAACAATATTGCACATGGCCACTTGATACACTGCCATTCAAATCTTCATAATGTATTTCTGACCTACACATGTGTATCAATAACAAATTTTTGATACATACAATGTGTTGGCCACTTTATCCATTAAAATATAAAATATGAAAATATTATTAATTGGACATTGAATCCCCAAATTGCTGTTGTATCAGATATCCAATTGTCTTATAGTGACATTACAATACCCAAAATGGTGGTGTGCAATTCTGTACAGGTGTTCCAGAATTACAGATCCAACATGCACTTAATTTGAATTTAAATATATATTGTTTTAATATACATGTATATATTGGTGCAAACTTCAAAACACAAGTTGTTGTTGTTATGCTTTGACATCCATATTGTTGGCCAACTGAATGATTGCTCCTGGGTGCCTGTCATTGGGGGATCAGTCAAGTGGTGTGGAGCTGCTATTGCCTGTCTTCTGATTGAGACTTGAACCAGGATTTATGGAGCTTCTGGTTGTGTTGTCTTCTGGCTGAGCTGTCAGGAAAGTGGTGTGGAGTTGTCAGCAACATCTGGAGTCATCTGGAGTCAGAAAAACATGAGATGATGGATTTGTCACATGGCACTCTATTCTGTTGCTGATACCAATCACATTGCCTTGAATTGATCATTGGAATATTACAATCAAGTAAACTTCTTGATTTAGAGAAATATATATATGTTGGTGATATGAATAACTCATATAGCTGCTTATTGATAATTACCTTATATACTTGTGCCAATCAGGGCACCTGATTTAAATTTCTTGACATACATATAGATATGTACATCTACATACAGTTTCATTTTGTTATCGAAATGTATTTAACCACGAACTTATGGAATATGTACTCATAGATACTTGATCAGTGTTGATAGAGACGGGGCTCCAATATACAGAATGCTTAAATTACATGTACGTACCTGAACAGATATAATATTATATTACCTATTTGTGAAAATGAACTCCCAATGTGCAAGAAGGGTTGAAAGAGGGTTAATAATCCGCCCCAGGACATGTGCTCGACGATTTTCCGTGTGGTTCCATGCGATCACTGACCAAGACTGGACTTGAGCAGCTAGTGAGTATTGCTCTTCACATTGAACTCAAAACCCTGTGCACGGATTTCAACGGCTTTCTCACCGGAGCGAATACAAACTCACGTGGTGAGCGATATGTCAGTTATCGTCTGGAAACATGGTTTTCAGTGTTTGTCAGTCCCCGATCTACAACAATTCTTTGTCTATGAACTAATATGTCTTCGATTATGTAATAATTCTGGGATTACCTCCGTCATATGCTGATATACATGCATAACGCATGGGACTGTTGGTGCCTCGCGGGAAAACATTTGGAGACGAAGCTACCGAATCTCATAGTCGCAAAATATGGTCTTCACAACCGAAGGAAATATTCCGAGGATGACCGCTACCAATTGATATCACAAAACACATGTAATGTGTCGTACTGCGAACATTTCCTGCCGTAGTCCCGTTCAGTATTCAGAAAGTGGATTATTTGGTGTGATCAATGGATTATACAGATCACCAGAATCGACATGACCAAAGATAAGTCTCGCGTAAGGATACATTAAACTTTGACCTGGGAAATATGTAAACACGATTTCGTGGCACCTGACGTTGAAAGTAGCCGATGTTCAGACTCAATTTTACGGGGGAAAACGCAATGTCACATGGCTGTGGATAGCTCGTTATGGAATCTTCGATGTACCAATCCCAAGTAAGTCAGCTATCCTTTGAAAATCCTCAAAATAATAGATGATATTTCAAGTCTGTGTGTTGTCCAAATCCACGTGATATTTTGAAAATGGCGCATTTCGTAAATGTGTCAAAGACAGTCGGGCATTTTGTGACAAATGTAGGCGGTAAATTCAAAAAGTAATTCTCGGCTCATAGACACTGACTGCTCCACTATGTAAAAAGTCGATGTATTCTAAAGATTACGTGGTTGATATTGAGAACGGATGTACCAACTTTATCGTTATGATCTGGAATGATCCAGACGTTTCAGGTCGAAGATTGTATTTTTCTAAAACAAGAAAATGACTCCTCTTTTCACTCCAACTGCAAAAAGTCACTTCGGGCTACCAGAAGTTTTATGACAAATGCTCATATTTTGTATGCGGTACTAAAGTCGTGAAATTTACTGCCAACAATCGGCAGGGTTTCACCATCTTAACGGTAAGATGTTTTCCTCTTCACCCCTATCGTCAATACATCCTATGTATTTTGCCCGAATTACAGATGACACATTGGATATGGGATCGCTATGATATGATCTGATAGTTTTCATCTTACAATCACAGATATATTGTCCGTGACCCACAAAGAATTGTATGTGTCCGAAATTGTGATGTGGTCATATATTCATATTAAGGTAACTCTGTTGATGGTTACCTCATGATTTTGAAGTTATCCTTTATGAGAATTGCATTCTCGTTCACATTTGCAAGTAATCATAATGCACTGTAATCATAAAGTCGCTATCTCATTGAGAGCCGGATCACCATGGGGGTATTTCGTTGAACCCCTGAGCCTTCCAGTTGGAAAACAACCGGAGCATCTCAGAGCAGTCATCCAAAACGGTGGCAACACGGTGGCAACAAGGTTTGACCGGTAGAGTTCTGGTGAAACTACGAAATCACACGGTTGAGTTACGGTGCCCTCACGGATGACCCCGGTGAACACCGGACCCAACACGATTCCGCATCCTGGAACAACACGGTATCGCCCCGGTCGAGCCCCGGAGCATCACAGTTCAACACAGGTCTTCCTGGAGGAGCTGTGGATAACGATAGTGGAGCTATGGATGAACACAGTGGAGCTAAGGTGTAGACACGGTACACCCCAGAGAGAGCTGCCAAGCCAGTAAGTCCCGGAGGTTTTTGACAGTCAAGAACCTCCATGGCGTCATCCCGGAAGACCACGGCACATCACGGTGCATCCCGGTCCTCCAAGGTGTCTCTACGGTGCCAACACGGTTCATGCAGACCACGGTAGAACCCGGTAGACTACCGGGATCCCAGTGAGACTGGGGCTTCGCGCTTTGTAATTGTAACGCCTGTAATCATAACGCGTTCAAGCAAACAGCAGATCACTGAATTTTCCAAGTGGTACATATACTGAAACTGCCAATACATTGTACAAATCATACACACGGATAGATCACAAGTGAAACTTATAGCAATATTCGTGAGTGTTTTTGAAAAGTTGCAGCACGAATTGTGGAGTAAATTGTTTGATATGTCGTGAAAGTTGCAGTTATATCCTGACGTTTGGTGATGAGACGTCCCTCAACTTATCACAGTAAACACAAACAAAAAGCCAGAAGATTGCAGGATGGTCAAGAAAAAAAAAGCTTGATTATGGTGTTAGTGCTGCGGTGGTGATGAAACGATATGTTCCCATACGTTCGACATGTTTTGACAGTGTATGAGGTAATATTTAAAGGTGTCGCCCACAGGTGCATCCACAATCAGAGGGAAATGTCGTTATGTATAAAAATAATGGGCCACGTTCACGTTCGAACATGGTGTATACGAAGGTTTTGTTTATACCACGTGACCTGACCTGGAAACATTCCCGAACTGGCTTATTATCGATATATAATTAAGCCAGTTCGGAAATGTTTCAAGGTCAGGTCAAGTGTTGCTTGGTTCCCGCCTAGCTGCGAATAAAGCAAGGTCAAGTGGTATAAACAAAACGTTCGTACACAGTGGCGCCGTGACCTCGAAGTAAACAAAGTGTTTAGTATTGTACAGACGAAATCGAGTATTGCATTGATGATAGTGACTCGACAATGGTAGCGTGACAGCATGGATTGGCTATGCTCATACCACTTGACCCTGACCCAATTCCACTGACCTAACCTGAAAACGTTTCTGAACTCACGTTATTCTATGTGCATATTGGCCCAAGTATCATATCCTGCGCCTTCCTCTATATTCAATAAGGATTAAAAAGGTGCGAGACGGATTAAATGGTACGTTTTCAGTGGACGAGTAGTATTAAGGAGCAGTGTACGGTACTTGGGCCGACCTGTTTAACAGACACAGCCCTCTTACTTCAATCTACTCAACACCATGACAACGCCCTAATCAACACCCTGGGCCCAAGTACCATACACTGCTCCTTAATACTACTCGTCCACTTAAAACATACCATTTAATCCGTCTCGCACCTTTTTAATCCTTATTGAATATAGAGGAAGGCGCAGGATATGATACTTGGGCCACACCGTGTATTAAAGTTGTTGTTTTCAACACTCAGCCTATTCCATTCAATGCATTCAACATTTGGACTGAATTCGTATGAATGTATTCAACACTGAGAGTGTATTCATTTCAGTGCGTTGAACATTTCATTGAATTGAGTGTATCCAACAACCAGACTGTAATCAGTTTACTGTTGTCACTAGATTAAATTCAATGAATTCATCACTTTAATTTATTTTCATAGTTTATTTAATGAAATCTATTCAACACATAAACTACATGTATATCGAATGCACTATATACAACGCTCAGACTGTATTCAATTTAATACATTCAACACCTTGACTATATTCAATGTACTAATATGCAATACCTGGATTTTATGCAATTCAAAGTATCCAACACTCAGACTGTACTCTATTCTTGTGCCTCGTCGCCACTAACTTTGTCATATCTCTAGTTGCCAAATATTTGCAGTCGGTTATTCCACTGATCAACAACAACAATTCTCCCGTCCTTAGTAGCAGCTACACCCACTGGACGGTTCAACTGTCCAGGGTCCGAACCAGGAGTTCCGAGTGTACGTATCAGAGACCCATCCGACCCGAGAACCTGGACTTGATTTCTATCAAAATCACTAACGATGATTACTCCCGTGTTTTGAATGGCTACTCCGAAAGATGTTCCCATGAGAATGGAACCACTCTCTTCGATGCAAAACATTTCTAAGAGAAAGCCTTCAGGTGAAAACACATGAAGTTCACTGGGCTGACTGCCACATGCAACAAGGATCTCGCCATTGGACCATCTTGCGACACTCCAGGGTTTCACAGGGGCTGTAGAAATTGTCTTGACTAGTTTTCCGTTGAGGCGCATGATGTGTATTTCACAGGCATCGCTGTCACAGATGTAGATGAAGTTTCCATCGGAAGTGACACCGCTTAAAAACTTGAACATGTCTGCTCCACCTCGCAGTATACGGATCACATCACCTTGTTCGTTGCATATCTTTATACGTCGATTGCAAGTGTCACAAATGATGACTTGTCCATTATCTGTAACAGTGATCCCTGATCTATCATCCAATAGGAAGTCACCTCGTTCACGTCCGTTTTGCCCAAACGTGCGCAAGGATTGTCCAGAAGAGTCGAACACCTGAATTCGGTCATTTTCGCTATCTGTGACAAACATGTCCCCACTGACAGGCGATATGGCTATACAAGCTGGATGATCGAATTCACCAGGTTCAGTGCCCAGGCGACCGATGACTACGTGGTTTGCGTCACCGCTTATGAGGTCCACAAGTGGAGGAGCAGGCGTGCTGTGTACTGCGATGTCCAACGTCCCCAATGGATGGTGTCCTTCAGGTAACGCTCGGAGTTCATTATCATCGGCGGGCAATATCCCGCCAGTAGCCATCGTGACGTCAGCCCCTGCAACCGTGCGAAAATATCAGTGAAGATATACGAGATACGTTCAACAGGCGTTCTCAAATGTCTCTGGCAGACTGGCACCAAATCATAGTTCCGACAAAATAGCATTAGGGGCCCATGTAGCGCAGCTTACTATTGTAGCCGTCATATCAGGGCTGCGTCCTCACGGCGTGCTTACCGCGTCTAAGAAAAATGCAGAACGCCGAAGTGCACGCGGTAAGGTCTCGTACAACGCAGAAGCATCTCCGTGGCATGCACGCAGTAGGATCTTCGTAGAATCGCCGTGCGGTCTTTTAGCGCGCCGCAAGAGCTCTGTGGGAGCGCCACAGGGACACGCATAAAGTTTATGTTTATAAGCTTTACACAAGATTAGCAGCCACGCTTCAAACGTTCAGGGCACGCCGTCCGCGCAATGTGTGGTCCGTGGGTGCGCAGTGGCATCTTCTAGCACGCAATGGGCACGCCGTGAGCACGCAGTAGATCGCCATCTAGAACGCAGTGAAAACGAGGTTGCACTCCACAGACGCTCCATGGGAACGCCACGATCGCCAAACGGACGCGGTGACATCTCCATGCGGAAAAATATAAATTTCACTCGCCACGATTTTCGTCATTTTTCCTGCGACCCGATGGCGTTCTGGGAAATTTAACGACGCCGGGCCAACTCCGTGGGATCGCCGTTAGTGTGACGGCAACTTAATTCTTCTGAGTTCAATGAAGAATAAAATATGCCAGACGGATTAAATATGGTATACATTCAGTGGGTGAGTAGTATTAACAGAGTAAGGTGCGCTACTTGGGCCGCATTAGGTCACGCCCCCTTGGCAATCACGGAAAAGGTCCCACAAAATGCCAGACATCTGTCCCATGAGCTGGTTTGTTTGTGGGACTCGATACGCATCACTGCGTTTGGGAGCAATATTTGGCATTCTTTGATTGGCTACTAAATATGGAAGTGTGAATATTCATGTATCATCGGAACTATGAACTGTGTTGTGAAGATGTGTATAATTGCAAACATGCAGATGACCAGATACATGCAACTAGTCATACTGCAAGAAAAAGAACTTTGCATAATCCTTTTACTACGGAGCCTCTGATTGGACATGGAAGACATATTTTTAGCACAGTGTCATTGCATTTCCTCGCAATATATTATTGCCTTCCCTCGCGATCTTATTTTGCTCCCTTGCATTCCGGATTGAGTTTCTTTCAATCCGGACCGCGTTCCCTCGCGATCTTGTTGAAAAACCTTCTCAGGAGTCATGGACGTCAGCACAATGAAGGCTATTGCGATCCAGACTGAGAGGGAACGCAATAAGATCGCGAGGGAACGTGATCCGGAATGCGATGAAACGCGACCTGGAATGCGAAGTAACGAGATCCATATCGCGACGGAAAGCAATAACATTACGAGGGAATGTAAAAACGATATGTCCAAAAAAAATATTTCTTTCATGTTCTTTCAGCGGCGCCATATTTTTTAGACTTGAAGGTTAGGAAACTCAATCACATAATGCAAACAATGCCGTGACATTCTAAATTTTATGAATGTGACTACTTATTTCCTTGATCGCCATGCCTTTTTTTTACGAGGGATGACAGCGAAATTTTCGCAGCCACATTATTTCCCAGAAACATCCCTTAAAGTGATATTTGCAGTGAGCTATGTAAGCTATGACATTCTAAATTTTATGAATGTGACTACTTATTTCCTTGATCGCCATGCCTTTTTTTTACGACGGATGACAGCGAAATTTTCGCAGCCACATTATTTCCCAGAAACATCCCTTAAAGTGATATACTTGCAGTAAGCTATGTATTTTCCCATACCTTTCTGATCGAACGAAGAAAACATTTATAAAACAGTTATATATTATCTGCACTTGTATGCCCAAACAGACGCCCCTTTCTAATTAATTTCGTTGTGACTTTCTGATGGAGATATTTTGAGTTTGTTTACATTACCGCCGCTCTCGGTGCTGTGTATCCCTTGATGCAGTGCGATTCCAGCTTACTCGTATATGTTCGAGCCAATCGAGCGTAAACTAGGTCAAGACAGAGGTAACTCTGAGTGGCGCACAAAACAAAAAAAAGCGGCTGCTAGTACTGTCATATGCTTGATTTATCCATCTCATCAAGCAAAGTTTGTTTTGTAACCTATTACTGAGACCACAGGCCTATATGAAATTGATTTGGAAAAAATAGTTTTCCTGCCAATATCACTTTAAACGTCGACACAGTTTTAATTAGGTTGGTGTCTTCACTTTGTTGCCTTATTTTTACCAGTACGTGGCATTTACAGACTTGAAAACCAAACAAAAGTACACAAATACTGGAAATAAAGCGTGGGAAGTGCGATATTTCAGCTGCAACCACTCTGTCTGTTGACAGTTTGGACGTATTTGTCTCAACACGTGATTGGATTACCCAATCAGGGACAGGGCGCATAAATGCTACAAAAAGGCATAAGTCGCACAAGAAATGTTTCATTGATATCCATCTATATCGATTGGTGTGCATGTGTTTATTTGTCAAGAATACTGATCGCACTGAGTCAGGATTGTCGGAGTGCAACTTCATAGGGCTCTGCCCGGAGAAAGGGTTAGAATGTGACCTCGATCTGCTATCACTGGACTATCATTGGTTATTGTAATATTTTTTTAACAGTACATACTCACGTTTCTGTGTATACAAACATCTAGTCCAGATTGTCTAAATGCTGGGCAAAATACTCGAGTAGCTGCCGGTATTACCTGTGCAGGAAGGACAAGGTCCGCTTGTTATTTAATATTTGCGTAATTTCCCTGTGTCGTGTCTGCAGGTCTCATTGACGAGAAGTTTAAAAGTATTCAGGCGCGTGTGTACACGCCTATATTTATATACAATGACGTCGTGTGGATTTTATGTACATTGGCGAGCCCGTGTATCGCAGGTTACTCCTTGTTCTAAATTCAACGAGGTTTGAAAATGAGCCAGAGGGATTAAATGGCAATCATTCAGTGCGTGAGCAGTTCGCGGGATCCCCAAAATTAAGCCCCTCGGAGTTTACCTCCATGGGCCTATGGATACAAGAGGAGTACTACCTTGTGTACGTCCATGAGCCTATATTCGATTTAAAATTTCAGGCCCAGGTATCACACGCTGCGCCTCAATACCACTCGGCCACTAAATGAATGCCATTTAATCCGTCGGTCACCTTTCAAATCCTCATTGGATTTAGAAGAAAAGCGCATGATACGACACTCGGGCCAATTTTTAACGCAAACAGGGGTACGTGGGCCTACATTTAGGGAGATCGTATGTACAAGGTTTTAAAGTGATAATACAAAAAAGTTTATAGGGCCTGTAAGTCACGTGCCGTTACGGTGTGATTCTGGTGGCAAACAAACATACACATTTTGTGCTATCTGAGTAATTTGAGTTTTAAATGGAGTTCTACTCATATTAAACGCCATGTGGGCCCAAGTATCATACACTGCGCCTTAATACAACTCGTCCACTGAATGCATGCCATTTAATCCGTCTCTCACCTTTTTAATCCTTATTGAATATAGAAGAAGGCGCAGCGTATGATACTTGGGCCAAAATGGGCCAGTGTTTTTCGCCACCGGAAATCACACCATGATATCACGTGACTTACAGGCCCTATTAGATCCCACAATTCGCTCTTGCTTTCTCCTGATGTGAATTCGACACGTCGCATTGCAAAATCCGGCTGAGCACCTTTCCTCCCTGTCACAATTTCAATACCCCGATTACCGTAACATACGTAGGCTAATCGTAGAAAATCAGCCAAATAGCTAAGATAGGTTACCAGACAATGGTAAACTGACAAACTCCGAAAATTCTTCAGCTCGATGGCTGTTTTGAGATTTCATTTTTTCCTGTAGTATACACCCAATTTCACAATATTCCATCGAGCGGTTTCAGAGGAGGAGACGTCTTCAAAGTTGAAAAAAATTGCTAGAAAAAAGAGGAAGAAATTCAAACTTCTAAAACGATCAGTTTTGGAGACTATCCTCCAGTATAAACATACCAAGTTCCAAAATATTCCATTAAGTGGTCTAAGACAAAAAAAGACCCAGACTTGTGAAAAAAGACTTATGAGAAAAGTCTGGGTGTTTTTTTTTTCAAATTGCGGGGTTTTTTTTCCATTTTGAAAACAATGCGATAATTCCAACAAAAATATCCCGTTCTTGCAGTATTCTTCAGTACTTTGGTTCAAAATTTCAGAAACATTCAACTGCAAACTTTAAAGATACATTTTTTTCCAATTATCAATAGTTAGCATATCTTTTTAAAGTTAAAAGAATTTGAAAAAAAAATAAATAAAAGAGAAATTCAAAATTCTGAAAAAAATTGTTTCTGGGGAATATCCCATAGTATCCGCATACAAAATTTCAGAAGATTCCATCAATTGGTCTCTGAGGAGAAGACGTTTGAATCTTGTAAAGTACAACATGGGGCTTTTTTCGACGAAAATAGCCACCATTTTGAAAAAAAATCTATAACCAAAAAATCATTCTCTCTCGCAGTATTCTTCAGTATAATGGGTCAAATTTTCAGAAAGATTTGACTGTAAAATTTAAAGATAATTTTTTTAAATAATTGGCATTTTTTTCGAAGTTAAAAATATTCACCAAAAAAAAAATTAAAGGAGAAATTCAAAATTCTAAAAATATCAGTTTGTGGGAACCGTCCCATCGTATCAGCATACAACGTTTCAGAGATTTCAGATTTCTCTGAGGAGAAGACGTTTGAAAATTGCAAAGTCCAATATGGGGCGTTTTTTCAACAAAAAATGCCGCCATTCTGAAATCAGTTCGAAAACCGAAAAACTAAAAACTACCACTTTCTTGAAATATTCTTTAGTATCTTCGTGCAAAATTTCAGAAAAATTTGACTGTAAACTTTGAAGATAAAATTTAAGACGCCGGACGCCAGACACCGAATGACGGACGCAACGCCATGCCAATAGGTTATCAGATCAAAGGTCTGGTAACCTAAAAATGACGGAGAGAGTGTTGCTCAGAAAAGTTTCAGGCCTATTGTCCAAGGAGTGTTATGCATCAATGAGAAATAAAGTTACTGAACAGATTCGGAGAAAACGACCGTCAAAGTCCAAAAGTTTTCGTCAAAAACGGCCGCCATTTTGAAGAAAAATGCAAAAATAAAAAAAAATAAAAAATACCTCCTTCTCAAAATATTTTCAGGCATTTTTGTGCAAAATTTCAGAAAGATTCGACCATAAACTTTAAAGATAAAATTGTCACCGGACGACGGACGGACGCAACGCCACGGCAATAGGTCATCAGACCATAGGTCCGGTAACCTAATATAAGTAAATTCTCATCGTGGTTAGGGTATTGTACGGAAGCGTAGAAGGGCCACCCAGGAAATTTTTTTTTTTTAAATTCCCGACTTAGTAACTCGATAATATCGACTTAGTATCTCGATAATATCGACTTATAACTCGATAATATCGAGTTAGTATCTCGATAATATCGACTTAGTGTGGAACAGGCACAGGAAGGACTTTTTTTTTTAAATTCCCGAGTTAGTAACTCGATAATATCGACTTAGTATCTCGATAATATCGACTTAGTATCTCGATAATATCGACTTAGTATCTCGATAATATCGACTTAGTAACTCGATAATATCGACTTAATATTTTAGGGTTGTCCGGCCCATGTGTACATGTATGTATAATGTACGTGGGTAACCAATAACGACTGTGTCAATTGGCGTATATGTCCACGTGTGAACATTGAAATAAATGATATCTAAAATGAAAACTTTCCCCTCTGATGTAAATATCAATTACATTAATTACATAATAGAGTTCTAACAGTATTTGACCCTCATATAAAATCAGTATTGTTTATTTGTTATCTCATTATGTATTTGCACCAGCAGACTATACATCATGTGCTGTGATTTAAGTCGAGATACTAAGTCGATATTATCGAGTTACTAAGTCGATATTATCGAGATACTAACTCGATATTATCGAGTTACTAAGTCGATATTATCGAGATACTAACTCGATATTATCGACTTACTAACTCGATATTATCGACTTACTAACTCGATATTATCGAGTTACTAACTCGATTTTATCGAGTTACTAACTCGATATTATCGAGATACTAACTCGATATTATCGAGTTACTAACTCGATATTATCGACTTACTAACTCGATATTATCGACTTACTAACTCGGGAATTTGAAAAAAATAAATCTTCCTGTGCCTGATCCACTCCTAAGTCGATATTATCGAGATACTAAGTCGATATTATCGAGATACTAAGTCGATATTATCGAGTTACTAAGTCGGGAATTTAAAAAAAAATAATTTCCTGGGTGGCCCTTCTAGGCTTCCGTAGGTATTGTGACGGCATACCCATAAAGAGTTTTGGTCATGTTCGAAACCTCTGATCTGCGATTTCCAATCATAAGAAGTTGCAGATGGGTCGTATCATTTCATGGTTGCATCACTTTGTCGTACATAATCGCGGGAAAACGAGGGTGAGTTCTCATTGCTGTCACCCGCAGCTGCAAAAGGCGTCTGTTTAGGGAAGGGGAATGATCCGTCAAAATCTTCAATGCGAAATGTCTCGTTCAAAAAGGAGATAAAGCCGGTCGTGCCATTGTCAACAACGGAGTGCGGGCTTTGCATGATGAATACTCTCCCCGGGGGGGGGGGGGGGGGATTAATGCTGCGTTCAAACCAATTTGTGAAGACGGTGTTTCCCCGTTCACCACCAATGATTTGCATTCACACTGTAAGCCATGTTACCAACGGTGTTCACCCTCGGCGAAGTGGGAATTTTTTCAGCGCCTTCATTTTCACCGCCAGTGAAAAGCTGCCGGTGGTTAATGATGCTGCGTACAAACCAACACGCACCGCCTGTGACAGTCGATGTCACCGGCGATGTGCACCGTCTTCACAACTTGAATTGAACGCATCATAAGGCAGATGTTCCCAATGGTAACATGCTCTGCGGATGTGGAACAGCGCATGTGAAATTATTCGAACAAAAACTTCTCATCCTGGATACACGAAGCACTACCATGTAACGGCCGATGTTTCGATTTTAGATCGGCAATGTCGAATTCATCGAACGTCGGCTGGCGAAAACACTGAAAAATATTTGCTGAATCCATTGCAGCCCCCCCCCCCCCCCCCCATGCAGTGCCCATCCATTCAAGAAATTCTGGCGAAGTTCTGAAAGTGAAGTATCTCGGCCACGTTACTCTGCGTGTTTGTGAACGCAGCTTCGGAGAAATCACTGGCGGGTGACAAGTATTCACCACGTGTACTCTGCATTGTCGTATCCGCATCGATCGATGCGCTATGATACGAGTTAGTGTACACGAGCGCCCATGACCATATCTAGACGTGTCCTATACAGTATTGTGCACAATAATTTATTGCGTGCTGTTGTGCTTGGTAACTCAGAAAGGCCGAGTGAATACTAGCGGTCGCTGAGACTTGTGTATACCGTAGCCGTGATACAGGGAGCCTCCAGGAATGATAAGTGGACCGACCTCATCCTCTAGGGTAAGGTAAAATACAGGTATCTTCCGTGTATTATTTAACAGAATTTGACAAAGCATGAACATATTCATATGCACAGATAGCACAATAAGTAGGCCTAAGCTCAATATTACAGTTACTTCTATGTGTGGAATCTTCCATGCAGTAGGTTAGCGTTTACCGGTTACCGGGTTATATAATCTAATCGTCAACTCCAGGTGCGGATTCAGGATTTTAGGAAAGGGGGAAGGGAGGGGGGGGGGGGGTGGGGCGACGAGATTGAGATGTTGGATATTAGCCCTACCTTATTGAACGAGCAGAGCAAGTGAAACGACCGAGCAAAGCGAGAGAGCAAGGCGGCAGGGGGTCTGGGGCCCGCTTAAGGGCCCCACAAGCTATAGCCTTCTAGGCAGCCAGAGATGCATTCTAGTGCTTTTCTTGGGCTCAAATCTGATTTTTTCAAGCATACATTTTGAAAGAAAATTCTACGATTGAATGCTGCCTAATCCTGAAAAATGTCTGGAATATCCCCCTTATATATCACTTCGCACCATTTTTCGCACGTTTTTCTGTATGTTTCTCAATGTATTATGTTTGGTTTTTCTTTAACATCCAAGATGTTGAAGAAATTTTGGGGAGGTAAAACACCAAAGCTCATTCGGTGTGTGTAACACTCACTAGTAAATCTAATCTGCTCGCTCAATCGAACATCCTAGGTATATTACAACTGCCTGTGGCACCGAGCAGCCTGGCCCAGTTTAAAATGGTCCATCATAGATCTATTTGTTGCAAGCGATCCATACAGACTAATGCTTACAATACAGTAGGGGAACTGCGAACGCTTCAAAACAGAGATATACCACCTGATTTGGCAGTGCGCGTTTTTGAATTGCGAGCTAAAAACGTTTCAATCAATCAACAGATGGCGCCACCGGGTGTTTCAACTTACCCCGTGTTTCAACGTGCCCCGGTCTCCCCTACTCGGTAGAATGAGCTAGCTGATATGACCAAATGTTGTGTGCAAGCTGTTAGAACAATTATTACCCTGGGTGTTCAGCTAAATTCTCCCGTGCATGTTATCCCGCTTGACACGGGATCCCCTTCCCCCCCCCCTGTTCTAAATGACCTATGGTTCGTTGTTGGTCCCGATTTTGGATTATAGGGGTTATCCAGAAATATGATTGGATATACAATTATGTACTTGGATAATACACATGACTAATATAGATCTACTTCCCCAAAGGCAAATCAATGTACATGTAACTTTCCTCCGCTTTTTGCCGACAGATTTGGCTTGGTTATATGGTAACTCAGATGGGGTCTGGAGCCGGATTTGTGATGAAAGGGGGGCCGGAAACCCCCCTCCCCCTAAATCCGCCCCTGAACTCACAACCTCTATTTTTGAGCTTTCTAGGTCATTTTAATATAGATTAATAGTTATTGAAAATGAAGCATACATGTGGCAACCTAAGTCAATTAAATGATGTTATTATTATTTCCAAGTATTTCGTTCAAAATTTTACGGAGATTGGACCATAAATCTAAAACATTAAAATTTAGACGACAGACCAAGATGGACCAATAGGTTATCAGGCATGAGACTCATTGCCTTGATACATGTGTTGGAACGTCGTAAAGATTTCTTTACAAAAAAAAAGACAGATAGAAACCAAGTATAAAATAATCAGTTTATTATGACAATATATTTCAAATTATAGGTGACGAAGCTTAGATCCATAAAATTTAGATTGTTTCTTTATGGCAGTATGACTAGCTGTATGCCATTAGTCGAGAGTGGCAGATATTTTCTCTTGCGTCCAACACATCAATGAAACATAAATACTGCCTTAGCCATTCACGGCATTCAGAATAGATGACATTGTCTTCACTGATATTTTTTGCTCGATTACAGTAGCTGACGTCACGATGGCTACTGGAGGAATATTACCCGTCGAAGATGATGAACTCAGAGCGTTAGCTGAAGAATACGGAACGTGTGCAATATGTCTAGATTTGGCGAAGGACCATCGAGCTTTGGCTTGTCAACATGTGTTCTGTTTGACGTGTATTGGGCCACTCGTACAAAACAGTCACATCAAGTGTCCTTCTTGTCAGGAAGTATTGACTCTCAATGGCAACATCGAGCAACTGCCGAAGAACTTGTTCCTGAATGGTATCATGGCGAAATTCTGCGAGACATGCATCAACAAGCGCAGAGTTGTCTACTGTGGACACTGTTCCTTGTGGCTCTGTGAGTCTTGTCACAAGTCCTGCAGAGATACCATTGATTCTGAGGTCAAATGCCTCTGTTCACGTTCTGAGGCAGTTCTCTCCAGACAGCACAAGTTTGCAATTGACATTGAAAGAGCGAAAGCGGGAAACCAATCAAACATTGCAACGCTATCGAATGAGATTCGAGAGCATAGCGATAAACTGGTAGCCAAGCTGAGAGAAGAGGAACAGAATTTGCTGGAGCATTTAAGATCAGAATGCAGGGCAAATGAACAAAAATTGGAAAATCTCCTGGTATTCGGTAAAGTCTTGACTTCACAGATTTCCCAAAAGATGAAAGTGACGAGTGACTTCACGAAGGACCTTGATCAGTACAATGATCTGAATAAAACTAGCAAGGAATGGCATCAGATGATGAAATACGAGTCTTGGAAGGGACACAGAGGGGTCAACAACATCACCTTTGTCCCAAACAAGGAGATGCTAACAGACGTTCAACCCAGTCTACTGGGGAAGTTGGACATTGATACACCCAGCACGCCTGCACCTCCACTTGTGGACTTCATTTGTGGTGAACCAAACCGAATAGTCATCGGCCACCAGGGCACTGCACCCGGTGAATTCAATTCTCCATCCTGTGTGGCAATTTCGCCTCTCAGTGGAAACATGTTCGTCACAGATAGCGACAATGACCGAATTCAGGTGTTTGACTCTACTGGACAATTCATGCGCACGTTTGGGCAAAACGGACATGAACGAGGTGACTTCCTGCTGGATGATAGATCAGGGATCACTGTTACAGAGGATGGACAGGTAATCATTTGTGACACTTGCAATCGACGTGTAAAGATATACAGCGAACAAGGTGATGTGATCCGAATACTGCGAGGTGGAGCAGACCTGTTCAAGTTTTTGAGCGGTGTCACTTCCAATGGACACTTTATGTACGTCTGTGATAGTGATGCCTATCAAATACACATCATGCGCCTCGACGGAAAACTAATCAATACAATTTCTACAGCCCCTGTGAAACCCTGGAGTGTCGCAAGAAGGTCTAATGGCGAGATTCTTGTTGCATGTGGCAATAATCCTGGTGAACTTCGTGTGTTTTCACCTGAAGGGTTTTTCCTGGATATGATTTGCATTGGAGATACTGGTTCCATCCGCCTGGAAAAACCCTTCGGAGTAGCCATCCAAAACACGGGAGAAATCGTCGTTAGTGATTTTGAAGGAAATCAAGTTCATGTCCTCGGGTCGGATAAGTCTCTAATACGTACACTCGGAAGTCCTGGTACAGACCCGGGACAGTTTGACCGTCCAGTAGGCGTAACTTCTACCAATGATGGGAGAATTGTTGTTGTGGATCAGGGGAATGACCGACTACAAATATTCAGCAACTGGAGATATGACAAAGTTACTGGTGAACAGGCACCAGCATAGAATACAGTTTTGGTGCTGGATACATTTGAATTACTTACAGTTTGAGTGTTTAATATATTGAAATAAATACAGTCAGAATGTCTAATATTCTAAATGAAACGAATACAGTGTGGGTATTGCGTGCATTGAATTCAATAATTGAATTATTGTTGAATACATTGAGTTTAATGTATTCAAAGTGATGAATATATTGAGTTCAATACATTCCTTTTGTTGAACACATTGAATTCAATGAGTCTGATTGATGAATTCATGTACTTCAATACGGGCTAATTGATGAATACATTGAACTTGATATAGCGTCTGAATACATCGGATTTATTACAGTTTTGTTGATAAATGCACGATTTAATACAGCTTTATTGATGAATACATTGAGTTAAGTACAATGTTAGCATTGTAAGCAATGTATGATGTAAGCAATGTATTAATGGACCAAAATATAACCATCATATAATAATAGTTATCATTTGTATATATGGGACATTAGTATGAGAATCTGTAAGTATATTTGTCTGTAAGTTGGATATGAAAATATAGCAGGCGTTTGATTTGTGACATCTTCCGGTTGTCATTTCATAGTGTGTATTCCATCTTTTCTGTGTGTAATAATTTGTTTACACTTGTGTTAATTTTTAAATATTACTGATTGTTCAGTTAGTTCCCAATATTCAATTCATGCTTAAACTTTAATAGCTTAATATCATTGTCGTTGTGAAGCGTCACTTGATGTTGTGTGGAGCTTATTCTCCTCAAAACTAGTTTGAAGCCATTATTTATTGTACAGTTGTGGTAGTTGACCCTGGTATAGTATTTTGTATACTCCTGGTCTCTAGTATTTGTGTTATTTCGGATGTTTGGTTGCATGTTGCTATGCTTCTTTTTTATATCTGCCAATTGTACGATTATTGCTTATTGGTTCCACTTGTAATAGTCTAAAAATCAGTATTCCGATTCTATTCAGAGTTCAGCAAAAAAAAAGAAATATTTTCACATATCATAATGTCGAGGACAACATTTATTGTTGCGGGGCAGCATGTGACCGGGTGTATATTGTGGGTTTATGCTCAAGTTATATAGTAATTAAGGCATTTCGGCAGAAATGCCTTTATGGTTTTAGCAGAATTTTTTTTTTTTTTTTTTTTTTTTTTCTTCTTCCGCCACTTTTGGTTTCCGGACGATAACTTTAGATTGCCTTGACGGATCCTCGTCAAATTTTCACCACAAGTCAGAAATGATATGTGGAAGAACCCTATTCTTTTTGAGCCGGATCCGAGGTCCGTGAGGTCCGTGAGGATGAAATCAAGGCTAATTTTGAGACTTGGTTTCCGGACGATAACTGGAAAAATATTTACGCAATAGTTGCAGAACTCTGCATGGAGGTTCATATGCCACCAGGGAAGAACCCTATTGATTTTGGGATCGATCCGTCGAACGACCTTTGACCTAGAGGTCGAAATAATTTTTTGCTGATTCATCCTTGAGGCTTCCTGCATATCTCAGAAACCGTGCATCGTAGAGCGAAACGGACGTTATTTTCGGACTCGTCGCCCTAGACAAACATCTCTAGGGTGTATTATTTTTTTTTGATCCGGCTCCGAGGTCCGTGAGGTCCTTGAGGATGAAATCGAGGCTGATCTTTGAACTTGGTTTCCGGACGATAACTCGAAAAATATTCAGGCAATAGTTGCAGAATTTTGCACGGAGGTTTATATATCAACAGAGAAGAACCCTATTGATTTTGGGATCGATACGTCAAACGACCTTTGACCTAGAGGTCGAAATAATTTTTTGCTGAGTCATCCATGAGGCATCCTGCATATCTCGGAAACGGTGCGTCGTAGAGCGAAACGGACGTTATTTTCGGACTCGTCGCCCTAGACAAACATGTCTAAGGGGTATTATGGATGAACTTTGACCTTGACCTTGAATTTTTTTGCCGAGTCGGCATTTTTCGTTTTCGTCGATATCTCGGAAACGGTGCGTCGTAGAGCGAAACGGACGTTATTTTCGGACTCGTCGCCCTAGACAAACATGTCCAAGGGGTATTATGGATGAACTTTGACCTTGACCCGAAATTTTTTTGCCGAGTCGGCATTTTTCGTTTTCGTCGATATCTCGGAAATGGTGTGTCGTAGAACGAAACGGACGTTATTTTCGGACTTGTCGCCCTAGACAAACATGTCTAAAGGGTATTATGGATGAACTTTGACCTTGACCTTGAATTTTTTTGCCGAGTCGGCATTTTTCGTTTTCGTCGATATCTCGGAAACGGTGCGTCGTAGAGTGAAACGGACGTTATTTTCGGACTCGTCGCCCTAGACTAACATGTCTAGATGGTATTATGGATGAACTTTGACCTTGACCCGAAATTTTTTTGCCGAGTCGGCATTTTTCGTTTTCGTCGATATCTCGGAAACGGTGCTTCGTAGAGCGAAACGGACGTTATTTTCGGAATCGTCGCCCTAGACAAACATGTCTAAGGGGTATTATGGATGAAGATTGACCTTGACCCAATTTTTTTTTGCCGAGTCGGCATTTTTCGTTTTCGTCGATATCTCGGAAACGGTGCGTCGTAGAGCGAAACGGACGTTATTTTCAGACTCGTTGCCCTAGACTAACATGTCTAAGGGGTATTATTGATGAACTTTGACCTTGACCCGAAGTTTTTTTGCCGAGTCGGCATTTTTCGTTTTCGTCGATATCTCGGAAACGGTGTGTCGTAGAGCGAAACGGACGTTATTTTCGGACTCGTCGCCCTAGACAAACGGGGTATTATGGATGAACTTTGACCTTGACCCGAAATTTTTTTGCCGAGTCGGCATTTTTCGTTTTCATCGATATCTTGGAAACGGTGTGTCGTAGAGCGAAACGGACGTTATTTTCGGACTCGTCGCCCTAGACAAACATGTCTGAAGGGTATTATGGATGAACTTTGACCTTGACCTTGAATTTTTTTGCCGAGTCGGCATTTTTCGTTTTCGTCGATATCTTGGAAACGGTGCTTCGTAGAGCGAAACGGACGTTATTTTCGGACTCGTCGCCCTAGACAAACATGTCTAATGGGTATTGTGGATGAACTTTGACCTTGACCCGAAATTTTTTTGCCGAGTCGGCATTTCTCGTTTTCGTCGATATCTCGGAAACGATGCTTCGTAGAGCGAAACGGACGTTATTTTTGGACTCGTCGCCCTAGACAAACATGTCTAATTGGTATTATGGATGAACTTTGACCTTGACCCGAAATTTTTTTGCCGAGTCGGCATTTTTCTTTTTCGTCGATATCTAGTATATATTATAAATTAATCATCACACCGAAATGCCTCCAAGGCATCTTTAGGCCTTGACGTCTAGTTATTACAGTAATTGTCATATCTGCTGTAGTACGGTAATTTCACTGGTGATGTTGTTTCCATTGTAAGAAACTATATAAGAAGACAATGGCTCCAACTTAAGTTCAACCGCCACTCGCCAGTCTAACAGTCATTAGCGTACCTGTATTGTACAACCCTGTGCATAAACTGCACTGATTCTACCTGTATGTCCTGGAGTCCACTTCCAAGCGGCGACTGTGATACTTAACTGTTTCTCGAATTTGGGTATCTTTAGTTTTATAATTATATGAATATGTGACGTTTGGTAATGACTTGTTTTCGGTGTGGCCCAAAAAACCTGGTTTCTCTGATCGTATAGACTTTATGTAACTCCCGCTCGTTGTGATTCGAGAGCCGTCACTAAATTGGTGTCCCCCAACGCTGGTGTATCATCACTCCGTAGCTTACCGGCTTCACTTAGGCAAGAAGCAACTCAGATGTAAATAAATTGAAGATTTATATACATCAAATCAACTTACAATTGTATGGCTGGTCACCCACGTGACGTACAAATATGAAGTTCAGACATGGAGCACTGTATGATCACATTTCAAAAATAAATAGTGCACGAGGGCACAACTAAAAAGAGTTCTTAGCCGGCGGCGTCTCTCTGTCCCTTCCCGTTGAAGTTTCCCGTCCCGTTTAGTCGAATGGTTTCTCCAGGTAGTCGGTCTAATCCCGGTTGACTCTAAGGCCCTGAAGAAGGAGTCGTCCGCACGGAGTTCGTCGAGTCCCTTGGCTGTGGCGGTGACGATCTCCCCACGGTCGATGTCGCTGTTGCAGTGCTCTCAGAGCGGCCGTCCGCTCTCCCTTATATAGCCAGGGTGGCTGCGCGCGCATCTTCGTCCGCGAACGTATCTTCCGCACTCTTCTCCACGTGGTGAAGACTGCGTCCGCGAACGGTTCTTCCGCGAAGGCTCCTCTTCCGCGAACGGTGCTTCCGCGACTGATGCTTCCGCTGACGATGCTTCCGCAATCGTGCTTCCGCGAACGGTTCTTCCGCGAATGATGCTTCCGCTGATGATGCTTCCGCAATCGTGCTTCCGCGAACGGTTCTTCCGCGAACGGTGTCTTCGCAAGTGGACTTTGTAGATCACGTGACCGTTCCTAACGAACGTTTCAGCGCGGCAGTTGCATGGTTTTGTTACAACTCCACCCTTTCTGGAGATCAACGTCCCCGTTGATCCTTTCTCTCTCTTCTTTTCTCTTCTTCCTCCTTCTTCGTCTTTTCCTGCCTGTCTGATGTTTACAGGGCTCTCTCCCTCCACTTCACTGGCGATCCACCTCGCTTTCGGACGTCTCCGCCAGCCTGTCCCGAGTGTCTGTATATGCTCGGAGCTGTTCCCGGAGCAGCTTGGTCTCTCGGACGTGGGCTCGCAGCTCCTTCCGGTGGCTCTTCTCTCGTTGAGAGGCCTCCCCTCGCAGCTGCAGCACCTCGGCCTCGAGCTGTCTCTGCTCCTCCTTGGCTTGGAGCCGAGCCTCCGCTTGGGTGAGGTGGCGTCGTCCCATGGCTATCGTGGATGCCAGGTCCTCCAGGGCCTTCTCTCCGGCAGTGACCGCTCTGCCCAGGCCCTCCACATACGGTCGCAGTTGGTCCTCCTCCTCCGGAACGGGCTTGAGGTACCAACTCAGGTCTAGGGGCTTGTAGGTAGGGGCCGAGTCTCTGGGAACGGGGGGTCCGTCGTCCTCGGGGGTGGGGGCCTCCGGGGATTCCGCCTCTCTCCGCTCCTGCTGAGACTCCGGTTCCTCTTCGCTATTCGGGGGGTCGTCCTCGGGGTCTGGGGCGTCCTCTGACCTGGGGGCGTCCTCCCGGGGGCTTGACGGCGTGGAGCTGGTCGTCCCGCTGGCCGCAAAGCTGACAGTCTTCAGCTCAGGGGCAGACACAGTAGTCGGACCATCTCGGGGGTCGGACACGGGCGTGTCGGTCGTCGTCCTCCTCCGTCCTGGCTTGAGGGTGTTGCCGCTGGCATGCGACGTCTCATGCCGGTCTCTGTCAGCTCGGCGGGCGAATCGCTGGCTGCACATCTTGCAGAGGTGCCGCCCCTCCTTCTGCGTGTGTTTGGTCGCCACGTGTCGGCTAAAGTTGGATGCCGTCACGTGGATCCGGCAGGGGCTGCACCAGCGTCGCCCTCTCTCGGTGGACAACTTCCGGGCAGGGGACCGTCGACCTCCTCGGGGCTCCTCACGACGCTCCCGGCTCCTCGAGCGCTCCCGCTTTCGGTCAGGCTTGGTAGGTGGGTCGCTCATCTTGTCGACTTCAAGGGGCAGAAAGTCAGCCAAGTCGAAATCTGGAACGTCCCCGAAATCTTCGTCTGCAAATGCGGGTATCTCAATGATCTGCAGAGTTGGTGTGTTCATGGTTGAAGTGATGACGGAATCGTAGGCCGGCCTGCTTATATAGAAAAGGCGCGGATCAGGGATCTGGGGGAAAAAGCATTGTCGTGGAACGAAATAACGTTTTTCGCTTGCTTCCGCGAACGGTTCTTCCGCGAACGCTGCTTCCGCGAACGTGCTTCCGCGAACGGTACTTCCGCGAACGCTGCTTCCGCGAACGCTGCTTCCGCGAACGGTTCTTCCGCGAACGCTCCCGTCATCGTTTACATCGTTTGGACTGCATTCCCGCTGTTTTCCACTCGTCCCTCGTCATCACTGGGGGTCCGGACTGGGGTCACATCGTCCGGATTGGGTATCCAGGCGTCGGTTTCAGGGGTGAACCAGCACCTTTTTATATTGTCAATGTGGACATCTTTAATCTTGCCACCGGGTCGATCTTGTATGGACACCATCCATCCGAGATGAGACTTCACAACGAGATAAGGTCCCGTCCACCCTAGTCCTAGTTTTGGTCTAGCCTTTGGAGGGTACCAATACATCACCCAGGTGCCCACCGGAAAATGTCGAGCGGCTGATTTTACGTCATGATGGCGCTTTTGTCGCACCGTAGCCGTCTTCAGGCACTCTCGGGCAGTCTCGTGAGCTTGTATGGTGGCTTCCTTCACCCATTCGACGTATTCGGACGCACACTCGGGGACTGGTCCTCCCAAATCGTCCGGTTTCGTCCGGTACCTCAGGTCCAATGGGGTGGTTGCCTCCCGTCCCATCATCATTCGAAATGGTGTACACCCGGTGCTTTCGTGTACTGAGGTTCTATAAGTCGCCATCACGTAGGGCAGATGGTCGTCCCAGTCGTCATGGTTCTCGTCCACGACCACGGCCAGAAGGTTCAGCAGGGTCCGGTTGAATCGCTCGACCATCCCGTCTGATTTGGCGTGATAAGGGGTCGTCCGAGTCTTCTCCCCTCCTAGGATCTTGATCATCTCAAGGAAAAGCTTACTCTCGAACTCTCGTCCCTGGTCGGTGTGTATCTTGGCTGGCATTCCCAGGCGGCACACGAACTCAGTCACAAAGACGTCCGCCACCGTCTGAGCCTCATGGTTGGGTAGAGCGTAGGCCTCAGTCCACTTGGTGAAATAATCACCCACGACCAGTATATACCGGTTCCCAGAATTGGTGATCGTTCCAGGCTCCAAAATGTCCATGGCCACCCTTTCTAGCCGATCGCCTACCGGTAGATTTCCCATGGGGTGGTACTTGGGCCCCGGTCGCGGCTTTCTCCCACTACACTTCAGGCACTCCCGGCACCAACGCTCCACGTCCTTCGTCATACCCGGCCAGTACATTCTCGCTTTTAGTCGGTGGACTGTTTTGGTGACTCCCTGGTGACTCATCAGCTTGCCGGTGTGGACCTCCTTCATGACGGCGCGTCTCAGGACCTGTGGAACGACCAGTTGATGGATTGGTGCGTTCTGGCAAGCCGCTTGGTACCGCCGGTACAGAAGCCCATCACGTAGCTCCAGCTGGTCCCACTGTTGCCACAGAGTCTTCATTTGCTGACTTTTTGTTCTGACTTCGGGCCATGCAGGTCTCTCAGTGAAAATATTCTTCCACCCGAGGATGCCTCCAACTTCAGGGTCGGCTCGTTGAAGGGTCACTAGGTCCTCCTGGGAATAACCATTCAGGACCTGGGCCTCCGGGGCTCCCTCCATCGGATTCCGGCGTCCTCTCGTAGCCATAGCCCGCGTGACAGCTAGCATTTGTTTGTCTGGATCTCGGATCACAGGGTTGGGGCATGGGTCCAGGAAGGGCTCCTCTCGGCAGCGCATCCACACGTCGGCCGTCGCGCCGATCGCTGCTCCGGCCACAACCTCCGGTCCCAAACCATGCAGTGCGAGGAGCATCATCAGGAGAAACCAAACCCAGGCAGAGGGGCGGAGCTGATGCAGGGTTCTGCAGACGCTCCTGGCTCCTTCCTCCGTCTGTGGGGGGCTCCGGTCAGGCAGGCATTCCTCGGTCGGCTGGGTAGTCGTCCTCGGGTCCTCCTGGCAGCGCACCTCCCAGATCTGGAATATCCCGACTCCATCTCCGCAATAGTAGTCCTCCGTCCAGGGCTCCACAGGGACCTCCCGCAAGATGTTAACTTGAGGTCCTCCGGGGCTCCATCCTTCTCCGCTGATCGGTGGAAGCAGATCCTCGTCAGAGAGGTCCTCCAGGGGTAGGGGACACTCCTCCTGAGTCGGACAGGCCTCCTCTTCTCCTTCGGGTCTTGTGGTGTGGCGAGGGGCGGGACAATCCGGTCTCCGGCACTGTCGGCATCTGGACATCCCGTCTGCATTCCCGTGTTGTACTCCCGGTCGGACCTCACACCTGAAGGCGTAGCTGGCGATGCGAGCTGCCCATCTAGCGATCATTCCTTCCGCATCCCGAAAGTTCAGTAGCCACTTGAGAGAGGCGTGGTCGGTTCGTAGTAAGAACGCTCTCCCCCACAAGAAATGTCTGAAATGGTGTATCATACTGACGACGGCCAGGAGCTCCCGCTTGGTGGTGCAGTAATTCCGCTGGGTGTCCCTCAGGGTTCTGGAAGCATAGGCGATCACCCGCTCTCGTCCGTCCTGCACTTGGGATAAGACGCCTCCCACTCCGTAGCCGCTAGCATCAGTATCTAAAATAAATTCTTGGTCCATGTCAGGGTACACCAGCAGGGGGTGCTCGGTCAGGGGTTGACGCAGCGCCTCGAACGCCTGCTGATGAGCCTCGCTCCAATGGTAGTTGACTTCCTTCTTTAACAGGTGGTTGAGGGGTCCCGCTCGGGTGGCAAAGTCAGGGATGAATCTGCGGTAGTACCCCACGAACCCAAGGAAGCTCCTTAGTTCTGTCAAGGTGGTCGGAGGAACCATTTTTGTTACAGCTTCGACCTTGGCAGGGTCGCACTGGATGCCTCGGTCGGACACGACATGGCCCAGGAAGTTGACCTGTTGTCGAAACAGCTCACACTTGGCGGGTTTCAGCTTCAGCCCGGCAGCCTGCAGTCTCCGGAACACGTCCTCGAGGTTGTCCACGGCTTCTTGGAAAGTCTTTCCAAGACAGACGACATCGTCCAAATAAATTAGACAACGCTTCCATTGGAGTCCCCTCAGTGCCAGCTCCATTAGACGTTCAAAAGTAGCCGGGGCCGTCGCCAATCCAAACGGCATCACTTTAAATTGATAGAGTCCACTACGGGTAGTGAACGCCGTCTTCTCCTTGTCCCTGTCGTCCATCTCGACCTGCCAGTAACCACTAGCCAAGTCTAGCGTCGAAAAATATCGTCCTCCTGACAAGGTATCAAAACTCTCGTCGACTCGAGGCAGGGGGTACGCATCCTTCCGGGTGACATCATTTAGACGGCGGTAGTCGACGCAAAATCTCAGTGCACCATCCTTCTTTTTCACTAGCACGATGGGAGACGACCATGGACTGTCACTTGGCTCCACAACGTCAGCTTTCAACATCTTGTCGACCTCGTCCTCGATCAGCTCTTGTTGGTAGTACGGGGCTCTCCTCAGAGGCTGCTTGATCGGGGGGTGATCTCCCGTGTCGATGACGTGTTTCGCCAGGGACGTCCGGCCCAACCTCCCATCTGGTCCCATAAAGACCTGCTGGTGGCGTCGAAGGAGATCGCTGACGACCTCCACCTCCTTTTCCGTCAAGTTCGGATGCATTCCCTCCAGGAGCGGTTCTAAATGCTCCGGGCACTCTGGTGTCTTCGTCGACGATTCTGCGTGCATGGCGTGCACTCTGGTTTCGGGCTGCTCAGGCGTCCGGTTCCGCCACTTGGTGGAGTTTGGTGTAAGGGGCTCATGCTCCCTCCCGCTCTCCTCCCGGTACCACTGTTCCCTTTTAGGTTCATTCTGGGTTGTTTTCCCTCCATCGGGACGAAATCCCAGGTCGATCACGGCCTCTATTCCGTGAAGCTCGGCTAGGATGGTCCCCATCAGCACAGTGCAAGCTCCAGCGCCGGCGTTCAGAAGTACCACCGGTACCAGGCGTCCTCGGGGTCGTACCAGGGCTCGTCCCACTACGAGGGGGTCGTCCTCCAACGGCTCTCTTGCGGACTGCACGAGGCCGGCCTTCGGAACTCCTCCCTCACTTCCTGTCAGCTTGAGGTCCACCATCATCTCTGAAAAGGGTGGCAAGACGACCGTCTCCTCCGTCACCAGTGTGTAGACGGCGTCCTCGTGGCCCGAGCTCATCACTACGGTAGTGTCGCCCACCTGCCACTCGCCCTTACGCAGATCCAGCTGTCCCCCAATCTGTTGAAGTACATCAAGCCCCAACACTCCCGGGATCCCTAGTTTGGCTACCAGTACATCTGCCGACACGAGTCGTGTGCCCAGTAGAAGTTGAACTGTCATCTCTCCTTGAACCTGTAAGTAGTCTCCGGTTGCTGCCCGTAACCTTATTCTCGTCTGCCTTATCATTGCTTTATGTTCGTCATCCATTTGGTCGAAGAGACACTCGTCCAGAACGGTGGAAGAGGCACCCGTGTCCACCAACATACGAGTCGCCTTCCCCATAACGTGGCACGCCGCATACCACGCCAATGTGCCTCGGGCACCGGCTGACAGCGACACCACCTGGCCATTTCTGTCAATCTTAAGAGAGCTGCCACTCTCCTCAGGGACGCCGCCCTGGATAAGTACTGAGTCGTCCACCCACAGTGATGCACCACCCTGGTCCTCTCTGTCAGTCTTAAGGGAATCACTCCCCTCGGAACCGCCGCTCCGGATAAGTAATGAGTCGTCCACCAGCAATAGCTGCTGCGCTGGCCCCTTGGTCATTCCGCTCCACCGGCCCTCCGTCTCCTCTTTCACGGCCGCTTGTGGTTCAGTTGCATAGGGGGGTCCCTGCTGTTTCGCAGCCTCCAGCCTCAAGGTTGTAACCTGTTGGTTCTCCTTGCTGCTAGCAGAAACCTCGTTGATGTCTCCGTGGGTCCCCAGACGCTCCACGGCTCCATCGGTCTGCATTTCGTCGACGTCTCCGCGGGTCATTAGACGCTCCACGGCTCCATCGGTCTGCATTTCCTTGACGTCTCCGCGGGGCATTAGACGCTCCACGGCTCCATCGGTTTGCTGTACATTGGCACTCCCGTCTGTGTTGACAGGCTTGCCCTCCAAATAGTCGAGAATTCGATCCTCGAGCTCCTCCTGCGCCCATCCAGTTACTTCGGATGCACACCGGAAAAACCTATTAAAAATCTGTGAAACTAAAAATTCCCCCCTGGCAATGTGTTCTTCACGTCTTCGTCGAGCTTCTCGCCTGTGAAGCCGTGCACACACCTGCCAATGGCCCATACGGTTGGGGGCTGGTATGAGCCCTACTGGTTTTCCGACACCTCGTCTGTCAAACTGTTCCGCTCACCAATCTCCTCGATTAGTCGACTCAAGCGCTCCTCCTTGGTCCGAGGTGGCGGCCGATCTGGACACTGGTACTTCCGATGACCCGGCTTCCCACAGTACCAACAGTCATCTGGTCCCGGCCTAGCGCTTGGTCCCTTGTTCTCAGCAGTGGCGGCCCTCGGCTTGATGGATAGCACCTGCTCACACAGCTCGATTAGTCGATCCAGCTTCCTGTCTTGGCTCTCAAAGAGCCCCTTGAAGTAGGGAAGTCTGGGTAGACCCGCTACGTTCGGCTGGTTGCTCTGCTGCCCACTGGTGGTAATCTCGCCTCCCTGCTGGTTCTTCAACAGCTGTAGGACCCGTCCTAGAGCTGGCTCGGAGTCCTCCGACTCTATGGACATCACCGGCTTCCCAGGCTTGGGTTTGACACATTCGTACTGGGTCACGAACGCTATGGCCTCCTCCATGGTCTTCATCTTCCTCATGAGCGCCATCACCTTCATGTCCCCATCTGGATGGCCCTTCCAGAAGTGGTCTAAGGCGATAGCCTCCTGAGCTGCGGAGTTCAGATCCGGATAACCACGGCCGGCCAGTCGCTGCAACTCATAGCCGTACTGCTGGGGTGTCTCTGCCTTCCTGCGGGTTCTTTGTCCCAAGGTCGCCTTGTAGGACTCCTCCTGACAGTCAGGGTCGAATCGTAGGGTCAGCTTGTCGGTCAGAACGTCGATGTCCCTCCGGTCTGCAGGACTCAGGCTGGTCAGCATTCGTCGCGCCTCTCCTGTCAAGCTCCCGGCTAAGTAGACGCCCTGTTCCCGCTTGCTCCATCCGTTGACCTCTGCGATGACGTCAAAGTGGGCCCGGTACACCGGCCACTCTATGGAAGTCCCATCGAACTTGTCAGGGGTCAGCATCTTCCGGTTCCTTCTGCCGTTCTGATTCCAGGCTGTGCTGTCCTCGGACGACGAGTCCTCCTGCCTCCGTCTCGGCCTAGGGCTTCGTCGGTGCAGCGGCGGTCCCCGCCTCGGTGGTCTCCTCCCCCGTCCTGGGTAACCATGGCTGCTGTCGGTCCCTCCATCAGATGAAGGCCCCTCATCGCCCGATGATGAGAAAGGGTGCTGTCTCCGGCCTCCCTGGGTGACTGAAATAGAAGCTGGATTTCTCCAGGAGGCTGGCTGTCTCGGTTGTCGACTGGGTGAAGACCTCTCTCTTCCGCGAACGCTGTCTTCCGCGAACCTTCCGCGAACGGACTCCTCCGCCAACAGCTCCCGAAGAAGTTCTTCCGCGAACAGGCCTCTTCCGCGAACGCCGTCTTCCGCGAGTCTTCCGCGAACGGGCTCGTCCGCCAAGATGTCTCGGAGACGTCCCTCCACAAAAGATGTACGTCCGCGAACGCCATCTTCCGCGAGTCTTCCGCGAACCGGCTCATCCGCGAATGGTCTTCCCCGTCTATTCTGAAAAACTGGAAAGGAAGATTGGTCGCCTGGATCACTCCTTTCGTCGAGCCGCCGTCTGGGTGAAGACTCCTCTCTTCCGCGAACACTCTCTTCCGCGAGTCGTCCTCGTCCGCGAACGTGGTCGTCCGCGAAGGGCCCTCCCCGGTCACAAGCGTCCTCGTCACCAAAGACTCCCCCTCGCCCACGAGCCCGTTCATCCACGAAGGATCCCCGGCTGCAAGCGTCCCTGTCGCCGAAGAATGCCTCTCGTCCGCGAATGTTCTCTTCCGCGAAAAGTCCTCTCCCTCTCGAGCTGCTCTCTTGGGTCGGAGCCCAAGTAACCCGTCCTCCAGTCACTCCCGTTTGTCGACTCGTCACACCAGACCGCTGCCCTGTTGCACCAGACTGCTGCTGGGACTGGTCCCAAAGCCGTCTCAATGCTGCATTCTCTGGAGGTGCCACACTTGGACTCTGCTCCGGTAGCTGTAGCCGATCCCTCCTCGCCCAGATTTCGCCGTCCTCCCCGTCCAGATTGACGTACTCCGGTCCCAGCACTCGTCGGAACTCGGGGCCCCTCCTAACGCTCTCAAGGTAGGTTGACCTCTCCCTGTCTCGATCGTGCTGCCACCCAGAGTTGTGTCTGAAAAGAAAACGGTTGTCGGGTGTCTGGCTCCGGGGTCTCTGTTGACTAGCCGACTGGCCCATGGAAGGTCTCGACCTCCCTGGTTGCTCCTCACTCGTCGAAACGTCCCGTCTACCCCTGGCTGTGAAGCTGCTCTTCCGCGAACGGTCGTCTTCCGCGAACGTTGTCTTCCGCGAACGGTCGTCGGCCTCTTCCGCCAAGGTCGTCTTCCGCGAACGGTTGTCGTCCGCGAACGTCTTCCGCGAACGGTCGTCTTCCGCGAACGTCTTCCGCGAACGGTCGTCTCCCTCTTCCGCAAAGGTCGGCTTCCGCGAACCGCTGTCTTCCTCGTCCGCGAGTGAGGCCGTCCGCGAAGAGTCTTCCTCTTCACCTCCTGTCTTCCCTGGGGCAGTTTCGTCGTTTTCGCCGGACATGAGTGATGCTGAGGTTCGTTCCCTGGCAGTAGACCCTCGGGGATCCTGGTCACGTGCACCAAGTTGTGACGTTTGGTAATGACTTGTTTTCGGTGTGGCCCAAAAAACCTGGTTTCTCTGATCGTATAGACTTTATGTAACTCCCGCTCGTTGTGATTCGAGAGCCGTCACTAAATTGGTGTCCCCCAACGCTGGTGTATCATCACTCCGTAGCTTACCGGCTTCACTTAGGCAAGAAGCAACTCAGATGTAAATAAATTGAAGATTTATATACATCAAATCAACTTACAATTGTATGGCTGGTCACCCACGTGACGTACAAATATGAAGTTCAGACATGGAGCACTGTATGATCACATTTCAAAAATAAATAGTGCACGAGGGCACAACTAAAAAGAGTTCTTAGCCGGCGGCGTCTCTCTGTCCCTTCCCGTTGAAGTTTCCCGTCCCGTTTAGTCGAATGGTTTCTCCAGGTAGTCGGTCTAATCCCGGTTGACTCTAAGGCCCTGAAGAAGGAGTCGTCCGCACGGAGTTCGTCGAGTCCCTTGGCTGTGGCGGTGACGATCTCCCCACGGTCGATGTCGCTGTTGCAGTGCTCTCAGAGCGGCCGTCCGCTCTCCCTTATATAGCCAGGGTGGCTGCGCGCGCATCTTCGTCCGCGAACGTATCTTCCGCACTCTTCTCCACGTGGTGAAGACTGCGTCCGCGAACGGTTCTTCCGCGAAGGCTCCTCTTCCGCGAACGGTGCTTCCGCGACTGATGCTTCCGCTGACGATGCTTCCGCAATCGTGCTTCCGCGAACGGTTCTTCCGCGAATGATGCTTCCGCTGATGATGCTTCCGCAATCGTGCTTCCGCGAACGGTTCTTCCGCGAACGGTGTCTTCGCAAGTGGACTTTGTAGATCACGTGACCGTTCCTAACGAACGTTTCAGCGCGGCAGTTGCATGGTTTTGTTACAAATACATTGACGCTATATTATTGGAATCGTGTGAAAGATTGTTGTTAGATGGTTTATTCCTTGCGACGTGTTAGAAATAAACTTAGCATATTCAGTATAATTCTTACTACATAACGAATCCAATCTGAATCAAAGGTATCGCTATGTAATTTTTTTCCTTTTGGATCAAAATGATGGATAAAGACCCCCATTAGATAACACAAATATAACGTACAAATCGAGCTTTAAAAGTGCATCTCATAAAAAAAGTCATAGCGCTTAATACTTAGTTATTTACTGTGAAATGATACTACTTTGTGAATAAGTATAAATGAGAAACAATACACAAACGATGAATTACAAACTTTTCTTTTTCGCGTGAGAGAATTATTTGCAAATAGCAGATGTATATTTTCTTTCAATTTGGAGATATCTCAAACCATAGATAACTAGTTTCATTGAATGTATATTAAAGTCCAAAGGCTACACTCAAATCTGTGCAATATAAAAACCCCTCCTGTCACAGTCTCTCTGTAAGCTGTATATTAGACCACGTTTTTGTCGTGCTGAGTTTTGAAAATATCGGATACACCTTATTTGGTGACGTCATCAACATGCGCGCTTACGTCACGATGTGGACTGTGACGTTGTGCGCACTTTTCGTGTGGTCATCGGTATCCGCTCAGGGGAATTTCCGGATCGGTCGTGGAATTGCGGATATGACTGGTTTGGTTTCAGAAGGAGCAACGGTAGGGTGTCACTGTTCCGTGAGATCAAGGCTTATATAATAATTTAATCAAAACCTGATACTTTTCCAGCTTTAATTCACTCACTGATAAGACATCAATATATAGAATCATAAATGTTCCATTCCTTTGCCTAAAATTTGCTTTATTAATGTAAATGTTAGTATTTAAACATACATGTTCACAATAGGAAAACTTTAAACCGTAATATTTCACAACATATTCAACACCAGATTAGGACCTGCTGTTGGCGTTTGAAAGCTATTGAGTAGTTACCAATACAATATATAAGGTTATCTCAACGAAACAATTCAAGTTCTTCATCTTCCGAACTATTACCTGTATTTTTTCAGTACGGATATGCGGATCCCAATTTGGACGCCCGTGGGTTACAGTTACGCCAGTACTGTCGCTCTTTCGTTGTCGAAGCGGGCGGCAATCTTGTCGCGATATCAGTGGTGGACATATCGCTGATATCCCAGGCTCTTCATGACTATGTAAGTTTACATACAAGATCCGAATTGACATAATTGCAAATATTCATCGAAAATTCATCTTCGAAGCTGAGTCTTCATGATATTATTTACAGTTAGAAAAAGCGAAGGCCTACACTTTTTCGTACAAAGACGTTGCTTTAAGTTCAATATATATAAAAACAAAAAAATCATGATATATATGGATTGTTCATTGTTCAATAGGCACACAGGGCAAATAATTCAGATCACGTGTAGTTTATGAAACGCGGTGCGCAATTTCGCTGCCAAACTGATGACTCCAATACGAATTTCCAATAAATCCGATACCGATATAGCATTTGCAACCGATACAGCAAAACTCCCCTAACCGGACCTCTCTATAAAGCGATTTCTCACCTATCCGAGCAGGTCATGGATGCCTTAGCCGACATGTTCGGCGGGTTATACACTGCGGAAAACGTAATGTTGACGGCGCAGCACAGCCACAGTACGCCCGGGGGTTTTAATGCTTACTTCATGTACATGGTTCCAAACGGTGGATGGATCAACGAAACAGCACAGGCGTACGTGGACGGCATTGTGAAGGTATGCTATATTTTTTGTACATCTTACGCACGTGTATAATGCGTTCAGCAACAATAAATTTGTTTTCAGATGATTCAGCCAATAATATTCAACGGTAAATTTCAAGTTTTTGCTTCTTATATCTACTGTTGACACAAAAACGGCCTCTTTGGTGTGGTTTTTTGTTTTGTTTTTATTGCTATATTTTGCAATTATTTCAAACTTTGCATTCCCTTTGCCCCTTTTTTTTTTTTTACAAAAGAGCATACAACTCGCACACGACGATCTACAAGATGCCGATATTTACTATAACTCCGGAGAATTACTAGACGCCAATTACAACAGAGCGGGGTATTCGTACGACCAGAACCCCCAGGAGGAACGGGACAGGTCCGTTCGTGGTGTGGTTGTTTTCGTACAACAGTACAGCAGAAAAGACGAGGTCTATTTTGCAGTCTATATTATTATTCAGACATGTTTTTGCAAACAAAAATTGAAGACAATCACATGTCTGTACACATGACTGGCACAAATGTATAAAAAAACATATAAAGAAAATACACATGTCTTACACAAGACATAGGAATATGGGAATATTATTGATACCATTATGGGCATAAGTAATGCGAAATATGTCATCATGCAGTGCAAAAAAGTTATATTGAAAGTGTTGGTATCCTCATTTACAGATACACACATAACGTGGATAAAGAGATGAGTGTTCTGAAGTTCGTGGACACAGTTGGGGGCGATCTTGGAATGCTCAAGTAATTTGAATTTGTTTATGGACCATGCTTGATATTTTTCCAATATCTGCAGAAATATTTGTTTTTTTTTCTTGTATAATTGCTATAATATGTTCAGAACTTATATTCTGCTGTTGCTGTTTGTTTTTGCATACCAGAAAAATTTATGCAATTATAAACGATATGCATGGCATATCTTTAAACAAATAAGGCCATTGTACTATTACATGAAATTGGCTGTATTCCACCCTCCCCTCCTCCCACCCTCAGTCTATTCCCAGTCCACACGACAAGTATGACCAACTTGAATCACATCGTGTCCACCGACAATAAAGGCTACGCCGCACAGTTGTTCGAGCGGGATATGAACCCAGGGGCGTTTCCAGGACAGGTGCGTCTTTTCATTGGTGGTTTGGAACGGGGTGGGGCTTGTTGATAGTTGATAGTGGGATGGTAGGGGAGATCACTGAGGCGTAGCTGGTATAGGTTAACAGTATATTTTTACCGTCAAATGAATATGGAAATATGGAAATTTAAGTTTCCAAATATCAGAATTAAATAGAATGAACCAGTTAATATGTAAATGACAGATTGTTGTGGGAATATATCGGATATGTTGAGAACGCTGTAATGTCGGCTTCATGAGCGTATCTAGTGAGTTACAAACAAAAATTTCACTCGCTAGGGGGCGTTCGTAGCGGCGTTTGCTCAGTCGGCAGAGGGCGACAGTGTGCCGGACATACAGGGAGCGTTCTGTAACTATACGGATGTGGAATGTAGCTACAACACTAGTCAGTGTGCGGAGGATCCCGAAAATGTGAGTGAGGACATACTACGCCATGTTTGATTGAAGTTGATACTGATATAATTTTTTTCTCTTTGTATCAGATAAACAACAAGAATAACAACAATCGATAATGATGTATCGATAATACATAAACTGCTTTATTTTATCGTTAAATTGTTATAATATCAGAGGATCAATAATACTTACACTATTGTAGTTTATTATTCTATCACCATAAATGTGAAATATGATATAGTATCATGTATATATATTATGTCCATATTTCCAACTACCATCACTGCTCCCCTGCAGCCAAGAATGTGCCGTGGCCGAGGCCCGGCTGGGGAACAGTTCGAGGACACACGGATCATAGGTGAAAGACAGTACCTCAAGGCCATGGAGCTCTACGGCAACGCCACCGAGTTAATGTCCGGCCCCGTGGACTACCGATTCACATGGGTGAACATGTCAGCCGTGGTAGCAGATATTGAGGGCCAACTGGTGAGCTTATCCTTCGATTGAAATTCGGTGATATATCAATAGGGTCTTGATGAATAAGTAGATGTATTCTATTGTGTATTTCTAGTCAATGAATAATTCTTGGAATAAATAAGATAGACCACTAATGTTTTGTCAGGGGTAATGTATGTTGATAGAGTCAGTTAGTGACTTTAGTGGCTCCCCACCAAATCCAGAACCCTAACGAAATGCTGAGGGACAACAAAGATCATTTTACATGGTATTAGGATGTTAAATGTATATTTCCAAATCAACTCAAAATGAATAAATGCTCTACAGAATCGGAATATACTTTTCTTTGTTTTCGCGAGGTCATCAAATCCATATCAAATTTCTTTTCCGTTGTATACAGGAGGAACTTTGCCCTCCGTCCATGGGTTATAGCTTTGCTGCTGGCGGTACCAACGGGCCCGGGGCGGCTCCCTTCCACCAAGGTTAATATTAGATAAAAATATAACAACACCTACGTATTCGCGTTGATTTGAATGTATGTCCAGGGGTTATCTTTCCGGCGAAATGAAGAAGTAGGAACCTGAAGATGAAAGCTTGCTGATTGACACAACCATAAATGAAGACTCAATTAATGTATTAGATCTACCACATTCATGTTTAGTCATAAACTTCATTTACATGGCTGAAAGAAGCCTGATAACATATAAAGACAGCATTTTGATTATTCCCTGTCCTACCATGACGTCATAACGCAGGTATGTTGGAGGGAATCCCCGAGCTCGATGACCTCATAGAACGGATATGGGACCCCCCTCAGTCTCTGACGTCATGCCACGAACCGAAACCGATACTTCTTCCGACGGCTGTGGTGAGTTTGGAATTTCCATACAAATTAGTTGAACGTTATCATCATGGTGTTTTAAACTTGAGAATTTTCAACCTAAAATTAGTTTAGTTTAAACATATTTGTTTAATCTGGATCGTCCAATAGCGTAAGCTAATCGAGGGGCTCGCCAGGGCCTTCATAAGTAGCCTTATGTGGCTTATGATTGGGTATTTATGCATTTGTCAAAACCTATTTCGTGGGGTTCGTTTCTGGATGTCTCAATTATTTGATCGGTTCTTGGCCAGTTGTTAAGTAATTTCATTAGATGTACAGTATATTAACAAAGCATATTTTTTACACAGTCTACCCCGATGACGACAGTGTGTCTTTAGATAGGCCTACACATGCCGATGGCTGGTCGCGGTCTTTGATCCTGTTTTATTTTAGGATTTATATTAGCGTCATCGCAATTGTGTGATATTGTTGGTGATAGATTGATAGCTTGATAGGATTAGAATTTCAGGATTTATATGGGAAAATGTCCACGCTATATCTCTGTTAATGAAAGTTTCATGCAGTGAAATACATTATATGAAGGATATTATGAAGGAAAATAAAAGGCAGATAACATGAGTATTCCAAGACTACATTGTGCTCATGTCCACTCACACCGTACATACACCCCAGATTGAGGAACCTTGGACGTGGCAGCCCAGCATTCTTCCCCTTCAACTCTTCAGGATTGGAGACCTGGTGCTGATCGGCTTCCCAGCTGAAATCGCGTGAGTTGCCAAAAACATGTTTGATACAGTAGCTCTGCTGTGATTTTCGTTTAGGAGATTTTCAGCAAATGTGAATGCTCCAAATATTTCATCGGCATTCAACTGCAAATGTCCCTTTTTTCAGAACTATGGCTGGTCGTCGGCTCCAAGATGCCGTAAAAGCTGTAAGATAAATTAACCATCAAATTGGAAATGGAATAGGTGCAAAAAGTGGAATGAAATGGTTCAAATTTGATTCCCAACAGCGGAAGAACGTTGCTAATGTCCTTTAATTAAAAGTAGACATCTATTCTCCACAGGAGTTGATCGCTCAAGGTTTCCCTGCATCCACCAGAGTTCTCATAGTGGGTATTTCAAACGTCTTCAGTAGCTATGTGGTCACTGCGGAAGAATACCAGGTACGTTTTCTATTATTGTATCTCCTTATTTCGTCTCTTCCAAAAGGTATTTCCAAAATGATTTTTTTGTCATTATTCAGCTTGTTTTCTCTCCATAGGTACAGCGTTATGAAGGCGCCTCCACTATTTTCGGTCAGTACACTCTGGACGGTTACATACAGGAGTTTGTTTCACTAGCTACGGCCCTGGCAACAGTGGGTATTCCATGAGGATCGATGTAATGATAGAGAATATATTATCTTCAGCTTTGAAGTGACAATTGTTGAATGGTGTATTCCATCAGGATAACGTTACGGTACCTTGTAAAACTCGGAGTTATTTGCTTAGAATAGAAATGTAAGTTTTGATTCTAATTCAGCGAAAAATATATAGAGTCAGCTCATTTTGTGTTATTACATACTCAAACCGTGTATGGATGCAATTTATCTACCAATATTTCAAAAATAGTCAATAATAGCACTATATACTATACTGTTCATTACTATCATTACATAGTAAATACTACATAATATATGCCTATAGGGCCTACCACATCACACATTTCATTCAAACCGAAGACAAATTCTCACCCCACGTATAGGGCACACCTGTTGATCTGGGAGAACATCCAGAAGATTTACGTGGTAATCCCGAGCCTGGTCTAGAGCCGACCCTACCGGACGGGCTCGACCCTGGACAGAACTTCGGAGACATTCTGGTGGATGCCATGGATCAGTACCAAACGGTTAGTTAAAGCTGGGGTATTCATACAAGTATCAACCAAAGCGAACTTAAAGCTGAACGATCAATACCAATCAGGCAATCAGGCGGAGTTAAAGCTGAACAGCCCTACCAGGCCTAACCGCCAGACAGAATTGATTATGAAATATTCGTAACACGACGACGAAAAACTTTTTTTTTAACTTGAAGCTGAAAATCCAGCAATTTAGTTAAATTGTGACGCTGAATTTCGAGTGCCGTTCTGGTAACCTGTCAATTACCGACCTAACATTTTCTGTCGGTCCGAGATTTCTGTAACATATTTAGCTTTTGAGCAACAGCTGACATTTATAGAAGTCTTATGTTCCATTATCCAGGGTGAGGTGGCGTATGCTATCTTTGTGTCTGGCAACCCACGGAATGATCTCAGGGTGAGAACGTTTATCAACTGTCTACTGATAAAAAATGCATGATATATTTAAAATCGTTAGTAATTGCATTATTTTTGTTCTGCAAATCATTCAATTGTGAAAAAATGCATGAAAATGTAAAATTTGTCGTCAGAAAAAAAAAACATGAGCAATCGGGTCACGGCTTCCCGTGTCCCAGCTTCACAGAATACCTTCCGAAATGATTTTGTATGCCCTTTTCTATGGATTAGGTGGGTGCTATACATAAAGAAAACATTACTAAAGACTTGTTGTATATTGTCACCAGACGGACGATACGTTTTTAGCTGTGGAGAAAGAAGAACCCGATTTGAGTTGGACGAGAGTTTATAGCGACTCACATTGGGAAACCAAGTAGGAATGATAAAACAAAACACTTGTTAATGGTTGTTTCCTCGTGAATTACTGCTTTATTTTATGACTACAGATTTTACGAGACCCTTTATTTCACATATACACCAGGTTTATTTGGACGAGCAACTGCCAGGAAAGACCTCCAGTCTGCATTTTACCAAATATCACGGGGTGCACACCATTCAACATTTCTGATTATCTATGTCGTGAAGAAACGTTCAGCAACGCGACAATCGAATGGGAAATTCCAACCAACCAGGGGCCAGGAACTTACCGACTGGTGCATTATGGGAATTCGCGCGACAAATCAGATGTTGTCACGCCATACGTGGGGATTTCCCGCACTTTCCAGGTTACCACGGCAACGGGGCCAGTCACCAAACGACATAGCAAAGAATATTACGTGGCGACAGGAGAAGGGCATTATACTGATGGGAAACCTGGGAATCTTCTCGAATTCCTGCAACATTACCTGGTCGCAGGATTCCTGGATGAATGAAAGATTCAATGGGTTTGGTGTTGAAAAGTTCTGGGTATTTGAACCAAGCAATAATAAAGATTTGTGAAGGAATTCCTTTATTATTATCTTCATTCCATTTTCTGGATTACTTTTCACCCTATTTATTCTGATTTTACATCAATTATGCATCCGTCTATTGAATGATTACCTTTGCATCTATAGATAGTGACATTTACTATCTCTACAAAACTACAAAAAAATCGCGGAATATATATAAACATACGCAATAAAGCAGCAAAAAAACGTAGTTCATATTTCATAACGGTGATCCGTAAGATTCCACAATCCGCGTTCTAGTCTGTCCCATACATTACCCTCGGGGTTATATTTCCATAGCGACCAGAAACAGTACAGAAACACGCCAATCGCCAGTATACAGACCAACATCACCATTAAGAAAACCTTCGCCTTTTTGTCTTGTTCCAAGGAGCAAATGATTAGTTCGCGTTTCTTCGCTCTCGCCTCTTCAACAGACGACAGTTCGCTATTTCCCGCCACCCCGCAAAACCAACTGTACATGATGTAGCATTACAAACGCGACATGTGAGAAACCCGAACATCACGTATGTCGCTTTTCTCACAGTCAAATGCTTATTATCGCCCATGTCGCATTTTTCACGCCTGATGTGATTGGTGGAGAATATTTCATTCCAATCTGCTTGCGATATCCACATCAAAGACTTCTTAATACGTTTCATGAACGTTATTGTTGCATAAGGAAATGTAAACAGACAGATACTTGATGGCGATTTGTGTGTTTTGCCAATGACATGCTTCGAACTCGTACTGCACCACCGTCACCATTTGCACGACTTGAATGGAACGCAGCACATAACGCACCCAAAACATCGCTCGATGGTCAAATATTGCACCACAAAATTCTTTGTTGTGCTGTTCTGCCAGATCCCCCACCCCCACCCGATTTCAGAGCTAAATCCTGATTAAATATTGAGTGGACGTCCATGAATTGGATGAAAATATGGACATGCATGTCGTGAATTTCACGAACAAAAGCCAGTTCAATAGCTCCGCAGTATTTCACGGGCATGTTGCTTTTTTCACACCGGAAACACCAACCGTGAAAAAAGCGACATGGTCGGATATTTCACGTGAAAAAAGCGACATGGTCACTTTTATCACATGAGAAAACCGACCATGTCGGGATTTTCACAATATTCGGTTTTATCATGCAGCACATGAAGTCCTTACAGTTTGGTTTGGTCTTTTCGGGAATCGATGCATCGTGTGTAGTTTCACCTTTATTGGAGAAACCGGTTAATATTAAGTTATACTCGAAAATACATAGGTATTTACAGCGTATAGTACCAAGTACGAGAAAATATTCAATGATTTCCGAAAATCATATTTGTTTTAAAATATACCTGTATACAATGCCATGATTAGGTATTAATATGTTATGGGACTAAAAATTTCCACAAACCGTTTGCACGAGTGACGGCATTGGCGTTTTCAAGTGAATCAGGTTTGTTCTCAGCGGGCGTCTTCTCGTTTCTTCAAAAATAGTGAATTAGTTGTTTTTTTGAATAACAATAATAAGAATAATGTCTGAATATGAATTACTCTGATTTTTCGCGAGTAATACTTACAAAATATCAATTATAAATTGTGGTGTAATATCAGGAAAGTAAATAGGAACGTATATTAATTTACAGGCCAATAATTATGAAACATACACAATGACTTTCGTTTCCTTTATCTTGACATCAGCAGGATTGGTTTCCATGGCAATGTTATCAAAAGCGATAGTATCTTTGGGATCTGCGACGGTGAACCTGAATGGTCCGTGCCACATAACCTTGATCTTTCCTGCAACCAAGCTATGGAATATATAGATAATCATCCAAGAAACTACCTCACATAACATTGTGAAAGTACATGGAGATATATATATATATCCAGACGAAAAAAAAATAGTCGCGAATATTATATGCATATAATATGTGTGTATCTGTATGCCCATGAATCTTTCCAAGTTGACTGTGTGAGCAGTCATCTGCAAAAACGTCCATAAATTTGTGCATGGAAACTCCCGCACCATATTAATTATATGTTATCAACTGATAAAAAATTCCCCAATTTTAATTTGTTTATATGTTTATAAAAGAACAAGTCATGTTAGGCCTACTACCTGAGGCGACATCATCTGGGTCATGTTTGTGATACCGCGTCCAAAATGTTGTACGATAGAGCTACAAAATGTGGGAAATGTTTCGTCCTATTATTAATGGAACGGTTATATCGATCAAATCCAGTTAACACGTAATTTGAAAGAAAACCGGACACTGCTGAAAAATACTTAATTTGTCACGTTTACCACAGAAATAACATAGAGTATTTATAATACTGACTGCCGTAGAATAACACTATTTCAAACGCTGTCTGACCCTCCTGATGTCGTCAGTGTTCATGGTTTTATCACGATTTTAATATGCTGTTGGTACGGTGGCTTCCATCTGCCACAATTAGTAGTTTAGATTTTTGCTCCAGCTAAAATTAAAAATGCAAATATTAACACGTGGGAAATGATTATCGACGCGTTGAAAACAATTCCGACGCGTCGAAAACAATTCTGACGCGTCGAGAACATTTCCTACGCTTCGAAAACATTTTCGATGCATAGAAAATAATTTAAGATGCATATGAAACAGCTCTGATGTTTATGCAGCGGAAATTATTAGGTGCATCTTAAACATGATTCGATTTGCATACGTCGGAAATGTTTCAGACGCATCTAAAATAGTTTTAGACGCATCGAAAATATTTTAGTGATGTTGAAATTGATTCTATTTTAAATGTCTTCGTTGAATCTTTGCTCGGGAGCAAAACTCAAAATTTTAGCAGATAGAAGCCACCGTATGTTTTTATTATGATATTATGATCAACATATTTCAAATCACCATGTAGGGTACGTACATGTTTATAAGATGGAGGTTCCGTAAACAAGCTCACGATTACAGCGACTATGGTCGTGATCCAGAAAAGCAAGATGGCGTAGTACATGTAGTGAAAGTCTTTGAGGAAGGCGGGGCGTGTGTCCGGCTCACCGCATTGGCTGGGCCCTGGATATATGTAAATGAGGACGAGCCTGGCCACGCCCACAACGAACGCTACCGCCAGTCCCCAGAAGCATCCCTGCAATCAGGGTGAGTATTGAATTTGAATGAAATGTCGAGTATCGAGTGTTCACAAGTATAGGGATATACTGTTTATTATAAAAATCGTATATGAGATAAGAACATGGTTACCTAGAAATTGATTGAAATGCAAGACATGGTGCATACAAAATGCCATAATATTTTGTTTTATTAATTGTATTAGAAATGAGCTAAAAATACAGTACCCGTAAATGATATACAAAATACAACATTCCAACACTATATTGGATATACCTTTTCGTTACATCGAGGCCAGAGTACACCAATCAGGTATACGGCGGCTATTGGAGGTGCTAGATAGTTTACAACCTCTTGGATATAGAGATAGATCTGTCCTCCTTGCATCTCCTTGACAACAGGTACCCATGCTATGGCAACGCCAATCATCACAACAATAAACACCCTGGATGGGAATGCATTGTTTACAATACTAACTGGGAAGTTTTGCATTTTGGCTATATGTTGGAGGTATTAACGAAGTGGATACTGTACAACGAACATATGAAATGGATGGAAAATAGGATCTAACAAAATTTTAAAACAATTAGGCTGATGGCAAGTCAAAGAGTTTGACTTTATATAATACATGAATTATACACCATAGCGGAACTGAGCCTTCAGTTCAAAGACAAAAAGCGTAGTTTATTATAAAATTTCACTGTGAAATGTAGCGTGACTTACCGCCCAACTATCATAAGTTCCTTGACACTTGCTTGTTTTCTCAGCCTCTTCCAGATGTCGATAGTAAATAATGTACTAGCGCTGTTAAATATCGAGTCTAAATCCGACATCAGCGCAGCGACCATCACAGCCATCATAAAACCTCGCAATCCTGATTTTATAGGCATGATATGAGAATCGGTAAAGGTTTTCAGTATAGCAAAGTCCAACCAACTAGAGTTTAATTGATTCAAAGCATGCATGCAATTATCTGTATGCAATGAAATAATTATTCCAAACATGGCCGGTATTATTCATTTTGGTATTCGAAATTAAACACTTATGGGACTCCGTAGTTTCGCACCTTTTCCCATGATGCTCAGCACGAGTTTTGGAAATGCGATGTTCGTACATCCGGCGGAACTCTGGCAGATTCGCTGACACTGCTCCGCAGCCACACAGCCCACCTCGTCTGTGACAATATATATTGTACTTATCTGGCCATACAATTTGAAGCTGAACTAAATATATATGCGAAATTTAGAAGCTGAAGTTTTAAAATCATATAAAGATCTTGAAACATGAAGTATTGAACCGATAAAAAAAGCATGAATTTTACTCACTGGAACCTAAACTGGATCTTACCAACGAGAGTTATTGCTCTCAAACAGGCCTAACTAAACGAATTCAAATGCAACACGGAACAAACGAAATAACTTAAATTCCGAAACATACTTCGCACACTCATTTTGAGTATGATATCATGTATATTTAAAAACACGTTGACGCATCGAATGATCTACAATATGTAGGCCTACGACGATAAAGAGGGATGCAATGAAGTATTTGTAACGGACATTGAATTGGAGGTATCCCTACCTGGGAATAACACTCTTGCCATCATACCGGGCAATACCATGAAGAACAAGGGTAGTATTTTAATGAACCCCGCCAATATCGTGGCGCCTTGTGCATGGGACAGACTTTTGGCCGCCAGGGCGCGCTGTACAATGACCTGAATCAAAATGACATCTGTGTGAGGATAGAGACATACGATTTAGAATCAATGTGTTTTGAACTCATGAGATCTATTAGCTAGCAACAACATAAACATACTCGAAGACAGAAGAGCCCCAAAACTATGCATCTTAAAAATCCAGTTGAAAAAAAAAGGGCTCTGGAAGCCATGAAAAGAATAACCATTTGTTACCTGGTCACTGCACCAATACCATATGGACCCGGGCGTCTGCCCGAATAGGAAGCCAGGCCAGGGCATTTCCGGGTCACTGGGGTCACGCAGCATGTAGTACCAGTTCTTGTTAGTGTAGTGACACGTCGTATTAGGAACGGTGTAATTCGTCATCGCGTAGGGATACTTGCGCCATAGTCCGTCAAAACCGCCCAGTTTGTTGAATCCTATTTAATCGGGGAAAATAGTCATAGTGTACTGTTTGTACGATTTTTTTGGCAACTGTATTCAACGTATATAAAAGTGGCATATATCTTTTAACTTGCAAAACGAAACAGCAGGATGCCAGCATGATCATCAATGCTAGTTCCATATAATGTGGGCCTATGTACCATTTCATTAGTATGAGCCATGTGCGTAGTGAAAAACATTATTCAAGCTATTCAAACCAAACTCTTAATTCCACCTGGGCATTAATAATTGATATACCGTAGTGAATACGTCTTTAACTGGGTAAATGTCAATGGTTGACACACACCAACCAATAATCGTCGGTGTTTACACGACTAATGATAACTTTACCCATGATGGTAAGGGTGACGGCGCCGGCTACCATCAGGAAGGCCTGGAGGGTATCCGTGTATATGACAGCTGTCAGACCACCTGGAGTGTTAATTAATTTGATTAGAACTTTGCGATACGTTTGTGATCACTTTCAGAGCCGATTTGTGTAATTTATTAGGGCAATAATAATTATCGTTTGTTATGACGGAGCTTATGTCACTAGCTTTTAAAGATTCGCTAGTTTATTGGAACTATTTCGTTCGCACATGTAAGTTATTTCATGCGAGGCACAAAACAGGGGTAATTTGAGGGGTGAACACAGAAAGTTATCAATACTTCTGACACAAATTACTTTGGATATCAGACAGAAATCCCTATAAGTTGGCTCGAGTGCATTCCACTAACGCTAACAAAATCACACAAATAAACCATTACCAGTTATGGTGAGGATTCCGACAATTATAATCAGCACGAAAATACTGAGGTATATGTCCCAGCCCAGTGACTGCTGAATGAACACTGCTCCCGTGTACAGATCGACCTGGGGAGCACAAAATCCAGGACAAATAGTTGAGCACATAGTTGATCCACCAAGATGTTTTACAACGATTTTCTCACATGTGAATGATCATGGGTTCAATATGAGTAGAGGCCCGACCACCACCGGAAATGGTCGATTCAATAGTGCTTGCGACTAATGTTGTCTGTTTTATTCATATCGACGTTTTAAGATCTTATCTTATCTTATGGTGATTGACCCCTCTTTTTGAGGAAGGCGATGACAGAAAGCCAATCTGTCATCGAGAAGTTCCCATGTTAGCCTTTAGGCAAACGTTTTTGGGTCGGTGGAGTCTCTAACTCATATTAAACTCTTTGAGCAAACTATGACATGTAGAAGGCCAACGAAAGACCATACATACATTAAATTGTAGATAACCTAGCTAATTGAAATTACGTGTTGTTTCTGCATTCATATAAATGTAAATATTCCCTTCAAAATTGCGATCATTGGGGGAAAACACAAAGTCTTGAGCTACTGGCGATACTCACTGAACATTTGGAGAATATGTAAAGAATGAGAGACAACAAGGCGAAGTAGACGCGGACACGCTGTCCACCAAACCTCTTGTTCAGGTATTCTGGCATCGTATAACACTATATAACATAGAAAAAAATAAATGTTACTCGTGTAATTTTATATAATAATACTACACTGTGTAAAATTATATGGTGCACTGTTATGATTGGTTGTATGTAATTCGGAATAATTGTAGTAATGGGTTACACAACAAGTGTATATCTGATGAAACTGATCTTAAGCATGATATGAATTCAATATCTAGGTTGGTAAAGTACTTACTTGCGAAGCAATGTATACTGGCACGAAAACAAACCCCAGTAGTTGAAGTAACAAGATGGCCTGTTCCCGGGAAAAAGGCAAAGGATGTACATTAATAAAAAAAAACATCAATGACCTGCTTGAAATTGTCATTTTGTTTGGTTCCATGCCCTGATGTACACGAATGGCGTTATACTGAGGTGCGCGGTAGATCGGATCTATACTTCACTCACGTTAAACTCCCAGGCCCCAACACCAATACCCCCAGCAGCTCCAGAGCCAGCTAAGCCAATGAAGTGCTCACTCCCAATGTTACTGACGAAAAGTGACGCCCCTACCTGACAATATTTATAGAGAGGGGAGATTGTTGATTGAAACAATGGAGAAAATAAGTAGGAATAGAATGTTATTAGCAAGTTAGTTTTATTCCTCATTTTGTTACCATGATTGAGAGAAGGACTGAACTAATTTTGAATGTTTTAACGATGACGTTTGTGGTTATTTATTGCTCACTTCACCGTATCCCGTCGTAATAATATTATTATTGATTATTATCATTAATATATATCGGAGGACGATATTTCTCATCACTTTATACAGCAGTGTGAAGTGTCATCACCATGAAGAAGTTCATATTCCTTCCGGCCAGGAAATACCCGGACACAGTGCCACGTGCCGCCCGACATGACGCCTGGTGAATGGAACGTGAACTACATACAAATTTCAACAGGTACATTATATATCAAGGGAAGAGGAATCAGTAGAAAGCAGACAATTTTGAGAAAAGAACGTTTCATACAAGCACGTGGACGAAATTCCAATGAGGAAAGTATATTTGAGATGATAAAAAGGGTATATGTATAGTGAACATACACAAATATATTTAACAATACACGACAATGCGACTGATTTTAGCATTATTTGAACTTTTTCTGCAAATAATAATCAGGAAACTTACGTATAATCCGACGCCGATGATCAGCAGAAAATATACGATAATAACAATAATATCCTCAACCACCAGCTTCGTGTCCGTTTCCACGGCATCCGTGACTGCCATTTCTATTTGTATATTCAAAATATTTGTCTTTTCGCTCTCAAATGTGAAGAAAGAGAACTTTCTTTCAGAAGCTGCCTTTTAGGCTTTCATAAATTTCCAAACATATTTTGAAGTATCTTTGTTTCAATGTTTCACGATAAAGGTGCAACCACAGTGGATTTGTCACAAAACTGCACATACAGGTTATACAGAAGTTTTAATCCAAATGGCAGTGACCCAAAATGAGGCTACACCTAACTTGTTCTAGGCATGTTTGAGGTTTTTGATTTCACCTCTCCCCTCAACTTTACCCCTCCCCTCATTGTATACATACAACTGCGCGGTGTCACAAGCTACACCGTGCAAACAAATATGTGTACAATGGTCTACCTACTATATGCAAATTAGCATGTAAGCAAACATAGCGATCAAGTTCGTAGTTTGTGTCGAAAAGAACACAATACACGCTCTAAATTCACATCACGCATTTCGCTGTTTTAACATTCTAAAGCAAGGTTGAAATGTGAAATATTCAATACTCCATTGTAGTTCAAAGCAAAGCGGACAGCTTGTGAATGGAAATTTCCCTCATCCGTGCACTGTGCGATACGCTGTCGGCTGTCACGTGACGACGTATTTTTCTTACTCGAATATTCAGTTTGAAATGTTGAATATTGAAGATCGACAAGTTGAATATCCAAGATAATAACACCTTGGATTATCATGATGTATAACAACTGCAATATTCCGATAAATAACTTATGTAAATTCATATTCAAGATGAATATTGAAGATGATATCATATATAAGTTTTTTTGTTCAACTTGAATGTGCCAGTTGATCTGTGGAGAACTGAAACTCTTGAAATGTTCGTATTATGAACATATAATTGATGTTATGTGCACCTAGAAGTGTATTCATTGGCGTTTGGAGAAAACAACTCATATATGGAGCTCATATTTGTATTATGAACACGTAGGGGTCATTTCAATGTATATACCCCTTGTGATCTTGACATAAGTTTACCTTGAGTTTACCTTGAGTGATAATCTCAAGATTTGCTCAATCTACAATTGAGAATTTTCAATATTTTTCATCGATCATGCAAACCAGAGCTTCAAAACTCAGCAATCTATGGTGACTGTGTTAAAAGCTAATTTTCTTATTCCAAGGAATGTTGCCAAGCTGTTACGGTATTATATATTGCGTACGCATATCTTGATTAATATATTTTGTGATGCATAAAACATAATATTTTTGTCAAAACTATCTCGACCAACAATAATGATCCGGTGCATGTAATTGTTGATCGGTTTGAGTACTGCCTTGTGCAATTTAAATTAAATCTTCGAATTTCAATGAAGTGCCATTCGCATTCATAGTGATATTGGGAGACAAACTATTTGTTACCTGTGGTCTCCGAAAAATGGGTTACGAAACAAACTATGCATGATCAGATGCATAAACCAAGCATATGAGAGTACTAGCAGCCGTTTTGTTTTGTCTGCCAATAAGAGTTACCTCTGACCTGACCTAGTTTACGCTCGATTGGCTCGAACACATACGAGTAAGATGGAATCGCATTGCATCGAGGGATACAAAGCACCGAGAATGGCGGTAATGTCAACAAACTCAAACTATCTCGATCAAAACCTTCTAACGAAATCAATTAGAAAAAGGCATCTGTTTGAGCATTCAAGTGCAGACATATAACTAGTATGTTTTCTTCGTTCGGTCAGGAATGTATGGCAAAATCCATAATTTTCTGTCAATATCGCTTTAACGCAGTGGCGAAACACTCACTCAAAATTTTTCGATATACCAGCGCAAGACGAAAGAAAACAGCCCCACACAAGTTAAATTCTAGTTTTATTTTCTTCCTGAAAACATCAGGGAGAATATGAGAATATGTATAATATATAGATTTTTGACCGCGTTTCTCTTGAATAATGACAATGCTTATTATTAAAATGCATAGAAAATTGTTGAATAACGAACAAACGATTGATTTCAATTTACAATGGATGACCTACATCAAATAATGCAAAATAGCAAAACAATCCTGTTTAATTGATTACCTATACTCTGATTTTTCTAACTCGTTGACACCGTTTTATGCTGATATTTTTGCAACGCTAAATGGTATCGTATTATAACTTGGCGTACTCCATCAGGGAGTCAAACGGCAACTTTCTGCCGAGTTTCAGACTTCTATTACGAAAATTGAAAAAGTTGGCAATCTACTGCAATGTTAAATTTAGCCAAACCATTGACTTTCTGGGTACTCACACGACTCTGTGCATTTTGTCGCTTTTGTAACGGAGCAATCTTTTCAAATCAATATGTTTCTGCAGAATACAGTCCAATGTGTGTTTTGGTCCAAAATTATAACAATATTTCAAATCCTGATGGATGTAAACAGGACCGAATCTCCGCATATGCACAGATTCTCGAGATCTCGTTTTGGGCTGGAATTTAACATTGGGGTAGATTGCCAACTTGTTCACTTTTGGCGATAGAACTCTGAAGTCTGGTATAAAATTGCCGTTTGACACCCAGATGACGTATACCAAGTTATAATACGATACCATTTGGCATCGCGAAAACATCAGCAAAAAACGGTGTAAACGAGTTAGAAAAATCAGAGTATACAATGATGAAACAAAGATGAATTATGTTGTTTTACAATGTGACATTAACACGGAGTTACATCAAACATGAACATAAACAAAACAAAAACAAAACAAGTACACATTAAGCAGCGAACACTTCGAGGGACTCATGGAGTCGACAAAACAACCAAGAACATTGCCTCCCAATGCAAAAAATAATTATGGAAGAGAATCTCTTGAGACATTGCAAATTAATATGCAGGAATAAGAGATTTTTCTAGGACTAGCAACTGTAGACTTAGTTTACAAGTGAACACAATATCACACAACATACCACTGTACCACACAATACCACTGTACCACACAATCCCACAGCTGTATGCGAATACTGTTATACAATATCTCACATCAGTACAGTTAATTCAGATCCACAACACTGAACACCATGACAACATGAGTACTTGCTTCTTTCTTTCAAAGTGGTATGAACAGTAAATATATTAGAATGTCTAGTGATTATGCAAGTTAACAGTTATATCGGAATGCCCACTGATCATGCAAGTTAACAGTGATATTAGAATGTCCATTGATTACGCAAGTTAACAGTGATATTAGAATGTCTAGTGATTATGCAAGTTAACAGTTATATCGGAATGCCCACTGATCATGCAAGTTAACAGTGATATTAGAATGTCCATTGATTACGCAAGTTAACAGTGATATTAGAATGTCTACTGATTATGCAAGTTAACAATTATATCGGAATGCCCACTGATCATGCAAGTTAACAGTGATATTAGAATGTCCATTGATTACGCAAGTTAACAGTGATATTAGAATGTCTATTGATTATGCAAGATAACAGTGATATTGGAATGTCTATTGATCATGCAAGTTAACAGTGATATTGGAATGTCTATTGATCATGCAAGTTAACAGTGATATTAGAATGTCTATTGATTATGCAAGTTAACAGTGATATTGGAATGTCTATTGATCATGCAAGTTAACAGTTATATCGGAATGCCTATGGATCATGCAAGTTAACAGTGATATTAGAATGTCCATTGATTACGCAAGTTAACAGTGATATTAGAATGTCTACTGATTATGCAAGTTAACAGTTATATCGGAATGCCCACTGATCATGCAAGTTAACAGTGATATTAGAATGTCTATTGATTATGCAAGTTAACAGTGATATTAGAATGTCTATTGATTATGCAAGTTAACAGTTATATCGGAATGCCCACTGATCATGCAAGTTGACAGTGATATTAGAATGCCCACTGATCATGCAAGTTAACAGTGATATTAGAATGTCCACTGATCACGCAAGTTAACAGTGATATTGGAATGTCTATTGATTATGCAAGTTAACAATTATATCGGAATGTCCATTGATTACGCAAGTTAACAGAGGATGTCTATTGATTATGCAAGTTAACAGTGATATTAGAATGTCTATTGATTACGCAATTTACAGTCCAGGACATGAATACGTTTGTTTCATCACCCCAATGCCCTTACATCATGTATTCTAACACTCCAAACTGAACAACGAATTAAGTCCTCGTATGAACACAAGAATGAGTAAATTTCAGCAAACACAAATACATCTAGATATCTGTTAGACCACGAACATCAACAGAAGAGAGTATAACTGTACTACAAAACTGTGTGACATCTTTGAACAACATGATAACTAGAGGCTGTATACATGTCATGCCTTATAATGCATAACTATCCCTTAACATAAACATGCGGGAAATGTCGTGGTGTAAACAGAAACATGTCGACCTTTTGGAAAACAGATAGGATTATGATGACGTCAACACAAGAAAAACAAATATACAAAATGGTTAACGTTTGGGATAATATTGGGACCCAGATTGTACTAGCAACACTTCGGTTTACATAAGGATATAACTGCAATCTGAGATGGAAGCAAATGTAAGACCGCATTGATGTATTGATATGATACCAACAATTATGTGACAGTTCAGATAGCATTTCAAATTTAATTGACATACAAATATGCAATATGCACCATTTTTAGTCTGATAATAGCCCATTAATTAATAATAAATAGCAGTATCAACTTTGCAGGTTATGTTTAGCACATTGGTAGCAATTCCAAATCAATAATTTATGTTGAAATATAAAGTTTAAACGCGTGGGGATACGTCATGGTACAAGTTTTATAACAGATATGACTCGATGTGAAAAAAATAAAGCATGATATAATGACTTACAGTATGCACTGTTAAGTACAGTATGCACTGTAGATGGATCACATTCAACCTCCGAGACAATAGACAATACCTTGTAGAATATAGAGTACAAAAGCAATATTCACAGCATTTTGAAATCATATCTTCCATCACCGTCCTGGCAGACATCGTGATTGCTGGCATCACATAAAATAACATCCAAAATAATATTCGAAAACATACATTTTGCTTGCTGAATTATGTTCAACTATTTTCCTTTAAAAATCTGAATAGAAAAACCGAGGTCACTACAAACTTATTCCCACAAAATAGGGGGTTATCAAACATCTTTCAACAGGGGGCAGCATTGTACTATCAGTCCTTTTTGGCGCCAAAATCATAAACGGATATCGTCTGTAATCATTAATGACGTACATTTTGGCGGGAAAATTACGTTTATATTGATAACGCCAGCAAAAACAGTAAAATGACGTCATAAGACTGATAAAGCAGTGCTGCCAGCTGGTGATTGCAGATATTTCTGATAACCCCTCATTCCATTCCATTCACACAAGACCTTCACTGGGGTCCACACTCATTAACTTGCACATACATCAACATGGTAATGCATGTGTCTATCATGTTATCATGCTTACTATCAATAGACTTCGTCCACTTAACGATTAACAGTGTCACATAAAAATATCCAAATGTTTTACCCCTTTGATAAAATAGTTTTCTGCACAATTGAACAATCATGACACCAATATAGACATCACAATGAGTTCACTTACACATAACTCTATTTACATAACATATACTTATCCCCATACCCTATTCACCAGCTTTTCTTGGCAATGTATGTAGATTGAGCCATACTCATTAGCAATTTATCAAACAGAGGCATAATTTCTTGGTAATCATTGAGCATTCACTTAGTGGTTGACTAGATCATTTCTGATATATCTATAACACCACAACCAACAGTACAACCTGAGCAATATTGAAATGATTTTTTTATATTATTGGGGTAAAAATATTGATAACATATTCTCATGATGCTGGCAAGTACTTATAGGTTTTTTACATGGATATCGCTCTATATACACCAGGTTTGATAACTTTCATACACGTGTTGGTTCATGAAGCATGCACAAAACAGTGCTGAATTAAATTATAGGTATAGGAGACACTAAGTATAGGTGAAAGTTTAATGCACCTGAAGAAGTACTATATACCAGTACGAAATTTAGTGTTTGAACAACATCTCGAAAGTGTTACTTAAGCTATGGTTTAAATCTGATACATACTACCACGGCTACTACAACCTTTTTTTCAAAATAGTACTGAGTTGTTACCGGACCATTGTGGGGGGGGGGGGGAAACATTGGTTTTCATCATGAACACATCGTCACTCGGTGCTATTACGTTTCAAATCTCACCGGCTCATAATATCAAATTTGCTGATCAAAATATTCCAGTATAAAAATTGTCTTAATATGTCTTTTACCACATCTCTCATACAATAGAACGATTTTGTATAATTATCAAAACACATGGAATGTTAACGTTGAAGTAATATTGCAATACATTACAAACTTTTATAAATGCACCTGTTTAGGAAGCTTACTGTCTTCTTAAATCTCATTCGCTCTACAAGTATACAGGGAATCATTTATGGCAAATAACATCTCTCTACAACATACAAAAAGCTTGTGTAAATGTACTCTTGTCATACCAATCTATATTCAAACTTAAAATTCGAATATGAACAAAATATCCACTTTGTACAATAAATTGATATTTTACAAGATGAACAATGTTTTAAATGTGACCGAATGTTGAAACTGTATTATTGAATGTTTGAAATGTGACCGAATGTTGAAACTGTATTATTCTGTTCGTGTATTGTATTTAGCTTCATCGTATGTATTTTATGTACCTTGTGTATGTGATATTTTACGAGAACAAATGTTTTACAGAAAAAAAATACTTTACAAATGACGGCAGTGAAACTTTTCCATTGTGATTGGTATTACATACATGGTCATACATGTTTGAGAAAATACAATAGTTTGAGGGACCATCACGGTAATATCAATGTAAATTTTGTCAAGTCAAGAGTTACACTGCATGTTGAGATGACATAACAATGCATAACCGGGGTGTACAATGTAAGTACCAGTCAACACAATCCAACGGAGTACAGTGTGCATAGTCCAATATGTACATCAAAAGGCAAACTGGCGACAATAAACAGTGCACCTTTTGCTCCACATCACAGCATGCATTACAAGAAGGCACCAATGAAATAAATAGCACCTCAGATGTCCAGAGACTTCTAAATTTAGCACCACAAGGCTGGCGAAGATGGGCCACAGCCGAGTTCAGTTAATGGTCCCGGTTTCGGTTTTATTTTCTCGACCAGTATATAGAGAAGTCAAATCATTCGCTGTACGCCAACTCTCACGCTCCACTGCAGACTGAAAAGACAAGAATAATGTAGCATTTTTAGTGACAGTAAACGCCCGTTCCCTCCCGCACACATCTCCATGACAACTCGCCCACGCATATTCTACACACCACGCTAAATATAACCACTACACGATCACTGCCTGGACAAAACATACAAAACCACGAATAACCACGCGGCCCACAAACAAGGCAAACACAGGTCAAACAGCTCACACCTTCGGCCCCGTCCAATCAAATAATTCGACCCCAGTACACCGGCCTTGACCTTCACATGCACATACTCATTTACATAGACATCACATGCACAGCATTCAGACCCAAACATGTCTCGCCACATACCGGGGAAACCCACTTTCCCGGTGAGATCAGCACACATCAGCACATACATAGCCAATGACACAACTCCGCTCACACTTGGCGGGAAAATACATCTACTCTGTCCCACGGCCCTGCAAATCTGCGCAGTAGAGAAGAGGCAGCCCAAGTGAACGGACGTATTCTTGCAATGGCTGCAATAGTGTTATAAAGAAGATATATAAAGACAATACAGAAGTGGATATATTTGTGAACTGTATAAACTGGAATATAAACTGTGAGACATATAAGAAGGACTATAATATAGCATATATAAGGATATAATTCGACCGGGAATATCACTGGACTTTAGGAGTGATTGTCGGCCCTGATTGTGTGTGATTGAACATTGGATATTTATCATCACAATAAACAGTTGAAATATAACTGCCGGCTTGTTATTAGCACAACGACCCAGTTTAAGTCGGCTTGATATCGGCCGTGAACGATATTCTTCACATTGGCGCCGTTCGACCAGGATCTGAGCTAGTCTCGGATTATCGACCCCGATTCGACCGGCAGAAATGGCGATGGCTCCGCCGCTCGACCCTACGGATGACGAGGTAACGTTCAATCCGAACCCGGCCTTCCGACCTTCCGGCCCCCGCTCAGTTGCCATGAGCGACACAGTCCCGTTGTCACAGGAGCGACAACCGACCGGCCTGTTCGACTCTTTCGGTGACCAATCGTCCCTGACTTCGTCCTCACCACCTGAAGACCGCATCGGAGCGTACCTCGACGAAGACCCGCTCGCGCCCTTACACACAGTGAGTGACATTATAAGTGCACACGCTAGGGCGTACTCGGCCACGCCGGCCAGAACGACCCAGAAATTACGAAGTAACTTTACCGGCAGAGACTATACACGCTCACGTCAAAGAGCGAGTGTATGTGATCGTATCGTACATTCTACAATGAACATTCGGCCTGTAACCATGGATACATCAATGGTTACACACCCGCCAAGCGATCCTCGGATACGGCAGTGGGTCTGTGACAATGATAATGTTACGGAACTGGTACCGCCGAGTGCTTATTCGGCAACCCGACCCCGGGCGCCATCAATGACGCCAATGCAGTACGACCCAGTACCAGCGGTGTACTCTCGTCTACCGACCGAGCCGACCGTGGTAGAGTACATTCGACCCAGCCAGGAGAGAGCGACTACAGGGAGCATTCCAGTGACGACTACTGTCCAGATCGCGACATCTCCAAGTCCGCAACGACCCAGCGACGCGACAACAGAATATCGCGCCTCCACACGACCAGCGCGACCTCGGCAACCACCATCTACGTCAAGTCGCCGACCCTGCGACCCCGACACGCCGACTTCCGACACACGCGCTCCCGCGCCGACCACGCACCGACCGTCGCCGACTACCGGAGAACAACCGCGCTTCGATCCGTCACAAGATCAAGTTGTGTCTGCTTCGGCAGAAAGTGTTGTGCCAATGATCGGACCTCCGATCTCACAATCAGTCGGAAACACCAACGGATATGGTGTACCGCCAGTCGGATACCCTGGCGCAACAAGCGGTGTTCCAAATGGAGTAGCTGTCGGATACTATTCACCGCATGTCGGCTACGCGAACCCACCGCCTGGATATGGTGGCGTTCCCAGCGTGATAGCTGACACCGGCTATCATGGTGCACAACCCGGATTAGTGTACCATGGTGTATGCCCAGATGGATCGGTATACCGATATCCACCACCGGCTGTAGTCCCACCCTCAGTCGGGATACCATGGGTGACGCCTCCATACAGTCAACCAGCCCCTGCTGCACAAGCACCACACGACCCCAGTCACACGACGGCACCACCCGCCGCATCGCTCGCCGTCTCCGCGACGACAGCACCGACCGCCCCCGCTAACGCGACCCCGATCGACCCAGATACGACGGCTCCGGCGACTTCGGCTGTTCCGACTCCGACGGCCACTGCAGCGACTACACCAGTTGCGGTGAGTGTTGACACGCCCACGCCACAGAGACTCACGTCTGAGCCCCAAACGTTGGCTACGGCTAAAATGGCTCAATGGCGTGCGACCTTCAAGGAGGGCAATCTCACTCAATACATTCGGAGTTTCGAACAGTTTACTGCGGCTTTCACTTACTCCGACCTCAACAAGACGACGACCTTCCGGAGCACGCTACGCGGCCGCGCTGAAGCGCTAGCTCTAAATATCCCGGTCGTGACTCCCTGGGGAGAGTTCCGTCGCCAACTCCTAGAGGGCTGGGAACCCGAGCCCCGTCGACAGTCCAAACGGGACGATTTCCCGTTCCTCAAGCGGGAACGAAAAGAGGACGCGGAACACTACATGGAGCGACTCCAAGCCCTGGCGGAACAAGTGTTCGATGACGTTACGCCAACGTCGCGGCAACGAACTGTAATTGCACAATTCGTGAACGGCCAACCCGACCCCATTGCCGATAAACTGTGTGCCCTCACTTTTAACAGTTACAGTGAGGCACTGACGGCCGTTCTCAAGGTAGAGAGTCGTCAGCAGAGGACAGCCAGAGATCGACATCGAGGCACACGACGTGCCAACATTTCCGCAAGCGGATACGCGGAAGACGACCCTGTCAATGAAGAACTGTCCTGTGCCATGGGACAAGTCACTCAGGGGGAAACACTAACCCCAGAGCAAATTGCGGCCTACTACGACCCCGCGGACAGTGACACTACCGGCCTACAAGGTTGCGACGAACACTCAGTGCCGACCAGCTCACGCGAGTGGGTGGCTGAAGCTTTCCAGTGCGTCCTTAGTGACGAGAATGGACTATGCGAGGAAACGGCTATCTTTTCTGTCCTGCGAACAACGGCCCCGATGAAAGGTGATCGACCCCCGCAACCCGGACGACCCATGGTTTGCTTCTTTTGCAAGAAGCCCGGCCATCGCTGGATGCGGTGCTTTCGGCTTAAGGATGTGCTAGTACGTAACGGCATGAAACCGCTAGCATTTCGGCCCAATGGTCCCGGTACTGACAGAAGGACAGCTCAAGTGTTGTCAGTACCTAACCAAACCGGTAACCAAACTAAACCGGCCCCACCAACACCTCCGACCCCGTCGTCAAACCAGTAGGGGAAGGTGCTGAGGAGCAAGGACCTTCCGGACAACAGGACAACGTTCCCCGCTCCACATCTGCGGTTGTCACGACTACTGTACCGGTAACGACACCAATAACGACCCCGCAGCCGGCCCAGCCCACACCTCAGCTCCTTGAAGGGGTGTGTACAAAATGTCAAGCTCCGACCCCGAAATCGGCCTCTTTTCATGAAGGGGTGTCCGCACCGCGACCACAGCGGCCACCACGTGGAAACCGTCGTCCTGAAGGGGTGTCACCCCCGACCGCCAACGGCACCGGAACGGACAGCATGTCCGAGATTGAGTGGATCTCCGACGACGGAGGATTCTACGCCTTTCCGAGTGGACCGGAATCCAAACTGCCGCCTCTTCACACACTATTCAGGCCGCCGCCAGACGACCCCGAAATTCCGGCTGTCATCAACAACTCCAGCGCCACCAATCACAAATGCTGGAAGTTGCCGGTACATGTCGGAAACAAGACGATAAAGGCTGTACTCGACTCCGGAGCGCAGATCTCCCTGCTCCGACGCGATCAGCTACGTCACGTCCCCGCTGACCAGCGACATTTGCGGTCTACTTCGGCTATTATTCGTGACGTCACCGGACAGTCGAGCCCGATCGATGGACTGATCGACCTTTCAATACAGGTCGGAACCAACCATATGGTCGTAACCTTTTGTGTGGCTGACATACATGACGACATGATTCTCGGCATGAACTTTTTCCGGCAAGCTCACGCTGTAGTGAATTACGGTGAAGGTACGATACAGGTACACAAAGAAATCCTGTTCGCACATAAAGACATTGAGGCCAATGTTGTCAGAATGGCCGTGCGACGAGCTGTCACCGTCCCCGCACGCAGCGAAGCAATAGTGGAGCTGGTCCCGACTTCCCGAGTTCGAGTTCGACAACACCCGAGGATAGTCCAGCCACTTACGACCTTTCCCGAGGAAACCGACCTCATCATGGGGAGAACACTTACGACCCTGAATCGGCAGTGCGTAAAGGTGTCGGTAGTCAATCCAGCAGATACCGGCATTACGCTCACCCGTTCCGACCCTGTCGCCATAGCAAGCCCTGTCGAAAGTGTCGTCGGAGCTCTGCCACGACCCGGAGAGGAGCCCGACCCGGCCACGGTAGACGCCAGTCATTACCGCGACCTGCCGCCACATCTACAAGAAATGGTGGATCGCGCCGGACTAGCGCCGGAACAACATCGGCGTTGCGCCAACCTGGTTCACCAATACCAGGACACATTCATGCACCCAGACGGCCAACTGGGACGGACCCAAGTCGTCCAGCATAGAATCGACACTGGCAACTCGGCCCCGATTCGACAACGACAACGACGCGTCCCTCAGGCGCAGCAAAGCATCATCGACGAGGAGATCGACAAGATGCTCCGCTTGGGGTGTATTGAGCCGTCAGATTCGCCCTGGAGCGCACAGGTAGTGCTCGTGCGGAAGAAGAACGGACAAGTACGCTTCTGTGTCGACTATCGGCTCCTGAATGACGTCACCCGCAAGGACTCGTATCCCTTGCCCAACATTCAGGACACTCATGACGCCCTGGCAGGCGCCAACTACTTCTCGGCCCTAGACCTGGCCTCCGGCTACTGGCAGGTCGAAGTCGACCCCAGCGATAGACCCAAGACTGCCTTCGCCACAAGGAAGGGACTCTATCAGTTTAAGGTCATGCCATTCGGCCTTAGCAACGCCCCGGCAACCTTCGAACGGCTTATGGAGACCATACTCCGTGGTTACTTGTGGACCCGGTGTATGTGCTATCTCGACGACGTGATAGCTTACGGCAGAACATTCGATCAGGCACTCGCAAACCTGGAAGCGGTCCTGGATCGGATCAGATCGGCAGGCCTGAAACTTCAGCCCAAAAAGTGCGAGTTGTTCCAACGGGAAATCTTGTACCTAGGGTTCATAGTGAGCGGCCAAGGAATCCGAGTCGACCCCAACAAAGTCAAAGCCATCAGAGAATGGCCGACCCCGTGCGAGATCACCGACGTCAGGGCTTTTCTTGGTTTCGCCAACTACCACAGGCGATTCATCAAGGACTACGCTGAGATCGCTGAACCTCTCGTAGCGCTTACCCGAGGTGAATGCCACTTCACTTGGGGACCGGCCCAGCGACGAGCTTTTCAGCGACTCCGCGACGCCCTCATCAAGGCGCCCAAGCTCGCTCATCCGACCCAGAATCCGGACGACTACTTCATCCTCGACACGGATGCAAGCGGCTTTGCTGTGGGAGGCGCCCTCTCACAAAGGGTTAACGGGAAGGAGATCCCCATCGGGTTCGCCAGTAAAACCCTTTCCCGGACCCAGCGGAATTATTGCACCACCTATCGGGAACTACTGGCAGTAGTTGAGATGGTGCAACACTATCGGCACTACCTCTGGGGTAGGAAATTCCTCCTCCGGACCGACCATAGCTCGCTGAGGTGGCTGAAAAATTACAGCGACGCCGACGGCATGCTCGCTAGGTGGCTCGCCAAGCTACAGCAGTATGACTTTCGGATAGAGCATCGACCCGGTAAACTACACGGTAACGCCGACGGCCTGTCACGGTGCCACAGTTGTAAACACCAAGACTGTCCCGGACGACTCGTCACACCTCCGACCGACCCAGAAACAAGTTCCGGAGAACTTCCAGTTCGTCGGATAACTGTTGTTCCGACCCAGACAAGGGCAGACCTCCTGGACAGTGATTCGATAACATCACCGGTCTTGCCCCAGCTAGTTTCGGCACGCCAAGTTGTTCGAGTCCGTGCTTTGGACGCCACACTTGATGGACAAAAGTGGCTTTCGGACTATTCGACCCAGGACATTGTCGCGGCACAGCAAGCCGACCCCAGCGTCGGAAAAGTGCGGCAATGGATGTTAGCCGGCACCAAGCCCGACTCTAGAGAAGTCGCCCGCCAAGGAGAGGAGGTAAAGACACTTGTTTCCCGCTGGAACCTCCTGGCGCTACAAGACGGAGTGCTGGTTCGACATATAAAACCCGACCCCGCCGGACGGCCCGTGGTGCAAACCGTGCTCCCCGTAGCACTCAGGACACAAGTTCTGCACCAGCTACACGACCTCAAGATTGTCGGACATCTCGGCATACAGCGTACCATCGAAAGAGTCAGGCGCCGATTCTACTGGCCCGGCTTGGCGCTGGACGTCGCCCGCTGGTGTGCCCGCTGCCCGCAATGTGTGACCCGCAAGGGTAAACCGGCCCCAAAAAGATCGCCCCTGACACAGCTACCGACAGGAGCGCCGTTCGACAGAATAGCGATGGACATCCTCGACACCCACAAGATCACGGGAAGAGGCTATCGGTATGTACTAGTCGTGTCGGACTACTTTACGAAGTACACTGACGCTTTTCCGCTACGGCGACATACGGCCAAAAATGTTGCCGACACCCTGGTGAATCGGTGGATAGTCTACCACGGTGTCCCCAAGGCGATCCATAGCGATCAAGGTACTGAGTTTGAGTCGTCCCTGTTCCGGCATGTTGTGCGTCTACTGGGCGCTAAGAAGATTCGTACGACCCCATACCGACCCCAGAGCGACGGCCAAGTTGAGCGATTCAACAGGACATTGCTCAACATGCTGAGTGCGTTCGTCAGCGATCGTGCAAACGATTGGGACTTGCACCTGCCATATGTGTTAATGGCCTATCGAACCTCAGTACACTCGTCCACGGGATGCACCCCGCATCTGATGGTGTATGGACATGAGTGTAACTTGCCAGTCGACCTCATGTTTCCGACCTACGACCCTGAGCCTCTACCTCCGTGTGGTCCGGAGTATGTGGAGTATTTGCGGCAAGCCATCAGGACGGCCCACGGTTTCGCCCAAGACCATCTCGAAAAAGCGGCAATTCGGCAAAAGATGGGTTATGACGCCCACGCAAAACCACGACCCCAGTTTCAACCAGGCGAACTGGTCCGGTATTATTATCTGCCACTCACGCAGAATAATAAGTTCGCTCGGCCCTGGACTGGTCCCTGGAGGATCATCGACCGTGTAACCGAGGTGGATTACCGAATCGCCCTGGTTTCCAACCCTCGGAACACTCGTGTTGTTCATCTGGATGTGCTCAAGCCATACGAAGGTGACAACCAAGCGGCCCACATCTACTCCGACCCTGTACGACCCACGTCGTCGTCAAGCAAGTCCGACCCAGAACAGACACCCGACCCCATGGGACTTCTCAAGGAGTTCTATTACCCTTGGGAGGTAACAGTCAAAGATCGGCATACCGATTCAGACCAAACAGCTGAGTCTGATTCGCCCACGACCCAGAATCGCCAACCGCGATCTCCGACCTCATCCGGCTCAAGTCGACATCGGCAACGGAAAAGATCACGTAGATCAAGTTCCGACACTCCAAAACCGGCACGCAAGACACGCAGGCAAAAGCCTGTGGTATCTTCCGACCCCGAGACAAGCGAGGCTACGCCCCCGCCTGCACGACCAAATCGACCCAGACGCAATGCACGCAGACCGGCCCGATACAGATAACCCCGGCCTTGTTATCTGATTGATATCATTGATGATGAATTATGCATGTCTAATGGACTATGATATCATGTCTTTCCCCATAATAATATATTATATTACAATAACAATATATGCATTTAATATGTACAAGATGTCAGTGAGGCAAATTCGATATATATACACTTGATATGATTTCATAATTATGATGCTGGTGAATAATTGGTTTCGACCCCGTATAGCATGTACCATTGTTCCGCGTGTGTTACGCACTAACTAAAATATCATGCAAAATTTCTATCCATGTGTCAGCCGAAGAGGATAATAACCAGTCACACCGTGAGTAAGGCCACTTAGTTGTCGAAGAGGTGATAATGTGATTCGTTCCGGAGTATGCGTCGACAGAGCCTCTACTCACTCCATGTAATATTCGGAGGAACGACCCAGTGGTACGGGAACCAGTCACTACATAGCTATCATGCCAAGATGCGGCCTGTCACCAAATTCATCACCCAAAATATTCAAAGCGCCGCGGTGTGACCGACCCAGATCATTGCAACTTCGACCCCAACAATATAGCGGCCCCGTCGTCCTGTGAACTGGCTGATAATGAACGGAACGATGTCCGCCCCTGTGAGTGATTGATATTAATATCTCAGCCTTTAATCACTGTGTGTCGTCTGCAAAACAACAATTCGACCCCGCTAGTCTACTGTGCGCTAACTCTGAAAGAAAAGGAACGATAGACTGTATAGGTCACAAGGTTCGCACGAGCGCAGGTAGACCCTGTAGCTGTTCACAGCACCTCCATGAACTCCCCTTAATAATTTCAATAGTGAGTCGTCGGGCAAAAAGAGCCCAGTAATTTGAACAGTCGATAAGTACATTGAGGATATGTTTTGGAACGTGTAATCCAGGGGACGGCAGATGAACATTCGGAAAACTGGACAGTGTGTGGACCCCCCTGCTGTCGTAACGGACCGGCCTGGTAGGTCGGAGAAGGATCGTACCCGCGTTTCCCTGACGACGGCCCCGCCTCGCGGCACACACCCGGAACAACAACACGCTGCATGAGGATCGGATCCGAACAAGTATAAGGCCATACTTCACAAAACATGGCAAAATTCGACCTTGAATAAACTCGAACTATTTCTACAATCGACCCAGTGAACTTGTCGGCCTCACATCACAGCGGCCCCGCCGTCTCCTGCCAGCAAACGTGGTCGGGAGTAGTAACGAACTTCGGCCTTGAACTGCCGGCCCTGTTGTGTCGGCCCCACAGGATAGTGACTTGGAAATCCTGGTCACGCTGATCTGCTCGACCCTGAACTGTCGGCCTAGCATCGTGTCGGCCCTATAGTGACACGGGAGAAGTAATCCTGGTCACTGTAATCACCTGGGTCGTGTAATTTGTCCATTCTACTAGAGAATGTCGAGGAGTTTTGTTTAATCATATCATTTCATCTCATACTCGTTGTTGTGCATGTATTTGTAAATGTATCATCGTAGTGACTGCTGACGGACTGACTGTTGACGTTTATTTTGACGGTTAGGAATTTTTATTGTATGAAGTGTTTTCACATTGTCGCGCGGCGAGTGTGTGTGAGTGTTGGGGTTTGACCTTTTAGGACTTTTTAGCTTTTTATTGTTTAGTTTTTGCGACGGTAGGGTCCGGGGAGGGTAATCTCCGAGGGCGTAGATTAATGAAGGGGTGTAATGTAGCATTTTTAGTGACAGTAAACGCCCGTTCCCTCCCGCACACATCTCCATGACAACTCGCCCACGCATATTCTACACACCACGCTAAATATAACCACTACACGATCACTGCCTGGACAAAACATACAAAACCACGAATAACCACGCGGCCCACAAACAAGGCAAACACAGGTCAAACAGCTCACACCTTCGGCCCCGTCCAATCAAATAATTCGACCCCAGTACACCGGCCTTGACCTTCACATGCACATACTCATTTACATAGACATCACATGCACAGCATTCAGACCCAAACATGTCTCGCCACATACCGGGGAAACCCACTTTCCCGGTGAGATCAGCACACATCAGCACATACATAGCCAATGACACAACTCCGCTCACACTTGGCGGGAAAATACATCTACTCTGTCCCACGGCCCTGCAAATCTGCGCAGTAGAGAAGAGGCAGCCCAAGTGAACGGACGTATTCTTGCAATGGCTGCAATAGTGTTATAAAGAAGATATATAAAGACAATACAGAAGTGGATATATTTGTGAACTGTATAAACTGGAATATAAACTGTGAGACATATAAGAAGGACTATAATATAGCATATATAAGGATATAATTCGACCGGGAATATCACTGGACTTTAGGAGTGATTGTCGGCCCTGATTGTGTGTGATTGAACATTGGATATTTATCATCACAATAAACAGTTGAAATATAACTGCCGGCTTGTTATTAGCACAACGACCCAGTTTAAGTCGGCTTGATATCGGCCGTGAACGATATTCTTCACAATAACATTTAGGAGTATATTTGGTACATGAAATGTTTCCGTTTGAGTGTTTTGGTGTGACCTATATCAAGTACTGGTTAACAAACTTATGCATTTAGAACAATGATATTATAATGATGGGCTAATTAATAGAACAGTGTAATAAACTGTAAGCTCAATGCTTTGAATCTTAGGTCAAAAAAACATTCGAAAATTCCATCATAGATTATGAATATACATGTATATTAGTCAAAGAGTATGAAACAAGATATACATGTACATACAGTATGTTTAGTGTGTCATGCTTATGCTAAGTGAAATTACCTGCATATACCCGAAGTACATCTAATGTGCCTCCATATAGATGTGATGATATCAGAGAAGCAAGGTTGTGTGTTTGTCAATTTAATCCAACGCATCCTGTATCCATCAATCAATCCTCATTCAGTGCTTATTCGTATCTACCTATTTAAATGTGCCTCACCTATTTTAAGTAGACATTTTTGCTGTGTCCTGGTATTTTTTATCCCACATGAATTAATTTATGTTGTATCTTGGTGAAGAATTTGCAGACAGAAAACTCCACACGACATTTCTAGTAATACTGCCCGAGTATCGGTATACATCGTAATGTAATAAATGTCAATGCGACAGTACTTCAGCTATGAGGACACTCCTTATCACTGTGAAAGAAGCCGTGTGCACTTCGAAGTTCGCAAACTTGAACGCTTTGCTGGGTTTTAGTCTAGTATTTCTCGATCGAGTCTGAGTATAGTCGAAACTTGTTGTTGTGCGTTAACGTTCACATTGTTATTATTCCCGTCAACTGCCTGATTTTGATGATTTACTGACGAGTTACTCCAAATGTTTCTGAGTGTGTTTGGTTGATCAAAAAAGTCCAGTCTTGGGGTGTATCCAGTCTCTGAAAATCCATATTTTGTAGCTTCTTGGTCCAAAAAGAGAGACATGTTGATGTTTTTTTTTTATCACAGTTGAATATTACCGTTGTTTTTATTTGTCCGGGACGATAATATGCTGCTATTTAGCATTCACGGCCGTTTTCGTTTCTTGATCCGGACGATTTGGTTTAGTTTGTCCAAATCACAATGCGAGAAACACTTGCAAGCACTGGACACCATTGCATTCGAGGTGTCAGGCATGTATGTCTCGATATTTCAGAAAATGTCTCCAGAATATCAGTTATTGTAAAAGGTAGTTCTTTGGCAGCCCTAGAAAAGAACAACACCGTGACGTCATTTTGTTAAATCACGTTCTCGATCTCGACCAAATGTACATATAATCGGATAAAAGGTTAACGTATGCACATTGCACAATTATTTCTATTAATCATTTTTTGTTACTTAATTTGTTGATTATTCCCTTACAATGTACATTTCTGTTTTTGCTGTGTAGAATGAACATCAAACCGCGAAAGGTGAAGGCCATCTGTTTTTCTCTCAGCTGTCTACATCAACTGGCAAATGTATTGCACAATGTCATTCGCCAGGTGTCAGTACTAGATGGCAATAAGATATCATTATGGTTATTGACCACATTCAGAACTACCGTTAACTGGATTATAAAGTTTCATGATTTTTTTGTTATAGCACTTCATTATGTAACGCAATATGTAACTTTAAAAATCAGTGCATTATCTTGTACTGATTTTTTAAATTTACACTTACGTAGAAAAATATGCAAGCTAAAGAGTCATTTGGAAACAACAAATGTGCATAAAATTCGGTCATTCATCAACCTCTGGCCCGACAAAAACCCATGATAGTCATAGTATATAATCAAATTTTGCTGCTTGTGTGCGATCCTTTTCTAACTGAACATTAGGTGATATGTATGTAAATTCCGCAATTATTTTGGTATATTGATTTCGTATTTCAATAAAATATTAATTGATTGATGAAATAAAATCACAACGAGTGATCATAGTAATCGATAATATCATCATACTTCCTTACTCTATGGGTATTTAATTGGACAAATATGGGATAACACTGTCTTATACACATGTTACGATGGATATAGCACCAGTGGTGTCATTATAGCCCTAAAGCACTGGCTGTAACAAACATTGAGAGGGTTTATTGCCATATGTATGTGGTTGTCTGGGAAGTGCTGCCCTCCGGTGGGTGAATATAAAGGTTGTTGTCTTGTTTGTGCTGACACCTTGTGAATACCAGTGTGGTAGCTGAAGTGGCAGTGACTGAAGTTTATATGAACATTGAACTGTGCCAATGCTAGATTTGAACATGAGTGTCCACAAAACAAGCAACATGTTGGCCAAAACAGCATTTCTTCAACAGCTGCAATACACTCTCAGAACAGCTGGAAGAATCCCAGCCAGATAGGACGGGGGTCAGAAGAGGACATATAAATATCAATGAAGCCTTTGAGAACTACATGTATGTCCACAAGTGTGAAGAACTAACTACTCATTACAATATTTCGCTTGCCGCCCTGCAAGCTGGACATGACGGAGAGAATGTATTCACTATCAGATACAGGCCAGTGATTGTCAAGAACCATCTGGGATGACACACAAAGCCAGTGGACCATCCAGAACTGATGACAGCAGTTTGACCATGTTGACAGCTAGTTTCTCAACTATACCAGAAAAAATGGAGGAGGAGATTCGTCGTGAGCGACAGGGCATCAGGAGATTGGCAGCAGAGCTGGAAGGTACGTTTGAGGTGCTAAAAGAGGAGTTTGAACGTAGCAAGAAAGAATACGAGTCAAGTGGAACATCCAGAGGGACTACGCTGTCCGACATCAAACCTCGAATTCCAAAGCCTGCATTCCCAATCTCCTCGACTCCTAGACAAGGCCAAATGTAAGTATCAATCTATTACCACCGATACAGCCAAATTTTGATGATAGATTAATAGAATATTCTAATCTATTAAACTAATCTATTACATAATCTATAAAACATCAAATCTATTAAACATTCACAATCTATTAAACATTCACACTTGGGCCCAATGTACAAATTCAATCGCCATTAGCGCTCCATCAGCCAATGAACAGCTACCCACGGCCACAAGTTATGAACACCGGGAGCTACGACGCACCATACGGATATGATGGTCGCAGAAATATGGCAGCGGAAGCACATCAAACATCGTTTGACAAGCTGCTGACAAATGTACCAGTGCCGAAATTTCACAGAGACAAGAAAGAATATGAAAGCTGGAAAGCAGCTTTTGTGGCTTGCGTCGACCAGACAAGCATATCACCTGAGTACAAGATGAGCTCTCCATGAACATGCAGCCAGTACATATTAATTGGCGATGATCAGACTTGACAGAATGTTTGGAGGACAAAGACAGCAGATCATTTTTTGTCTGGACGAACACGACAAGTTACGGCCTATCAGAGATGGACAAGCCAGAGAGGTGTATTGTTCGCCGAGTTCATGGAAAAACTCATTGTAAACCTCAAGGACGCTGGCCAGATGAACGAAATTGGTGGAGGGCCGTTGTTCATCACACTACAACGAAAATTAGGCTAGTCAAATTCTACCGCTAGATGCATGACAGAAACGTACATGGAAATGTCAGGAACCTCCACTTGCTCATGAAGGAAGATGTGGAGTTCATGATGACAGCTGCAGGGAATGTCCGATGGATCCAACAGAACAACCAGAACCCGAAGAACAGGAAAAAGGAGAAAAAAGCCTTCTTGTCCACAGAGAACGGACAACCCACACAGCAATCTAGAACTGTCAACAATCGGTTCAAATGTAAGGCCTGCGCCGGAACACATGGTTTGTGGGCTTGTGAAGTAATCAAGAACACGAACTCATCAGGACATTGGAATTTTGCATCAACCAACAAAGTCCGCTCCAATTGTTTAGGTCATGAACATTTTGGAAAATGTTGCACAAGGTAGAATGGTAGAATGCATGGGTTTTCGAGATGGAGATATGGTCGTCGTCATGTCAACGCTCTCCACGCAGGAAGTTGCTACTCGGACAGGCTGAAAAGTCTATACATTAAAAAATGGCAAAGTTTATGTCGTGGACATTCAAGTCAGGAAAACAGTGATGGAGAGGCCGATATTGAAGATATGTGTTTTAGAGACAATTGGTGAACAGAGAATGTACTTGTGCCTGAACTTGAACTCGAAGTTAATTAATTTCGAACCGTTATGTTTTATTCAGAATATAGGCCTATATTTCTGATTTAGTTTAATTTGTGTTGATTCACTAAAATCGAGAAGGAGGGTATGTTGAGAAGTTTTATTGCCATATATAAGTGGATGTCTGGCTAGCGCTGGCCTTTGGTGGGTGAAAATAATTGTTGTGTTGTTTGTGCTGACACCTTGTGAATACTAGTGTGGGAGCAGGCCTGCCCCCTATGTGTTTTTTCTGTACCATGTGAGTTTCTGGAAAGATGGTGGACAAATCCAAAATAAGTGTATTCCTGAACAAACGATGCAACAACAAATGATCGCCAGACTTTCAGTCACACAGTCTTTTTTTCTAGCAAAGGATAATAGCATTCACGTTGTTTTCCAGGGGATATGTATATGATGTTGGTTTCAAAAGTACATCACTTTAACCTGTATTGTAAGTGTATTTGATTTATCATACTGGAAAGGTGACCAAATACACAATATATACAATTTACTTTTGCTGATATTAGATTGTTGAAATAATGATTGGTGCGTTCATTGCTTGTAGCACTGCCTCGTGCAATTCAGGCCAATCAATTGTCCGTTGTGTTATATGCTTTTCATAGAATGAGTGGCCTATGCCGCACCATAAAAATCAAGGTTTGAGTGGACAGAATTTACAAAACATAAAGCAAGTCGTAAACGATGATACAAGTCATAAAGTGAAGTGAAGTGAAAGAAGCGTTGTGCTACCATTCAAGTTTTATGACACATTTTTTTGTCTTGTTGTCCATTAAAGGATTGTCAAACTATTATTCGACAGGATACAGCACTGTTATATCTGTCATTTTGTTATCATCACTGGATATCATCTGTAATCGTCATTGATATGATTATGGCAAGAAATTACGTTTACATTTATAAGGCCAGACAAAACGAGACAAAGACGGCATAAAACTGATAAAACAGTGCTGCCAGCTGGCGATTGTGATTATTCATGATAACCCCCACCCTATTGCCACTCGATCGAATCGTGTCTTGGTGTATAAATTTGAGTTAAATTTGAATTTTTTTGTTTATTTCCTGTAAATATATCAGAAAATTCTTGAATACATACAGTTTTCTTCTCGCTTTGTCCTTGAGTAATGATGACAATCATATATGAATATATAGGCACATAATATCTTCGAAGAATGACAAGGATGGATTACATTTCATGACGAATGACATGACATCATATGGTAGCTAAAATCTGATTAAATCAATACCTAGACTAACGAAACACCTATCATTTATGTCATAATACAACAAAAATATAGCATTCAAGCTATATCCAACATAGCCATAATAAACAAGACAAAAGCAACAAAAAATACATGTTCCAAACAGTGAACACTCTCTGACAAACTTATCACCGAAGCTGATGTAAAAGAAACCCGTGATATACTGCAATCTCATCACTGTGCAGGAATGAGAAAACGAGTATTTGGTGGGACTAGAAACTATGTAAATAACACTCAATTTTCTCACATACCAACAGAAAAAAAATCAGATCCAACTATCTAAAAAGGTAGGAATATTTTTTTGCACATTGACATCCCTCGCAAATACCACATATTTAACGTATGCCCAAATCGCCATTAGTTAACGAAGTTACCACCTCAAACCACGAAACATACATTTGAGCTGATCCTTTAATCATGCATACTACCACACCACGTTGACTAAAAACCGGTACGAATCACTTTATCAAACGAACACAAAAACGAATAGAATTTCGACTGTTACAAATACACTTAAATGTCTGTTAAACTGTTTACATCAGCAGAAGAATATAATGTAGGAAACATGATATCTTTGCATCACATGATCACTAGGGCATGTATACATATTCATAAAATCTAGGCCTTAAAATATGAAACGTGTGAAAAACATTCAAAATGGTTAAAACATTCAAAATGGTTCATAATGGTGAGAACTTTTAACTTTTGTGTGATAGCAGGCATCTTGCTACACATAATGATATAACTGCCAATTGACATGTGAAACAAATGAGAAAACCACATTGGCGTATCGATAAAATACTCATAGTATGTGTTATTTCAGATTCCACGTCAATTAGCACAAAACGTCAATACATACCATTACAACTTACGAAAGTACATAAACCGCAGTATGAAATTCATTGTTCCCCTAAAATAGTGTTGACAGCTGGTAATTGCAGATATTATTAAAATGCCCCATTATATCATTATATGATATATTCTTCTTGATGAACGAGTATCGACGTCTTTTGTGCATAGAATGTCTTTGAACGATGTACATGTACGAAACGAAGTATCACAAGTTTACGATGGGTGACTGGTCATCATTACTAAATAGTAAAGTGGAGCAAAGACCAAGTACATCATACTTTGCTCAAAAAGAGCAAAAGCTACATAAAACATGAACAAGAAGCAAAAAGAGTACATGTTTTAAGTACATTGGTAACGATCAGTCATCAACACACTCATCCGATTAATCAAAACAATCAAGAACATTGCCTACCGATGCAGATTGAAGAAAATCCTTAGGATATTGCAAGTAAATAATATGCAGGAAAGTGAAGATTGTCTGTGGGACTAACTACTTGGTTACAAACGAGCGACACAGTCTAATACAAGTACAATCCGAATATTATACATCTTCTCATATTTAAACGAAGGTGAGGGTTCAACAAACCAAACACTTTAAAAGTACTTAAGTTTCATAGCCAGGTTCGTTTTGTGCATTGGCAACACTACGCAGTGAACGCCACAAGTTTAAGTTATATTGGTATGCCCTTTAGTTGTGCAGCCATGAAGCCATGAACGATTCATTTAGTTTATATCTTAATGCCCCTGAAGCACCCATTTCACCACTCTAAAATAAAAACGGTGTGAGACAGCCAAATATTCAATTTTAAAAAGCAAAACTAGTTGTAAACTATTTCAACAAAGTAATGTACAACTGTAAGAAGTATGACATAAACTTCATGAACACTAGGGCATGTTTACGTGTATAAAAATATGCCTTCAGAAACACATGCAGGAAAGGCCATTGTAAATTGAAACATATCGACACCTCATAATTATAATTATAATGTTAATACAAGAAAAACAAACATACAAAACGATTGACGTCTGGGATAGTAATTGGACCCAGTTGGTAATAGCAGACATGAAAGAAAATGTGAAAGTATTGATACGTTGTCGTTAAGTATGTGAAATTTCAGATATCCTGTAAAACTAGCACAGAATTGTCAATAGTATCATTAACAGTACCTAAACAGCAGTATCAATGTTGCATGTGTTTTTTTTTCAGCAAACTGGTAGAAATAATTATAAAAATAAATTATTTCAAAATAAACTATTTCTAATACATATACGGGCTAGTAATACGTCATGGTACAGGTCATAAATATTGCAAATACATGCTACTTATATGTTCAATGACTTGATAAGTCATCAACTATAACATTAGGTACATTATAGCTATAGAGAAATTGAACAATTATAATACCAGAATAAATATCGCAGCAAATCTATTCACATACAATTCATTTTACAGTATCAGAGCCGGACTCTTTGACAAGCTTCACAATTATTTTACATTTCAAATTCAAGATAATTTGAAAGTCATAAATCCGTGATCGTTTGCATTTTATAAATGCATTTCACATTCATAACCGTTTATATTTTGATGAAGCTCGGACAGTGTTCGTAAACTGTGAGCTGTTCTGAAATACTCATATAACTATAACATTGTTATCAAAGCCAACTTTGACCTGAGCACTATTGACATGTTTCTTTTACATCGGTGGGGTATGGTAGGATATATGTAGAAATATAACGGATAATGTCGATACATTTGTATATATCTATGTAATTGTCAATCGTTTACCCTGAATCTGGCAAGACTCACATGCTGCTCCATAGATGCATACATATAATAATACTCAATTGATACATTAAAATGTGATATCAATAAAACTTTGTTATGATATAGCTCGATATTTGGCGTAGTACATGTATTCCATGAGAAAATGAGCAGTGATTCAACAAAGTTTCATTATAATCACACATCACGTATCTCACTTGGTTCTATTATGACACATAATACATACATATAAATATAATATAAATATTTATAAATATACACATAAATTATATGTATAATTTTATATGTATGAATCTTACTGTATTGGTGGTAATAGATACTGACACTCGATACGTACACTCGATATTTCAAACTTGGCGACAAATTCATAGCACATTCATATTACACGGCTCGCATAAACTCTCGGATTTCACCTCTTCTGGACAATGAAATGAACGTGTATGATTAAAAAGACAAGTGGAATATGTCTATATTGGTGCAATATATTACAACTTCTCACCAACCTCAATGTACCAATGTACAACTAGTGGCAATGAAACTTTCCTAATGTGATTCACATCACATACATGTAAGTCAGGCATAACAATGCATAGGACCTAGTTACTAGTTACCAAAATCCAACAGAGAACATTATGCATCTCCAATATATACATCACAATTCAAAGATCCTAACAAAATAATTGATTACACATTTCTCTGATTCATATTGCAAGATTCGTAACAACAAGACACGACTGACTGAATAGCACCTGTTTCTGGCTTAGCACCACCCTGTAGGCGAAGATGCAACATAATTTAATAGTTTCATTAGTCTCCGTTTCAGGTTCTTTACCAGTAGCTTTTCGTTCACTGTGCGTCAAACTTGATGTGCACTGCAAGCTGAAAAGAAAAGGGAAATACATTTAGTACATTTTCATCATATGTTATATCTTAGTCTGTGTTTTGTTACTTATTAATAGCAACTCTGTCAATGTGCAAAGAAAATATGAGATGACAAAATATACCTTGTGCCATTAAACAAATGATCTTTCTCTGTTAATTTTTTTTGCAGGTTTATTCAGGCTAATTCAGACTAATTCATATCACACATATATGGCGTGATGATATGTTAATTCCTTAATGTTTCCACATAATCACCACTTTCTTCCCTTTTTGCATATCATATCAAGTATTTATTTCAACACACCATGCATCTACTAATTCATTATGACATGTGTTTCCCGTCTTTACACCAGGTATTACAGTTCATCGTTTACATCAACACTGTATATTTTGTGACATATAACATATATTGCGATTGAATTTAGCAGTTGAACATTTCTTGTTACATTTTTTTTATCATGAACTGTACAGATTTTGCTGTACATTTCTTACGAAGAAAACATGCATACATACACACACACTAGTTATATGTGTACAATTGATTTGTTCAACAGATGCTCCCTTTCCTCTTGATTTCATTGTGATTCTCTGGTGGAGACTGTTTGGGTTTGTTGACATAACTGTCATTCTCGGTGCATTGTATCCCATGATGCAACACTATTTTTTAGTATATTTGTATATGGCCGAGCGTAAACTAGGTCAGGTCAGAAGTAAACCTGACAGGCGCACAAAACAAAACAAAAGTGGCTGCTAGCACTGTATAATGTTGATTTATCCAACTAATTCAACATAGTTTGTTTCGTTACTATTTCTTTGCGGTCATCGGGCATATATGCTGTTGCTTTTGAACACACATTTTTTCCCCAATGCAACTTTAGAAACTGAAACATTTCATACATTTGTTCAGAGTTGTTCTGTAAAATAATCATCACAGTGTTATTAACTATTTTTAGCTATTGCAATGTTCTTTGAAATCTGTTGTGTATTATAATAGACGTTTTAAAATGAATAAATATAAATATATATCTTGAATATTTTTATAAAGAAAATATTTAAAAATAATTATTATAACCCATTTTGAAATTGGAAAACTGCAGGTTAATTGACTCCAAACTAAATATTTTGTTTGATCCATCAAAATAGATACTCACATACCTTGCAATAACAACATAATGCACTGAATCAAATTCTCAATGAATGGGGATAATACTGCTGTTATGATGAAGCTAAAGAGTACAATAATTTATTAAAATCTTGTTGTACTGACTGTATCATTTCCAAATTTAACTTGATATAGAAAAAATATACCAGGTATATTTATTATTAATATATATATGATTATATTATACCATGATTCATTTGCTCCTGACCAGGGGAATATGAGTTTACTACACTCACACATACATGTGGGTTATTTTACCAACACAAATGAACATGCACCACTCAAATATTTGGTTACGAGACATGATGTGTATATTGAGTTCTAACGAACGGATTCGTGTCTATTATTGGCAGGTAAGAATCTGTACTTTGATTATTTTTTTTCCAACTTAGTTTTGGATAACTTATTGGTGGACAATTCTATGCATTCAAGACAATCAAATTATAATGTTCGGGTAATTAATGAATCTCAGCTGAAAACACCTAATGTAAAATATGAATATACATTGATCAAACGGTGAGACCCAAGTAAAACATACAATATGCTTAGCCTGTTATACTCATACTGAACGAAGATGTGTGTATATACCTAAGACGATAGACGTCTTTGGTGTGCCTTCATTGGTATTCCATCCCTCACGATTTCATTACTCCTGTGTTTCTCATCAATCCTGGTCAAGCACGTGCAGAGAAATGATGATCGATCGACCCACAATGATTCGATTATTACTGCCTCCGTATATACTACATGTCGTAATGATATCTGTGTCAACGGAAACTAGTAAACACACCACTTGTGATTGTGAAGTGGGACGTACATGCATTATGTACACAATATTAACACTAAACCACAGAGTTCACAAACTTGAACGTCATATATTCTAGTCTTTCAACTCTTGGTCGAGTTTCAGTACAGTTGACACTTGGTTGGAATTCTGTTGTTGTATGTTAACGTTCACCACGTTGTTATTTCCAATACCTGATGGAAATAACATGGATGACTGAATTCGATAATTCACTGACGAATGGTTCCGAGTGTTTCCGAGTGTGTTCGGCTGATCAAAAAAGTCCCATCTAGGGGTATATCCAGTTTCTGAAATTCCATATTTTGTAGTTTCTTGCTCTAGATTGAATGACATGTTGATTTTGATCACCACAGTTCAATATTATGGTTGGTTTTATCTGACAGTGAACAATAATATTATGTTGCCAAAGCGTTCACTGCTGTTTTCTCTTTCTGATCTGGACGATTTGGTTTAGTTTTGCCAAATCAGGCGACAGAAAAGACTTGGAAACAATGGACACCATTGCACTCGAGGTGTCAGACATGTATGTCGCGATATTTTGGTAAAATCTCCAGAATAAACCAGAATTGGAACCCTGATTGTTTTGGCTGGTCGAAGAAAGGCCTAAACCACGATGTGATCTCGACCTGAGATCTCGTTGTCGATGTTTCTATCCTATTGTAATTAAAAGGATGCTTATTTTTTTGTTTGCTTTTGATAGTTTACTACATTCGAAAATGATTTCACTGATAGGTTTTCATCCTCTTTCAATGCTGTCTCAAGAAAAAAAAAGAAAAACCACGATGTTATTGAAGTTCAAGGACATTTTTTCATTCGCCAGGTGTCAGCACAACCTGACTATGGCTCAGTTATGATAATTATGTGAAAGCGTTATGCCGTCTCATCTGGTACATTGATGAATTGTATCGTGTATTAACCTTGAAATTAGCACGTGTATTTATATATATTCGTTCGAATCCTTCGTGTAGTTGATTACTTGTATTAGTACCTGACCAAATAGTATGAACTAAGTTTGGAGGAGCGGGTTCCAGCCAGCTATCTTTATACATGGTACATTATATTTGTAATCGTCTATTGCATAAACATAGCGGGGGGGGGGGGGGGGGGGAGCGAAGTCAGTGATTCGGTAATCGATTACAAACAGAAGTACACTCTACAGTCGATATACAGTGTCGTTGACAGCCGTCATTTACCGTGTTTTCGTGTTGAAACAAAAGTGCCGTCCTCATATATGCTTTAATTCATACTCGTTTAGAGCACTTAACTCTTTGTGGCCCAAGTAACATGTGCTGCTTGTTTTTTTCTATACTAGGCCCCTGGTGAAACTAGTTGTTTTTCTGCGGGATATAATATTTTTTCTCCTGGTTCTAGTAATTTATTCCTGGTATGACAATATTTCTCTTGGTTCGAATAGTTTATCACCTGTTATGATAATTTATGCATTTGAATTCTCCAATATATTGTTTTCTGGTTTAAATTATTGGGAATCCCCCAAAATTTAGGAGAGTAAATGAAATAAAATAGAAAACAATTGAATGACACTACTAAGCTCCTGTATTGGATAGTTTTTAATAACTGGGGTTGATAATATCCGTATAAGTTTTGATATTCAATCGTTATTTGAAATATCATAAAAAATAACATATTTAGGGGAATTGCTCATGATTGATCCGGAGATACGCGTGTCTGGAAAATTATTTTTTTTCCCATTTAACATAAAACAGTGATATTTATCTCACTGGGTGACACCAACAGCACACAAAATGGAAATGAAGTCTCTTGAATAAAGTATTTATTATAACATTATTGGCATGTATACAATATTCACATGACTATGAGACGATTGGCATCAAGATAATATGCAGGCCATGGAATTCGATGTAGTAACAATCCAGATGTGTCTGCATTTGATTCCGTAAAGTGTGTAAATAGTCCAGCAGAACTGCAGAAAAGCATGTTTTGGCGTCATTATGAACTTTTTTTGCTGATTCATAATCTCTGAGCATTACTGAGTCAGAATCAGCCGGGTGCCACTTTGGCACCTTTGGGGAATTTTTTCCAGAGCCGAAAAACAAAATGGCTGCCACTGAATACCGCTAAATTTACTTCTTTGACAATATCTCCGCTTCTACGCCACTTAGAAGCACAAACTTGGTGTCTACTACTAGGTTTTCATGGTCAAGGAATCCATTTATAATAATGCCAAACTTGTATATATAACAGCTCATCAGATTTTCGAGATTAACCACCCAGATATTTGAATAATTTGGTTTTGGTGAAGTGATTAAATGCTTATGCCTTTGCCACTCAGTACAACATTTAGTGCTGTCCACTACTATGTATTCAGGCTCAATAAATCAATGACAATAAATGTGACAATATGTTTCCACTATTAAATTAGGTGTTACATGTGGCAACATTACGAGTCATTGGCAATGCTTCTTAACTTGAACCGACATCATCTTCCTGAACAGGTTCTTCCTTGGTATGTTCATTGCAACAATCTGGTCCAGAATAACAAGCACAGAACTTTGAACAACACATATGTGGCACTACACAGCCACATCTCCCAGTGGAACATGGCCGGCTGGCGGAGCATCCACATTCGACTGTTTGTAGAATGGCGACAGGTACAGTGTATATACCAGTTGGAAGTGGGGTTGGACGCATGTTGTGCCGTCTCCATCTGTATTCCGACCATATTGGGTCGGGTCAAAGTGTGGAGGATCTGATTGAGCAGCGGATTTATACATAAGAATTGTAATTGAGTACGATGTAGATGCTGAACAAAGTCATCTTGTGATAGGGGCAATACCTTCTGTTTCGAGGTTAATGTGTTTTTCACAGGATGAACAAACATATCATCTCTCAGTTTGAAACCATGATAGGCAGCAAAAGAAGCAGTCGTTTCTGGCATCAAGTTTGTTTCATCTGCTTCTGGTTGACCAAGTGAGATTAGGTGATTTCCCATCTTGGGGGTCTTCAATACTATGGCCTTTCCAATGCCAAACAGATACTGTAGTACACAGTGTCACACCCACCTCCCCCATTGAGACATGTACACTTGGCATATATTTTGCTATGCTTCGGTGTGTTCGAGCAGTTTGACGGAAAGCTAATGTGGTCCCAGTGTGGATGTGATAAAGATATAGCGGCACTACTGTGATTTGCAAAGTGATGGAACATATTATGGTGAGCAACGTGATGGACCATTTTAACGAACACAATATCCTAGTCGACTGCCAACACAGATTCCGAGCGAAACGTCCATATGAGTCCCGACTCATCATTGCGATTCACGACCTGACTTCCCCAAACAGGTTCAAACAAGTACATGTGGCCATACTAGACTCCAGCAAGACACATGATCGGGTCCTACACTCCATACTAAAAAGCAGAACTGGACTATTATGGAATCAGAGACAAACATCTCCTATGGATTGGTTCATTTGAGGATCAGAGAACCCAAAAGATTCACGTGGATGGAAATCTGGCCTCTGATTGTCTAGTACCTGCTGTTTCTACTCTTCATAGATGACATCACGATGAATTTAACATCAACCACCAGACTGCGTGCAGATATTTGTTTGATCTTTCATGAAATCTTGTCAACTGAGGATCACATTCTGCTTCAAAATGACTTTGTAGAAACCTTATTCGATGTGACAAGTCATGCAAGCCAGAAGAAAAATTTCGCTCTCATCTGACCTCATTTAATATTGCTGTGTGGTCCGGTGCCCACATCAGGCCAAGCTATAAAACCAGCTTGGAAAGGTTCAGTGATCTGCGGCCAGATTTCTAGCAAACGAACCCTATGATTATCGTCATTCAGACAGCATTACAGCTATTCCCAATGACCTCGGACGGATATCACTCATGGAGTGGAGAAGGAGAATGACGCTGACCCGTTTCTATAAGATGGCTAATGGATTGACCATCATCCTTCTGAGCTGTCTCAGACAAGGACCATGCGACCAAACGATCAGCAGTTCGCACAATATCAAACAACTGTCAACATGTAACAGTCATTTATTCCGGCACAACACCTGGTTGAAATGACCTTCCCCAGAGTGTGATCAGCTCGCCCTCCTTGTTCGTCTTCAAGACATGACTGGTTGCTATTCCACTGTAGATGAACGGCTTCGAGCCTTGTTGTAGGTTACTTTATAAACCACTTTTTGCAGAAATAGTATCGTGTATAGACTGAGCTGATGTTTTTTTTCTATTAGTTAATTTTTTACCGTCTGGCAAGATATTGTCATTTGCTTTGTGTTGGTCTGTATCTATCAAAAATTACTTAAGCCTCACAGCACCCCAAACGGTTTATCATTCTGGCCATACTGTGTAATTTTGTATCTTGATATCTGTTTGAGAATGCCTCAACATTGAAGTCCCATATGGGAGGACATCGCCTCAACTAACTTGGTAAACTAGGAACAGAAGAAACAACGACTGCCTTTATTGCTGCCTGTTATTGTTCCAAACGGAGAAGTGATCACCGACATTTGTACAGGAGGTGAAGATGGCAAACTCGAAGATTACATCAGCTGCAAAACTGAAGGTATTGCCCCATCACAAAAAGCCTTTGCTCAGCATGTACACCATGCTCGAATGCAAGTTTTGTGGGAGTCCGCTGCTCAACAACAGATGTGCTGTTCAAAGTTCCGTGGCTGTTTTTTAAGCCAGGATTGTTGCAACGAATATACAAAGAAGAACCTGTCCAGGAAGGCGATAATGATGACTGATCAAGTTATGATCTGTAAATGACCCACAATGTTGTCACATGTAACAGTTGATGAGTTAAAATCATACAGCATATGTTGGGTCAGACCTATCGATTCACTAACCCAGTAGTGAACACCAAGATTGTTGATTAAAGTGGAAAATGCATATGACTTGAACAGAACCATTTTTTTTAAGAATCGGGTTCGTCAATCTCGAAAACCGGATAAACTGTTATATATACGAGTTTGACAGTATTAGATTTGGATTCCTCGACCATGAAAACCTAGTAGTAGACACCAAGTTTGTGCTTCTAAGTGGCCTAGAAGCGGAGATATTGTCAAATAAGTAAATTCAGCGGTATTCGGTGGCAGCCATTTTGTTTTTCGGCTCTGAAAAAAATTCCCCAAGGGTGCCAAGGTGGCACCCGGCTGATTCTGACTCAGGAATGCTCAGAAATGATGAATCAACAAAAAAAGTTCATAATGACGCCAAAACATGCTTCACAAGAAAATAGTCATTTGGCAACTGGACTATAAAGGTATACAAAAAAAAATGTCCTACCGGAAGAGACCTGACTTATTCTCCCAACAAAATACATTCGAGCCTATGTAAACCTTTATGAAAAATATGACTGAGCATGCAATAGTCAGGGTTAGATATCGAGACATTGATTGTTACCACATTGTTTCTGTAAAAACAACATACAATGCAATATAAAAACACCACCGGGCAGACAAAAATTTCCTGCCAATACGTTCTAACGTAGGAAACTTTATTGCTTTTGTGTGGAATTCACACTTGGGAGGAACCAAAAAGCTATTACGTAACTTAAAAGAGGCTCTGGCTTCTGGGGGCACTTGAGACGATCCATGCAGACCCTTCAGGCACGCTATGCGCCCCTCGGCTACCCATTGGTAGCTTAATCGGCTACCCATTGGTTGTTGTTGTTCTGGTGTAACTATCAATCATTTGATGTATGCTGATCATGTCATTTTTTTTGCTCCATCTGCCAAAGGTTTACATTTTTGGTGAAAGTCACGACATGATCTATAACCCATTGAAGTCTCAGCTAATGTTATTTGGTAACGAACGTTTGATTAATACTGAGGACATATGTCTGGGAGATATCAAATTAAATCAAGTCAACAATGTGAAATATCTTGGTCATGTTATTGCTCATAAACTTGACGATGAACTCGACATGAAGGATAGAGTACGATTTTTATATGCTAGAAGCAATGTACTTGGTCGTAAATTTTATTTTTGTTCGTCAGAAGTTAAAAAGACTTTGTTTAGAGCATATTGTGGTAATATTTACTTATGTTTTCTTTGGTCTAGTTATAGGAAATCTGCTATCACTTCTGTCAGCGTAGCATATAAAAATGCTTTTCGCATTTTATTCGGATAAGACCACGATGCAGTGCCAGTGGTATGTTTGTCTCTAATAATGTACCAGGTTTTACTGCCATGATACGTAAACAAGTTTTTGGTTTTAGAAAAACGTATAGAAACAGCGTGCAACGGTATCATTGCCTGTATTGTAGAGTCAGACTTCTATGTTCAGTGTTCAGGACGGTTTTGCTGTGGAATCAGACACTTTATACAGTCCACGGACAGGGTGCTAACATTGTCTAATATCGTGAATATGTCCTTGTTGTTTTACATACTTGTGGTACATGTGTACGTTTTTTTTATACCTTTTTTATGTGCTTTATATGGACTTTTGTCTGAAATAAAGAGAATTTGAATTTGAACTACCGACTTTACAGCTTAAAAGTCCGTAGTGAACATATAGGAAATGATATGTGCTGAATATTCTCATGACCTTGAATTTGACAGTTGACCTCGTTTTCAAGATCAGAGAACTAAATGGCTTATACCTTACTTATTATCGACTTTATAGTGTATGGGCCATAGGGGGTGGTCGGTACCACTTGGGGGGGCAAATGCCCACTATATTTTTTTGAAAGCTATATATCCCTAGATCACGTTTTTGCATGATAGCCCTCTGGATCTGGTAGCTTAACGGCGTTACCAGGTCAAACGTGGACCCACCCCCCTTCAATTTTTGTATGTTTGAAAATCTACATTTTGGACAAAAACTACAATGTAGGGTTCCAATAAATCAAGCTATCATCACAAAACCCATAAAAAATATTGGCAGATATGCAATGTGTTTGGAATAAATGTATTTAAAGTTTTCTAAAATTCAAAATGGCCGCCAAAATCCAAGATGGCCGCCAAAAATCGTCAATTTACTTCGAAATACTCAACACTAAAATATGGTATACAAAATAAAACTTCTTTGCTCTATGTGATCACATTCCCCTCTGGTGCAGCACTTTGTCCATAGTAAGTCAAACATGGCTGCCAAAATTGATATGACATTCACATTTACGTTGAAACTAGAAAACAAAAATGAATGCGTGCAAATCGACATTTTGGACAAAAACTACAATGTAGGGTTCCAATAAATCAAGCTATCATCACAAAACCCATAAAAAATATTGGCAGATATGCAATGTGTTTGGAATAAATGTATTTAAAGTTTTCTAAAATTCAAAATGGCCGCCAAAATCCAAGATGGCCGCCAAAAATCGTCACTTTACTTCGAAATACTCAACACTAAAATATGGTATACAAAATAAAACTTCTTTGCTCTATGTGATCACATTCCCCTCCGATGCAGCACTTTGTCCATAGTAAGTCAAACATGGCTGCCAAAATTGATATGACATTCACATTTACGTTGAAATTAGAAAACAAAATTGAATGCGTGCAAAGTATTACAAATCATGAATCGGTCACACTTTTTTGCAATTTGGCACAGCATTCATGTTATTAGCCACTGGTTTGGAATTTGCATGTCAAATTTGGTAGTAGCTCATAGATATACACTTTTCAAAATTTCACAACAAGCAACTTCATGTAGCTCTTAAAATGTGCAGATGTGAACATCCAAGATGGCCGCTGCCGAAGTTGGGAATGATGCATTTCAGATCTTGTGGATAGATATAAACTTGTATAACATCACGTTTTGTAGATGCTTTGGCGTGAATATTATGTCTGCCAACTTAAAAGTTCCCTCTGAATAATTACCTGCCTGTTTGGATGCCCATGAGTGGATTGAGCCCTGTTCCAGGTGGTAATGAAGTAATCCTGCCCATTGTTATAAATAATTCACCCCATGGCCTCTGCGTAATCAACGTGTACCTTCTGTTTTGGAGGAACCACTCTTCAGAGTGATTTGATGATGTCCTGGACATTCTACAAACCATGCCTCAATATCACATCATCATCATTGGCGACTTCAATGCATCGTTATTAGAGGATAGAAACAGTAGAGATCAAAGTTACAGAAGTGGTGTAAAACAATGGCATGTTTCCAATAAATGACTATCTCAGAGGGCAGGTTAAAGTGAAGAGTTCGTCCCTGCCACGATCCAGCCCATAGAAAACTTGGACAGATGTGATCGTAGCTTATTCTGCCAGACCATCCTTGAACTCCTTCCTACTATTGATGAGGAACCCTGAAAGCTTTTCTTCAGGCCTAACATGAAAATGAAAGAATAAGCTGAACTCAATTAACTTCAGGGCATCACCATCACGCCGATCCTGGCGAAGGCCCCCGAGCACTACTGTTTGCCCTTCTGAATCCGGACTCATCCAGGCATCTCTGCAATACAGTTTTACGAGAGCCTTGTCCCAGCCCTGGCTTAGTATGGGATAAATGCTTTGCAAATCATGGAGGGAAAACTGAACAAAGCGGAGATACGCAGATTAATTATTGAAAATGAACGCCCGAAGGTAGCAGCTTGTGCCAAATCCAGTCTGCGTTTCCCCAACATGAGACTTGCTCGCTATTCAAGTAGGATCCGATATGGGACACTGTTGACGTAAGGTTTCGACCAAGGCTTCTCATTGGAGGTTACAAACTTTCTTCCAACAAAGTTTATCCTTGGAGGTTACACACTTCAGTCCAACAAAGCTGTCTTCAATCAATACCAAGTGAACAAATATTATTCCTCTGAAATTGGTCATTTGTTCAGATGTAGAGATGCCATTCTGTTAAGTCCCCCCTCATTATAAACAGCAACACAGGGTCACCGGAAGACATCCATGAATGATTGAGTGTAAATGTGATATAGCCAGGACTCATTCAGACAAACCTAATTAATCATAATCTTAGAAACAAAAAAGGGACAGAGCTGGTCTTGAGGAAATCTCCAGATGCTTTGTGTTCAGCTTGCACTGTAGGAGGCTAAACTTACTCAACGCCCCCTGAACGAAGAGGAGGCACGACTACAAACAACAACATGGCTGCTACCCGTAAATGACTCTTACCTGATTGAACAATCGATTTGTTTTGTTGATGTAAATCAAAACATGAAAACCCCCACAATTAAAATGCCAAATACCATTTTTACAGTTTTCTGGCAGCCATGCACTGATTCTGTGTCAATAAATGACTAGCAAATATATTGCAGCGAAGCAAAACCAACTCTGGAACGAGTATAATATGCAGTATACTAAAAAGAAGTGACGTTCCATATGGAAATGATATCAAACCAAAGTGACACGCATTTTCCAAGATCTAAAATATTTCAACAAAACACAATTTTGATATGTTTCTGAAAATCATGCGAATTATTCTGTGTTGAAAAAGGATGATTACAGACAGCCATATAAACTTGTTTGTAGTACATTTTTATGTTCATCAGCAGATTTCTCACACCACAAAACCCATGATTCATCATTACATAAAAGTATTCGAAATATTTCAATTTTGAGACGAGTCATTTTCGAGTAGCAGCCATGTTGGATTTCCACTCATGGGCATCCAAGCAGACAGGTAATTATTTGGAATGAACTATTGAGTTGACATGCATACAATGCACGCCCAATCACCTACAAAAAGTTATTTTACACAAGTTTATATCCATTCACAAGAATTGCGATGCAACATATCCAATTTCGGCTGCTGCCATTTTGGATGTTCACATCTGCGCATCATCACAGTTACAGGAAGTTACTTGTTGTGACATCTTGAACAGTGTATATCTATGTGCTACTATACTTACCAAACTCAACATCCAAATTCCAAACCAGTAGCTAATAACGTGCCAAATTGCAAAAAAAAGTGTGACCGATTCATGAATTGTAATGCACTGCACGCATTGAAATTTGTTTTCTAATTTCAATGTAAATGTGATTGTCATATTATTATTGGCAGCCATATTTGACTTTCAATAGACAAAATGCTGCACCAGAGGGGAATGTGATCACATAGAGCAAAGAAGTTTTGTTTTGTATACCATATTTTAGTGTTGAGTATTTCGAAATAAATTGACGATTTTTGGCGGCCATCTTCGATTTTGGCGGCCATTTTGAATTTAAAAAAACTTTAAATACATTTATTCCAAACACATTGCATATCTGCCAATATTTCTTACGGGTTTTGTGATGATAGGTTAATTGGAACCCTACATTGTAGTTTTTGTCCAAAATGTCGATTTGCACGCATTCATTTTTGTTTTCTAGTTTCAACGTAAATGTGAATGTCATATAAATTTTGGCAGCCATGTTTGACTTACTATGGACAAAGTGCTGCACCAGAGGGGAATGTGATCACATAGAGCAAAGAAGTTTTATTTTGTATACCATATTTTAGTGTTGAGTATTTCGAAGTAAATTGACAATTTTTGGCGGCCATCTTGGATTTTGGCGGCCATTTTGTATTTTAAAAAACTTTAAATACATTTATTCCAAACACATTGCATATCTGCCAATATTTCTCATGGGCTTTGTGATGATAGGTTGATTTATTGGAACCCTACATTGTAGTTTTTGTCCAAAATGTAGATTTTCAAACATACAAAAATTGAAGGGGGTGGGTCCACGTTTGGGCTGGTAACGCCGTTAAGCTACCAGATCCAGAGGGCTATCATGCAGAAATGTGCTCTAGGGATATATAGCTTTCAAAAAAATATAGTGGGCATTTGCCCCCCCAAGTGATACCAATGACCCTAATTTGGTGTGTCCGGCCCATATTACAGATTAGGAATCATTTGCGAACATATTGGAAATAATATATGCTGAATATTCTCATGACGGAAGGCTAACATCTGAAATATAAATATTGTCTGGTGCATGTACTTTTAATTGAATCACGAATTTAAGAAATGGTGAACTTAATTGTATCACAAACTGAATTTGAAAGTTTACATTTCAGTTTGTTGATGGAAAGATGGAACATTTCAGACATCAGCTCTTCCATAGCATCTGATATAGCTGTTCCGATGGAAGTTGCACAGCACGAATAATTTTGATTCAACGAAATCAAAGATGTTATTGCAGCGAAATATAATTTCATTGCCTGGAAAAATGAGCCTGGAATAGATTAGGGCGGTTCATTTTCTAGATGTGATGTCCATTTGCAATGGATGGAACATATTGTACGTAAGTTTGACGAAGCAACTTTGAGTCTCAGGTGAAGTAACGAAACTACATTACTATATTATTTTTTTTCTTCTTTCAAGATAACTCAGGAAAAAATACATTTATACAATATTAATCTGTTTATATAACTATTTATCTGTTTATTTTGTTATCCATATCTTTGTTAGCATCGCACAGAAGTCATTGTAGCCTAATTGTATACATTACTAAGTATCATGCGCTTTGATGCGATGTAAAATAAATAACCTTTATATATTACGTATAAAACCATGCTTTGGTATATTGCGAAAGGAGCCAACTAAATCTCATCTAACAGCTGTCGCTTCTCTTGAGGGTCATCCTTAAGCAATTCAGTGCGTAAAACTCCGAATCAATAATGGTATTGGGTTATGAATGTGTTGTTACTGTACGATCTATTTCAAGGGCATCTACTTGGCTAACAGTGCTGGGAATGCGATATTTTTTTTGGAACTTAGACTTAGTAGATATGAAATATAGTGAGTGTAAAACAGGAAAACGAGCTGAAAATATCGTGTACTCACGGCGGATCTGATCAAATCAAGATAGCCACAAAACAAATCTTGGTATGCTGTCATGGTCATGCCACATGAATTTACAGATGTCCAAAACAAATAATGAACAGGGGAGGCATGATCGATACAAAACTTTATTCGAACACATGAGATGTGGTAAGCCTAATTTCACGCTGACTATGGAATATATTCATGACGTTTTTTGGCGTTACATCTTGTACATTCTGATGTGTTTTTTTGTGTATGGTTGTAAATAAACATGAACATAAAAAAGTCGAGTTTTCATCGAACATAAAAGTAACATGTTGCAGAAATCAAAAGCAAATGGTCCAAAATGAAAAATGCCATTGTTACACCAAACATAAACATGCACTGGCTTGGAACAAATTTCCATGTATGGTATTGAACACTGAGCGTGGCCACTTGATCATATATAGTGATTGTCTATACATATTATACCGATTTTGCTACAAAAAACTGAAAAATCAATAACAATTACAACCTTTTTCCATTTTTTCTCAAAAGAAGAACGTAACAAGCGAAAATGCCAAAATCAGTCCCTTTGACTTTCATCCTCGAACGATCTCGACGATGTTGAATCAAACGTAATCGCAGAATGATCACCAGACACTCCCTCCATCGCTACCTCCCCTAAGATAGCAACAGCTCTGGCCTCCTGAGCGTCACCATTCTTGGGAGGCTTTCCCCCGCCAGTTTGCTTGGACTTTCTTCTTCTCTGTGCCTCTTTCTTACTCCTACTGCTGAAGTCCAGCCATTTCTTTTTTATTTGCGACCCTGTAAATCATGTACATGTAAACGGATCACATGCTAAAAATTTAATATTTTAAAACAGCGATAACTTTTGATTAAAAAAAATTGGCCCAAGGGCTAAGATAGGTTAAAGGAAAATTTTGTTTTTAAGCAATGTAGGTGACATGTGACCTTGAGATTGACTTCACAGCTACATGTACTTGTTTCTTACCTCACATTCACTTTCATTCATACTATCCAACTGCTGTTTTCTTATGAGTATTTGATTTGTTGAGTCCCTCAGGATGATTTTATTCAGCTTCTTCATCAGTTCGTCATCACAAACTTCTGAGTTTAGCATAGGTTCCAACGTGTTAGGATAGTCCAGAAAACGTCCAGTTAGATTGTATGCTTTCTCTTGATGGCCTAATCCATGTTTTTCCAGTTCAATTTCAGCAACAATTTCCAAAATATGTGCTGGAGTAGGGTGACAGTTAGATTCATCGTTCACTCTTTTATACATGTCATTTGCTAAGTTTCCTGAACAAGTTTGTTGTAGTTTGGCAGCACAACTGACCGATTCAGAACAATATTTCTCATTCCTGCTCATTACATGCATGTAATAGGCGTGCTAGTATGCCCACATGTATCAAATTCTTGGTGGATGTCCACGTCTTGGACACAATTCGGTTCTGAATTTTGCCATGTCTCTTCACAGAAATGGGCATGTATTTTTCCATCTCCGTGAAATATGTTGATGGAATTTTCTTTCAAACGATTGCCGCGTGCACGTGTGCAGCCATGCATGTGTCTCAACTTTGCGGATGTCGCTTGATGGAAATTTCCACGGCTGGTAACAAAATCAAGCGTCAATGCTAGACTTGTAAAACCCGATGTCTTGTAAACGCTGGTACGCTGGTATACTGGTACAAGCATTGTGAGGCTTATTGAGGCATACACGAAATGAGCAGTATTGTTGAGTTCATGCACCTTGCAATGCTTGTACCAGCATACCAGTGTACCAGCGTTTAGAAGACATCGTGTAAAACCACCGTGGGGCTGGCACGACTCCAAAACCTCTTGATAAAACCACCCTAATGAATGTTGGTCCTGTACTATAGCACGTCCTTATAGCACGACCAAGGCATGGAAGTTTCCATTGAGTTACATAGGCCATGGTAACATTCTCCGTGGAGGAGGCAGAATGAAAAGAATGGAGAGAAAACATGTATTCGAACATACAAACGCAATATATAGTAGGTAAGAACTAAACAATAATTCAATAGGGAAACTGAAAGAATACTTAGATGACTTCATTTCACTGAATGAAGTTATTGGATTTACAGCCAAAAGACATTTGAGCTTTGTGTGGGTGAAACCGTTTGTGTTTTCAGTAAATGAAGTTTCCCACGGTTTAGTGAATAGTGGGAAACGTTTTTCTGTACGTTACGGTATTGTGATACAGGTCTCGGGGGGGGGGGGTATTCCTCAGGTGCATGGGGTGAGCAGAATGATTGCTCAGTTGGGGATTGTGTATGTTTCTAGGGATAGGCATCAGGGCTATATGCGAGTACGCACAGAGTATAGTCACTTCTAGCCATGCTTTACTACGAGTCGACTTTCAGTAAAGGGATCAGGTCCAAGAGCCTGGCCTTGTTCTGTATATCTTGCCTGGCTTTGGACACAGGTTTCTCAGGGTTTTTCTAACCGTAAAATCGGTACGTTTTATCTCTGAGTTTTTCCTGGCCCGCTTGGTATATCAGACCTGGCGATTTTATTTGCACATTTCACCGACGTTCTCTGTACTAAGATATGAACACGCATGTATCCGCATGCCCTTGTCTGTTTCGGCATGTCCAATAAACGACTCGATGGCGTCTGGCTAATTGCAAATGATTCTTGTTATCATTTCATATAGTTAAGACCGTGTTTTTTTCCCTCTTTTTACTATTACATATTTCCCGTTTATGCTGGTTTTTCTGTCAGCTGATATTTTTATGTACCCATGACTCGTTTGCAAGAAATTGATGGATTAATGTCTTTTCGAGACTAAATCTGCAAAGTACTCACACATATACTCTCAATATCTCGTGAAAGCTGTGGCCTAATGCAATTGTCTTAAAATGACATAACTTGCTTCTGGCATGGCAGTACAATCTAGAGGTACGAATATGTATTATATCTGATAGGGTGAGTATCAGAACGTGTCACACAACAATGTAGATGTCACAATATAAATGTATATCTAGTCACATAACGTCTATATAAGCAATCGCTAGGATGTATTACTTTAATAACCATAAAAAGATACAATTAGAACAAGAGTAGTGTTTTCAGTGACATACTATACACTGGAGTTCACTATGAATTCAGGAATGTTACCATGGTATATGTTGATGGAATTTTCCATCAGACCCTTCATGGGTGCACATGTTCAGACATGTATGAATCTCAGTGAAGATCGCCGATGTCGCCTGATGGAAATTTCCAGAGCACCGAAATTATTCAATACTAAAGCACTGGGGTTGGCAGGACACCAATTCCCCCTCCGCCCCCCCCCCCCCCCCCCCCGCAATAAAACCACCCGTTGACACGGTCCCATCAAATGTACCACACGTAAAACCACCCATAACCACCCTATTGAACGGAGTATTACACCAAAAGAAAATCCATATCTTGACAATGATCAGAATAACTCAGACGGCCTGAGGCGTTGAATACATGGAGTGATGATCAATCCTTTGTGCACTGCAGAAAACAGAAGGATATGAATTGTTTTGCATATCGCAAGATGTTCTTCATCCCGACGTTCTTTAGCGTATTCACCCTAAGACTGAGTCACTCAGAAAGTACACATCCTTCTCTTCTGTCGGCAATGATTTTCAATCATGTCAAATTGTTTGGTCCTTGTTGTGAGCTTGTAAGCGACTCGTTGTAGCCATTCGTTGTAGCCATTCGTACAATGCATATTTATTTTGGTTCTTTTGATGTTGTCATTCACATTCGTATAAACAATTATCATAGAGTTGCTGAAAATGCGCGATCCGGATTGATCAATTCCCCGACAATACCACGCCGTATTTGGAGAGCTGTGAAGCGACCCCATAATATTTTCTATATCGTGGGCTCCGGGCGGGGATGACGTTTTGGAGAATTCCATATACTCGTGGGATATGGTGACTTCAGGCAGATATCACGCCGTCTTGGGGTCTGAATCCCATGATAAATTATAGTATTGTTACCCTCGCCCCATAAGGTGTGTGTGTGTGTGTGGGGAGGGGGGGGGGGGGTGGCCGAGGGTGTTGCATTTGGGTCTGTCTCCTTGTATGTAGGTCACTTGCGGATGTCTGTCTGTCCGTTTGTTCGCCCTCTACAGGCCACTATCATGTGATCTGAACCAAACTTGCTATAGAAAAGAGGCATATGCTAACTCAGATTAGCCCAACCTTTCGAGGTCAAGGTCACAAGAGCATTTCGAAAACTGTTTGCCATTTACTCCAATGATAAACTAATAACTTGTATATCACTGTAAATATTAATCGTACAGCAAATGGGAGCTCAGTTTCGGACCCTTGGCAGTAGAGTATCATAGCATATGGCATAGTTGATCTAAAATATTCAAATATTGGTCTGAGATATTTAAAGCCAAACATTAAGGAACTAATTTTCGAATTCTTGGCAGTAGGGTATCATAGTACATGACTCAATCCATCTAATTAATTCAAATATTGGTGTCCTATTTAGGGGTACAAAATGAACTTTTGTCTACTTTTCCAAAAGTGATGCCAGGATCATGATATGTGGATATGTGGAAGAATTTCTCTAATCTAATACCCCCTTAATCAGCCCAAGGGGGTACCTTGGATGTCCTGGATGAGCGACCAATGAATGAGAGCCGGTCACTCACTAATGTTGACAGGCCACAATACTGGACCTGTGCTCGTTGACAAACATTATCATAAATAATATGAGTGTCTATATGAGTTTAATATGAGTTTATTCCAACCGTTTGAATAAATTATTAGAGAAATACAACTGGATTTTCAGCGCCAAATCCATTTGTGATATATCCCTTGATTACGACAAAGATATTTCATACCAAATACCCAACTGGGTGGTTAGATTTGTCATGATACTCTATATATTGTGATAATATACGATAGCGAAAAGTTTAACGTGGATGAGCTGCTTGATCATGAAATGAAATAATGGAGATGGATAACAAACTCCTAGGGGTAAATGAATGAGAAATTTGGTACCAAACGAGAAAGACGACAATATCATTAGGCTGAAAAAACTCGAATGTCCGGAAACACATTTTTTTTCCTTCTTGTTGAACGTTTTATTTTCAACAGCTGAAAATCTTATTCTTTGGTCTCCGGTCTTGTACGGCACCGTATTTAGGACGCGGGGTTTTGGCCAGGTCACATTTTTCTGGCGGTAACTGACTGTCCTAGACCTAGAAACATTGAAACCAGCAATAGAAAACGCCCATGTACCCTGCTAATGTAGGACACACATAGATAGAATTTATTCTGCATGGAAAATCTAATTCTAATGAAGTAAGAAAGAACTATGTGTCCTGGATCAGCCATCGAAGATTTACTATGTCACGTTTTCCCTTACAGTGTTTACTGGTTGATTAATTTTCCTAATCATTTTCAGTGCCAAAATTAGCAAAGGTTTTGCACCATGTATACCGATAGTCACACCAGAGGAACCCGCTTGTGGAAGATGGATTGGATGACACATTAGAAATAAAATGATGATGGATTGTGAGTGTTATATACATAATAAATATCTACGCAATGATAATTGGGTCATACTTTTATTTCCATTATTTACATGTATGCCACTTCGTTTAAAACGAATGGTTAACGAACCAAATAACCGAAATAACTGAGTTCAAGTTATTTACTCGTTCATAATCAACATACGGTAGTACAAAGAACGTATTTGATGAGACAAATCCCATTTATCAAAGTACCATTGTGAGCTGAATTGTGGCTATTATACATTCGCACATACAGATATCGACACCCTTTAACCACGAAGCACTTTATAACAATATCTGCAAATATACAAACTTTTACAGTGTGTACCGTAAACTTCTAATAAACGCCCTGTGTTTATTGACTTCACTTGCTTTCCAGACCGTGCGTCTATTAGAGGCCTGCGTTTATTAGAGGCCCTGTGTTTATTGATTTCAATGCACTCAAACCCCCTGTATTTATTAGAGACCTGCGTTTTTCAGAAGCCCTGCATTTATTAAAAGTTTTACGGTACTGCTCTTAACACCACCTGTCGTTGGACGCCATTCTGATATGATCAGCCTTAATAAGTAACACCAAGTGACCTTTTTATATAGAAGAAATACTGCTTTGAGATTTCGGTGTCTTCTGGAGCAGGCGATCCTAAAGCAACAGACCCACTTTAGGTGCTATGGAATATTTTCACGCAGACAGCTGGTTTAATACATAAATAACTTCAACGAATTACATAGATTAACGCACAGATGATTAGAGACGATACATTCCACCCAACTTAATTTATCAAAATAATGGTTTATATTGGTTAAAAAACCTTCTTGGATATAAATAAAACACTCGTACAAAATACACGTTTAATGCTGCGAATTAATGAGATGATATTCATACATAATATACAAGCCTACGATATGTGTTATCGAACCAAGTTCCAACCGACACATTTCTATTGTCAGACCAATTTTTCACAATAATTCTAAAGTTGTAAAAATGTTTAGACATACATCTTATAGTGACTCCCAAGCAATTATATATCTTGTAGTCCCTGACAAAAGTCGAATCAAATGATAAGCTACCAATGAGCACCAAACATGCATATATATATGTATATATATATGTATATATATACATGTATATATATATTCAAACACCATGATTTCGTCCGTTTTCTGGTACTTGAACATCAAATCAACAAGAAATTCACCACGTTGTATTCGGGAGCATCGTGGCACAAAATTCCAGGCTACTATCTCTAAGACAAAAAAAAATATTTTGATCAATTTGAACCGATGATGCAGCACAACAGAGTATTTTATATCAATCTCGACAATTATGAAACACAAGTGGGTAGACAGTTTTACATGTCTGACCTGTTTCGCTTGAGAGTTGTCACATTAATTCCTCACCTCCTTATGCACAGAGAATTCCACAGACTACAGAAAAATTAATCAGCTTGCATTATTATTACATATTATCTGATACCTTTCATCACTATATCGCAGGCAAAATATAGCATGTTTACAGCAAACATGGAATATTATTCCCCATGCAATCGCATTGTATTTTTTTATACACGAAAATTCTTCTTGATACAAACTTGCCATTCACATACAAAAATACTCATGCTTAACTCCTACATACAGACAAATTCATCGTTACATGAAACACAAATAGTCATCTTTGTACAAACTTAACATTCACATATACAAATATTCATTCTTGTACAAACTTTGATATAGGCATGTTCGTGCAGAGTTGACCCCCTCAGAGGGGTTGAAATGTGAAATTCATTTGATGATTTGCAGACTCTCAAACAATCATCAATACCACTTCGTACATTCGAAAACAGAAAATTGGGATAAAATATTCTTTTTGATGTGAAATTATGGGGATTTATTATAATATCTAATATCACATTTACTAGTATTATTGACCTTACAGCTTGAGAAAAATGTTGTAAATTTTATACATATACATTTTTTTTTCAAGGTCAGAAGACAAAATTGTTAATATTTCTCTAAATATTGAATTTACAGCTTAGCAATCAGTCGTGAACATATAGCGAATGATATATGCCAAATATTATTCTGACCTTGAATTTGGCCAGTGACCTTATTATCAAGGTCACGGGACATGACGGCCATTATTTAAAATATAAAACACATCATAGCCGGTAACCTTTCTCAGCCCATGCATAACAACATCTGAGATTTTGCTCATCTACATTGTATCAACTAAGTGGTGGGCAGGGTTTGATACAAAACATATGGGGGTCACTGTGCTAACTCTTCAACTACAGCCATCCAAGTCATTTCAGAATAGAAAAAAATACCTAAACTTGTGGAAATGTTGACAAATCCTATTACTTTGACAACTCTAACAACATATAACATATAAATTAGCCCCCCCCCCATATTAGCCCCCCCCCCCACGGTGACCCCCATATTAGCACGGTCGTCTACAAACACGCACACCGGGTTGTTGACAAAGAAGCAAAATGTTAGATTTTTTTGCATACAAAAAATTATTATATTGACAATGGACACATTTTTGTAGGTATTTTGGGATAATTCCACATCGAATAAAGTATTCGATATATCTGTTTTCGAATTTACACAATGTCATATTGATTATTGTTCAAAAGTCTGAAAATCATCAAATTAATTTCCAATTTTAGCCCCTCTGAGCGAACATCCTTAACATTCACATACGCTTATATTCTTTCTTAAACAAACTCAACATCACATGCACAAACCTATAATGAATTATGCCACTCCAATATTTTTTAACTGCTTTGTTTTGGTCTGTTTTTTTAATGTATACCGAGATTGATTACGGTACAAACGTAACTGTATCTAGCGTGGGAACCACACATGACAAACTTACTACTTAGTATTTCAATCTGCCAATGATTAATCTCGGACAAAATCATATCTTTTTTCAAACATAATTATTCAGCATCTCGAAACATTACTGCATGAACAATACATAATTTAAAACAACACATAGTCTTGGTTTGAAAATTTAACATGAATTTCTGTTGTTCAGAGATGGTAGAAGTTATCAAGATATTGCTTGACGAAACCACCTGGAAGTCAAACAGCAATTCCCCATCAAATCCCAGACCTTTTTTCACATAAATAAATAAATAAATAAAAAAGTTGACAATCTATGCCCACACCAATAGTAATTTTCTGCGTAAAAAAAGATAAAAATGTGGACGACGACGGACGACGACGGACGACGACGGACGCAACGCCATGCCAATAGGTTATCGGTCCGGTAACCTAAAAACTCGAATGTCCGGAAACACATTTTTTTTCCTTCTTGTTGAACGTTTTATTTTCAACAGCTGAAAATCTTATTTTTTGGTCTCCGGTCTTGTACGGCACCGTATTTAGGACGCGGGGTTTTGGCCAGGTCACATTTTTCTGGCGGTAACTGACTGTCCTAGACCTAGAAACATTGAAACCAGCAATAGAAAAGGCCCATGTACCCTGCTAATATAGGACACACATAGATATAATTTATTCTGCATGGAAAATCTAATTCTAATGAAGTAAGAAAGAACTATGTGTCCTGGATCAGCCATCGAAGATTTACTATGTCACTTTTTCTCTTACAGTGTTTACTGGTTGATTAATTTTCCTAATCATTTTCAGTGCCAAAATCAGCGAAGGTTTTGCACCATGTATACCGATAGTCACACCAGAGGAACCCGCTTGTGGAAGATGGATTGGATGACACCTTATTAGAAATAAAATGATGATGGATTGTGAGTGTTATATACATAATAAATATCTACGCAATGATAATTGGGTCATACTTTTATTTCCATTATTTACATGTATGCCACTTCGTTTAACACGAATGGTTAACGAACCAAATAACCGAAATAACTGAGTTCAAGTTATTTACTCGTTCATAATCAACATACGGTAGTACAAAGAACGTATTTGATGAGACAAATCCCATTTATCAAAGTACCATTGTGAGCTGAATTGTGGCTATTATACCTTCGCACATACAGCTATCGACACCCTTTAACCACGAAGCACTTTATAACAATATCTGCAAATATACAAACTTTTACAGTGTGTACCGTAAACTTCTAATAAACGCCCTGTGTTTATTGACTTCACTTGCTTTCCAGACCGTGCGTCTATTAGAGGCCTGCGTTTATTAGAGGCCCTGTGTTTATTGATTTCAATGCACTCAAACCCCCTGTATTTATTAGAGACCTGCGTTTTTCAGAAGCCCTGCATTTATTAAAAGTTTTACGGTACTGCTTTTAAGACCACCTGTCGTTGAACGCCATTCTGATATGTAGATCAGCCTTAATAAGTAACACCAAGTGACCTTTTTATATAGAAGAAATACTGCTTTGAGATTTCGGTGTCTTCTGGAGCAGGCGATCCTAAAGCAACAGACCCACTTTAGGTGCTATGGAATATTTTCACGCAGACAGCTGGTTTAATACATAAACAACTTCAACGAATTACATAGATTAACGCACAGATGATTAGAGACGATACATTCCACCCAACTTAATTTATAAAAATAATAGTTTATATTGGTTAAAAAACCTTCTTGGATATAAATAAAACATTCGTACAAAATACACGTTTAGTGCTGCAAATTAATGAGATGATATTCATACATAATATACAAGCCTACGATATGTGTTATCGAACCAAGTTCCAACCGACACATTTCTATTGTAAGACCAATTTTTCACAATAATTCTAAAGTTGTAAAACTGTTTAGACACACATCTTATAATGACTCCCAGGCAATTATATATCTTGTAGCTTGTATCTTGTAGCTACCAATGAGCACCAAGCATGTATATATATATATATATATATATGTATATATATGTATATATATACATGTATATATATATATATTCAAACACCATGATTTCGCTCGTTATCTGGTAATTGATCATCAAATCAACAAGAAATTCACCACGTTATATTCGGGAGCATCGTGGCACAAAATTCCAGGCTACTATCTCTAAGACAAAAAAATTATTTTGATCAATTTGAACCGATGAAACAGCACAACAGAGTATTTTATATCAATCTGGACAAATATGAAACACAAGTGGGTAGACAGTTTTACATGTCTGACCTGTTTCGCTTGAGAGTTGTCACATTAATTCCTCATCTCCTTATGCACAGAGAATTCCAGAGACTACAGCAGAACGAACCAGCTTGCATTATTATTACATGTTATCTGATACCTTTCATCACTATATCGCAGGCAAAATATAGCATGTTTACAGCAAACATGGAATATTATTCCCCATGCAATCGCATTGTATTTTTTTATACACGAAAATTCTTCTTGATACAAACTTGCCATTCACATACAAAAATACTCATGCTTAACTCCTACATACAGACAAATTCATCCTTACGTGAAACACAAATAGTCATCTTTGTACAAACTTAACATTCACATATACAAATATTCATTCTTGTACAAACTTTGATATAGGCATGTTCGTGCAGAGTTGACCCCCTCAGAGGGGTTGAACTGTGAAATTCATTTGATGATTTGCAGACTCTCAAACAATCATCAATACCACTTCGTACATTCGAAAACAGAAAATTGGGATAAAATATTGTTTTTGATGTGAAATTATGGGGATTTATTATAATATCTAATATCACATTTACTAGTATTATTGACCTTACAGCTTGAGAAAAATGTTGTAAATTTTATACATATACATTTTTTTTCAAGGTCAGAAGACAAAATTGTTAATATTTCTCTAAATATTGAATTTACAGCTTAGCAATCAGTCGTGAACATATAGCGAATGATATATGCCAAATATTATTCTGACCTTGAATTTGGCCAGTGACCTTATTATCAAGGTCACGGGACATGACGGCCATTATTTAAAATATAAAACACATCATAGCCGGTAACCTTTCTCAGCCCATGCATAACAACATCTGAGATTTTGCTCATCTACATTGTATCAACTAAGTGGTGGGCAGGGTTTGATACAAAACATATGGGGGTCACTGTGCTAACTCTTCAACTACAGCCATCCAAGTCATTTCAGAATAGAAAAAAATACCTAAACTTGTGGAAATGTTGACAAATCCTATTACTTTGACAACTCTAACAACATATAACATATAAATTAGCCCCCCCCCCCCATATTAGCCCCCCCCCACGGTGACCCCCATATTAGCAAGGTCGTCTACAAACACGCACACCGGGTTGTTGACAAAGAAGCAAAATGTTAGATTTTTTTGCATACAAAAAATTATTATATTGACAATGGACACATTTTTGTAGGTATTTTGGGATAATTCCACATCAAATAAAGTATTCGATATATCTGTTTTCGAATTTACACAATGTCATATTGATTATTGTTCAAAAGTCTGAAAATCATCAAATTAATTTCCAATTTTAGCCCCTCTGAGCGAACATCCTTAACATTCACATACGCTTATATTCTTTCTTAAACGAACTCAACATCACATGCACAAACCTATAATGAATTATGCCACTCCAATATTTTTTAACTGCTTTGTTTTGGTCTGTTTTTTTAATGTATACCGAGATTGATTACGGTACAAACGTAACTATATCTCGAGTGGGAACCACACATGACAAACTTACTACTTAGTATTTCAATCTGCCGATGATTAATCTCGGACAAAATCATATCTTTTTTCAAACATAATTATTCAGCATCTCGAAACATGCATGAACAATACATAATTTAAAACAACACATAGTCTTGGTTTGAAAATTTAACATGAATTTCTGTTGTTCAGAGATGGTAGAAGTTATCAAGATATTGCTTGACGAAACCACCTGGAAGTCAAACTGCAGTTCCCCATCAAATTCCAGACCTTTTTTTCACAATAAATAAATAAATAAATAAATAAAAAAGTTGACAATCTAGGCCCACACCAATAGTAATTTTCTGCGTAAATCGGGATATCGGCAAATTTGTAATTTTTTTTATTTGTAAGAAGTCTTTTTTTTTTTACTATTATCACAGGATTGTTAAACCCCGAAATCAGACAAATACACGATATATGCTCGAATTATCTATGGGTTAGGTTGACAACTTTTTTTCAATTTTTAAGAAAAAGTTTCAAATTTGGTGAAGAGTCAACGGTTGACTTCCAGGTAGAGCATATTAAGTTATACACGTACGGTAACAGTTTTTACTGTCACTGAAATACGGGAAAAATATAGAACATATTGGAACTTACACCAGAAAAAGTACTTCCCTACCCCTATAATTACAATGCTGCCCCCTGTTGAATAAGTCTATGAACATGACCCATTAGGGACATAATTTTTCCAATTTACAATCTTTATCAGACAATGTATTTACGATCTAATAACAATAAACCTCCATGAAAACCAAAATAAGCACAAATAATAACACCAATAAACACAACTGTTTGTTTTGCAAATATAGCAGACTCTTAATTTTGAGCCTTTTGCAAGGGCACTTCGAATTTTCATTATATTTTTCATATTTTGCCTTCAAATATGAATTATTCTTTCATTGAGCTTCCTACATGACAAAATGTTATGTTTTATCTTCGAATAATCTTTACTATTTCAAAAGTTTTATATGAAAGTGGTTTCCAACTCATCGGGCAAAACATGCAAATTTCCACATGGAGACTACCGTACATATATTGAGATGTTTTTTTTTCTTTTAATTATTTTTTTTTCTAAATTTCGAAATTTTACCTTTAGAAATGTTTCTTCCTAGAAAGAAACGTTGGAAATTGACCACAATCGTTCCTCAAAACCACATTTTTACACATTTCACCCTGCTAGGCAGGATGCACAAGCAACCCAGGATGTCCAGATCTACCCGGACGTGTTCAAAGAGAGCCTGTATTTCACGTGCCGTCACGGTGTGATTCTGGTTACCGACAAACATACACCTTTTGTTCAATATGAGTAGAACTCCAAATAGAACTTCATTTACTCTGGTAACACAAGAGGTATATATGTTTGTTGATCACCAGAATCACACAGTAACGTCACGTCACTTACATGCCCTATAGAGATCCTACAAAAAAACGTCGGTTCTGTGTGCTTAGGTGTTCGAGAATGGCTCTACAAAAATTGGAGTAAAATTTGACACGCTGCCCTGAATCTGCTATTAGCCAGGCGCCAATCTTCACTGATTTGATGAGAATTTCTCCTCAAACAAATGAAACGTATCGAGCATTGAAGCTACATGTAACTTGGCTTAATGTCAAGTGCTCAGTACTTTTCATTTGTTTGAGGAGGAATTCTCATCAAATCAGTGAAATTGGCGCCTGGCATGTAGCAGATTCAGGGCAGCGAGTCAAATTTTAGTCAGGGCCAAAGTGTCAGGTTTCAAGTGTCAGTTTTAGGTTTTAAGTGTGAATATCAAAATCGTACACACTCGCACACAGAGCCAACGTTTTTGAATTTTTTTTCTGCACCGTACAAGTTTGACCAGATTACAGTACCCAAGTAGTGTGTTTCCCCCGCAGCTGGAGTAAGCTTCGTGCGATTTGGAGGCGCTCGGAGAACACACATAAAAGATGGACTGCAGAGAACAGTCATCCGCCTTGACCCAGTCGCACCCTGGGCCCAGCCCCTCTGCATAAACACTGACTGATTGTCAAAAGACAATCATTCAGTGTTCATGCCGAGGGGCTGGGCCCAGGGTGACGAATACCACTCACGTAATGACAACTATATTCTCATTACCGAGAGGCTTGCCCAACTGTGTCAAAGGCCATATATGCCCGAGTTCAACGCAAATTGCTTCAGCTTCACATTTACCTCCGGCCGCGGGCTCAAAGTCAATAAGTTTTACATGCAGAGAAAACACCTCCAGCATGAGATACCTGCAGATTGAATCTGGATACTGTTTCAGCAATATATAGCATAAATAATATACAAAAACGTGTGTAAAATATAGGCTATGCCAATATATACAAAATTATCCTAGGCAGGTGTCTGATTGGATGAACACCAAACAGAGCCGGAGAGCTGAGAACTGACAAAGCTCAGTTCCTACGATCTTATTGTATGCTTGAGTTTTTAACTCGCAATATCCAACAATGCTCACACCCTGTGCTGTTATCAATTCGCTTGGCTGGTCAATTTATACGTTCTAGTTCTGACCAGGTTGTCGTATCTAGCAAAAGGTCGCAATTTTCAAGTCCTTGTATTGAAGGCACTGCTTCGTGTAGGTGTTTCCCAACTTGGGTTGCACGTCCCTCAGTGTATTCTATTGTCAAACTTAGGCGCGAAATTATTCCTTAGATTTGCTGTACTTTCATACACCTGCCTCTTGGACAATTCATTGTTTCAGGCACAAATGACACCAACAGGCGTATGGAATCATAAATGTTTAGTGTCCTTTGCGAAATCTCACTAGTCACCCCCTTGATTTGATCGTCAGACCCAGGAGGCGAAGTCTGCCACGAAATGTTCAACAGCGAAATGGATGCGCTATGACGCCTTGTAAAGCTTTCTTAAATCATAATGTTCCCACAGTGGCAGCGAAATACGTTTCCGCGATGAGAACATGGGTGCGCTATGTCTGTCATAACGTTGACGTTATATCGTTGGCATAACCCCACAAGAGATCGATACGATACGAATAAGGGGAATCACATGGTGGACTTTCCTAGAGTTTCAGGAAAATTTCAGTCCTTTTAAAGTCCAGTTCCTGCTCTCGAAAATTAACAAATATGAGCAAAATGCAGTTAAAATCGACCAGGTGCCTCCCCGTTAGCCTGTGTTAGGGTCGATTTCACAATCCAGTGGGTTGTTCCATCGTTGCAATAAACCACCTTCCTTTCCAGGTGTACGGGGTTTAGTGGTTTCATTGTGGAAGGCTGCGAGTGGAATTCCCCCACATTGAATTGCGTCTCTTCTATGCCCATTTTAAAGTAATCTTTGTCCAAGACCATGTTGGAATTTGGCATGGGCGTTGGTCTCTGGTTATTTAGTCCTTTATCATTTGTGGAAGCCATATTTGTTTCAATTGTGAATCACTTGGGTTTTTTTTGGTCCATTTAGTATTTTTTCTTTTTCCAAAAACGATTTATTACAGTAATGCGTTGATGTTGACCATAAATTCCTGTAAATCCAGTTATTGCTTTTATAGACAGTAGGTGGGCCAATACTGCAGGTGAGGTAACCTATCTAGGATGGTGAGGATAGGTCCAACTTCACTGGCATCAGTGCTGATTCTTCCTCTTCATTATCTGCAGATGCCACTTTCTGTTCGCCATCGAAATGTTCCCAGCTTTCCCCATACACATGGTAGCTACTTTTTCGTTAGACATCAAACGAAAATATTGCACAAAATGATGTTAAAACCTCAAAAATATATCAATTTTCTATGAACGTCTATGCCACCAGGAAAATTTTGCGCAAGTTGAGATTACTGACCGGATATGGTAAAAATAAGGTACTATATTATTATCAAAATCAAAGTTTCTGCTCAAAATGCACAGGTAATAATGTAGAAAGGCTATTTTTTAGTTTGTATGCCTGTAAGACAACAATTTCCCTCGATATATAAGTTTTCAAGAGGAAATAAGCTTCCACTGGGCGGAAGCACAACTGAGTGAATCGGTCCTTCATTTTGGTGTTTGATTTTCAGGTATTCGCCAGGTGTCAGTCAAGTGCTCATAGCGAACGATCTATTCCTGCAACACATATGACATATGCTGATTTTAAAAATATTTTAGAAGTCATATACAAGCCTTTCACTCACTAACATTTGGAGATTGAACATTTTTGAACAGGTAATTTTCAACAAAACATTACAATGAATGTATTATCAACCTATTACCACTGTAAACCAAATTTTGTTGATGCCAATAAAAACCTAATATCAAAAACTTTCAGAATAGAAACAAAGCCCGACCAAACATTCATATCCGGAGCCACACTGGCGTCATCAGGGGCAATCATGTGAAAGTGTATATGATTGTTTAATATTTTAGAAGCCATATACAAGGCTTTCACATACTAATATTATTCGGATATTTTAAAATTTGAAAAAAAATTTTCCAGCAAAACATTACAATGGAAGTATATGTGATTCTTAATGGTGAAAAATAACCAGATACTATTAGTTTTAGTGCGAAGTATTCTATGAATTTACTCCATGCTACTCTCCCATTATGAAGGAAAAAGTATGAAAATCCCAAAAGATTTTCAATGGTATAAATGTACTTTTGCAATTTTTTTTTGGTTTTCGCGATTTTTAGGTTACTGGACCTTTGGTCCGATAACCTATTGTTATCAGATGACCATTTTGATTTTTCGACGCATTGGTAGAAAACTTTACTATCCATTTTCCTAGTGAAACAATGGACCATTTGCCTTATTGATGCATAAAAATTCTCGTGTGATGTGAATCAATCGAAGTGGATCATTTTGGCCCAAACTTTACCCAAATTTTATGGGACTTTCCCATGTTAAATTCTCCTATGCTTTATATTGGGACACATTATTCCTAATATCTCACTTAATATTGAAATTAGAGATTAGGGAAAAATTGTGGACAGAAATACATGTATACTGAATATTCTCGTGACCTTTAATTTTACCTTCGACATAATTTTCAAGGTCACAAGTCAAAGTGACTAATATATCACTTCTTATCGACTTTATAGCTTGGTAATCAATTGTGTACATACAAAAAAATATGCTGAATATTCTGATGACCTTGAATTTGACCTTTGACCTCTTCTCAAGGTCAGGGCACAAAATGGCTGATATCTCACTTATTATCGACTTCACAACTTGGGAATAAATTGTGTTCATATAGGAGATGATGTACATGTATGTTGAATATTTTGATGACCTTGTATTTGACCTTTAACCTCATTTGGGCTAATATGGATAATATTTCACTTATTATCGACTTTGCAGTAGACGTGGAATCAATATAACCAGAATACCGTCACAGCTTAGGAATCAATTGTGCACATATAGGAAATAATATATGCTGAATATTATCATGGCCTTGAACTTGACCCTAATGCTAGATGTTCTGATGACTTTCAATCTCACCTTTGACTTCATTTTCGAGGTCACAGACGAAATTACTAATGCATGTACTCTCTTATTATTGAATATACAGCTTAGCAACCAATTGTTGTATATAGGAAATGACATCTACTGAATATTCTGGTTATATTGAAATTGACCAGTGACCATATTTACAAGGTCACTGGACAAAATGTCTAATATCCAAAATATAAAACATATATTGTCCGGTAACCTTTAACATATATTGTCCGGTAACATATATTGTCCGGTAACCTTATCCTTTGGAATAATGTTTGGACACCACATGGTTCAAAACAGAGTTTGAGTTCTGTATTGAGAAAATTTAGGAAGCCTATGTGGTGTGGTGCATCATTTGGCGACATTGAACTTGACCTCAGATGATCTTGAGTGCTCAAACTCAAAGTCATGACCAGGCTATATGAAGGTGTATAATTTTGTCATTGGAGACAAAATCCTTGAATATATAGATTAGGTTTGTATTATGAGCATATAAGAAGTCCTGTGTGGGGCATCTTTCAGTGACCTTGAACTTGACCTAAGATAACATTGAGTGTTCAAACTCAAGTAATGTGAGATCTGTATTTTGGTCGTTGGAGATCAAACATTTCAGAATAGAACTTAGGTTTGTAGTATTACGAGCATATAGGGAGTCAAATATGGCGGCTCTTTGGTGACCTTCAAAATTGACCTCGGATGACCTTCAGTGGCAATCCTCAAGTCCGAGCTGAAATGTGTAAATTGGTTTGTACACACCTTATTCTTGTAGATGAAGCTTACTGTAGAAATGTATTGTGAGCATATAGGAAGTAATGTACGATGCATATATTGGCAACCTCCACATCAAGTGTCAAGGTCCCGTCTAAACTGACATGACCTTGAAGTTGACCTAAAATCACATGTGTGGTAAATTTCAAAATTATGTTTGACCTGAAATATATTAATTAGCCTGTGCAGACAAAACACATGTAAAAAGTGCTTAGATTTGTTTTATGAGCAATTAAGCATATAGGAAATCATGCATGTTGAATCCTTCGCTGACCTTCAACTTGACTTGAGATGATCTCAAGAGGTGAATCTGAAGGTCACATTTGAAATGAACAATGTAAATTGACTTTTGCTAGATCTTATGGTCGCATTACGGGCATGTAGGGAATCATATATGGTGGATATGTTGTTGACCTCACACTTCAGCTCTGAACATCATCATTATTAAAGCTCAAAGCATATTTGATAGAAGTCTGCCGGTTAGCTACAGCACCATTCGTACTGTTTTTTTTGCCTTCATAATGGGAGCTTGAATTTCACCCGCATTCCAACATACCATACATGTATGTACTTCAACATGTGCTATTGGACCAGTAAAGGTTCGACCTTATACGATGGAGTTTAGGTTTGTATTATAAACATATAGGGTCATATGGTATATCGTTTAATGACCTTGAAATTAAATTTGGTTGACCTCCAGTACGAATCTCCAGGTCATATTTATGTGTATTCCAAAATGCCAATTATGTGATGTTAATTCTGACCACTCTTTATAATTACGTATGGCAATTTCATTAAAAATTAGCCCAAGGTTACCGGACAATATATATTTTTCCAATATTAGCCTTTTGTCCCGTGAACTTGGAAATAAGTTCATTGGTCAATTCAAGGACAAGAAAATATTCGGCATATATCATTTCTAGTATGTCCCCAATTGAAAATGAGGTCAGAGGTCAAGTTCAAGGTCATGAGAATATTCAGAATATCATTTCCCATATGTTCACAATTGATTGCTAAGTTGTAAAGTCGATAATAAGCGAGATATTAGCCATTTTGTCTTGTGACCTTGAAAATGAGATCAAAGGTCGAATTCAAGGTCATAGCAATATTCAGCATATATCATTTCCTAATTGATTCCTAAGCTGTAAAGTCGATAATAGGCGAGATATTAGCCATTTTGTCCTGTGACCTTGAAAATGAGGTGATGTCAAATTCAAGGTCACGAGAATATTCAGCATATATCATTTCCTATATGTCCAAAATTGATTCCTATTCTCTAATCTCAATATTAAATAAGATATTAAACAAAATGTGTCCCAATATAAAACATAGAATTTAACAGGGGAAAGTCCCATTTGGGCCAAAATGGCCCACTTCAAGCGATTCAAGCGCAACGAAACTTAAATATATCACAGGAGTACACATGGGGAGTGTTATGTATCAAAAAGAAAAAAAGTTATTGAACAAATTTTGAGAAAATGGCTGCCAAAGTCCAAAATCAGGCATTTTTCGTCGAATACGGCCGAAATATTTTTAGGTATTTTTCTGCAAAAATTTCAGAAAGATTTGACTGTAAACTTTAAAGATAAAAATGTGAACAGACGACGGACGCAATGCCACGGCAATAGGTTATCGGACCGAAGAGGTGATACACTAAAATATTTTGTTATTCTGTCAGTTTATTTGTAACTTATTTCATGCTACTCTGGATAATGACTTCGAGGAATACATCTCGGAAAGATCTACTTGTTTCGTCTTGGCTTCTCGATATACACATCCAATATAACAATGTCAGAACACCCCTCATATATACACACGAATGTAATAATCCTATGTACAACTCTACTAAAGGCTAACAAATAACATGATGCAGCAAACTTGGGACAGTTCACAATCAAATTTATCCAACTTTGTCTGTGTAACAAAATTTTTTTTCATACCTAGTTTCATTACAAATATTTCTTCCATCGTTGACATAACATATTACATTGCACAGAAATTGAAACTATCGAAAATCTCATGGCTGAGTTCTGTGATGTTAGAGACAATTTCTGAACTAAAATTAAAACACTCAATGAATCCAAATGCATTTCAACATTTAAACACACAAGGTAATATGAACCGAACACATCTCTCGAAGGAATCATTTCTGTTCAACACAAATTGTTGGAATGTACCAGGTATTCTATTTTCATTTCGATGGGTTACTCACAATTGAATCATGAATGTTCAAATGAAAAACAACAAAATCAAAACAAATACAGGTATGTGACAAACATGTAATACAACAGGAAGAACAGTCCTACAATTTTTGTACTTACATGTAGTCAAAATTTTTCCTATATTCTGGGATAAATAAAGTATACAAATCACTTAAAAGTGGGAATCAAAGATGACTAAATGTAAATTAATTGCACAAGATGATCGATGATCAAACATAGAATGTACATAACGCAGGAATTATGTAGGCATATCTATGTGTCACATTTCTGCAGTTACGGGAGGAATTCAAACCAATAGCGACTGGGTACCCTATTCAGGACATGATTCAAGAAAATGATGGAAAAAATATTCATTTGAATCATACAAATTGACCATGGTGTTTACATTTGTTTCAGATGCACATATACATGCAATTTTTTCTAGAGTGTTCTGTATCTTATTGAGGTGCTCTTCTGTTTAGCACCATGAGGCAGTCAATTTATTGTTTCGAAAGTAGTCGACAGATTATACATTACTCAAATTGTTACTATTAGGTCAACAATTCGATAGAAATGAAATGGCGACTATATTTTGCATGACTGAAATAATCTAAGTTATTATATTTGTGTAAGTTATGCAAATTCAGGCTCATGTCTTTTGGAATAAACACTTGTTGAAATCTATGATTTCTTTTGTAGTTGTTTTAACACGGTGAACCAGAGTCAAATTTATACAGGTCTTTCCCAATCTACATGTCACATGGCTAAATTCAACATAAGCTATCAATATTGCTAGCATAGTCCTATGTCATACACATACAATTTACACAAATTTACATGCTAAACAGAGTCCTCTACTCCAATACAAAAGCCAGGCGAATGCTAATTGATATAATAAATTAACAAAATCAAGGAAAGTAACGAATACTGTTTGTAAACAGAGAAACAACAGCTTATATCATCACACACAAATATTCAACATTGACACATTCACCTTAATTAATCATTGTACAGAAAACTGCTAATGTACGTGTATATAATTTTGGAGACCTCTAAAAGTTACCAGTTTTAAGTTGTCATAGTTCCAAGGTTTAATTCCTGATGAATCACTTCAATTCGTTTTCAGATCATCAGTATTTTATAGCTGGAAGTATAATTTTGCTACTATGGATGCAGATGAAAGAAATGAATTGGAAATCTCTCCTACTAACTGAGACACGAAACAATGACTTCTGGACAAAAACTAGACACAAATCTGAATGAGTTTTTAGTCTTCTAAACTGCGGAATGCTGACTGTAGCTCCTCAAAAAGTTCCTCGTAATCAGCCTTGATCTTTACTTCACCGTCGGTTATTGGATCCTGGAGAAAAAATTATGCACAAATTATTTTCAAGCAAAAAATTAAGATATTAATACATGTGCAGATTATTTGATACCACATTATCAAAAATCAGTAGCATTTATTACCTTAGCTACAATCAAACATCTACACTCAATGATCTGGGCCTTAGGTACAATCAATAAATTACCGAATAACTTCTGATTTGATTTCAAAGATTTCAACGCCATGTTAGTTATCATACAGCGAGGTAAACCCAGTTCGACCTCAGAAGAGTATTGAAAAGAAGTGTTACCACTCAACTATTGACCTCTACTACTGAGGCCCATAGCACAATAAACCTATCGGCGCTATCGTCGAACCAGTTTGTCCGAGTCTTTTTACGTCATTTTCGACGCATTATGCAAAACGTTATTATTGATCAAAGAGGAGTTTGCTGACGTAATATGTGCAACTCGGAACTTTTAGGGGCTTTGGCAATAGGTTAATTGCCATTAACTTACATTTATATCACTGGCATTTTTTTTGAGAAAATAATGATGTAAATTTAATAACAGTGAAAAATCGAGGGTTTTGCAATGCGACCCAACTTTTTCATACTGCCCAAGATATTTCGTGCCTGTGGAATATCGAAATCTTTGCAATATCTGAACCCACCTTGAATTTCATACTGCTAAGCTTATACAAGAGCTCCCCCATGTGGTCCCGAATGATGGCCCAAGTGACTTTGTTGTCGCTCTGGGCGGTCGACTCGACGGAGTGACGAGCCATGTCGTAGAAACCTAGGATGTTCTTCAGCATACCTACCGTCTTGTAAAATGGGCAAAACCTGCAAGAAAGAAACAATAATGAACTATTGAATTATGCAGTTAATATTAGGTTCTCTTCTACTTAAATTTTTTTTGTGCATATATTTTTTTTTATGCAGGAGCAAATATAGCGGATACTTTTCTCATTTTGAATTTTTTTATATAGTTTGGTGCATGAGACATTTGCAGTGCAAAGAGCTTATATTTCATTTAACGAGAGGAAAATCACTCAAATTAGTTAAAAGGGTGGCCAAATATCTTACTTGTCATATTCTGTGTAGCCGTTTTGTTGCAGGAAGTCATCTTTTATCAATTTAGCAACTTCCAACGTGATTTTATCAGACTCCGCTAAAGATCCCTAAAAAGGAATAAAACAACAAATGGTTTAAATATTATACTCTATTACATATAATACTCTATTGTACTCTGTATAATAATAATAATAATAATAATAATCTGTTTTCTTGTTCATTTAATGTTATAATCGCTTTATTAGTCATTACTTTATGTAATTCTAGTAATTATTACATTACTTATTCATCCTTTATGTTCTAGAGTATTTATAACTATTCAGATTTGAACATTTTGAAAAACCTGAAAATATGAAATAAATGGTATCTATAACATGTTGACTAATTTTTATTACCTTTCCGACAAGCTGTACAATTTCTGAAAGATCTTCCTCTTCTTGCAAAATTTCCTTGGCCTGAGAAAAATAATAACAACAACAATGTAATGAAACTGGTGATCAATGGCACAATTTCAACAATATATCATCAACTTCGCAGTCAGAAACAGCCACATGGAAATGAAAAAATGCCTGGATTCGCCAGGTGTTTCTCTTTTCCCAAGGACTGAATGAATAATCATAAACAATTCCTTTCAACCAACAAATATTGTACAATCACTTTTAGGCCAAAGTTATGTACACCCCTCCTTAATACTACTCATCCACGGAAAACATACCATTTAATTCGTCTCACACCTTTTTTCACTCCTTATTGAAAATACAAGATCAAGCAGAATACTCTGAACCCGGAAATTATCAGGGTCCTTTTATTTAGCTTTTTTCAGCTTTTCGATTAAAATGCTAATATTAATGCATGCCAATATATTAATTTGTTAAACATAAAATATGATGGCAAAATAAAAACGCTAAATTAAATGGTCGCCAATATGCCAGCACAACCATAAAGGCTAAATTTAAGGGATGCTAATATTTTTTTTTTTTTTTTTTTGTATAAACTTTATTCAATGATTCCCAAACAAGCAATAGCTTATGTGAATGGGTCTCATTAATATTTAATATTAATATATTAATATTTTAATAAATGCTAATATTTAGGGTTTAGAGTAAAGTAACTTTACTTGTGCCCATTTTTATTCAACATTCCATCCATTTTACAAACCTTCATCCTCAGAGACACGAATTCCGGGTAGTTTTTATCGTAGAACTCGTCGAGCGCTCTCATGTATTTACTGTAGGAGATAAGCCAGTTGACAGATGGGAAATGTTTGCGCTGTGCGAGTTTTTTGTCCAAGCCCCAGAACACTTGCACGATACCCAAAGTCGCGGCGGTTACGGGGTCCGAGAAGTCACCACCAGGGGGAGACACGCTGGAAAGTAGTTTATGAAAGGTAGAGTATGCAGTGGTTCAAACTAGTGAAATGTATCGATGATGGAGTAATTACGAAAGAAATCATTGATTATGGAGTAGATTTGGATGTAGTTATAAATGGTGGACCATAAGTGATATTCGCTAAGTTATAATCAGTTATGATGATTTCCCGGAATGGATAATGAACTTTTTTGTGAGAATTCAATTTTCAGTCCTTGCGGAAATGACGTAAAACACTCACGCGCCTACGATGGACACACTTCCCTCGCGTCCGGGATTCCCCAGACACTGTACCCGCCCGGCGCGCTCGTAAAACCGCGCCAGTCGCGCCCCGAGGTATGCTGGGAAACCGGAATCAGCCGGCATCTCAGCCAAACGGCCGGAGATCTCTCGTAAAGCCTCGGCCCATCTCGATGTGGAGTCAGCCATCATAGACACGTTGTATCCCATGTCACGGAAGTATTCCGATAGCGTGATTCCTGTGGAAAGAGTTGGTGACAAATGAGCAAATGGACTCGAGGCATGTGATCGTGCCTACTTTCTTTGCGAAAATTCTCTATCCAGACAATCCACAGGATTGACGATGAGCATGTGGTTGTTCAAATTGGTCATGTATAGAATAGTGGTTTATGTACTGTTGTGTAAGTTTCATTTTCAAGTTTGAAAATCTGAAAAGTGCTCTAATATACAATGTACTCCCATTACACGTATACATATCCTGCTCTGAGCCATAGAGAAAACAGGTATATTTTTCACTCTTTTACTTTCACTTTCAAGTATGTTTTACTGTTCGGTGTTATTCAAATAGCTCACATTCATGTTTGCTCTTGCAGGAGCCACACAAAATCTTTATCATCACCTATTCCCTGGACACTCACCAGTGTAGATGGAGGCCTCTCTGGCGGCCACCGGCATGTTGGAGGTGTTTGCGACGAGAGCCGTTCTCTTCATGATTGACTCCTGCTTGCCGTCTATCTCCATGGTCAGCTGTTGTCATGGAAACAATAGATACATGTGCATTGGATAAGTGTCCAATTGACAGTTACTAGTTATAACTTGTAGTTCTTCACTGAATGATCTGATTCATTGACCGATGTACGTACATGTAAGACTAACATCGAGTTATATAATTTGACACAGCAGAAATTACATTCACTTTTCTTTTTCTGTTGCCAAATCTGTACAAAACGACTATAAATTTTCATGAAACCACGCATCGAGAGTGATGAAAAGAAAGACATTTCTGTAAAATACTAAAAGTGAAACCTGACCTCTGGGAAATCCCGAAGTACTTCTGACATTTCGTTTCCTCTCTCTCCGCATCCAACATAGATAATGACATCACTGTTTGAGTATTTGGAGAGAGATTGCGAAATCACGGTTTTTCCACAGCCAAAAGCCCCAGGAATGGCAGTGGTTCCTCCCAAAACACAACTGGAACATCAACACAATTATGTATTTAAATGAAAGTAATTCATTTAAATTTAACCAATAGGATCCGATTTATAGACCAAACCAACCATGCATATTAGTATTAGCTGACATTTGAAGCTAAACAAAATAAATCAATCTATTTCAGATACATGTACTCGACAAAATAACCCACTCTATCACATGTTCTTAAAGTTATATACATGCCCATTACAGATTTGACCACATAATACATGTATGATTGCGAGCTGACAAAGTTTTCTCTGCATACATACGGGAACAGTGCATCAAGCACTCGTTGACCAGTGAGAAGTGGGTAATTGGCCGCTAGTTTTTCCGTCACGGGTCGAAGTGTTCGTACCGGCCAGACTTGCATCATGGTGAACTTGGACCTCTCACCATCAAACTCCGTCTCCAGGACAACATCCTACATGTCAGTAACCATAGCAACATATTAAACATGGGAAATGATGTGAATGGGGTTCTTAGCATGTTTATATCTAAGAATTTGGAAATAGTGCATTTTCTCGGGCATGAATGTGCAACAATGGTGAATCCAGAGGGGCTCATATTCAACAGATTGAAAAAATACAAAATGAACATTTGCAATATTTAACGCTCTAATTTACGATATTATTGCGGTCTAAATTGAAGCTTCAATCTTTTCATCATCATTCGTCATAGGAACATCTCTACCGCAGTGATCTTGTAATTTTCCTGCAGATAATCGTTCTGATGTACACCCACCCCTAGACATGTGTGACACAGTTGCCATGGTTACGTACATTGATGTTGTAACTGCCTTTCTCTGCGATCCACGTGACTGTTCCTTTCGCCTTTGGTGGCAGCATGATTCTATGCTTGATGACTTGACTTTCCATGACGATCCCATAGATGTCGCCACCTGTTATGTGGCTACCAGGCTGCGGGAAAAGAATTCAATGGGGAGACAGAGCGGGGCAAAACAGGGTTTTATTAGAATTTTAGAATACTGGCACAGGTGAGCTACTGTGCCTTTGTCAGTTTTGTTAAAATATCTGCATATATCCAGTTCATGAATAAATAGTTGGAAATCGCTAAATAAATGCATGTAAAGTTGGGGTTGGATATTGAATTATTACCGGTAACTACTTTGGCCTCTTTAAGACAAGACCCTCCAAAATGAGACTTCCCTATCTACATGATCTGATTTTTGCCCAAGTCGAATCATAGAGGCCTCTGGTAAAGTGTGAAAATTTGGAGGGGAAAAACCTCGGCTAATACACGATTTTCTACGATAACCAGCTTAACGCAAGTGACACCACCAGAGAGGCGTGACACCATGGATACTGGATGTACAGTTCTATGTACACACCCTAAAGTTGACTGGCTCGAACTCCCACTGCGCGTTCCGATCCAAGGCCGGAGTATTGATCCCCTTCGGCACGTAAATACTGTCTGTCACATCGTGGATGTCCTTTAATGGTCTCTGGATACCTGTTTAAAACATATGTGCATATATTAATATATGACTGTATGATTACGAGTACGTGTATTCTCAAAACTGGGAGCTCAACTTTTGGAAATCGATCAAATGCATCCTACATCATGTAGTAAACTATTTCACTATCATGATTATCACAGTATTTCTCAAATTTCGTATACTTCATGAATATCAATTTCCACATTCACATATTGATTATTCAAATATTATTGATATATTCTGTTAAATATCTCCAAAAATATTTCTCTTATTAAAATGGAATTTTAATTTCTACATGTGAAACAATGAAATAACCTATTATTGTCGATTATCCATTCACTTACCATCAAAAATACTACCCATAATGCCTGGCCCAAGCTCGATAGATAGCGGCTTTCCTGTCCTCAACACAGGGTCGCCGACGGTAACACCAGCTGTTTACACCTCGTCAAGGCAACAATTACGTGGGTAAAGGTGAGAAAAGAACAGATTCAAAACAATCAGAAAATTGCATTGATCATTTGAAACTTTGACACTAAAACTTTGTAAATTATTAGTTTCTCCGACAGACTACATGTATATGCACAATTTCAATAGTTTTTTTTCTTGATATCATAGCCAGCCATCAGATCATGTATACTTGTAAATCTGTTACTATGGCTACCAAATTGTCACAATTGGCCGTTATTATGGCATCCTCATTACTGAGTCACTGATTGGAAATAATTAAACTTCCTATACGTGTATGTGCAAACTAGATCGAGAAAACATGAACTGTTCCCATAGGGGTCAAAGTCAAGGATACAAGTGTCTTCGTACACTTGAAGTGTTGCCATGTCGCCCTCGAGTCGGATAATTTCTCCGACCAGTTCATCGTGTCCCACGCGCACCAGCTCGTACATAGCAGCCCCGGACATCTTCTGAGCCGTCACCACTGTTACCATGGTTACAGAGGGAAAGGAAAGGTTTTCATTGTGTCTGATTGCACTCAAACTACATGTATACAAGGCATTATAGTTGTACAGGTGCCATTAATCCAACACACTTGCTTCACAACTGATGCTACTGAAATCGTTTTGCAGCAGTTATCGTGGTACGAACAAAACCGAAAAATTTAATTCCTGCAGAATTAAGTATTGTGTATACTGAATAACATATTCATACGTGTATATGTACAGGTGGCATGCCTATCTCTGAGCGGGGACTTAAAACCTGAGCACCCCCCCCCAGGTCCTCATCGTCGTCATTAATTGTACCCAGTGCACTCGATAGCGTAGGAGAGTGCGTAATTACGCACAGCTTATGTCATTTCACACATAGATTTATAAGCGAGTGCGTACGCTACGAATCTTGGAAATAACAAAAAAAATCCATGAAACTTTATTTTCGCCGCTGAAAATCTGACAAGTGACTCCCGTCGTTTGTTTACATTTCATCAAACTTTGTGCCTATGTCATCAAAAGCTGTGCACAAGACCATACATGTAATGCGACCTGGTGAATCAAACAAATTCAGTATGCTATATTCGCTAGGTGTCGCCTCAATCGTGATACTTATTTGGGCAAACTTGTTTTACTTGTTCAGTAGTACATTTTCTTCTGTGAATAAAATTGTGAACCTCTTAATCTGTTAATAGGACGACACAGCTGTTCTGTGACATGGACATGGTGTACTGACGACGCACATGTGTTTCAATGTTCTATTCCCTGTTATTGTATTACAAAGTTCCACATAAATTTCAGAGCTTACCCCTCTTTTTTCAAAGCTGATGGGTAAAGCAAAATTTACCCTCATTTCTTCTAATTCACCCTTTTTTTCAAGACCAAGGGGTATGGGACTCCTTTCCGAGAATTACTACTGAGTTCTCTGTGTACAATGTGCGATACAGCCAAAACAATTGCATACAGCGCACATTTCAATGCATGCTACCACAACAACAGAATAAACGAGGACAGCGTTGAACGGGGTGCTCAGGTTTGAAGGAGGACTTCCTATCAATGTGTATTGGCTTCGATCAATGATTTTACGGGTAAAACTTCCATAAAGCAAATATATCTCAATGCATTTGAACGGAGAAGACTTTAAGCTTTGTTCACATATGGAATATGTATATATTTGTTCAGTACAAACAAATCGTACTGAGGATATAACATCAAAAACACCTAAAATCTGGAAGTTTTTTCCACTCGGCAGTGCACGGCTGACAGAAACGTCATACATGACGTAAATTTCTGTGACGTCATTGTTTTGATAGAAGCCTCGACAGGCGGCTCATTTCACTGGAACCAAAGATGCTGGAAGTGCTCCGTTGCCCGAGGCATCATCAAAACAATGACGTCATCGTTTTGACTCATTCATTCTCCCCAGTTGGAGGGCGTGGCCTGCTAGTTTAGTTTCTTTTCGATTTCACATTCGATAGCGGTTTTAAAAATATGATCTCTTCGATTTTGAAGTCATCTGAGTGAATACTCCATGTGCCTAAAACTCTTATGTTAACAAATTGTGTTTGAATTTGATAGGAAGTCTTCCTTTAAGTCTCTGCTTTGGAATGGGCACGTCACCTGTAGGGCAAGAATAAAACAGAATGTCTGCAAAATTAGTACAATGTATGTTTAAAATACACTGGTATGACTCTAAACATTTGTATTATCAAACTCTGTACAATTTTCATGTGAGTTCTTGCTATTATTTCCTATCTATTGTATTGCACGGCCTGACCTGGTCCCGACACGGCGTAGACATAGCCAAACTTGGACTCCTTCTCCTGGTCCTGTATCCGTGGTAACTTGTCCATGGCTTAGCACGTTTTCTGCCAAAGCTGGGGATACAAATATACAACAATAATGTATATGCAAAATATAAATAAAGATCTATAAAGCCTCGTGTACTTTGAAACATAGCAAGTACCAACAGACATGACATAGTCATGCATTGTATATTTGTGTGACGAGTAAAGATCTTCAGCTGAAAATCCTAAACATGATACAAATTTGGGACAAATTTCACGGAAAATACATGTATAAGTATAAACTTAATATTTTGGTATCTAATATATATATTAGTTATGTTACTTATGTCAATTTGAGAAAGTACATTTTCACCTCATGCAATATAACCCTGAGATCATTGGTGATGCAGGATTTGTACACCTCACGTACAGTTATGGTTTTGCAAAACATCCCCTGTACATGTATGCTAGCAGGCTGCCAGACCTGGGAATTTAGTGCATGCTAGCTACCCCATCAACCCTACCATTGTGTGCTTTGATGCCGAACACAGTCTATATTCCTGATATTTTAGCCCTGCCCGATGCCATCATTGCTTTCAGGCACCATGCATTCAGCCTTAGCAGGAATTTGGATTACGCTTGCATGGATACACATTCCCACTGGCCAACTGCATTAAATACCATGCATCATAAAACTTCCATGTTCACACAGGTCTTGCTTTGAAAAACTTCCGTATCAAAACCCACATACCATATTGGTCCTGATAGTAGCACGGTGAGCCAAAGGAAGGTCTCTTGCAGCAGCGCACACAAAACAAGATCAAACTTGAGGTCAAATTTAAGGAAATCACTGAATAATATACATACAGTATAGCCTTCAAATGGATCATGATTCGCATGACATAAATGTGTGGATTGGGGGATGCTCTACTATTAGGGCATGTGCCACTATTAGGACCAATACGGTAGGTGACATGAAGCGCGAGAATGTGCTCATGCAGCACGTATCATGTGTATAGCACTAAGCACTTGCATCACTGGTAAAATTCTGCAAAACCATATTATACTGTATGTAGGATCAGCATATGAAAAATATTTCAATATTTATGAAAAATATGTCAAATTTCATTTCATTTTTCTTTCAGGTTTTCAAAAATATATTCCATCAAGGTAATTTCAACAGAAGCTGCAAGTGACAAGAAAGTAAATTAATTTTTACGGTCCTAAAAGGATATGTACACGTATACTGTTACACTTCACTGAGTTCCACATTACTGATTACTGCACATTTTAATATTTCTTTCAAAGTTGTACATGTATTGTGGAAGTTTACTGTGGTAAGAGTATAGCCATTGGTAATAAACTGCCAGAACATTTTTTTATATTGCTTCCCTCTTAGACTGACAAATAAAAGGGAACTTTCCCAGAAAACTGCATTTCATGACAACAAAACGATTTTCTTTTCTCTTTTAATTGGTTTTTACAGGTGAAGTGTTCTAAAAAACTCTAACAGACTTAGAAGGACAGCTGGAAAATAGGTGGCAACACTTTTTAACAACATCGTGATACCATAGATGTTAAATTGCAGACCTTAAAAAGTCAGGGAATTCCTTTATATTGTACTTTTAATCTGAACACCATATCATACCACGGTCACAAGATAAATCTTCCTATTTTCTTTGCAATAATTATGTCATAGGGAAATAATTCGTCACGCAACAAAGTATGACCGTGAACGAAAGCTTCCCCTCAGGTACACGATTTACAACTTCCCAAACAACATGAAGAGAAAAATTTGGACAAAGCTTCCTCTAAGATTTATTAAGGCTGAAAGCAAGTGCATAGTTTTATTTCTATTTCAAACATGATTTCAAAAAATTGCATTGAAACTGACATAAGAGGAACAAAACGCAACCTTAAATGGTTAGAGAACAGTCACTTTTTCAAAACTGCAAACATTAATGGGAATGAACCTAAATGGGTTTAGATAATACATGTATTGGAACAGCAATGGATAACGGAGTGTAAAATTTTTTGAGGCCATTTTTCGTGATGCATTGATCGATGAAACTATAAATATATCGATCGTTTGGCCTCTCGATAATACTAGTATCATCAATAACTAGACGTCAAGGCCTAAAGATGCCTTGGAGGCATTTCGGTGTGATGAATAATTTATAATACTAGATATCGACGAAAATGAAAAATGTCGACAAATTTCGGGTCAAGGTCAAAGTTCATCCATAATACCCGCTAGACATGTTTGTCTAGGGCGAAGAGTCCGAAAATACCATCCGTTTCGCTCTACGACGCACCGTTTCCGAGATATCGACGAAAACAAAAACTGCCGACTCGGCAAAAAAATTTCGGGTCAAGGTCAAAGTTAATCCATAATACCCCTTAGACATGTTTGTCTAGGGCGACGAGTCCGAAAGTAACGTCCGTTTCGCTCTACGACGCACCGTTTCCGAGATATCGACGAAAACGAAAAATGCCGACTCGGCAAAAAAATTTCGGGTCAAGGTCAAAGTTCATCAATAATTCCCCTTAGACATGTTTGTCTAGTGCGACGAGTCCGAAAATAACGTCCGTTTCGCTCTACGACGCACCGTTTCCGAAATATCGACGAAAACGAAAAATGCCGACTCGGCAAAGAAATTTCGGGTCAAGGTCAAAGTTCATCCATAATACCCCTTAGACATGTTTGTCTAGTGCGACGAGTCCGAAAATAACGTCCGTTTCGCTCTACGACGCACCGTTTCCGAGATAACGACGAAAACGAAAAATGCCGACTCGGCAAAAAAATTTCGGGTCAAGGTCAAAGTTCATCAATAATACCCCTTAGACATGTTTGTCTAGTGCGACGAGTCCGAAAATAACGTCCGTTTCGCTCTACGTCGCACCATTTCCGAGATATCGACGAAAACGAAAAATGCCGACTCGGCAAAAAAATTTCGGGTCAAGGTCAAAGTTCATCCATAATTCCCCTTAGACATGTTTGTCTAGTGCGACGAGTCCGAAAATAACGTCCGTTTCGCTCTACGACGCACCGTTTCCGAGATATCGACGAAAACGAAAAATGCCGACTCGGCAAAAAAATTTCGGGTCAAGGTCAAAGTTCATCCATAATACCCCTTAGACATGTTTGTCTAGTGCGACGAGTCCGAAAATAACGTCCGTTTCGCTCTACGACGCACCGTTTCCGAGATATCGACGAAAACGAAAAATGCCGACTCGGCGAAAAAAATTCGGGTCAAGGTCAAAGTTCATCCATAATACCCCTTAGACATGTTTGTCTAGAGCGACGAGTCCGAAAATAACGTCCGTTTCGCTCTACGACGCACCGTTTCCGAGATATGCAGGATGAATCAAGGATGACTCAGCAAAAAATTATTTCGACCTCTAGGTCAAAGGTCGTTTGAGGTATCGATCCCAAAATCAATAGGGTTCTTCCCTGGTGATATATAAACCTCCGTGCAAAATTCTGCAACTATTGCCTGAATATTTTTTGAGTTATCGTCCGGAAACCAAGTTCCTCGATTTCATCCTCACGGACCTCACGGACCTCGGAGCCGCATCAAAAAAAAAAAGTACACCCTAGAGATGTTTGTCTAGGGCGACGAGTCCGAAAATAACGTCCGTTTCGCTCTACGACGCACGGTTTCCGAGATATGCAGGAAGCCTCAAGGATGAATCAGCAAAAAATTATTTTGTCCTCTAGGTCAAAGGTCGATTGACGGATCGATCCCAAAATCAATAGGGTTCTTCCCTGGTGGCATATGAACCTCCATGCAGAGTTCTGCAACTATTGCATAAATATTTTTCCAGTTATCGTCCGGAAACCAAGTCTTAAAATTAGCCTTGATTTCATCCTCACGGACCTCACGGACCTCCGATCCGGCTCAAAAAGAATAGGGTTCTTCCTCATATCATTTCTGACTTGCGTTGAAAATTTGACAAGGATCCGTCAAGGCAATCTAAAGTTATCGTCCGGAAACCAAAAGTGGCGGAAGAAGAAAAATTAGCCCAAAGGCTAAGATAGGTTACCGGACAATTTTGGTTTGGCCATGGCAGCATTGGCAGGTAACAGACCTTGAGATTTACCAATCAAGGTTCGCAGTGTAAACATATGACCTTGGGATTTACCAATCAAGGTCATCCGTATGAACTTCGATGTAACCATTACATGTATGTGTGCGGCATTTGATATTCTATATGTTGGGTGGAATCGTTTAGGCCGCTCAGGTCAATTTACACATTCCAAGTCAGACATTTGGCACTCAAGGTCATCTGACGTCAAGTTCAAGGCCATCATTAGTTGTGCCATATATGTCTTCCTATATGTTCATAATGCAAACATGAGCTCTATCTGCAAGCATTTCATCTACAAAGGCAAATCTGGGTATTTTTTTACCCCAAAATGGCTGTTTTGACCTTTCAAGGTCATCCAAGGTCAAATTCAAGGTCACCACACAAGTCGCCATATATGACTTCCCATTTGAAAGTGCCAATTTCTAAGCTCTATCTTCAAGCGTTCTATGAGTACAGTCCTGACAGCTCCCATTATGAAGGAAAAAAGTGCCGAAAATTTTCCAAGACCAAAATTTTTTCAAAGGATGAAAATTTTTTTTTGCCTAGAAATGGCCCAAAATGGATAGTAATGTTATTTGGGGCGAAAACATTTTTTTTCGCCGACTCGTCAAAAATTCCAAATGGCCGCCACACTGAGATCGGCGATTCAAGGGCAACAAAACTTATACACGTCACAGAGGTATATAAGAGGAATCTTTTTAAGCAAAAATCTCAAAACTGATCAGAGAGTTTTTGAGAAAATACAGACCAGGTGCAAATTTGAGCGTTTTTCGACCCAAAAATGGCTGTTTTGACCTTTCAAGGTCATCCAAGGTCAAATTCAAGGTCACCACACAAGTCGCCATATATGACTTCCCATTTGAAAGTGCCAATTTCTAAGCTCTATCTTCAAGCGTTCTATGAGTACAGTCCGGACAGCTCCCATTATGAAGGGAAAAAGTGCCGAAAATTTTCTAAGTCCAAAATTTTTTTCAAAGGGTGAAAAAATTTTTTTGCCCTAAAAATGGCCCAAAATGGATAGTAATGCGATTTGGGGCGAAAAAAATTTTTTTCGCCGACCCGCCAAAAATTCAAAATGGCCGCCACACGGAAACCGGCAGATTTAGGGCAACCAAACTTATACATATCACAGAGGTATATGAGGGGAATCTTTTGAAACCAAAAACTCAAAACTGATCAGACAGTTTTTGAGAAAATGGCCGTCAAAGTCCAAAATTGAGCGTTTTTCGACAAAAACGGCCGCCATTTTGAAAAAAATGCGAAAATCAAAAAACAAAAAAATACCTCCTTCTCAAAATATTTTTAGGCATTTTTGTGCAAAATTTCAGAAAGATTCGATCGTTAACTTTAAAGATAAAAATGTTAACGCCGGCCGGACGGACGGACGGACGGACGGACGGACGGACGACGGACGCAACGCCATGCCAATAGGTTATCGGACCAAAGGTCCGGTAACCTAAAAAAAGAAAAAAAAAAAAAAAAAATTCTGCTAAAACCATAAAGGCATTTCTGCCGAAATGCCTTAATTAAATACACTGTGGCTTTTTGGCCTTGATTTTTTATATAGATCTAATAACCAGCTGATGACTTTGTATATATCAATTAGTTTGACAGCTAGTAATACTAATTTTACGATTGAAAATTTGTGTTCTACATACTATTACATGTATGCCTGCTTAGAAACATGCCCCCAACACACTCCAAAACACACTCAAACTAATATCCATACTTATTAACCCCCAATCCCTAGCTTCTACCCCCTCCCCCCCCTCCCCAAGTGTCAGGTTTTTTTTTATGTGGGCCCTTGTCGCCTGAAAATTGTAACCTATTCACTAGTATTGATGAGCCTGGTACCTTGTTATATATTTCCATTGGCTGCTCTCTAAGTTATTTCATTTTGACGAATTCAATTTTTTTTTTAATTCTTGCAATTCGCCAGTTCATTACAACCAAACAGCATAGATCTATCATCAGATGTGTGATCATATGATCACGAGTCATGATGTCGTTGATGGCAAATCAGTCTGTGCGAGCGCAATGACTGTGGGCAAAAATCAACAGCTTTTACCGAAAACTCAATTGTATGAAAACACAGAATGAAAGGAAGAAATCCTTACCTATTCCTGTATTTATAGGAGTAATTACAAAGCACACACGTAAGAATTTAACTCAAAACAACGTCAATTTACACCTTGTCAATTTTTCAGCTGTCACTTTCCAACCTCCATCTTGCGGTGTGATCATGTGACTAGATATCATAATTGCACGCATGCGCAGTAACGAACCATGTGCCATTTCCGCAGCCTTCCCGCTTTTACAGATGTAAAATTCTAGCCGGGTACCCACGAAAAACGCCAAGAATGACCAGGTAATACGTATCTGATTGCCAAAATACAAACATAATCGTAAAGTAGGAACATCGTAGTTCCAAAATACAGCGCACATTTCGCGAGGTAACGCGAAAAAGCGGGGCAGAATTGGTGTCAGAATATAAGATTTTTATGTCGGGGGGGAGGGTCGACCAATCTCGTGAGCTGAGCAGTGGAGCTCCACCCCCCTGAACACGCCGGGGATTTAAGCGTAGCGTCGCTTCGCTTCTCCTCATTGTGCTTGCTGATTCTGCGTGCGCTCAGAAGGTGCTACAACTGATGTTTCTTCGGCGTTTTACTCGCGAAAAATGCATCGAAAGCGGCGACAACTTACAAGAAAGTGGCCATGGAGGGTCGTAGACAGCCATAGTGATGGTAGGTTTGGGTGGATTCGTGGAATTTTGGGAATAACTGGGGTGGATTTGAGGGACGTCTTTGTTCGGAAGTGTGGGTTTTTAGGGAAAATGGCTCTGCCTATTGCGGGGCTACCCGACCACGCGGTTACCACGCTGTCAAGGGAAGCCATGTCAGACATCGCGACCACGTGCTTTGAGGGAAATTTTCTTTGACATTTGCACTGTTGCAGACACTTTAGACATGTCACTTGTTCTAGATCCATTGTTTTACTGTATTGAGTCTAATTTGGAAATTTAATTGAAAATTAGAAAGTTGGTGTTGCAATCAGAATCGGAACTTAAAACTTTTTGTGAATGTTCGGTCAACATGGAACTCGCTAACTCGCATGTTTTCTGTGTTCCGTGGAATATGCATTGGATGTCTAACTGCAATATGTACAACAGTTTAATTATTTATTTGCTGTAAATTGATGTTTGTCATCTGTGTTCGCATTTGTTTCATGATTTGAAAGTGTTTAAGTGATTGTCACTTTCCCTTTCTAAATAACCAGACTTATGTTAAATTATGTTGTAACTTTAAAAATTAGACGCGAAATTTATCAACTAAGAAAACCAGTAAATATTCTGTGGAATTGTAATAAGCATACGAGTGCTGCTCGATGATGAAACGATTGGAATTACCGTTTGATGAATTCTGAAACCAATACCAAATGGCTGCTTTATTCTGAGAGCATCACTAAATGCTGACCGATGCTGACTGGATATGGCCTTAAAAAATGATGGGAGATTTTAATGCGGTACTAAAAACAAGATTTTGATTTCAATAGATACCTGTACGGTGTACATGTAAATAAATTTCATTTGAACACAACCCAATATAATTTCAAAACATACTCATTAGTTGATTTAGTTCATAATTATTCAGTATTCTCAACCCTGCCCCCCCCCCCCCTCCCCTCCCCCTAGTGGCTTTTTGGCCTTGATCTTGTATTTATAACTTTGTTTGTAGAACTCATCATATAGAAGAATGAATTTTAGGCTTACATTGAAATATAACGCTGGTATAAAAATGTAATAATAAAGTTGAAAAGCTCGATGAAGAAACGATTGGAATTACCGTTTGATGAATTCTGAAACAAGTACCAAATGGCTGCTTTATTCTGAGAGCATTGATGACTATTAGTAAACATTTTGTCAATACACAGAATAATTCCTACTGATACGTTTGGGTGTGAATATATTTGTGAAATACTAATTACTATCTCTGGATTTGATAACACCTTGAAAATTTTAAAAATAAATCCACAAAACATGTCAAAATTGGCAAAATTATAGTGATAGAAATTTTGAGAATATTTGAAATATTCTCTTAGATTTAGTCAGGAAGAGTCATTTATTGAAACTTGAAAAAAAAAGAACAGTACTAAGTACTGTACCTGATAATAGTACGGTGTGAAGGGTAAACTTGTTAGGAATTGTTGAACATTGGTTGCTTTAGATTATCAAGTGTTGTAGAGTGAAGATGATAATTCTGGAATGAATATTTTGACAATATACGCGAACTGACATCCATGGCGGCCACTTCATTCATTTATGAATATTCGTTAAAAAGTGAACTTTTTCTGTGAATTCATATGCCATACATGTGATTTACTAATCCCATGTAGCCTGGTGATGCACGTGGTGTTTTCCTCCCCGAGCCCAGAACAAAGACCCACGAGGCAGCAAGTTGAGTCCTGTTTGTGTCGATCCGCCACAGCTGATCCGCTACCAAAAAAAATGCGTGATTATAATGAGGAGAAAAAATCGCCAGGTAACAGGCCTAGGCCGATATTTGGCACATTGCCAGCAACACCAGATGTCCCCGCAATTGTGGTAAAAACCGGTCCATTGATCGGATGTTCCACGCTATCTAGAATTGTTATCCCCCCCCCCCTCCCATATAAGTTTGTGAACCTTATGCTTTATTATTAAATTAAAGGTGTGACGCTTTGGCAACACGTGTTGTCACGGTGATGATTTTTTTCTCTGGGGGTGGGGGGGGGGGGGGGGGGGGGATTGGGTGGCGTTCCAGGGTGAAAATATAGGAACTGATCATGAGGGGCAAGTTTCGAGTTACCTGATAAAAACATCAGGTAAATGGTGGGGGGTGGGGGGGGGGGGGGTTGAGGGGTGAGGAGGGGGTGCTTGGCAGGGTAGATTATTGTTGACACACCTGAGTGACCCAGCACGACCTTGGTTAGACTTCACTCAAGCTTCCCCAAACCAACTCAACCCCCCCCTCTCTCCCCCCGAAAAAAATAAATATTAAAAGAAAGGAAGGATAATGGGTGGAATATACAGTAAACAGTCGTTGCGTCCTTATTTCAGCCGCGCTTTTGTTGAATAACAGGAAAATTTGAAGAAAAGGTCGCATAAAACTGCTTGCACACATGGTCGCATGTTGTCAAGTGTTACGATGATCGTTTTTGAAGGCTATTTCTTTGTGGCAGGCCTGATGGTTGGATCAGCAAGCCACGCGGTCGCCCATGTGGTGTATAGTCGTTAGGGTGAATCATGAACTTTTGTTGTTTGTTGCTAGATTTCCTGGCAGTTTCTAGGCATGACACAGGATATATATAGTCATGAGCATTTGTTTTGTGATCATTTCATAGCAAGAGAACCCATGGGCGAGAATGGAAAATGCTTTTAAACGAGAAATTCAAGTCAAACTGACTTCTAAGGATGTCAGGATTATTAGGAATTTGGACACTACTGACAAAAATATTTGATTGAAAGAGATTTGTATGAAATGATGTAATCTGTATATTTGGACTGGATTCATCATCACATTAAATATTGATGAAAAGGTATGAAGTCACGCATGCAGGATGGTAGGATGGCATGATTTGTCATGCTTACCACTGAGTTTTCAGAGTTTGAGTGGAAAATTCTGGCTTTAGGTGGTATAGTGTTCGAAATGCTGTACGTTTGAAACTTGTGCAGCATGCATATAAAAATACATCCCTTAATACATCCCTTTTAACATTTTTTCCTGTGTGTAAGGCCACACATTTATTATATGGGAAGGTCGAGAGTTACATCCTGTTGTAAAGTAAGAAGGTGGGAGGGAGGTGGGGGTGGGGCTTTAGGAAATTTTCGTTGAGATATCTGTATTGAACTAGTACATACTGTTCAGATTAGAGGTCAGTTGGGACGTTTACATTCAAAGGTCTTATTGACAAAGGGTCGAGATTTCCGTTTGGTTCGAGAAATTTTTGCACAAGTGGTGTTTGAATGATAATTGCCTGGCATACTGATAGTTTTTAATGTGCACTTGAATATGATTTAAATTTTCAGGAACTGTAGTTTGACATGGTTGATGAATATTAGGAAGATTATTGGTTTTTGCATTGGGAAACTAATAAATTTGAATCATGAATAACTCAGATGTTCATGAATAACCCCTTTTGCTCATGAGAAAAATGTGAGCTGAGATCTCAGGCTTACACTTGTCAATAAGCTTCATCGTTTGAGCATCCCCTGATGTTCAATATCATTGTAACTTCATTAAAATCACCATATAAAATATGTGCAGTAATGAAGAAAAAAATATGTGTAATTGCAGTGTAAATAAGTGATTCTTTCAGTCATTAGTACCCCTGTACATCATATTTACAATAAAGATACATGTAGTCAAGTTGAAAACATAATGTACCTAGCCCATTCGCATACATGAGTGACATCCAATGGAGAATATTTAAAATATTTTGATGTGAAAGTGAAGGAGAACGTATGTCTTTGTTTTTGCAGGGGACGTATAGACCTAGGAGATGTGACCCCTCACAACATTAAACAGCTCAAGCGGCTCAACCAAGTCGTGTTTCCGGTCGCCTACAACGACAAGTTCTACAAGGATGTGATTGATTGCGGCGAGCTTGCCAAGCTTGGTAAATTTCAGCTGATATTCCAATATTCTAAACTCGGAAATTATTAGCGTCCGTTTATTTAGCTTTTTGTTTAAAACGCTAATATTATTGGACGCAAAATCATTATTTTGTTGAGCACAGCATATGATGGCAAGATAAAAACGCTACATGTAAATTAAGCCAGCACAACCAAAAACCCCAAATTTAACAGACTCTAATATTTCAGGGTTTGGAGTAGTTTAATTGTAATAATAAAAAGTTCAGGGGCATTTGAAATAAAGTTAGGAGTCCAAGCAAAGTAATATTTCATGTGTTTTCCATGTTAAATTTGTAGAAATGTTTCATTAAATACTGTACTATTTTACATTCTGCATGAATGGTCAGAGCTTTTCCCATCTGAAACACAAAAAGAAAAAACTCTTCCACACATCGGAACCACATTATAACCGACAATCAATATGTCATGCCCCCATCTTTATTTTAACGGTACTTTGCTAAATATCACCATGGCAACATGTGCCTCTGGAGGCAAACAATGACCTCGTCACGGCTGCATTTTACAGTCGCATTTCACAATGACTCGTGCTCGAGTCATGCATGGCTGGTTATTGACAATACGCCCGCGTGCCATATGCGAAGGACATCTCCACCCCCCCCCCCCCCCCCCAGCATACGGTACAAGCTGGATTGGAGTTTCATTCAGTTTACCAGTGATATCGAACATCTGTTCACACTGAAAGAAGTTTTCCCCCTCACTACAAAAAAACTTCAGCAGCAGCACAAGTAGGGATAAATATTGTATAAGGCACACCTGGTGGGGAGGTCGCTCAATGCCGTGTAGATTCATGAATTATTGAGATCACCTGGACTGCTCGAGCAAAAAAAAAAAAGAAAATAGTAAACTACCTACCCCCTCCCCACATGCACTGCTAAATTTATCGATAATTTATTCAACCATGTCTGAGAAAGGTTTGGAGGGGAGGGGGAGGGGGAGGGGAGATGTGTAATATCTGTGTGGAAAAGTGAGGATTATATAAAATTTAAGCCCCCCAGGAGGAGTAGAGCTTAAGCGATAAATCACCATGTCCATATTACAGCTGAAATTCAAAATTTCCTTTCTCCTGAAAATTTCACTATAGAAAATCTGGCTATACGAATTTGGTCTGTGCATACATCTGTTACATGCATTATATAAAGTTGCAATTTATGTAAAAAATTAAAGTGATTAAAGCAAACATGTTCAATTGTGAAGATAGAATTCATTCGAACAACCTGGGTCTCATGATAAATGCAAAGGGCACAAAAAATGACTTCATATTTGCGATTGCTTCAAACTTGGAACTTTTGATTGAAAATTGTGAGCATTGTGATCAAGTGTAGTTCAGTTTTAATTATCTGGTATAAAATTGTTCTTAATGGATTTATCTAAGGGGAAATCCCGCCATATGAAGTAACCATGACGACAGAAGATTGAGGGTGCGGAGAGGCGGAGTTGGTGTTGTCTGCAAAGTTCGAAGTTTGACACTCTGCAGGTACACATCAGCCCCACTGCTCCCACCCAGTGCTGCCACCTGGTGAATGAAACAGGAAACTGTGCTGGAAAAGTGCTGCCACCTAGTGAAAGGAAGATGATTTGAAGTTTTGTGGGAAATGCTGTACCCAGGCAGCTGGCTAGTTTATGGATATTGATTGTTTTCCCTTTTGAAATCGATTCTCCCAGCAAACCTGTTTGCTCATAAAAAGAACCACATGAACCAAACTAATCAAAACCTATCATAAGTACACAACAATAAAAAGACTAGAGTCAGTGGAACAAAATCCTGGTGAGCCTCCCGAAACATGGACACTGATAAGGAAATCCTGCACAGATTTACACATCCTGAGGCAGAGCCCACTCTCACAACACGCATATCAAAAAAGCATTATTTATTGCAGTTTACTATTTGCAAGAAAATGAAATTTTCAATATCGCCCTGTCTTTTGTCATGCAGCGTACTACAATGACATCGTGGTGGGCGCAGTATGCTGCCGGGAAGATCGGTCGAACGGACAACGTCGCCTGTACATCATGACGTTGGGGACGCTGGCACCCTACAGACGGCTTGGGATAGGTAAGGAAGAACTTGAATTGTTCGCTGTTTTCGTTAATGCATTGTAAATGTTGAAAGATCTTGAAGTGTAAATTTTTCTTGGAATTCCTGAAGGGCGGCATGTTCCATTATATGGACAAGAAAAAAATCTTGTTGAATTGCAGCATCCAAACCTGTCATCGAAAACTGTATCAGGCAGAATTTGACCGTTTCTCTTTCACTTACCAGGAACCAAGATGTTGAAGCACGTGCTCAAGATTTGTGAGAAAGACGACAACTATGACAACATTTTCCTGTGAGTAGCAGTTTAGGAGTGGTCCGAGACTTTATAGGCTGAAAACTAAGTGTGTAAAATATAACTCCCAGCAATCAAATGCCATGCGATTCGTTTTGAAAGAAATATTAGTCTATCACAAAGTTTGACATTGAGAATTTTTACCATAAAACACTATCTCTCATAGGGATAGTATAAATGATGATTATACTGTTGAAAAAATTAACTATTCATCCATGTTTCGTCCATTCAGACATGTACAAGTTAACAACGACTGCGCAATCAAGTTCTACGAGAATTTCGGCTTCGAAATCGTCGAGAGAAACGAGAACTATTACAAGCGGATTGAGCCGTCGGACGCGTACGTTCTGCAGAAGACCTTGAAGGGGGAACAACTCAAAACAGATCTAACCAAAAATTGTCAAGCTAACACGGAGGAGAAGGAAAATATTGTACCAGTGAAAGAGAGTTGATTGTAATTGTATGCGAGTGTTTGGTTTGTTTTTTCCGTGTTTGTGGTCACAAGATGTTGAGTGTCTGTTTTTACACCCTGTGTTGGATGTTTCTGTGGCGATTGTTTTTAATGTGTCTGTATGTGGTTCAATTGGATATGAAATGTACAAGTAATATTATGACACGAGACAGCGATTCTGTGAATTCAGCCAATTTGTCTGTTATCTATTTTTGTAAATCTTCCCATGATAATAAATCCGTTGATTGAACTTGCCTTGTTCTGAGTTCCATTGTAGTTAGTGTTCAGTCAGGATACAAAATACGAAGTTCAACTAAAGTCCGGATCCTATTTTTCAGAGAAACAGAGTCAATCTTCTGCATTATTATAGTTTCTACAGCATGTCGATATCTTTATTAGCGTCATGGCATGTACTTTGTTTGGCATATGCTGTAAAAAGACTAATTTTGGTGGCTATTAAATTTGGCGGTTGTGAACCCCATGTTATTTGGCAGAGATTCAATTTGGCGGTTTCAAAACCGTATATATTTCTCAACCAGTTAATTTGGCAGACGATTTAACTTGGCGGTTTTGCCACTACCGCCAAATAAATCGTCCACCAGAATTAGTAGTTTACAGTAATCCGTTCATTAACCAGAATATGTTGTGAAGGTAACTGATGCTAGGGGCTTAATCGCCATGTGTCGCAAGGTTGCCAAAATTTGTACGAGAGCCGTTTCCCCCGGACATGCAATAATTTCAGAATCAATTTTGCATAACAGTCCTGAATTGAGGCCCCTAGCAACCAAGTTACTATGGACTGCATGTTACAGTTGCCATGGTGAACAGAATCTTAGGATATGGATATATTCTCTGTCCTTAAACTTCCATTTCATGTTAATTTGGTGATGCTGTGCTTAAGTAACTCAGAATGGCTAAAAATGCAGCTAGTTTTTTTCTGTAAGACTTGTACTATTTTCAAAGCATACCAATACATTTATATATACTGGGTTGAGTTATTTAGTGAGTGCACACTTAATTTGGCAAAATACTCGAAAAGTAAAAGCCGGAATTACCAAATTTTTCAAAGAATACCGAGTACATTATGACGGCATCGCTAGCATGCGCTGTCATAATGTACCTCTGTGCTCGGTAACAAGAAATACGAAGAGCGCAGCGAAGTTTGTATGTAGTAATGTACATTCAAATGCAAGATCCATTATTTGATACTGATACCAGTAATAGGATAAATTATTCGTATCAGGGGCTGATCTAGAATTTTTTCAGAGGGCGATTGGGTGGTGTCGGCTGCAGACCTACCTATGAGAGGGTACATCATGTGCAGGGGCGAATCCAGGAATTTGCATCTTGTTCTGTGGTTCCCGATACCCCCCCTCCCCCCGCCCCCCTCTAAACCGCCCACTGATTTGTACCTTTCTGAATATAGAACATACACATATTTGGAATGTCCAATAGTTAACCATGCTGTCTACACATATCAATGAAAATGTCTAAAAATATATCGAGAGGGAGGTATTTTTTAGTTTTTTTGATTTTCGTATTTTTTTCAAAATGGCGGCCGTTTTCGTCGAGAAACAGCAAATTTTGGACATTGGCTGCCATTTTCTCAAAAACTGTTTTGTAACTTTTTTTCTTTTTCATGCATAACACTCCTTGTGTGTACCTCTGTGACATGTATAAATTTCGTTGCCCTTGAATATCAAATGAGATCATGTTAAATTCTCTTGTGCTTTATAATGCGACACATTATGCTTAATATCTCACCTAATATCGAGATTAGAGACTAGAAAATAATTGTGGACATATAGGAAATGATATATGCTGAATATCCTCGTGATTTTGAATTTGACCTCTGACCTCAGTTTCAAAGTCAGAGCACTAAATGGCCAATATATCTCGCTTATTATCGACTTTACAGCCTAGGAATCAATTGTGGACATATAAGTAATGATATATGCCGAATATTCTGATGACCTTGAATTTGACCTTTTCAAGGTCACAGGACAAAATGGCTAATATCTCGCTTATTATTGACTTTACAGCTTAGGAATCAATTATGAACATACAGGAAATGAAATATGCAGATTATTGTCATGACCTTGAATTTGACCTTTGACCACATTTTCAAGATCACAGGACAAAATGGCCAATATCTCACTCATTATCGATTTTACAGCTCAGGGATCAAATGTGGACATATAGGAAATGATATATGCTGAATATTCTCGTGACATCGAATTTGACCTATGACCTCTCTTCCAACATCAAGAGCACAAAATGGCTACTATCTTGCTTTTTATCGACTTTACAGCTTAGGAATCAATTGTGGACATTTAGAAAAAGGTTTACGCCGAATATTCTGATGACCTTGAATTTGAATTTTCAAGGTCACAGGACAAAATGGCTAATATTTCGCTTCTTGTCAATTTTACAGCTTATGATTCAATTACATGTATGAAATAATAGGAAATGATCTATGCAGATTATTGTCATGACCTAGAATTTGACCATTGACCTCCTTTTCAAGGTCACAGGACAAAAAGGCTAATATCTCACTTACTATCGATTTTACTGCTTAGGGATGAATTTTGGACATATAGGAAATGATATATGCTGAATATTCTCGTGACCTTGAATTTGACCTCCGACCTCACTTTCAAGGTCAAGAGCACAGAATGGCTAAGATCTCGCTTATTATCAACTTTACAGCTTAGGAATCATTTTGTGGACATTTAGGAGATGATATATGCCGAATATTCCGATGACCTTGAATTTGACCCTTGACCTCCTTTTCAAGGTCACTGGAAAAATGGCTAATATCTCGCTTCTTATCGACTTTTCAGCTTAAGAATCAGTTATGAACATATAGGAAATGATATATGCAGTTTATTGTCGTGATCTTGAATTTGACCTTTGATCTCATTTTCAAGGTCACAGGACAAACTTGTTAACATCTCACTTATTATCGACTTTACAGCTTAGGAATCAGTTGTACACCCATAGGGAATGATGCGTGCCGAATATTTTGATGACCATTAATTCGTCCTTATTTTCAAGATCATAGAACAAAATTGCAATTTTTTTTGTTATTGAATGTTATTACTTGTTATTGAATTTACAGCTTAGCAAGCGATTGTGGACGTATAGGAAATGATATACATGTTTGCTGGATATTCCTGATTTTGCATTTGACCAGTGAATTTATCTTCAATGTCATGGGAACAAATGGCTAATATCTAAAATTCAAAACATATTTTGTCAGGTAACCTGTCTTAGCCCTTGGGCTAATTTTTTTTATTCAATCGTTTCGATTTGGCCATTTTATCGAAAACTGTCTGATCAGTTTGGTGATTTTTGTTTTGAAACCTTCCCCTCACAGAGGCGGATCCAGGATTTGTGAAAGAGGGGGGGGGGGGGGGATTTGGGCGCAAGCAATACCGACGTGAGACACAGCCATACCGGCGTGGGGTCTGGGGCCCGCTCATGGGCCCCAGAAGCTGAATACCTCTAGATGGTCTTAGGCGCATTCTCGGGGCATGGCGTGGCCATGATGTGAAATTTTGAACTAGGCTAGAGTTCAATCAGGAGACCAACTGGTTCCGTCGGTGGGTGGCGGAATCGATCCACATCACCAGGGAAGAGCCGACCCTCAACCGAGACCAGGGCCGCCACACCCTCCCGGCCATTTACCGGAAGATCGTCAGGGCACGTGATCAGAAACAACATCACGATCACGTGACCAATCGACACTAACAGCCTCACTTCGCTGACGATGGTGTTTGGATAAACACCGAAAGCTCCGCTTTTACACTTATTGCTGTGAGTATAGTTAACTTCTACTCATTATAATAGAGTTGTTTTGTCTTCAAACAACTAAAAAATATGATGAAAAAAAGTGAACACATGGGCTAACATTATGTGTAATTTCAAATGATGGGGTCTCAATGATTTTTTTCACCTATCTTCATCATAATATAGTGCATGGCGTATTTGCAGACATATTACAAGTTCTTTGTAGATTCCAAACTGAATGCATGGGGTTCCAAGCTGAGTACATCTGGATTGTCTCAGGCGTTTTTTTTTTTTTCTCTGGGATGGGGGGGGGGGGGGGGGGGCTGTGTCAAAAAGAGCGTCGCTATGTTGTGCAATTAACTAGAACCGAGTTTTGTCTTTAATTAATTAAAAATATGCGTGGGTGAATATGATGGATGAACTTTGACCTTGACCCGAAATGTGTGGGTGATATGGCTAATATCTAAAATTCAAAACATATTTTGTCCAGTAACCTGTCTTAGCCCTTGGGCTCAATCGTTTCGATTTGGCCATTTTATTGAAAACTGTCTGATCAGTTTTGAGATTTTTGTTTTGAAACCTTCCCCTCACAGGGGTGGATCCAGGATTTGTGAAAGGGGTGGGGGGGGGGGACGCAAGCAATACCGACGTGAGACACAGCCATACCGGCGTGGGGTCTGGGGCCCGCTCATGGGCCCCAGAAGCTGAAAACCTCTAGATGGTCTTAGGCGCATTCTCGGGGCATGGCGTTGCCATGATGTGAAATTTTGAACTAGGCTAGAGTTCAATCAGGAGACCAACTGGTTCCGTCGGTGGGTGGCGGAATCGATCCACATCACCACGGAAGAGCCGACCCTCAACCGAGACCAGGGCCGCCACACCCTCCCGGCCATCTACCTGGAGATCGTCAGGGCACGTGATCAGAAACAACATCACGATCACGTGACCAATCGACACTAACAGCCTCACTTCGCTGACGATGGTGTTTGGATAAACACCGAAAGCTCCGCTTTTACACTTATTGCTGTGAGTATAGTTAACTTCTACTCATTATAATAGAGTTGTTTTGTCTTCAAACAACTAAAAATATGATGAAAAAAAGTGAACACATGGGCTAACATTATGTGTAATTTCAAATGATGGGGTCTCAATGATTTTTTTCACCTATCTTCATCATAATATAGAGCATGGCGTATTTGCAGACATATTACAACTTCTTTGTAGATTCCAAACTGAATGCGTGGGGTTCCAAGCTGAGTACATCTGGATTGTCTCAGGCGTTTTTTTTTTCTCTGGGAGGGGGGGGGGGGGGGCTGTGTCAAAAAGAGCGTCGCTATGTTGTGCAATTAACTAGAACCGAGTTTTGTCTTTAATTAATTAAAAATATGCGTGGGGTCTGGGGCCCGCTCAAGGGCCCCAAAAGTTGAACACCTCTAGATGGTCTTAGGCGCATTCAGGGGGAAAATCCTGTGTCCAAAGGAGCGTAGACACAGTTAGGACAGTGTTGTATCGTCTTACACAACGATAAATATGATAAAAAGTGAGACCTACAGGCACTAAGATCATGTTAATTTCAAATGTCTGGGGTCTAAATGATTTTTTCCTCAATTCATATGATAAATTTCGCTCTATCGGCCCTATCCAAATAAAAATGCATATTTATCGATTTTACATGTAAGTATTGAGACAGTCAAAGTCGCATTGTTATCTGTTCTGAGTTTATAAATTCAAATATTCTGTCCATATTGATCTAAATATCAATAAATGTAAATTTGACAGGTGATATTACCGCCCGAATCGCAAGGCGGGTTCAGGCTTCATGCAGCGTGAAAAGGACAAAACGAGCTTGTGCATGCTTTGTGTTGCTGTGGTAAGGGCGCTGTAATACACACATTACACTATTGGAAATTCGGTATTATAGCCCTTTGTTTTTCCCCTAATATGGCATTGGCAATGCTCAAAGTGCCATTGAGGTCACTTTCAACTCATCTCAGCAACTCATTAAAATTGACTCACCAAACGCATAGCTCACTCCGGGAACACCTTAGTTGTGCAAATTGGTCTTCTGTTTTCAATAAGGCTTAAAATGCGAGAACACAAACTCAATTCGGAGTCTCGTTAGATGAGTAGTATTAAGGAGCTACAGATCCTATTTGAGTCGTCTGGACCCCCCAAGGGCCCAAGTATCATACACTGCGCCTTAATACTACTCGTCCACTAAATGAATGCCATTTAATCCGTCTGTCACCTTTTTAATCCTTATTGAATATAGGAGAAGGCGCAGGATATGATACTTGGGCCGTCTGGACAATCAGCAATTTGAGCAATGTCAAGGCCAAGTTAGGGGAAAAATAATTGGGCAATAACACCGAATTCCCAATAGTGCAATGGGTGTATATGCCTACACATCATGATCAATAACACATTTTGGTTATTGTTGAAGCTTAAGAAAATCAGATGACTTAAGGAAGTCTGATGACTTCTTCATATTTGGCAATGATTTTTCTCCCATTTTTCTTATGATTTTTCATAACCCCCCTCTAAATCCGCCTATGCATCATGCACCTCTATGATTAGATGTGGTACCCATCCCTGCGCCAAGGGATGTCATTAGTGCATATGTACAACTGACAGATATGATTGCGTACAATCGTTTGAAACATTTTTGAAGATTATTGATGCAGGTTTAGTACTAAAGCAACATAAGAAACTTTGAAGGTTTGACCAGTGGACGATGATATAGGTCACACGCCCATCCAAACGCCTTGGCGCAGGGATGGGTACCACATCTACTCTATGATGTGTATAAATTTCGTTGCCCTTGAATCGCCGGTCTGCGTTTGGCGGCCATTTTGATTTTTTTGGGGGGTCAGCGAAAAAATTTTTTTTGTCCCAAATCAAGTTACTTTTGGTTTTGAGCCATTTTTTTGGCCATTGAAAAATTGTTTGGACACAAAATTTCACCCAATTTTTCCTTCATAATCACACTCCGAACCGTATAACCCTACAAATATTTGTAGGGTTATAGCAAGATGGTGGAAGGTACGTCGCTTCCACGGAATGTGTGTGTATTTCTGCGCTTTTGTCACGGTATTAACATAACCAGTGTTGTGTCGAAGTTCCGTGATATTAATTGATGGATAATGCGTGGCCGGGTTATGTTTTGAAATTGTCAGAGGTGGGTAATAGGCAGAAGAAAATATGCGTGTTTATAACCCTAACGACACAGCACTCCGGCAGAGCTATAACCCTAACAATCAGCGCGTATAACCCTACCAATGAAGCATTTCGAAAGAAGAATAGATACAATGATTTATTTTGCGTGTTAAATCTTCTTTTTTTTATAGCTTGTAAGAGTGTGGTTCCATCCAAAATAATAACATGGTGAAACCAAACGATTCCATGTATGTTTTCAGATCTTCTTTATAATATTCGTGGTTATGTATCATCCACAACAAGTCGGCTGTTGATGTGGTAATACTCTTGTTCATTTACTAGTATTTATTCTGCAAATCTATCAGGCGGTCTGACGCCATGTTTTTCAAACACACATAAATTTCACATGAATTTTGTTCTATTCACAAACAATAATATATTCCCAAACAATAATACTATCAATACATCTATATGTAGGTATATTAGAAGCAAAAAAAATATGCCTCTAATATTGCGATGTTTGTACTTAACTGAGACGCGTCAGGATTGTACACTTCAGAAGAGATCAGAGAAACATCAATTTTGCACATTTTCTCTCCCCCAAACCCCCAGACCGGCCATACTCATCTTGCAATTTCAATAGTATAACTTGTATGTGACAATATTTTCATAGAAAAATGATTCTAATATAGTTATGATATCGTATGTTCCTGCTTTGATGCAAATCATGGGATGAATTAACAAAGTTGTCCCATGAAGGCACCTCCAAAATACATAAAAGTTTATATATAAGTACAACTCAGTAATGGTACAACTCATAAGCGATCTGGAAGACATCAGTTTTTGAAATTTTCTTCGGTGCTATTGAAATGGGCTGCTATACAGGGCCGTAGGACGATATAATATGTCGGGGGTGCGTTTTGATAAAAGTAATAAAGGGTTTGTGAGATATCGGGGAGCGAGCGCAGCGAGCGAAGCTAAAACGGTCTGGGGGTTCGGGGGGCGCCGTAAGCCCCCGAAATTTTTTTTGCATTCTGGTCTTTCTGAAAGCGATTCTGAGCATATCTGACCACGTTTTCATCAGATCATCAATGTGTTATTTTGCTGCAAGATTCTAAAACTGTAGTGCATTATAATCATTGAAATTTCGATTTTCGGAAAAGTTTTATTAAGATTAATATGGAAGGAAGCCAAAGCCCTCGAAGCATCCACAGTATTTGGCGAAATTGGTGGCGAGAATCGAAAAAACCTCCCGTATGGTGTAGATCTATGGAACTTCCAAACAAAATCGTAGGCCTGGTTTTACCATGCATGTGCTTCATGGTTGGCAAGCATGGGCCTGGTTTTGAATCACTCATGCCATATAACTTTTCAGTGCCAAAACAAATGAAAAAAAAAAACCTAATGACTTCGCTTCTTTATAAGTTTTAATGGGGTTACAGTCGCTACTCTGGGGTATATCTAACTTGCTCATCAATCACCACAATGGACAAACCCGATTATCTCAGTGTTAACGCAAAGATGCAAGGACCTGGCGTATTCCATGCACAAGCGTGGTTAATTCTGTTTGATATTCAAAGATATATATATTTGTTTCTGGTAATGTACAGGATGCTAAATGGACATACCCATTAAAATACTGGATGAAATAAATGTCAGACATCAATTCACCATTTAAATCATGAAAACACAATACTATACGCTGGGACATGAACGGGGGAGAAAGCTCCAAAAGACAAACCAAAACTCATATTGGATATCGGGATCTGGCTCTATTTATGAGTTGAGAGCTAAGATGTTAAATAAGAGCGATTAGGCCTACATATATTATCAGGTCTTCATTAATTTGCGTGGATATTATGATACGTAAGGAGCCCTAGCGTTACTCGCACGTGGATTGTCTGCCATCACACAACCCAGCCCATGCTGCGGAACCAAGTCTATACATTTTTGAGAATTCCATACAACAAGACGCGACTCGAAAGCACCGTGGTAGAGAGCCTTAAATATGACAGGCACAAGAGTCATAAACTATAACAGAGCAACAACAAGCATCACAACAGCAGAACTTGAGGTTACGTGTGCGGCCACAGGGACAAAGGAGAGTAGAACCAGTACTCGAGGCTGAGTGAATACGAGAAAAATCAAGGATAAGTAGACACGAAACCCATTTCTTGGTTAAACAACGCTATTGATTAGTTTGATAACAATATGAAACAATGAACTCGAATCGTATTGTAACTCGAACTCGTATTGTAATAACTCTCTACTTCCCTCTCACAGAGAACAATTCTCGTAGATGGTCTTACAATACCATAATACCTCCAATACTGGTGCAGAGCTTGTCCATGCGAAAATTGATTATTACTCGCATTTGTTTGTCAATTCGTCCATTATTCTTGCCAAAATGTGTTTAAGTTGCACTTTCCACAAATGACCAAGGTGTATGTTTTCTTTGTTCAATATTTGCTACTTAACTTTGTTGTAATCTGAGATTGTGACATAAAATATGCATAATGTCATCGCTGACTTAATTCGGTAGCAATAAGTCCACGCATGGACAAGCGCCTCACCAGTAGTAGCATGGGGTCAAAATTACACTAACAGATATAGTACGGCTAACGCCGCACAATAAAAACATTATAGTAATTTGGGCTGAGGAACACTTCCTCTGCAGACCTTGAATTAAATAACCAATCCGTATTTTTTTCCCAATCTACGATTTTTTATTCTTCTGAATTTAAGGGGGTGCATGAAAGTAAAAATTGTAAATTGACGTTTGTCTCACATGCACGTGAAGTATTCCAAGTCATACTACGATACCATTTAGCATCACAAAAATATCAGCAAAAGCAGTGTAATCGAGTTAGAAAAATCAGAGTATATGTACATTATATACATTCAAACTTGAAACTGTTGTTTGCACCATCAGATTTTTAAAATTCATAATCTTTGCCAAATTGTCAGATGGTCGAAATAAATGGTATCACAATTACTGTACTACTCAAGTGTTCGGGTTTTTTTGCAGATAAACTGTAGGATTTAGCTGATTCCTAACTGTCACATGTTTCGGCTGGTAGGGTTATATCTGTTCACGACCGTAGTATCGGTAGGGTTATAGGCAACAAACGGTAGGGTTATACATGCTCGAATCTGGATATCGAAAAAATCCGCCGAAATAAAACACTTCTCAACAAACAGACACGGCCTCAGACACACCAACATGTGCTTCTGGGAAGGAATAACTCATTTTGTGTCAAAGGTTATTAAATTCCCTCGAAATAGCCTGAAACGAATCGAAGCTACAAATCTTCCGCCATCTTGGTATAACCCTACAGACGTCTGTAGGGTTATACGGTTCGGAGTGTGATAATGGGAGCTGTGCGGAGTAAACTCATAGAACACTTGAAGATAGAGCCTAAGTATTGTTGGCACATTCAACTGGGAAACCATATATTGCGGTTTCAGTGATGACCTTGAATTTGACCTTCAATGCCCTTGGAAGGTCGAAAGGAAAAACGATGGATTTTGTATTTGGTGGCCATTTTCCATTCAGACAGTTTTCCTCGAAATCCTCAAGATTCTCCCTATGTACCTTTGTGATGTGTATAAGTTTTGTTGCTCGACCGTCTGTGAACGTTAACAAAAAAAATCAAGATGTAACTTGATTTTGTATTATAGTCCATACAGAAAATGTGTGTTCTAGCAACATTTACGAACATGTTTTAACAATAGATTTTGTTGTTGGAAACAATTTATTATTATTATTATTATTATTATTAGTGTTACTGTTTTTTTACCATTATAATTTTTATTTTTGTAGATTCTAATATTAAATTCTCTGCTGTCATTTTGTCTGTGATCATATGGGTCACAATGGAAACAAGTATCATTCACCTTTTGTGTTTATACATTTGTCTTTCACTTGAAATGTGCAAATAAACTCAATCAAAACAAAACGTCTCAAAGTGAAAATTAGAATGATCAGATTCAGATGTCATTATGTGTAAAAAATAAATATGATCACAACAACACTCATGACAATAACGTGATAATTATTATGATAAGATGCCTTGGTGTTTTTTTTTACACATTTTGGCATCTGATCATTCTATTTTTTGTCACGTTAGGACATCTAGACAGCAAAATAGCTAGTGTCAACTTTGAATAGTAAAGTGTGCAAAAACTCTTTTGACTCCGCATAAATCCTTCATATTATGCTACGAAATCCTAGTACGCTAGCTCATTTTCTATATCATTATCTGTTAAAATTTGATTACAATTTCGTGCACTGATGATATTGCTTCACAAGCATATGTTTGAATATCATCAGTAAACAGCCGGTCAGTCGCTGAGGGTGTTCAGTATATACCAGCTATCAGTCATACTTCTGAAGTCAGCTTCTTCTCTCGGGCTCAAATCGGTTATGATGCACTCTCCTCCATGGTATGCGAACATTGCGCAATCACTGGCCACTGCGCACATCGCTGCGCATGACGTCAGAGACACGCCCCCAACACGTGACCTCACATGCGGGAAACAGTAAAAATCCTGGGGATCTCTAAGCTTCAAGTACTTCTGACTGAGGTAACCTATTTCTGCAAGTCCAAAAATAATAACACATGTTTTCTTGTAATAATGAAATATTTCTAAACAACATTATACCGTGGCATATGGCATTCACAATTACCGTCATCAGCCGTAAAGTGCCGTAACGTCAGGTCGTCCCAGATGACACCATGTAGAGCTCCACTACCAGTGAGACAGACTGGGTCCTCCTCAGGAAACTCCACTCGACCTGTGCTCTCAGCCACCAGCGCCATGAACATATCTGGTCGAAAGAAGTGTCTCATTATCATAAAAAGGTCAACTGATAGTGATCAAGCCAGGCTTGATTATCAGCTTGATTACCATTATAAAAAAATAATGTGTTTCATCCCAGACAACAATCATGTACACCTTGGGCCAGCATTGTTATCAGGTTGACCGGGTCGTGGTTGGGTTAGCAATGTTTGCCCCCGACGTTTGATTACCGTCACAGAAAAGGAGGGTACCAAAGTCTATTTACAACCAGAAGACAACATCTAAATTATCAGTCACACCAAGCCCTGGACAGGCCCCGAACGTTCCCGGACTGCAATTTGACATGTCCGAGGTCGGGTGCGGGATCATCCTGATCGGTTCTCGGCAGTCCTTGGTGGTCCTGGGTCATCCGGGGTGTCACATTAGACAGTCGGGGTTATCCTGGGTGGGTCCGTAGTGGATCCGTGAAGGTCCTGGATGGTCCATGGTTGGTCCTGGCTAATCCTTGAACATCCGGCGTAATCCGGGATATGTATTACCCAGGACTTATCCCAACCCCACCACGGACCACCCAGGATAACCCCGTCTCCCCCCCCCCCCCAGACACACCACTGTCCAAAACAACAATGATAATGATCCAGAGATGTTATCTCTTATATACAGTCCATGATCAATCTGGGGTGGTCCTGGTTCAGTCCGGGGTTGTCCTTGGTGAGTCCTGGGTGTTCAAGAGTCATCCCTGGTGGAACCGTGATGATCCTGGATGGTCCGGGTGAACACGTTTTTTTTTTAACCATCGAGTGACCATCGAGCGATTTTTCTTCCCGGATGTCCCCGGATCACCCAGGATCGAAGTTTACGTTCTCCCGGGTTATTCGGGGTTGTCCTTGAAAGTCAGCGGGCAGTACAGCCTTGGTGTGACTGTAGCTTAACAACGATGAGGCAACGTTGGCAATTGGTTGGGATCGTTTACAGAGAGTATTATGTCTGTTGATAGTTGGGTAGACATTCGCACCTGATGAGATGACAGCGTAGCAAACTTTTGCCGACGTTGGAAGCCCGTTTCATCTGATTAATTTGGTAACTACCAATTTTCATAATTGCAGAGGGGCACCTTATTTTATGAATGAAAGGCACAATGGCAAATCAGTGAGGAGAATTCCTATCATTATTCCCTGAGGAAATTCGTGATGTTTTACGCACAGGTTACACCTAAGTCTACATTGACCACGTGTATGGGTCCAATTATTGGACCGATACACGTGCAGGAAGAATTCGAATTAACATAACATTTCCGTTGACCTAACGTTGGCTTTTAAGACATGCAGTTTTTATTTGTCACGAGGCCAAACCTACCAGTAAATAACCTCGAACATTGACAGTTAGGCATATCTACTTTCTTGAAAATAGTCATCATGAACAGCGGATGTATACCTTGATCACATTGATACTTCGTGTTGGAAAGATGCAATTGGAGTCTCCCTGGTGACGTCAAACGACATAAGTCCACCCACGTGGTCAGTTGGTTGCCCCGGAGATCCAGTCTGGTGAGGGAGGGCAGGGCCCTGAGGTGGTCCAATGTGTACGTCGTGAAACCATTGGTCAATTCGAGCAGTAGTTGTTCAATCTTCGCTCCCGTCAGGGTCAGCATCGGAAATTCCACTATTTGGGTATTCGATAGTTTCAGTTTCACGAGTGGGGGGCCACCAACATCCGGGAAAGCAGTAATGTCGGTGCCCATCAAGTATAGATACTCCAGTTTCGTTAGTTGGTTCAGCAGCGATGGCACAATCACCGATATGGGGTTGTTAGATAATGTAAGGTATTCCAAAGTGTTGCTAACGTTGATGAGATTAGGGAATTCAGTTAGCAGATTTCGCTTAATGTTTAGAACTCTCAGCAGAGGTAGCGGTTCCAAGTAGTCCACCGCTGGAATATAGTTGTCTGCCAGAAAGATAGTATCTACGTCGCTTGGGAAATCATGAGGAAAACTGGTCAGATTGAAGTTTTCTCTGTTATACATTGAGGCATGTGCAGGGCCAATTAGCAACGAAAAACAGACGTAACCCACAAGTGAATACACGCTGTGCATCGTTTCTCCCATGACGTTGAGATAACCCCGGTGTAATAGCTGCAAAGGTTACAGGTGAACGATTTATTTATCAGTAACAAAGGGTGTCAACATATATACAAATATCACATTATAATACCGTATTTAAAAACAGAAAGCTTTTCTTTAATCCAAGACAACCTCGAGTCGTTTGGGAAATATATAGAGCATTATTCGTGTATACTTTTTATTCTTTTAAAAAATCACGAACATATGCAGGAATTTTAATTGTTCATTTTGATTCAGCAAATTGTATTATGATAGACGAATCTTAGGGAGACGTCAAAATAAAGCGTTGTGAATACATGTATATTCCATCATTTGCTGACCTTTGACTGTCGGTCAATATCAATTGTGCTAATGTTTATTTTTCACCTGTATGATGTAAAATAAAGTTTTATCTTACATGTGTTATCTTTGACTATACACGTGCATAATGTGAAGGTCAACAAGGAATTGTTCATCCTACCTTAATCCACGAGTTTTAAAACCACATCCAATCTCACATTTCCCAGCAGTCATTCGCATCGTCTCCTCGGGTTATCCAGCATTAGATATATACGTGGCACTAAACCGTGACTGGCAAAGGTGCAACAGATATTAAATTACTTTATCCACACTTACGCGGCTACCTGACGACTGCGCCCGCGAACACTGCTTGTAAGTATGTACACGTAATATGAAACAGTTCGGTGAAGTAATCAGCGCCTAGATCATGCAAAATATAATCTGAGGCCTGCCGGGAATGACCGAGGGTTTGGCTGATCTTTTAAACCTGAATAAGTTGATTTTTTTATGATAAAAAAATCACAGTTATATGCGTGACGCTAAATAATTAACTAAGCGAAATAATTCAGCAGGCTATGACGAACAAGAATCAGCACTGCATGATTAAAGTGGGCACTGCGATTAGTATTTTAAGGCTCATATTTATGTAAAGAAGATTTTTCCAATCAACACCACCCGTCTGTCCTTGGTGAACTTTTTTGTCCAAAGTTGTTGTAAGATGACGAACTGCTTTATTTTCATCTTATTCCAACGCCTCATGTACCTGTTTTGTGAGATTAACAAGTAGGATCACCCATACCACTGGCATACCAGCCATGCACAGTATTGAGTATAGAGAGAATAGCCCAGGAACTAAGAAAGGTTACCGGAGAAATATCAAGTGCTCCTCAGCAAATTGTTTCTTTGTTGTTTTCACTAAAACTTGATGTTTTGACCTATCAAGACCATTAAAGGCCCCAATTCAAGGTCACGTCTGAAATTGCCATGTCATGTGACTTCCTATCTGAAGATGCAGATATTCAAGCTTACCATTAGCTAGGTAGGCAATTTATTTGGCAAACATGCACATCAATATAGGCATATCAAAAATACATGGTATTAATGCTAGCCTAATGTTCGCGAAAGAACGAAGTACAATTTCCTTCATTTCTGAGGAGATTCAAAGCCGCGGATGGTTCATAATATTTACGAATATTCCAATAGGTGTGTCTGTTTGATCCTCAAACCATTCATCGGAGATAGTGTAGACATGTTTCAAATCATAATTTTGGTCAGTACCAACCATATCCAGTGTTATACTAGCCATTGTTGAAGGATAAAGAAGAGTCGTCATGTCCCAGCGATTTCATCCATCAAAAAGCAGCATCAAGTATAGTCATTGTTAATTCACACAACTCGAGCAAATTTCATGATAGTGATGGTGGAGGAATCCAACTATTTACAATCACAGTCATACGAAATTATGCACGCCATAAAACTCATGACGTTCGAAAATAACTGATCGTCGGAATTGAAAGAAATATTTGTAATGTGTTGGTTGAATGATGTAATGCCTGGCAGACAATTAATATGTGACACACCGAATGTGAAAATGTTCTCAATAATAATATGAATACATCTTGGTTATCAGTGAAAGACAAACCAAAACTACGTACTTATGTCACATTCAAGGGGATAATTTTGGTACCGATTCTTGTGTCTTGATTTATATGTCTCGCAAATGTTGAAGCATCTTAGCTCAATTCCAATTAGGCATACTACTTCTACATATTGAAACAGGTAGAAATAACAATATAAATTTAGAAAACAGAGTGTGTAAATTTTGTAATGAAAAATTTAGAGGATTAATTTCATTTTTTAATTGAATGTCCTATCTATGAGGAAATAAGAACTCGATTATTTTCTGATATTTTAAAATTGAATCTAAATTTTTTCTCTCTGGATTGTCACAGTAAATTTATTTTTATTAACAGGAATTCCCCAAAACAGCTCGCACATTATTCATGTAAAAGCATGGGATATACACCAATCACATATGTATATATTATAATGTTGATTGTGTGTATGTACTGACTTATAAGCCTTGTGAGGCTGGGTACGATGTTCATATTCATGCTCATATATTTTTTATCAAATGTACATGCCACTTAAGTAAAGCATTTACTTACTTACTTGCTTACTGTATACAATATATTCTGATAGTAACAACAAAGGACAATAGTATGTAATCTTATAGAAGGCTTGGGCCTACTGTCGCTGATAAATGCCACCTCGATGACACTGTCACGACCTAAGTGTTTACAGGCAAAGAACAGCATATGAGTTTGGAAAGATATGTTTTATTCTGGTTCGCCGCCACATGTAAACACGACCTTCACCTTGCAAGCCGTGTACACACATATCAAATACAGACTGTGTATACTGCTGGTTACGAACGTCACACTCCTTTATTACCCTTAGATATAAACTAAGCACTATACGCTGAGTGTGCATACGATGTTAAAAATTATAAGCATCCATTCAATTATGTCAAAAAAGTCTTGGTATCTTTTGAAGACTCAGACTTTTCCAGACATGACCCTTGTGGTGAAAGCTCATGGAGCACACGGATCGGGTCATTGTTACCAGCACCAAAGATATATATCCCTATGTAACAAGCACATACACTAGAAACTTCGCCGGTGGAGGAGTGTCAAACAATAGGAACTTCGCCGGTGAGGGAGCGGCCCCCTAGCATTGAAGTCACCCTGAGTTTCTCAACTTGTGTGGGATATGCTCAATCATGCGTTTTTGTTGGAGTGCAGTCTCTTATTGATGTTACACTCTTTGCCAGCACCCTGATCAGCTGCGAGGACAGCTGGCATTGCTGTGTCAGGTGTGGTCGCTGGGCCAGGGCTTGAGCGCCAACTGTACTAGCTACTGAAGTGTCTGATGGGGAATTCTCCTCCCCCCCCCCCCCCCCCATTGGCTGTCGACTGAGGTGTGAATCCCAAATCATCATCCTGGTCTACCGGATGTGGGATTTGTCTTGGCGGGTTTTATCCAGCAGGAAGTCTCTTGAAGAAGGACGAATTCTTGGTGACCTCCCCGGCACTGTTGTGGAAGATGATTATGGAACCATGTTTGGAGTGTATATGGTGTGTTTTTTTTCTCCGAGAAATGTTCTTGATCCACACAGAATCGGTTAGTTCCACACTGGAGGGAGAGACAGCTGACTTACTGTCGCGTTAGGCCTTCATCCTCAACTCTGCGAAGGCATCATGGACTCAAATAGGTGCATCATTTTGTGGGTTTGAGGGTTACTTGTTGTAGCTCGTGATAGTTTCGTCTGGATGGCCGTATTGAAGAGAATTGTAGCTGCTGGAACTTTTGTGGTAACGCGTGGAGTTACCTTTTATGCCAAGAGGAAGTTGTCCAGTTCCTGGTGCCAATTCATACGCTCTGCCATGGATGCCTTGATGACTTTTTTACATCTCCATGAAAAGTTCCATTTTTTCCATTCGCTCAGGATCATAATTATTTTCCTATTATCAATACAAATCTGTGTTGCAGAGTCGCGTATTTCATTCCCATTGAATGGAGGGCCTATGTCAGATTTGACTCGAGGTTTGCCACGCATTGCAAGTATGTGGTCCAGTTTTGGAGGTACATCTTTTTAAGAGTGTGAGGTGATTATCTCCACGAACGGATATGTGATATCCTCATGGGCCCAAGTATCATACACTGCGCCTTAATACTACTCGCACACTGAATGAATGCCATTTACTCCGTCTGTCACCATTTTAATCCTGATTGAATATAGAGGAAGGCGCAGTGGGCCAATGTAGCGCAGCTTACTATTTCTTCTAAATTCAATGAAGATTAAAAATGTTCCAGACGTATTTAAATGTGGTATACATTGAGTGGGTGAGTAGTATTAACAGAGTAAGGTGCGCGGCTCAATACTACTCGTTCACTAAATGAATGCCATTTAATCCGCCTGTCACCTTTTAATCCTTATTGAATATAGAGGGAGGCGCAGGATATGATACTTGGACCAGGTGCGCTACTTGGGCCGCGCAGTGTATGATACTTGGGCCCACTCATGCATGAGAACAACTAGCTGAAGAGCACCATATATTTGTCCATGCTGAGTTTTGTTCATGGGATGTCAGTTAGCGGAGACCTGTGTGGGGACAGGAGTGGGTCTCTGTTTGACATGTCCATGCTAAGCAGTGATTTAAAAGGCGTTCAGTCCGTTTGTTGATGCCACTTAACCATACATTTTCATGTAGCAAGGACCCATACTGTCTGGTATGTACCTTGCCATGTGGGAAGAACGGAATGATGAGTGAAGTGCCTCTGGACAATAGGTCATAGGACGTGCATCAGCGAGTTCATGGCCCAAATAATGTCAATATACATTGGTGGAATTTTGTACTTGAGGTTCATGCTCATAGGTATTCCATTTGCCACTTTGCTAAGCGTACTTGACTACCTGTAGTGTGTTTTAGGGTTCAGCAGAACCCAGACCCCTTGTCATTTGCAGTCAAATAAGGAAAACGCCATATGTGTCAGTCGTCAAAAAAACCCACTGACAATGAGAACTAATTTGAAAGCCTAGTAAATCATCTGAATTCGAGGGAACTGCTAGGAGGTGAATCGATTCGGTCTATCCATTCCTGCATTCCAGCATACAATGGTAATAGATTGATACTTATATTCCAGCATACAGAAGCCTTGTACAAATGTGTATATATGTAAGCTTGAATTTTGTAGGAATAGCTTGAAGAGGTGGAGAGCGTAGCAAGCTATGAAGATTAGGGTTGATGGCTGCGAAGGTTGGCTCTGCAGAGGCTGAGAGCGCAGCAGATTTCTTCCGATGTCCATACAATTTCGTTTACTTTCAATATAATATGCCTCTTGTAGATGTTTATAAAGACTGAACAGCTCGGGATAATTTTTTTGTAAGAGTGAGTCTGTGGTATTTCTTCAGTTCTGACAATGGGGATAATAGAACAAAACCTTTTGGGTGAAACCTCAATCTGAATGGCTCATTGGCACTGCAGTGGAATTGTGATATGTGTTCGGATGCTATACCACACAGTTGATGCTAGTTTGATTGAGTTAAGCTTTATTGTGTTAAGGCAAGTAAGTTCTGCAAAGCCTCTTCTGATGCTCCTCGAGTCACATGCATAATGTGGTTCAGACATTTGCAGCTTTCCAGTGGTGCAGTCAGTTGCTGGCAGACTCTCCGAGTGCAGATGTAGTGGAGATACATGCAGATTAAATGTTTGTCACAATTAAGAGATACAACTTGTGTGAATGCGTTTTTGCAGTTGTTCTTTGTTAGTGTGTTTTTCAGTATGGTGATACCGCTACGATGAGGCTCCATGGTTTTTTGTGTAGCTCTGTCCGGTGTCTAAACAAAGCTCTGGATGGGCAACATATTTTATTAGATTTGGTGGACGGCATGTGGATGTGTTGCAGAGTTTGGGGTTCTGAATATACAACCTAGGACTCGGAGGAGCAGGTGGCGACATTCTAGGATGCCTTCAATTGACAGTGCCCCTATGAGGTCGAGAGGAGGCAATATTTGTTGGCAGTTGGAATTTGTTCAGGGTTGACCTAGTTTTAATCTTTCTCATTCAACACCCAGGCTTAAAGACCACTCAAAATCCGTGGAATGACACAGGTGATGTAGATTTTGTATATTGTATCACTGTGAATGTATCAAGATTAGTCAATGAAGTATGGTACAATGCAGTACATATAGGGTGTGGCAGCCTGCAGAGATTTTGAGGGACAGGCACCATGATGTTAGGTTGGGTGTCCTGTCTACCGAGTATTTCCAATAGGTTTCACACATTGCAGATCCGAGAATTGTCATCACAGATTTAAACAGGATGATACTTGTAGTAATGGTCATGTGCATAGACATGAAGAACATTCAACATGTTTGAGGGTTTGTCGGAATGTCTAAAAGCAACAGAACATCATCAGCAACTGTTGGGTCCACACATTGTATGTCAAGGGAAGGTGTTGGTACAGGGTTTACAAGTGTCACAGAAGTGGGCCCATATGGATTTTGCAGTCATTGATGCTGGAAACTCCACCTTGATGAGCGCGCTATTTGGTTGATTCGGAATAGCATGTATGTTCCATTGAACTAAGAAGGTAGGCCCATTGTAGCTGTTCTACAAGAGCCATTGTGTTCCAGGAAGGCTACTGCTGAGAGCGTTTGTTAGGAGCACCAAAAGCTTTCTAGACTACCAGTGATGTGACGACCAGGGTCCATCTTGGATGCAATGCCTCATGTCTGCAGGACAGCTGCAAAACAGGAATACCTCTACCAGGTGAAGCTAGCCATGTCAGGCCGACTGTCTTCGCACAGATTGCTATCAGTTTGCTAGGATCCTTCCAATTCGTTTGCCTACCATTTGATAAGACAGAGATTCTTCTGCACTTATAAACATTATTAGTGGACTTATTGCGCCCACAACCCCGTGGATTGTTGTCATGAGATCGTTTTTTGAAAATCCAGCATCTTCTAGTCTTTGTATTTTCATGACCATGTTGAAGATTTTGGTTATGTAATTCACAACAGTGACAGGTGTGTTCCAAACAGAGACATGTTCTGTTAAAAGCACTCCTCTATTGTTTCAATTTTACTGCTCGCAGTGTCTGGAGTGATGTGATATCTGGCTTTGAAGGCTGTAACTGTGCTGATATGCTTGCTGTCATACATGGAGATGTTCCCTTGGTTTTAGATTGTTTACTGGAGCTCCAACCACTGAGGCTCTCCTCCCTGATAGTGAAGTCTTGTCTCCAAGTAGTAGCACGGTTGTGTTATCGATAGTGGTGATCTTTCTTTGTGCTACTCTGGGAAAGTGTATCCATATCAGAGAACACTTCCATAATGGTTTGGACTGTGGAGTCTGATATTTGAAACTGATATTGATGTATCACCCACAGGCAGCTGTAAATGTAAAAGAATTATAGAATAATCGTGAAAGAATCTCCCGCGAGAGAACTATTGTGTTCGTAAGTCACAAAAAGCATTCTGTGAATCACAAAAACATTCTGGACGCATGGATGAGAGTGCCATGTTTTCTGAGCGAAGTCGATGAAAGAGATCAGGAGATGTCTATTGTAGCAATGGACAAAAATTCGTAGATGCTATAGGAACGTTTGTTCAAATGATCACACAAAAATACACAATGATCTAAGACGTTTTCGAAGCACCGGCAGCCACTTTGTCTATATTGAAAACAACAAATGTGAAAGTATCATGTGCCCATCAGAAGAGCTTTATTGTTATGTTAACTGCAATCTGAGTGCTGTAATTGCGGTTTGTTCAACCTCTCCAGCTGCATCTTTGACGAGTCCTAGACTTGACAGCAATGAGAAATCATCAATGCTTAATAGGTCAACAGCATAATCTATCGACCACCCAATGAATACATCAACACCAAAGACTAAGCAGAATACAAACTCTGAGAACATATATTATATAAAGACCTCTCCATTATAGTGGTCGACTACAACTTCCAGAGCTTTCACTGCAAAAATGCAGAATTAATAGCCTTCATGGGGCAGACTGATCCGGACATCGCCATGGGTAGCGAAACCTGGCTGAGCGGTGAACCCAGTTCAGAATTCTTCCCCAACACATATGCAGTCTACAAAACACACCATACAGATAACACTGCATGAAAAATTAGTATAACCTGTCAATGAACCTGTGAAATAAGACTTCTTATGAGACCTGATTTTAGGTCTTATCTTACAAGGGCCACTGTAATCCTGACAACACCAACTCTCGTCCATAAATGATGCCCATCACTTGGCCTGGAAGATCATGTGGCGATCATTGTTACCACCAGTCTTCGTCCGACCAGACACAAAGCACCAAAATGGCAAGTGATTCCATCTTCCACGACACTTTCTCTGAAAATACATCCATTCGCCTAAAAAAGCCCTGGGTAAGTACCAACAAACCAAATGCGCAAAAACTTTCCAGCGAATGAAAAAAAAATGAAATAAAACACCCCACAAAACTCATACGTGATTTCTAGCAATATGTGATGTGCATGATTGATCTTGTGTCCGGGATCAACCTCAAAAGGTTGTATTTGTGGCGATTTTACCCAAAGATCGCAGCAGGAGATTAAATTTGTTATTAACACTATTCTTGTTTTGGCCGCTTCTTTTTGAAGCTCGTGGGTTGTCATTGCGGCTCACCGTCCTTCTCTCTATCCACTGTACCGAAGAATTGTCTTACGTCATTCCTCGTGCTTCTGGCTGGAGTATAAATACTGCCAACCCGCTTTGTTTGTTCCGAGTTGTTTCAGAGCTAGCAGAGCGAAAGGACAACGGGTGAGCTCGGCCATGGGCTCCACGTCCCTTTCCGGTTTCCCACTCTAGTGATATAAGGCCCCGGGGACATTTTCCAATGGGGCCCAGGTGGGGGACCGTCAATGACTCGGGTCTTGTCCCTGGACTGCAGGTCGCTCGTGCTGGGATGGTGCGACACAGGCTCTGGCAGACCGTCGGGCTGTCCGGGGTTCTATCCCCGTGGCAGTGCCGTCGGCGAGGCCGGCCAGCAACATGCCCAAGTGCTCGAGTTCTGTGGTGCCGATCCCAGGGCATCTCAGGCTCTGCATACGGCTACATTACCATAACTGATGTATGATATATTTGTATGTCTATGATATGTTATGATGTGATGTATGACGGCCAGAATCGTACGGACGGACTGTTACCCGGTTGTAGTTTCAGCTAGCACCGACGCCGGCCGTCACCTTGCCACCGTGCGGGGCGCATGCGCACTAGGTAGCGGGCGTCAAACGTTATATATTCTTACATCAAATCATTACGGAACAACGATTCTGAATTGAGCCCACTCAATGACAACTCCAGCAGCCAGCACAGTGACCCCCGCACACAGAAAAACCTCCTAACTGAACAGTGTGCATCAGTATGTAGCAGGGACAATACTGCTGATGTGATGCTGGAACTCACCCACCCAAGCCACCATCCTGAGATGGCAAATGTCACAGTCAATCAAGATGGTGTAGCAAAGCTCCTTCGAGGCATCAAGACACACAAAAAGGGCACTGGCCCACATAATTGCCAGCCAGACAAGTCAAAGATGCAACAAATCAGATCGCACCTATCTTGACCACCACCTTCCAGGCATCGTACATCCAGAAAACTGTACAAGAACAGTGACCACACTAAACCTGCCAACTACAGGCCCATATCCCCGACAGCCATATCATGTAAGTTGATGGAACATCTCATCCAGACGAACACCATGCGCCACCTTGACCCACATAACATCCCGATAGAGGGACAACACAGCCCCCGAACGTAGGTCCTGCAGCGACACACAACTATTCTATCAGAAACCGACTTACAAAAGGCCACGGACAGCAATCTACAGGTAAATGCCATATTGCTGGATTTTCCAAAAAACCTACAATAAGTTATCCCACTCTAGAGTGGCCCACAAGCTCCAGTATTATGGTATTTACCCACCAGGCACTGGGCTGGATCAATTCCCTGTCAGAACCAATCCAGCACTGAAAGGCGCTGGAATGGAGCCCCAACACAATATCTGTGATTTCAGGAGTCGCTGAAGGCACAGTGTTTGACCCACTGGTGTCGTTTTGGACCTAATCGACCTGCCAGGCCATCCACAGTAACATCCACAGTTACACTCTTTGCAGACGACTGCCTACTTTATCAAGTGATCAGATCTCTCCAGGATCCATCGACAATCCGAGAAGACCTCCACGAGCTTCAGTTATGGGAGTAGGGCTAGAAAATGAAATTCAATCCCATCATGTATATTAAAACTACTTTTCCAACAGCGGCGTTTCCCCATGTTGGAGAAATTTGGTTTGCAACCACTGAGCGAAATTCTTGACCAATTAATTAAATTGCGTTTCTTGTTGATAAGAAAAGTCGGAAGTGGAAATATATATATATATTTCGTTTAACATAGGCTAAATAGACTAAATACTAATACAGGCAATACCCAACACAGAAGATTAAAAGATTAAACACGTAAAACATGTTAATTATAAGATTAAACATGTAAACACAAATAATAACACAAACTGGAAGCATAAATGAGATTGAAGAAAAGAAAAACATTATATTACAACCATCACAGCCACAGTTATGCAAGGAAAACACACAGGGGAAAACATTTTATTGTAGTGTATTGCCTTGTGTATTGCTTTGTGTATTGGCTTGTATAGGCAGTTCAATTGACGTCAATTCATCCACGTATATTTCACGGAGAATTGTCAGTTTGATAAAAGATTGCCTAATCAAGGAAACAAATTGTTAACAATATTTTTAGGATATATATACAATCAATGAACTTCATCGGGAAATATACGAAAAAAATGGAATACCATGCTATAAAATTATCATATATTTCTGTTGCTAGAGAAACAGTCTGAAACCGATTATCCTGCTTAAAGTCGCGCATCGACCAGCCTTTCGACCTCTAGCGACCGTAACTGGAACTATATGACAACCCTTTACTCGTCATAGACGTTTGACAACTTTTACCACACTCAGTGGAACTGATCATAGAGGACACATGGTTTGTTTGGGTCTTGTCAGTGCAGCATTTGACAACAGCTAACCACACCGATCGATCGATATTTTAATTTGTACACCGCCTAGAACCGTGAACGAACGACCAGCGCAGCCGGCCACGAATTTACAATGATAATATGGCAAAAATTCGTAGCGGGGCACATGCGGTGGTCTATTTTTATGCCCCAGTGGACCCAAGCGCTTGACATGAATGGGTTCAAATTGGTCGCTCAATATGGGGCCTATATTGGAATGTGAAAAGAAGAAACGGTGCAGTGACTGTATAGAGAGAGGTAGTCATCCTCGAATGCTGTCTCTACATGGAGATGACAAATACTAGTAGCTCAATCGCCGAGACAAATCGACCCAGTAAGCCTCAGTCAGCATACCAGGGGCCTGAACAGAAGCAGACATCAGCTCGCCTAGTCAACTAACATGTAGACGGTGTTTCGTGGAGCGGTGTAAAAGTGCAGACGATCACATTGACGTGAAAAAATATATCACGGACGAAACACCGACATACAAATGGCACATTGTTTCATGGTCTTTGGGACATGTCACCGTATACATAAGGACATAGCACATTCATTCGGATAACATCGGGAGAATTCCCTTCTCACTGCAGGCTACTTCGCTTTTTCGGCTATTTTTTTCTAGGTAGGTTACATCGGGCCTGCTTGATCTATAGCATGTACTATGGTTGGTCATAATAACATGTTATATGCCGGCAGGGCTGCAATAACATAAGCGGGACATAGTAAACAATCCACTCAGCTGCGAATCTCGGTGTAAATGCGTAAATCTAGAAACAAAGTAGAGTGCATATTTTATTGGGAATATGCTCAACGATAAAAAAATAACCAAACATTCATTGGATCTTGCAGCGATGGATAACGTTTTTCGGCAAATGAATGAACGGAAGATACTCCAGCTCTGATCGATGTATGTGAAAAACTCGGATGAACCGACTACACTCGGACAGCAGGTGAGCATTTCATAATAAAAACAAATAATGCATGATATATGGTAAATGGTTGTTTTCGTTTGCCTGCTTAAAACGACACATTCTGTTTGAATCAGATTCCACCCGTGAATCTGTGTCATGGGCACTCACATGTATACATATATACTAGTATATACATGTAGGGCATACTACATAGCCATCAGGTTTGATTGTACCATATAGAATGGAAGGAAGCTTTACCATACAAATTCAGTTTGTTAACATGTACCTTTATATATATGATTGTCGATAAACTGTGGACAGAAACACGAGAACTAGCCCAAGACATTACTCGATTAACTGTCCGATCAAGCTGTGATTTATTAAGGGTAGACGATAATGCAATATCACAAATCAATAGTTATTATTATACGGCACTCGCTGTTCCCCTCGAATAAATTATTCAGACCTGTTGCTTCAGCCGGGATGCCTATGTTCGTCCGGGCACGATTATGACACTGAAATTTACCGAAATATTTGAAATCAATCGGTTAGACTTCGAAATTGCATCAGGTCTGAATTCCCATTTGCACACGATGTAATTGCATGTTGATAGCTACATGTATTTTGGAGACACTATTTGAATCAAAATATCATTGCTTCTGTTTGTTGGTCATATGGGCCTTTTAAAATTACAACAAACGAGTTTCGGCGTATTATATAATGTTACTGAAATGCCCAAATGTAACGGCTACTAAATATGTGATGTATGGTAATACCAAATGGTGAACTGTCATGCAATAAAAAAGCATATCAGTAACAGATAAGCTGCTATATCAATGTACATCTACCAGTGTGCGATGTTGAGATGTCTTTCGGTGACAGGTATTAATAGTCAGAGGCTCAGAGCGGTCGGTCAGGTAGACTAATGTCTGGTATCTTATCTGATAGGGGAAAATCGAGAAGTAGAAATAATTATATGGATGTAACCTTCACGGAAAAATCGCCTTGCAACGAGTTGATATGAAATGAAAACAAACAGAAGAACGTCATGATGATGTAAACCATTGCTTTATACCTTAAAACTTTTAATAGACGCCCGGGCGTCTACTGATTTCAGTTACACTCTAGACCCGGTGTCTTTTAGAACCCGGCGTCTATTAGAAACCCCGCGTCTATTAGAACCCGGCGTCTATTAGAAACCCGGCGTCTATTATAAGTGTTACGGTATTTGAAATCAAAACGCGTACTTGTTTAAGTAAAAGGGTGTCAAACTCCAGTAATATAATGTAGATGTATTTTGAGAATATCACGAATGTCAACCAATGACTTGGAACAAAATATATTCTAAAGTACACCAACCAACGTTTTCGGTATTACTTAGTATGCATTTTTAGCATGTTCAACTGTGGGCAACCATCAAAAACAAATATCGCTAATTACATTATAATCACTCCATTAATAACCACCACGATACCCATAGAGGTATAACACTTTATGTAATAATACCCTGAGCCTATAAGCCTTAGGAATGTGCAGATTGGTTGCATGTATAACATAGTGAGTGACCTTTTGGCTCTGGAATTAAAGGGGTTATGATTGCTGAAAGGACCTCTCGGCAGTCTTCTCTCACAACGAACCCCACATCAAAAGTTAACATTGCGTGTAATATCAAATTGACAGCACTTCTGTAGTACCAATATATATAAGTACAAGAGCTAAGCTTTATGTGAAGAATATATGGTATGTATTCAACTGTACATATATATATACCACACGGTGTAATGTCATGGATCTCATCGAGACATGACATCATAGATCACGTGGTGTGATAATAAGTTTATTCACTGCATTTGGAAATGTCGATGACCAGTTGTAAATCTTGAGAGTTGAGGTGGACCGATCATGATTTCCTCTTTTTCGCTGTCATTTTCCGATGTGCACGGTAATATTATCGGTATATCCAGTGCTGAAAATTTCTTTCAATTTTCGCCGTCATTTTCCGATGTGCACGGTAATATTATCGTTATATCCAGTGCTGAAAATTTCTTTCAATTATAAAAGTCATTATTGTCAAGATTATTCAAAAGTGTTTAAATGCAAGAAATACTTTTGCGACAATTTTTTCAAAAGTCTAAGAATTAGCAGTTAGATTAAAAGCCTCGGAAATACACCAGAGATGAATTTTCATAATGTATGGGATTGTTGACGGTCTGATCGGGTGAATATTCACCCCTAAATATTGTCTATACATTAACTGTTTGCTTCCAGCCGCATGCCCACCACATAATCGTTAACATTACATAGGGGGGGGGGGGGGGCCTACATCAACACTGGGTGGGAGCTTGCCCATGATTCTTAACGAGTCAACTCGGTAAAAATCTTTCCTCGCGGGGGCATTGCTCGGCAAAAATCTTTAATCACAGGGGCATCTGAAAGCCCATGCGACAAAAGATTTTTGCCGAGCAAAGCCCCTGCTAGGAAAGATTTTTACCGAGTTGACTCGTACAGGAATCATGGGCAAGCTCCCACCCACTGATCAATACCGTACGCAAATCTCAATAACAGCAGACCAGGAGGGCTGAAAACTCGAAATTCTTTCCTCCGTCAGTACAATTTGTCACTTTCAACATTTTAGGTTTTTAGGCGGTAGTTATTTCCTGTGATGAACACCGTGACGATGAACGAATTATTGCTGAAAAGCCATACATTTTGAAAGGTAAACACCTATCTTTAGTGCACTTTTAACAGAGACACGACATTGCTTTTAGATAATTCAGTAATATGTTGTACTGTGGCACTGGCACCCAATACATACATCACGTTGTATGTCCATAATGTTAGCTGGAAAATATATATGTATGGAAAATCGAATACCTATTTTGTGTGATCGAAGAAAACTAAAATACAGTCTAGGCTACATGTAACAGAAAGCAAGGTACATATATGAGTATACTGTTCTGAACGGCGACAAATCAGGCACGTGTATGCATCTTTTTTTGCATCCTAAACATTGTTAAATAGATGCGAAGGTGAAGATATAACGAAAACATGCATACATGCTTATCAGACACAATAAAAAATGTTATCTTTTGTGTAGAAATTGTATGGTGCAAACATAAAACGCAGAATGCCACTAATTGGCACATTCAAACTGGCGGCTACACGAATCACAGACAATAAATACTACTCCGGTCTTAGAAATCTAATTATCGCGTTTCCACTGAATGTCTATGTCATCTACTGTATACGCCTAGAATATTTTGGTGCACATATACGCGTGGTTAGTGCAAGGCCGTGTCAACAGCAAACTATGCGTTATTTCCGACCAGGGAAACCAAACTACAGGGGAAAAAAGACCGAACCATATCTAATTATGCACGGTGCGGTGAATAACTGACATGATGACCCTTTTTGTCATGCCTGCTTCTTCATTTTTTTCCACCCTTCATGTCACAAAGTCGTTGTCACGCACATCACTTCTCTCCGCAGTTCGCTATCTATGAAGAGTCGTTGGTATATTTGTATTGTGCAGGTTGCGAAGGGGACAGTGTCCTCGCAATTGTTGCATCTACAAACAACACATTGACTGAGGTGAAGATATACATTTAACGAGAACCAGACGTAGAACTTGTTTGTTTGCTTACTATGTTCTCTATGGTTTATATTTCGTTTTATGGGAGTCTCCTCCATACAAAGACTCAGTAGTTTTCATAAAATAATGGCGTCAAAATTGGGCTGATTGTTTAAATCGTGTTATATCAATCAAAATAGATCAGTATGATTATGTGTTATCGCAACAATGTCTTTCAATATAACTCTTTTGTTCTATTTCATTAAATCTACACATTCCAGACTCTCAGGCTTGTTTGAAACCAGGTTCAATTTAATCCTTGAATGCTTATCCACAAAGGTATTTTGTCTTCCTGAAAACCTGTAGGTTTAACATGTTTAACCTAGGGCTAATTCACGCAGAAAGAATGTTATTGGAAGCGATGAAAAGCGCACCCAGTTCCAGTATTGTTTTTTTTTCGCGAATACGCGGTGTACAAGCACAGTATATTCAAGCTTACAAAGAGTACTCGATATTTCGTGAATAATTGGGATTGATGATGACTTCACCCTCGCATTATCGACAGAGTAAAAGTTCCTGGAAAGCAATGGGTGCTCGTAAAAAATACCCTCGCTAGCTTACATGTGGTGTGTTTTATACATTACCTATTGCATATACGTAGACGATATTTATTACCTGTTTATCTGATTGAATAATGGTCTGGTTATCTCGAATTGAAAGACTGGAAACGCCGGTGGCTATAACTCTAGAGGCAGATATGTATGGGAAGGGTGAATTGTTGCTTGAAAATGTCTTCTGTAACTAATAATCAGAATACAGCAGACCCCCAGAAATAATTTACACGAGAGTGAAAAAGATATAATAACCAAATGATGCATAATAAGATACGTCTAAACGCCCAACGCCGGAAGTGTAGACAGTTACATTAACCAGGATAATGTATGTCTATGGAAACGATTTTTTGTGAGTTTTTTTCTGTAAACAAACTATATGAGTGAAACTGTAAAGAAGCGAAATACTTTCTGGGTATCAATTGCCGGCGTTTCACCATTTTTGAGATTATCTTGGCAGCGGATGATAAATTGACACGATGCATTACTAGGAAAAGATTTAAATATCTCCTGGAGTTTATTTACGTACATGTATAATTTTCATGGTGGAGATCCTTTCATCGGAAGAAACACAAAGAATTATACAGATCCTTCCGGAAAGAAATCGCTCATCGACTGTTGTCGTTGAAATAAAATCCACCTTCAAGACCTGTTCAATATTGACTTTTTGAGGACACTCACGCATTGAAATAACCCACGCACGCCTACCACCAGCCACAAAACCTTACCCCCACCTCTTACCCACATTTCTGCCTCACCCCCTCCCCTTGAACGCCCACCCTCCACCATGACCGTAAACTCTACGATATAAACACCCTATCATGTCTATACTTCGAAAAAACCCAACATATCCTACACTCTCTTTCATCGAAAAAGAAGAAAAGTAACCAATGCCATCGAGCCCAAATTACCACAGAGTACTAGACATAGCTAAATCCTTGACTCATTTTGACCCACGAGCATATAGAGATAGGCTGATAATATCGGTATGATGTGCTAGTTATAGTAGGATGAAGGTAGCTATCTACACAGATGATAGTGTAAATGATATCGGTGCGTTGAAGTCTCTGTTGATTTCGGTTAGATAGGCCTATTCAGTTACGTGACTTTTTGTCCGTTGTACGAAAAAAGGATAACGCTCGAAATGTCTTCATCGAAACATCGCGAGAATGGATATTTTAGATGTATTTGGATGAATTCAATATCAACAAGCGGAATGTGACTGTGGAAGGATTTGATTCTCCATTTTGGATTGGATATATGACACTTTAATTGTATGAAGGAGTATAACAACTCCAGGGGAAAAGTGAGTTAAATCATTCGTTATTGATAGTCATTAAGAAACATACATGTGAATTGATTAATCATCAGTATTGTTCTTTTCTCAATAGCATAATCAAAGTCGTCATATGCATAGCAAAGATGTGTTATTCTGGTGTATATAATACATTTCATTGATCATCGTAATCGTGGGGCATGGATATTTTCTCAAAAAATGCATTTGAAATACAAGTACATCGAATATGAACCTTTCATTCATAACGTACAGCTCTGAAAATTACGCATACATGTAATTGTAAAAATCGCAACGATTTTTTTCCCCTCTTACTGGTAACCACATTTTTTTGTGTGACATCTAATGCGCAATTTCTATAAAATACAATTGACCTCTGCTCTTTATCACCTTTGTATACCCCTTCAAGTACGGCCTTAATCCGGTTTCAGACACCATGCAATGAAAACAAACCACTTAAGATGTCATTAACGCGTGGACACTCATCGCATTAATGACATAAACAATTGTAATGTCACAAGTGTTTTGATTCTCCTTGGTCAGGGTAAAACAAGCGGCGAGATTTCTGGCTAATCCCGTGATATCTCGCGATGATTGAGTGATAACGTTGAGAGGGACCAGTGCTCATTGTACGTACACTGTATACTGGATTTTCCGTCTATTAGCTGTACACAGCATGCATTCTATCGTCAGTTTGCATTAGCCTTGAAGATGCAACCGTGCCGATAACACGTAAATGTGTATCGATACTCGTTATCTGATTAATTAAGTGTCGTATGCGTTTGACGGATTTATATAGATTGTACATGTAAACCAGTAAAGAACATGTGCAAATATATGCTTTAGTATTTGGTGTATATGTGTGAAATACATGTTTGAATGTATCATGATGTATGTATACATGTATACATTGCAGATACTTGTATCCATCAAATATGAAACATCAAAATAATAATTATAAACTTATTGTTACAACTTGGGTTAGCCAGACGTTGCAAGCTTCACGTTGAGTGGTAGAATTAAGGCATTTTTTTTTTTTTTCACTTTTTGGTTTCCGCACGATAACTTCAGTTTGCCTCGATGTATCTTCGCCAAATTTTGTGTAGAAGAGGCCTATTGTTTTTGAGCCGGCTTCGAGGTCCGCGAGGTCCGTGAGGATGAAATCAATGTTTCTGGTTTCCGCACGATAACTCAAAAAGTATTATGACAATGATTGTGGAACTTTGCATGGAGGTTCATATATCACCAGGGAAGAAGCCTATTGATTTTGAGGCCGATCCGTCAAACGACCTTTGACCTAGGGCTCAAAATAATTTTAGCTGAGTCATCCTTGAGGCACTCATGCATATCTCGGAAACGGTGTGTCGTAGAGCGAAACGGACGTTATTTTCGGACTCGTCATCCTAGACAAACATGTCTAAGGGGTATTACGGATGACCTTTGACCTTGACCTCAAATTTTTTCGCTGAGTCGGCATTTTTCGTTTTCGTCCATATCTCGGAAACGGTGCGTCGTAGAGCGAAACGGACGTTATTTTCGGACTCGTCAGCCTAGACAAACATGTCTAAGGGGTATTACGGATGACTTTTGACCTTGACCTTAAATTTTTTCGCTGAGTCGGCATTTTTCGTTTTCGTTCTTATCTCGGAAACGGTGCGTCGTAGAGCGAAACGGACGTTATTTTCGGACTCGTCGACCTAGACAAACATGTCTAAAGGGTATTACGGATGACCTTTGACCTTGACCTTAAATTTTTTCGCTGAGTCGGCATTTTTCGTTTTCGTCCATTTTAGACAAACATGTCTAAGGGGTATCACGGATGACCTTTGACCTTGACCTTAAATTGTTTTGCTGAGTCGGCATTTTTCGTTTCCGTCCATATCTCGGAAACGGTGCGTTGTAGAGCGAAACGGACGTTATTTTCGTACTCGTCATCCTAGACAAACATGTCTAAGGGGTATTACGGATGACCTTTGACCTTGACCTCAAATTTTTTTGCTGAGTTGGCATTTTTCGTTTTCGTCCATATCTCGGAGACGGTGCGTCGTAGAGCGAAACGGACGTTATTTTCGTACTCGTCATCATAGACAACATGTCTAAGAGGTATTACGGATGACCGTAATTGACCTTGACCTTAAATTTTTTCGCTGAGTCGGCATTTTTCGTTTTCGTCCATATCTCGGAAACGGTGCGTCGTAGAGCGAAACGGACGTTATTTTCGGACTCGTCAGCCAAGACAAACATGTCTAAAGGGTATTACGGATGACCTTTGACCTTGACCTTAAATTTTTTCGCTGAGTCGACATTTTTCGATTTCGTCCATATCTCGGTAACGGTGCGTCGTAGAGCGAAACGGACATTATTTTCGGACTCGTGGCTCTAGACAAACATGTCTTAAGGGTATTAGGGATAACCTTTGACCTTGACCTTAAATTTTTTCGCTGAGTTGGCATTTTTTGTTTTCGTCGATATCTCAGAAACGGTGCGTAGTAGAGCGAAACGGACATTATTCTCGGACTCGAGGCCCTAGACAAACATATAAAAACAAACATTTTGTTTTTTTCATGCATCACCCTGAAATGCCCCCAAGGCCTTTAGGCCTTGACGTCTAGTTTTATAATTGGAAAGCACTGTTCAGTGGGGATAATTTAAAACCAGGATGAAAAAACCCCACCTACTAAGTGCCGGTCAAGAGCACGAACCCAGGGTGAGCCTGTTTGCTTCAAGACCACCAGTCCCAACCACTGGGCCAGACAGGCTGTTCAAATGACAAACAAACGGAAGCAATAATTATATAATTAAACAAATGTAAACGAACGCCGCTTAGAACGGATTAATCTGTATCATTCTCACATTTCAATATCTCAAATTCGTTGAAGACCGGATCCCCAATAAGACAAAAATTCTTCTTTGCACTAGTACATATATATACTATATATAGAACATTATGTTATTGATATGGCCTCATAAAGCTTTACATACTAGTATTTACACGCGTGGTGTCGAGTGTCAGTTTATCGTTCACTACTCCCAGCCGTTACTTTGTGTGCTGTTGACATATGTTTGGTAAGAAAAAATATTTCGAATGTGGACCACAAAAGGCCGAACGATTTTCCAGGTAGAATCAAGTTTCAGTGTGTCTCAGGAAATATTCATCCCTAGGAATATGTCAACCGGAAGTGACTAAGAGTGTATTCACTCAATGGCATAACATATAGCCCGCTAACAGTTCTCAAACGAATAAGATGTCGAACAATTCTCAAACGAACAATTCTCAAAACATCAGTCCACATGGACAATTCATACGTTGTGTAGAAGATGATTGAAAATGTTGGTGAAATGAAAGTGCAAAAATACGAGGTTTGAATCTGAAAACGTGCGAAATTACGTCAACAGTTTTCAATGAAAATATCCTAAGAAGTGATGGTTTTGTGATCACCTCTGACTGTGAACGTGTCATAGATGGTCGTAAAAATGATGACGATTTTATTTATATTCCTTCGTTTGGTAATCACTAGTTAAACAGGAATGTTGCAAGTGTGAGTAAACTAAGCACAAGACAGATGTAACCCCTGTGCAATGAAAGTAAATCTTAAAATATACACCACGCAAGGAAAAAGTTTTATGAAAGGAACACAGGTTTTTATTTCAAAGAAATTACCGTACAACCGTACATTGAAATCACTCCCATGAAACTATACGTCGAATCTACCCGAGTGTGGCTCCACCGCCCAAAACACGAGAGCTGTCTCACTATGAATTATGCCGAAATTATTCATTGACATTCGCCCCTGTGGGCGGCTAACGTGTCTCATAGGCATTATATGTAGATATTATCGTTCGGTTCAGGCGGGAAACTTAGTTCTATTTGTCACTTCAGTCTTGTACCTGTGCTTATTTCGATACACACCGGATATATTCGCGATTGGAACATAATTATGATGTACAGCGCCGTCTGAATGGAAACATATAATTGGTTTGATTTCAACTTCAACGAAAAGGTACAGTTCCAAGTGTATACAAAAATGTCAATCTAGTTTAGTTCAAACTCTCATTATTTGTGGGTATTTTAAGATTTATTTGTACAATTTGATCATTTCAGTCTCTCCTAAATTTAAAAGAAAGTCTGCACGTACATGTGTGGTGTGTGCCGTATGTGTCCGAGTTCAATCGAGTGCATGGTGTTGGCATGAGTTTCAAAACTGGGACAAAAATACGTAGATACATTGAGAGTAACATACATTTTGGCCAATTTGCCCCCAGCAGTAGACAATCAAACATTAGCTCATAACAATAGAATATAAACACATTGACGACATGAAAAACTCACGAGAGTAATTGCCTTTGAACGCTTCTCGTTGTCAACTGAATCAAATGCCTCTTTGATATAGAAGTCAAATGAATTCGAACAATGACCATCAAATTTACGCCACACTCCTATTCGTCCCGTTTGCGTCCATTAAGGACTGCCGTTAAATTCGAATGTTGTTTTGAATTGTGCTAAATTGGGTTACATAAAAGTGAAGATTTCAACATTGGAGGATAACAAAAAGGGTGTTATGACTTACAATATACATGGAAAGTATATAGTCAATGATTCATCTTACATAATGATAATATGAATAAAGCAGAAGGCTATACATGTAGATATCTTTTGTGTAAATCTCTCTTGAGATCACTTTCTCACGCCCTTCCATACACTTAGCTTACATGTAATAAGTGGAAAATTGGTTGTGATTGCCTGTTTTGACTGCTTTATTATTGGTGTTACGTAGCGATTGTACTAAAAAGCACATGTTTTCATACCAATTGGAACCCTATTTCATAAACCGTTGACGTCAGTGTGTCTCGTGTAATAGTTCGGTAAACTTTTTTCTCTTTCAATATGGTTTCATAACTTCCATTTTAGGTAACCTACTGATATAGTCAAACTGGTGTTAGACTAGTTGTACTAGGATATATCTACTCCGTATTGTTTACATATCTTAGAAATGAACATGCAATTCAAGCCGTGAACAACGTGGCATTCCGAAATGACTTCCCGTAGTAGTGTTTGTACATGTAGCCTTACATCAATACCTGAAATGTCAGATGGTTGCTCTAGTGTCTGATGCTAAATTCAGGGTAGTTTAGCACCTTATATGTCACTAAAATTTGGAAGAATCGAATTACAATATGATTAAATGAATTGACAAAGAATAATGTGTATACATGTATGTGAAATGTGAAACACAGTTGGAGATGTTTTTCACCTGATGATTCTGTTACGGTAAATTATACGTAGGACCTGACGTTTGCACATGTGGGTGGATACAGTCTTTGTTGCACTTGACTTTTTTTCATTCTCCCGGAGAGAGATGAGTAAAACTAAATATAGAAAGAGTCAGTGCTAGGTAAACTCTCATAAACTCCGCCAGGAGACATTCGAGTGTTTTCAAGTGTAATGTGTTTATGGTGGACATACATGACCTCACCACGCTCAGTCGTCTGTGATTTCATCTTTAATGATATTATTGACCAAAGCTGTGTAAACATGTTACTAGTATATTATGTAGGTGCGGAGTGGTTGTTTATCACATGCATTTATCATAGATGTCTATTCTATTCTATTCTATTCTATTATTTGTAATTATATAAGTACAATTGGATATACATCTACATGTATATATATACTAGTATCGGGACAATTCGATAGCATATAGCATGAATTAAGATGACGAAAATAATTGTAAGAAACATGAAATGTACAAATCACTAAATAGAAGCAAAGCCTGAGCAAACCTATCAACCAGGTATTTATCTCTAAATGTACGCCCTCAAAAAAACACACTAAAAATAACTAATCAATTTTTTCTCAACCCATATTCATCACTGAACAGTCACAGTTCAGCCACAGACTCTCGTGACACGCGGTTGAGTGCCTGTGTATGTCCTTTGTAAGTGTAGAGGACAGAATCAAGGTCCAAGTCAGCTAGCCTACCTGTAGAGTACATTTAGCTTTTAGTGTCTTGTTTGATGGCTACTTGCGAATGTCCATCTATAATCTTTTATATACAGCCCGCACGTTTCAGGTTATCTCTAGTGGATGTAATTTTTTCGGTGCGGATCCGTGAGCGTCTCAAGTTCGGATCCATGAGCAACTCAAGTAGTGTTGCGCTATCGTTAGAAAGCGCTTTAAATATACAGTCTACAATGCGAATGCACGGAGCCCCTAAGGGGACATGCAGAAAATTAATTTAGATTGACCACTGATTACTTCGAAATAAAACAATTCGAGCGCTCGAAATCATTTCGATAGCTCGAATTAATCATTACGAAAGCGCTCGAAATAATCAGTGGTCATTCTAAATTAATTTTCTGCATGGCCCCTGCTTAGTGTTGATCAAAATAAAATATGTGCCTAGTTAATAATTATGTAATTTAAATATTGTCACATGATCCGGGTAATGCTACAATTGATCATTCTTTTTGAAAATATATATGATCAATCAGACAATTGATGCAGGAAATATCACACAAACTTACCCACGAGCTTCAGTAAATATTTGTCTCAATGTTTGGAAGCTAGAGGGCTTGCTGATTAACTCTTGAGATCCGCCTCTAATCTCTTGACTATAAGTAGCCAGCACACCTGAGTGGGCAAGCATAATCCACATATTTTACAAGCCTTTTCAGGCAGCCAAGGAGCTCATGAATGCATTTCAAAATGCAATGGCGTCTGTCACATCAATTTTGAGGATTGGCACAAGAAAGGGTTTCGGTTATCTGTATTTTGCAATTGTTTGGATATTGTCATGGATTCGGAGATATATTACTTTTTACAGTGAGTTGCCCCGATCTTTGATATATCGATATGATCGGTGGATCGATATAATATATACTTGAACCAATCATAATATTTTTCCGGGTTGCAGTAAAATGATATTACTCAATACACTGTTTTGGCAATTAAGAATCATGATAAATATTCTAACGGATTTCCTGTCAATGTGGTTCTTTTTTTTAATTTGAGAATGTGAAAAGTAACTTTAGTAGATCTGACATATTCCAGTTTATATCTTCTCGCATAAAAACTGGAACAAACACTAGTTGTGTGTTTCGTTCTTTTCACGCATGTACTTGGATTCTTTCAAAAAAGGCTATGGATATTCGCTTGTAGCCTGAGAGAAGTGTGATAGGGTCAATATAAACTTGAAATCGATCTGCAAAAACAAATAAAATGCACACGGTACCGACGTTAGAAAATGTTTGGAAGCGTCGCTTACGCCTTCGCACATTGAAATCCTCCAGAACAGCACTGTGAATAGGACTTGGAATATAACAAAATCTGAGTGCGTCTGACAAGCAAAATAAATGTTCTTCTTTATTCCTCTCTCGTAAAATGTCTTCTCACCTGGGGTTTTGAAGGACATTAAACAAATGATGTCTGTATTTTTATTAGCTACTTTTCCTTCGAGTTCAGTGTATTGGAATCTCAAAGAGGTACACAAAAAATACAGTGCATTGAAATCGCTCGGGTAGAAAATCTGATAGGCCATAATTTGCATAGTTTTCAGATATTTGCGATGTACATCTTTATCTAAATTTTTGTCCTCTTATAGCGAATCTTGATGTACGTAATGTAGGTCAAATGCGAGGTAAATGTACGTACAGTAATTTTGACGGAATCATATCGCCTCTGTGTTTTTTTTATCACGTAATCATATCACACATTCCATTGAAATGTGTTTCAAAATCTACTCATATATACACTTTACATGCAAGACGTAATTACATGTACAACGCACGTATACAGGCTCACGAGTGTGGTTGAGCAACTATTCCTACAGATTGAATAGGAAGAGTTGCTCGCATTTTGGTCAATTTATCAGTCATTAGTATTACATGTAATTGTAAGGGCTTGTACGTGCGTATCAAAGAACATGTACTATTGGTGTCCTGTACAAAACTGATTACCGATTGGTTGTGTCCGTTGAATGTGTCATTTCTTTGATGGAATTGGGTATGTAGGCTATGTAGGTGTGTATGCATCAATTTATTATATTTATTATCAATTCCGCAGGATTCTGGTGATGACAATAGAAAAATCTGATGATGATACATTTTCGGACCGGACCCAGCGCAACAGTGTGTAAAATATAGTCGTGTACTCTCATGACAATTAGCCTAGAATAGCCGAGCGACCGAGAAAACAATGTAGAAATCACAAAATTCGAGAAATTCGCAACACTAAAACTCCCAAAAATGTTAACAATGTCATTAGGCGATTGTTGAATATAGCAGGTTGTTTGTTGATTGAAAACTATTTCTTGAAGACGACTATGTCCACAGTACTGTACCCTGATGCTGAGGCGGCACCGTTGTTCAAGGCGCGATAAATCCCGGTATGGAATTCACATCTATAGACTATTTGGAGATGACATCACTATTTCAACTCGTAATCAATAAAACCGCCGTCTAGAGAGCGTTTCAAATAGCAGACGAGTGATAGGTTTTTTTTTTCACGTCCGACAATTCCTATGTGTATGAGTACAGCTGTAGTCAGGATATCCATTATATGTAATATGGCTTGTCAGACATCCTCCAATAAGGCTATTGTCAAAGATGGAATAATTTATTGTTATTATTTGTACCAGTAAATTGTATATTTTACATTATGCCGATGACTAAATTGTATCACGAATAATCACATGTACATGTAGTTTATAAGTGAGTATTTTCTTTGTCACAACCGACTGTTTGACCATTTTAGTTGAACATGAAGGTGGGGGGGGGGGGCTGGTGAAGAGGACATCAGTAGTTTTTGGTACATGTATTTATACTGCGTATACATGTCATGAATATGTTATATTGTCTCTCAACAATAGCAATATGCCAGTCTCTCTATATATTTTTATTTACATTGGAAAGTGTACTGTCTGCGGGACAGATGACAAAAAACCATACCGTTGCTTTTGTGACGGTCACTATTCCATATTCAGACGATGTTTCGGGGGGGGGGGGGGGAGGGGGGGATGCTGGATTTTGGAGGTTTGAAGAAAAAGAACATTATTAGACAAATACAATATGTTAGGAAGTGTCTGATTTTAGACTATAGGTTATATTACACTCATGATATTGTCTACGTCGATGCAAACTCTTCTACACACACGGATATGTTAATTCAACGATAAATCTAGACTGATTATGACTGGCACATAATGGTAGATTTTGACATACGTGTATGTTCAAATTATCAGAACATACATCAGGACTAAAATGTTATCGATATGCACTAGTTATGCAATCTTAACTGGCTGTTGACGTGCTATTTTGATACTATCATCGATTTGCAATACTTCTACTGTAAATATAATATAAAATCCAGTTCATTTCATGCCCTCGGTTAGCATGAACGATCTATTTTTATCAGGATTACATGGAAATATTTTCTTCGCCTGCTCCTTCGCGGATATAACGAAAACGCCTGTGTACAGCCTGGATATACAAGTAAACATGCCACGTTTGATGACGTTTATTCTCCGGGATAAGATGTCTGTTTCTTATCAAAACACACCGGGGTTCCCGTATTCTTAGTTCTGCACTGGGTGAAAAACATCCATCCAGGTTAAATATAGTTAACTCGCGAAATTACTTTTGAAAAGTTGAAGAACATTTTAAAATATCGTTACCACATTTTTCTCATGGGATAATTTACGTATATCTTGTTTCTTAGAAAGACATTTTATTGTTTTCAGTCTTGTTTTTTTTCTTTTTTAAAGACACAAGTATTCACTGAAATTCCATAATACAGCAAACGCTATGGATTTTGCTCCACCAAGTTTGTGAATTTTTAATAGATAGAGGCAGATAAAATTATTAGATTTCTTTGCAGTCTCTTAATCAATATAGCTGTATCCCTACATTAGTTCAGTCACATGATATGGTGTTTTGTGCTATAACTCAATATGATAGCACCCCACCTCGGAGACAAGCCATTAATCGCCCAGGCAATGCTGTGAATTCCTATGAAATTTCCATGATGTCATGAGCATCTCTACATATTTCATTCGGCAGTTTCAGATGTGGGATGAATATCGTCTGTCTAGACAATCATGGACACAACAGATATTTACTTTTCGTGATAAACATCTTTTGAACCAGACATACACTGATACATGTGCATTCTGTTGTGCATCCTATCTTTGGAAGGTAAAAGTCAAATGATCAAACATAAATAATGCAGTTATTTTTTTTCGAGAGGAGCAGATCTCGTTCAGGATAATCACACACATGCAGATAAATATGCATCGTATGTATGGCAAATAGGTAGATATTACAGTTTACGTGGAAGGTTGATCATATAAAGGATCACAGTACGTTTTTGCATCGGAGCGTGTGTACATTGGCGGGTCTCTGGGTTGGGATGATTGTGTTTGCTTGGAGGGGTTGGGGGGGTTGGGGGAGGGGGGTTCACGTGGCGCTTGGGGGCAGGGATGGGGGGAGGGAGCGGGGAGAGGGGGGCCGGCGAGATTGTCGGGCACTCAGGCGCTTTGGGGGATGGGGGGGGGGGGTGAATTTCGGGATGAGGATGCGCAGTTTCCTAAGTATCACGTACAGTCACTGGGTGCGTAATGACAGTGAGGTATCCCGTAAGATTGGTACGGATAGAGTGGTACCTTCAGTTGTGTAGCGGGGATTCCGCTGGGTCGCCTGAATTTTCGGTTACTTCTACAGAAGTGTACTTGGAGGGCATTCATACGAGTATATTTCGAGTTTTTCGAATAAAGAAGGATACAAATTTATGATGCTAGTTTTGTGTTAAGGAGTACACATGAAACCCAACACTTGGAATGGTTACCTAAAGAAATACTGGTCACGTGTTGATATAGTAACATTTTGCAGGTAAGGAAAATATACATGAACAAGTGACAGCAAAAACGTGTTACACGTATAATTGAATAGTAATATTTTGGTGATGGACATTTACAGGGTGTTCATTTGTTGTATACATACTGTACATATGGTGCATCCAGTGTATTTAGACTGTATGTGATGTATGTATCTGTAAAAGTTTATACATGTATGATCAATTAGTGAACTGTAAAGTGATAGTAAAGTGGCATACTACAATATTCACTATCGCGCATGACCGTTCTTGATATAATCACAACACAATGTACTATTAGTATCTGGTTAGGTTAAAGACAGAAAATTGAATATCTGATTCAAGATTAGCTATAAGCTAATTTATCTATTCACACATACGTGACCACTTTCCTCATACACGATATAAGGGCCAAAGACTATTGTGATTGTTTTGTATCCTACCTATAATATCAGATTGATATGCATTAGTGTTTCATATTTTGTCATACACCATGTAACTTCTTAGAATTTGTGCCAAGTAATGATATCGCAGTTGTATAAGCAATCTACATGTATTAAATAAGTTGATAAATCCGTGTACATTTCTGTAGTTACATGTAATTACATGTCTACTGTGTATGGGAACATTACCAAAGTCCGTGTATAATCTAATAATGTTCATACACTATGTGCTGTTTACTGTGATTATCATCTGTTATTACATAGTTATTATTACATGGCTGTTATTACATAGTTTGTATTACATGGCTGTTATTACACGATTGCCGTCACATGGTTGTATTCGAAGGAACGACAACAGCAAAAATGAATACAAAAACCTATAGCATGGTTCTTATCTCTCTATATATTTTTCAGGGATGAATGAAGAAGACTTCAACGAGGGGCTGATCCTGCCTCCGCTCCTCGTCCAACTGAGAAAGATTCTGGATCAGTATCCTGATGACAACCAGATCCTGAAGGTAAGCTACAACTTCTGAATAGTCGGGATCAGTATCCGGATGACAACCAAATCCTGAAGGTAAGTCACAACTTCTGAATAGTCGGGAATCAGTATCCAGGCGACAACCAGATCGTGAAGGTAAGTCACAACTTCTGAATAGTCGGGAATCAGTATCCAGGCGACAACCTGATCGTGAAGGTAAGCTACAACTTCTGAACAGTCGGGAATCAGTATCCAGGCGACAACCAGATCGTGAAGGTAAGCTACAACTTCTGAACAGTCGGGATCAGTATCCGGATGACAACCAGATCCTGAAGGTAAGTCACAACTTCTGAATAGTCGGGATCAGTATCCAGACGACAACTAGATCCTGAAGGTAAGCTACAGCTTCTGAATAGTCGGGATCAGTATCCGGATGACAACCAGATCCTGAAGGTAAGCTACAGCTTCTGAATAGTCGGGATCAGTATCCGGATGACAACCAAATCCTGAAGGTAAGCTACAGCTTCTGAATAGTCGGGATCAGTATCCGGATGACAATCAGATCCTGAAGGTAAGCTACAGCTTCTGAATAGTCGGGATCAGTATCCGGATGACAATCAGATCCTGAAGGTAAGTCACAACTTCTGAATAGTCGGGATATGTATCCTGATGACAACCAAATCCTGAAGGTAAGTCACAACTTCTGAATAGTCGGGATCAGTATCCGGATGATAACCAGATCCTGAAGGTAAGCTACAGCTTCTGAATAGTCGGGATCAGTATCCGGATGACAACCAGATCCTGAAGGTAAGCTACAGCTTCTGAATAGTCGGGATCAGTATCCGGATGACAACCAAATCCTGAAGGTATGCTAGAAACCACTAAAGGGTATTACGTATGAATATCCAGTGAATAAAAGTCATCCCCGTTGATTCAGATGAGTGACATTTTATATGAACAGAACATCTACACGTACACGTACCTACCTAATTGTAATGGGAGAAAACTCACGCAATCAAATACAATACATGCTTTGCTCGCTACGTAAGAAGAGTAACTATTTGAAGTATCATGTTTTACGTTATATCAAGTGACAATTACCACACGTTTTCGCACTGTTCCCTACAGGAGCTGATCCAGAACGCGGAGGACGCGAACGCCAGAGAAGTGAAGTTTTTGTACGACCGACAGAGCTATGGCCGTGACTCCAGAAAACTCCACCACCCGGGTCTAGGCCGGTACCAGGTAGGTTGTATATACATATTTGACGGAGGTGGAGTTGTATGTGCTCCAGTCCATACGAACACATGCACATGAGGAACTTCGGGGAACAAACAAACTGATCTCAATATATCATTTCATGAGAATCACCCTACGAATTATGGAAGGAGATAACTACAATACATGCTCAGTTATACGTGTATCTACATATGTTTGGTATCGCTTAGGAGGCTCGATAAAACAATTGATTGAAAAACGATTCATTAGGCCATTTTGAGAACAGTAATCAACTTTCTATTAACTAAAACTACAAATCACAAGGTCGTGGGTTCGCGTCCCCTCACTGACCTACTATATATCTCTTGTCTTAAACAATTTCATGCCACCAAACTGGACAGCGCCTTATCTACACGTACATCCAGCCTATTTATCAGCAAACGCGACCCGTCCAATACATGTGAATTAATATGGGACTTCCATCTACCGCCCAGGGTCCCGCTCTCTACGCGTTCAATGATGGCGTGTTCACGGACGATGACTGGCGAGGGATCCGGATGCTCTCTCAGAGTATCAAACAGGAGGAGCCGCTCAAAGTCGGGTACTTTGGACTGGGCTTCAAGTCCGTTTTCCACCTTACAGGTTGGTATCGGTTTCGTTTTCAATTGGTATTTTTTGGTAGTCTGTAATCGTCACACCGATGACCATGATGACGCAGTGATATACGCATGTCTTATAGTCTAGAGACGTATATTATTATAGGTAATCGAATGGATACAGTGTTTGAGGCCCGAGGTCGTGTCCGTGCCGTAGCACGCACGAGCTTGCGAGTGCGTCCGCGGCACAGACACGACCGAGGGCCTCAAACACTGTATCCAGTCGATTAACTTATTATTATATGCCGCATAATGATATGCATACCCCTCGAGAGAGATATGCTTACAAATGCTGACATTTTCTAGCCATTTTAGACCCTGAATGCAAATAATTTTATGGACATTTTCATGTACTACAAAACCAAAAACGTCATTTCAACAGCGCATGAATACGTAGACTTCAAAAGACCGTCGGTTGCTATGCGCGACGCAGGTCGATATGAAGGCGGTCAATACCGCAATATATCGGACCGATAGAACTCTGTGTAATCCATTGTAGCATTTTCGTAGGCATATAATAATAATAAATATATGACAGATGTGATGTATTGATGTTAAGTTCATAACTTAATATTAACTAACATTTGCACCATAAATATTTAACATATCTGTTGTGAATCGATGTCTTCAAAGTATAGGCCTACACATTCTATCCAATATATGCATTTCATTTTTGATGCCCATTACTCAACAAAACTTAACATCGCTCCTCCCGTGCAGACATGCCCTTTATCATGAGTGGGGACCGACTTGGTGTCATCGACCCTCAACAGAGCTGTTTCCCCTCATCGTCCTTCGCGTGGAACCTCCGCAGACAAGCAGACACTCTCGCACAAATGCCACACCAAACAGACCCATTCATCGGCCACCTCGGTGTGTCTGAGGAGACTTTCCAAGAGGGTTCCTTTAACGGAACGCTCTTCAGGTTCCCCTTGAGGACTGTCTCCAGTAAGCTTTCGGATACGATCTACGGAGCGGAGAAAATAAAGCGACTCTTCGAGAGTTTCAAGAAAGATGCACATTTCGTCCTGATCTTCCTCATGCACCTGGAATGTGTTGAGTTTTACGAAAGAGATGAGCGAGATTCGTCGCCACGCTTAACTTTCCGGATACAACTCAGCGATGAGTGTCTATTCGAAGTCCAACAAAAACGCACAGAGTTCATGAACCAGATTCGATCGGAGCAAATGCCCGATCGGCCACTAGTGACCACATACCCCATAGAAATAGAGACGTTAGACATCGTCGACAATAGGGAAGTAGTACAACGTCATAGCTTTCTAGTTACGAATTACTTCAGTGGTTCTCAGGTCTCCGCGGTCTTCAGGAAGCTCTACAGGGATACAGACCTGCGCTTTCCGCCATGGGTTGGCACAGCACTTCCCTTGGATAACAACAACAACGACAGCGACAAAAATGTTCCAGACAGTAGCCAAAACGAGGCATCTCACCCACAAGGACATGTGTTCTGTTTCCTGCCTCTGCCGATTGAAGGCAACACATCCACGGGATTACCCGTGCACATCAACGGGTTCTTCGCTCTCGAACAGAACCGTAAGTACATCAAGTGGCCAGGGGCATTCCAAAGTCGGCAGGACTTGATGGATAAGCGCCTCTTGTGGAACCAGTGCATGCTGCGCGAGGCACTCCCACAAGCATACAGACACATGATCTTAAGTGCCATCCACATGCACAAGAACAACACGCACTTGACTTTAACAGTGGACGATATCTACCGAGCATTTCCGGATTTCTCGAAAGTCGACCGCAAGTGGGACGCCATCCTTCCCTCGATGTACGCAGAACTGCTCCGCCACGAGGTGATCTACACATTGGCAGGCGGCGGGCGCTGGGTGGAGCCACGCCACGCTGTCTTCGACACCCTAGATACCATCGAGCCTGCTCGTAAGGCCATCCTGGAAATCCTCACAGTCGGTGACGTCAACATTGCCAGTGCTCCTTCCCACATCATTCAAGCCATCAAGAACTGCTATCGACTCATCAACGGCAAAGTGACCCCAAGTCTCGTGGCTCAGACGTATGCCAAAGTCCAGTACAACATGAGTCTTCAGTGGGAGGAAAAAATCAAGCTCCTGCGGTACTTTTTGGTGCTCATGAAGTACGACTTACTGGACGGGCTAGAGCTGTTGCCTCTCAGCAATGGAGGCTTCACACAATTCTGCTACAACCCGAGGCGTGCGGAGAAGTTCATCTACATCCCGAGCGATGCGATACCGATGGAGTTGCTGCCTGGACTGGAAGACGACATGCTCGACGCGGAAGTCGATGAGGACATCAAGAAAATGCTGATGAAAGGTCTAGCGAAAGGTAGTACACTGATTTTACTACAGTTGTTATATGTAATTTTATACAAAAATAATATGAATTACTCTCCATCCGTCGAATGGATGTAGAATATGTGCCTTCGAATCACCATGGATATTACAGTATACATCTAATACAATTATTAAATGTAGCTAAAGAAACTATATATTGATCATGTAGATTGGAATAAACCTAGTTCATGTATTGTACGTGTTGTATTGGTACTGATAATATAAAGTACAAGTGCAAAATTCTTTATTTTACAGGATACACACAGTTGAAAGTTCTGGAGCCCCAAGCCTTTGCCAGTTTGCTCCCCCGCTGTATGCCCTCGGAATGGATAGGCCATTCTAGAGTCACCTGGCGACCTAGTGAGGTGGGCCAGCCTCCTGAGAACTGGCTAGAGGCACTCTGGACTTACCTGGTGAGGCATTGCCCTTCTGACCTTACACCGTTTGAGACGATCCCTTTGATCCCATTGAATGGCCTGGGAAATAAAGAGGCTGTTGAGATGGTCCCTTTGGCAGCTGCTGGCCCGGTGCTGGCGAGAGAACTGAACGGACAGACTCTACCAGAGGAACTCAAAGAACTACTAGAGCAACTGGGAGTGATTGTCGTTGATGGCATCCCTGATTTCATTGCCATTCACCCAGTACTAGCAAGGAAATACGTCTTCTCGCCTTCGTACATCGGCGTGCTCCGAGCAATGCTTCGGATATGTGAATCGACCAGTCTGGAGTACCTAACCAACAAAGTCAGAGAGTCAACCTCCGACAAAAGCAAGAGGAAACTCAGAGAGTTCTTCAACAAGGTTTCCGAGTATGAATTGACGGATGACATTCGTGCCGTTCTTGCCTGTCTCCCACTGTTCGAAACTGTCCGGATGAAGAACTCTGAACCGTCCTTCGTAGCGTTCAACTCTGTCAACCTTGCTGCTCCAGCTGAGAAGCTTCCAGTGAAACTGTCACGTGACATCTTGGATATGGGCGTGTCGCACACCACAAACTTAGCTCAGGTGCTAGGCGTTCGCACTTTGAACATGGCTGAACTACTCATAGAAATCGTCTTTCGGGACATTGAACTGGCAGTTTACGAGAACGACGACGTGGAGCGATTGATGGTGTACGTTCTTCGACACTACTACAGCTTCGTGGAGGAGTGTCCCACCTTCCAAGATGCACTCACGTCGCTGCCGTTCCTACCTCGCAAGGGCGTCTATCTCACTGCGAATCGCTTCTACGACCCGGACAACCAGCTGCTTCAGAGAGTGTTCCATGCCGAGGAGAACTTCCCGACTGGAGTGTATGGGGATGCTACGATCGTCACTGTCCTACGGCAGGTGTGTATATAATAATAATGACACAAATCAAAGATAATACTGGAAATAACAATTCTTCAAGCGAGACCTATTTCTACTATAATTTTTCAGTATTTTGTGTATTCCAAATGACCATGATATTTGGACTAATGATACGTTTTGACATGAGTTATTATTTTATAGCTCAATAACTATTTCATTAGCAATTTAGTTCAAAGCAAGGCATGAGTAAACTATCATGCTAAGAACATAAATTCATCGTGATTATTCCACCAGGTCGGCTTGAGAGGAGATGACGAGGTTGAGCCGGAGGACCTGAGAGAGTCGTGTTACCAAGTGGAGGACATGGCACTAGGTCGTACTGAGATTGAGGAGAGAAAACTGGAACTCAAGTCGGATGCCATCGTAGAGTACATCGAGAAGCACACGAGTATTCTTCACGAGCCGTGTGAGAGGAAGGAACTCTGGGAATGGCTGAAGGACATAGCATGGGTTCGGAGGTTGACGAGAAAGCCAGGCGTGTATCCTCACACTCTCCCGTGGTATAACGCCAATATGAAGTACAACAAACCAAGTGACATGATCCAGAAAGTTCACGGGAATATCGCCGGAGGCGTACTGCCAGTCGTCGCCAAGGACACGGCGGACACTGTCAGTGAGATATTCGGCTGGACTTCTTCGCCCGGCGCAGTACACCTTGTGAAGCACCTGGCGAGCGCGGTCAAGAGCTTCAACGGTACGGAAAAAGCAATGTACCTGGAACTCACACGAGCAGTGTACAGTGAACTCTCAAAGCATCCCGTCGATGAAGTCCGGAGACTTCTCGAAGAACACAACGTAACCAAATGGGTGTGGCACGGCGATGGATTCACCTCTCCCAAACAGATCGTCTTTCACGAACCGTTCATGGATCTTCGCCCGTTTGTGTACACCTTCACCGTTGAACTCCTTCCTCTCGCCGATTTCTTCGGCGCTCTCGGTGCTCTTCAAACGTGCCACCTTCCGAACGTCCTAAAACGGATCAAAGAGAAGCATGACGGTACAGAGGTGGGACAGACCAGCCTGAGCGAGGTGAAGAAAGACTTGCATCTGTGCGTGACGATACTGAACGAGCTGAAGTCGACAGTCACGGAGGAGAACCTCCCAGCACTACAGGACGAACTCGTGCTCCCGCTACACAATGAATCCAAATACAGCCTCAGGATGGCGCCACTGCATGACTGCACCTACTGTGATCCCGAGTGGATGAGACAAGGTAAATATTTTGTTACTTAAACAAAACCAGTTTTCTACTAAATATAAATTGTACAGTTTTTGATGATCGGAATAGAGCTGTAGCTCCCGTGCGTGCTTTATAATCATGTCTAGAAGTAAGTGCAATTGCTCAAGGACAACTACAGTGTAAAGTAATTGAATACATATCTTAATACGGGACCTTTTGTTGGGAGCACGGCCGGGCAAATAGGGTTCAATCCAAGCAAATAGGATCAGTGTTTGAGAACAAACACAGGTTGTACATGGGCTGAGGCCTGGGGGGGGGGGGGGGGGTTTGGACTGCCCAAAAATGTTCAGAAAACCTGGAGACACTTTTTATTCATTTTCACGACGGCCCGTGGTTTGATTGAATTGTTTTCGTAGCGTGAGTTGATTTTATGTGGATATTTCGAGAATATATGACAATATGTGTCATTTATGGAATACACCATGGATGAGTAGATAATGGGATATCTTATAGTGGACATCGCATTAGTCAAGTCATGAATATTCATGATTCTGTACTGAAAGATCAAATATTTCCATATAAAAACCAGGTAAACACAACGCTTTACAGACCGCTATGATACAAACAATTGGCTTAAGTTAAGAATCTGTCATTTGTCATTTACATTTTGACGTCTGCTGGCACAAGTTTTGCATGAAAATTTCATATTCGCTTATTTCTCGTCCTCCCATATATGTTACCCGGCATATTTCGGGTAGCCCATTGAAATTGATGAACTGTCTGTGGGACGGCACAATGTACACTTAGATAAAAAAAATAGTAAAAGCTATCAACAACAGATGATATTTGTTACGATATTTTTTAATATTCACCAACCCATGGATAAATACAATGTAACACAGAGAAAATACATAAATCTACCTGTACATGTGTTCTAATATACCCATATCCATGACATCATGACGTTTCGAATATTATATATCCAGCTCGAATTAATTTGATGGATTGAGGTTGGGCAATATACGGGTGTATTCAGCAGGCCGGGTTTCAATACTGCCTGGTCTGACGTTGTGTTCGATAGGCAAATACAGGGACATTGGATATGCTCGATATATTGTTTTGCTTGATGTTCCATGATGTATGCTGGTAGTAGCGTTCGTTTTATTTATAGATATACATACATTGTATATATGTATATATTATTATGATATCATGTGTTCATACTTGTGTCCCATAGACGGCGCCACTGTATAGCCGTATCGGTGATGAACAATCACATAATAGAGTTTTGACCAGTACACATTTTGAACCAAAATATATCTGGACAATGGAAGACGCCAGTGGCCCATTGCACCTATTTCATAAAAACAGACATATGTTGAATAAACAAAATGATAAAGACTATTAACAAAATATTCTAGTAGCTCATCGGATCCATGTTCAACAGATACATTTATATATTTGTTTCTCAGATTTCAGTCAATTGACACCAATGCCAATAATAATACCTTTAATGTATGATAATAACAATATTAAGCACGTTAAGCTATAGCTTTACTCATACATGTATCGTGCAATGTTCGAACCTGACTCGGTGCAAACTTGCTACATTCAAATGAACGGGCAACACATGTTTGCATTACAGAATACTGTAGAAAGACTGATTTTGGGGGCTATTAAATTTGGCGGTTGTGAGCCTCACGTTATTTGGTGGATATTTGGTTTGGCGGTTTCAAAACCACTTGTATTTTTTAACACACATATATATATATATAGGTAATTTGGTGGACGATTTAATTCGGAGGTTTTTCCCCTACCGCCAAATCCGGCAAATAAATCGTCCGCCAAAATTAGTAGTTTTACAGTACATGAAATAGGATGACACATGACATTATATATGTCATATATATATCTATATATCTCTAATAATGTATACATTAATAAATATTTAGCGAGAGGCGTACATGTATGGGTATATGTGATAATGCGGGTGTAGTCAGGGGAATTGTATCAACTAGTGGCCCAGAGCATATTACACTATTTTGATCAACATAATATAAGTTTTGTCCACCGGTTAGACTGTGCACGTAAAACAGCGGTACGTTGGTACATATTCGAGTGAACACATAAATAAATAGTCAATATAGTAGTCCGTACATGATTCGAGGACAAGGCTATCAAAAAGAAGGGATAATACGCTTACATGGGGCCTATTGTTACCTTTGAATCTAAATCTCGTGGATTTCCGAGCACTGTATCGCATATGTAATGGGCGCCAGAACGACAAAACCAAAAGCCATACAGATTACATATTATGTGATTTGTGAAAGCGACCAACGTTACCTCGGTTCTATTGATAATAATTATGGAATTTGGCCGGCAACCTGTATTGTTTATGACTGTTTTCGAACTCAGGCGATGCTGCGATTTAGAGATATGAATTGATAAAAAACGCACGGAAATAACTTCTACATTAATCAAATGAAAGAACTTAGTTTGTGATTTCTCTGCCAAATTACGTAGCATACAACATGATTCACTAAAATCTATAGATGTACATTGTTTGTACTGACATAACATCAGAAGAAAAAAAACCCGTTTAACTGGATATATGTAGCATGACCGCTATCCTACATGGGGAGAGTGATGGTTACCTTACTGGACAGGTGGTCACTGTAGAGAATGTCCGGTTTGCTCCGTGGTGAGTTTTCCGACAAAGTAACCATTATACATTCATTCATTCTTTTTTTAATCTATATGACGTGTTTTTGGCACGTGCCGGCGGTTTTGCATACAATTCTAGTCTACATGTGGTTAGGTGATAGCGCAAAGCATTGCGCAAAAAATCATCTAATTTATTGAACGAAAAACATTCCAATTGGCAGGTAACAAGCAGTGAACTAAAGCTGGCAAATTCGCAACGTGGTCTTTGATGTTTAGATGGGGAGGGTTTTTTTATTTCCAGAAAAAAAGTGACGATGAATGTTGGTTTTGAATGTTTGAGTTCGACATGTTTTAATCATCTATCAAGATTCTTCACTAATTGGTGCTCGTTCGGTATTTTGTTATTGGCTTTGTGTGCAAGTTGGCACTGGAACACAGCACATGCTCGTTCCAAGATCACACGCAGGTACATGTAACTTAAATAGCGAGTAACCGAGTCTGATTCTCGGTGTTCGACTTCGGAACATCAAAAGGCGATGAGCAGATCTCAATTTGGCGCCACTTCCACCAGTAAACATTACATGTTCTCTCGAGGAAACGTCGGCAAGCATTGTTCTTGTAGTTAGGGCTGCCAGCACTTTCAAAACTCTGAGCTTTGAACACGTCCACATTTTACTGACGTTATGTGGTTATTTGCTCATAAGTCACGGACTTTTTCTCTCGCTATCGTTGGGTATTTGTCAAATATGCCTTGATGAATGGATTGATGGACAATATATGGATACGTCCTTCGCGGGTAGTAGCCTGTTGTTTGTATGCAGACCAGTGAAGGTATGTGTCCGTGCGAGGCTTGAACTCATGTCTTTGGGGGTCATTTGGCAGAAGCAATGATTTCTTCTCTCTGTGAACTCTATTGTTAATGTATATGTACTGTATAATATCTCAACTCCTGAGGTACATGTAGTTTATTTTGTGTGGTGGAAAAATTCGTTGGTTGACTTGCTTTTTCTCCTCTGTGAAATTTGCATTCTTGAAGTAATTTGGGGAATTTTTTGTGCCACGGAATACATGTACCACAGTTTTTGGGGAGTTACGTGTTATGTAGCTGTAGTGACGTCATTGTCAATACATATGACATCGATAAAGGGCAAATATGGAGTGAATACTTGGCGGAAAAATAATATATATGGAAAATCCAATCAATAATTAGAATATATTGATTCTTTTGAAGGTAAGGAATAATACATAAACATTCGTTTTTAAAATTGATGTTAATTACGATAATGTTGCAGAATATTACATGAAGAAAATCCTAATAAAATGGTATCAAAATAAGGAGGATGAGTGACACACTTGGAAACAGTATGTTTGAATGTATTTCAGTTCTCAAAAAAATTAAAACCAATGACCCGTCGTCTCCACTGATTAATCAAGTCATACGTTGAAATGATCGAGGGTACTTGACAAGCTCGATGCTACCAGTGCTTGTCGTATCGCGCTGCCATGTTACATCTATGAGTTCGTAAAGTAGGGTCAAGTCTAATTACATATTTCAACAACTCCTTAACTACTGTTGAGTTGTGGGGGGTAGCGAAGGTCAAGGAAGCTACGTAGATACATTACTTTGTTTGGCGTGGATGAACGTTCATATACTAGTATTTGAAGCGTACTTTGCAAATCTTGCACGGGCATCTATGGAACAACATAAAGACTGTTTAACATTTCTTAGTCACGTCCTGAAAACCCACTCAAAATGTGGCATGCGGAAATTTCACCTTGTGTTCTGCTATCGGCGTGTCTCGGCGCCTGGGTAAAGGTCAAGTTTGCGAGTGGACATGAAACGTTCTATTTTCGTTAGCTATCTATATTGTGATTAGCAGTATGTACAAGGATACATTATCTGACAGGCATTCGGTAGTTGAATGGAAACGAGAGTAGTTTTGGATTAATATCAGAGCATGATCAGAAGGAAATTCAAAGGTAACCATGGTAACTGGCAAAACTACGTGTAGTTTGTGAACTATTCATTTGTTTTTATCAATTAAATAATATCAAATTATTCAATTCCTGGCGGCGAGGCAGATGGCTAGGACAACACCAGTTTTTAATAACATATGGCAGTGTTACGCAAGGATTTTTCTTAATATAATTATAATGAAATGATTTATTCGCCACACTTTCGAACACACGTATATTGATGATATATTTGATCGTTTTTAATCAATTCAAGATTTTCTATTAAAAATTGTGACCCACATTGTGATAAAACATATTGGCCCAACAAAGACTGGTGGTATGACCATATAACGTATACGACTTGATTAAACTCATAGTGACTCAATACCCACTTAAGTGCATACAACTTATTATCTGAGATTAGCCCGCCATACCAATCGTGTTGAATATGGCACACACTTGTAGGCTCATGGCCAAGCAGTTGCCTTTTAAAAATAACGTTAATTACATAAGGGTTAATTACATCATTCGTTTGGCTATCAATCTGTCTATGGGGGCATTTGGGTATAAAATGTACGCGTATTCATGCGTTTGATGAATTAATGATTATGGCGCTGCACCGTATGTGCATTCTAATACATGGGACACCGATAGGTTACAAGTTGTACAGGCCAAGCCCCTGTGTGTACGTATTGAGATTTGCACTTTATACACAATTATATCGCTTGTTTTTTAAGCTTTAGTTGGTTATGTAGTCCGTATTATGGATTCCATTTCTCAGAAATTGTAGTATCGACGTCGTAGCATCATACTAATAACAAGATGAACAATTCCACACATATTTCCGTATATTTTCTTGTTAGACGAAAATACAATATATATGTGTTACAAAAACTGTATCCAATAACCATAACACTTTCTAAGTATTTCCTGCTAAACATACAGAAGTTTTCTCAGGACATTTCCAATAAGAGCACAGCAAAACACGTATACATTTCCACGTGAGCATCGTCCAAAACTAACGAGGTGTTACACCGGTGTTTTGTTTATATTTCCTATGCTCCATGTAATTTGCGTCATTCTCTCACCAACAAAGTATACTTTTGTTCTGACGCCTGAGAAACCGTTCTTGTTTACATGCGATAGATGTGTAGCCTAGTTTCACATACGCAGTTCATACTTGTGCTTCTGTTTCTAGGTTATTAGCTCGAACATACAACCAATACAATAAGCCATTATACTTCATGTGTTACATAGGAAAGATATATCGTCATAATGGGCAGACAAATATATCGTTTACCAAAGTAACCAACAACGTGGATAATATCATCATGATCATTGTTTATGATCAATACTGGATACTGAATGAAATAAGGTACAGTTGTAGGATTAAGAGAGAGGGGTGGATTAGTACTTTGTTCTTAAACTTACCACCGGAAGTACTTTGTCAAGAAAAGGTTATATAATTTCCTGTTTCTAGGCGTTTCATTATCGTGCATGGTTACGTTTATAAGCACTCGGCCCCCGTGTACGAGAACTCCTCCGCAGATGAAACTTGATATCAAACGTTCAACATCATTTCGTTGAGTGCACATTATTAATAATCGATGCTCAGTAAACATCTGACACCAAACCATTCTCACATTGAGAACTATACGTTATGTATTTGCGATATTTTGCCAGATTTTTTTATTGTGTTGTATAGTGCTGTGTAGCGAAGGTGGATAAATACCAAATAAACCAATGCATATAAACATAAATCAAGTAAATCCAGATAAACAACAGTCCAAATAAACCGATGCATATAAAAATAAATCAAGTAAATTCAGATAAACATTAGTCCAAAACAAAGCATAATTCTAACGCATATATATTTAAACGCCCATTATGATAGTACCACTGGCACATTTCAACATTGCCAGTCACCGGCTATTGTTCCAGGATGGTAACACCTGTTGTAAGAGACTCTTATCTATGACCGAGTTGAAAATACCAAATGTGACGCACCTCCACTATGCCTAGTTATTAGCGATTCCACGCACGTATGTGGGGGTATATCAGTTATATAGTCGGTGTTCGAGGGAGTACATTCACTGTTAGAGGGCTCAGCAAATACAATGGTTTAATATGTAGCGTGCATGAACTGAATGTGTGCATATTTAGTTCGTTTATTGCGAGCATTGTTCGCTCAACTCATGGGGTGTCCAACTATGGCCGCAGGTTAGTTAATCATTACTTAGTTCAAAACATTTCTTCATTGTATGTCCATGATTATCTTGATTTGAACGATTTCAAGTTCCTCCTGTGTTTCTTCCAAGGAGTACAATAATATGGAATATGATTAATCATGGATGAATACTGTAACTGTGGACTGTATGTCAAAATATTATTCCAGAATATTATGTGTGTCAGCTACAGCTGATCATATAATACTATAACCAATCTAAATTGAGATACGCACCAACATGTACAGAAGTAGTACATGTCACAAAAAGTATTTGTTGCAATATTCTTCTTCCAATGATACACTGTCAGATCCAGTACCTTAAAAGATTACATGACTCACTAATATGATGCTTCCTTTGTTCTGAAATGCTGTCAATAGCCGAAAAATGACAGCATCGTACAAATATATATATAATATGTTTGATGACATTCACTGTTACTTTCCAGCTACTATAAATTTGTTGCCATAGCTACCCTAACAATTCGTCTCCCCGTGTATTTTGCAGGCTATGAGCTCGGTTCGCTCGGCGAGGAGGAAGACCGACTACTCCTCGTACACTCAAATCTTCCCATTGACACGTCCCAGGTCCTTGGCGTCCCCACTCTGATGTCCAGGATGCTTGAGGCGGAAGAGCTGGACTTCTCCTTTGGGCAGACCGACTCCCTAACCCACCGTCTCAACGTCCTCCTGCAGGAGTATGTCGATGGGTTTGCCGTACCCAAGGAGCTTGTCCAGAACGCTGATGATGCCGGAGCGACATGCGTCAGGATTCTCTATGACGAGAGACAGAACCAGGACTGCCGGACATGTTTGATAGATGAGGGGATGAGGGAGTGTCATGGTCCAGCACTTTGGGCATACAACGATGCGGTCTTCAGTGACCAGGATTTTGATAACATCACGAAGCTCAGTGGTGCCACCAAAGAAGACATGACCGATAAGATTGGGAGATTTGGTCTGGGGTTCAATGCTGTGTACAATCTGACTGATGTGCCAAGTTTCGTCAGCAAAAACAACATCGTGATTTTCGACCCACACACAACACACTTAGGGAAGAGTATCAAGAACAAATCAAAGCCAGGTATCAAGATTGACATGTTGAAACACAGGCGAAAACTAAGACGGTTGGGCAATCAATTCAAGCCATACAATGGAGTGTTCGGTTGTGACCTTTCTCCAGAATCTCAGCATGACATGTATCACGGAACGCTCTTCAGACTGCCACTCAGAACCAAGACACAAGCCGTCAAAAGTGAAATATGCCAGCGGCATTACGATGATACGGAGGTGAAGAGTCTGCTGAAACTATTGATGGCCGGTGCCGAGTCATTGTTGCTGTTCACACAAAATGTTGTTGAAATCAGCATTCATCACCTTCCCCCTCACGGACATACTCCATCTGAAGCCATACAGATCTTCTCCATTCACAAAGAGTCTATTCGAGTTCTGCGGGAACTTGTGCCTCCTGCTCCACTACCAGAAACAGTTCAAAAACTGAGTTCTGGAGAGCTGACGGCAGTCAAGCAGGGCGGAAGTTTGAGGTCAGCGACAAAAGTGTTGAAAGACATACGCTCGGGGACTGACGCAAGCAAGATCGTCACTCCGAACGCTGCCACAATTCTCTCCCTGGAACAAAGGCTCACAGAACAAGGCGCCAGATTCTTCCGCACCAAGAGCTGGAATAAATCACAACCATGGCTCATGACCAGCTTCATGGGATATGGAGAGTCGCTGGCCATGGCTTTGCGTGAAGACACTCTCGTACCAGTAGCTGGAGTGGCTGTGCCTTTGGATCACCAAACAGCCACAGATTCCTACTTACCAGCACCGATCTTGGATAAAGCAAACCTACCATGTGGAGCAGTTTTCTCATTTCTCCCTCTGCCTATTCAAAGTGGTCTATCTGTCCACATCAATGGGACATTTGCTGTGACCTCCAATCGCAGGTACCTGTGTGAGAGAAGTGAGGAAGACAAATTTGATGTCCGTGCAATATGGAATGAAGCCTTGTTTCAAGATTCAGTGTGTCATGCATACTTGAATATGCTGAAACACCTGACGATCCTTGCTCCAAACCAAGATTATGTGTATCATCTACTCTGGCCCAAACCACAGTTTGTCGAAACCAACTGCAAAGCTCTGCTAACAAGTTTCTATTCCGAGATAGCCAAAGGAGATGTGGACAGCTCAGCCCTGAAGCTCTTCGCAGATGGCCATAAGTGGGTCAGTGTCCATAACACGTGCACACTGGAGGATAAGATTCTCCACTCAGAGGTCAAACAGGAGGCGATGGAAGTTTTCCAGATGTGCAGTGAAGGTCTGCCGATAATAGTCACTGAAGTGCCAAATTTTGTGAGGGAAGGATTTCTGATTGCGGACGTGTTACAGACACTGGTCATCAACACATATGACATCACGAGGTTCTTCAAGGAAATATTTCTGGCGAACATCACACTTGCTCCTGCTCATAGCAGAGACAAGCTAATGCAGTATGCCATGACATCAGAGCTAGAAGCAGATCCCGACCTTCTTGAGATTATTCAAGGACGTGATTGCATTCCAGTTACTCCAGACGGGTCAAAATTGGTGTCACCAACGAAGCTGATCGATCCTGAATCTCAACTTGCACAGTTGTACTCTCCAGAAGATGCACGATTTCCAGATCAGCAGTATCGCTCACCTGATATTCTCAGGGCCTTGAGGAGCCTTGGGATGGCTACCACAGACATCAGCTGGCAAGAGATTCTGAATAGAGCTGATAGCGTTGCAGCACTGCCTCCGCATGGAAGGAAAGGCCGGTCTTTTGCAGTTTTAGAATGCCTTGAGACCAAACTTGAATCTGCAGATGACCAGGACATCATTCAGGAGATGGAACAAAAGTTTCGTGAGATTGATTTCTTGCCTCTAGCTGAAAAGCCAGTTCACTTCCCAGTTCAGTGGCAAAACCACGAGATTGGACAAACTATGTTAGCTCATGCTTCTGCTGCATATCTATTTGAACTCAGGAATCTGGTTGGATGCATAGAACCAGTCATTGACGAGTCTGTGTTCCCTCACCACTGCGAACGAGTAAAATCTTTTCTTGGGCTGGCTAACAAGGAGGCAGGTCTGGACACGGTCTTGAAGCAACTTGCAGTCATTGCAGATCCACGCACAGAGAAGTTTCTGAAGGACAAGGATATTAACAACGAGCTCTTCAAAGTTTGCTTCCAGATATACAGTTACCTACAATCCAAATGTGACAGTGAAGAATGCACCAACATAATCCACAGCATGCTGCATGATCGATCATTCATTCTTTGCCAAGAACGATTCTTGACGCCAAAAGAAGTGGCATTTGACTTCACGCAAAACTGCTCTCCATACTTGTATGCCTTACCAGAATTATACAAGAGAAATTTCTCAGAGTTGTTGACAGTAGTTGGAGTGCAACATCAGTTTCAAACAGCAGATTATGTCAAGGCACTGCAAGCAATGCATAACATACACAACGGAAATGTCTTGTCACGTGACCATCTCAAGCTGGCATTGCAGCTTGTGAATCTTCTCAATGACAGTATGCAGGATATGAACCAGACTTTGACGAACGTAGTCAGGGAGTTGGGTACCATATACATTCCTGATGCTACTGGGGCTTTGAGAGCCTCTTCAGAGCTGTGCTTCAATGAGCCAGATTGCCAGTGGGTCCCAACTGCAGGATATGTGAACTACTCACATGCACATATTCCATTTGCAATATCAAAACAGCTTGGTGTGAACACGAAACGCCAAGAAGTCCTGAAAAAACACTCCAAGGGGATACCGTTCGGTCAGAGAGAAAGATTGCCAGTTCGACTAAAACGCATTCTTTCCAGCTATCCGTGTGACAAAGAGATCTTGAAAGAACTCCTGCAAAACGCAGATGATGCAGGAGCTACGGAAATCCATTTCATCAAAGATCCTCGCCAACATGGCACGGAACGAGTGTTTGATGACTCATGGAAGCCTTTGCAAGGTCCAGCATTGTGTGTCTTCAATAACCGGCCATTCACAGATGAGGACATGGAGGGAATACAACGCCTTGGTGAAGGTAGCAAAGGGACGGATCCCAATAAGACTGGTCAGTATGGAGTTGGGTTCAACTGTGTCTACCATCTGACAGACGCACCATCCTTCCTGACTAACACTGGCAGCTCAAGACAGAGCCTTTGTATATTTGATCCACAAGCAAAATTTGTCCCTGGCGCAACACTGGAAGAACCTGGGCGTCGCTATGATGAAGTGTCAGAACTGAGGCATATTTTCAGTGATGTGTTCCCATGCTACCTTGAAGACATCTACGATCTGTCGAACTCAACCATGTTCAGATTTCCTTTGCGCACAAGTAAAATGGCAGCCGAATCAGAACTCTCAGAACAGTCCATATCCGTTGACATGATAGACTCACTACTTGGCAAATTCAAGCAGGAAATATTTGACTGTTTGCTTTTTGTGAACAACATCACATCAATTACAGTGACTGAGGTTGACAAACGAAGATCAAATCTAGTGAACACATACAATGTACAAGTGGTCATGTCAGAAGAAGACAAGAAAGCAAGAAGAGAGTTCTCTGACTATTTGTCAACAATTTCTGAGAAGGTTCAGAAAGGACTGTGTTCCTTGTCCGGTATACAGCGTAAATCTGTGACATACACAGTAACCCTTCAGGACAACAAAGGATATGAAGAGAAGTGGTTGGTCACGCAACAAATTGGTTTCCCAGAGGGCACAGAGATACCATACAGTTTGAATGACATCTATCGACGCCAAGAGTTGGCTCTCCTGCCACGAGGTGGTGTGGCAGCGCAGTTGGGATCCACAGAGTGTGATGTATTCCAGAGATCAAAACGAGCCTTTTGCTTCCTGCCATTGCCATTGAAGACTGATCTCCCTGTGCACATTAACGGTCATTTTGCACTAGACCATGAAGCACGAAGAAACCTCTGGCATGATGAAGATACAGGGACAAAAACCGAATGGAACTATATGTTACTGAAGAAAGTTATAGCACCAGCATATGTTACTTTACTGAAACATCTACCAAAGATGTTGTGCAGTGACTCAAGTGAACCGAATGTATCACTGATGCCTGAGAACGGATCCGCAGTGGACATGATTACTGACTTACTGCCACGTTTCCACAGTTCAGACTCATATTGGACAGCGCTCGTGAAAGGTGTCTACCGACACATCAATAGTTTCCAGGAGAGAATACTGCCTGTTGTTAGACCACTTGGTTCATTCTATTCTTTGAATCGGTCAGGTCAATCAAATTCAATGGACGAGATCAGTAATCTTGCAGAGATTGAGTGGCTGTCAACGACTGGTGAAGGTCCTACACAACCATTCTTTGATAACCTTGACTCAACCGTGAATGGGAATGAGAGCATCAGTTTGTCTCTAAGGCGACGACTGACGTCAACACCAAAAAAGACAGGCAAAAGTGAGACACTTCGAAATGTATTGCTGTCATCTGGATTCAAGTTGATAAAGCTACCACTGGACATATATGAGTGCTTTCAGAGATCGGACGTTCCTGTGGAACTGGTGACACCAGAGGCTGTGACGTCATTCTTCAGATCATACAATAGTGAAGAACCTGCCTGCTGTATAGGAACCATTCCTTGTGACATAGCAGCAACTCCATTCCATGACGTGAACACACTGAAGAACCTCCTGGAATACTGCAGCCAGAATGATGACATGTTCTACCATGATGCTGAGGGATTGCCCTTGCTGCTCTGCCAAGATGTACAGGTTCGCCAATTCAGCAAGGACTCCCCTGTTTATCTATCACCATACCATGAGCTTCTTCCCAGTCTCACAGCAATGTTCATACACGAAGACATTTCAAGAATGATTTCAAAAGACACAGACACGACTTCTTGCCCTTCATTTCTCAAATTCGATGTGAATTCATTCGCAAGTTTGTTGTCAAACGAGCTGCAAGAATATGCTTACAAACTGGAAAACAAACATATGATCTGGTCGGCTGGTAATGACAAAATGCCAACAATCAGGTGGATTTGGAAGTTATGGACTTTCCTTCATGAGACGTTTGAAGCTTCCTTGGGTCAAAGAGTTGACATCACAGACAGAAAGGAATTTGCCAAGGATCTACTCAAGTCACTTAAAGACTGGTGTCTTATACCTGCACAAGTTGTGACCAAAGTTGAAGGGTCCCAGACAAATCATTACAGTGTCACAACGGAAGAGGATGAGAGGTACCTTGTCCCAGTGGGCATTGCTACAACAGTGATTGACTTCACCAGTGCTAGCATCATGAGCTATCCAGTTAGAGAGTGCCTTCGAAAGCTTGGTGTCCCAGAGCTTGACAGAAAACTGTTGAATGATTCCTGTAAGCTTGCAAAGTTGGAGGAAATCACATCTGGAGGAAGAGTGTCTAATTTCGTGAGCTTGTTCGTGGCATCACTGGAAGAACCGAAACGAGTGCTACACTGCTTGCAGTATGTAGCTGAGAACATGTGGAGAAAGGTTGTTCTACGACCAGATGAATGTTTCATCATCTTGAAGTACTTCAACGATTCCCTAGATGCATGGCAAGATGACGAATCATCGAGAAATATTCTGCGGAGACTTCCACTGTACTTCACAGTGCATGGGGACATTACTAGATTGGGACATCATGATGTTTACGTTCTTCCATCAGAAATACCTCAAGCTGACATGGATGCATGGGAAAAGCAGAAGGGAATAGTTTTCCTCAGGACGAATTCCGCACTGATTGACCTGTACAAGAGTCTAAACTGCTCATTCTTGTCTGTCACAGAGTTATACTCGAAGTTCATATTCAGGAATTTTGAATTCTTGAAACCAGATGCACGCATAATACACCTCCAGTTCATCAAAGACAACAAACTTCCGCAACTGACTGGGGAAGAGCGTGACCAGTTCATAGAAGACTTGAGGAGTCTAGAATTCCTTCAAGACGAAAGCGGATTTCTCCAGCCAGTTTTCTTCTTCCATGATCCCCACCATCCAGTGTTCAAAGCATTGCTTGAAGGTAAACCATCAGCCTTCCCTCCTGCTCCTTTCAATGAATTCAAATGGTTGACTTTCCTGAAGACAATTGGTCTCCAACATGAAGTGAATGAAGACCGATTTCTGAGATTCGCCAAAACAGTTGCAGAAGAAGCTTTGGGATCAGCAACAGAAAACACATTCAACAAAGCAAGAGCTTTGGTCAGTTACCTTTTTTCAAAGAAGGAGTTGCTCAGTGGTGAATATTTGGAAGAGCTGCGAGATATACGGTTCATCCCAGCAGCAACAGCCAGCAAATCAATCAGAAAAATTTGCCAAGTGTTCACAGGAACAGACGAGAGTAAAGACACCACAAAAGAACGTACAAAACACACCTACATATCCTTCTCAGATGGAATACCAGAGGCTCATGAAGAACTGGTGTGGACATCATCATACTTACTCCCAGATTGGGCCAATCCCTTCAAGTTGACTGTCAAAGACTTTGGAACCGAGTTCGGCAATGGCTCTGATGGTGCAGACAATTTCACAAAGTTCCAGAAAGAGCTTGCAGAGAAGCTTGGCGTCCATGAAGATCCTCCAATTGAGTTGGTAATTGAGCATGCCAAGAAGGTGTGCTCAGTACAGATTCCCTCATCCAGGGATCAAGATGACTTCCATGCATACATGAAGATGAATGTAATGAAGAGGGTGTATCGATTTCTGCAGAGCAAATCACAAGAGAGTGACTTCTTGAGGAACAAACTTCGAAACACCAAGTGTGTAGCTGTAGACTTTGGCCAGACGTTTGTAAAACCTAAGCAGGTAGTTATCAACCTATATGAGGAAGACCAGATCATACCCTACCTATTCAAAGCGCCGACAGAGCTAGGTGAGTTCAAGAACCTGTTTCTCCAACTTGGAGCTACGTTAAATGCTACTGCAGATCAATATGCTCTGGTGTTGGAGAACATCTACAATGCAACTGGTGGTGCCAAGTTACATCCCAATGAGATGCGAGCTGCTTTCAAAGCTGTCCGAGAACTGTTCAGCACCCTGGAAAAACATCCAGATGACGCCATGTTCACAGAAGTCCTGTTCCTGCCTAGTGCATCTGGTAGACTCATAGAATCAACAGAGCTTGTGTTCAACAATGACCCCTCCTACACAGACAGAATCAAGAGCTTTGCTAAACCATTCCTGGTTGATTTGGCAGAGTGCAAGATTAAAGCTCGGAACTTTGAGGACACAATTCGGTTGTTGCCCAAAAATCTTCAGCCTTGCATGCTGACGTCCTTAGTGAGAGAAATTCTGGAAGACGATTGCAAGGGTGACGGCTTTGACTTTGGAGTCACTGAGAAACTGAAACATCAGCTCGGCTCAAAGGCCTTTGCCAACGGGGTACTCCGATTGATTCGTCATGAGCACAGACGCTCTGGACACAAAGTCAGGAAAGCCGTCATGGACCAAATTCAGAATGACTTGAAGAAAATCAATGTTCTTGCTTTGGACCGAGTTGTAACTCATCTCACATATGAGGGGACGGAGATTCCAGGGAGTGCTTCTGAAGGGGACTGTTTTGTCGAGACTGTCCACCATGGTGAAAGTGAAGAGGACACATTCTGGAACATATATCTAACCAACTCTGTATCCATGAATGAAGAACTTCTTGTTAGTGTGGCAGATGTTGTGAACAAGATTGTCAGGGGCTTACTGGCGAATTCAGTACACTATCTGCAACCCATTCTCTCCTGCCAACCACATTCCATCTCCAGGGTACTAGATCGACTCAAGATACGTCCAGATCATTCGGTGGATGTCAAAGCACCGACTTTACCAGTTCCAGGATCATTCATTCCCATTGAGGACCATCATCTGCTAAGAGAAGAATTCCTCGAATTCGAACCAGGAGAATATTGTGGATATGAGTTAGATGATGACGACTTAGGACAACAAACGATTATCTATGCCATCATACTTGAAAAAGTGCTGGAAGAGACAACAGATGAACGAGGAATATCTGTTCTAACGGCAAAATACAAGGTCTGTGTAGGTGAAGATCACAAAATAATGACGGCTTTGGCCACAGACCTGTATAAGTTTCACAGAGTTTCTCGGTTCGTATCTAGAAGCACTTCACAGTCTGAGTCCTCATTCAGCGTGCCCAATGTTTCTACCAGCTCAACTTCAGGGCAAAAATACCGAAACTCTTTCTACGAGCAATCCTCGATTTTTGAACCTGCTACACCAACTGCCAATGAAGAAGTATTCGAAGAGTTGCCAAAAACGAAACCAAGTACGAGACGACGGATGTTTGCAAAAGACGAGAGTACACCTAGTAAAACAGGAGAAGAAAACATCCAAACATCAACCCCAGTTCCAGAACCTGAAAGTGAAGAAGAGAACGACGAACCTGAGCAGGTTTTCACAGGCAGATTCAGGTTTACTCAGAGGCGCAAAATCAAACGAGACACAAGGAAGAGGAAGCAGCGTGAGGAGACATACAAACGAAATGTGGAAGAAGAGATCCGCTCAAATGGCTTCAAAGAATACGAACAGCAGCAACAGTATGCAAAACATCAAGATCAGTCACCAGATGGAAGCCCCGAAGAGGAAGAGGGTCAAATATTTGAACAGTACACAGATAATATCGAAGATTACCACCCAGGTGATTTTGATGAAGAGCAAAGAGAAAGAGAGGAGATGCCAAGAGAGCAGGAACAGCAGTCTGGCAGACCTGAGGAGATATTCGGTGACGAGAGAGATGGTGAAATACGCGAGGGAGAATCAGATCAACCAGAGGGCGTCAGGATCTTGAATGAAGTCAGTGACAGACTTGAAGAAGCTTGGCGCCTACCAGAGCAGCAACGGAAAAAGATCATCAAAAGGTTACTCCTTAAGTGGCATCCAGACAAGAACATTGGGAATGAGGAATTCTCAACAGCTGTTACACAGCACATACATGCTGAAATTGAGAGACTGGAGCTTGGTCTCCCCCGACCTGGACTTGCTGAGGATTTTGCAGCAAACTATCAATTCGACATGAGGAACCCGTTTTCTGGCAGTTCAACGTTCCAGAGTAACTTCTATAATGCCTACCAGAAGGTCTATGAACAGATGAACCGCAGAGCTAAGGAACAGAAAGAACACCGCAAAGCCTACAAAGAAAATCTATTCCGGGAATACAGTTCAAACCAGTTCCAGTCCGATTTTGATGTACCTCCGTCATTCAGCAGCAGTAATCCACAACCGGCGCAGGCGAAACGCTTCTTGAAGCAAGCACAAGAAGACTTGCGGGCAGCGGATAATGACTATGACGTGAAAATCCCTGCATTTGAGTGGGTTTGCTTCAAAGCTCACCAGGTAAGTAAAAATGTTTTGCATTACTCTATCAGTATGAATGATATATGTGGTATTACGTTGTATATGTATTTACGAAATATGTTATGTGCTTTGATGACCTTGCATAGTTGAGACAGTTAGTAATTATTGTTCGATTGTGGTATTATTGTTTGAGCACAGTTAAAAAATTGTATGTCTTACAGCATTTACAGTACATACTATCTTACCCACGTTTTCAATATTTAGGCAGCAGAGAAAGCTCTAAAAGCAGCACAGTTCTCCGTCGATGCGGTAACGAGCTTCAGTCATGACTTGGCCTCCCTGGCCGCGACCATCGAGGATATGGAACTCCGTAGACTGGCCCTGAAGCTGCAGAAGATCATAGGGAACAGTAACAAGCTCTACAATCCAGATCCCATAGATTTCGTCATCATACCCCACGAGGAGTTCTCGAAGGAGGTCGCATGCGACGCCATTATGTGTTCAGTTGATATTCTCGAGCGAGTCAAAGAGTTTGTTGAGCTACGAGACAAGGAATGAGTTGGGAGAGCGTAGGAGGTATACACTTAGGAAGTAGAAAATTAATAATCGGACAAGTTCTTCTGCTGCCGTCATTCGTGAGGTCTGTTTTGTAGTTTGGATTATTTCTAGGATTGTAGTGGCATGCAGCTTCATGTTCTGGTCCAGTAACGAACGGTTCTAGGAAAGTAGACCTAAGACAGGATGTGTAGCTAGGTGTCCTATAGGTAGAATATATTGTGCAGACATGCTGCTTGTGAGAAATGTTAGTGTTCATAGTCAGTGGCAGCGGTCGATGTTACTGTGCATTGTTGTGGACCCTTCAAATTTTTACTTCCATTAATATTCGCGTTTTTTGTTTGCGAGCAAAATTTCTTTCACTGTCAGCATTCGATTCGTGGCAGAAAAAATCTCAAATCACACAGCCGCAAATTATGTCCATTTCCTCAGAATGCGAGCTTAATTAGACGGGATATCAAACGGTTATACAGAATAGGGTCGTCACTGATGACTTGGTGTAGACGATATGCTTGAGTGTGATATTGAACTCCATGACATGTGTACACTGTATCCTTCCTGTTGTGTTGTGGTAGTGTTGTATGTTGTAGTGCAACTGGTGATTGTCTTGTTTTCACGTATCGAAATCATAACGTGCTGTTCCATATTCTATCAGAACTGATATTTCCTGAATTACATGTAATATGTTTTAATAATGTGATATAAAACATGTAATATGTTTCAATAATGTCATATTATTGAAATTGCCACACAGGCTTAATTTGTGGTTTAAAATTCGTTATATCGGATATACTTTTATTATTTACCGCAATGAGCTGATGTAGTGTGTGGGTACGTGCAAGATGTCATAATGCATTTTATTATAATGTATGTACCTCGTTTGGACCAAAACAGGGGAAGCATTATGATAGGTTTATTTGCTTTGGGGAAATTTGTCGGTATTGCACTGTTTCGTTCATCTCTCAAATGAGGGAAATACGTATTTATGAGTTTTTTTGTATATGTATTTGTATTTGCATACGAAAATTCTTCCATTTGCGACGCCGACAACGAGCTTAAGTTGCTCACTTGAGTTGTTCAATCAGTCTTTCAGTAGATATTAGAGATACCATTATATAGTTTTATGTGATTCGAAATAAGGGGGGGGGGGAATTCCCTCACTACGTCCAGTTAGAATATAACAACAACGAGAATGTTGAGTATAGAATGTAGAATTTCGTATTTTGGAAATGTCGAGACATGTATAATATCACTGCTGTGTGTGGTGTGCCGCCGTGAAGTCCTGTAGTTAACAGCACATTGTGTTTTGACATATGTTTTATATCATTCTTGCAAATCTCGTATTTGTTGACAGTAATATATATGAAGAATTCCTTACCTCATACGCTGTATGATTATTGAGGCGGCCGATGTTTTTCTGGAGGAACGTCCATATAGAATATGTTCACAAACTGCACCTTTCGCGTGGGACCACAGTTTAGAGCGGTTCGTTTTATAAATAGGAAATTTTGTACATATAGTGTATCGGAGTGCTTCGAGTGCTGTAAGTTTTCATTTGAAGAAAAAAAGTTACTATTTTGCGAACTTATTTATTTTTGTTTCCTGTGCAAGTTGGTTTTCTGGTTTTGTTATTTATCCTGTCTTTCCCACTATCACACACATTTGTAAAAACACTGCAAACTTCATATTTGTATTCAAAGATTTGTACATTAGAAAAAAAAACGATTTTGGTGGGAATAAGTGTAATTTCTGACGTGAAATTCGATTTTAGTGGTAAATTGTGTTTTGGATATCGACTGTTCTGATTTCCAACACTTGATCATAAAGATATTCACAGAGAAATATATCATTTATATTGATTAAATTATGCATTTGCTGTGAATTTCATGATGTATATCAGTCTTTCAATTTATATGATGTTTCTCAGAATAAATGTGTATGGTTTTTTTTATATGAAAAGAAATATCGTTAAATGTTTTGCATCATACTATCGCCCACTCTATTGGTAATCAACTAATTTGTCAGTTGTAGTTGGTTTACACCGGAGAAATCCGTCAATGTCTTAAAAACAAAATTCAGGTTATGTATGACGTTAATTTTGAATGGTGCTTTCAATTGCTTGTTCGTCATAATAACGGTAATAAAAGCAAGAACAGTAGGCGTTCGCTGTTTCAATAAGTTTCCGAAACACAACTTTTTTTTTACTACTTTTTGTTTTAACAAGATAAAGCCAATCGCATTTACCGCTTGGTGTAAAGTGCGACCAGGGAGTAGAAATAACCGTCTCGAAAAGTCTTATTATAACCATTGTTAAGGACACAGTTTACTAATTCGTTCAGCCAATCAGCGAGCGTTCACTTCATTAAGGCAATTTAAAGGGAAACTGTTGTGAAACATCACCTCATGTATTTTTTATGCCATATTTCTTGACGCCTGTATACTCATCTGAAAGAACACACTGCTGGAAAATAATGACACGGTGAGGCGAAGGGATTTTGCATTTGCAGCCTCCACAATTTCGGGTATTTTCACCCAGGGTCCATTCAAGGCAGAATAGCAAAAAAAACATGTGTCGTCAAATATATTTATGCTTATCACGCGATGTCCAATGAGTCAATTGATAAAATTAGCACAGTGCTTAGGCTGGGATTTTTTCAGGAAGGTGCTATGGACCGTCAAAGTAAGATCATTCAACATTGGATGGCCAATTTGATCAATGCTATGTATTTGTTATGCCGGTGGTAACTATCAGCGGGTTGTTTGTTGATAGACGTTCACGCGCGAACACACCCTCTCTATCCACTTTCCCTTCTTGAAAACGAACCCACTGAATATGCTTAAACTCTCTAAGATTCCCTAAGTAAGCTAGACTTATTATCACTGTCGACAACTATCAAACACCAATTTATCACCTCGGAAGGGGGAGGGGAGTGCTAATTCAATGGAAATAATTGTAAAATTATGAAAAAAGTACTGGTATTATTAGCGATATCTAATTTAGGAATTGAACTACATGTACATTAGCGAAACGATGGAAACGAGGTATCACCCCTCGGAAAATGACATTTGTCGGATTCACTTCATAAGCAACTTCTGGAAAGTGATCATAATGTTTTGACATTATCCATTGTGTGTTTAGACGTTTAAACGATCATTTCTTCATATGAATTGATCCTTCATAATAACCATAATGACGATCCGAGGTCATATCTTTAATACTGTATAATGTGAACAGAATGCGGGTCAAAATTTCAAGAATTACTATACTGGTACCACTAAAATTTCGGATCAATACAATGCGGAGGAGGGAGGAGGGGGGGGGGGGGTGGTAGGGTGGGGGAAAGGGGAACGATTTATAGGCCTATTATTTCAAACATATTATTTGAAATGTAACACTGGGCATCACCCACCAAATGCACGATAGATGAAAGTGAAACAATGAAGTTGGGAAAAAATGCCCAGACCCGAAAATCTACGAAACTAGATGAATTTTGCTAACGAAAAACTAAAACAATTTTAGTTTGGTTTCTCGAAAGATCCGAAAAAAAAAAAAAAACTGTCACGCAATACGAATAAATAGCCTAAGAGCTCAGAAAGGTTAACGGACAATATATATATTTTTAGATATTAGCCTGTTGTCCTGTGACCTCGAAAACAAGGTCATTGGCCAATTCAAGGTCACGAGAATGGTCAGCATATATCATTTCTATTATGTCCACAACTGTAAAGTCGATGATAAGCGAGATATTAGCCATTTTGTGATCTGACCATGAAAATGAGGTCACAGGTCAAAGTTCAGGGTCATGAGAATATCCAGCATATATATATATCATTTGTGCTGGATACTTTCATATATCAGGTTGATAATAAGCGAGATATTAGTCATTTTGTTCTCTGACAAGAAAACGAAATACAAGATAACGAGAATATTCAGCTTATATCATTTCCTATATGTCCACAATTGATTCCTAATCTCTAATTTTAATATTGAGTGAGATATTAGCGATAATGTGTCCCATTTTAAAGCATAGGATAATTTAACATGAGAATGTCCCATTTTGGGCCAAAATGGTCCACTTCGAGCGATTCAAGGGTAACGAAATTTATACACGTTACAGGGGTACATATGAGGAGTGTTATGCATCAATAAGAAAAAGAGTTACTGAACAGATTTGGAGAAAAAGACCGTCAAAGTCTAAAATTGGCCGTTTTTCATCAGAAATTTTGAAAGAAAAATCAAAAATCAAAATCCCCCTCAGAATATTTATTTAGGTAGTTTTGTTTCTTTCAGTCCTAAAAACATCTACAAAAAAATATGGTTGCCTCCGTCGTGTAATATATATGATGTTTATATATATATATATAATTTATTTCGAGAATACGCGTAGACAAAACGCATACAGCTAGTTTGCTATTCTCAGCCAGAAGTTGAAAATATACATAAGTATACACAAAATTAATGTGGGACATTGATTGACGCTAGATGAAAAAAGGTGACATTTGGAACTGTTCGGACAAACTTGACAACTTGACCTGATGGAAACCCGTCGCGTTAAATGTGATGTAATTTACATGTCATAATAAGGTGTCTGTTTAACAAAGCTGTGTTTTAGTTCCTACCTGAACAGTAGAAGAATAGCATATTTGTGTGGAAATAGCAGATTATTGGTTTTTTTTCAATAAAAGCCGAAAATAAACACTTCAGAGTATCAGAACTCCATAACATTGAGTGTATGACCTATCACCTTTACCGCATGGAAAAGTCGAATCTAATTGAATGACTTCAACGAAAAACGATTATCATTGACTAGAAGTGAATATTATGGTATATGTGTATATTATAGTATATGTGTATATGTGTAGCAAAATCGATGGGCTCTTCGTCATGACATTGTATCGATTTTTGTATTGTTTTTATCTCTGTGTGATTATCCCAAATGTCAAATTTTGGCGTAGCATAAGCATGTAAGCAAACAGCATAATAATGATGTTGCACTCATGATCAGTTGACTACGTTTCTCGCTGTCAGCTCTGTATGTGGGCTGGCTTCTCACCAATGCGGTCGGTGTGGGTGCGAGTTCGAGCCTCAGGAGTGTTCGATTTTGTACATAATTTTAATTGCTCGTTCGTAGCTGGTTTTGGAATCAAGTAATTGATGATTCTGTTTTAATTTCATCTGAACCCCCCCCCCCCCGAAAACTGGTAAATAGCATCAATATTCATGTTATCAATATTTAGCATCAATATATGTGTTACATATTTATGTTACAAAAATACATCGAAACGGAATTTCAGAAAAATATTTCTTTTATTGCAACGCCCACATAACATTCAAGATAGTCAATAACAAACGCATGTACACAAAAACACAATCGAAGGAATTTCGAAACATTCGTCATACATTCAAATATAAACAGTATGACAAATCAGTCTGATAAATCATTAATTATTATGGTTATATGAATCAACAAAAACAAAATCGTAAGTGCGTAAGTAGCTGTAGCGCGTTCTATAATGTTCAAGAGCGTTACCTGCAAACTAAAGTTATTATATCTGACTTATTCTTAATGGTTCTAGTCAGCTCAATCTCGTAATTTATCGAAAACCACAGAACGTCTTGTGTAACTGAACGCACTACAGCCATTTACACGATCATAAAAATCAAATCGAGAGGGCTTACGTTAGTGTATCACGGTAGGATAAACGGTTACGAAAAAACAATTTCTGAGTGACAACATGACACGGCAAATTTACAAAAAAAAACACAGACACAGAAGTAATACACACATGAGAAGCTCCCCCCCACCCCCCCCCCCCACCCCCACGCACACAAACACAGACAATCATACACACAAAATGCGGCTTATCAGAAAAATTTGGCAAGTCAATGTTTATTTTTCCTCCGTGATGAAAACGTTGATCGATCTCTGATCGAATATTCCCATAGATTCGATCTCCGCCCGACATTCATATCGTCCTTCGTCCCGGAAGTTGATATTCAGGATCAGAAGACCGCCGTCCAGTTGAATGAAACGGTGCGATGCTGCTCCTGTGGTTAGGAAAACAGAAACAAGCATGAATTTATGCGGGTTAGCTAAATATCACGACAATTACACACACCGTGTATTTGCACCAAATTACGGTATTCGGCGCCATGTTGTCGTCATGGAGAGTTATTATAAAAGTGTAGAATGTGGTATTTAATGTCGTTATTATTCGATAATCGAGCATTGTTTTAACAAGTGGAGTCAACGAATGACATTCGAAATGTAAAAAGCCATATCAATGAATAATGATGAGTAATTTGCGAGAGCCTGTTGTATCTATACCTAGAACTAAATTTCACAATATCTATTCCATGGTTTTAGATAAATTGGTATTTTCTTCAGCCATTATATAGATCACAAAATTATCGTGAACGTCAAATATTCAAAACCTGATAATTCAGACAAGAATGCGGGTATAGATAATACTGGTGGAATTAGCGAGATAGAAAAAATACAAGAAACATAACCGCATGTTTAGTACGTTTTCCGAATAATGGATCCCATTGGTAGATAGCATGTATTTTGTAATTAGGTTTTCACTCTCTGTTCATTTTCCTTGAAATTTACCTGAGATACTATAAAGCTTGTTGACACGTACCAGTCTATTAACTTTATATCTTAGTCCAATAACCAAAAAAAAATCATTAGGCCAACCCTACCGGGGTTTTCCGTAATATGGCCCTGGGCGATCTTTCGGAAAATTGCATCTCACCGAATAAAATTCGAATCCGAATTATGACCCATGGACCATCTTTCGGAAGAACCGTTTTTGCACCAATACATCGGCGAAATAGTGAATATATGAGGGCTTCAAGTTTAGTTATGAAATGCATGCGGATAAGCCCATACAACAGAGAAAGAAATCACACGGACAGAGAAAAATTGTGTATCGGTGCCTCTACCATAATATAACGAGACTATGGAACATACCTCGTTATACTCAAGTCAGCATTAGTTTCAAATTATCATGTTTTATGTGAGAGGAAAGACAAAAGCTACAGTGCTGGCAGATACAATACAATTGTACAGATACAATTTTGTGTTTTGAATTTTAAGAACATTTGTACTTAATTTTTGAAGCTCATCAGCTAATTATTGACGACTATTCATGACGTCACATCAGTATATTGCTTTAATTAGCAACTTTTAGAGCCTCTCTCTGAGTCACCATGGCCACCTCGTTGTGATTTCAATGCCCTATATCATTCTTCGATGTGAAAACTCGGTCCATGTCTGATGAAATATCTGTTTTTTTTTTCAATAATCATTCACATTTTCATCCAAATACGATGAATGAAAAAAATCATATCACCAAAAATTTGAGAAAAAATGAATCCGAAATATGGCCCATGGGCCATCTTTTAGGATTTTTTTCCCGAAAGATGGCCCATGGGCCGTAAATCGGGTGGGCCATATTACGGGAAACCCCGGTATATAAACTTTTCGTTGCTCGAATTATTATGTACAATTACAAAAAACAGTGTCTGAAGTTTTTGTTTTTGAGTTTACTTGACCTACATACCAAGTTACATAACAAGAGCGCCTGTTTACAAACAATTGATGGACCATCACGGATATAAAGTCAACCCCACTGATTTTGATCATAGGTGGATATAACGGCCCTTAAGTCAGTGAACGTCTCGATTGGTTTCCGTAATTTATAGAAGCTAAAGAAAATCCCGAGATACGAACATGTAGTTGTTCTTTGGTTGGATGGTATTTACGTCACACAAAGTTGACATATATATGACGTCACGAATTGTAACCCGGCCATGAACAACTATATATAGGCTAGATCTATGCATGGGTTACATGAAGGTTCCACATTAGTGTGACTTTGGTATTATTCCGTCAAGCGGATATTCCTATTGTGTAACCCGGCCATGAACAACTATATAGATCTATGCATGGGTTACATGAAGGTTTTACATTAGGGTGACTTCGGTTTTATTCCGTCAAGCGGATATTCCTATTGTGTTACTTAGCATTGCTTATTAACAGATCATTAGGAACACTACACGAGGTATTTCGGTTTTAGGAGAAACACATAAAAAGCCGCAACGCCCGCATTTCAATCGATGTTTTGGGTGAAAACTTTAGCAATCACGTTTATTTTGTGTGCAATTACTACAGAAATCATCATATACATTTATATAATAAGCTTTCAGACAATGAGTGTTCTGTGTTGGCGATATGTGTGTAAAAGGTCGAGGTTTCGTCTGCAGATCTTGCGGCGTAGAATTAAATAATTTTTCGAGTACTCACCGAGGCTATCGATTGATTGGCCCTGGTAACGCCATGTGACCGTTGGCATGGGAGATCCTGTGACGTCACACGAGACAAAGGCATCCTCGCCCTCGGGGAATTCCTGCATACGCGGGGCTGAGATGCTTAGGGGCTCTGGAAGGAATGAACAGACTCATTAGTATCACCTACAGCACGAAACCATGACGAAGACACAATGGATAACATAATATTACCACTCTTAGGGAGAGGAGCAAACATTGACATTTATGATTGAAGCCTCAAAGTTGGATAAGCATTTTGAAATGCAAGTGAGAAAATGTCGCCGGGGTCAGGTTTAACCTTCTCATGTAATGATATCGCTGATCGCTACGTACTCTAATATCGACAGGATTTTGACAGTGAAACATCAACTCAAATACTATGATGCGAAAGTGGGCCAGTAGTATGGCCTAATAAAGTAATTAAACATAACTATCTAATTTGAAATAAAGTATGATATTAAACATGATTATGTATAACAACGAGTCTGAAAAAAAAAAAAAATTGATTGATTGAAATGTATCTTCACAAGTGAATAAAATAATATATGTTAACAAAGTAAAAAAGGCGATGACAATATATGAATATAATTTAGTATGGTTTATACTCACGATAGTTGAAAGCGACAGCTACCAAACACAACACACAATAAATAACTGTTCTCAGTTGCCAAATCATGATTAACTTTGACCAGAATCCGTCAAATGTCACAAACGGTAGGTCCACGAATGAGCGGACGTTTGAAAAACGCCGATGCTTTATAGTGCATCGGGCACACGGGTCATATAATTTGTTTTTTGGCTTTTTTTCTGCCGAATGTAGAGAGCAAAACGTTTAACTCGTAATTTGCGATATATGTGGGTGGGTTCAGTTACTATACGCTGTTTCTGAATGGCAGGCTGGCTTGCACTGGTGGACGTCATCGTAATTAGCATATTGAAGGTTCCAGAGCGCAATACGCATGCGTGTGCGTAATCTTTGAGGCATGACAACACCAATGATATTGCGTCATATCAGAGAATTCCCTATTTTGAAAACGGGGGATGCCCTTGATCCCCCGCAGAATGGTGGGGGATATTTTGCTATGGCTGGTTGTTGACCCGAGCTGGTTGGCATTGCACACGAAGAGTTTCAAGACCACAGCACGCACAGAACGGCTCTGATGGCGAACGATATATATGGGTTGTCAGGCATGAAAATCAGTCGTTTTAAGGGGGTACCCTCAGGATTCGAACTGTAGCTAAAAATCCAATTTATCAACATATATTTTCCTTGCTATAGTGAGGTCAGGAAATGAATTGGCTAGCTTTGTATATAAGCTGCTAAGGTTTATCTTGTTCTGGGACGGAGCTATGGAGACTTGAATTTGGGCTTTTTATCATTGTTTTGTATGGCCGAAGGAATTAGTGAAATCTGTCCTGAAGGAAATACATGTATTCTATAATTTCTAATCTAGATTGAAGTTAACGTTAATGTTGCATTCCCTTATAATGGTTTTGGTGCAAAAAGATTAAAATTGGCCTTTCCTTTGTGTTTTTGATGTATTTTTTACATAAACCGTGAATTTGGTGAAAATGCGTGATTTTGCAAAACAAAGAGGGGCCTCCCAAGAAATTGCTTCCCATGGCATGCATATATATGGCTTATTTGTGCCTAAAAGATGCTGTTCTCAATGTGCAAAACAAGAAAATCTCTCAGAATATATGTGTTATTGATATAAACACCGTTTTTGAGAAAAAAAATGCATATTTGAATTTTCGGCCGAACTAACAGAATTCCAGTTTAGCAGCTCAACTCCCGATGTTATGTTACTAAATCCCATAAAAATTAATTATATATCATATTTTTGAAGATTTGATACCAGATTGACGATGATTTGCTTATTTTTGCTTGTGTAGCTGACCCTTTTATGTCATTTCGGTCCAATATTTGGGATATAATTAATATTTGTAATTCCATGTGGCGCACATAATTCGTGGTTCTTAAGTACCTCAACCACTGTAGTATATGATAACATTAGCACCTGACACCAAAATTTGTAGCATCCACAATAAAATAACGTATTGATGGGCCAACTCCTTTTTTACGTTTTTACAATGGAACGAAGTCAGTTATTGGCCCATAAATCCAAAGTGATATAACTTGCACCCTTGAAACTTTGTACACATGTTATCTAGATCATAATCTATCACAATTTAGTATCAGATGGTAGTGACACCAGGATCGCCTACTGTTCAGGCATGACAACACCAATGATATTGCGTCATATCCGTTACAGTCAGAGAATTCCCTATTTTGAAACGGGGGATGCCCTTGATCCCCCGCAGAATGGTGGGGGATATTTTGCTATGGCTGGTTGTTGACCCGAGCTGGTTGGCATTGCACACGAAGAGTTTCAAGACCACAGCACGCACAGAACGGCTCTGATGGCGAACGATATATATGGGTTGTCAGGCATGAAAATCAGTCGTTTTAAGGGGGTACCCTCAGAATTCGAACTGTAGCTAAAAATCCAATTTATCAACATATATTTTCCTTGCTATAGTGAGATCAGGGAATGAATTGGCTAGCTTTGTATATAAGCTGCTAAGGTTTATCTTGTTCTGGGACGGAGCTATGGAGACTTGAATTTGGGCTTTTTATCATTGTTTTGTATGGCCGAAGGAATTAGTGAAATCTGTCCTGAACGCTGTATGGGATTTCCCGGCTCAATACGCATGACATTACCAGCTATGTGACGTCACGTTGGAGGATCAGATCGAGAATTCCTTATTTCGAAGTTGGGGAATCTCTCAACACCCAGTAGACGAGCGGGGATACGTTGATGTCGTTTGCAGTGGAACTGAACTGGTTGGCATAGCGAACTAACAGTTTCGAAGTAAGAGTACTCGTTGTTGTGTGTGAATCAGCCTGAATGACGTGAATGGGGGTCGCTTGTGCCGAAAGTTTTTTTTTTCAATGGTATCTTCGAAAATTGAGGTGCATGTAGCCAAGAATCCAATTGATGGCCCTCTATTTTCTGTGCTATGACGGAACATGGAAATGGATGATCTCCACTGACATGTGCATGCAAGCAGCTAATCTCGATTTTGCTCTGGGAAGGAGCTGTGGAGATGTTTTAAAATTGGTACCAATGAACGGTGCATTTACCGAATTGTACCCACTACACATTCAGGACACATTCTTCAAGCCAGCTCGCTGGTAATTTAAGATATAGTTAGTGTTAAAATATAAGGCATATTTAAAAAACAGTTTAAATATTAAGAGAAAACAATATTGGTACCGATTTTAGATAATTGAAAAAAAAAGTGTTGTCATATTGTCGTACATCTTGGAGCGCCTGGTCCTGTTTCCAGTGTGAAATATATATGCCTTTGTTACTTTGCTGAAAGCTCACAATCATGGGATCCATCTCCCGACCGTGAGCAAATGAAAACCAAGTAATATTTGATAACTACAAAGCAGTTTATTTGGTAAAAATACTGTGATGAACGCTTGAAATGGAATGCTATAAAACACCTGGTTTGCGAGGGAGGTTGAATCAAGATTTTTCATTGCAGATCCGTCTCGTCAAAGAGTTTCGAATGCAGTATATTCAACTTTGCACATCGTGGCATACGTATTGGCTTTGGGACCATTTTTATAGTGAACATCTATTTGCATTGAAAAGTAATGTACACTCGAACGGATTGTGGATTTATTACAGGTCCGATAGGTTATTTGTGTGCGTACCAAACATACGATCATATAAATTATTCAACATCAAAAGCCAAAATTATTAGAGAGTTGTATCACAGTGAAATAAACACACAAACACACAATTTTTGTGATTATGTTATACCCTTTGTGATTTTGTTACGCCAGAATGTTTGTTCGGTTATATACGTCATTGCCTTATGTGGGATACATGTATCAGGGTGGGATAATAAAAAGGGTAACGAAAAGTGTGCATGTATATACTTAGTCCATATATAAGATATCAAATATAAAAATCACGATCAGAGTGCTGGAGACCGACAGGCGAATTCATCAGATGAGTTGTTCCCGTACATTGACGAAGGGGTATGACGATCTGACGGTAAATATCATAATGTATTGTAAATCAAAATGTATCATAATGGGCCCGAGTATGTCCAGTACTAGTGTTCTCGTGTTTGATTCCGGTTTGGATTGGAACAATAGAGTGTATTGACTTTAGCTCCTGAAAATCTGTTAAAGAACCTTTTCAGACATTTTATTTGCATTTGTTTGTGTGCAGTAATTTTATGAACATACAAGGAGCCATTCTATTTGAACTTTCGCCGCGTTTTAACAGTTCTGTCACGAATGCTCTTACCATCGACCTCGAAACCCAAAATCAGCCTTGCGCCGCCATTTTGAAAATTACTTTAAAAGATAAACGAATGTAATCAAGCAAGAATTCTTGCTATAACACACAACGTCAACACGATCTGCAAGCATATATCGGTCATGGTGACAGATCGACAGCTTGAAGCAGTTCCAGCAACACCACTGGCGAGAAGAACCAGACTGACCGAGGACTTGTCAAAGCACAAGAGAGGACTGGCGGTACAGTTCAACTCCTACCCTGCAGAGAAGGAACAAGACCAGGGCCCGTGTATAAGAAACTCGAACATTCAGAGAGAAGAAAATTCAAGCTATGGCAAACGGGGGATGGAGTACGGGGAGAGTTCTCAACATCATTCTCCCAGCTTTTACCAGATGCCACTGCACGTACCTGACTACCTCAAGTATCATGATAAACAGGAGCCATGTCGAACAGTTCTGATCTGTACACTTGCCAGAAATCAAGCGCATGGTCTCAAGATCAAATCACAGTGACCCGAAGGCTTTCTCTCTGACCTGATATTACTGATATCACTGATGACTACATGGGAATGACCTGATATCACTTATGGCTACATGGGAATGACCTGCTATCACTTTTGACTACAGGGAAATGACCTGATATCACTTACGACTACATGGGAATGACCTGATATCACTTATGACTACATGGGAATGCCCTGATATGTTGAGCACACCAGAAATGTATCAAAAAGCAAGAGCAAAAACGCACCACACCGTGCTCCAAATACCAACCAGCATGCACCAAACAGAAGAGTGGCCCCTGGGGCATTCATTACCACGCATACAAGTATACACCTTGATGCGGGAAAAACAAAACCAACAACATTCCAGCTCTACCACAACAACAAAGAAAGCCAGAGCTCGAAATGGACTAAAAACTCAGGGCACAGCACACAGAAGCCACCACAGCAGCCACCGAGACAACACAGAGAAACCAACGTCCAAGCCAGCCATGTAAAAACAGAGTCTACAGACGAGTAATCCTAAACCAAATAGGGCCTGTAAGTCATGTGCCGTTACGGTATGATTCTGGTGGCAAACAAACTTACACCTCTTGTGTTACCTGAGTAATTTTCAGCTTTGAATGGAGTTCTACTCATATCAAACAGAAGGTATATGTTTGTTTGCCACCGGAAATTACACCATGACATCACGTGACTTGCAAGCCCTATTCCAGCCCTACCACAACAACAAAGAAAGCCAGAGCTAGAAAAGGACTAAAAACTCAATATGTCGATACCTAAAACCAGATCCCACTCAGGAAAAAGACATGCTGTATAAAAACTGGGAGGCAGACCCGAAAAAGATTTAAAAAAAAAAACTGCTGGACGCCAAAGAAAAATATATCAAGCAGCAAGAAAGAGAACAAGTTGAAAGCTATCAACAAATAACTGCACTGAAGTCGCTTGTGACAACTTAGAAACTGAACGCAAAGCCATGAAAGATGAAAACAGAGACCTATGCCTGCGAACGATGATCCACCCTACAATGAATTGTGATGACCCACCAACTACCTCTGTGTATGGAAACAATGACCTCCCCAGCTGTCATACAGCAAACCAAAAATGTAGGACAAACAGTGAGAACGGCAGATGCCACAGCCATTAGTGGCATACCATCTCCAGTACAAACAAGTGTCATGATACTGCTCCCTCCCATTCAACATGGGCAGCTAGTCCTGTGGAAATTATTGAGTATAATCACACATCACCGACTAGAGTACCCTCCTGGCCTGGAAATAGAAGGAACAAAACTATGAAACATGACTGTTGAGCCAAACCATCCAGTCTGAGCGACATGGAAGAAAATGCTAAAATCTATCATGACCAGCTGCTGGTTGGATTGGCTCAAAGTGAGGCGTCCCATAAGATCACCCTGTATTGCGGAAGTATGAGCTCCTGCAACTCTGGTCAGATGCATCATGTCCTGGCATGCACTGACCACTCGACAAGAGACCTGCGGAGGGCCAGCCTCAAAAACAAATTGATCACAGGCTTGTATCTAGTACAAGCCAGAAAAGCCCGACTAGGAGCCGGGAGTGATATTGGTCCTCCTTGCAAGAAAGAGTCGGAAGATCAAGTTGGACTTGATTACATGAAATCGTGTATCACCGAAGCACTCGGTAATACTGTGCGGCAGTCCTTTATGTCTGATCCAAGAAAATTACACACTTTATAATAGATAGCAGACTCCCCACCCTGGGATGGAACCTTCTCTCTGATCTGGCGTACCGTCTCGAAAAGATCACTAGACGTCTGTGCTACAGCCTGCATTATTTTCAATCAACTTTAAATCAACATTTACTCAACAATCGATTGATAGGAAATGACTGTTGTTGTAAGAGATGCGATATAGCCTTTTGAAAAGTTTCCTAGGATTTTAAATGGTAACGGAATCTACGTGATCACTCACAGTGCTCCTACAAAGAGGGCGAAACAACAGCAACAGATAGAAAGAAAAAGGCTGCAATCGCCAGCTGGCAGCACTGTTTTATGGGTTTATATGACTTCGTCATTGTTCTATTTTTTCCGGCGTACCAATACAAGTAAGCGCCAGGAATCGAGAGGGGCAAAAAGTGGTCGCCACATTAAAGAAACATCAGTTGAAATTGGATTAAGTTCGTGCTAGACGACACTTTTCAGTTAGTGCGCTGAGCGGCAGGTTGAAAAAAGTGCATTGTGCTAAGCAGCACCAGAAATTACCAAGTGGAAAATGAGTCCCAGTAACATACAGTGTTTGGTTTACTGTATGTGTACAACATAAATTATGGTAGTAAAATTACGTTTATTGGTCATTCAATGGAACTCGTCCGAAATAAATCCCAGAACAATGCAGTATTTGCATATCGTTTGTAGGGTTCGGCAACCCCACGATAAAGAGGTATACCCCATTACTGGAGTGTCACGGAATGTCTTAAAAATTCGCCCTCACTGCAGCATCATAACCGTGGTGTCACTACTCGCGCACACCACGTCATAACGCTACAGTGCTTTCCCCTTTCGGAGAGACCTCGTCCCCGAGGTCAGCTATATCCCACTGTTGAGCCAGATCACAAGCCACATCCATCCACACAAACATGGCGGTGACGTGAGTCAACAGCGGGGCCAACCCGGGAGCGACGCCAAGAGAACCCAGTGGTTCGAGAGGTCAGGCACCAATGTAGGGTTCGCCGACCCCACGATAAAGAGGTATACCCCATTACTGGAGTGTCACCAAATGTCTTAAAAATCCGCCCTCACTGCAGCATCGTAACCGTGGTGTCACTACTCGCGCACACCACGTCATAACGACATACGATATCTGGTATGGTATGGGAGCCAAAGGCACTAAAATATGATTCCGTTTGAACTAAACCCGACTCGTGTATGGATGACAATTTAGTATATCTGAACAAGATTGGATTCTGTATTTCAGAAAGATGTACACTCTCACTATATCACCACCGTAATTATATTTTCAATATCAGTTATTACACAGTATACTACCAGTTAATGTATTTCTACAGGGAATAGGTATACGGGATTCTGCTAAATGTTCACTTCGTATCAGAGGGGATGAGACAATAAATCATTTATTTTACAGTTCTGATGTTACTGATGTTAATGACATCAGTGAGAATATTTTTTTTATCAGAATATCAAAATTTTAATTGATTTTAGTTCGATGAACCTGGGTCACAAATTAATTCATGTGGATCATGAACTACAGTATGATTTTACTTCAATTCCTTTCATTTTGGTTTTAAAAAAATATTGCAGGAGGGTACAAATGTATCTAGGTTCATACCGATTATACATTATTCTCATTGTATAATGTATACATTAGAAAGGTTATTATACATTAGAAAGGTTATTCAAAATAAAGAGGCATATATTCAACAATAAGGAGACGGAAATTGAATTCATAACAAATAGTATAAAATGTTTGCACCTAATGCGTAAAGAAATCTACTCTGCAAGCAAATATGGGTGTAGAATATTTATGACAGTTATCGGCCCGAAACACTTCCATGACACGTACATTCTCCCGCTCGACATACAAGGAACAGATTCATCACATGACTTCATACTTACCTTACGTCACAGACACGCACCGTCCAAACACCGCTCCACATGTAAACAAACTCTGCTCACGTCGACACACCCCTCATTCCCTCCAATCAGCACATTTCCAGACATATAACCACGCCCACCCAGACATTACCTCACATTCGACAAATCACATGAACCCCTGCCTCACGACGCGGGAAAAACCAGACACACTGTACTTAGCCCCGCGTTTTTCCCGGACATTAGGTCAGTTGATTAAGATGGTGAAACCCTGCCGATTGTTGGCAGTAAATTTCACGACTTTAGTACCGCATACAAAATATGAGCATTTGTCATAAAACTTCTGGTAGTCCGAAGTGACTTCTTGCAGTTGGAGTGAATAGAGGAGTCATTTTCTTGTTTTAGAAAAATACGATCTTCGACCTGAAACGTCTGGATCATTCCGGATCATAACGATAAAGTTGGTACATCCGTTCTCAATATCAACCACGTAATCTTTAGAATACATCGACTTTTTGCATAGTGGAGCAGTCAGTGTCTATGAGCCGAGAATTACTTTTTGAATTCACCGCCTACATTTGTCACAAAATGCCCGACTGTCTTTGACACATTTACGAAATGCGCCATTTTCAAAATATCACGTGGATTTGGACAACACACAGACTCGAAATATCATCTATTATTTTGATGATTTTCAAAGAATGGCTGACTTACTTGCGATTGGTACATCGTAGACTCCATAACGAGCTATCCACAGCCATGTGACAATGCGTTTTCCCCTGTAAAATTGAGTCTGAACATCGGCTACTTTCAACGTCAGGTGCCACGAAATCGTGTTTACATATTTCCCAGGTCAAAGTTTGATGTATCCTTACGCGAGACTTTTCTTTGGTCATGTCGATTCTGGTAATCTGTATAATCTATTGATCACAGCAAATAATCCTTTTTCTGAATACTGAACGGGACTACAGCAGAAAATGTTCGCAGTACGACACATTACATGTGTTTTGTGATATCAATTGGTAGCGGTCATCCTCGGAATATTTCCTTCGGTTGTGAAGACCATATTTTGCGACTATGAGATTCGGTAGCTTCGTCTCCAAATGTTTTCCCGCGAGGCACCAACAGTCCCATGTGTTATGCATGTATATCGGCATATGACGGAGGTAATCCCAGAAAAATGTACATAATCGAAGACATATTAGTTCATAGACAAAGAATTGTTGTAGATCGGGGAATGACAAACACTGAAAACCATGTTTCCAGACGATAACTGACATATCGCTCACCACGTGAGTTTGTATTCGCTCCGGTGAGAAAGACGTTGAAATCCGTGCACAGGGTTTTGAGTTAAATGTGAAGAGCAATACTCACTAGCTGCTCAAGTCCAGTCTCGGCCAGTGATCGCTTGGAACGTCGAGCACATGTACTGGGCGGATTATTAACCCTCTTTCGACCCTTCTTGCACATTGGGAGTTCATTTTCACAAATAGGATAATATAATATTATATTTGTTCAGGTACGTACACGTAATTTAGGCGTTTTGTATATTGAAACCCCGTCTCTATCAACACTGATCAAGTATCTATGAGTACCTATTCCATAAGTTCGTGGTTAAATACATTTCGATAACAAAATGAAACTGTATGTAGATGTATATCTATATGTATGTCAAGAAATTCAAATTATATATATATTTCTCTAAATCAAGAAATTTAATTGATTGTAATATTCCAATGATCAATTCAAGGCAATGTGATTGGTATCAGCAACAGAATAGAGTGCCATCTGACAAATCCATCATCTCATATTTTTCTGACTCCAGATGACTCCCGATGTTGCTGACAACTCCACACCACTTTCCTGACAGCTCAGCCAGAAGACAATACAACCAGAAGCTCCATAAATCCTGGTCCAAGTCTCAATCAGAAGACAGGCAATATCAGCTCCACACCACTTGACTGATCCCCCAATGACAGGCACCCAGGAGCAATCACTCAGTTGGCCAACAATATGGATGTCAAAACATAACAACAACTTTAAAGTTTGCACCAATATATACCTGTATATTAAAACAATATATATATAAATTCAAATTAAGTGCATGTTGGCCATGTTGAATCTGTAATTCTGAAACACCTGTATAGAATTGCACACCACCATTTTGGGTAATGTAATGTCACTATAAGACAATTGCATATCTTATACAACAGCAATTTGGGGATTCAATGGCCAATTAATAATATTTTCATATTATATATTTCAATGGATAAAGTGGTCAACACATTGTATGTATTAAAAGTTTGTTATTGATACACATGTGTAGGTCAGAAATACATTATGAAGATTTGAATGGCAGTGTATCAAGTGGCCATGTGCAATATTGCTTGCCAATTATCATAAATTCATATTTTTTTTGATTGGTATTATATTTGATTTATTTTGTTCTTGTTTACCTTCCATGTACAAACTTTGTAAGATAAACATATGGATAAGAAGTATACTACCAAATACACTATTTATTCATGACATTTCTTGTCTGGTATGTTTGATATCATACCTGTGATCCATGTATGTCAAAAGATGAAGTGCTCCAATTCATAACTCATGAATTGTACTAATAAAATGCTACCACTGTGTGAATTTCACATCAATTATGTTGACACAACCCATGTGCAATAATGATACTTTAATGTCAAATGTAATCATGATGACAATGAATCAAAAGCCTGGTGATATTTACATTTACATGTTATTGGGATCAGGATGTATTCTGTATCTAGCTTGGGGTTTGTGTTCTTTGTATGCATAGACACAAGCATTATGCACAATAGGGTCAGTGAATACATACATGTACTGTTAGTTATTTGATGAAAACAGGGTGTTATGAATTATGCCAAATGCAAGAAGATGTCACTTTCCCAGAAGTTTTAAACTTATAACTGTCACTTTGGAAATACGGGTAATTATCTGCATTGATCAGGTGAATAGAGTAGTGTCATGGCACAATGCACACAGAAGCCCTAGTATTTAACAGTCTACATGTAAAAGCCAGTGTGAATTGTGAACAGTGGAGCATATGATATTGAAGTCTCCCTCTCACTGTGGCATTGTCTTGAAGGGTTAAAAAATAGTGCCTGTACTGGCCACCTGGGAAAAATGTTTAGTTGTTAATAAATGTCTGAAATTCAAAAATCATTTATGATGCAATGGATTTGAATTTCAAAAAAATATTTCTCGGCTCATAAACTAGCATATGTAGTAATGCTCAGAAAAATACTTGGAACATTCGTAATCGACTTTTTCCACAAGAACGGATGTCCGGAAATTTTGGTAGTCAATTTCACCAATTTTAACATAAGATGCATAATAACTGCGCCGAAAATGCTTTAAATTAGTTATTAACATGATAATATAACATTTATGTGAAATATGTGTTCATTTCTTCAAGAAAAACCATTTTCAAAAATATTCAGTGCGCATCACTGACTAAAATATGGCGAGGGTAACAACCCCTTAAGGCGAGTTGACATTAGAGAGTGAAGTTGCAAATTGTATAGAAGTGGATTGATATTAAACTAGAGAGGTACATCGCAGAATATTGCCAAAAGAAGAGACTAAATTGTATTATCGGACTTATTATACTTCGGACTATTTGTTGTGGGATCACGTGTGAGAGAGTGAGAGAGTGATCATCATCGAACTTATCATCTAATAAACCTCGGATTATTGTGTTCTACGTCGGACTTCTCGTTTTGTGTGAAACGCACAACATACATCGTACTATTCGATCAAGTCGGCATAATAGCTGCCGGTAGAGACGCTATTCCGCCACATTGGCATAAATTATACCGTGTTGAGATGATCGGCGTCTGCGAAGTCAGAATCGTTTATTTCAAGGAGTCGGGAATATCACTATGCACTCCATGTCCAAGGCCAGTATTAGCATATTCCTGTAGAACAAGATGTGAATGTCAATCGAGCAATCAGATATACCAGGTGAAACAATAAGCTAAAACGGGCAACAAATGTCCAATATTCCAGGACACTGTGCATATCACAAAAAATTGGTGATATTGATGTTATTCGAAAATAAATATGAAATCAGGTTATTGGTGTATAATTGAACATTCCAGAGAAATTTGTTATTTATAACAAGGATCTTGTTTATGGCTATATCTCGCAGGTTATTTAAGATGGGAATGGTTGTCGGATTACGACTAATAAGTGAACATCATTACAAAATGAACAAATATTTGTGGTTTGTGTTCTGTGGTTTATATCTGCCACATTTTCGAGTTTTGCTCTGAGTAGAGCCTTTAATAAGACGAAAGTGTAAAATGCAACACTTTCTGAAACGTCAAATATGTCATTTCCAATGCATGTAAAACATATCAGACACATCGGAAATAGTTAGCCACACGACCAAAACTGAAAAAAAAAATGCATCTGAAACATTAAATGCCACGAAAACGACTCATCAGAATAATTCATACGGGTTAAAATGGTCTGTATTTTGTAATTTCTTGGTTGGTTTATGCACCGGAATAAAACGGAATAAAATTATGACCGATAGAAACCACCGTACTTCTATTAAATCACCTATTTCACTGACGCACACACCTACCTCTTGACCTATTAAGCTTGACTGCAAGGCCTTGCCTACAACAACCCCACGTATTGTGTCAAAATGAAAGGAGCACACAACACACATACGCATACAGTGATTAAAGTTGGGCTTGTGTCCAAATTTCCTCACTCGCAGGATTGATGTCCGCTGTATTTGACTATAGAGTTTTTTTATTCTCTAAAGCAAGACACGACATAGAACCATTGTTGACTTCAAGTGTTGGTGTATGGGTTTATTCTACATAACAACTTCGTGATGGTATGGGAAAGGGTCCAGTTTGGCGAGAATGCTGATAATCTACTGAACTATTGAATTCATCTGCGGTTATATCCTATGGACATCTACTCTTACACTGTGAGTACTCTTGTTGTTGTTATTACCATCGTTCATTGTTGGTATCGTTTGTATATATTGAAGGATATACGTTTGAGTATGAACCATAAAAACGAATCCATTAACAATATCTACAGTATACACAACAATGTAACCTTGACGCACCTGACACCGTATGCTACTTCAAACTTCTTTGTTTTACTAAAAGAGGATAAGAACATATCTATGGGTCTGAAACAGGAAAAAAATCCGGAGTATGGATCGTTCCAATGGTATATATATATTTTTTCACAACTTGAATATTATATGCATGTTCGCTCCTCTCTAATGATTTCTCAATCATTCATGTGGGCATAAATGTGTTTTTTTTTTCAATATTTTATTTGTATTTAATTTTTATATGAGTATTCAATTTTTTTGGTGATAATTTAATATTTGGACGTAAAAATGTACATGCAGATTTACAATACATTTACATCCGCATGTACTGTTATCATTTCGTGATTGTTTTTGTATATGCACATTTACTTTATCAGAGAATCCTGTCCTCGCTGTTCTTGTCGTCACATATGTTGTCAGGCGTCTTGTGTGTAACCACTCATTCAGAAAATTTGACGTGGACTACAAACACATAGAACATCATTATTTCGAATGCAATTAATACTGCTCAATGTTCGTCATTCAGTGTGACGTTCTCTGACATTCAGTTCAAGAGAACTTTAAAGCTATAATCACTTTTAGAATTGACAAATTTATTCATTCTGCGGTAGCTTCATTTTGTCTATAGAATGAGGAATCGTACAAATTTGGGTCTAAAAATGTGTATTACGTGCCTAATTTGAGTTGCCAAATCAAGATTCAAACTCGGGCCAGTCAATCTCGCATCAATTGTTTCCTCAAAGCGGCCCGCCTTGCGGGCGAGTTCTACACACATTCTCATGACGTCATTGGCATTTGTCTAGATACTGTGGCAACCGGCAATGTAGGCAGGCCGATCATTCTCTATCCACTGTTTCCATGCACGATTAACGGCAATTATCTGTTGTCGTACTGTGCATATTTCCTATATATTTCCGACTATCTCGAGGTGTACTTTCAAGTTTGCATGACAAACAAGAATGCTAAATTTGGCTGATTTTAAAATTTATTCCGACTTTAAAAGCTTGCAAGAACTATGCTCCAGGGAGTGATATATAATTTGACATGAAGATATTCAGCATGAGTGTAACACTGAGAGCATATGTATTCTAGAGTCAAAATAAAATCAGTGACCCATAAAAAGCAATAGATTTCAAAGAAAGGGCGCCCAACTTTTTGCGTACCAACGATATATATCGTCGTAAGCATTCACTTCAAGGAGAAGGATAAGATGTCAATGAAAGATAAGATGTCACGCTTCGTGATTTCATATGCTACAATCTCAGTATGCTTATAGAAACAGGTTAGGGCATTGTACTTATAGTTTTCTTCAAACGAGGCCTTGCTTTGAATATGTTGTGTATAAAAAATATACAAAGTAGTAGTTAGTAGTAGTAGTTTATTTTGTGAACTCATGATACACATATATACAAAATTATCACATGTTAATTACGTACACTAAATGAAGACACGAGGACCCGTAGAACCCGAAGATTGTCTTACTACGGGCCCTATGGTTGCTGACAGGACGCAGGTGAGAAACAACACGAGCATCAACGATGACAAAGTTAGATCAATTCTATCCAGTGAAAATGGCGAGCTTGGGGTAGACCGAGACTGAGTCGACAATGAATACGATGCAAGTGGTGTGGTGAAATAAATATTCCCGAAAATGAATAGGAACAAGAAGTAAGACATCGAAAACAATAAAATTTAATTATGTATTGCAACTTTGACAATATAGATTTGAGCATGAGACATGCGATCTATACTGATCGAGGTATGAACATTTAGAGGAATGTTTAAATTGATTTCTGGATAAGCGGTGTGGATCGATGTGTGGTAATTGCGAAGACAATGTATTTTTGCATTTTGGTGTGAAAAACATTTGGGATTGCCTTGTTATGTGGTTGTTTTGAATTTGGTGGTTGAATTTAAATAACCCGTCGAATGATATGGGCAAGCGACTGTGAAAAAAATCAAACATGAAGAGGCTAGCATTATACTCATATAGGTATCTGACTTTCAATATTTCAGATTGTTTGAATAGTGGATCAGTGTGACTATTGTATGGGGCAGAATTAATTAAGCGTATGGCACGTTTTTGAAGAGTGTTAGCTCGACATAGAACTGATTTTTAAGCGTTTCCCCAGGCAGTGATGCCATAAGATAAATGAGGATGGAAGAAAGCGAAATAATCCTTAGTGAATCTTTAGATAAGAACTTACTGGCCTGTTTCATTGCAAAAATATCGCGGGACAATTTGACGTTGACACTATCTAGATGATATTTCCAGTTTAAGTGTTCGTCAAGGCACAGACCTAGAAATTTAGTTGTTTTTTCTTCGCATCCTTCACCAATCCTGCATAGTTCTGTACCGTTTATTGATATTGACTCATGTTGAAAGTTTACATGCTTATTTTTGGGTCTGATTACCATATATTTTGTTTTCTGTGCATTCAAAGACAATTTGTTGGCGCAGAACCAGGTGAATAAGTTATTGGCATGTTTATTTGCATCATTGTACAATTTATTTATGTCGCCCGATTTTGTTAGTAATGTTGTGTCGTCAGCAAAAGATAATATACTTGCATCGGTTGCTTTGTTAATGTCGTTTACATAGATTAAATATAAAAGAGGCCCGAGAATGGAACCTTGTGGAACACCACATTTAATACCGTACATTTCAGATTTATTTCCATCGAATTCAAGGCCCAAGTATCATACACTGCGCCTTCCTCTATATTCAATAAGGATTAAAAAGGTGCGAGACGGATTAAATGGTATGTTTTAAGTGGACGAATAGTATTAAGGAGCAGTGTACGGTACTTGGGCCGAATTCAACATATTGTTGTCTGTCAGTCAAATAATTTTCAAACCACTTATATGCAAGTCCACTGATCCCATATGTATTGAGTTTTTTCAGCAGAATATGATGGTCAATTACGTCAAATGCTTTAGAAAGATCACATAAAACAGCTAATGTTAATTGAGAAGGCGAGTTATTAGCTGATTCAAAACAATGGTTTAGTAAATGGATTATGGGATGTATGGTTGAATGTTTTGAGCGAAATCCATATTGATGTTTGTAGAATAGTGAATGTGCATTAAGGAACTTAACAACTTTGTCATACATTATCTTCTCAAGTAATTTGGAAAAAGCTAGGAGTAGGCTGATGGGGCGGTAGTTTTTCAATAAACTGGGATCCGATGATTTATAGATAGGGATTACTTTTGCGGTCTTCATCTCAGTTGGCACAATGCCAGTTTCTAGTGATTTATTGATAATATGTGTTAACGGAGAGAGTACATTTTGTATAGAGGTAATGAGAAGTTTGGTGGATACTTCATCATTACCAGAGCTGTTTTTGGGCTTTAATTTCATTGCTGATTCTTTAACAATTTCAGACGTAACGGGTTCAATGAAGATACTATTTACGATAGGGTCAGGCATATAATCTTGAAACTTTTTGGAGACATTCGGTATAGATTTACTTGTTTTTAATCCAAATGTAGAGAAGTATTTATTAAAACTAATACTAATTATGCATTTGTCATTCACAGGTATTCCGTTGATTTCAAAATCGGAGGGGAATGGTTTAGTGTTATTTGGTTTTCCAACTGCTTGGTTTGAAATCAACCAGGACTTTATCAAATTGTTTTTATTTTCTTCAAAAGCTGCTTGGTAATAATTAATCTTGCATTGTCTTGCATTACCTAGTGGCTTTTGTACAGTGATGTATATATGCCACAATCTCGAATTTTCCTCTGAGCAGAGTCTTTATAATAAGATAAAACTATAAAAAACAGCACTTTCTGAAACGTCAGAAATATTTCATTTCCAATGCATGTAAAACATTTAAGATACATCAGAAATAGCTTGAGACACGTCTGAAACATTTGAAATTTTTGCATCTAAAACATTAGATGCATCATAAGACATATGGAAGTATTTTATAGGTGTTAAAATGAACTGTACTTTGGATGCATTTAGATGCATCATAAGATGCATCGAACTATTTTATGCGTGTTAAAATGGACTGCATTTTGTAATTTCTTCTTTGGGCTTATGCATGGAATAAAACCTCAAAATCATGACAAATGGAAACCACCATACTACTGTGTATTTTGCTGAAATACACACCAACCCCCAGACCTAACTAGCTTGACTGTAAGGTCTTTGCCCACAGCGACCCCACGTATTAATTCAGAATGAATAAAGCACACAACAAAAAGGAATAGAAAGCGAACAAATCCTGGCTTGTGTCCAACTTCCTTCACTCACAGGATTGATGTCGTTTGTAGATGACTATATAATTTTTTTTCTCTCTCAAGCAAGAGACGAGAGAGAACCATTGCCGAATTTATATATTGGTGTGTGTTTCCATTGTATAAAACATCTTTGTGTATAACGATAAATGGGTGAAGAAATGAGCCCAAATTGACCCTGACAAATGGTGACTTGGCGTGAATGGTGACTTGACGAGATGAACACTTGGAACAATCTACGGAAATCTTGAATTCATCTGCAGTTATACCCCAGGGATATCTACACTTATATTGTGAGTACTCTTGGTTGTTTTGCTGTTAGCATCATTCGTTGTTGGTATCGTTCGTATACATTGAAGAATGTATGTTTGAGTAAAAACCATACAAACGATTCTGCGAAACATCTCTTCACGCATACACAACAATGTCACCATGACGCACTTGACACAAAATGCTATTTCAAACTTCTTTGTTTTGCAAAAAAAGAGAACGATAACATATTTGTGGGTCTGGAACAAGAACAACACGAAGTTGTGATTATCCCTACGGCATAGTTGGTAATTTTTCACTATTTGTATAAGCATATGCATGTTCAATCATCTATTATGTGTGTTCATCGATCATCTACTGAGTGTTCATTGAGTGTTCATTGATGTGCATATAACATTAAATCAGACATTTAATTATGTGTATTTTATTATTTTAATTGTATTTATTTTATTCATTCTATATGAGTGTTCAATATTTATATATTGATTGAATATTTGTACATGCACATTTACATAAATATTTACATACTGTAATTACACTTATTTTCGGGAAAGCTTCATGTTCACAAATTTCACGAGAAGCCTCCAGTCACGAATATTAAGGTTGCGAATATAAGTCTCTGTGAAACCGTTGCTGAAAAGCTAGCTATGATATACATGTATGCCTTTTTATTGGTTTCAGCAGAATTACTAGACAATTGCAATTATAGTGCCTTTGTCTAATCGTCCTGCTAGAACCAACACACATCATTCCATGGAAGTATTCAATACTAGTATTGAAACGAGTGATATCTGTTTCTGATCGTACTATAATTTGTTATCAATAATTAAATATTTGCTTTCGCTTTCATACTGTTACACAGATTATGACAGATGTTACAAGACATGGACTCAGAATGATATGAATTCATGCTAATGCATTATTCCAAAGATACTAACACCAATCAACAATAGTTCAAGTCTGTATGAGCGTAGGACCGAGTTAGTTCGCTTCTGGCCAAACTTGAAATATATGGTCTAACAGCTCCAGCCCTAAACTCATGAGCAGTAATCTGTCTGGTACACAACAATGTGTCAAGAATTGGTCCCCCTACAAGCTCGTGACTGGATATAGTAAATGGGCTCCATTATGGCGCCATTATTTTTCAACATCTTCTTAAACGATTTTCTATGTAACCTTCCAAACTGTCACTTGTGTAACTACGCGGACGACAATACTAAAAGTGCTTTTGATAGCAATTTAGGTGCTCTCAAGAGCAAACTTCAGCACGTTGCTGAAAACGGCATAGGCTGTTTTCACCGAAATGCAACGGTTGAAAAATCCGTTGATTTTGTTTCTGGCCCCCTCCAGGCAGGAAAGCATATCTGAGTCTCTACATATAAGATGGGCTGATTTAACTAGTAACCCTTGTGTAAATGTCCTGGGTATTGATGTTGATGAAAATCACACTTTTGATCTCCACATAGATAAAAGGATGTGAATAAAAGGATATAAATAAATATCCTTCGGAGTTTATCCTGTCTACTTGTTGTTGACATCAAACTTACTATTTTCAAAGCTTCTATAGCCTCTAATTTTAGCCAATGTCCCATCGTATGACATGTTTTCATTTTTCACAGTTAATACACATAGAATGGAACGTGTGAAGGAATGGACAATTTGATTTGTTTTTGATGATCATGTTAGTAGTTACGGTGCATTTTTGAAGAATGCTGACATTACAACCTTAAACATGTCTTGAATAAAGCTTATAGCAGCTGAAATATATACATTCATACATGAAATGAGTACTCCATACTTAGGTGAAATGCTTAAAACTCAAACCTCCTTATGCTCCCTAAGGTTCGATCTGTTAAATTCGGTAAATTGTCCATACATTTTGAGAGGGTTCATATGTGGAACCACCTGCCTAATGACTTCTGGCAAAGCTTAGACTTCAGTGTGTTTAACGACTGCTCAAAACCAGGCAAGGATGTCACAGTGTCATATGTACAAGTAGAAGTATACATGTATAACTGTAAAGTCATGATTTGTAGTGTATTTAGCCACACTTAAGGTACGCTAGCCACCAATAGTTTAAGTTCAACATGTGTGGAATATCAGGACTTGAGTTTAATGAGCCCAAGGTCCGACTCTAGACTCGATTTAAATTCCGTATCACACTTTGGTCAACTGTTACAGACGCCCCCAGACATTTGGCAGCACCTGAGACAAGTCTGCGTGGAGACTGGGCAAGAATCACCCAGGATATTTGTCTGGATCTCCTCAGGAGCTTGTCGTGCAGTACCCAGGCCTTGTTAGGAATCCAAAGATTGACGTATGTCATTATTGTATTACATGTGTGTACTTCTCGGGTTTATTCATCATTAACGAGTTTGTCATCATCGAGGATCTCACACGGCGTGGACTCTGCACAGCAAGGTCCTGGCAAGATTCAGACAGGATCCAGAAAAGTCTCCTGGATAGTTCTTGCCCATTTTTTCATGCAGACTTGTTTTAAGAGCTGCCAGGATGACTGGATATAATATAGATGAGGTTCAGATCTAGATTTTGAGCTGAGTCCTGGTGTCGCTCACATGTTGAACCTAAACTTTTAGTGGGTAGTGCATTATTGTAATATGTCAAACTACAGCTAATGGTTCTCAAACAGATCGTCAGTAAAGTTCACATCATCACTTCATTCCATTTTACATCTGTTTTCATTTGTATGCATGTATACTGTATGGTGTGAATATTATAAGCAAAATAGATCTAACACTCAGCTGATGTGTTTAATATATATGTTTGTGTACACGACCTTAATTAAAAGTTGAGTTGATTTGAATTAAAGAAACGATATTGTGAAGAATATCGTTCACGGCCGATATTAAGCCGGTTTAACTGGGTCGTCGTGTGATTCAATAAGCCGGCAGTTTCAATTTAACTGTTTATTGCGGTGATAAAGTCAATGATGCAATCACTCACAATCAGGGCCGCACTCTCACCTACGTCGGGTGATATCCCAGTCGAATATATTTCTATTATAGTCCTTTGTATATCTTGCACATATATCCAATGGTTTATATATCACTAGTATTCAGTTCGTATATCAATATCGACAGTCTTTACAGGAGGTTTAGTTTACACGTCCTGTCACTGGGATTTCCACTACTCTTCTGCACAGAAGACTGGGGCCGAGGGACCATGTGGCTGTGTAATTTCCCGCCAAGTGTAAGCGGTGTTGTGATAGGTTGAATGTGTGGTGCAATGCGCTGATGTCACCGGGAAAGTGGGTTTCCCCGGCTCGTGTCAATACTTGTAATGCCTGTATCTGTGCACGTGATGTATGGAGTATGTGTGTCAAGTTCTATGTTTAGAAGTCAGTGCATGTGAAGGTCAAGGTCGAGTAAACGGGGCCGAGTGTACCGAGCTAGCGGGGCCGCAGGTGCGTGGTTTGACCTGTGTATGTAACCATGACTACATGGAGTTTATGCTTGTGATCGTATAGTGTGTACTTGTCCTGTATGTAAGTCATGTAGAATGAATGTTTGTTGTGGAAATGTGTAGTGCGCGGGAGGGACGGGAGTAACAGTCGCTAAAATTACTACATAACACCCCTTCATTAATCCTACGCCCTCGGGATTACCCTCCCCGGACCCTACCGTCGCCAAAAACTAAACAATAAAAAGCTAAAAAGTCCTAAAGGTCAAACCCAAAAACACACACACACACACGCCGCGCGAAATGCGAAAACACTGCATACAATAAAAATTCCTAACTGTCAAAATAAACGTCAGCAGTCAGTCCGTCAGCCGTCTCTACGATGATACATATACAAATACATTCATAACAATGACTGATGAAGAATGGAATGTAAGATATGGAATGATAAACAAAACTCCTCGACGTTTCAAAGCGAAACGGAACTATAACTTTAAGAGTCTATTAAACTGAAATAAAATGAAGATTAAACTTAACTAAATCACATGTATAAAAACGAAATGCCATGACTAGGATATTAAATGTATATGTACAGTTATTTACAACATAGAAATTTACCGTGACCAGGATTTGTTTGGTCATTACCGGACGGGGCCGCGTTCAAGGGGCCGAACAGTTCAGGGACGAAATTTCACTTGCCCTCCCGTTCGCGCCTGCTGGCGGGAGGAGGCGGGGCCGCTGGCGATGCCTGCCGCATCAGCTGTAGCTGCTCGTCCGGGGGCAGTCTGGGCAGGATGGACACGATCGTGGCCAACAACTCCCCCGGGATGGTCGGTGTGGTCGGGGTCGTCGGAGCTTGTGCCTCCGATGGCGTCGGGGTCGAAGTCGCTCGAAGCCGAGTGATTTCCTGTTGTTGGTGGGCGACTTGATCCTCCAACTGAGTCACACGGACTCGAAGCCGTAAATTCTCTTCGGACAGGGCGTCCGGGAACGTGGGCTGGTGGCGCTCATGCAGAGCCCCCATCCCAAAGCCGACAGACAGGCCGTTGTACTCTGCCTGCCTGATGTGGTGATCCAGGGCCGACAGGTACTCCCGACGAATTAGTCGCAAGTACTGGTGCGCTAAATCATCAGCGCGGGCGAGTGACAGGGTCGGAAGGTGCTCCTCCGGTTCTGACGGCAGGAGCAAGGGGTCGGCGTTATGGGCGGCCTGTTCGAGACGGGCCGTCCAAAAGTCCTCGTGAAACCCGAGGTAGTTCGGGAGCCGCTGGGCGTCCTCATCTCGCAGGAAGTCCGTGAGGTCGGGGTTCTGGCCGGGTAGCGCCTGCAGGCCGGGAAGCGAACGAGTCGCCAGACGTCTGCCGTGTTGCCGCAGAAACTGAAAGTCGGCCGCGAACTCGCCGGACCCATGAAAGGGTAGACGCTCGTCGAGGTCCCTGTGGAGCGACTCAAGCTGCTCCGGGTCATCCACTTGGAGTCGGGGCCGGTCTCTATCGGTGCCGCGTGTCGGGACGGAGCACAGAGGTTCCACTTCCTCCGTGAGGTACGGCGGGAGCGGGACGGGTTCCACCATCCGCCGTGAAGGCTCTGGTGAGGATTCCGGGGTCGAGAACTGTGTCGGGGTCGCACGTGCAGGAGATCCGGGTGCAATCTCCCTGAGTGGAGGCGGCCGATCCTCAGCTGGACTCTTCGGCTCGGGAGTCTCCTTGCCGGTTGATGACGATACCGGTGTGGTATTCAGGGGTCGACTTGGGAGTGGCGGATACTCCTCAGGTGGAGGGACCAATCCCTCACGGACTCGGTAGTCTGTGACGTTAGAGGCCGTGGGTCGTTCCACAACCATCCGCCGGGGTATAATATCCGACGGCCGAGCTCTAGACGGGGTCGAAGATGTCACTGTGGTGACCGGTCGAGTTGTCGCTGGCGACGCCACTGTCGCGAACGAAGCCGTCGTGACGACTGCCGAGGCCGGAACACCGGTGGTCGTTGTCGGGACCTCCTCCGCCGTGCTCACCGATGTTGTCTGGTAATTTATGGGCCGAACGAAGAAGATCGTACTGGGTCGTCGAATTCGAACCCGCGTGTTCATGGTCTCGATGTCACTGACCATGCGGGTAAGCCGAATCTCGTCTGCCGGGGTCGAAGCACGATTGTACTCTAGTCGACGGAGTACCTGTTGCACTTCTGGGGCCGAGTTGGGCGGATACTGCTCAAAGAGCTCTGGCGCCATGTGCCAGATGCCGAACGTCAGGACGGTGTTGACATCCCTCCTGAAGATCGGGATGTTGGCCGGAACTCTTGGGGGTCGATAATTCGGGTTCGGCTGCATGTCGACTCTGCAGCGTAGCGCGAACCTGACGAGCATGGGGCCGGATGCCGATAGTCGTCCCTCCTGATAGAACGGGAACGACGTCACGTGTTGCGGGGTCGCTTGGGACAGATGCCGGAACATCTCCTCCTGGGCCAATGTCCGGAAGTTGTCGCGGGCCGGGCACACGAAGTAGCGCAGGAACGGAAAATGGTACGCTAGTACGTGCGCGTCGAGACTCTGGGCCGTCCGGAAAGGTCCGCGTCGTGGCACGGAGGACCACTGTCGCTCTCCTGCTCCTTCCTCTTCACCGATGCAGAAGGGGCACTCGTAGCGACCGTCTCCACGCTGTAGCGGAGCCAACGTGAGGAGGTTTCCCTCCGACAGGGTCGACTGCTCATCGAAATTGTGGATATGGCCGTATCCAGCGCTTCGATTTCGCTTGCTGAGTGGAACCTTGTTCCAGTCTATGGGCCGAGTTCCGTAAGGTGTCACGGGAGGTGGCACCAGTTCCATCAATTCCGCCACTTGCCGACGGAAAGTCGAGGTCGGGGCCGTAATAGCAGATCCGCCACTAGAACGCGACGAACTGCTGGAGGTCGATCGGGCTCCCGCTCCATGTTTCTTCTTGAAAGAAGTATAAGTTCTCTTGTTTGGAGAACGGGAGGCCGCAGGTCGTGCTTCCGCTGAACCAGAAGCGGGTGAAGTCGGGGCCGGAGCGATCGGGGCGATCACCTGATTTGCTGGGTCGGGTTGGCGGCTCGCTGTGGCGACTCGTTGAGCCTCTTGGGCCGCTTGTCGTGCTTCAATCGCACGCTGGACGATACTTCCGCCCTCCTCGAGTCGGCGGAAGCGTTCGGGGTCAATGTTGAAGATATCGTCCGGAGTCGGGCTCGGTGTATGGCGCTCTCCTCGTTGCGCCAGCTTGTTCCGGGCCGTTTTGGGTCGCGCTCCCTTCTCCGATCCACTTGCCGTGTCACTGAGCGTGACTGGATCGCGCTGCTCAGGCTGCGAGTCGGGGCCGGACGACACTCCATTGTCGGGGACGATTATGGGATGATCCGATTCATCCCCGGTGTCAACTACTTGGACGGTGATGTTATCGCCGTCCAACTTGACTGTGCGGGGCCGATTATCACCTGGGTCGCCATTTTCCCGGTCGTCTCCGGGTTTGTCAGCCATGCTGACGGGCCGAAATCAAGCCGAAGTACTTCCCAAGTACTGACTAGGCTGGTTGTAACAAAGTCTGGATTTCTTCAAAACCAGCCTAGTTCAAATGCCGATAATCCAAGCCGAATTAACTCCAAAGTCTTGTGACCAGGATTTCAATAATATCACAGTTTATAGGCCGATAATTATTGTTGATTATCACAGTCTTTAGAACAATAGTCTGTATCTCAATAGCCGAAACTTCAAGTCCGTCTTTCTCCTTCAAAGTCTCAGGCACAAGTGACCTGATTGCCGCTAATCTTCAATGCCGTACACAAAGATGCTGACAGCATCTCGATTCTTAGAACTGGGCCGGGGGGCGCTCTCTATCTGTATAGAAAACGTCTTTACGCTATGTATCATTGTTCCAAGCGTACACACAGCAAGGCGGGGCCGTCGTCAAGGAAACGCGGAGCGATCCTTCTCTGACCTCTTGGGTCAGTCCATTACGACAGTAGGGGTGTCCTCACACTGTCCAGATTTCCGTATGTCCATCTGCCGTCCCCTGGATAACTCGTTCCGAATCATTGTCTATTTATACTAGTCGACTGTTCGAATTACTGGGCTCTTTTTGCCCGACGACTCACTATTGTTTTTATCAGGGGCGACTTCATGTAGGTGCTGTAAACAGCTAAAATGTTTATTAGCGCTCGTGCGTGCCTTGTGAACTAATCAGTCTATCGTTCCTTCTCCCACAAATTAGCGCACAATAAACTACGGGGTCGAATTGCTGTTTCACAGACGACACACAGTTATTAAAGGCTGAGATATGAATATCAATCACTCACAGGGGCGGACATCGTTCCATTCATTTTCAGCCAGTTCACAGGACGACGGGGCCGCAAGTATTGTAGGGGTCGAAATTGCAATGATCTGGGTCGGTCACACCGCGGCGCTTTGAATATTTTGGGTGATGAATTTGATGACAGGCCGCATCTTGGCATGATAGCTATGTAGTGACTGGTTCACGTACCACTGGGCCGTTCCTCCGAATATTACATGGAGTGAGTAGAGGCTCTGTCGACGCATACTCCAGAACGAATCACACTATCACCTCTTCGACAACTAAGTGGCCTTACTCACGGTGTGACTGGTTATTATCCTCTTCGGCTGGCACATGGATGGAAGCTTTACATGATAATCTTAGTCATTGCGTAACATACGTCTTGATCAATGGTACATGTTATACGGGGTCGAAACACATATCATAATGCAACCAATTTTTCACCAGCATCATAATTATAATATCATATCTAGTGTGTATATAACGAGTTTGCCTCACTGACATCTTGTACATATTAGATGCATATATTGTTATGGTAATATAATATATTATTATGGGGAAAGACATGATATCATAGTCCATTAGACATGCATAATTCATCATCAATGATATCAATCAGATAACAAGGCCGGGGTTATCTATATCGGGCCGGTCTGCGTGCATTACGTCTGGGTCGATTTGGTCGTGCAGGCGGGGGCGTAGCCTCGCTTGTCTCGGGGTCGGAAGATACCACAGGCTTTTGTCTGCGTGTCTTGCGTGCCGGTCTTGGAGTGTCGGAACTTGATCTGTGTGATCTTTTCCGTTGTCGATGTCGACTTGAGCCGGATGAGGTCGGAGATCGCGATTGACGATCCGGGGTCGTTTGCGAATCAGACTCTGCTGTTTGGTCTGAATCAGTATGCCGATCTTGGACTGTTACCTCCCAAGGGTAATAGAACTCCTTGAGAAGTCCCATGGGGTCGGGTGACTGTTCTGGGTCGGACTTGCTTGACGACGACGTGGGTCGTACAGGGTCGGAGTAGATGTGGGCCGCTTGGTTGTCACCTTCGTATGGCTTGAGCACATCCAGATGAACAACACGAGTGTTCCGAGGGTTGGAAACCAGGGCGATACGGTAATCAACCTCGGTTACACGGTCGATGATCCTCCAGGGACCAGTCCAGGGCCGAGCGAACTTATTATTCTGCGTGAGTGGCAGCTAATAATACCGGACCAGTTCGCCTGGTTGAAACTGGGGTCGTGGTTTCGCGTGGGCGTCATAACCCATCTTTTGCCGAATTGCCGCTTTCTCGAGATGGTCTTGGGCGAAACCGTGGGCCGTCCTGATGGCTTGCCGCAAATACTCCACATACTCCGGACCACACGGAGGTAGAGGCTCAGGGTCGTAGGTCGGAAACATGAGGTCGACTGGCAAGTTACACTCGTGTCCATACACCATCAGATGCGGGGTGCATCCCGTGGACGAGTGTACCGAGGTTCGATAGGCCATTAACACATATGGCAGGTGCAAGTCCCAATCGTTTGCACGATCGCTGACGAACGCACTCAGCATGTTGAGCAATGTCCTGTTGAATCGCTCAACTTGGCCGTCGCTCTGGGGTCGGTATGGGGTCGTACGAATCTTCTTAGCGCCCAGTAGACGCACAACATGCCGGAACAGGGACGACTCAAACTCAGTACCTTGATCGCTATGGATCGCCTTGGGGACACCGTGGTAGACTATCCACCGATTCACCAGGGTGTCGGCAACATTTTTGGCCGTATGTCGCCGTAGCGGAAAAGCGTCAGTGTACTTCGTAAAGTAGTCCGACACGACTAGTACATACCGATAGCCTCTTCCCGTGACCTTGTGGGTGTCGAGGATGTCCATCGCTATTCTGTCGAACGGCGCTCCTGTCGGTAGCTGTGTCAGGGGCGATCTTTTTGGGGCCGGTTTACCCTTGCGGGTCACACATTGCGGGCAGCGGGCACACCAGCGGGCGACGTCCAGCGCCAAGCCGGGCCAGTAGAATCGGCGCCTGACTCTCTCGATGGTACGCTGTATGCCGAGATGTCCGACAATCTTGAGGTCGTGTAGTTGGTGCAGAACTTGTGTCCTGAGTGCTACGGGGAGCACGGTTTGCACCACGGGCCGTCCAGCAGGGTCGGGTTTTATATGTCGAACCAGCACTCCGTCTTGTAGCGCCAGGAGGTTCCAGCGAGAAACAAGTGTCTTTACCTCCTCTCCTTGGCGGGCGACTTCTCGCGAGTCAGGCTTGGTGCCGGCTAGTATCCATTGCCGCACTTTTCCGACGCTGGGGTCGGCTTGCTGTGCCGCGACAATGTCCTGGGTCGAATAGTCCGAAAGCCACTTTTGTCCATCAAGTGTGGCGTCCAAAGCACGGACTCGAACAACTTGGCGTGCCGAAACTAGCTGGGGCAAGACCGGTGATGTTATCGAATCACTGTCCAGGAGGTCTGCCCTTGTCTGGGTCGGAACAACAGTTATCCGACGAACTGGAAGTTCTCCGGAACTTGTTTCTGGGTCGGTCGGAGGTGTGACGAGTCGTCCGGGACAGTCTTGGTGTTTGCAACTGTGACACCGTGACAAGCCGTCGGCGTTACCGTGTAGTTTTCCGGGTCGATGCTCTACCCGAAAGTCATACTGCTGTAGCTTGGCGAGCCACCTAGCGAGCATGCCGTCGGCGTCGCTGTAGTTTTTCAGCCACCTTAGCGAGCTATGGTCGGTCCGGAGGAGGAATTTCCTACCCCAGAGGTAGTGCCGATAGTGTTGCACCATCTCAACTACTGCCAGTAGTTCCCGATAGGTGGTGCAATAGTTCCGCTGGGTCCGGGACAGGGTTTTACTGGCGAACCCGATGGGGATCTCCTTCCCGTTAACCCTTTGTGAGAGGGCACCTCCCACAGCAAAGCCGCTTGCATCCGTATCGAGGATGAAGTAGTCCTCCGGATTCTGGGTCGGATGAGCGAGCTTGGGCGCCTTGATGAGGGCGTCGCGGAGTCGCTGGAAAGCTCGTCGCTGGGCCGGTCCCCAAGTGAAGTGGCATTCACCTCGGGTAAGCGCTACGAGAGGTTCAGCGATCTCAGCGTAGTCCTTGATGAATCGCCTGTGGTAGTTGGCGAAACCAAGGAAAGCCCTGACGTCGGTGATCTCGCACGGGGTCGGCCATTCTCTGATGGCTTTGACTTTGTTGGGGTCGACTCGGATTCCTTGGCCGCTCACTATGAACCCTAAGTACAAGATTTCCCGTTGGAACAACTCACACTTCTTGGGCTGTAGTTTCAGGCCTGCCGATCTGATTCGATCCAGGACCACTTCCAGGTTTGCAAGTGCCTGGTCGAATGTTCTGCCGTAAGCTATCACGTCGTCGAGATAGCACATACACCGGGTCCACAAGTAACCACGGAGTATGGTCTCCATAAGCCGTTCGAAAGTTGCCGGGGCGTTGCTAAGGCCGAATGGCATGACCTTAAACTGATAGAGTCCCTTCCTTGTGGCGAAGGCAGTCTTGGGTCCATCGCCGGGGTCGACTTCGACCTGCCAGTAGCCGGAGGCCAGGTCTAGGGCCGAGAAGTAGTTGGCGCCTGCCAGGGCGTCATGAGTGTCCTGAATGTTGGGCAAGGGATACGAGTCCTTGCGGGTGACGTCATTCAGGAGCCGATAGTCGACACAGAAGCGTACTTGTCCGTTCTTCTTCCGCACGAGCACTACCTGTGCGCTCCAGGGCGAATCTGACGGCTCAATACACCCCAAGCGGAGCATCTTGTCGATCTCCTCGTCGATGATGCTTTGCTGCGCTTGAGGGACGCGTCGCTGTCGTTGTCGAATCGGGGCCGAGTTGCCGGTGTCGATTCTATGCTGGACGACTTGGGTCCGTCCCAGTTGGCCGTCTGGGTGCATGAATGTGTCCTGGTATTGGTGAACCAGGTTGGCGCAACACCGATGTTGTTCCGGCGCTAGTCCGGCGCGATCCACCATTTCTTGTAGATGTGGCGGTAGGTCGCGGTAATGACTGGCGTCTACCGTGGCCGGGTCGGGCTCCTCTCCGGGTCGTGGCAGAGCTCCGACGACACTTTCGACAGGGCTTGCTATGGCGACAGGGCCGGAACGGGTGAGCGTAATGCCGGTATCTGCTGGATTGACTACCGACACCTTTACGCACTGCCGATTCAGGGTCGTAAGTGTTCTCCCCATGATGAGGTCGGTTTCCTCGGGAAAGGTCGTAAGTGGCTGGACTATCCTCGGGTGTTGTCGAACTCGAACTCGGGAAGTCGGGACCAGCTCCACTATTGCTTCGCTGCGTGCGGGGACGGTGACAGCTCGTCGCACGGCCATTCTGACAACGTTGGCCTCAATGTCTTTATGTGCAAACAGGATTTCTTTGTGTACCTGTATCGTCCCTTCACCGTAATTCACTACAGCGTGAGCTTGCCGAAAAAAGTTCATGCCGAGAATCATGTCGTCATGTATGTCAGCCACACAAAAGGTTACGACCATATGGTTGGTTCCGACCTGTATAGAGAGGTCGATCAGTCCATCGATCGGGCTTGACTGTCCGGTGACGTCACGAATAATAGCCGAAGTAGACCGCAAATGTCGCTGGTCAGCGGGGACGTGACGTAGCTGATCGCGTCGGAGCAGGGAGATCTGCGCTCCGGAGTCGAGTACAGCCTTTATCGTCTTGTTCCCGACGTGTACCGGTAACTTCCAGCATTTGTGATTGGTGGCGCTGGAGTTGTTGATGACAGCCGGAATTTCGGGGTCGTCTGGCGGTGGCCGGAAGAGTGTGTGAAGAGGCGGCAGTTTGGATTCCGGTCCACTCGGAAAAGCGTAGAATCCTCCGTCGTCGGAGATCCACTCAATCTCGGACATGCTGTCCGTTCCGGTGCCGTTGGCGGTCGGGGGTGACACCCCTTCAGGACGACGGTTTCCACGTGGTGACCGTTGTGGCAGCGGTGCGGACACCCCTTCATGAAAAGAGGCCGATTTCGGGGCCGGAGCTTGACATTTTGTACACACCCCTTCAAGGAGCTGAGGTGTGGGCTGGGCCGGCTGCGGGGTCGTTATTGGTGTCGTTACCGGTACAGTAGTCGTGACAACCGCAGATGTGGAGCGGGGAACATTGTCCTGTTGTCTGGAAGGTCCTTGCTCCTCAGCACCTTCCCCTACTGGTTTGACGACGGGGTCGGAGGTGTTGGTGGGGCCGGTTTAGTTTGGTTACCGGCTTGGTTAGGTACTGACAACACTTGAGCTGTCCTTCTGTCAGTACCGGGACCAGTAGGCCGAAATGCTAGCGGTTTCACGCCGTTGCGTACTAGCACATCCTTAAGCCGAAAGCACCGCATCCAGCGATGGCCGGGCTTCTTGCAAAAGAAGCAAACCATGGGTCGTCCGGGTTGCGGGGGTCGATCACCTTTCATCGGGGCCGTTGTTCGTAGGACAGAAAAGATAGCCGTTTCCTCGCATAGTCCATTCTCGTCACTAAGGACGCACTGGAAGGCTTCAGCCACCCACTCGCGTGAGCTGGTCGGCACTGAGTGTTCGTCGCAGCCTTGTAGGCCGGTAGTGTCACTGTCCGCGGGGTCGTAGTAGGCCGCAATTTGCTCTGGGGTTAGTGTTTCCCCCTGAGTGACTTGTCCCATGGCACAGGACAGTTCTTCATTGACAGGGTCGTCTTCCGCGTATCCGCTGGCGGAAATGTCAGCACGTCGTGTGCCTCGATGTCGATCCCTGGCTGTTCTCTGTTGACGACTCTCTACCTTGAGAACGGCCGTAAGTGCCTCACTGTAACTGTTAAAAGTGAGGGCACACAGTTTATCGGCAATGGGGTCGGGTTGGCCGTTCACGAATTGTGCAATTACAGTTCGTTGCCGTGACGTTGGCGTAACGTCATCGAACACTTGCTCCGCCAGGGCTTGGAGTCGCTCCATGTAGTGTTCCGCGTCCTCTTTTCGTTCCCGCTTGAGGAACGGGAAATCGTCCTGTTTAGACTGTCGACGGGGCTCGGGTTCCCAGCCCTCTAGAAGTTGGCGACGGAACTCTCCCCAGGGAGTCGCGACCGGGATATTTAGAGCTAGCGCTTCAGCGCGGCCGCGTAGCGTGCTCCGGAAGGTCGTCGTCTTGTTGAGGTCGGAGTAAGTAAAAGCCGCAGTGAATTGTTCGAAACTCCGAATGTATTGAGTGAGATTGCCCTCCTTGAAGGTCGCACGCCATTGAGCCATTTTAGCCGTAGCCAACGTTTGGGGCTCAGACGTGAGTCTCTGTGGCGTGGGCGTGTCAACACTCACCGCAACTGGTGTAGTCGCTGCAGTGGCCGTCGGAGTCGGAACAGCCGAAGTCGCTGGAGCCGTCGTATCTGGGTCGATCGGGGTCGCATTAGCAGGGGCGGTCGGTGCTGTCGTCGCGGAGACGGCGAGCGATGCGGCGGGTGGTGCTGTCGTGTGACTGGGGTCGTGTGGTGCTTGTGCAGCGGGGGCCGGTTGACTGTATGGAGGCGTCACCCATGGTATCCCGACTGAGGGTGGGAATACAGCCGGTGGTGGATATCGGTATACCGATCCATCTGGGCATACACCATGGTACACTAATCCGGGTTGTGCACCATGATAGCCGGTGTCAGCTATCACGCTGGGAACGCCACCATATCCAGGCGGTGGGTTCGCGTAGCCGACATGCGGTGAATAGTATCCGACAGCTACTCCATTTGGAACACTGCTTGTTGCGCCAGGGTATCCGACTGGCGGTACACCATATCCGTTGGTGTTTCCGACTGATTGTGAGATCGGAGGTCCGATCATTGGCACAACACTCTCTGCCGGAGCAGACACAACTTGATCTTGTGACGGATCGAAGCGCGGTTGTTCTCCGGTAGTCGGCGATGGTCGGTGCGTGGTCGGCGCGGAAGCGCGTGTGTCGGAAGTCGGCGTGTCGGGGTCGCAGGGTCGGCGACTTGATGTCGAGGGTGCTTGTCGGGGTCGCGCTTGTCGCATGGTGGCGCGAGATTCCGTCATCGTGTCGCTGGGTCGTTGTTGTCGTAGCGGCGTCGCGATCCGGGTAGCGGTCGTCGCCAGGATGTCTTCGGATGTCGCTCCCGTCTGGCTGGGTCGTGTGTACTCTACCACCGTAGGCTCGGTCGGCATGCGTGAGTACATTTCTGGCGCGGGGCCGTGTTGTCTCGGCGTCATGGACGGCGCCAGGGGTCGATTGGCCGAATAAGCGTTCGGCGGGGTCGATTCCGGAACATTGTCAGACTGACAAACCCACTGTCGTATCCGAGAGTTACTTGGTGGGTGCGTAACCATTGACGTGTCTATGGTTACCGGCCGAACGTTCACTGCTAATTGTTCTGGGTCGATATCACGATCTACGCTCGCTCTTTGACGTGAGCGCGTATAGTTTCTGTCGGCAAAGTCACTTTTCTGAGTCGCTCTAGCTGGCGTGGCCGAGTACGCTCTAGCGTGTGCACGCAGAATGTCACTTACTGTATGTGACGGTGCGAGTGGGTCTTCGTCTAGGAACTCCTGCACCAGGTCGGTAGGCGGCGAAAACGATCTCAGGGACGAATGGTCGCCAATGGAGTCGAAAAGGCCGGACGGTTGTTGCTCCTGCGACAGTGGAACTGTATCGCCCATGGCAACTGAGCGAGGGCCGGAAGGTCGGATTCGGATTGATCGTCACTTCATCATCCGTAGGGTCGAGTGGCTCACCGCGGGAGGCTCCCGGGGCCAGTGCCATCAATGCCGGTCAGGTCTGGGTCGATAATCCGAGACTAGCTCAGATCCTGGTCGAACGGCGCCAATGTGAAGAATATCGTTCACGGCCGATATTAAGCCGGTTTAACTGGGTCGTCGTGTGATTCAATAAGCCGGCAGTTTCAATTTAACTGTTTATTGCGGTGATAAAGTCAATGATGCAATCACTCACAATCAGGGCCGCACTCTCACCTACGTCGGGTGATATCCCAGTCGAATATATTTCTATTATAGTCCTTTGTATATCTTGCACATATATCCAATGGTTTATATATCACTAGTATTCAGTTCGTATATCAATATCGACAGTCTTTACAGGAGCTTTAGTTTATACGTCCTGTCACTGGGATTTCCACTACTCTTCTGCACAGAAGACTGGGGCCGAGGGACCATGTGGCTGTGTAATTTCCCGCCAAGTGTAAGCGGTGTTGTGATAGGTTGAATGTGTGGTGCAATGCGCTGATGTCACCGGGAAAGTGGGTTTCCCCGGCTCGTGTCAATACTTGTAATGCCTGTATCTGTGCACGTGATGTATGGAGTATGTGTGTCAAGTTCTATGTTTAGAAGTCAGTGCATGTGAAGGTCAAGGTCGAGTAAACGGGGCCGAGTGTACCGAGCTAGCGGGGCCGCAGGTGCGTGGTTTGACCTGTGTATGTAACCATGACTACATGGAGTTTATGCTTGTGATCGTATAGTGTGTACTTGTCCTGTATGTAAGTCATGTAGAATGAATGTTTGTTGTGGAAATGTGTAGTGCGCGGGAGGGACGGGAGTAACAGTCGCTAAAATTACTACAATATGAAGTCATTGGCCTGTGACTAATTCACCTCGCGCATCTCCCAGAAAATGCACGATCACAGATCATTGCTTTTCATCAATGCCGACGGACAAAAACTTTGTGGGTACTGATACAATTAAGTCCAGTCATCATCAATGATTGCAATCAATCACGGGCAAAACTGGCTTCTTGGCGGAACTACAGTAGGTAATGATCAAACACTATTTTGACATACGGCCGACCGTGACAGGCGTGAATGCGAGGGATAAATCTTCCGGAAAAAATGACGGCATGATTGTGGATTTACAATCTTTTGGGGGGTTCACATCCGTGAAAATAAAGCATCGCGACTATGAGGCAACTGAATGAGGCAACTGACAAAAATAAGTGTAAAAACATTATACATATTATATATATATACAATATACATATACATCCGCCTAATATACAAGCATTCCTAATGGCTTACGTCAGTGAGTCACCCAACCATTATATTTTCAGTGTCTCTCAGCAAGCGAGACGAATATATATTTGGAACAAATATAAGTAGTGGCTCTACCAAACCCCTGTCTCTCCCACCCCATCTCTGTATATGTGGTTCGAGAGTGGTCGATGGTGTCAATAAGAACATATTGTGAATACTCAAAATTATGATTGTATCATACATCTCAAATAATTTGATATTTGTGCAGGGTGTAATAGTACGTTGTATAGGTTATATGAGAGACAGTGTTTGTCAGTTCAGTGAAAGTAAGAAGTGATATGCATATGGGAAGTCTATAACACTCTGCTTTTAGACATATACTGTATCACCCACGTCATCATGATAAGTTGATATACATCACACACAAATGCATTGATGTGTTTCCAATCCAAGAAAAATATTTAATTTGGTTTAAACTTTAAACATAATTCTATACCCCGTTTTGTTTGGCTGGCGCTATGAAATTGGTATGGGTATATCATATTTTTCTGTCAGTCTCTGGCATAAGAAAATCCCATTTATTCACTTGCAATTATTGTTTGTCAGTCAATGTAACGTTCTTGGACATTCGCCGAATTATAGGATATGATCAAGACTAAAGGTAAAAACAAATTTGCAAGAAGCACTATGCTCCAGGGGTGTTATAGTATTTGATATATCATTACGTACAAACGATTCAGCGAGAGCGTAAGACCGAGTGCATATGTACTGTAGAGCCAAAATAAAACCACGAACAACGTCACCCACAAAAAACAAACGATTTTTTAAAAAAAAAGGAGCTTCCAGCTTTTTATACCAACGATATACAAAAAAGTCGTCTGAGTTTCACAAATTACGTCAGCAAATTTCTCTTTGGCCAATAATAACGTTTTGCAGAATGCGTCGTAAATGGCGTAAAAAGACTCGGACAAATTGGTTCTGCGATAGATCAATTAGCCAATGCGCCAGAGCCAGATGAATATATATTTGGACCAAACATCAGTAGTGACTCTGCCAAATCCCTGTCTCTCTCGTCCCCCCCCCCTTCTGTATATGTGGATCGAGAGTGATCGATGGTGTCAATAAGAGTATTAATGCAAGATTATCATTGCATCATACATCCCAAATAAGCTGATATGTGCAGGGTGTATTAGTATATTATATGGGTTATATATAATAAGTGATATTGTTTGTCAGTTCAATGAAAGTAAGAAGCTATATGCATATCATATAAGAAGCTATATGCAGTTTACTGCACTCTCCTTATAGACATGCTTTGTATTATCTGCATCATCAGGATAAATTGTTATGCATCACACAACAATGCATAGAATACAGTGTGTTCCCAATCAAAAAATAATATTTACTTTGGTTTAAACATAATTGAATACCCTGTTTTGTTTGGCTGGAGCTATGAAATTGGCATGGGTATATCATTTGACATATCATTACAAGCAAACAATTCAGCATGAGAGTAAGACAGAGTGCATATTTACTGTAGAGCCAAAATAAAACCACGAACAACGTCACCCACAAAAAGCGAACGATTTTAAAAAGTAGCTTCCAGCTTTTTTGTACCAACGATATACAATATTCGTATGCATCCATTTCAATGAGAAAGACAAGATGTCTTTCAATTTACTTCAAACACGCGATATCTCAAGATCATATCACGTCACGATGTCAAAAAAGTGCGATAGAATCACGTGCATGACTGTCACCGAAGTATATAAATAAGCCTATGCGTCAGAGGGCAATCGAGAGATGGAAATAGACATGACCTGATTAAACATTCTTTTGAACCTGTAATAAGACACTTTCTATACACCCGTGTGAAATATATATGTAGACAAGCTTTAATTCACAGGGTTATGTTCTTGTAATTGTGGTGAATAAAAACGATGAGTTAGAGGGAATTTTATGATAAGCCACATTGTGGCAATCCTGTGCGCAAAAGAGCATTGCGAGATTTACTATTTTGAACTAGATCAGAAGGCTATGGATGTAAAATACGATAAAACGTAGACCTACAAGCCATAGCAGCGTGGGGGTCTGGGGCCCGCTCAAGAGCTCCAGAAGCTGAATACCTCTGGATGTTTTGTGGTGCATTTCTGGGCCTATACTCTGTCAAAAAGAGCACCGCTAGATTGTACAATTTTGAACTAGATCGGAAGGTTAACGATTCAAATATGATAAAAAGTAGGTCTACAAACCAAAGTGGTGTAGGATCTGGGGCCAGCTCAAGGGTCCCAAGAGCTGAATATCTCTTTATGGTATGTGGTGCATACTGGGGCAATCCTGTAATTTTTAACTAGGCCAGACGCATATAATATAACGATATAAAATCTGAATAATAAGTACAAGACAGAACCTAACGTCATATGAACTTCCAAATGTCTAGAGTGTATATATATTTGTTTCGCAATTCATCTGTCCTCTTTTATCAGAACCAGTAATATAAAGCATGACGGGCGTATCTGGAGATGTATAACATCATTAGAGGGATGACCGCCATCCCTCATGTCACGATATGAAAATGGTCATAATTTTCTTAATATTTAACATACAATGACCAATAAGGTATACATTTTTATGTTTTGTTACCCGGGGAAGCCAACTAGACACTCTAATTCTATGTATATTCCCCATATGACCCACCGAACGTTTTGGAGTTAAATTCAAGGGAATGTATTTCCATCTACAATCTTATGATCTTCTCATAATCTTATGATATTTCCTGGAAACCATCTAATATACAATATAAACAATTTGCATAAATACAGGATGGTTGTGAACACTTAGTTTTCACCCATTTCCCGGGTTTGAGATGATATACTCCACTCATTTCAAAATGTGGAAAAAAGAATGCTGATTCATTGAAAATAACTTTTACCATTAACATGCTCGTTCACCTAAATCCAATTGGAATGCCTGGCTAATCTGGAAGAGAGGGGAGGTTGTGTCACATCTTTGTATTGAGAGGATGAACACAGATGGTCGCATTCATTTGGCCCGGAAACTCTCGACAATATATATTGAACATCTGTTCTGTGTTGGCTTGTTGGGTTCTGGTATACCATGAATAAATCATGTACAATGCCATCAAGTCTGTTTCAAGCATATTTCAGCGTAATGAAGCAGGGAAATCCGTAAGTTGGTGCCTTCCCCTGTCAATACTGTTTCCTACTATTCCCTCGAGCTGAAGACGTTATTGTTTCAGTTATCAGTGTATTTGCACTCTGGATTGCAACCAGCTACCCATGTGCTGCATAGGGGATATATGAAGCACTGCTTGTTGCCTGAGCTGCTGTGCATTCTCTCACAGTAATCAGTCTCTGATTCAATACTCGCTTTTCATGTGCTTTGTCTGACTTTTGTGCTTGCCATAAATGTTCGTGATTACCACAATGTGTTTTTCTCTTCTTATAGAGTTCTTTGACCTCCTCAAAAAGTTTGCATTCTGTTCAAATATTTGTGTCCTCCTAAAACGTTTTGTACCATGTTAGAAAGACAGTGCATGTCCTAAAATGTTCGTACCCTAGTGTGAAAAATTGTGCCCTGCTAAAAAGTTGACGACCTGCTATGGATTGTAAACCTTGTCATACTTGTTGGTGCCCTGCTAAAACGGTTTGCAATCAGCACAAATGTATTTGCTAGTTGGAATAATTTGTACTCAGTGCAACAAAATCAACTTGACTCGAAACACGCATCACAATATTCAAAAGAACAATGCGTTCTATTTTTTCCTCTTTCAGTGCAGGTCAGCTTGAACATTCATGACTGTAGGACTCTATTTTTGAATTGTGCTTGATGCAATATTCAATATGCAACAATATCTGCCAATATATCACAAATATAATGCCATCAGACAACAACATTTACCATTTGTCAGTAACATTGCTGTGGCTGTTTAATAGCGTGGTATGAAAAATATTGTTTTACAGTGAGCAGTCATGGGTGTGGACCTGGCAACATATCGTGCTCGGATAGGCGGGCACTACCACCGCCTGGTCTACGCTGCTCGGACCACGGGACCTGTGCTGACAGGATGGGTGATCTTCTGGATCCTAGTGGGTACCTTACTCCTCATCAGTGGCCTCAATCCTAATCCAGTTGTCACGGGATGTGTGGTTGCTGTCACCGTTAGCTGGGTCGTACTTTTCTCCCACGGAATCTTACCACTCAGCGGTGGCGAGAATAAGGTGAGTTAGACCATATTTGAGGCATTCCATCCGAAATTTTAATTTTATTATAATTTTTTTTGGCCGTTTTCATTTTCGCATGATACGTCTAGAATCCCTGAAATAGATGATTTGAATTTCCAACAACTGCTCAAGCATTTTGTGTTCATTTACTATTTTCTTACCAAAACCAAGGTCCATGAGGATGAAATCAGTGCTAAAATTTTGATTCAGTTTCTGTGTGATAACTCAATAAGTTCTCAGGCAGTGGCTGCAAAATTTTGGATGGAAGATCATGTACCATCAGGAAATAACCTGGTTGATTTCAGGATCAATTCTTCAAAGACCTTTGACTCAGGGCTCAGAATATAGTTTTTTTGCTGATTCATTCTTGAGGCTTTCTGCAAATCTCAGAAACGGTGGGTTGTAGAGCGAAACCTACCACTGCCCTTGACATACATGCATAAGGGGTACTTGGAAATAACTCTGACCAAGACTTCATTTTTATAGGAGTTGGAAGTTGTTGTTCTCTTCAATATCTTAGAATCGGTGTGCAAGAGCTTTGCTGGCATTATTATCAGACTTGCCATCCTACACAAACATGTCTGAAAGGTTTAGGGATGAAACCTGACCTTGACACGGAGTTTTTTTTATTTTCTTGTTGGTATGTTTGAAACGGTGCAATGTTGAGAGAAGCTGACAGCATCTTTTAGCATCTATGCACTAAACAAGCATGTCTTTTCATGAGGCTTTGACCCTAACCTGATTTATGTTTGGCTCATTCTATTTTATTACATTTCATTTCATTTATGTTTGGCTCATTCTACATTATCTCTGAAATGATGTTGTAGAGTGAAACAGACATTATTTTTGGACTCTTCATACTAGACAAACATGTCTCATGAGTATTGTGTGGTAAAGTGAAACAGACGTTACTTTCAGACTCATGGACCTAGACAGCTATGTTTGATGGGTATTGAGGATGATCGTTAACCTTGACCTGACATGTATTGCTGAGTTGACGTTTTCCACTTCCATTGATATCTCAGAAATGGTGCATCGAAGAGCAAAACATTGAATAATTAATAAGTAATAATACTTCTTATTCCTATTTATGAAATATTTTGGTGGCCTACCGGTAAGCTAGAAGGCCCTATTCCACTTTGGGATTGTGATTGTTATACTGGAATGGAGATGCAAGATCTGACCAAAATATTGGATACATATTTTTCAGGAGATGCTGACCAGAGTGAGAAAACTGCATACCAGAGCACTTAAGACTGTGGACCAAGTCAACCCATTACCTGAACAAGAGAAAATAACACTAAAGAAAAAATTAGAAAGTGACATCAACTTTCGGAAATACATAAGAGAATTGAATGTTGATACCTTATCAAAGCATTTCATAGACTTTGGTCAAAATCAAAACCAGCAAGTTGTCTCCAACTTAACAGAATTTCTACATTTCGCAGAACCTGAAATCAATAAACAGCTTGATTACCATATACACCTGGTGAAGATCGGAAGTTGCATTGATGGCTCCAAAGTGCAGCAAATCGACGAGATTGATACTCTTGCAATAATCGATAGGGAGATAAAGGTAGAGAAAGATCCCAGCAAGAAAAACCGGTATCTACTGTTTGATAACGAAGACAAGGAAATAAAAGCGTTGGATCTAGTTGAACGTCTAGCAGATGTTATTGACAGTGTAGCTCGAACATGGACACCCCCCGGAAACTTGAAACATGGTGGATTCGCATCTCCCCATTTCAGTGGTGTGAGATACAATGGGCCAGCTGTCACTCTCCTATTTAATCATGAATCGGAGCCAGGCAAATCCATTGACTTGTCAGTGGATGTGACGCTGGCTTTCAGAGTTCCCACACGTTACCCTGACAGACAACAGGTGGTTGAACGACTCTCATGCATCCAAACATCATTGGAACGCCAACTTGTAGAGAAGGAGGAAATCCATTTTGTGCCGGACGTAGTTCATGGGATGTGGTTGATGTCCACTGCACAAGTTGAGGCACAACTATTCTATGGTCTTTCCACAGATGTACCAGTTAAACGAGCTTTCTGTGTCACAAAGCTAATCAGCAACGTCATCAAACAGAAGAGTGCTGAAATCCTCACTTGCTTTCCTGAAGATCCACACGTGAGCGACATCATAAATGCGTGGAAGGAAACAGAGTTTTCTGATATCAAGAATCTCATGCGATATGCACACAGCTTCCTGCCACTTGATGATGCTAAAGGTCACCATGAGTGTGAGAAGCAGGACATATCAATGAACAGTGCAGCACTAAAGCATGCATTGTTGGCAAAGGCTGTAGAAAATACACAACTCTTCAGACCATCACAAAACATTGAAGACGACGTATACACACTCCTTGAACAGACGTTCAGGGTGTTCAGTCTAACTGGTCAGCTGAGTGTTCCTCATGCGCTGATTGACAACTGCAATATTGGAACATTCTCGTTATCCAAGCCAGCGTTACTGAGTGACAAAGTTGATCAACTCGTGTTCATGATGAAGGAAAAGTGCAGAGCCGTTCATTCTAAAGTTTGTACACAGGTAAGCGTCTTATGTTTGCTTCGTGTTTGAGATTGTCATGCAGCTGTCAACGCCACCTCATTCACACACTTTGTTTTCGTGAGCACTCCAAAATTCACATTTCTCATCTGATTTTGAACGTATTCAGGTTACCGGACCTATGATCTGCTAAGTTGTTGCCATCCATCTGTTCATACTGTCCTTCATTGCCCGTCGTCTCTCATGTGTAGTTCGTGGTCCACATTTTCATCTTTGAAGCTTACAGTCGAATCTCTCTGAAAGTTTGTAAAAGATACCAAACCAGAAAGTAATTTAAGAGGCAAGAATTTTTGCGATACCAGACCAAATGTCGGATATCCTGTTGGCATGGCGTTGTGTCACTCCTCCATCATCTGTCGTCCATTGTCGTTTGTCTTCTACATTTCATCTTTGATATTTGCGATCAACTTTTCTTGAAGTTCTGCATGAAAGTACATAAATATTTCAAAAGAGATGCATTTTTTTGTTTTAGTTCATTTTAGTATTTTCAAAAGACAGTTTTTTAAAAATAATAGAGTTGCATATAGACAGGTAAAAAATGTATAAAAGTTTCGATTGCACATTAAAAAATCACATACGAAAGCCAGTTTGTTTATGCCAGATATGTGTTTGAACAGAGTTACAATACAACAACAACAATAATAACAACAACAACAACATTAATAATAATAATAGTAATAATAACTAAATAAAATAATAATAATAATAATAATAAAGATAATAATAATAATAATAATAACAATATCGATGGGTGTATGTCCGACTTTGGGCATACTCACCCCATGGGGTAAGTGCGACCCGCATTTACTTGTTAAATCATAGTTTAATAAGGAAAAGCCAGTATTCTATTTTTAAACCATAGTTTAATAAGGAAAAGCCAGTATTCCATTCTTAAACCATAGTTTGATAACGAAAAGCCAGTATTCCATTCAATAATAACAATATCGATGGGTGTATGTCCGACTTTGGGCATACTCACCCTATGGGGTAAGTGCGACCCGCATTTACTTGTTAAATCATAGTTTAATAAGGAAAAGCCAGTATTCTATTTTTAAACCATAGTTTAATAAGGAAAAGCCAGTATTCCATTCTTAAACCATAGTTTGATAACGAAAAGCCAGTATTCCATTCAATAATAACAATATCGATGGGTGTATGTCCGACTTTGGGCATACTCACCCTATGGGGTAAGTGCGACCCGCATTTACTTGTTAAACCATAGTTTAATAAGGAAAAGCCAGTATTCTATTCTTAAACCATAGTTTAATAAGGAGAAGCCAGTATTCCATTCTCAAACCATAGTTTAATAAGGAAAAGCCAGTATTCCATTCTAGCTACACACCGTCCCAAAACCCGACCACCAGCCCTACTAGGACATTTAGGTTTATAGGAATGAATTCAGATACATTTGTGGTGTTACTAAGATGACATAATAATAAGTAGCTTTTTACATAGTGCTTTTCCACCCTGTTCAACTTGCTCAAAGTGTTCACAATTATCACATTCGATTCTATGGCTTGGAACCACTATCCAAACACTGTTCATAAACAAACACCTATAATCACTGCCACTGGCCACTGATGGAACCCCGGACAGCCCGACAGTCCGCCAGAGCCGGTGTCGCACCATCCCGGGAGGGAGAGACCGGTGATCCAGAGGGCGTGCGCCCCCGAGTCATCAAGGTCTTCCTCAGCCCCGGCCCCCTTTTGAAGTCGTCCTTAGGGGTTTGTGAGGGCCTTAGCCATGGATCAAGGACGTAGAGCTCATGGCCGAGCTCTCCGTCGTCTCTCTCGCCTTGCTCTGAGACAACTTCCCTGAACAAAACGCCTTCAGAGTATATATAATACACTAGAGCACGAGAAACGAAGGAGATTACATAAAACCATTGTTATTGCTTACTGGAGCGAGAGAGTTGGAGAGCGTTGCTAGGCAGCACGTGCTTCGAACAGAAGCTTCCAAAACAAAGGCCGTAATACTAGAGTGTTTAACAAAGACACCTGCCGCGATCTTTGGGCAAAATCGCCACATTATAATTGATAGCATCTGATTTTTCACCCTTGTTGTCATTACCAAATGCACCTAATGTCTTCCACATTTTGGAAGTGTAGTATATTTTTTTCAGGTAGCAATTCCTCCAAAAATCCTATCCCAATTTACAGATACTCACACATCAAATTTCCTTCGACCCGACATTGGCCTGGAATACCTAGCGTTCCCCAGTCCACAAACATGCATTTGCATACATGTAGTGAGTGAGTGAGTGAGTGAGTGAGTGACAAAATGTTGGGTCTAGCTCGCTAATGGTGCGTCAATTAAGTGTGGCAGTTCGTCACGGAGTGGTTGACCTGCGACTTAATGGGCTAAAACAGACTGAAATAGCGAGGCAAAACAATATCACACAGAAGGAGGTCAGCAAGATCCTGAAGAGGATTGCCAACACAGGTGTAACTACTCCCAGATCTCGTCCTATAAAGAAAACAAGAAGACAGGACCATTTGTTGATTCACCTGTGTAATGGTGGCCGTACCATGCCAGCCAGGGCCTTGAGAGTACAGTGACAGAACGCCATAGGTGTACACATATCCAGAACACTAGTGAACAGCTGATTGGTTCGAGCTGGGTATCGTGCCAGGAGACCACTAAGGAAACCCCTGCTGAGTCAAAGACATCATGAGCGACGTTTGCAGTGGACCAGGGAACACCGCCATTTGGGACCACATCACTGGAATCATGTCAGATTTAGTGACGAGGCGAGATTTGAGGTGTACTGCCATGTTGGACACATCCGAGTTTGCAGACGCGTTGAAGAACTTTACCATGAAGGCTGCATACTACCCAGGGTGCAGGCTGGAGGTGGTGGGATAACCATATGGGGAGTTTTCCATGCAGGTGGAAAAATTGACTTGTGATCCTGGTCGGCAATCTGGATCAAAACCAGTACATACAAATCCTGGACCAAACAATGTTGCCATTTGTTTGAAAGGTCTTTCAGGACAATTTTGTGTACCGGGATGACAATGCTCTTGCAAACGGGGCTCGTACAGTGGCAACTTCCTTCAGGATCAAGGGGTTGAGCACTTGATATGTCCAGCGTGTTCACCAAATATGAACCCTATAGAGAACCTATGGGCTGAAGTAACCCATCGGATCAACAACCTGGTTCGACAACCAACCAGTGTGGATGAATTGCGAAAGGCTGTGATGGACGCATGGGCCAATATATCTCTGAACATTTTGAGGACCCTGTCTGAAGGTATGCCCCGCCGTGTGATGGCGCTACAAGCAGCCAGGGGAGGTTACACGCGATACTGAACCTTGTTGGTGCTAGATGGCATAATGACACTCAATATTGTAAAGTTTCATGTATCAGCTGTTGCGTGTTGTTGAGATATCAAATTTGAAAATACAAATCACGAATCTATTGTTGGCACAATTTGGTGTTGGGTTGTTTGTTCTGGATCACAGTGTTTACCAGATTGAAAATACAAGATAAAGAATGCACTAAGTATGAGGTTAGATGCTTATGAACGCCAGGCAAGACAAATTTCTTGCAAATAAAAAAAAAATTAAAAAATTGGTGAAAAATGAAAATATATTCCATATTAAATGTCAACCCTGTATAATAATCAGTTAATCAACTGAATACAGTGTTTGAGGCCCTCTGTCGTGTCTGGGCCGCAGATGCACTCACAAGCTCGTGCATGCTGCGGCCCAGACACGACCTCGGGCCTCAAACACTGTATCCATCAATCAGAAAATAGCACATGCACATCACATGTGACACGTGGCATGGAACCTCAGACAGGAGAAAATTCCCATCATCTTGGTGGTTGAGTAGAAGCAGTCAACAGAATATCCGACCTCCGTAGGGGTATATATGATCCTCGAATAGTGTATGTCTTTCATTCAGAGGGGTATGTATGATCCTGAGATACGGTATGTCCGACCTCCAGAGGGGTATGTATGATCCTCGGATGGCGTATGTCTGGCATTCACAGGGATATGTTCGGTCCTCGGATCAGGTATGTCCAGCCTTCACAGGGGTATGTTTGATCCTCGGATGGGGTATGTCCAGCCTAGAAAAGGGTATGAATGATCCTTGGTTGGGATATCAGAGGGGTATGTCAAGAGGGACATACGTCTGGCTTTCAGAGGGGTGTGTATGATTCTCAGATGGGGTATGTCTGGTTTTCAGAGGGCATGTACCATCCTCAGATGGGGTGTGTCTGGCCTTCGAAGGGGTATGTATGATCCTATGAAGGGGTATGTGTATGTCTGGCCTTCAGAGAGGTATGATTGATCCTCATATAGGGTAGGTCTGATCTGCATTTAACCTCATGGGTGGGGTATGTGAGGCCTTTACTTGATGATCATGGGGATAATTCCAGATAATCTGTCATACATACCCCCATCCTTATTGTCCGTACATGTTTGAACTACATGTATATGTATTCATAGAGCCGTACAGTTTGTCTGGAGATAACAATTTCCATGTGATATACCTCTAATCCCGGGTTTTCATGGAGTACCCATAAAACCCCCCAAAGCCTAGGTGACTTCTGCGTTACTCCATGTTAGCCATAGTCGGGGATCCAGACCCTTGAAATATTGATGGACCGGACACTGATTCCTATACTTTGCAGAACTTATATGTTATATTTTTTGATATCTCTGGATCAAGAATCAAAGTTCCTGCTCAGTCAGAATTATTGTGAACACCCCTAGTTATTGGTTTGAATGATACCATCCTTAAGAAATTTTTGATACTGCTTATTTTTCAGGACTTTCGCCATTACTCCATCAATTTTGATGCTATCCAGTTAAATTTCAGTGCCTATATCAATTTATGCATAATACATCATGTAATAGTATCAAAATCGCACTGCATTATAATAAAGGACAATTATTGGTCATTTTTAGGGAAAATAACATCAATATTAGTGAAATATCATAGCAGGGGAGTGTCCGATGGAGACCATGACCAATCCTCTGAGATCATGGTTTGAGGCTGATTTTAGATGATTCGATCACGCTGAACAAAATAAACTGGGGTACATCTTTCAAAAGTTTCGGCTAACTTGGCCAGAGGGACAAATCCAAGATGGCTACCTCGAAATCTGGAGACCGTATCTCGTGGCCAGCACCATTCACAGCCATTTATAACCAGTTATAGCCATTTATGTGATTTTCTTTTTTCCGTTGCCATGGCAACCGTTTTGTGAGCCACTACCATAGCACTCCAGCCCTATAAATTTCAAATCGATCGGACCGTTTGCCTTTGAATTATGAGCGCAGACATTTGCATTGAAACGTCGCTGGCCAAAAATAACCGAAATCGTGACCCCCAATTTTTCGACATCGGGCGGTAATGGAGAGTTTTCGTCGTACGACCATCGGTCGTACACCACACGATCGAGAATTGGCCAAAGAAAAATACAAAAATAGTTGGAAAAATTAATACCAAGTAGAACCGGAGTTACAGCCAATTAAGTGATTTTCACTTTTTCCGTTGCCATGGCAACTGTTTTCATCCGATTTTGACAAAATTCGAACGGGACCGAGCGAATACCGTAGCACTCCAGCTCTACAAATTTCAGATCGATCAGACCGTTTGCCTTTGAGTTATGAGCGCAGACATTTGCATTGAAACGTCGCTGACAAAAAATAACAGAAATCGTGACCCCCATTTTTTCGACATCGGTCGATAATGGAGAGTTTTCGTTGTACGACCATCGGTCGTACACCATACGATCGAGAATTGGCCAAAGAAAAATACAAAATTAGTTGGGAAAATTAATATCAAGTAGAACCGGAGTTACAGCCAATTAAGTGATTTTCACATTTTCCGTTGCCATGGCAACCGTTTTCATCTGACTTTGTTCGAACAGGAACAATTCGAACAGGACCGAGCGACTATCATACTGCTCCAGCCCTAGAAATTTCAGATCGATCGGACCGTTTGCCTTTGAGTTATGAGCGCAGACATTTGCACTGAAACGTCGCTGACAAAAAAATCACCGAAATCGTGACCCTCAATTTTTCGACATCGGGCGATAATAGAGAGTTTTCGTCGTACGACCATCGGCCGTACACCATAGGGTCGGGAATTGGCCAAAGAAAAATACAAAATTAGTTTAAGAAATTAATATTCATTAGAACTAGAGTTATAGTCAATTATGTGATTTTCTCTTTTTTCGTTGCCATGGCAACAATTTTTTCTGATTTTGACAAAAATTGAGGAGGACCGAGCCACGGTGATACCGCTTCTTCCCTATAAATTTCAGGACGATCGGACCATTCGGTTTTGAGTTATGCGCGCGGACAGACAAACAAACAAACAAACAAACAGACAAACAGACATACAAACTGACAGACCCAATTACAATACCCTCTGCCCCTATCGGGGCGAGGGTAATTAAGCTATCGGTGTCTGAAAATAGGTTTTTGAGGTCAAGGAATCTGATTTCAATGTCACAATATCTTTTCGTGAGGAGAGGTGCAACAAAAATGTGCACCTATCCAAATATGATGGCAAATCCAAGATGGTTGCCGTGAAATCTCGATGTCCCACATATTAGGTCTCAGGTTCAACACTAACTTCACATAGGTTCTGAATATAGGTTTTTGAGGTCAAGGATTCTGATGTCAAAATATCTTTTAGTGAAGGGGAATACAACAAAAAAGTGCACTTGTCCAAATATGACGGTAAATCCAAGATGGTTGCCATGAAATTCTAAATTTACATATATTTTGTTCACCCTTACACCATATGTTCTAACTATATGTTTCAGTTCAAAGGAATATATATCTCATGTCCCACACAACACCTATTGAATACAATTCAATATAAAATACTATTCAAAATCACTACTGGAGCAATGCAAGTCGGTTATAGAGTTTATAGAGATATACTGGTTGGATAACAAGGCGAACTAATTATGCATCGAACAGTGTTTATGAATGCAGATGTACATGTATGCAGCAATCAATGTGCAATTAATTTTATTAGTTGAACAGGTAAGCACTGTCTGGCACAAATGGGCGCATCCTTTATATCGCACGCATTTACAGACTTTATTATGAACTGAACTTAAATACTGCAATTGCCCATTCAATCTACATGAAACAGGCTGCCCATAATCCACTCGACCATGTGTTTGTGATCAATGCAAGCATATAATGGCCTTCACAAAAAATGTGAAATGCTTTTAGTGTGCCACAATGCTAGCATCAAATCACATGCTAGATCAGGCGAAGTTGGGCTCACACGTGCTAAATGCCAGGTTCAGCGTGCTAGCACTTTGGTGAGGTTTTGCAAAATCGTTACTGTAACTTAGAATATTTCAAGATTCAGGTATTTTTAGATTTTCAATTTTTTTATTTTTCTCAAAAAGGCGGCCGTTTTTGTTGAAAAACGGTCAATTTTGAACTTTCACGGCCATTTTCTCAAAGAACGCTAGATCTGTTTTAAGATTTTCGTTTGAAATGATTCCACTTATGCACCTTTGTGACATGTATAAATTTTGTTGCCCTCGAATCGCCAGTCTTGGTGTGGTGGCCATTTCAAATTTTGGACGAGACGGCGAGAAAAAAGTTTTTCCCCCCATATCAAGTCACTATTGGTTTTGAGTGATTTCCAACCAAAAAATAAAAAATTCCTCTTTGAAATAATGTTTCGATTTAGACAATTTTCCTTCATAATGGGAGCTGTATGGAGTAAACTCCTAGAACACTTCAAGATAGAGCTTAAATATTGGCACATTCATATAGGAATACACATATTGTGATTTTGGTGGTGACCTTGAATTTGACCTTCAATGAAATTGAGAGGTCAAAATGAAATTTTTTTGTCCAAAAAAGTGGTCAATTTTGGAATATGCCGGCCATTTTCTCAAAAACTGTTCAGACGGTTTTCAGATTTTTGTTTGAAAAGACCCCCCTTTTGTATCCCCTGTATAAGTTCTGTTGCCTTTGGATCGCTCAAAATGGGCGTTTTTGTCCCGAACTTGGCCCAAATAGGACTTTCCCATGTTAAATTCTCCTATGCTTAATATTGATATTGAAATTAGAGATTAGGAATCAATTGTGGACATATAGGAAAGGATATATGCTGAATATTCTCGTGCCCTTGAATTCAACCTAATTTTCAAGGTCACTGGACAACATGACTAATATCTGGCTTCTTATCGACTTTATAGCTATGGAATCAATCGTGGACATATATAGGAAATGATGAATGAATGCTGAATATTCTCATGACGTAGAATTTGACCTGAGACCTCATTTCCAAGGTTTGAGCACAAAAAATGGCTAATATTTCGCTCATTTTCGACTTTACAGCTTAGGAATCAATTGTGGATATATAGGAAATGATATACGCCCAATGTTCTGATGAACCGGAATTTGACCTTTTTTTTCAAGGTCATAGCACAAAATGGTTTATATCTTGCTTATTATCGACTTTACAGCTTAGGGATTACTTGTAGACTTATGGGAAATAATATATGGTGAATATTCTGATGACCTTGAATTCGACCTCTGTCCTCATTTTTAAGGTCAGAGCACAAAATATCTAATATCTTGCTTATTATTGACTTTACAGCTTCAGAATCGATGGTGGACATATAGGAAATGATATGCGCCAAATATTTTGATGACCTTGAATTTGAACTTCGACCTTATTTTCAAGGTCATAGCACAAAATGGCTAATATCTCGCTGATTATCGTGTAGGGAAATAGGGTATTTGTCCGTTTGCATATTACCTGAGGCGTGTCTAGATTTTGTTACGTGTGCAATACATGACCTGATTTATTATTGATTTGCCTGTGTCCACTCGACCTTACATTTCACTTGTATGTACGCTTCAGTGATTTTCACGTTGGCATGCAGCCTGTCTCCTGCTTTGCTCATATCGTACCTCCACGCTGTACTGGAGAGCACTGTTGTATTTCTGTTCTCAATCTACCTGCCTGTAGATTACTTACATGCATTAGTACTACTATTGCCGGTGAGATTAATCCGTCTGGTTTTACACACACACAACTCTCACACAACTCTCTCACACACAATAACTTATGTGCTATATTTAGCATGGCGTCTCCCTGATGTTTGTCATGTAGACACCACCAGTGTGCCTATATAAGATACGGTGGATTTTGTGTCATTAGGAATATTGGCCTGGAGGCCGTCTCTGTGACAGTCTCCAGTGCCCAGTAGCAGGCTACTGTTCTGACCCCTGGTAGACTGAATAGATGCGACTTAGTAACGTTGAGTGCGACTCTCAACGTCTGCAACGGCTGGACATCATTGGCCGTCATGGAGCAACTAGTCTTCTCTCCAAGGACGTAGCAACGCTGTTGTCATACGTGACACATAGCTCCTTCACTTTGGTAGATGAGCTGACATTGCCTGTGAACGTGACAAGGTCTCTAGTGGTTGTAGACCCCAAAACTACTGATAATAGGTTGGAATCAGCACAAGTGTTTGGTTCTTGTATTATCACCCATATGGCTCGAGGATCAATGTGCCCATTCACGTGGGGGCCCGCTGTCTCAGTGGACCGCAGCTACCACCGCTGCCCCGGTTCCCGGTCACCCCAAACTGAGAGGTACACACTATGCAAGGGTATTGGACACATGATGATGACATATTTGCTAACCAAATAATGTTGTGCAGAACGTCTCTGAAGTCCAAATTCTCTACATTGGTGCCGTGACCAGGATTGAGATCCTCGACGGTGATAGTTGGCAAAAATTAGTGCTAGCTCGCTGTTTCATTGTGCGTGTTTGACACACCGATGGATGAAGCTGATGCACGCCATTTGCATGCTACGATTCATAGCGTCACAGGCAAAAGTTTCAATTGCATTTATGATGCACTCCAATGCTTCAGTATGTAATACAAGCGACATTACTTGTTTTTTACATCTGAGGAACCCAATAGATAAGGCTTGCCGAGCTTGTCGATTCATTCTTGTGAAGAGAAGCTGAGGATTCGCTCCCTATGATGAATATGGCAGAACTTGGCGAAATCTCAATGCATAATCCACTGCCTGAAAGCGACCTTGAAAGACGGCTGGTGGAAAACCCAAAATTCCAACACATCCTCCGAAAGAGTCGAAGTGTTGAGGAAGAATTAAAACATGACGGTGCTAAAAAGTTGATGAAGAAATATCGAGCAGGCAAACGCTTGTCGTTTCCAGACTCTTCATTCACTGTCAAAACAAAACCACCTGGTATTGACCTTGAAAAGGACACGAGGATCCAAAACTTGGAAACTCAGCTGTCTGTCTTGATGTTAAACCAGACAAAACTGCAGGAGAAACTCGCTCATGAGCGAGATTTATCTCGTCAGGAGCATGAAATCCACCAGCAGGAAATAGCTCAAGTTAAACAGGAAATTGAACATAAATATCTGGATGAATATTAAGATTTCCTGTCTGCTTATGGCAAGGGTCCATATTATCAGCCAAGGCAAAATGTGAACACAACACGAGGTGGAGAAGCAAATACCCGGTATCTACACCTTTGCCAGATGTTCGGCCAACTCGACATATTCCTGCCAAAGTGCCCGATAATGTTCAATCCACTCCGAAGCCAGGCCCGGGTGGTGACAGTGAGTTCCTTGAGTTATTCTCGGAAATTCCACCAGATGTGGCTTGCCAGCAAATCAAACAAATGAAAGAAGCTGGTCTCGTTTCACCTAAAGAAGCAGTGAAACTTGGTATGGCTGTACTTTCAAAGTCAAATGCTCCCAGAGGACAGGCCCCTGTCATGAGGCCAGAGTCATTCAAGATTGAGCACACTGTTAATCCAATCTCTGATCATGAACGCCAGGGCGAGTCATGTAACTCGAGCTATGGCATGAATCACAACAGAGACAACCAGCGTAGGTGGAGCCATCTACTCGGGATCACCACATGTCAAATAAACAAGCTTCAAATTCAAGAGCAAAATCACGTTCTCGGCTTGCAAAACATCACAGGCGTTCCGGTGACCTTGAACCTGATAGCGATTCCTCTGAGGAACAATGGTCGAATGTGGTCACTGATGACAAATCATATGCCGTGATGTTAAACCATTTGTCTTTTGATGGGGAAGTAGGAACCCGAGGTCATTCCTGGGAATCCGTCCACCATAGGGTAAATTTGATATTCAGCAGAACTTGCTGGCCTGATTTGTTCAAGGTCTTAAAGTTGCTCAATTGTCTGAAAGGACGAGCTGCCAAAGCTATCGAAGTGCTGGGTCCCACCCCTAGTTATCAGGAGTGTGTTGATCGCCTTCATGAGCTTTATGGCGCTAGCAACAAAGAGGCATTCTTTGAACTCAAACTACAAAAGCTTAAGAGGAATGTAAACAGGGAGGAACCCGTCTCATTCATGGAGAATATGCGGTACCTTTGTCGATATGCATTTCCCAGAGCTCGTAATTATGACATGGATCAGAATTTCAAGCGATATTTTGTAATGTCACACCCAAAAGACTTCCGTAACCACTTGAATAATGTGGATAGAACAACCCTTGGTGTTGATGCTTTGCTGCGTGCAGCTAAACAGTATGAGCAAGCATTAATTTATCAATCTGCATCTGTCAGTAAACCCGTCCATGCTGTTGATACATCAACTGCTGTGGAGGACTCTGATGTGGATGGTTTATCTCGTCTTGGTTTCAACCAAGAAATCCAAAAACTAGAGATGCAAGAATATGAATCCAGCGTCCAAGTAAGCCGTCTCCCAGCCTGATCTCTGCCGATAGTACAAACATTATTCCAGTGACTGTAGTAGGCCTATCTGTTCCAAAATTATGAACTGGACACCAACTGAAGTTTTGTCTGTGGAATTCACGTTCGATTTCACAGAAAATTTCTTCTGTATCTGAACTGGTCACAGATAATGAATTTGACAAAATGTGCCTTACCGAGACATGGTTATCAGGAACTGACGCTGATAAAGTCGCCCTTGGCACTTTGACCTCCATTCTCAAAGGCTATAGAGTCACGTCACACCCTCGGAAGTCCCGCCACGGTGGTGGAGTTGCCGTAATCACTCGTTAAAACGATGACCACGAAGATGAACAGTGACTTAACTTTCAACACTTTTGAGCACCTTGATATAACTCTATGCAGTGGTAGTAACATGGTTCGTCTTGTCCTGGTTTACCGCCCACCCCCTTCTAGTGCCAATCGGTTTACAGTGAATACCTTCATTAATGAATTTTCCACGCTCCTAGAGTTCTTAACCTTGGCACCAGCACATCTGTTATTCGTCAGAGATTTTAATTTCCACGTTGACAGTACATCATCTAAAGATGCACAAAAATTTCTGAAACTTTTGGAATCTCAAAATCTACATCAACATGTGTTTTCTCTGACGCACATCCGAGGTCACATGCTTGACTTAATCATCATGCGTGATGGTGATAACTTGGTTAACACCGTGAATGTGATTTCTGATGTGCCTTCAGACCACTTTGCCCTGTCATCAACGTTTAAGTTCAAGGCACCATCGCCTATCAGAAAGCAAATCAAATCTCGTTCGCTCCACAAAATAGACATTACTAACTTCACCCAGTCTGTGATAGAGTCAGACCTATCTACCAGAATAGATGGTTCACTTGCCCAGGAATATAACTCTACCCTCAGCAGGATCCTCGACGAGCATGCCCCTATAAAAACACGGACAATTACTGAAAGACCTCGATCGCCGTGGTTTTCCGAGGAATTGCACAGTGCTAAACTGCACAAACGAAAATCTGAAAGAGCTTGGGAGCGTTCAGGACTAGTAGTTCACCATCAAATCTTCCGGCAGGACTGCCAGATCTATGCTAAAGCAATAGAGAAGCCGAAGAATGACCATTATCGGGATAAAATCGCCAATGCTTTTACAAAAACTCTGTTCAAGCTGATCAAGCTGATAATTTCGGCAGCTTCTGTTCATCAAAATCAACCTCGAACCTTAGTGCTGAAGATTTCAGTGAATTCTTCTCCGACAAAATACGGCTACTTCGGGATGAACTAGACTGCAAACAAACATCTCAGACGGCCCGACTGCCTGATGAAAAAAAGCAACATGTACATCTTCACTGAATACGTGGCACACAGTTTCCGAAGAGGAAGTGCAGCGGGTTATCAACCAGTTCGCCTGCAAATCTGCTGCATGTGACCCGCTGCCAGCCTGGTTATTCAAAGCTTGTCTTCCTGTCTTACTGCCAATAGTGACACGAATAGTTAATTCTTCCTTGGAATCAGCCGTGGTCCCCAAGGTCTTCAAATGTGCTTGTATCACACCTCTTCTGAAGAAAACAGGATTGTGCAGTAACACACTATCAAACTACAGACCAGTTTCGGCCCTGCCCTATGTCTCAAAATGTTTAGAGCGCATTGTGGCAGCTCAGCTGGCTGCATACCTCAGTGAATATCATCTCCTTGACAAGTACCAATTAGCATACCGACTAGCACACTCGACAGAGACAGCTCTACTTCGAGTATCCAATGACCTCCTCATGGATCTTGATCGTGGTAATCAGGCGGCGCTTGTGATGCTAGATCTGAGCGCCGCCTTCGATACCAATGATCATGCAATCCTCCTGGATAGACTGGAAAATCGATTTGGGATAACAGATTCTGCACTACGATGGGTGAAATCTTATCTGGTCGGACGCACACAGAGTGTCGCATTCGCCTCTGGAGTATCCGGATCTCGCACGTTGACTTGGGGTGTCCCGCAGGGCTCGGTCCTTAGGCCGGTTCTGTTCACGATGTACATGGCCCCGCTTGGAGACGTAATTCGTCATCACGACATTCACTATGTCAGTTACGCAGACGATACGCAGCTCTATGTCAAGTCTGATGAAGGGCGACAGCACTGACATTACAATCCATCATCTGGAGGCGTGCATACCTAATATCCGTCGTTGGATGCTCGTCAACAAGTTGAAGTTTAACGATGGAAAAACGAAAGTCATATACCTGTCATCCCGTCATAGGGCAACAAAACCAATCTCAAATGTAATGATCGGAGACTTATCTGTGGCACACAAAGTGGCAGTCAAAAACCTAGGAGTGACCTTTGATCACCATCTGACACTAGATCAACATGTGACCAACGTGACACGGTCCACACTCTCGAGTATTCGGTACATCGGCCACCTCAGAAATTTTTTGGACAAAGCATCGATTGAAAAACTGGTTCACGCCTACATCATCTCAAAAATCGATTATTGCACCAGAATACATCACATCCTTGTTACACGTCCAAGTTCCACCACGGATGCTTCGATCAAGTGCCGAAGTAAGGTTGACTATTCCGGCCGTCAGAACTCGGTCATACGGTGAGAGAGCCTTCTCAGTCAGTGGACCAATGTTGTGGAATAAACTGCCTAGGAACATTCAACGGTGCAATAATATCAACACTTTTAAAACGGAACTCAAAACCCACCTATTTAAACAAGCATTCGATTAGGCCTAATGTGTTAATCTAGTCAATGTATGTACCTCATTTTTCCCATAATTATTTATTTATCTACAATGTTTTCTACGGATTTACATGTGTTATAACTTATGTACGTTATTATATCATCATAGTTCGTTTTACAGGTCAGTTTCATGTAATCTACTTTTTTATGTACAGGGCATTGAGAGCGTTTTTATGCTTATATGCGCTTTATAAGAATAAAGTATTATTTATTATTATTTATTATTCGAGAGTTCAGAAACTGCACAGGATATTGATGCTGTTGATCGTGTGACCTCAAAGAAATTCAAGGTCAAGAAGTTTGCAAAACTCCGAAAAACAGCGCAAGAACGTAAAGCTAAAGCTGAAAAGCTTGAGCAAAATCAACTCACACAAGTTGTGACACAGGCATTGGAAAAGTGTGTTAAATCACTTTTGCCAGAGTTACCTTGTGGCGATAATCAAAGTACACTGCAAATGCAAGTTGCAGAACATGCAGGCCAAACACCCTAGCGTAGTTCACGGTTTGCACATGTAGTGTGTTTCTACTGTGGCATGAAAGGTCATGTGTACCGACTCTGTGGAAAGCTTCGATTCGATCGAGCTAAGGGTCAGGAAACACAGTGGGCATGCAAGCCAACTACAAAGCAATATGTTCATTTGGTTGAGGGAACATACTCTATGGATTCGACTGGCCATATGGAGTTGGTGTGTCCGACATTTCAAATGTCAAGCCCTCCTACGCATGTCACTAATCTACCACATGTCTCCAACCTTCCTGCTCTACCTGTCAGTGAAACTATAGTTCCACCTACTGGAACCGAAGCACCTGGTTCGTTAAACTGGGAGGGGGCAATCGCGTGACCAACGGTTGTCCCATAAACATGCCCAACCCCAACAAACAGGCTCCTCTGACACCACGTTGTCATAGAGTTGAGTCTGCACCCAAATCTACCCAAACGGTGGGTAATCAAAATTCTGTTGAATCGAGAACAGAAACTCACAGCATGGGAAGTAACACTTCACAGACCATGCAAAACATCAAGCAACAGTTGACAGGCAATGGGTCTAACCCTGCAGCCCATATTGTCTCCCATGTACAAGACATCTTTTCAGATGCTGCCAAGGTTCAAGCCTTCCTCACTGTTGACTTGCAAAAACATAAACTACCAGCCGAATCACTGAGCAGATGGTATATTCCTGTCAGAATTGGTGAGCAAGTGTTCAGGATCCGCTGTGACTCTGATCAGCAAAAAATGTTATCATAAGATAGCACCCTCTTGTAAAACCAACATAGTTGAGACTTAAACAATTTTGCAATCAGACTCCAGTGATGCAATCTCTATGGATGATGTCTGTGTAACGGAAATGGAACTAGGTGGCACACCGATGTTGGCCAGAGCAATAGTTGCAAAGATGTCCTGTGATTGTATAATAGGAACAAATTTCCTTGAATTTTACAAGTGTAATGTGGATATGTCCTCCGGACTTCTGCACTTTGCTCACTGAAGCGTTCACATGGCAGAGGGGCGTAAACCTCTGGCTTGTCAGGTCCACGTGTCAGATGACGTTATTATACCAGGCAATTCGCAGATGGTCTTTTCTGGTCGTGTTAAACAGGTTAATCGCATGACTAGCGCCGTGGGTATAATCGATCCACTAGGGCGTGTGAGTGATCGCTACGGCATACTTGTAGGAAGATGTCTGGTCAACACCGACAAGCAAGTACCCATCTTGGTCCTCAACCCTAGTAATGGTCCCGTAGAAATACCTCGGGGTGGAAAGATTGCAATGCTGAAGCCTGATGGTTACATCCAGTCTGATGTTATGACTGATGAGGCGTGTAGTTCACAGGTGAGAAATGGAGTTGATGATGAATCTCTTCAGTGGACTGATAGTGTATGGGCCAGAGGGGGTGGTCGGTACCACTTGGGGGGGGGGGGGGGGGGCAAATGCCCACTATATTTTTTTGAAAGCTATATATCCCTAGATCACGTTTTTGCATGATAGCCCTCTGGATCTGGTAGCTTAACGGCGTTACCAGGCCAAACGTGGACCCACCCCCCTTCAATTTTTGTATGTTTGAAAATCTACATTTTGGACAAAAACTACAATGTAGGGTTCGAATAAATCAACCTATCATCACAAAACCCATGAGAAATATTGGCAGATATGCAATGTGTTTGGAATAAATGTATTTAAAGTTTTTTAAAATTCAAAATGGCCGCCAAAATCCAAGATGGCCGCCAAAAATCGTCAAATTACTTCGAAATACTCAACACTAAAATATGGTATACAAAATAAAACTTCTTTGCTCTATGTGATCACATTCCACTCTGGTGCAGCACTTTGTCCATAGTAAGTCAAACATGGCTGCCAAAATTGATATGACATTCACATTTACGTTGAAACTAGAAAACAAAAATTAATGCGTGCAAATCGACATTTTGGACAAAAACTACAATGTAGGGTTCCAATAAATCAACCTATCATCACAAAACCCGTAAGAAATATTGGCAGTATGCAATGTGTTTGGAATAAATGTATGTAAAGTGTTTTAAAATTCAAAATGGCCGCCAAAATCCAAGATGGCCGCCAAAAATCGTCAATTTACTTCAACATACTCAACACTAAAATATGGTATACAAAACAAAACTTCTTTGCTCTATGTGATCACATTCCCCTCTGGTGCAGCACTTTATCTATAGTAAGTCAAACATGGCTGCCAAAATTGATATGACGTTCACATTTACGTTGAAATTAGAAAACAAAATTGAATGCGTGCAAAGTATTACAAATCATGAATCGGTCACACTTTTTTTTGCAATTTGGCACAGCATTCATGTTATTAGCCACTGGTTTGGAATTTGCATGTCAAATTTGTTTGCATGTCTGGATGTGGTGGACTACATCTGTCTGCTGAGGAAGCTATATTCTTCCAGATGGTCACATCCAGCTGGATCTAACATTCTCGACATATAGAAGCAGAGGTCCGCATCAAAATCCAGGGTAATCTCGATGAACCCTTCACCATCAATCAGGGTGCCGGACAAGGCAGAATCATGTTTACATAAAACTACAAGACCATTCAGTATTTTTACTTTTTTGGCATAGCTCTCAATGATGTTCATCTGGGTTTGGAGATTGACAATATGTTTGGACATAAAATCTATATCATCTGCATATGACGCTAGTTGTTCATGTAGCTGATCCACATAACACCCCGTCAAATCCATGTGTATTAAATATGAGATTGAGGCCTCAGCTCAACTCATGATTAACAACCAAAGATCTGCCAATTAGATTCATTGACCCGTCTCGGAATGGACTGCTACTCCAAATGCTTTACCTTTGATCTCTCATTGAATCCCGCCTCTCTCAAGCCAGAAGAACCTCATACTCACTGTACCTCATACTTCCAGTTAGCATGGAAGGAATGGCATCTCACAAAAGATCACAAAAGATATTTACAGGACATACATACGTGCTTCGAAGGTTTACCTATGGACTGGAGGTTGTTGTGCTATAAACGAAGCAGATCGAGGGACTGGAGAAACATCATCGAACCACATCATGAGAACTTCAATCATTACCGACAGGGACTGTCAAGTGTGCCGTCAAGTGCGTGACTCTGTTGGATCCCGCCGCTAGAGATAATCTTGGTCCTGAACATGGCTACTTTACTCAATATGGTGGACAAGAACCCTGACGCACCACTGGCTGTCATTGACCGATACCAGCTCACCAGAAAGAATGAGAAGTCGTCATCGGGGTTTATTTACTGTGCCAAGCCGCTAGCTTAGTATGGGATGAATGCTTTGCAAATCATGGAGGGAAAACTGAACAAAGCGGAGATACGCAGATTAATTATTGAAAATGAACGCCCGAAGGTAGCAGCTTATGCCAAATCCAGTCTGCGTTTTCTCAACATGAAACTTGCTCGCTATTCAAGTAGGATCCGGTATGGGACACTGTTGACGTAAGGTTTCGACCAAGGCTTCTCATTGGAGGTTACACACTTTCTTCCAACAAAGTTTCTCCTTGGAGGTTACACACTTCAGTCCAACAAAGTTGTCTTCAATCAATACCAAGTGCACAAATATTATTCCTTTGAAATTGGTCATTTGTTCAGATGTAGAGATGTCATTCTGTTAAGTACCCCCTCATTATAAACAGCAACACAGAATCACCGGAAGACATCCATGAATGATTGAGTGTAAATGTGATATAGCCAGAACTCATTCAGACAAACCTAATTAATCATAATCTTAGAAACAAAAAAGGGACAGAGCTGGTCTTGAGGAAATCTCCAGATGCTTTGTGTTCAGCTTGCACTGTAGGAGGCTAAACTTACTCAACGCCCCCTGAACGAAGAGGAGGCACGGCTACAAACAACAACATGGCTGCTACCCGTAAATGACTCTTACCTGATTGAACAATCGATTTGTTTTGATATGTTTTCTGAAAAATCATGCAAATTATTCTGTGTTGAAAAAGGATGATTACAGACAGCCATATAAGCTTGTTTGTAGTACATTTTTATGTTCAGCAGCAGATTTCTCACACCACAAAACCCATGATTCATCATTAGATAAAAGTATTCGAGATATTTCAATTTTGAGACGAGTCATTTTCGAGTAGCAGCCATGTTGGATTTCCACTCATGGGCATCCAAGCAGACAGGTAATTATTTGGAATGAACTATTGAGTTGACATGCATACAATGCACGCCCAATCACCTACAAAAAGTTATTTTACACAAGTTTATATCCATTCACAAGAATTGCGATGCAACATATCCAATTTCGGCTGCTGCCATTTTGGATGTTCACATTTGCGCATCATCACAGCTACAGGAAGTTACTTGTTGTGACATCTTGAACAGTGTATATCTATGTGCTACTATACTTACCAAATTCAACATCCAAATTCCAAACCAGTAGCTAATAACGTGCCAAATTGCAAAAAAAAAGTGTGACCGATCCATGAATTGTAATGCTCTGCACGCATTAAAATTTGTTTTCTAATTTCAAAGTAAATGTGATTGTCATATTATTATTAGCAGCCATATTTGACTTTCAATAGACAAAATGCTGCACCAGACGGGAATGTGATCACATTGAGAAAAGAAGTTTTGTTTTGTATACCATATTTTAGTGTTGAGTATTTCGAAGTAAATTGACGATTTTTGGCGGCCATCTTGGATTTTGGCGGCCATTTTGAATTTAAAAAATCTTTAAATACATTTGTTCCAAACACATTGCATATCTGCCAATATTTCTTACGGGTTTTGTGATGATAGGTTGATTTATTGGAACCCTACATTGTAGTTTTTGTCCAAAATGTTGATTTGCACGCATTCATTTTTGTTTTCTAGTTTCAACGTAAATGTGAACGTCATATCAATTTTGGCAGCCATGTTTGACTTACTATAGACAAAGTGCTGCACCAAAGGGGAATGTGATCACATAGAGCAAAGAAGTTTTATTTTGTATACCATATTTTAGTGTTGAGTATTTCGAAGTAAATTGACAATTTTTGGCGGCCATCTTGGATTTTGGCGGCCATTTTGAATTTTAAAAAACTTTAAATACATTTATTCCAAACACATTGCATATCAGCCAATATTTCTCATGGGTTTTGTGATGATAGGTTGATTTATTGGAACCCTACATTGTAGTTTTTGTCCAAAATGTAGATTTTCAAACATACACAAATTGAAGGGGGGTGGGTCCACGTTTGGGCTGGTAACGCCGTTAAGCTACCAGATCCAGAGAGCTATCATGCAGAAATGTGCTCTAGGGATATATAGCTTTCAAAAAAATATAGTGGGCATTTGCCCCCCCCCCCCCCCCAAGTGGTACCAATGACCCTAATTTGCTGTGTCCGGCCCATACACTATGATGAGAAATCTGTGATCCTTGGAGGTGGTGATACTCTCCCGGTAGAGGACTCCGAGAAATCCTCAGTGTTGAACAAGCCTGGTCGAGCTATTAGCTCCCGAACAATGAACTTAAACAATGTTGGTTGTCTGCATTTGGTTCAAGGTCAATGACTCCTCCCTGCAAAGGTGAGAGAGATCGCACTCTGGCCATTGAGGAGACACACAAATCAACATTCCAACCAAATCAGAAGTGGACTTTGGACTATCCATACAGAATCAGGTGCTCTGATCATCTACATCCTTCATTTGCTAATATTGATCGAGATGACTGTTCTGAAGGTTCAGTTCAAGGATCCCTGTCTGTGTTAACATCCAGTTTGAAGATGGAAGCCGAGGACTCTTGGCTCTCTGAGGACCCGGGCGAAAGCAATGTGCATAGCACTACACCCTCTATATCAGTAGTAGGTCTGCCAGTTTGCAATAAACTGTACTGTGAACCTGATTCTACTGGCCCCATCCAGATGGAGACGTCAAACAAATCAGACTTCCCACTAAACCAAATCCCTGAAGAAGATACAGACGAAGAATCTGTTCCTGACTCGGAAACCTCAAATACCTCCTCTGACTCACTGTCTTGGCCAGACTGGTCATCGGATTAATAGAGTCTGATCGTGATGGTGACATGTCAGATCAGGAGTCCAAACAAGCTCAAGTATGGATGAGTGAATTGCAGGCTACTTGGAAAAATAGCAACGATGATGCAATAACTCTCCCCGACCATCCCAGTGGAATGATCCCACGTGATCTTCCACCAGAGCAACATTTCACGTTGGCAAAGACGTTAGATCATTATTAAGATGTCTTTGTTGGCCCTGACGGACTGCTAGGTCGCACAAATATCATTAAACACGATGTTGACACTGGCATCCATCATCCAATCAAACAACCAGCTCGTCGTCTCGCTCCCGCTAAACAAGAAATTGTTGACCAGGAGCTTGAAAAAATGCTGAAGGTTGGTATCATTGAACCAAGTGATAGTTCATGGAGCTCACCTATCATTCTTGTGAAACAGAAAGATGGGTCGATACGCTTCTGTGTCGATTATCGTCAATTAAATCATGTCACCAGAAAGGACGCCTATCCTCTACCCAATATTGAGCCCTATCTGTACTTGCAGGAGCAAATTACTTTTGCACCCTGGATTTAGCCAGTGGTTATTCGGATGTGGAACTCACTGAGGAGGCAAAACAAAAATCTGCATTTTGTACTGGAAAGGGACTTTATCAGTTTAATGTGATGCCCTTTGGTTTGTCCAATGCCCCAGCCACTTTTGAAAGACTTATGGAATTGTGTCTGAAAAGTCTAAACTGGCGTGAATGTATCGTCTACATTGATGACATTCTCGTGTTTTGAAGCACCTTTCATGACTGCCATGCACCATTGGAAAATGTTTTCAGTCGTCTCAAACAAACAAACCTAAAACTGAAACCTAAGAAATGCCACCTGTTTCAACCATCCACTTTGTATTTGGGATATAAAGTATCTGGTGATGGAATAGAGCCCGACCCAGCAAAGCTGGAAGCAATGAAAACATGGTCACCACCCTGCAATCTGAAAGGTGTGAGAGCTTTCTTAGGGGTGGTCAGCTACCACCGAAAGTTTATCCCAAATTTTGCTGACATAGCAGAACCACTAAACATGCTGAATCGCAAAAAGCAACCATTCATTTGGACCGATGATCAACAATCAGCATTTACAAACCTAAAAAATGCACTTATGACAGCATCTGTCCTCTCCCATCCACTGTCTGATGGAGAATATATCCTGGATACCAATGCCAGCCTCACAGCTATTGGCTGGGCACTGTATCAAATTCAGGATGGTGAAGAGCGTGTACTGTCATATGCATCACGAACTCCAAAAGCCAGAGAAACTACTGTACCACAAAACGTGAGCTGTTAACAGTGGTCCATATGGTCCATTACTTTCGCCATTATTTGTGGGGGCAGACCATTCAGAATCCGTACTGATCATGCTTCTCTCCGCTGGCTCTTGAATTTCAAGGCCTCAGAAGGAATGCTGGCTCGGTGGATTGTAAAACTTGCTGAATACGACTTCAAAATAGAGTATCGAGAAGGCAAATCCCATCTAAATGCTGATGGCCTGAGTCACCGTCGATGTGTGGGATGTCCGCGTCGGGATTGTCCTGACAAGAAGTCACCTATCGATATGTTAAGTTCCACATCCAGTGATGATGACTTGTTTCTAGAGGATGACATCTATCCTTCTGGAGATACACATAAGGTATCACTGGCTTGTGCCCCAAACAATATGCCTGACATCTTACCTGTTGTTGAGCCAGAGTCTCCAACCGGACGCAATAAACCTGTCAGCTGAGATCCACACACTGGGGAACCAGTATGTGTAACTCAAACATCTGATCATACAGTCCTGTCTGTTGATATAAATGATGGCAGAACGATTGATACCTCAAAATTTGAAACTCTGTCTCGTGATAAATGGTTCGAGGTCACACAAACGACGACCTGCGCCAATCACAGATGGATGATTTGAATGTTTCTCGCATCCTGTTGTGGAAACTGGAACTCAGTGAGCCTCCTCAGAAATCAATAGTTTCTGTAGAAAGCGCATAAACACAGAGTTTGGTCGCCCAGTGGGACTGGTTGAAAATAGTAAACAGTATTTTGTACAGAATACCCCTGACCTGTAAAGTGGATGACTGTTCCAAACTACAATATGTAGTTCTGCGAGAACGTCGTCTTGACATCATGCATTTATTGCATGACCTAAGATTTTCAGGTCATCTGGGAATCAGAAAAAGCCTAAAGAGAGCCTCCGATCGGTTTCACTGGCCTGGAATGGCTTCAGATATTGAAAAATGGGTAACGTCTTGCCCTCCATGTAGACGTAGGAAAGGTGCAGCACCGCCACGTCGCACACCATTAACTGAAAGTGCTCCTTTCCAGAGAATTGGCATGGACGTCTAGATACACGCCATCGTAGTCGCCGTGGTAACCGTGTAGTGATAGTAATTGTCGATTACTTTATGAAGTGGACAATCGCTGTAGCTCGCCCTAACCACACGGCACTCACATGTGCTGGTGTTATCATGAATAACTTTGTATGCCAATTTGGTGTACCCATGGAAATCTTGACTGATCAAGACCTGAATTTGAGTCTGAATTATTCAAATGCCTTTGCAATATGTTGAGAATTAACAAAATTCGCACTTCACCATACAGGCCACAGACTGATGGACTGGTAGAGCGTGCTAATCGTACCCTCATAAGTATGATTGCAAAATTTGTCGGTACTAAACCACTGCACTGGTGTGATCATTTACCCTGTCTAGTGATAGCTTATAACACGTCTGTACACGCCAGCACCAATGAAACTCCGTTTGAAATGGTGTAGGACGACAAGCAAGTCTACTTGTAGATTTGGTGTATCTACCTGCCGATTACTTAGAAACCCAATTCGCTAGTGGTCCTGAATATGTTGAGTTTCTCAGGAACTCCATAGCCAGTACTCATGAATTAGCTCGTGAACAATTACGAGGATCGGCTGAACGCCAGGAGCGTGGGTAAGATAAGATAAGATAGAACTTTATTTAACGTCGGATAAGACACATAACATGAACATTAGCTGAATTCAGCTATTAACCGACATGACAAGATATTTACAATGAGGAATGGGATATATACAGTGAAGATGATACATTTACACTTGCTTCAGATGACATAGAACACAACATTTACAGTCTGGTGGCTGCCACATATTAATTCTCCTTTTAAAGGCCGTGAGAGATTCCACATCTTCGATATCATTTTCAAGCGAATTCCAAAGTTTACTGCCCTGATACATAATCGTATTTAATCCATTTTTGACTGTTCTAAAATTATGTTGTTGCACCTGTAATATATTACGCCTATTGTATGGTACATTTTCCAATACGAACATATCATGTAAATAGTTGGGGCCTAACTTATTGACACATTTGTATACTTCTAATAAAATACACCTCAATCTTCTTACATACATGAGTGGGATACCTGCTTTACGTCTTAGGGTACTATAGTTAGAATCATGATCATTGTACACATATATTAAAGCCTGCTTTTGCAGTTTTTCAATTTTTGCCATGTTACCCCTACTACAGAAATGCCACACAGTAGAACAATATTCAAAGTTTGATAATATGAATGAGTGAAATAGAAGCATCTTATTTTGTTCATTTAGATTTCTTGACAGCCTACGCCAAACATTCAATTTCCTTCCTGCTTTCTTACACATTTCTTGCACATGGTATTCAAAATTCAAATTTACATCAAAATATACACCCAATAGCTCAACATTTTTTTGTGCATGAATAGTGTTGCCATCAATTACAATGGAGTCATCTTGGTTATAACCATTTCCAAACAACATATATTGAAACTTGTTGCAATTAACTTTCATGTTATTATCATCAAACCAACTTAATAATTTAGATATTATATGATGTAGTTTTGTCTTCACCTCATCATTATTTTTGCCATAACAGCATATTGTATTATCATCAGCATAATTAAAAACATCACATTCATTCTCAATATCAAACATCAAATCATTACAATGGACATTATAACAGAAAGGCCCCAATATTGATCCTTGGGGTGCTCCAACATTAAGTGGTAGCCACCCGCTATAATTAGACATCATTTTTACTCTATCTATCCTGAAAATAGCTCAGAAGTAATTTACATGAATGAATATTCACTCCATACGCATACATTTTAGCTATCAACAAATTATGAGGCAAATGATCAAAAGCTTTGGATAAATCTGTCATAACGGTTCCGACTACTTCCTTATTATCAAGCTTACATTTGACTGTTTCAACAAATCTAGTCAGAACATTTTGACAACAATGACTTTTTCTGAATCCGGATACATAAATACTAAATTCACTCTCAAAATAATTAGAGATCTGTTCAAACAGGATTCTTTCAAACAGTTTAGATATACTTGACAAAATGCTGACTGGCCTGTAATTTTCTTTCAAGAGAATATCACCTTTCTTGAACAAAGGAATTATATCAGCATATTTCAATGAATTTGGGTGGAATCATGTCATATCCGGGTGGAATCATGTCTTTTGGGAATTTGGGCGGAATCATGTCATATCCGGGTGGAATCATGTCATATCCGGTAGATTTCGAAGGATTAAGCTTGCATAACTGTTTATGAATATCAGTAATAGAAACTTTTTTGAATTCAAATATGTTATTGACATCCCGTGAAGCAAGTTCAAAATACTGGGATGATCATCAAAATGTCGAAAAATATTATAAATATTATGTTCCCCGTGTTGGCATCCATCATTCAGATTATCTCTGACGATTGCAACAGCGTTATCAGTATTTGCAATAGTATTGTAAAATTCATTAAGTGTTGTGCAAACAGCCACATGATTAGTTATGATATTTTCTTCTTCACACAGCATAATTCGGTCATTCCCAACACCGGATCTATCAGATATAAGGGGCTTAATTGTTTTCCAGAATGTTTTGGAATCTTTCTCTACCTTGCATTTGGTTTTCATATATACTGCAAGGCTTTGCTTTCTCATTTTTACAACTAGATTCCTCTGCTTTCTATATTTCTCCCAGATTGGATTTGTCCTTTGCTTTTCATATTTTCGTCTCAACATATTTTTGAAGTTAATTGCTCGCCGTAATTGGCTATTCATATACGGCACTTGTGAATGCTTTATGGTTTTGCTTTTACAAGGGGCATGTTTTTCAATAATTTCGCTCAATAAAGATTCGCAAAACCAATATGCATCATCAACATCATCAAAAATTTCAGCAACCTGAAAAGGTGCCTTAAATAAATCATCAATATATTCAGTTTCATCAAAATGTTTGAAACTTCTGTAAACAATTTTCTTCGGTTTACTGGATTGAATATGAATTTTGGTGGCAAATGAAACCATATGATGAAAACCACTGAGACCAGTATCAAATACTATTACACCCTGCAAGCGCTTATATGCATTGCTCATCACAACATCAATACATGTGGGCTTAGAACTTTTGAAACAGTTGAAACGTATGATGTACGTGCTAAAAGCAAGCCGGCTTTTAAAGTTGGTTTATAAAGTTCGGTACTTCTCTCCACTTCTGCGAGTAGCAAATAAATTTTGTTCTCAGTGGATAGGTCCATATACAATCATATCTCAGCCGACTGACGTGGACTATCGTATCGAAGATGTCCTTCCATCATGGCGAGATGATATCAGAATTGTCCATATGGATAACTTAATACACTTTGAGTCTGATCGCAAAAATCTGTTTGCTGATTATCTAGATTCAGTGAAATTACCCCCAAGTAGACAGCAGAAGATCTGGTTTGTCACGAGTTGACAATACCTGTCTGTCTAAACAGTCACACACCCACTCAGTACACAAGCAAAGAACGAACAACTGGTAAAATGCTCAGAATTGTTTAATAATGAAAATGAACAATATACAATATCTAAGTGATCACAATGTAAATGCCGGTATTCAGAACAATCAAATTGAACCAAAATTGTATCAAAAATGTCCCAATGAATAATTCCAAACAGTTCAGTAATAATCGAACACAATGTCCCTGTGGTGACGTCACAACACCGTAGTTGGCCGTTCAAGAGTCCATTCACAAATCCCACGAAGCTTGGCGAGCGGCGACTTCAGCGACGTTTCCCTCGACGCTTGATGCCCGACAGTCCCACGACGGATAACCACTCTCCCGTGTCCAACACAGACAACGGCGTGTGGTTGTGGGTGTGATGTCTCACGGCTGTCTCAATGATGTGGAGGCGATGTCCCTCATCGTCAGTGTGCTAGGATGGCGTCTACCCTTCGAGATAGGCTGTTGCAGCTAGTTTGGGTTCCGACCCCTGGTCACTGGTCATGTCGGCGCATGGCTTCCCCAAGCCGCAAATAAATAAAAGATTACATATACATGCATGAACCCGCAGACTCAGCTGTCTGTGTCCATCGTCATGTAGCTAGATGCACGAGTCCCACGGTCTTATGACTTCAGCTGCCGTTCCCCGTCGTCATCTGTAGTGCTGTAGTAATTCTCCCGACGTGTAGCTGCCCGACCAGTGACCAGAAGTGCAGATACCACAAGCTGCCCAACTTTATAACAACCGCCTGTGTACACAGAGTGGGACAAACTCACTGTGGCTAGACTCTTCCCGGCTATAGAAACACACAAAAAACAGGAGTGGCAAAACTGAGCATTGGGATGAACGACATGAGAAAAACATGAATGAGTGAAACGTATGAGGAAAACAAATGAATGAGTGAAACATCCAAAACAGGTGAAATGAGTTGAGATGAAGCAATGAGCACATGTATGGGTGAAGGAACCCTTCAAAACTGATGAAATGGAACATCATATTCAAAATCAAAGATAAAACCAATGGATTGATACATGTAATAAAACCGCGCACACAACTTTGTGACATGGTTAATAGACCAACCTGTGTCTATTAATGTCAGAAATAGACCTGTACGTAACAAACTAAGTATAAGACGCTATCCGGCTCCAGAACGATAAGCTCTGGTTGTTGATAAATGTGAAATACAGTATGGTAATATAGTATGTATTGTTCTCTCATTAAATTCGCTTTGGATGGGGGGAGATGGGGAATTGTTTTGGATGGGGGGAGATGGGGATTCTCCATGTTCCAAAAGAAAGCGACAACAATTGGCGGAAAAATTAATCCGAGATTCACATTGTATACAGTGTTCGTGTTTGCTGAATTCGTGTGCGACTCACTGGTGGAAGACGGCCCAGTTTCAGTGAACGGGTGCGCCAGACAAGATTCAACTCTCCTTTTTAGGTTACCGGACCTATGGTCCGATAACCTATTGGCATGGCGTTGCGTCCGTCGTCCGTCGTCAATCGTCGTCCGTCGTCGTCCGTCGTCGTCGTCGTCCACATTTTTATCTTTTTTGTTTATGGGCGAATTTTTCTGAAATTTTGCACAAAAATACTTAAAAATAATTCAAGAAGGAGGTATTTTTTAGTTTTTTGATATTCGCATTTTTTTCAAAATGGCGGCCGTTTTCGACGAAAAATGCCTGATTTTGGACTTTGGCGGCCATTTTCTCAAAATCTGTTCAGTAACTTTTTTTCTTTTTGATACATAACACTCCTCATATGTACTTCTATGATGTCTATAAATTTCGTTGCGCTTGAATCGCTCGAAGTGGGCCATTTTGGCCCAAACTCGGCTCAAATGGGACTTTCCCATGTTAAATTCTCCTATGCCTCATAATGGGACACATTATGCCTAATATCTCACTTAATATTGAGATTAGAGACTAGGAATCAATTGTGGACATATAGGAAATGATATATCCTGAATATTCTCGTGACCTTGAACTTGACCTCTGACCTCAGTTTCAAGGTCAGAGCACAAAATGGCTTATATCTTGCTTATTATTGACTCTACAGCTTAGGAATCAATTGTGGACAAATAGGAAATGATATATGCTGAATATTGTGATGACCATGAATTTGACCTTTGACCCCATTTTCAAGGTCATGGGACAAAATGGCTTATATCTCGCTTATTATCGACTCTACATCTTAGGAATCAATTGTGGACATATAGGAAATGATATATGCTGATTATTCTGATGACCTTAAATTTGACCTTTGACCCCATTTTCAAGGTCATAGAACAAAATAGCTAATATCTCGCTTGTCATCGACTTTACGGCTTACGAATCAGTTCTGAACATATAGGAAATGATATACAGTGTATGCAAATTATTGTCGTGACCTTGAATTTGACCTTTGACCTCATTTCAAGGTCACAGGACAAAGTGGCTAATATCTCACTTATTATCGATTTTACAGCTTAGGAATCAATTGTGGACATATAGGAAATGATATATGCTGAATATTCTCGTGACCTTGAATTTGACCTCTGACCTCATTTTCAAGGTCCAAGTACAAACTGGCTCATATCTGGCTCCTCGATTGACTGTATGGCTTGGGAATCAATTGTGGACATATAGAAAATGATATACACTGAATATTTTGATGACCTTGAATTTGACCTTTTGTCTTCATTTTCAAGGCCACAGCACAAAATTGCTAATATCTCTCTGTTTTGAGTTTACAGCTTAGCAATCAACTGTGGACATGATATATGCTTAATATTATATATGCTGAATATTCTTTTGACTTTGACTTTAACCAGTGACCTGGCTAACATCTAAAATATTAAACATTGTCCGGTAACCTGTCTTTGGCCCTTGTTTCTCTCGCCGAGGGGACCAACGCGTTAGAGTTTAAATCGTTGCTCTCTGTCAGACAAGGAGAGCAGAGCAGAGCGTACTAGCCTATAGTTCAAAATTTGGTCTCTAAACATGGAGAACAGGCACGCTAGAATTCTCAGTCAAACTACTAAATTTCCGATTGTTATACGACAGTGTACGAATACCTTATATAGAGCCGGGTAACGGCTGAAATCTTCCCACTTGAATCACTGATTCTACAGCCGAACGATGTCTGATGCAGAGAATATGGAAATTTCGCCGGCGACGACCGCTCCCGGTGAAATAACGGCGGAAAGTATCGAGTCAGCCGGTGAGAAGAAACCCGAAAGCGACTCCGGTACGAGTAGCTTCAATACTAGTAGTAGTTCTGTAATAGCGGCCGATTATTCTGCTCCATTAATTGCTGCCGCACCTACGTTTGAGGCTGAGGCAAACCCGGCTGTCACGAGACGTAGGCCTCGCCGCAGGGGACCAAGACACAGACCTCACAAATTACTGTCTACATTTAACTCTAATGATAACGAATTTTATGGTAAACCGGCGGTTCCACGTGTGGAAAAACTTAGTGGTTATGCGAACGCCAGTGCGAGGTTTAGAGCAAGGTGGAACAGCGTGCCGGTGCGCTTCCGCCAAACAGTCGGCCTGTTTGGCTCGGTCAGGCATACCCGGACGCCGTAACGCGATATCTTGCATTCTCCTTCCATCTAGAGAAATATATGTGTTGCCCACACTGTGATGCAAAATTTGAGCGGAAGATGTCGCTAGTCTGCCATGCTCTTAGCACCCGCTACCCGTTTACTGCCACCTGGCAGTGCCCAGAGAGCGGGTGCTCCAGAGCTGAGTGGGTCAGGCTGGACCACTTGCGAGAGCACATCCGAAATGCTCGATGCTGATTTCGAAAGGTCAAGCAATTAATTACGTACCGACATATAACCATCGCTATATACCACCGCGTGCGTGTCCGGCTCATGAGACCCCATTCCCGTTTCTTGCAACGGTAATGGAAGACGCGATGGAACATGTTCCCTTGCTCGGTGACGTGTCCTACAAGCCGCCAGAAGTGGTTTTGGAGAACATGGCGCTGGCGCCTTTTGCCTTCTCGACCACCTCGACTGGTACCGGAGGTAAAACTGGCCCCGCCAAACCTTCAGAGGCAACATGTGATCCTCCAAAGTGACCTCGCATGGACGAACCGGTCATCGTTAGCGTCCGTGGAGTCAACCGTTTGTCTGCAAAATTTCAGCCAGCCCTGGACTGGATACGTGATCGTAGCGCACAGGCCGTCGCAGGCAATGACGAGGCCTCACTCCTGGACCTGCGTAAACAGGCTGTTGACCTTGCCGATAGTGCGCGAAATTTCGTCATGCTGGCTCAGGACCTATATGCACATTGTAATGGTGCGACTGTAACCGTAATGTCCGATCTGATGCGCGTTAGATCCCACAGAGGGACTGACCTAAATCAAATGAAATTGTTACAGGCTCGGCTAGAGGTGTTACAACGCGAAAAGTTACAATGCGAAAAGTTGTGCCGACAGCTCTGTCAGGCGGACTTCTTAGCCTGAGCCCTTCGAAATGTTTCCGTGATGTGGACATATCCTTTCCACTAGAATTTTATTTCTAGTTATGTGGGAATCATTGGCCAGACTATGTAGTTACTTCGTTTATGCCCTGTGGGAGGTATATATAGTTTTTTTGTCAACCAAGTTCTGATGACGTTTTCATAGTATGTATTCAATAATTTCAAAATTACAGTTGTGTTTGGTTATTTCAATATTGTTCACTAAAGGGTGTGCTCCAACCGCCCAAACACAACTTATTTCCAAATTATATTCACTTGTTCCCAATTTCAATTTGTCATCAGAATTTCTAAATTGAGACAGTAGATGTATTCTCAATCTCATATCTTGTTTATAAAGATATGTTCACTATTTTTATAATTAGTTCTTCCTGTGATTCGTGTCACAACAAAATTGTATAACCGGTAATGGGTGAAGTCGCTTTTCGGCGGAAGACTAATTATTATATCTGTTATTTTGGGCTATTTGTCTAGCTTTTGGCTATATTCTTTAGACAAGGCCACTCTGCTGACACGGATTCTCTGTATGCGTATGTAGTCGCATGTTTCTGTTTCTCCATATTATTTCCCTTTTGGCCGGTCATTTTTGACCTTGTAAAGGACAAAACCCCTGTTTTGTCAATTTTTACATATATACATGTATATTTCTACATACTTTAACCTTTGTCGGTTTGCATAATCGTCGTGGTATTTCAAATTACTTTTATTCGCTTGTCTCTATGTATCCTTGTTCCGACCTCACTAAGTTCTCTCCCCGTATGTGCAAAAACGACTCATTCGCGACGCAACATAACTTTAACGTGTATTCTGACACTTTTATTTCATTTCATTTAATTTGTTATTATTTCATCTATGTGACAATCTTTGCTCGTTTTCGGTACGCTATGCTGCTCCAGCAATTCACGCATCCGCCCATTGTCCAACGTCACTCTCTGGACACCGGATACCCTTATGAACAATTCATCACTCTCAGGACACCGGTTGCCGTAACGAACAGTTCGTGTGCACCCGATGCAAAGAACGCAAAGAATTCAACCGTGTACCTACGCTTCCGGTGGTGTGACTACAGAAGAGAAGAATTGAAACTGTTAACTTTCCAATGGATTACGAATTATTATGAAGAAACGTTTCATTCACTTGAAGAAAAACATTTGAACATTAGACTGATTTTTGGGGCGTCTTGGACCGAACATAGATGTATACTTGTAATGTTTCTTATTGTTGTTTCCGTGTTTTTATACATGTTACAGACAAATGCGTTGCGTTAACATGAATTGAGCGTGAGCTTCAGTTCTGGATGGGAGAACTCTTGTGGTCGTTTCAGAGGTGTAGAGTGAGCTACCCTCCAAGCTCCCTCTGGATGGGGGGTGTAGGGGAATAGGGTATTTGTCCGTTTGTATATTACCTGAGTCGTGTCTATATTTTGTTACGTGTGCAATACATGACCTGATTTATTATTGATTTGCCTGTGTCCACTCGACCTTACATTTCACTTGTATGTACGCTTCAGTGATTTTCACGTGGGCATGCAGCCTGTCTCCTGCTTTGCTCATATCGTACCTCCACGCTGTACCGGAGAGCACTGTTGTATTTCTCTTCTCAATCTACCTGCCTGTAGATTACTTACATGCATTAGTACTACTATTGCCAGTGAGCTTTAGTCCGTCTGGTCGGCCCAAGTATCATACACTGTGCCTTCCTCTATATTCAATAAGGATTAAAAAGGTGCGAGACGGATTAAATGGTATGTTTTCAGTGGACGAGTAGTATTAGGGAGCAGTGTACGGTACTTGGGCCGTCTGGTCTTACACACACACAACTCTCACACAACTCACTCACACACAATAACTTATGTGCTATTTTTAGCATGGCGTCTCCCTGATGTTTGTCACGTAGACACCACCGGTGTGCCTATATAAGCTACGGTGGATTTTGTGTCAGTAGGAATCTTGGCCTGGAGGCCGTCTCTGTGACAGTCTCCAATGCCCAGTAGAAGGCTACTGTTCTGACCCCTGGCAGACTGTATAGATGTGACATAGTAACGTTGAGTGCGACTCTCAACGTCTGCAACGGCTGGACATCATTGGCCGTCATGGAGCAACTAGTCCTCTCTCCAAGGACGTAGCGACGCTGTTGTCATACGTGACACATAGCTCCTACACTTTGGTAGATGAGCTGACATTGCCTGTGAACGTGACAAGGTCTCTAGTGGTTGTAGACCCCAAAGCTACTGATAATAGGTTGGAATCAGCACAAGTGATTGGTTCTTGTATTATCACCTATATGGCCCGAGGATATAGGTGCCTCGGGCCATTATGCAGCTACCACTGCTGCCCCGGTTCCCGGTCACCCCAAACTGAGAGGTACACACTATGCAAGGGTATTGGACACATGATGATGACAGATTTGCTAACCATTAATGTTGTGCAGAACGTCTCTGAAGTCGAAATTCTCTACAATCGACTTTACAGCTTAGGAATCAATTGTGGACATATAGGAAGTGATATATTCAGGATATTCTCGTGACTTTGAATTTGACCAGTGACCTTTTTTCCAAGGTAAATGGGATAAAATGACTAATATCTAAAATATAAAACATATTGTCAGATAACCTGTCTTAGCCTTTGGGCTAATTTTTTTCTTGTTTATGCATAACACTCCTCATATCTATTCCTCTTACCTGTATAATTTCTGTTCCCCTTGAATCGCTGAAAGTGGGCCATTTTGTCCAAACCTTAGCCCAAATGTGACTTTCCCATGTTAAATTCTCCTATGCACCATAATGTTTTACTATAAGGTTTGTGCTCTCTGGAGTTGAAAAAAACATGATGTTTACACTCCTTTGTAAACAATGAAAAATTGTAAGCATGGAATGAAAAACTGTAGGCATGCACCATTGAGTTTGAATTGGCTTTAATTCATTGTGAATTTTACCCAAAATAATAATAAAACAACTTTTGCTTGTTGACTCAGGTAATAGACCATATTATTTGAATATCGGGATGTGACAGTGTCAGTGAATTATTCCCCTCGTCCTCTGCCTTCGGAAAATAGTTCACTAACACTACCACATCATTTGGGACAAATAATTTGGTCTATTACCTGGGTCAACAGGCAAAACTTGCATATTAATATTCAAACCTAAGTGTTATCAGTATCATCAGGCTTTGGGCTCAGTTTATCAATATATTTTTCTAGGATCAATACACACGCAATGTCGTTTTGTTATGAATTATGGTTATATTTTCAGTCAACAGAACCATCAGAAGACGTACAAGTTGATTCCCAAACAGGCGCGATTGAGATACTGAAGAAATATCTGGTACCAACTGAAGATATTCATCCCACATGTGCAGCAAATTACATCTACCATGTTCAAGTCGACCCAAGTGTTTCGCCAAAACGGAGCAAAGAGGTTACACACATTAACATGATGATCAATGGTTTGCAGAACTCATGTGGTGGAATAATTGCCATATCATGTGATATGACTTTCAGTGAGGACAAACAGAAAGAATGGCGGGATATGTTTGTCAAAGTAGTTCCTTCGGGAATAGAACATCTATATACCATTGACTTTAGAAAACATGGTATACTGCTGGACACTCTTTGTATCAAGTCCTTGAAATCCGTTGTTTCGATGACTGATGATCGGGTAGAATTTCATTTGCGAGATGAAGGCTGGTTTGAAATGCGTGAAACCTCATGTTCACCGGGAAAGCGAACGTTACCTAATTATGCATCCAAAAGTGCAGACTCGAATGCTGGGACGATACCGAAAACTGATGCGCTGAGCCAAGAGGGGATCATTGGTGGTATGCCACGAACTAATCAAATGTTATCAGGAATACGGAGGCTAAGACAACATCGGAAAGCCTCTGCACTGCGTCCCGGTGTTTCCATGTCATACAAAAAAGACAGAGTCCTAAAGCCAAGGAAAAAAAGATGTGGTCTTTCAGAGGAAATTGTTCAGAGTCTGTCCATTTTCCAAATGCAGAATCCAGCACACTACAGCCCTCCCAAAGAAGCATTGACCAGTCGTTATGATGCTGTCAGTGAGCAACTTAATCATATAGAAAACCTCACAGAGCATAATGCCTGTGTCCTCGTTTTAGCTAATATACTTGATTGTCTTGATGAAGTACATCCCTCAAACCATCCGGCTACAACATGGGATTCCAACATACCAACGCCCGTTTTGGATGTTATCTATTTTGATGAAAACTGCCAAATCATATTCAACTCCATTTATGAAGAAACAAATTCCGTTCTTTGTCACAATCGTACATTTCAAGCTTGTCGGATACTTTCAAAGTATATGACGAACAGTGTCAGGAACCAATCCTCAATGCATGCAGAAATCATCATGAGAATCTACCCATGTACTTATGTACTGGGAACAACTGAGCTCCCGTTCATCCAGACAAAGCCTTGTGGATTGTCCATTCCCTGTATCAAGATGGGTTTAGCAAAACTCCTGCTGTATGACAACACAACTTATCGGGACAGGATCAACAACGATATGAGTATATATCTCACAAGTCAACAGCTTGACAAAGTGTTTGGTATTGACATGGTCAAACTTGGAGTCATCGAAGGCCCACCGGGATCAGGAAAGACCCTGTTAGAACAACATCTATGCAAAAAGCTTGGCAAAGACAGTAGCATGGTGTTTTGTCCAAACAAAGGTGTAGCAGCCTACATTAATCATCACCAGGTTGCCCATGCAATATGGATTGAACATGTCTGTGACATTGTGAAATTCATTGAAACCACTGGAAAAGATATCGTATATATCATCATTGATGATGTCCAATACATGGAATATGATGAGAGTGCATGGAGGATGTTGTTCAAACTCATCCACTCATCTGCAAAACACATATATCTGTTTATGGACAGTAAATATCAAACCCATAGAGGTGAGGAGAATGTCCAATCAGTACGGGCACTGGTCGCCAACACGAAAGAAGGGTGTATCCTGCAACCTCTTTGTGAAATATATCGTAATTCCCAGGTGGTTGTCGACTACATGGGGAAGACAGCTTTCGAAGGTGTTGAAGGAGAAAAATTTGATTGTTGCAGCCCATTAGATGGTGACGATATAAAAGTTTCTAATGTCCGTTTCTTGACGGGAAAGTCTGCACAGAATGGTTTACTGCTTCATGTGAAAAATCTATTCCAATCAAAATATTATAAACCAACAGATGTAGCAATCCTCTTTGAACCTGACTCGAAACTACTACCGCTGATCAAGGATACTTTCTGCATGTTTGCTCCAAAAATCCGAGTTCAAAAAGCTGATGAGTATCCCATAAGAGGATTAATTATTGACGACCTGACCAAATTTGAAGGTCTGGAAGCAGTATGTTTGATCATGGTGCTCGAAGATTCACAAAAGTTCAAGCACTCAAAGTTCAAGACCATGATTGCTTCACGCGGAGTGAAGCGAGTGGAATTCGTACAGGGAGAAACTGTTGATGTCCAAAAGATGGAGATGTTACACTTCAATCCACAGACGTTAGCTGATGATGAGATTTTGAGGTAGATAGTTGATACTACTGTATCTATAGCTTTTGCAAACCTTCAGACGAGAATGTTCAACATATATGACAAACGGTAATCCGTTGTTTATTTCCAATATATATGGTAGATGAGAACTCATTATGCGCCCATACATATCAGTGTTGTGTTTTTGCCAGACGAGAAGAGGTAAACATGGAAACAGAACTGACAGAAGAGGATGAGGAAGCACTACATGCCTGCCGTAATGGAGACCTGAAATTCATGCAGGTAGGCATGTGGAACTATTTTCCAACTGTATACGACAATATGTCTAGAATAATCCGTTATTCGCAGATTATGATATTTTGACTCAATCGAAGATCATGTGATTCTGTTGAAGTTTTAGGCTACATTCCCTAATAGATGACTTATTGGCATGACATTGTGCTTGCCATCCTTATTTTTATCTTGAAAATTTACTGTTGAATCATGGAACTTTTGCATACAAAAATTCTAATTGATACATATCACTCCATGTACCCGGTGGCATTTTTATGTCTTGTTGTTGATTACTCGGTGGTCTCTGCATGGTGGCCATTTTGGTTTTTGACGAGTTGGCAAAAAAGTTCGTTTTGTATCTGAAATCAAGTCACTAGTGCTATAAATTCTGTCGGAAAGAAAACTCACATGTTCATCACATAGGATATGTGAACAACTACATTTAAACAACTACATTTAACACACTGTCTGCCCCTGATGACGCCAGTATGTCTTTGGATAAACTATTTGGTCGGGCTTTGTTTTTATTCCAAAATGTTCTATTTTACGTTTGTTTTTGGTATCATCAAAATCTGACTATTGGTGGTAATAGATTGATACTTACATACACAGGGAACTGGACAGGGATATCTGTATCACTGATTTCGCATAACCTGATTATGAAGTTCCTACTTTATACAGGGTGTTCAAAATGACACTGTGTAGTGGTATTAATGTATTTCTTTTCAGTCTGTAGAATATTTAGCGACTGTAACGGCCCGTCCCTCCCCTGCACCGCATGTCCATGACAACACCAACTCTCTACATGACACAGCACACTATACATAGCCACTACACGATCAATACACGGTCGATACATGTAAAACCACATACAACCACCAGCCCTGATCAATACAGCGCACGCGCACCCAGCACTGCCTGCACTGACATACATGCATATACTTTAACACATGGAAAATTACACACACCTGCTCTGCGATCATGTGATCAGACATGTCAGAACACAAACACGGAAATCTCCACACTCTCGATGAGATCAGCACATACACAGCCAATCACACGACCCCATGTACTCTAGGCGGAAAAATTCCCCCACAGTGTCCTCGGCCCCGCGCACTTGTCCAGAGAGAGTTGATCAAGATGGACGTGATCGTATGCTGAATATAGAAGTTACTTGAAGAATCTGTGGTAGACATTTAAAGGCATTCGGACTAGCATAGGATAAAATTTGACCCAGGGATATCATCCGGACATAGAAGTCAGAGAGTGTGTCGGCTGTGGTGTGTATGAGACATTGGACTTTATCACCACAATAAACAATTATTATTGAAAACTGCCGGCCCCCTTATTCACACGACATTGAGGTACGTTTTGTTTCCGGCCTGATATCGGCCAGTGAACGATATTCTTCACATTGGTGCCGCCGACCAGGATCTGAGCCAGTCTCGGATAATCGACCCCACCTGCAGTGATGGCGATGGTACAGTTCCATTGTCACAGGAGCAACAACCGACTCCATTGGTGACCAGTCATCCCTGATATCGTCTTCGCTACCCGTCGACCACATCGGAGCATTCCTGGATGAAGACCCGCTAGCGCCCCTGCATACTGTGAGTGATATTATTAGTGCACACGCATGGGCGTACTCGGGCACGCCGGCCAGATCGACCCAGAAATTAACGAGTGACTTTGCCGACAGAGACTATACACGCTCACATCAAAGAGCGGATGTGTATGATTGTGCCAACCCAGAATATCCCACGGTAAATGTTCGACCTGTAGCCATGGAAACGTCAATGGTTACGCACCCGCCAAGTAACTCTTAGATACGGCAGTGGGTTTGTGACACTGACACTCTTACAGAACTGGTACCGCCAAGCGCATATTCGGCAACTCAACCTTTGGCGCCGTCAATGACGCCAGCGCAACACGACCCAGTACCAATGGTGTACTCTCGTCTACCGACCGAGCCAACCCTGTTAGAGTACATTCGACCCAGCCAGGCGAGATCAACTGCAGGTAGCGTCCCGGTGACGACCGCTGTCAAGACCTCAGCACCTCTACGATCATTACGACCCAGCGACGCGACGACAGAATCTCGGGCCCTCACACGACAAGGGCGACCTCAACAACCACCATTCACATCAAGTCGCCGACATCACGACCCCGACATGTCAACCTCCGATACACGCACTTACGCGCCGACAGTGCACCGACCACCGCCGACAGTGCACCGACCATCGAAGAACAGCCGCACGTTACTCCGTCGCAAGACCAAGTTGTGTATGCTCCAGCAGAAAGTGTTGTGCCAATGATCAGACAGCCGATCTCTCAATCAGTCGGATACTCCATAGGATATAGTGATCTGCCAGGCAGATATTCCGTTGGAGTAAGCGGTGTACAAAACGGAGTAGCAGCTGTCGGATACCATAACCCTCATGTCGGCTGTGCGAACCCACCAACCGGATATAATGGCGTTCCGAACGGGATAGCAGATATCGGATATCACGGTGCTCAAAACGGAGTAGTGTACCATAGTGTGGCCCCAGACGGATCGGTATACTGATGTCTGCCACTGGCTGTAATCCCACCCTCAATCAGAGTACCATCGGTGTCGCCACAATACAATCAAACGGCCCCTGTCACGCAAGCACCACACGACCCTGGCTACACTCCGGTACCACCCGCCGCCTCGCTCGCCGTCTTCCCGACGACCACGCCGGTCGCCCCCGCTAACACGACCCTGACAGCTCCAACCACTACAATACAGTTGCTCCGGCTGCGTGACAACTTGCCGTTCCTCAAACGAGAGCGGGAGGAGGACGCAGAACACTATCTTAAACGGCTTCAAGCTCTGGCTGAGCAAGTCTTTGATGACATCATGCCGGAATCTCGACAATGAACAGTGATATCACAGTTCATAAACGGCTAACCTGACCCCATTGCGGACGAACTTTATGTGTTCACTTTTACCAGTTAGAGTGACGCACTAACGGCCGTCCTGAGAGTAGCCAACAACGGACCCACAGAGACCATTATCAGGGTACACGTCGTGCCGACGTCCCACCAATCAGATACGCTGGTGATGAACATGTTGACGGTGAAATGTCCTGTGCCATGGGACAACTAAATCAGTGGGATACTCCAACCTCTGAACAATTTGTGGCCTATTACGACCCCACTGACAGTGACACCACCGGCTTGCAGGGATGTGATGAACACTCTGTGCCATCTTGCTCACGCGAGTGGGTGGCTGAAGCGTTTCAGTGCGTCTTTAGTGACGAGAATGGACTATGTGGAGAAGACGCCATCTACTCAGTCCTGCGAGCCACGGCCCCAACTAAAGGAGATCGACTCCCACAACATGGACGACCAGTCGTGTGCTTTTTTTGTGAGAAGCCTGGCTATCGCTGGTTGCGATGCTTTCTGCTCAAGGATGTGTTAGCGCACAATGGCATGAAACCACTAAAATTTCGACCTAGTGGCTCCGATACTGACAGAATGACTGCTCAAGTATTGTCAGTACCAAACCAGACCGGCAACCAACCTCGATCGGTCCCACCAGTTCCTCCGACGCAGTCGTCAAACCAGTGAAGGAAGGTGCTGAGGAGCAAGGGCCTTCCAGAAGTCAGGACAATGTTTCCCGCTCCACACCTGCGGTTGCCATGACGACCAAACCGGTGCAACTGCCGGTTACGACCTCACAGCCAGCCCAAACCACATCTCAGCTCTTTGAAGGGGTGTGCACCAAATGCCAAGCACCGACCCCAGCGCCAGCTTCTCGTCATGAAGAGGTGTCAGCGCCACTCCCACAGAGATCTCAACGCGGAAATCATCGTCCCGAAGGAGTGTCGCCCCAGACCGCCGACGGCACTGGGACCGACAGCATGTCCGAGATCGAGTGGATCTCCGACGACGGTGGGTTTTACGCCTTCCTGAGTGGACTAAGCTCCCGCTACCTCACCAACTCTTCAGGCCGCTGCCAGACGACCCCATGGTCCCACTCTTCATTGACAACTCTCAAGCCGCACCGGAGTGCTGGAAGTTGTCGGTACGTGTCAGAGACAAAACAATGAAAGCAGTTCTCGACTCCGGAGCCCAACTCTCCCTGCGCCGACGTGACCTGTTTCGACACGTCCCAGCGACTGGCAACATCTACGACCTACGTCGGCCACCATTCGTGACTTCAATTATGGACAGTTAAGCCCAATCGATGGACTAATCAACCTACCGATACAGGTCGGAACAAACCATCTGACGGTGACATTTTGTGTGGCTGCCATCCATGATGGCATGATACTCGGCATGAACTTTTTCCGGCAAGCAAACGCTGTGGTGAACTATGGTGAAGGGATTATACAGGTCAATAGAGAAATCCTGTTTGTGCACAAAGACATTGAAGCTAATGTTGTTCGAATGGCCGTGCGTCGAGCCATCACCGTCCCTGCATGCAGCAATTCTATCATCGAGCTGGTTCCGACCTCAAGAGTTCGGGTTCGCCAACACCCACGAATGATCCAGCCGTTAATGACTTTCCCAGAAGATACCGACCTTGTCATGGGTCGAATGCTAACGTCCCTGAATCGGTATTGTGTGAAAGTGACTGTTGTGTGAAAGTGACCCTGCAGATACTGGCGTCACACTAACTCATTCCGACCCTGTCGCCACTGCCAGTCCGATTGAGAGCGTTGTCGGAGCTCTGCCAAAACCCGGAGAGGAGCCCGAACCGTCCAGGTGAACGTCAGTCACTATGGTGACCTGCCGCCATATCTACAGGAAATGGTGGATCGTGCTGGACTTGCACCAGAGCAACATCGGCATTGCGCCAACCTCGTCCACCAGTACAAGGACACGTTCATGAGCCCAGACGGACAACTGGGACGAACTCAAGTTGCCCAACACAGGATCGACACTGGCACCTCGACCCCGATTCAGCAAAGACAACGACACATCCTCCAGGCCCAGCAGAGCATCATTGGTGAGGAGATCGACAAGATGCTATGGCTGGGATGTATTGAGCCGTCTGATTCGCCCTGGAGCTCCCAGGTGGTGCTTGTGCGCAAAAAGAATGGCCAAGTACAATTCTGTGTCGATTATCGGCTACTGAATGACGTCACGCACAAGGATTCATATCCTCTGCCCAACATTCAGGACACTCATGCCGCCCTGGCGGGCGCTACCTACTTTTCGGCCCTGGACCTGGCCTGTGGTTACTTGCAGGTTGAAGTCGAACCCCAACAACAGGCCGAAAACTGCCTTTGCCACAAGGAAAGGACTGTATCAGTTTAAGGTTATGCTGTTCGACCTCAGTAATGCACCGGCAACATTTGAACGGCTGATGGAAACCATACTCCATGGATACTTGTGGACTCGGTGTATGTGTCATCTGGATGACGTCATCGCTTACGGCAGAACATTTGACCAGGCACTTGCAAATCTTGAAGCGGTCCTGGATTGAATAAGATCGGCAGGCCTGAAACTACAACCCAAAAAGTGTGAACTGTTTCAAAGAGAAATCTTGTACTTTGGGTTCATAGTTAGTGGCCAAGGGATACGAGTCGACCCGAACAAAGTAAAAGCCATTAGAGAATGGCCGACCCCGTGCGAGATCACCGACGTCAGGGCATTCCTTGGTTTTGCCAACTATCATAAGAGGTTTATGAAGGACTACGCTGAAACCACTAAGCCTCTTGAAGCTCTCACCCGAGGTGAATGCCATTTCACTTGGGAACCTGCCCAACGACAAGCTTTCCAACGACTCCGTGACGCCCTCATCAAGGCGCCCAACTCGCTCACCCGATGTAGAATCCGGACGACTATTTCATCCTCGACACAGATGAACTATTTAATTAACGGAACTATTGCACCACGTACAGGGAACTACTGGCAGTAGTTGAAATGGTGCAACCCTATTGGCATTATCTCTGGGAACGGAAATTCCTCCTCCAGACCAACCACAGCTCCTTGAGGTGGCTTAAAAACTATAGCGACGCTGATGGCATGCTCGCAAGGTGGTACGCTAAGCTACAACAGTATGACTTCAGGGTTGAGCATCGGTGGTATTACCCGATTGCAAATATGTATATAATTAAGGCTAATCCAGTACTTTATTTTTGATTCGTTGTGTTGCATGTATTTGTAAATGTCATCATCGTAGTGACTGTTGACGGACTGACAGCTGACGTTTATTTTGACAGTTAGGATCATTTTATTGTATATAGTGTTTTCTCACTGTCGCGCAGCGAGTGTGTTGTGTGTGTGTTGGGACTACTTTAGCTTCTTATGTTTAGCTTTTGCGACGGTAGGGTCCAGGGAGGGTAATCTCCGAGGGCGTAGAATTAATGAAGAGGTGTAATGTAGAATATTTAGTGACTGTAACGGCCCGTCCCTCCCACACACCACATTTCCATGACAGCACCCACTCTCTACATGACACAGCACACTATACATAGCCACTACACGATCAATACACGGTCGATACACGTAAAACCACATACAACCACCGGCCCCGATCAATACAGTGCATGCGCACCCGGCACTGCCTGCACTGACATATATCGTCCCCCTAAAGCAAAAATGGCGTAACTCGTTTTTGGTGGTTTTGAGATAATCAGTTGAAAAGGTTTCTTGCCCTTAAATTCCAAGTAAAAGCTTCCAAATTCAGAGACCTGTTGCATAAATTACCAAGTATAATACCACTGTAGTTCAATTACTATCAATGTTATTCTTACTTTCAAGAAAATGACTAGTTAACTAAGATTAGCATGACTTACGCCAACGATGCTCTCATTGACAACTTGCTGGACAAAATCACTAATGCAATTCTGGCGTATCTCACGAAGGTCCTAAAGCACAAATGGCGTAACTCAACAGCTAAATGCAATTTTGGCGTAAGTCAATACCCACTAGTGACGTTTTTGGCGTAAATCACCACAAACACTAGAACAGTTGTGGCATAACTCCAGATCAAAATGGCGTAAGTCAAGCCTCGAGATACGCCAATATGTTATAGGCTTCTAGTTATTTTATGGTGCTGAATACAACCAGGAGTGATATACGAGCATGTAGCGGACATGTCAAGCATTACTTTGGTATGTCTCATTGAGTTACGCCAAAAATCGAGTTACGCCATTTTTGCTTTAGGGGGACGATATGCATATACTTTAACACATGGAAAATTACAGACACCTGCTCCCAGATCATGTGACCAGACATGTCAGAACACAAACACGGAAATCCCCACACTTTCGATGAGATCAGCACATACACAGCCAATCACACGACCCCGTATGCTCTAGGCGGAAAAATCCACCCACAGTGTCCTCGGCCCCGCGCACTTCGCCAGAGAGAGTTGAGCGAGATGGACGTGATCGTATGCTGAGTATAGAAGTTACTTGAAGAATCAGTGATAGACATTTAAAGGCATTCGAACTAGTATAGGATTAAATTCGACCCAGGGATATCATGCGGACATAGAAGTCAGAAAGTGTGTCGGCTGTGGTGTGTCTGAGACATTGGACTTTATCGCCACAATAAACAATTATTGTTGAAAACTGCCGGCCTCTTCCTTCACACGACATCGAGGTACGTCTTGTTTCCGGCCTGATATCGGCTGGTGAACAATATTCTTCACAAGTCATTACCAGTTGCTTGAGGCGTCCTCTGTTTCCAAAGCACATCACAATGACCACCAATATTTTCATCAACACAGGCACACAGTTGCTATATAGCACTCTCTTGTCACCAAACTCATATCTAAAATATTCTTGATCCTCTGTGGATTATACTCCTTCATGGCTCCTTACCTTATGAACCATTCATTTCTTGCAAGATCCACACTAATCGCATAGCCAGGTCTACAGTGCATGTCCAAACTAAACTCCCAATTCCGTTTTTTAGGCATGATCAGGTATAACATGCTAATATCGTGTTGTCATGTAGTTGGTGGAATACATGACATTATTGCGGTCAGTTAAATTATTCATGCCGATTGTCACTTATTTTCCTTTGTTAGACATGTATAATGACATCCATGTTTATGGCACAGACCACATTGGCTGATGAGAGTGACGTGGACCAGATAAGAAGTGGAAAATCAGAAATCACGCTTTTGATGGCGGCTGCGTACTGGGGATACAACGAGATTGTTCAGTGGCTGCTACAAAAAGGTAAAATACATATAGTCAGGTCAATCAGAGAAAGAATATCACATTTATATAGTTGGACTTCTCCTTATGGAATAAACTGTAAATGGATCCCAAATAAAGCTCGTAAAAATCCAAATTTTTTCAACTCTTCATGATTCGTGGTGGTCTAGTCAGTTTGTAACAGGTTTTTAGTCATGTTGCTTTTTGGGGGCACAATAATTGCATGATAATTTGGTACAGTTGCGATCATCATTGGGTTTCTTTCCTCATAGTTTGAGCTCATAACGTATAGTGCCACTCAAAAGGGTGTTCAGTAGTGTCATTGCATTCATTCAGAGAAGCACATGCAGATGTTCGAATACTGACGAAACACCGACTCCATGATGTACCTGGTGGTCAACACCTATAAAAAAATCACTACACCCAAGGGACTAGATCGTTTACCAGACAATTTTGGTTTGCACTGCAGGCGAGATATGACTGAGATCTACTGGTATCAGTCTAGGCCTACTATGATGACAGGTGCGGTGTCCTGGTTCGTGGTGTTTTTTTTTTTTTTTTGTAGCTGGTTTGGACTCTAATCTAGCACTCTTTGTCTGACTGAAATATTGCAATACCTTTGTGCCAATCTTAACTACACATATGCTATGCACTTCACGAGTTAGTAAAACTCCAACTATAAGAATTGGTCCCGTAGGTACCCTGGGCGACTTAGTTGGCATCCTTGGTACTCTCCTTCCTTAGCATGAGAAAATTGGGATTGAACGCAGTGCTCCAGTTCATTATACTACTAATAACTATGGCTATCAAGGTCAGGTCCTGGTCTCTATTCATTGTTTGTTGATATAATATCAAACGCTATGTAGCACAGTGCAGTTCATCCTCTCAACATGTCGATTCGAGTACCGATGATAGGAATTGTTCTTGTCTTGGTGACTTATAAAAAATTCACAGACAGCAGATACTGTAATGGCTCAATTAAGCGCCGGGCGCTTACCACATTCAGTATCAGAACTAATCAGTTGATTACCAATTAAGATATTGCAGTGGACGACTTCAGGCAATTGAAGCTTGGTTGGAGAATAAATTTTGGAATAATGAATACGAAACTGTGATGTCGAACCATACCATGCTATGGGTGTCTGGATAACGAATTTATGCCTCACCAAATATTGACCAAATTTGTGAATGAAAGTGTTTTTTGCCAGCAATTCATTTCTGGTTATAGAGTAATTTCTTTGTGCTGGGATCAACGACTTACTGGCGAAGGTGACTGGTACCTCCTGTTCATCTATTGGGTGGCTCAAAGCAGTGTCAAAAGCAACAATAGATACATCAGTGACTAACGAGTAATTTAGTAGAACAAGCCCCTGATCTTGGTTTTCAGGGCGTGAAATCCTCCCCACATAAACTCAGTTTTTCAGATATGGCATACAGAGGTTCGAGAAGGACTGACATCTATGGCACAAACTCTCTCAGGTAGTGGAGAAATCTCAAGTGGACCCTTCCTGTTAGTTGGAGTCCCCTAATCCTGCAGGGCTCGCAGCTTTGCCTGACTGATACTGACACCCTCGTTACTTTTTTCTTGCTCATGGATGCCACCGATATTTGGAACAAGGCACAATTTCAAAACTTCAACTTACGTTTTTTGTGAACACAGGCATTGTAGCACTTGTAGTATCGAATTTTGTATGTTATCCAGGAATGACTTTCCCTGGTGATAACATCGTCAGTATAGGTAAACACATGCTTCCAGAGCATTTAAGTATCAATCTATTACCACCAATACATCCAAATTTTGATGATTTCAATAACAAACGTAAAATGCAACATTTTGCAATAAAAACAAAGCCCAACCAAATACTATATTAAAAAACAGACTGGCGTCAGCAGGGGAAGACAGTGTGGTTAATGTAGTTGTTTCTACTGTACCCCCAATGGAATTAGTATACATGTGCCCAACAACCTATGAAAATAATTTTGAAATCCAAAACAAATCCCATGGAATAAACATATGACAAGTACATAAGTGCCTAATCACAAGCCAAAAGGCTACAAAAGGCTATGTCCTGTAATAACAGGTCCAGCAAACACTGGACGTTACAGAGCCCAAAAATATCCTCTCAATCATGCTCAAGCAAACGTATTCGGTGCAGAATGCCATATAGGGAGCATTGTCGTTATCCTTCATGGTGCAGGAATTCAACTCTATGTATTCAATGCAGTAGAGCACTGATCCACCTTTCTTCCATATTAGCACTGTTGCTGATGCTGAATCAGATGTAGATGGATGGAACACTTGTTCAGGTGATGATCTACTCTTCCTCGAAATTATTTTGTAGGTTCATGCACTGTATATGGGCAGCGCCGAATCAATGTGCCAGCAGTGATTCGATGATGTTCAAGCTATCCTCCAGCGGGGTGGTTTGACACTGCTGTCATCAGAGCTCCAGAACTGTTGGTTTTTCTGTAGAGGAACACACTCACTTGATTTCAATATTTGAATGTAACAAGGTAGTGACACGCCCGGCCGGCTCAGTCTCTTGGTGGACATAAATGATTCTGGAAAGCAACTGTGACAGGACAGTGACACTGCATGATAATGCAATGTGTCACATGTCACATACTGCTGTTCCTTTTACATTTAACTGCCTTTGTGGCCAAGTGGGCACAATTTGTGGCTTTTGAAGCAAAGAAATTCAAAGGTCGGTAGATGAGACAGGTTCAAATCTAGTCATCAGCACAAAGCGGCTGAAGTTCTCATCCCGGTAATGCAAAGGTTTCTCCATCGAATGTGCTTTCCAAATTCTGAATTACTACTCAACGAGGGATTGGGAAGACAGGCAGAATTGCTATTCATCATGGACTTGAAATCATGATCATGATTGGGATCATGAAATCTTGGTGGTTCAAATCATGGTTCTATTGCCATGTCACCATGCAATTGATAATTGGAAAAATTATTCCCCATCCCACATGGATGCTGTGTAGGGGGGAACATGATCTCAATTAGTAGACCCAGTGTCATAGTTGATCCAGTGTCATGGACAGAAACCTCATCGGGAAGCCTCTACTTGGGACATGCCCAACTTCGACTGCAGTGCTCACTGCTGCAGAGACCGTGGTGTTGATGACGGTCACTTGAACTTCCATGGTGTAGAATTTTGGTCTGGTCTCTTTCATATGGAAGCGTATTAGGGCCACATGAGTTTTTTTAGAAATTCAATTTGTCGACTTATTATCTCGATAAATCGAGTTAGTTATCTCGATAAATCGACTTAATATCTCAATAAATCGGGTTATTTATCTCGATAAATCGAGATAGTATCTCGATAAATCGACTTATAAGACTCAGACATTTAAAGTACAAGTAAACTGAATATGCATCGACCATAATATAGGCGAGCTATACCATTTCATTGGTTACCTTGGCAACAATAAGACTTTGAAAATATACTGATCACTCATATTGAAAAATATATGGAGTATATACATGATTAACATTCATTACATTAATCTCTGAAATAATACCAAACTATCCAATTGAAGAAGCCGTACAGATTTATAACTTTACGAATATACCTTATTCCATGTTTGATAGCTAAATAATTTAAAAACAACAACAATAATACCCTTTTCGTTCATGAACATGTTGCATCTTTCTAAGAGATAGTGATATAGTAACTTCACTATGGTTTTTAATTCGGTAGTTTAGTCTGTATTATTCAATATTTAACGTTATAATGGTCCATCATATAAGCCTATTCAACATAGTGTTCATTATGAATAATGTGACTCGAAACATATTTCCATTTTACTTGAACTTTAAATGCCCAAGAGATAAGTCGAGATGATTAATCGATTTATCGAGATAACTAACTCGATTTATCGAGATAATAAGTCGATTTATCGAGATAATATCTCAATTTATCGAGATAATAAGTCGATTTATCGAGATAATATCTCGATCGAGATAATTAACGCGATAAATTGAGATAAATAACTCGATTTATCGAGATAATATCTCGATTTATCGAGATAATAAGTCAACAGATTGAATTGAAAAAAAACACATGTGGCTTTAATACGCTTCCGTAGTTTCAGCATTGTGTGGTCTAAGCTAGGCTGGTCGCAGACTGACAGTAGCCACACCCCACCTGTCCATGGTTGTCCCGAGAGCATATCATCTGGGTCTGGCTGGGCACTCTGCCTCAGCCATTCCCATAATCAGTGACTGGCCCATATGAAATACATCTGGATGATTGTTGAAGTCTTAGGGATTGTCGAGCTGGTACCTAACCCATCAGTGCATCTCGTCATTTAATGAGGCTGTCATTGCCTCATGGAATAGAAGTACCTCAGCTGGTTGCACATGAATCAAAGTTTGGGATTCTGTTCGGACGTGGAACATGACCCTCTGGGTGATGATGTTACCCTTGCTCCATCACGAGATCATGATGGCCTCTCCAGTCTCAACTCCGTGAGATGACTTGGGATACTCGTTCAAATCCGGCTACCAGTTGCTTCTCAAGCTTCTCCCCATCCGTCTTATGACATCGTCTACATATTGTTCGTCAATGCTGGTATAAGTCAAATCTGACTCTATTGGTGGTAATAGATTGATAAGTACATTCATATATGCTGGCGGGCTTGCACTTGCATGTTGAATGCCACCTGACGAGCACTGCCGTGGGATTTGTTGAGTGCCTCTTTATTTTGTTTGTCGCCCTGAACAAACTGTCCATCTCAAATTCTCAATTTGTGTTCCTGGATGTTTCTTCCAGGAAAACAATGTTGTTGTCTCTGCATCCACACAGGGAGATGAATCGTACCTGATGTCCTCGGCCATGAATTGTACATGGTGTTCTGACACAGCATTGCTTCTCCAATTGAGAGGGCCAGGACCCAAGGGCGCAACCAGGGTTTGAAAGTTGGGGGGTCCAATGTTTGCAAGCTCAAAAGGCGCAAAGCCCTTTCGGCCATGGGTGTATGGCCCGTTCAAGGGCGCCAGAAGCTGAAGTGTAATTTCACTTTGGAATTTTTTTCTGAATACCTATATATACTAGATATTCGTTTGCTCCACTCTTGGAAGAGCATGTACATCTAGGCCTACTGGTATACTCTGATTCTTCTAACTCGTTTACACCATTTTTGCGATGCTAAGTGGTGTCGTAATAAAATTTAGTAGGCCTATGTAACTCAACTGGTCAAACAGCAAGTCTGCCAAATTTCAGACTTCTATTTCAAACTGTCTAACCCGATGTTAAGATTAGCCCAATCATTGAACTTTTGGTTCCACACAAGATCTTGTGCATATTTTTCGCCTCTGTAGTGCTGCAATCTTCAAAATCTGATGGATGTAAACAAGACCAAATTTCGGAATTTGCTCAGATTCCTGACATGCCGTTTTGGCTGAAATCTAACATTGGAACAGATTGCCAACTTTATTAATTTTGGGGATAGAAGTCTGAAAATCGCTAGAAAGTTTCCCCGTCCACATAACAAAGAGATCAGCAAAAAAAAGTATGCGCACAATACAGGGTCACAAAATTGGTGTTCAACAACAAAATATATACAGTACAGACATTATGGTGTTCACATATTGCGTGTTGATATAACACCAATACCGTAATGACACAGTTAGTGATGTATTGTTGTGTATTTGTGACTTCCCGTCAGACTGGGAATTATCACTAAATAATTATTTTGAAAGTTGGGTGGGGGCCTTCCAAAAGTTGGGGAGGGGACACTTCAAACGTTTGGAGTGGAGGTCTGGAGCCTCGTCTGTTGCTCGTGATGGTTTAGCGAGCAACATGGGGGCCCCAATGGCGAGTCCCAGACCACATCCATCCGGTGGCATTGTCCGCACATGATGCTCAGCATGTACAATCACGTTTGAGTCACTGGGTTCATTTTGAACCCTCAGGGGTGGATGCTGTTGCTGATTCTCACTGTTACTGGTGTCTCACGAAGTATTGGTACCTGATCTAGAACTGGTGTCACTCTGATCGCTGGAGGGCATACCAGCCTGCCAGATAATGAGGTTGTGGCATCTGGGCCTTCCACTTGTGGCAAGTGAACAGGTGAGCATGATAGGCCACCGCCTGTTCACCGACGAGGACTGAGGTGGAGGTAGGGGAGAACGGTAGACCTGCCGCACCCTAAGGTGCAATGGCAGCGAACATGTGTACCGTATCCCGGGTGCGCTGGGAACCAGACGTGCGCTCTCCCCATTTCCTGACTAGACTGGGGAAGATCGTCAGCTCCAAAGCAGCATCCGACCACCCCGCAATAGACTGCGCAAGGACGGATGACATCGGGTTGTCGACGCCCTGTTGCACGTGCGCTTGAGCAGCCTCGGCTTCGTCTAAACGTTGCCGTAGCTCCTCATTCTCAGCCACGAGCCTATCCATCTCAGCGGTTACCTCGGAGGAGAAGGGTGCTTCTCGGACTCCTAGCTCAAGCAGCCGCTTTCCCTTCTTCGAAAGCCTGCCGCTCACGAGCAGCCGCCAGGGTCCAGTAGCTCTCCAGACTACGCCGGGTACCTTCCATGAAGCCTTGGTGTGCCAGGTGGCACGTGACCCGCGAGACCTCAGCTAGTTACCGACCAAGTAGTTCCAGAGAGCGGTCCATCTCCGCAACCAGGTACTCTGTCGCTCTGGTAAGCCTCCCGTGCTAGGGGTGATCCCAGGGGAACTGTTGCCGAGCGTGCACCAGCGTTGCTATCCCTGAGGCCTCAGGCTACTAATAGTCTTAGGAACCGGCAGGTTAAGCAGCGCCGGATCCGACGGTATCCGCTCCTGACCATCACGGCGATGGCGGACCAAGACAGAAGTTTGCCGCATATACCCACGCCTTGTAACTTATGTACCAGTCCTCTATGACATACTTTATCGAAAGCCTTGTGGAAATCGAGAAAAACAGATAAAATTTCATTTCCATCGTCAAGGGATTTGTATATTTCATGACAAATGGACACTAGTCGATTCACTGCAGAGTCTCCAGGGCGAACCCCTGACTGGTTCACAAAAAGAACATTATGCAGTGATAAATATATCATAAATATGGTCATGTATAAACTTTACAAAAACCTTAGAAACACAACACAACAGGGATATAGGCCTGTAATTTTCGCAAAGATGAACGCTCCCCTTTTTATGGAGAACTGTATTTTTTATACTTCAAACTCATCAATATTTAATATCTCAAGCGCGTGCTCGGGTAGAATCAGATCTTGACACATGCGGATGATTCATCTAGTTGTGTCTGTTCCACAAAGTAATCATTGAAAAGATTACATTTGTCTTCAGGATCAAATATTATCTCATTGCCAGAAAATAGTGGCACATTTAACAGAAATGGCTTTGATGGGAAAAAAGAGCGTAAACATTTCCAATAATCACTAGGGTTTTTTGAAATATTATCACCACTCAAAGCATCTAAACGAGTATTTTCATGCTCGATCTTGGAACGTCTCAAACACTGAACTACTTTGTTTCGGGCTTTATTATACGCTACCCTTGAAGACTGATTCAACGAGTGCTTAAGTTGTTTGTGCAATCGATCGCGTTTGCGCATTAGACATCGCAGTTCACTGTTCATAAAAGCTGTGTCTCTTGGACGAACTATGATTGAATAATGGGGAATGCACGATTCAACTAGAACTCTAAATATAGACATGAATTCCACAACACAATCATTTATGTCAGTCCTCGCAAAAGCGCTTTCCCAACGTTGATCTGCAATCCGAATTTTGACAGTTTCAAAATTAGCATTTTTGAAATTCCACACGGATCTTTCGAATGCCTCAACGAGGGGATAGCTATGTCTCAGTGAAACAGACACTGGGGCATGATCGCATCTGCTGATAATTGGATGAACCGTGCGATCATTCACTAAAACTGGATTATTGGTAAAAACAAGATCCAGGCATGATGCGCTATTCTGCAAAAATCGTGTAGGTTCCTTTATCATTTGAGTGAAGTTATGGGACTCAGAGAAAGTGCTCAACATGCTACCTTCACGAGTGTCTGGATCGCCCTCGTGAAATGAGGAGTGTTTGCAGTTGAAATCACCCATCAATATCATTGAATTATAATCACGGGCTTTCACTAATGAGTTTTCAATGTCAGCTAGAAAATCCAGTGTGTCGTGGCTGGGAGCCATGTAACAGATGAACAGTAGGCACTTTAGACCATTTTGCTTATACTCGACATATAATATTTCAGGGTTGGGTGGTTCCAGCTCTTGGACCCGTTGGGCTGCGAATTGATCGCTCACATATATGCATATCCCACCACCATGTCGGTTGCGGTCACGCCGAAATAAAACAGAACAGCCGGAAATAGCATTTGCGTCATTTGCAATATCTCGATCAAGCCAACTTTCACTGACGCAGAACAGTGTGAATTTGTCAAACGATACAAATGATTTGACTTCATCCAATTTTGATATAATTGGGTCATTACCTTTAGCGACCAAGCTTTGTACATTCACATGGCAGATGGTGACGTCTTTCGTTAGCGACGGCCCGGGGTTTACTTCGACATCTCCGTACAATACCACTATTTTTGGTATAACAAATAAATGGAATACGCAATTCAGATATATGAACGACCAGAAGAATTTTTCGCTTTTGAAGGTCTTTACATTTCCACGTACTACACACAAAAAGAGGCCAATTTGTATTCTATATTGCATAGGGTCACACATTTCCACATTCAATCAAACAATCACTCAAAACAGACGTACACAATTGAAAGGTAATGTATATTCACAATACTGTATGTTAAAATGTTATATCTTGCCACGCAGGGCAACGCATGGACGACATATTGAACATGGCACACAGGCTTCTGATAACGTGAACACAATCTTCTACACCCCTCTTGCGAAAGCTGAAATCTCCCGATTTCTTACCCTCTATTGCACCAGGAAAAAGATATATCACTAAACTTATCTCAATGTATGATCGATGAGAAAGAATAGCGTTTCCACGGAATGCACGCATCTTTTTTTTTTAAAGAATTCTCTCAGTAAAAAATAACGTGAGATGGATAAATAAACATAAACACTCCCCATAGCCGCTGGTATGCTTATAAGGCGAGCAGGTATGCCCATGGTGACCCTAAAGACATTTGGGCGCCTTATTGGCGTTCAGTATCCGAGCCACCTCATCTGCGGTCTGGCGCCGCAGAGGATAGGCATCGGTATACTTGGTGAAATAGTCCAAGATCACCAGGATGTACCGGAACCCACACGGAGTGACCCCTTGGGTATCTAGACTATAAAAAGCGATCTGGTCAAAAAGCGCGCCAGCCTCAACCGTGGTTAAGGGGTGGCGGCCAAGAGCCGGAACTCCTTTACCAGTCTGACACTGAGGGCAAGCTGCGCACCATCGTTGCATGCCCAATCCGCTACCAGGCCAGTGAAAGCGCTATTGTAGCCGATGGACGGTCATGCCCGGAGGTCATGCAACCCGGAGTTCATGCAACTGATGGAACACCTCTCTGCGCAGCTCCGCCGGAAGCACCAACTGCCGAATGGGAGGCAGCAGGCTCGGTGGCTCATTTCGAGGGCATGTAACACCGGTGCCAGAGCACTGTCAGCTCTTTGCTTCGCAGCCAGTTGTGCGGGAGAGTAGCCACCCAAGTTGTTCGGCTCTTCATCTGTTACGTCCGGCTGCATACCAGCGGCCATTGCCACGGGGGCAAGGCTCAGACTGATCCGAGGATGCTCAGGGTACCCACGAGGAGTGCACCGCCGGACTCGAGGAAGACTCACTGGAGCTGAGTCACATCTCCGGCTCAAATGCAGGACGCCAATGCCGGTAACGGCGGGTCCACATGCGGGGATGGACTCCTGTGGCTTGGGCCGCTGTGTTGTTAAAGAGGGCAGCGACCAGCGGTCATCCCGGCAGGTCCAGTTCCGAGTCTGAGGAAGAATCTTTGATTCGCTGGAATAGGGTCATTCCTGCGCAGCCCGGATTCTTGCACTTATGACAACGAGACAGTCGGTCAGCATTGCCGTGCAATTTTACGGCACAGTGCTCAATTTGCATGTCATACTCCTGGAGTTTGACGAGCCACCGGGCCACCAAGCCATCGGCCTCACTATAGTTGAGGAGCCATCAGAGCGAGCTTTGGTCAATCCACAGCCGGAAGTGCTGCCCCAACAAGTAATGCCAGAACCGCTTGGTCATGGTTACCACAAAATCGGCGCCCTTCTCCGTGAGGATAGTAAGGGGGCGAAGCCTCGAATGAACCGGTGGTGGTAGCTTACGAAGCCCAAGAAGGAACTCATGTCCGCCACGTTACAAGGCCGGGGCCAGTGCTGTATGGCCTCGATCTTCGCAGGGTCTGGTCTAACTCCGGTGCCTGTTACCATGAAGCCCAAGTACAAGATCTCTTCAGTGAAGAGCTCGCACATGCTGGGCTTCAGCTTAAGGCCTGTGTTGCGGATGCGATGGAGCACCATCTGGAGATTGGTGAGGGTTTCCTCGAACGACCGGCCATACACGATGACATCGTCGATGTAGACCATACATCGCTTCCTGAGGAACCCTTTAAGGACCATCTCCATGAGGGGCTCCAACGTCGCAGGGGCATTGCAGAGGTCGAACGGCATTACCTTGAATTGGTAGAGCCCGTTCTTGGTAACAACGCAGTCTTCACCCTATACATCTCGATCTGCCAATACCTTGAGGCCAGATCCGGCCAGGGCATCAAAGGTGTACTCGATGTGTGGGAGAGGATATGAGTCCTTCCACATGGCATCGTTGAGTTTACGATAATCCACGCAGAACCTCCACGAGCCGTCCTTCTTCACCATAACCACAGGACTCGCCCAAGGGCTATCACTGGGTTATATGATGTCTAGCTCGAGCATCTTCTGCACCTCCTGGTCGGTGATCTCTTAGTGCATGATAGCATAGATGCTGTTTGATCGAACGTTCATCCAGGAGGTCGATGCAGTGTTTGGCCATGTCTGTCTTGCCAACCGCACCACCAGGACTCATGTACACATCCACATACTGCCAAAGCAATTTGCGGAGAGCTTGACGCTGATCTTCATCCAGCCAGTCCTTTGGAACGCGACATTCCAAGTGGTCCGGCAGGGTGAATGGATCATCTCCAGTGGCTTCTTGCATGCAGGCAGCGCGGCAAACAGGGTCGTCAGGGATAACCCGGCTAGACGCCGCAAGCATGGCAACGGCTGCCACACTGGGGCATTGGTGGGATTCACCATGAGAATAGGCATCGCGTGAGTGTCGGACCTGTTTCTCGGGCGAAGTTACTCACAGGCTGTACTATGCAGGGACGACCATCGAAGGACGTGCCTGGATGATGTGGTCTCGCCTCAATAACCATCCCACTCTAGTGCGGCACTGTGGTATTGCGCGCCGCCCTGTGTTGAAATGACAGTCGGACCCGCCCAGAAGAGGAAGTGTGTATCCTTTCCCATCCGGATTTTGCCGGCGCTAAAGTTAGCGATCACACGGTGGATCCGAAGGAAGTTCATCCCAATGATCCCGGCTTCTCCAATATCCACAACGATTGCACGCATACACGTTGTCCCCAAGGGTAATAGGCAGATTGATGATACCGTGGATACGGATGCAGTTGATACCAGCTCCGAAGAGCTTGTAACGACCAGGATCCCGCAACTCGAAGGTCGAAGAGCGCAGTTTCCCGCTTAACCATAATCTTGGTTACGAGGGTAACCTCCGAGCTGGAATCTACTAGGAACCGAACCGGCTCCCGCCCAAAAGACAAGGGCAGGTACCAGCACGTCGAATGACCGGAGTCACCCAGGGTGCTGGGTTCCGCTATAGAGTCCCTGTTATCTGCCTCTGCTGCGGAGGAGCTAGATGGATCCTCAAGTACCACTTCCGGAGAAGTTCTATCTACTTGAGGATCGTCCAGCTCGTCAGTGGGTGGGGCAGCTGTTGGTCACCATTACGTCCGGTTTCAGTTTCCCTCACGTGGAGGTCAGAGCAGTTGTCCCGGATGACTTGGCTGAAAAGAGGAATTTCTCCGGCGTGGCTCAGGAAGGCTCCCTTGATAGCCGCGTGCCCGCAGGCGCTCCAACAGCTCCGGACACTTAAGCCAAAAGTGTCCCTGCTTTCCGGAGAAATGACAGGAACGGTCCGGAGGTGAACGTGCAACATTCCGCGGGTCCCGGAACTTCGATTCCTGCACAGTTCGCAATCATCTGCGCCATGCAGAAATCATATTCCTGTAAGTCATACTCATCCAAGGACGAGTATGACGCGACAGCTGGTGCCGCATGCGCGGGCGTCACTGGAGGTGACACAAGCGTACCAACCCACTGAGGGTTGGGCTCCATGGCGAGCTCCCAGGGAACCTGGGACAAACCATGGGGCCACCTGCGATGCTTTCATGGGAGAAGGTCCGGACACCTGCGAGGGAACAGCCGAGGCTGTAGCCGGGGCCAGAGGCATCTGTCTGGAATGGACAGCTACCTTGATCGCATGCGCGGAGTTGATCGCCTCCTCCATCGACTGCTTCTCATGAGTAGCAAGACCATATGATATATGGTATGGTTGCCCCGCAATGAACTGGTCGATGAGCATCGGCTCAAACCTACCCGCGTCCATGTCAGAGTAGGCCCGCCAACCAAGCACGCAAGCATGCAGGTTAAATGCGTACTCGGTCACGGTTTCAGCAGGCAGACTGAGTCGAGCTTTAAACTCCTTCAAAGTGTCGGCCGGATAGAGAACGCACCTGGTTGGCGGACCCAGCTCTGGGGTCAGTGGTATAAGGCGGCAAAGTCCGTGCACTGCCCCTTCCCGCGGCAGGGTCCGCAGGTGCGGATCCGTACGCCACTGACGTGGGAGATGGGAAGCTCACGCTCGCCGCTGGGTACATACCTGCAGATAGCCCACCTTGGTTTTGTGTGGCCAAGGTTCCCTAAACCTACCGCGTCCATGTCAGGGTAGGCCCTCCAACCAAACACGCGCAGGTTAAACATATACTCGGTCACTGTTTCAGCAGGCAGACAGAGTCGAGCTTTAAACTCCTTCAAAGTGTCTGTCGCGTGGAGAACACACCTGGTTGGTGGACCCAGCTCCGGGGTCGGCGCTATAAGACGGCAACGTCCATGCACTGCCCCCTCCCGCAGTGAAGTCCGCACCTGTACGCCATTGATGTGGGAGATGGGAAGCTCACGCTCGCCGCCGGGTACATACCTCACGACGGAGGCAGGTAGAGATGTAGCGCCGAGATCTGCAATGGCGCGGAACATCTCTACCGTATCACGGGTGCGCTGAGGACCGGCCGTCCGTTCTCCCCACACCTGGACCAGGTATGGGTAGATGGCCAGCTCCAAAGCGGCATCCGCCCGCCGGAGAGCCGCCTGGTTCAGAACGGGTCTGAGGCAGGGCGGAGCCGCGGGAGCGGCTCCGGCACGCCGCCGCACAAGTGCAGCGACGAGGCTAGTGCCCTAGCCTTCCTCCGTTGTCATCGGCTCCTCATCCGTGCCGCCTGTCTTGGGGTCTGGCGGCGGTGACGAGTCCCTACGCCGCGGAAGCAGCGGAGCCGGCATAGAGAAAGCCGGCTGCACGGGCGGATGAGGCAGGCCCGGTGGCGCTTGCAGGGGCTTCTGCGGTGAGCCCTGCAATCCGGGTCCTGATGGAGCCATCACGACGGAGGCAGGTAGAGATGTAGCGCCGAGATCTGCAATGGCGCGGAACATCTCTACCGTATCGCGGGTGCGCTGAGGACCGGCCGTCCGTTCTCCCCACACCTGGACCAGGTATGGGTAGATGGCCAGCTCCAAAGGGGCATCTCCCCACACCTGGACCAGGTATGGGTAGATGGCCAGCTCCAAAGCGCCCAAAACAGCCAAAACCCTACGAAGGCTTTGCATGGCGGGGTCCGGAAGAAGGCAAGATGGCAACACCCGGAAGTCACGGCGCAAGACACTACGACTTTAAGAGTCCCTTTTGGAAGAATGGGGAACTACCCCCGGACTTACGGAGTAAACTATAACGCGCTTTGCAATTTTGAATAAACCCTCATAAACAAGCTAAAATTTTGACCGAGGTGGTCCAAAACCGTGTGATGACCTTGGAAGGTCATTCGTTATAAAAGGACGGTGTGTCGAGTCTTTGGAATATCTTTAAGGTTAAACTTTAAATTTAGAAATTTTGTAAAACGACACACCGAGTGATCAAAAGTGATAGTACCTCTAAAATGTTGCCGACCGCCCTGCCGGCCGGCTCCTCAGATCCGCAGAACGGGTCTGAGGCAGGGCGGAGCCGCGGGAGCGACTCCGGCACGCCGCCGCACAAGTGCAGCGACGAGGCTAGTGCCCTAGCCTTCCTCCGTTGTCATCGGCTCCTCATCCGTGCCGCCTGTCTTGGGGTCTGGCGGCGGTGACGAGTCCCTACGCCGCGGAAGCAGTGGAGCCGGCATAGAGAAAGCCGGCTGCACGGGCGGATGAGGCAGGCCCGGTGGCGCTTGCAGGGGCTTCTGCGGTGAGCCCTGCAATCCGGGTCCTGACGGAGCCATCACGACGGAGGCAGGTAGAGATGTAGCGCCGAGATCTGCAATGGCGCGGAACATCTCTACCGTATCGCGGGTGCGCTGAGGACCGGCCGTCCGTTCTCCCCACACCTGGACCAGGTATGGGTAGATGGCCAGCTCCAAAGCGGCATCCGCCCGCCGGAGAGCCGCCTGGTTCAGGGCGCACGACTCGGTGTCATCGATGCCCTGGAGTAGGCGAGTCCGAGCGGCCTCGGCTTCGTCAAGATGACGCCGTAGCTGCTCATTCTCAGCCTCCAGGTGCTCCATCCTAGCAGCTACCTCTGGGGCGGGGGCGGACGCCCCGGACTGCTCGGCAAGAGCGGCGGTCCGACCCTGGTCGAACGTGCGCCGCTCAATGACGGCCGACAAAGTCCGCCACAAGGTACTCCGCCGCTCGGGTGAGTCAACCACGCTGGGGGTGATCCCAGGGGTGCTCCTCCCGAGCGCGGACCAACGCGGCTACACCTGCGGACCCCAAGTCACGAATGGCTCGGGGCACTGGCAGGTTCACCAACGCTGGGTCGCCGGGGATCCGGTCCATACCATCACGACGAATTACCCCCGTAATCGCCACATTACCCCCTTCTTACAATGTTGGTCCCCAACATGTTCCGCCCGCGCCCAAAACAGCCAAAACCCTACGAAGGCTTTGCATGGCGGGGTCCGGAAGAAGGCAAGATGGCAACACCCGGAAGTCACGGCGCAAGACACTACGACTTTAAGAGTCCCTTTTGGAAGAATGGGGAACTACCCCCGGACTTACGGAGTAAACTATAACGCGCTTTGCAATTTTGAATAAACCCTCATAAACAAGCTAAAATTTTGACCGAGGTGGTCCAAAACCGTGTGATGACCTTGGAAGGTCATTCGTTATAAAAGGACGGTGTGTCGAGTCTTTGGAATATCTTTAAGGTTAAACTTTAAATTTAGAAATTTTGTAAAACGACACACCGAGTGATCAAAAGTGATAGTACCTCTAAAATGTTGCCGACCGCCCTGCCGGCCGGCTCCTCAGATCCGCAGAACGGGTCTGAGGCAGGGCGGAGCCGCGGGAGCGACTCCGGCACGCCGCCGCACAAGTGCAGCGACGAGGCTAGTGCCCTAGCCTTCCTCCGTTGTCATCGGCTCCTCATCCGTGCCGCCTGTCTTGGGGTCTGGCGGCGGTGACGAGTCCCTACGCCGCGGAAGCAGTGGAGCCGGCATAGAGAAAGCCGGCTGCACGGGCGGATGAGGCAGGCCCGGTGGCGCTTGCAGGGGCTTCTGCGGTGAGCCCTGCAATCCGGGTCCTGACGGAGCCATCACGACGGAGGCAGGTAGAGATGTAGCGCCGAGATCTGCAATGGCGCGGAACATCTCTACCGTATCGCGGGTGCGCTGAGGACCGGCCGTCCGTTCTCCCCACACCTGGACCAGGTATGGGTAGATGGCCAGCTCCAAAGCGGCATCCGCCCGCCGGAGAGCCGCCTGGTTCAGGGCGCACGACTCGGTGTCATCGATGCCCTGGAGTAGGCGAGTCCGAGCGGCCTCGGCTTCGTCAAGATGACGCCGTAGCTGCTCATTCTCAGCCTCCAGGTGCTCCATCCTAGCAGCTACCTCTGGGGCGGGGGCGGACGCCCCGGACTGCTCGGCAAGAGCGGCGGTCCGACCCTGGTCGAACGTGCGCCGCTCAATGACGGCCGACAAAGTCCGGTAGCTCTCTAGGCTCCGCCGGGTGCCTTCCATGCGAGATCGCATGCGACCCGGGAGGCCTCGGCGCGGCACCGGCTGAACCGATCCAGAGAGCTGTCCATCTCCGCCACAAGGTACTCCGCCGCTCGGGTGAGTCGACCATGCTGGGGGTGATCCCAGGGGTGCTCCTCCCGAGCGCGGACCAACGCGGCTACACCTGCGGACCCCAAGTCACGAATGGCTCGGGGCACTGGCAGGTTCACCAACGCTGTGTCGCCGGGGATCCGGTCCATACCATCACGACGATGGCCGACCGCCTGGCCTACAGACTCGCGAAAAGTCTCATAGACACTGGCGGTCATGGGACCGAGCCTCTGGCGTACGTACGCCGTGGCGTCGAGGGGATCCAAGTCCAGGGAGGCGGTGCTTTGCCATCCCGCGGACGTCCCCTCAACTACCAACGAGGACGCGGACGTCGACCTCGAGAGAGGTACCGCACGTCCGCTACTGCTCGCAACCGAGGGAGTCACGTGCGGGGTCCTTGGCGGGACCACCGATGCGGTACCCAAGGAGGTGGAGGTGTCTGCCACCACCCGTCCCTCAGACGGACCCGCGGGTACCGTCACCTCGAGCAAGCCCGGGAAATCCTCCTGAGTCAGCGCACCCGGGGACTGCAGGGGCGTCGTCCCGGCCGGAGCTTTTCCAGCGGACGAACCCTTCCCCTGAGTCCTTGGCGGGGGGCGCGGCTTAGGAGAAGCCACTTGTGTCTTGGCCGCGATCTGCGGCATCTCCGACACGACCATGGTCACCCGGTGCCGTTCTTCACCTGCCTGGGTCGCCGGCGGTTGACGGACAGCCTCTGCTGCTGTCCGGGCGGCTTCCGCCGCCTGGTACTCCGCCGGAGTCTTGCCCATTGACGCCGTCAGGCGAGCGGTGTAGCTCGAGCCCGCGGACACAACGCCAGACTCTTTCCAGGCATCGTCCATGATGCGCTGTGCAAAGCGCCATGGACCCCAGTGAAAGAACCGGTTCCTCACCGTTCCTGACGTAGTCATGAACGATGCCACCCTAGGTGGAATGTATCCATAATTGAATACAGGCCCCGCTTCATCACCAACGGTGTGAAGTCCCTCACCGCGGTGTGCACCCGCGCGGTGAGTGTTCAGGGCCTCCAAACTGGGGAAATATTGCTGCTGAGGTCTACTGGAGTAACACCTCTTGCAGACGAACATTTTCATCCAGGGGTAGTGGTACCCTGCAATATGTTGACTCAAGTGGTCGTAGGAAGGATACCTACGATCCCGGTTGAGCGCATGGTGCGGGTCCTCATACCCGTCCAGGGATTCCGGACAGAGTTGGCATATTACACCCTCCTCTGTCTCGGGCGGCAACCCGACACGCTCCTCGTCCGTGAGTGGATGAGGCCGTGTAAAAGGCGTGTCGGCTGCCCCGCCGGCGTCCGCTGTGCGGCGCCCCTGCGGATCCCTGCCATAACGCGGAAGGAACATGTGTCCCTGACGGACTCCAGGGAGTTCGGGGCCCATCTCGGCCCACAGCCTCTGGATAGAGGGCTGCTCCGAGGACGACCGTTTCTTCTTTTTGGCCGCCCCCGAACGATTCTCCGACCTGGTTTGTCGGGGCACACTCTTCCCACGTGGGGGCGCGGCCCTCTGTTGCTGCGCAACGAAGGACCGCCGTCCCACTTCCAGTGCGGCGTCAGACAGGTGGACCCCGTCTTGCTCCGCGCGCTTCCGGAGGAGTTCTAAGCGAAGATCTCCCTCCTTCGGCTCGGGACGCCCTCGATCCACTGGACTCGACCCCACCTCCGCAGCTCCGGTAGGGTTCTTGGTACCGGAGGAAGAAGAGGAGGGGGTTCCTTTCGGTGCCTGGATAGGCACCCGCTTACTGGAACCTCCCACGCCCGGGCCGGATCCCGCGGAGGCGCCGCCCGCACCAGATCCCGAGGGATTAGGCGTCTTGGCGTCTCCGGGTTTGGCGGAGGACCCTGACTGGCCGCCCGGCTTAGGCGCCAGCGGCTGAGGTCCTCCGGACTGAGATCCGGTTTGAGGTGGGGGACCGCCGGACTTCTTTTTCCGGTGGGTCCGCTTCTTCTTCTTCTTCTTCGGAGGCGAGGAGGCCGGGTCCGGGTCGGATCCGGCCTCAGATTGCCCGCGGTTAGAGGCTTCCAGCGCTTGCTGGGCTCTCCACTGCTTCTGGGCAATCTCCCGGGCTCGACGGCGAGTACGCCTAGAGACGGGCGATGTAAACCCGTCATCTTGGTTCTCGGTCTCCTTCGAGCCAGACTCCTATTTCTGAGGCGGAGCTTGGGATGCGGCTTCCTCAGCCGCGTCAACCTGCTCCGCCCAAGTCCCAGGGGCCTTCTGGTCGTGCGGACCAGACTCCGCAGGTGTGGACACCGAGGAGTTCTCGGCGGAACCGGTGTCCGGACGGCTACGGCCATCCGGACGGGTTTCCGCACGAGTACTCTCATCCGGGCCAAGAGACGCAAGCATCTCCGAGGACGGATGCAACTCAATGTCCACACCAACAAGTCCCGCACCACCGCAGTCCATCACCTCTTCCATACGAGGAAAAGGCAACGGATTCAAGAGCTGCTCGGCGCCTGGTGTGGCCGAGTCACTCTCTGCGGGGCGGTCCTCCGCGACCTCGCTCTCGGACTCAGTTCCTGTGTAAGAACCAGAGCCGGAACTGGATTCCGCAGAACCCATATCTTCGCCTTCGGAGACGTCCTCGCGGTCATCATCCTCAGGCCTAGCTAGGGGTCTCGAGTACACACTAGTGCGCTGTAGAGACCCCTCCTCCCATCCCACATCATCACCCCAGCCGTCACTTGACTCTGACATCAAGCGCTCTAATCGCTGTTAAACACTGGGAGTCAGATCCTCAGATCCGTCTCCACCAGTGCCGAGCGCTTGAATGACCAGTAAGTGTTGAGTTACATCGATTATAGGCATCAAGTGTTGGCAGTTATACTGCACACGCATCGTATGACGCGTTCGTGTGGAAACGTCTATTCACTGCATCTACCCGATCGACAGACAAAAGGACGTTTTACACTATCGCATTCACATACACGCATCTCCCCCCGGTGACTCCTATCGTGCCATGTATACGGGTGGCTTGTGTACACAAGCCATCCCGGGGGAACCCGCTAAAATACTACAGTAATTAACAGCAGTCATTAGCAATAGCTTTCGCACTGGCGATCAATGACGTGAAGTTAATCACCCTCGCAGGTTAAAGATTGTATACAATGTATCAAAAAGCCAAACTACTTGTGGGTGTTACGATTATGTCACCCTATCAGCAGCGATAAATAAAAATTTAACACCGCTCAAGCAGCAATGAAAATAAATCCACCACCGCTTGCATGCTTTTCATAGATCACGGCATACAGCCTTTGATACAATGTACACAATCTCCCACACCCCTCTTGCGAAAGCAGAAATCTCCCGATTTCTTACTCTCTATTGCACCAAGGATAAGAGATATATCACTAAACTTTCTCATATATTTGATAAATGAGTAAGAATAGCATTTCCACGGGAACACGCACACACTTGTGGCTTATAATCCTCCCATAAATAATAAATGAGATGGAAAATAAACAAAATCACTCCCCATAGCCGCTGGTACGCTTACAAGGCGATCGGACAAGCCCATGACAGGCGGACAGACAATTGGATGCAACTCAATGTCCACACCAACAAGTCCCGCACCACCGCAGTCTATCACCTCTTCCATACGAGGAAAAGGCGACGGATTCAAGAGCTGCTCGGCGCCTGGCGTGGCCGAGTCACTCTCTGCGGGGCGGTCCTCCGCGACCTCGCTCTCGGACTCAGTTCCTGTGTAAGAACCAGAGCCGGAACTGGATTCCGCAGAACCCATATCTTCGCCTTCGGAGACGTCCTCGCGGTCATCATCCTCAGGCCTAGCTAGGGGTCTCGAGTACACACTAGTGCGCTGTAGAGACCCCTCCTCCCTTCCCACATCATCCATTGTCCCATTGCGGGGGCCACTGGCGCCTGCGGACTCGGCAGGACTTGGGGAGGGGCTATTGGCCCAGACATCTCCGGACTAAGGACGGCCGACGGGTCGACGCTCGGAGGCGGCTGATTCCGCTTGAACAGTACAAGCGCCTCGGATATCAGCCACCTCTCCCTCTCCGTCAAAGGCCCCGAGTTGCCTTGTGACAGCGGAGAGGGGGAGCGGTTCCGCTGGTCTGATCGTCCCTGATGGGGCGACCGGGCGCGGTCATAGCGCCCTAGAGGAGCCAGCTCACCCAGAGTGTGGGTGAGCTGGTCCATCCCGCCTGACGCGGACTGCCTGGATTCCCTGCCGGGAGCCCTTGCAGGAGCTCTTCCGGCTGGAGGTGGCCCGGAGGTACTCGGGCCGGCTAACACTCGATCCCGGACATCCGGAGATGTCCCCTGGAAGAGCGTCGCCTGCCACGACTGCCGTCCGGACTTAGGCGGGCGCGGGGTAGCGCCGTTGCCAGCTCCACCTACCGCGCCTACCGGATCAGGGCCAGGCCCTGATAGCAATCTCTGTTGCTGCCCCTCAGGGCGCGACTCGTCGTCCGGAGACGGAGCCAGGGACGCCGGAGTCGACTCCGCAGACGGGGTCTTGTCCACGGAGGTCTCCGCACGTTCCTTCCTACCGCCGGAGTCATCCGAAGAATTCTCACGGCGGCCGTCGCTTGACCGGGTACGGTCCGCGACGTTTCCACCCGTTTCCCCCCCCTTGGGTTCATTAACGTTATTCTCGGCTTTGTCTCTTTCCTTCGTCATTTCTGTAAGATGTCCTTGAGGAGCGGGCGATCCCCAGGGACGAAGGAGGCTACAACACTGTGACGGTAGGCTGCGATGGAACACTGTCGGACTGATCCTGGTCACGGCACCAATGTAAAGTTATTGACTACCGTCCCCTCGTCGGGATCCTCGAGGATAGTCCTCTCTCATCCGAGTCCTTGCGGACGCGCATCCGCTATTCCGGATCCTTGCGGCGGGGCCGCTCACCGGAGGTCGCTGCGGACACGGTAACTACTTCAGCATTAACGGTAACCAGGTAACAGCCCACCCGACACCGTTCAGAAACTGGTTCATCACTACGGTGTTAACTGGCGGGGCCTGGCGAGCCGCGGTCTGCCTCGGGGACGGAACCCCGTACAGTCCGACATGCTGGCCAGAGCCTATGTCACACGTCCCGGGAAGGGAGAGAACTGGCGATCCACAGGGCTTGCGCCCCCGAGTCAGCAACTTGTCTCTCCCAGCCCGGGCCTCCCCATGGAAATCGTCCCCAGGGCTCTAGGAGCCCTCTACTCAGAACCAGGGAACGCAAAGCTCATGGCGAACCTTGCGTGCGTCCTAGTTATTCTCTCTCGGACAATCCTCGATCGAGTCGCTTCCAGTGTATATATAATACACCACAAGCTGTAGGGCGCACGCGAGGTCTAATCGATCCATTGTTATAGTTTACTGGAGCGTAAATTACAATGCGTCGCCGTGGCAACGCACGTTCGAACGGAGCATGTCAAAACAAGGCCAAGTACGAAAAGGCCACATAAATGCCATTTATGTTTACAATCACCTGCCGCGTGCTTAAGGCAAAATCGCCACACATAGAAGAGTTATTGCAAGGTTAGCGATTGGAAGGTTACCGGTTAGCAGTGCCCATTGACTTGTGCCTTTCAGTACTGTTATAGTAGTTTATGATGAATATAAAGTAATTTGCATGAATATCAAAGAAATGACGACGGTGGATCAATACGAATTGATGTAATATTTTTTTAACCTGTTAGAGAATGATTTAATAGATAAAGCATCCTTAATTTGATTTGGGATTTGTAACCACAAATTTGAACCTTTGTGAAGAAATGTTTTTGCGATGTATTCGGACAATCTATGGTTAATATGTGGATTATTACAGCGTCTTGTATAGTGAGTATGTACCTCGGTATTGGATTGGTAGAGGGATAGAAGAGGCGGTGGTAGGTGGTTATTTTCATGTAAATACATGAATTTACACAGCTGTAAATTGAAAAGATCAGATAGTTTAAGAACACCAAGCGTTTTGAAAAGATAACATGTGTGATCATTATATTTAGCGTTACGGATATACCTAATACATTTCTTTTGTAAAACTTCCAGTTCATGCAATTTGTAGTCATAAGCCACTCCCCATATCATAATACCATACACCAGATGGGACTGAACAAGACTATAATAGAGCAATTTGAGAGTACTAGTGGATAAGATTCGTTTTGCTTTGTTAATTGCATAAGCTCCACTTGATATTTTCTTAGATATTTGATTTATTTGTTCCCCCCACTCCAGTTCATCATCCATATAAATGCCTAGGAACTTAGTAGCATTTGCTTTATTGATTGTGTTATCGCCAATTTTTAGTGTATTTACGTTCGATAAGAGGCTTTTTTTTGTACGTTTGGGGTGAAATATTATGAAATTAGTCTTCAGTACATTTAGCGAGAGTTTATTAGCTGCAAACCAATCAGATAGTGAGAGTAGGTCTGCTTCTATTTCGCTGAACAGATTTTCAGTTTTTGTGTGATAGATGGTGGTATCATCAGCAAACAGGATACTTTTTGAATGTTTCAAGCAATTAGGGAGGTCATTAGTGTAGATGATGAAAAGGAGTGGGCCCAGAACCGATCCCTGTGGCACCCCACATGTAATGTTATTGTGGTTTGACTGAACGTCACGGTAAGATACGTATTGCGATCTGTTGGTGAGGTAGCTCCTGAACCACTCCAAGGCAAGTCCACGTACGCCATAAAATTCAAGTTTTCTCAGGAGTATATGATGGTCAATAGTATCAAATGCCTTGGAGAGGTCCAGGAATACTGCTAAAGTGGGCAATTTATTTTCATGGCCTTTTAGTACATCTGCCAGAAACTTAGTAATAGCGTCAGTGGTTGAGTGCTTTGGGCGAAAGCCGAATTGGTTTTGATAGAGAATATTTTTACTGTTCAAATAATCATAAAGACGCCGATGTACAACTTTTTCGAGTATTTTAGAAATTGATGGTAGTAATGATATTGGTCGGTAATTTCCCATGCTAGTTTTTTCCTTGGACTTGTAGATGGGGAAAACCTTAGCTATTTTCATGTTAGCCGGGACGATACCAGTTTCTAGTGATTTATTTACTATAATACTAATAGGAGTTGTTAAACTTTCCTTGAGAGCTTTTATTAGTTTACAGCTTATTCTATCATAACCAGTACTACTTTTGGGTTTCAGCGAAGATATGATTTTCCCAATTTCTACATTATCTGTGGGTGTGAAGAACAAGGAATGTGTATTTTCTGTTGATTTCATGTGATGATGGAATGGCGTAGTTGGGGGTTTTATTTGTGATGCAAATCTATTACCGATTTCAGAGAAATAATGGCAGAATTCATCAGCAATTTCAGTTTGGTCCTGTACTATTGCGCCGTCAATGTGGAATATTTCCGACATTTTGGGTTTGGATACATTTCTTCCAATTACATTATTTAATAGGTTCCATACGCGTTTAATGTTATTCTTATACTCATGTAGTTTATCCTTGAAATAACATTGTTTAGACTTTTTTTTCAATTTATTGAACAGATTGACATAGTTAGTGTAGTTAGCATACGATTTACTATTTTTAGGTTTCCCTATGATTTAGCGATACATTTTTCCCTTGGTTTTAGAGGACTTTAGTAATGCTGGAGTCATCCATGGCTGTTTAATAATGTTTTTGTTCGTTATCCTGATGGTTTTCTCAGGAGCATATTTGTCAAGTGTGTTTAGTATTAGTGTTGTTATCATATCATAGGCGTCATTCACGTTGGCATTTTCCAGGATGGCCCAATCAAAAGAATTTAGATAGTTTGTCATGTTCTGTATGGAAGTTTCATTCATGGGTCTGTATTTAATGTATTTAGGCTGGTTTTTCACGGATGTCGGTTTTCCTATGAACATAAGTACCGGAAGATGATCCGAGATGTCCGATGTTAATATGCCTGTTAGAATGTTTTCAAGTGAATTAGTGCGTATGTATATGTTGTTAATGAGCGTAGCGGTTGTTTGGGTGATTCTGGTAGGTTTGGTTATAGTTGGAATGTATCCGGCAGCAATAAAGGTATTCAACAAGTGTTTGGTGTTTCCATGATTCTCGATTTCCAGGTAATTAAAATTTTGGTCAGTTCCAATTATAACATCACCAGTGAAGTCTGATAACTTGTCAATTGTGTCTTCGTATTTTTGAATGGACATCTGTTCGTTGGAATTCGGCACTCTGTATATTTCACCCACCAGTAATTTCTGAGAATTGTGGTTGATTTCAACAAATATGTTTTGAAAGTCCCTGTCATTAAGGTAGTCCGCTCCAAACAGTGAGGAGTGGGGGTCAAAGAGTTTTTTAAAATAAATAACTGTGTCAACATAATCTAGAGCTTCAAAATGATATATTTTATAGAGTAACTGTTCAGCATCCTGAAACTGAAAAGAAAATAGGGGGTCACCGTATCCGTTCGCATGGAAAACACGATGCAAGATGTGAATATGAACGAAAAAATGTGCAAAAATGCCATAATTTATGTCATTTTAGGTAAATTTGTGTGATTTCGATCGAATATGTAGAAGAAACGAGCACGGTGACCCCCTCTTTTATTTTCAGTATTAGGATGCTGATCAGTTACTCTATAAAATAATGTCATTTTGAAGAGATAATATTCGAGAAATGACTTTCAAATTTTGACTCTTCGTTACCTCACTGTTTGTAGCGGACTACGTTAATTGTAAGATCGTTCCGTATATCGAACTGAAAGTCGTCTGCTATGTAGAGAGCCACACCACCGCCTCTTCCATTCCGCCGATTATTGCATACAAATTGATATCCTGGTAATGGAAACATATTGCAATTAATGTCAGTGAGAAAGGTTTCACACAATAATATAAAGTTAATTATGATGCCATTTTCTGAAAGATTGGCCAACATTGCTGTCAATTGGTCATATTTGCTTGGAAGACTGCGGATGTTCAAATGAATACATGTGTATTTGTAACTCGTATCATTACGAGAAATATAACTTTTCAATTCACCGATGTCATAATATTGGCAACTATTATTTAATTTCAGACCGATATTTGTTGATTCATCATCATCGCCACCATCGTCATCACTCTCATTGGTATTTGCATATTTATTCAAATGTTCAATGAAACGATTAACCATATTGACATGTATAAATATAGTGTGTTATTTCTGTTTTCCATGTACATATGTATTTGTTGTTGGGCGAACCGGGAACTATAACTCCTTGTTTTGGCTGGCATTGTTGTAGCCGAGTACATTTTTTTAAGATGAGCATAATTTTACTGACCAAGTATATTACTACTATACAACACGATGAACAGGTGAAATGAGAGAGAAAATATAACAAAAATGAAACAGGAAACTTGAAAGTATTTACACAGTGTTTCATAGGTTTGGTGTGCATGCAATATGTCAGTGCAAAACAGTCCCGTGTTTACATGTATATAAAATCAGCATGTGGATGTGGATGGTACGGAGCCCCTAAGAGGACATGCAGAAAATAAATTTAGAATGACAACTGATCATTTCGAGTGCTCGAAATCATTAGTTTAGAATGGGACGGATGATTATGGGGCTTTCCCCAAATACGTGCACGGTGCAGTGTCGGACACAGTGTTATATGAGTTATGTCCCTCCACCTTAGGGGATTGTCCAATAATACAAGTAAGGGAGGTTATACATTCAGTAGAGAATACCATTCATAATTCAATTTCAGTCAAAACTGTCTTTTACTGTTGAAGAGCTTCATACGCTTGGAAACATAAGTCATTTAGTGTTCGAATCGTCTACGTCCAATATGCGCGAATCCAGGATTGCACTTCCGGGTTGCGAAACACACTACATTCTCCATTTTCTTGTTGCGCATCATGATGAGAAGTTCACGTCCAGTATTCCAATCCTTGTCCGAGTCAAAGTTTTCTGTTATTTTTCCTCGCGTCGACTTGAATCTATTCGCATAAATGAGGTGAGTCGCTGCTGCTACTTGGTGATTTCTGGACATCAGGGCCTCACGGGCTACTGCAATGTCAGCTGTCGATGAGGCTCCAGAGCAGAAGCATTGGAATACACTGCCACTGTCCTTCTTCTCCTTGCTCTCTGCAATCGTCGGGGGATCTTCGACAGGTCCCGTGTGCGGCAGGGAGGGTTCTAGGTATCGGCTCTGCAGTTTCCCCTTCACAAACAATTTGCCTTTCGCCATCACAGCTTTGTTCCGCTTGTCTTATTTTAGGTCAAGGTATTCAGGCAGGGCAAACTGTTTGCGTTCAAGGCGGGATGGAGGCATCTGCTGTTGGACATAATGGTCGGTATCTTTCAAGTTGTAGGCATTCGCAAAGATGATGGTTTTTAGCTGGCTATCTGGTATCCGACCAATGATCGGTCGGTGTTTGCCACACTTTTTTCATCTTCTGATTCATGATATTCAGTCACAGATTGATCAAAAGTAAAGATAACGTTATCTCGCATGGATCGTGCCTTCAGGTCAAAGACTTCGTCTGTGACTTGAGCCAGGCTAATTTCTGTACGCTGGACATGGGCTTGGAGAGACTGAACTGTTAGTTTCAGGGCTTTCACATCAGCATCCCGTGATTTGCACTGATCTTCGAGTTTCTGGGTTTTTTCTTCAAGTGCTTCAAGTCTCACGGATGACTTCACAGTATCAGCCTTGATGGATTTTATGGCAATCCACATGGCTGGAGCAATACCCTCAGGTGGGGTGGAACTGCCCCAGAACTCTGCCATACCTTGAATTTCAGACTCTCCTCCCTGTGCCATGACTTTCGTGGCACAATACGGACACCGTACTAGTTCGCGAGCCTCGTAGTATGCCCTGCAGTGGTCAGTGATTGTGAATGCGGGCGGGCAATACAGAAATTGATCAAGCGTGACGATCAGGGCAATAATGGGCAGTAATTGTGGCTGCCGGCAGCACCGGAATGTTCATGGAAGCGTGACGACCCGGGCTTTACGATGCATATAACAAAAATGGTGGGATACTAAATGTCCAAATTAGTAACACAAATTAGTCCATTATACAGTCTAGTAAGGGTACGTGGTACTCATCTGTTCACATCATTCAAACCAGTGTCACATATTCCAATTGTTGGTGTTAATTTTATAGATTTATCCACTTTTGTTCCATCAGTAACTGCTTATTTTAGCATGAGCTGTTTAATTCTGCGACTTCACTGCATGCCTATGGAAAGCCTGAAATTTTGATTATCATTAATACCAAAATCATTAATCACACATGAAACTCGTATGTTTTTTTTTGTATGGTATATATTAATAAATGTGTCAATATATGTATATTGTATAAACTCTATACACAAGAGATTCGTTTGTGTGTAATTATCTTTACAGGAGTTGATGTGAACACAGCTGACAAGTATGAACAGACCGCCCTGTACCATGCGTGTAAGGGGGGTCACATGGACGTGGCGCAGGAGTTGGTCAGAGCGGGTGCCAGTCTGGAACATGGAGACAGCAAACCGATACACGGAGCTGCAGAAGGAGGCAGTCTTGATGTTGTGAAGTGGCTACTGGAACAAGGTTATTAGTAAAAATCAAGAAATATTGCAAGATAACATATATCGACAATCAATGAACGCAATGCTGATGTAGTTGTGCACGATCAGACTGGTATAATATTTAGCTATAAATACACTTGTGTATATAGTTGTGTAACACTTGTGTGGTTGCCTTGATGCATATATATATTGTGGTATCAGTATATGCAAAAATCTAACTTTGGTCTGTAATCATCCTAACAGGAGTTGACGTAAACACAACTGACAAGCGGGGAGACACCGCCCTGTACCAGGCATGTAGAGAGGGTAACGTGGATATGATGCAGGAGTTGGTCAAAGCTGGTGCCAGTCTGGAACATGGAGACAACAAACCCATACACGGAGCTGCAGAAGGAGGCAGTCTTGATGTTGTGAAGTGGCTACTGGAAAAAGGTTAACAGCGAAAATGATTAAAAAATGAAAATTAACCAATAAAGAAACAATAGAGAATAAAAATGACACTATGCGACTGCTATATTATTTAGCTATAAATGGAACTTGTATGTTTTGTGTATGGTGCATATTAATAGATGTGCCAATATATGTATATAGCATAACCTCTATATACAAGAGATTCGTTTGTGTGTGATGATTTTTACAGGAGTTGACGTGAACACAGCTGACAAGTATGAACGGACCGCAATGTACCACGCATGTAGAGGGGGTCATATGGACATGGTGCAGGAGCTGGTCAAAGCGGGTGCCAGTCTGGAACATGGAGACAGCAAATCCATACACGGAGCTGCAGAAGGAGGCAGTCTTGATGTTGTGAAGTGGTTGCTGGAAAAAGGTTACCAACAAAAATAAAGAAATATTGCAAGAAAACAATTATCGACAATCATTGAACACATTGATCGATCAGACTGGTATTATATTTAGCTTTGAATAAACTTGTGTATATAGATGTCTCTTGGTGCATGTATATTGTGGTGTCGGTATATGCAACTTGAACTACCTCCATGTACATGGGACGCTTTTGTGTGTAATCAGGATTTGACGTGGATACAACTGACGAGTTTGGAAAGACCGCCCTGTACCTCGCATGCGGATGGGGTCATATGGACGTAGTGCAAGAATTGGTCAGAGCAGGTGCCAGTCTGGAACATGGGGACAGCAAACCTATACATGGAGCTGCATCCGAAGGCAGTCTTGGTGTTGTGAAGTGGCTACTGGAAAAAGGTTAACAGCGAAAATAAAGAACTATTGTAAGAAAACAATTAACGGCAATCAATGAACGCAATGCTGATGTAATGGGGTTCCTGTTTGCCACCAGGATCGCCACCATGTAATTCGGGCATAGACAAACCATAGAAACAGTCTACTGGCCAAATTCATACAAAAACGTGATAATGTTACATTAACTTTTTGTCATGTTTGTTTTTGCATAATACAAACAATGGACATGACGTTTTTTGTACTTCTTGGGCAAAATAGACTGTTTTAGAGCCCCAAAAGCACATGGCACCAGCAGGTACCCCATTGTGCACGATCAGACTGGTATAATAATTAGCTATAAATCCACTTGTGTATATAGTTGTGTCTTGGTGCATGTATATTGTGGTGTCGATATATGCAACTTGAACTACCTCCATGTACATGAGATGCTTTTGTGTGTAATCAGGAGTTGACATGAATACAACTGACGAGGATGGAGAGACCGCCCTGTACCTCGCATGCAGATGGGGTCATATGGACGTAGTGCAAGAGTTGGTCAGAGCGGGTGCCAGCCTGGAACATGGAGACAGCAAACCTATACATGGAGCTGCATCCGAAGGCAGTCTTGATGTTGTGAAGTGGCTACTGGAACAAGGTTACCCGCAAAAAATAAGGAAATATTGCGAGATAACAATTAACGACAATCAATGAACACAATGCTGATGTAGTTGTGCAAGATCAGACTGGTATAATATTTAGCTATGAATACACTTATAGTTAAATATTCAACTATAACAAATGGGGAAAATCAACAAATACAATATTTTTGTAGTTGTGTTCGATCAGACTGTTGTAATATTTGGTTGTAAATAACACTTGTGTAGCTGTGTCTTGATGCATGTATATTGTGGTGTCGATATATGCAACTTGAACTACCTCCATGTACATGGGATGCCTTTGTGTGTAATCAGGAGTTGACGTGAATACAACTGACGAACAGGGAGAGACTGCCCTGTACCTTTCATGTACCGCTGGTCACATGGACGTGGTGCAGGAGTTGGTCAGAGCGGGCGCCAGTCTGGAACATGGAGACAGAAACCCCATACATGGAACTTCAGCAGGAGGCAGTCTTGATGTTATGAAGTGGTTATTGGAACAAGGTAAACAAAACAAGTAACTAAAGACGCAAATCAAAATCGAGGATGTACACATGCTGATGTATGTGACTCGGTTATGATGATGAAACACATGCATATAATTGTCGTCTAAACATGTGCCGTTAGTCCTCAGTACATATAGTCATCATCGAATGCAAAATATACAATCCTATTGCTCTGAAATAAGTATTTCATAAATGTTTGCACAAGAAGTTGCATGTACTCTACTTGAACCATTATTCATAAGCAAAATTTGATTTAAACCCTATATAAGTAATATTACAAATTGTTATACAACATATACGTATAATGAGACTCTCAGTCAATTATATAAAATATGTATGATAATTCAGACATTTTGCTTTGAAACCATATATTGATGAATATTTGTGACGACTTTCATTTTTCAACATGCTATTGGACTGATTCATTTATTGTTACAATAATAAGGAAACTTTACAAGGCTTATATTTCAAACTCAAGGAGCAGACATCAACACCACAGAAAAGGAAGAGAGAACACCGCTGCTGGTGGCATGTTACCATGGAAAACTCAGGGTCGCCAAAGAGTTGCTCGAGCGTGGAGGAAAGACAGACATAGGAACCAAGAACGCACTGACAGAGGCAGCTAGGGGAGTTAACCCTGAAGTAGTGCAGTGGCTGCTAGATATTGGTGCGTTGTTTATTGTATTGTTTTCTGCCAGCATATATAGTCATAATTTATATTCATAATGACTATATTAAAACTCATGAAGTAAAAACTATAGTTGCTATGTTGCAGGTAACTATGTTGCAGGTATTATAGTAGCATAGAAAATAACAAAAAGAAGCACTTGTGTCTTACTTCATCTAAAGGAATCGAAATATGTGAACTATATCATCAAGCAACACATTTTCATACCAGGTGAAGATGCCAACATAACAGACGACCAGGGACATACACCACTCTGGTATGTGGAACAAAGGAAAGCGGAGCTGCACGACAAGCCTAAATCATGGTTAAAAATTTGGGAATGGAAAAAATTGGCTGAAGTAAACAAATTGCTGCGCAAGGCAGAGCAACAGTCATGAGAGCCATGTTCTCAGATTTGTATTTCCTCAATTTGTTTATAAACATCAAATGTATTTGAACAGGTTGATCCCATTAGTTGAGGATATTGTAAACCAATAACTCCAGTATTCATCATGTGAATTTCAATATTTGGAGTGTCATAAGTTACTACAATATCTCTCATTTGTTATTGTACCGGAAAGGTAGATGCATCTTCATATTTAGCATGGGTCTATATGAGATATGTATCGTTGTTGATAAGTGGCTGTATCTGGTAGAAGTCGAGGGGCCCGAGTATAGTAAGGTGATATTCCATATGAACCCTGCTGTACGTTATACTTTGATCAATATAATCAACTTCTGATATTATCCCAGGGTTTCATGTAAAGTACAACATTAACAACATTACAATTGCGGTGTGGGATAACAGTTTGGTACAATGATATAACATACATGTACATGTGTACATACAGATGATACGGCCACCTCACCACACATATATGTAATGTTTAAGTTCGAAGTTGAAGATCACAGTTTCATAGCTTTCCACCGTAACATTTTATATGTAATAGACTGGACACGAACGAGTGCATCAAATTCTCGTGGATACCGTGTTTGAGGCAGGAGTTCTTGTATGGGTCGTAGCATGCACAAGCTTGCGGGTGTGTTCGCGACCTAGACATGAACGAGGGCATCAAATGCTCATGGATACTGTGTTTGAGGCAGGAGTTCTTGTGTGGGTCGTAGCATGCACGAGCTTGCGGGTGTGTTCGCGACCTAGACAGGAACGAGGGCATCAAATGCTCATGGATACCGTGTTTGAGGCAGGAGTTCTTGTGTGGGTCGTAGCATGCACAAGCTTGCGGGTGTGTTCGCGACCTAGACATGAACAAGGGCATCAAATGCTCATGGATACTGTGTTTGAGGCAGGAGTTCTTGTGTGGGTCGTAGCATGCACGAGCTTGCGGGTGTGTTCGCGACCTAGACAGGAACGAGGGCATCAAATGCTCATGGATACCGTGTTTGAGGCAGGAGTTCTTGTGTGGGTCGTAGCATGCACGAGCTTGCGGGTGTGTTCGCGACCTAGACATGAACAAGGGCATCAAATGCTCATGGATACCGTGTTTGAGGCAGGAGTTCTTGTGTGGGTCGTAGCATGCACGAGCTTGCGAGTGTGTTCGCGACCTAGACATGAACAAGGGCGTCAAATGCTCATGGATACTGTGTTTGAGGCAGGAGTTCTTGTGTGGGTCATAGCATGCACGGGCTTGCGAGTGTGTTCGCGACCCAGACACGAACGAGGGCATCAAATACTCATCGCCATAGACACACATGATCAGTGAAGGTTATTATCAGTCCATCAAACACGAAAAGGATGTTAATATCAGACTTGTGATTTCAAATTTTTGTTGATGACTCGGAAACAGTGCATTGAAGAGCGAATCATGAAGTCCTACATATGATTTTGAATAGATTTGTCTGTTTTATTTTTAGGTTATCGTTTGAAATGTAGTGTTTAAGTTCGAAGGTAAAGTTATTCAGAGCACAGTGGTGTAGCTGTCCAATGTATTATATATTTATAGGTAAACAACTGAATACCCTGTTTGAGGCATGAGTTGTGTGGGTCATATCACGCACGAGCTTGCGAGTGTGTCTGCGACCCAAACACGATCGAGTGCATCAAATACTCAGCGCCCTAGACACATATGATCAGTGGATGTTATTACCAGACTCTCAAACACGAAAACGATGCTAATATCAGACTTGTTGCTGTAATTCCTTGTTTTTGTTGATGACTCGAAAACTGTGTGTCAGAGAGCGAAACGTGTGAACAGGCACGATCTTTGACTTCAGCATTTTGTATTCTCATGCTTCGTAAGAGAAATGCTGTAAAGCCTACGCCTTGACGTCTATTTTACCATGAAAGTATTTATCGTCACTTTATAAACTCAACTTGAGTGTAAATCTAAGCAATAATAGAGAAACCTGACACTTTGTTCAGCATGTTTGCTTAGCTGGTGTTTGGCAGTATATGAACAGATCAATGCTGACGGTATAGAAATAATACAAATTCTTATATACCTTTATAAATTTGTCGGCATAACACTGTACCCTGTACAATAACAATGCTCATCGGGCAAATCCGAAGTATCAGGTGCCCCTTGATTCTGGCATTTGCCCTCGGCCTTCGACGTCGGGCTAATACTCCAAATCTGGAAAAACAGGTAATAATGTTCATGTATAGTACGGTATGATAGATAACTGAACAATATTAGTCACACCATACACACCTAACTGTCCGTATTTTCTTATTTTGCTTTGTTGGTTATTATAAGCATGTTGAGGTTCTTGTCATTCGTACATACATGTATGTGACATATATGTCTTTTTGCTCACATAACATTGCTTCAGTAGGTTGGCAATTTGTGCGGAATAATGTTTTATGAGTATATGTTCATAATAGTTGCCATGCCAACTGAAGCTTTAAAGGTATAAAAGAAAGAACGAAACTTTATCCACTTTATTTTATTTTTGTAAATCACAAAAAAGGAAAATGCACCCAATGCGGTTTCAAAATCACACTTCCTGCCCATCATGGCAACAGTTTGGTTTTCAAGGTATATATTTGATCGAGCTTTGTCTCTTGTCCAAGGGTGCTTGCTCTTCTATTTGCTTTGTGAAAACTCATGCTGTTGTGAACATGATGACATGTACATCAGCCACTGTAAGAATTTAAGTATCGTCCAGTGACACTTTCAAAAGTTTATGTGATTATATTTTGACTATATAATTGCTATATTATACCTGTACTACTATTTGTTAATTGATACTATATTGCTGTATTATACTATATGTTATAACATGTACTACATGTATAGATACATTATCAGATAGTTATTTTAGGTTTAAGGAGTTCAATTGTATCTGCTAATCGATGTTATTGTCGGGAATGTCTGCGTGACTGTTGAGATTCAGTCGAGAAATTTGTTTGACACTGTGATTTATTGCAGGTTATTCCTTGTTGAGCAACAAGTATCTCTATAGCTATTGTACTAATCAACATACTTTTAGTTCGTATTTTTGTTATGTACAGATAGAAACTCAAACAATTTTTATATTATTTTTTTTTATGTATTCAACAGTATAATGTATACGCTCTGCTCCTGGGGACGCTAATGTGACATTTGCTTCTAGTTTTTGGTGTATGTGTGTTCTTTCTTTGTTTTTATTGCCATTATGTCCATATTATTCAAGAAGTAAAATTAGATTCGAAGTCCGCATTTTTAGCTCACCAGCCCATAAGGGTCAATAAGCTATTGTCGTGGCTTTTTGCCCTTCGACCGTCGCTGTCATTGTCGTCATCGCTGGCATCGGCGTCCGCATCTTCTTTCAACATGTTTTATCTTTTGTTTTCGGGTTGATGAATTTGCCTGTAAAAATGTGTGAATATGTGTTGAGTCAACACCCCCAGACTTTTTTTCCATTTTATTTATAGAATCGTTCATGCAGTTTTGGCGGCCATTTCTATGCTTAAAATGGCTGTCTCTGCATGATTTTCAATTTTAAATGTATTTTCTCAAAAACTGTCTGATCAGTATTGAGATTTCAGTTTCATAATGTTGCCCTCAAGTATTTTTATAATTTGTTTTATTTTCAGTGTTCTTGAATAGCCGTTTTGCGAGTGGCAGCCATTTTGATGTTTTCTATGTGGCCCAATGGGACTTTCTCATGTTAAATCCGCCTATGCTTCATGAAGGGTCACATTGTTCCTCATATTTCACCTAATATTGAGATTAGAGACCAGGAATCAGTTGTGGACATATAGGAAATGATATATGCTGAATGTTCTTGTGACCTCGAGTTTGACCTTTTACCTCATTTCCAAGGTCAAAGCACAAAATGGCTAATATTCTCTTTTAATATCGATTTTACAGCTCAGGAATCAATTGTGGACATATAGGAAGTGATATATGCTGAATATTCTCGTGAGCTTCTATTTGACTTTTGACATCAGTTTCAAGTTCATAGCACAAAATGGCTAATATCTCGTTTATTATCGACTTTACAGCTTAGAAATCAATTGTGGATATATAGGAAATGGCATCAATGATATATGCCGAATATTCTGATGACCTTTGACTGTATTTTCAAGGTTAGAACACAAAATGGCTAATATCTCACTTAATATCAACTTCACAGCTTAGAAATCAATTGTGTGCATAAAGCAAATGATATATGCCGAATATTCTGATGACCTTGAATTTGACCTTTGACTTCAAGGTCAGAGCACAAAATGGATAATATCTCACTTGATATCGACTTCACCGCTTAGGAACCACTTGTGGACATATAGGAAGTGATACATGCTCAGTATTCTGAGGACCTTGAACTTGACCTCATTTTCATGGTCAGAGCACAAAATGGCTAAGATCTCACTTAATATCGAATTTACAGCTTATGAATTAATTATGAACAAAAATGATATATCGTGGATATTTCCGTGACTTTGAATTTGACCTTTGACCTTTCGTTTGTTGTTTCAATCAAAATTTTGATCGTAAATTTGCCTGTTCGAACTAATTATTAGAGTGTTCAAACTAATCGAATAATTACAGTAACGATGAGATAACTACCAGTATTCAAAGCTGGAAGTGAACATAATGCATTAATTACTGAGATATGGGTGACTGGTGACATTCAGTGTCCGGGGTTTTTAGGTTACCGGACCATCGGTCTGATCACCTGTTGTCTAGCCAGTAAGCTACAGGTCCCTTGGGCCTATGTTTTATGTTTACGTATGGGAAAATCCTCATGGAACCGAACTCTCAAGGATTTGCACATTAACATTAAACCAGTAAAACACTGACAACTGAAAGTCTCATTTGAACATCATACATTTTTCTGGAAGAAAATGAGTGCCTGGAAATATACATGTTTGCACAGGACAACAAGACTATCAGAGATTGCAGACCTTCGCCCCTTCAGATTAAATACTAAAATTAAAGCTAATGACCCTTACATTTTCTATCTGGGCGATAATCGGGGATTTTGGTCGTACGACCATTGTTCATATATCAAATGGTCCGGAATTGGTCAGAGAAAAGTCCAAGAATAACTTTCTTGGGAGGAATAATAAAAATTGAAAGTTGAGTTCTTGCAATTTTTCTATCTCGACCATATATTCGAGCAAGATCTGAATTCTTGATACTGAACTCTTGAACTTTGCAAGCTCTCTCAGATTTATGCTGTATACTTTACATTCAATATTCTATGGAATATCGTCAAAATTACTACCACTTGAAATATAACGAATCAGTGATTTCAGCTGATGACCCTTACAGATTCGACCTAGGGCGACAATAGGGAATTATGATTGTATGCCCATCAGTCATATAGCAAATGATAGGGAATTGACCAATTTAAAAATACAAGTTAACAGAAAATTAATCAAGAATATGAACAAAGTAATGAGAAATTTTCGATTTTGACCTTCTCTGTGACCATGACCATGTCGATCGATGAATAGCTGTAAAATTTCACGTAATTGTCTCTATTATCAAGATGCTATTCCTGGAAGAAATCGGTTCGAAAAGTTCGGGAACTACACCTTGACAACATGGCCTTGAATCACAGAACACTCAAAAGTCGTAAAATCATGACCCCCAATTTTATTTTGACCTTAGGCAATAATATGGAGTTCTGGTCATAAGACAATCGGTCATACATCACACGATCGGGAATTGGCCAAAGAAATACAAAATTAGTTGGAAACAATGATATTAGTTTTCACTTTTTTGGTTGCCATGGCAACTATTTGATTTGATTTTGACAAAAGTTGAGGAGGACTGAACCATTTGCTATGCCGCTTCATCCCCCATGAATTTCAAGTCGTTTTTTGAATTTCAATCTGTTAGTGTAATTTTGACCCCATGGTACTACTGGTGAGGAGCTTGTCCATGCGTGGACTTATTGCTACCGAATTAAGTCAGCGATGACATTATCCATATTTTATGTCATAATCTCAGATTACAACAAAGTTAAGTAGCAAATATTGAACAAAGAAAACACACACCTTGGTCATTTGTGGAAAGTGCAACTAAAACACATTTTGGCAAGAATAATGGACGAATCGACAAACAAATGCGAGTAACAATCAATTTTCGCATGGACAAGCTCGGCACCAGTATTGGAGGTACTATGGTAGTGTAAGACCATCTACAAGAATTGTTCTCTGTGAGAGGGAAGTAGAGAGTTATTACAATACGAGTTCGAGTTACAATACGATTCGAGTTCATTGTTTCATATTGTTATCAAAGCGGACATCTTTGTTGTTATCAAACTAATCAATAGGCTTTAAGTTGATTTCCAAATATTGAGCAAGGGAAACACACACCATAGTCCTTTGTGGAAAGTTCAACCAAAACACATTTGGGCAAGAATAATGGGCAACTCAACAAAAGAGCAGGTGAGAATCAATTTACGAATGGACATCAAAATATTCGACAGGTTGTCATAACGTTCAGGTTCACAATTAGAATTTTCATATCACATAGAAACAAGACCCACAATATTTTGTTTGGTTGTTTGACCAAGAAATGGGTTTCGTGTCTACTTATCTTTGATTTTTTTTCGTGTTCACTCAGCCTCGAGTACTGGTTCTACTCTCCTTTGTCCCTGTGGCCGCACACGTAACCTCAAGTTCTGCTGTTGTGATGCTTGTTCGTTCTTAAGTTATGCACGTGGACAGACACAAAGACGGGGAGACAGGGGGACAAACAAACAGACAAACAGACCCAAATGCAATAACCTCTCTCTATATCAGGGCCAAGGTAATCTTGTTAGTGTCGGACATGTCAATTGACGTAGGCATAATGTACTCATTGTTGTTGGGACCATGTCTGTGACGTTTTTCTCTCGTTTTTGACCATGTTTCCACAATAAACTTATAGAGTTTTAGGGTTGACTCATGCAGAGTTGGTATTTTGAGATATACTTACATTAATTTATAAAGGGTTGAAAGATAGCTGCACTGCCAGTTTGATATATTGACACAATGCTGCTGTTTGTCTTCAATCATGCACAAAAAATGCATAAGACATTCTTTCAATTGCGATCATGACACCAATCTTGCCTTCAGGCTAGTCCTGGATTCAGTGACGAGTAATGATAAAATCATGATCACATTCAAAAGAATGTCACTTGCTTTTACTCGCACGAATATACAAGATATATAACGAAATGTCTCATTTTCATGACACTTGTGCTGGGAATGATTTTTTCCTGGAACTGGTGTCATCACTGTGAAGTCACAGCGGAGTGCGAGAAAGTGGAGAAAGTGTACTGCTGATAACCTGACGCAATGGGGGGTACTTTTGCATGAATGTTTGTGCAACATGTGCAACACAAAAGAATCGAACTGAATTTTTTGGGTTCCATCACTCTAATATACCAAACGAGTTTCAAATGGTAGGGTTGTGTATTTTTCTATATTTTCAGCTATATCAATTAATTCGGCTTCATTGCATGGGAACCGTTCCGTGCGGAACTGTTTTTGAAATCCTATTTTCAATGTGAAATTCAGACATATTCGTGTGCGAATTGGAACTTTGGCACTGTATAGCCACTCTGAGAGCAGCTATTGATCACTTTCAACCGGAAAACCAAAAACGGATATTCCTTTCCAATGACGGGACCGTCAGCAGCAGCTCTGGCCATGATAATATATAATGTATTTTGTGTTGATTTGTTTAGGGTAGACGTTCTATGACACTCCCAGACATTCAAACAGGGGTCGGCACAGACTGGGTCTGTCATGAGTTCGAGACCCAATCTAAACATCTGTATCTTTTCACTAACAACTTAGGCCAGGTTCGCACCATTTTTTTTATTTCTACCTGGAAATAAATGCGTATCGGTCATTCAATCAGATGCTATAAATGTAGCGACGGATTGTGGCAGCTGTGTAGTAATACTAGACTGGGGTAACGTGTACATCGCCTGTGCGTAGAACTACGTTATATGATTGAACACTTAGTTTTAACTTTACTTTTCTGCCGGAGAATTAGAAATAGGTTGAGAGGACATGTGTCATGCAGAACATTCACACATTGTTTCAGGAGAAAACTGCTGGTTTCATCCATATTGTAGGGATTGATGGAACTCAAATGCTACAATTTTAAAGATCACACTTTATATATCAAAGAGGTAATTCTCTATAATGGGTTATAATCTTGTGGAAGAGTTTTGATATTTTCACATTCTTCACGGCTTTCGAACTGTCATGTGCCACAAACTCAGCCTTTATCTTCTATAACGTTATAACTACATGCAGTTTCATTCATTCGAACCCCATATGGAGGTGCCCTCTCTGCCCAAGAGACCTTCCCCTCTCTGTGCCACAGCTGGCAGTGATCAAGGAATCTCTGACTCCCATATCTTCTCCAAGTCAACAGCCGCACCGACCACAAAACTGCAAGACGACTGCTAGTTGATGGCAAGGACAACACCGAGGGCTTCACGTATGGTGGAGCTACTTTGGGACGGGAGATAGATGCTGCACTCGAGAAGGATGGAGACATTTACATTTCGATGTTGGTGGCCAGATGAAGAAAGGGATTGAGCCAGGAAGAAGCAAAACGGTACTTCTGCTGGGGATAGCGAGGAAGAGGATACTTTCCCCATAAACAATGACGTTTATTATAGTATGGGGGATTCCCCAGTGGAACATCCAGCGAAATGTAGTGACGCCACGGTACCCTTGGGTACCATGGGGTATCTGATGTATACACGTCATAAGTGTACAATAGGGAGTCTGATGTATACACGACATAAGGGTACAATTGGAAATCTGATGTATACACGTCATAAGTGTACCACGGGGAATCTGATGCATCTGTTGAAGAAAGTCACTGAGCAGATTTTAAGAAACTGGCAGAAGAATAGTAGTTTTTCCCTTAGAATGGTAGTCTTGACTTTGAGTGTTAGCGAAAGTCAAATTCGAAGCCAACAATGAAATCGCCATGTGTAAGTTCCAACTTGATTGTGCCATCAACTATCTTGAAGATCTATCTTGAAGTCTGGAAGTACTATTATATACACATCCTAAAAATTAGCTGAAATTCTCCAGGTTTCATTTTTTCGGGCAAAAAAATGTCTCAATACAAATATTAGCTTGATTCGAACCCGTTGAAAAATCAATTGGCCGCCACATATCAAATGGGTACCCATAAGATGCCTGGGCCATGAATTAAGAAGAAAATTGTCCAAGCAGATTTTGGTAATATGGTACACTAATTCCAATCTCAATACATTTTTCGTCAAAACTGCCGAAAAAAATCCTCCGATTTGAAATCTTGATTAAGTATTTCAGTGCAAAAATTCAAAATTATTAGACCTTAAACTATATAATGGACAATACTGGTGTAAAACAATTCATATTCAAAATATTCACTAACGGATACATTTCGTAAACTAACAGTGATGAGTATATTATATCGTTCCTGGAACGAAAAGCGATTTACTAAAAACATGTGAGTTTATGAGTTGGCATTATCTCTTTATTTGTCATCAACCAACTTCGAGGCGTACCATGTTCTGGATTTCATTTTTGCTCCAATTAATTCAACCGATACTCACATTAGAAGTAAAGTAAGAATGACAGTAAGCTCCATAAGAACACCTTCGTTCTGGACAAAACTGCCTCTATGTTTGAGCTTATATTAGGAAATATAATAATCGTCAGTTTTGTATGGCCATTCTCATGTACTATCCACATACGGGGTGGTAGCGTTGATAAATATATTTCAGAATTTACTTCAAGACACTCAAAATATCAATATTAAAATATATTTAAGAGTACAGACAACGACACATTATTGACTTAGGAAAATAAACGTGGTCCCATTTTATTCACGATTAACACAAACAACTGTTCGATTTGTTTCACTTCAATACGTATTTGCATTAAGTCAGTAAAAAAGCTTCATACCCAAACCATCAACAATGTACATTCGATGATATTACAATTTTTGCCATATAATTACTCCACAGGCATTGATTTGTAGGGAGATACTTTTTTTCTGCAGTTTCATTCCAATCAGTTTAGTGGAGGATTACTGCAATGTACATACAAACAATAACCAATGTACATACAAACAATAACCAATGTACATACAAACAATAACGAAACGATAGGAGTACAATATGACAGCTGAAAAATATGATAAATCTTCATATGTATATACATAATTGCAGACCTGAACGATCTATTGATGACAATACATAATAAAACCAGGCTTCGTCACACACAGATATTTGTACAAAACTCAAAATAGCATAAGTAAATATTCCGTTGTAAAATTAGTACGAGCTAGAAATTCTTCATGATATTATTTTGTTCGTAATTTGGGAACTGTTGATGCTATGAAAAAAACAATTTTTCTCCGGGTGATCCGTATTATTATTATTAATTCTTATTATTCACGTGAATTCTACAAGCTCACATTGCTGCTAGCTATATTGTCATGATGTGCAGAAAGCATATTTCCTCCTATGAATAATGTCGTAGAAATCCAGAATGTACATGGAAATGCATTATTTTAAACTGGCAATCCGAAAATGATACCCGTTGCTTCGAATTGATTGGAAATTGATGGGATGTGGATAGTTAATCAAAACAACAACAAACAACAAAACTTTGTCAATCATAACAACATTTGTCACGTGAATTATAAATTCAATGTTAGTAAACCCTTGAGAACAGTATATTCGCAAAACAGATATTTTCGCTCAATTGCAATTAAGGACAAGTAGTCACTCAATATATCATTGTACATATGTAAATATTTATTACTGGGAAATATGTAAGTATGTGCTCACGTCAGCTGTTATTCACTGTGCTAGTCCAGACAACGTATTCATGGACAATGGATGTTCTTTGTGTTTATAAATAAAATATGTACTTCGGACAGTATTATGATATTCTGTGTGTTTATATATAAAATATGTACTTAGGACAGTATTATGATATTTTAGTTGATTCCTTTGCTGTTAGTCCGCTGTCTGCTTCTCCGTAATCATCTGAAATTAGTTATTATTTTATTATCAGATTGGTTATCAAACAGATTGGTTATTATCAGATTGGTTATCAAAAAGTCCTGAATACAACATGCACATCGCCAATTCTAATCTTGTAATGAACTACCTTATTGACAGCTACATATATCTTAATATTCCTATAGTTTGATTATTTCACCATATCTTATGACAAATCTAAAACTGATTTCTCCGAAAGGCATCACTGAAACCTCAGCTTCGAAACTTACCTTTTTCTTTTGTTCTTTTTCCTTCATCATCTCGTAACGATCAAGTGCTTCTTTCAGAGGCTTCAACATGACTTCGTCCAGCTTTGGGAACAGCTGTAGAAACAACGAAAATGCTCATATCCAGAAATATTGTATCGTTACATTTAAAAATGGATGGCAGGTTAAAAAAAACAATGCTGTAGTGACTCAATTTCCCATCCATTCAGGATATCAGTATATTTGGCAAAACATGAACCATATCCACATAGTATGCAAGTCATATCAGTTACCATACTCTAACCACTTGTAACTAACAATTATACATTTGTGAACTGAATATAACGAGTTAGCAGTAGACAAAAAACCTTGCAAATATTTAAACGCAACACCATTCTTGAATTGTAATACCTTTGCAACTGTGTCGAACATGGGGATGAGCACAAACTTTATGAATCCAATCTGTGCAGTGGGCTTCGTGACCTTCTCCCGATCCATGAAGGGAGCTACAGGCAGCCCCTCGGACTTCTCCCGGTCAGACTGCAGAGTACAAAGGTCATGGGCATCATTAAAGACACCCACTTCTACCTAATGCCTACTGACGTATGAGTGCAATATTCTGAAGTTCGTGTTAAATCAGCAAAACAACCAGAAGTCCAACATGTGGGTCATAACATCAGTAATAGGATCCTGCTGTGGGTCTCAAATGTTTTTTTTTCACGCTACTAAGTCATCCAAACTCTTACATGGACATATACAACTACTTTCGAAAGGTAGAAAATTAATTGCTATTACCTGGTTGAAATACTCTTCCAGTAGACAGTCAACCCAAGGTTCGGACACTTCAAAAGGACGGACTTCATTCGATATGTCACAGCACTTGATCATCACCATTTTCATCTGAGAGGGGGGCAAATATATCAGTCGTTTGATGTCTCAATATCGAGAAAAAACACAAAACAAGTATATCGGAAATTTATATAATTACATTCTGTAATATGGTGATATTTGTAGCAACGTAATTTTGTGATTTTTACAGTTAAAACCAAACGCTCTTTGGTTGCTGATGACTACATGGGTGTATCCCCTGATGTTCTATTATCTCGTCATCCATTTTTTCAAAATAAAAAAATCCAAATACAAGTATTTTTACACCGCACTGAGTCTTTCCTTTTTGATATTTTAACCCCACCTATCACTCAATATGGCAACCAAAACCGGTAGTTGTAATCAAACAGCTATATATGCAGTTCAGATATACTGCCCAAATTGTGTTCAAAATGAATACAGGGGAAGCGACGTGTCGTTTGCAAATCCATACTATCTTCCCAACTCTATTCGGTGGATACAATAATCAAAATTACAGTCAAGGCATGCAAATATTAAACGATGTGAACACATACACTGTGCATATATAAAAGGTATATATTAGATACTACAGCCTCATGTTCACATTCATGAACATATTTGTGCATTAACTAGACATGCATGTAAAGCGAAAGACATGCAACTTCAGAGGGAAAGTGTCGTTATAAAATTGTGAGTCCTTTATTGTTTGGACCAAAATTTTACCTGGGAAACCCATCTTGAGTACGTAAAAAAGAAGGTAGCTTCTGGTCTTTTTGCAATCAATATGTCATAACGATGCCTTTTTGAGGCGCACAAAAAAATCCTGTACTTCAGCTTTACCCATTTTTAATATACGGTGTTGCTCTGGGGAAAGAGGGTATTGTAATTGGTTCTGTCCGTGTGTATGTGTGTTTGTTTGTCTGTCTGTCCTCGCGCATATCTCACAGGAGAAACATTTTTGAAAACGGTTGCGTACGACGAAAACTCTCTATTATCGCCCGATGTCGAAAAATTGGGGGTCACAATTTCGGTTATTTTTGGCTAGCGACGTTTCAGTGCAAATGTCCGCGCTCATAACTCAGAGGCAAACGGTCCGATCGATTTGAAATTTATAGGGCTGGAGTGCTATGGTAGTGGCTCAGAAAACGGTTGCCATGACACGGAAAAAAGAAAATCACATAATTGACTATAACTCCGGTTCTAATCAATATTAAATCTTCAACCTATTTTTGTATTTTTCTTTGGCCAATTCCCAATCGTATGGCGTACAACCGATGGTCTTAAGACCAAAACTCTTAATCATCGCCTAATTTTAGTGACTAAATCTGAAGGGCGAGGATCTGCTATCTCTGATTGTCTCGTTTAAATAAAGTTTTTGTCATACAAAAATGAGCGATATGAGCAATTACAGGTGCAAAATATAATGATTCCACATCTCCTCTTTTAAAAAAATTAGGTGTGTTGAAGCTAAGCGATATTTATAAATTGAATATGGGTATTTTCTGCATACGTTTTTCTTTGAAGGAACTACCTGATGCATTGCTAAACATTTTTGAGGTGCATGGTAGTACTCATGGACACAATACACATCACAGATCCCAGCCACCGCGGGTAAATTATGAAATTATGAAAAGGAGTTTTCTATATTCCTGCCCTTCCTATTGGCTAACACTTGATGAACGTATCAGGAAGTCCTTATCGAAAGCCATCCTCAAAAGAAAACTCTCGAACCATCGCCTGAGCTCATATTAACCAGTGGTAACTGATAGTTCATTTTATCCGTATAATGTGTCACTGTTTTATATGCCCATTATGTACTTTTTCGAATTTTAAATGCTGTATACACTCTCTGAATCTCAGCTGTCTCATGATCTCGCGTCAGTAGCTTGAAATTAAACTTAGTCATGATGGGAGGTTTCTCAACCACCTCTTTACAGTGTATTAACCCTGGAGCTCATTACACTTTTACCTTTTTGCAACGAAACACCCAAATATCATTATGTAACTATTATTCTTACCAGAGCTTGGTCCTTCATCATCCCTATCTGCCAAGTCCTCTGTATATTTATACTAGGGACTTACATATAAGTTATCTTTCATGGATTTCATTGTCCCTGTTTGTATAATATGTATTATGTGCTATAATTTATCTGTATGGAAGTCACGGCACTCGCGTGTTACAGACAATTTTCTCCCGTGGCTTCCATGAATGTGCAGCAGCCATGTATTATTGTATTGTATTGTTATATGAAATTATTTGTACAGTGCACATTTGAAATAAACTCACTCACACACTCACTAACTGCTCGCCTTGTCAGTGGAGTGGGCAGATATGAACATATATCACCAGTGCTTAAATCACTACATTGGTTACCAGTCAAATTTCGTGTAATCTTTAAAATTGTGCTTCTGATCTACAAGGCTGTTCATAATCTAGCACCATCCTACCTCCGTGAACTTCTCGAGCTTAGACAGCCTGCCAGAGAACTACGCTCAACTTCCGAGCTCACCCTGGTCATCCCCAAGTCACGCATACGTACATATAGTGACACATCGTTCAGCGTGGCTGGACCAGATCTTTGGAACAAACTGCCCAAAAACCTCAAACGTGCTGGAAGTCTGGATCTTGAAACATTCGTAAGAGATCATGCAGTAATAACTTGTAATACAGTCAATATTATTGTACCATTATTGCAAACCGATCTGGCTGTCTGGATTCCCTTGCTATTGGTGTTAATCCATGTCTGAGTGAACTTGTCACTGCCGGTGTCTGACAAAGTTTGTGTGCCTACTGCCTTTGATTTTTCTGTTTCCTTTACCAGTGTTGCAGCCAAATTATGATCCCCAACAAGCTGTAGCATTTGAAAACGAAATTTATAATTTTAAATAAAAGATATAATTTTATTTTTCGACAAAACCGTGGAGGCATTTCTGCTGTCAGAAAATGCATTAATTCCAGGTTATGGTATTTTCTGATGACTTGTACATACTAGTATTCCACTGAACTGTCAGTAAAGAGTGACCGTTGATAGTATAGAATAGATTGTGTATATATGACGTATCGCTAAGAGATTATAATAAATGTGAACTCACTCTGTTGATTTCCAATTTCTGACAAGCCTGAATACGATGACTACCGATTCTCTCTGTGTCGATTTCAGCGGACCATAGCTTGAGTGGCACTTCATCACCTGTGGCATCATCCTGGGATAACCAAAATTGACTAAATAAATTGACTTATTACTCATACACATGAGATATCTTGAAAATATTAATGTCATGTAGTACATGTACTGAATTGTTTGTTTTGAACCAAAAATTCATGCAGTATTATTGCTTCGGGAAAAGTTCCATGACATCTTAGCAGGTCAGCATAATTACCCTCGCCCCGATAGGGGCAGAGGGTATTGCAATTGGGTCTGTCCGTTTGTATGTCTGTTTGTCTGTCTGTCTGTCTGTCTGTCTGTCCGCGCGCATATCTCAAAGGAGAATGGTCCGATCAACATGAATCTTATAGGAATGAAGCGGTATCTCAGTGGCTCGGTCCTCCTCAAATCTGGTCAAAATCGGACAAAAACTGTTGCCATGGCAACGGAAAATGTAAAAATCAATAATTGACCATAACTCCGGTTCTATTCAAGATAAATTTTTCTAACTAATTTTGTATTTTTCTACGGCCAATTCCTGATCATCTGATATATGGCCCGTGGTCGTACGACCAAAACTCTCCATTATCGCCCGATGTCGAAAAATTGGGGGTCACGGTTTCAATTTTTTTTGGCCAGCGACGTTTCAGTGCAAATGTCTGCGCTCATAACTCGAAGGCAAGCGACCCGATCGATTTGAAATTTATAGGGCAAAAGTGCTATGGTGCTGGCTCATTCCCTTCAGAATTTCGCCAAAATCGGATGAAAACGGTTGCCATGGCAACGGAAAAAAGAAAATCACATAATTGACTTTAACTCCGGTTCTACTCGATATTAATTTTTCCAAGTATTTTTGTATTTTTCTTTGGCCATTTCCCGATCGTATGGTGTACGACCGATGGTCGTACGACGAAAACTCTCCATTATCGCCCGATGTCGAAAAATTGGGGGTCACGATTTCAGTTATTTTTGACCAGCGACGTTTCAGTGCAAATGTCTGTGCTCATAACTCAAAGGCAAACGGTCCGATCGATTTGAAATTTATAGAACTAGAGTGCTATGATGGTGGCTCAGACCCTTCAAAATTTTGCCAAAATCGGATGAAAACGGTTGCCATGGCAACGGAAAAAAAGAAAATCACATAATTGGCTCTAACTCCGGTTCTATTTGATATTAATTTTTCCAACTATTTCTGTATTTTTCTTTGGCCAATTCCCGATCGTTTGGTGTACGACCGATGGTCGTACGACGAAAACTCTCCATTATCGCCGGATGTCGAAAAATTGGGGGTCACGATTTCGGCTATTTTTGGCCAGCGACGTTTCAGTGCAAATGTCTGCGCTCATAACTCAAAGGCAAACGGTTCGATAGATTTGAAATTTATAGGGCTGGAGTGCTATGGTAATGGCTCAGTCCCTTTCAAATTTTGCCAAAATCGGGTGAAAGCGGTTGCCATGGCAACTGAAAAAATAAAATCACATAATTGACTATAACTCCGGTTCTAATCAATATTAAATGTTCAACCTATTTTTGTAATTTTCTTTGGCCAATTCCCAATCGTATGGCGTACAACCGATGGTCTTAAGACCAAAACTCTCAATTATCGCCTAATTTTAGTGACTAAATCTGAAGGGCGAGGGTCTGCAATCTCTGATTGTCTCGTTAACTTACTGTAATTGGTCTTTTTCGAGACTGGCGATGAGACTCATCTGCCACCTTCCGGGAAGGAAAAGCCTCCTTGCTTAGACACAGCCTTGAGCTGAACCCATTCAACCACTGATTGTAATTCGTGAACGAATCATGACTGAAGTGTCCACCACACAGGTATGGGCTCTGGTATTCCTCCCGCTTGAATACACGCGTAGACTTCACAAAACTGTTCCACTTTTGACACTGTTTGGCATCCGTCGGCCACTTGTGCAAAGACCAGCCACCCTCGGTGGTGTAACTGCAACCTCCTAACACACACCGCTTACCCCGATCCATCAGAAATCAGCCTTCATCGAACTGAAAAAAAAATGTTACACTGTATTCAGTGTAGATAAATATATATCTTTTTTCTGATAATTTAAAAATATTCAAGAGTTCAAAATTACTTGTCGACGGTACTATGATGTAAATGTGCCATCTGTGATTCTATTATATGGTTCAGACCATGCAGGCCTAGGAACTTACCAAATACCAAGTATATTACACAGGGGAATGGGGGGACATGCTACCAGGATACGAGATTACTGATTACAGCCTGTAGGTAGGAAATGCGATAGCAACTAGTGCTAAAAGGTGAAGCCTTGTTAAAGTTGTTAACTATAGGTGAGTAAAATCGTGAAATTAACTTTTAACTCGAAATGTTGTTATTTACAACGTATTGAATTACCGACCTCCTGTAAAACCGATGCGATACTGTATGGTTACAGTAGTGCGTAGGTTATGGACCTGTATTGATTTCCTTATATGGTCAAAATGAGGCATCAAAGTACTATATTATTTAAAAACTCCCAGTTTCTCCTCCAAATGCACATGTATCACTTTAAAATGTCTCTGTTTTGGTTTGTATAGTGGTATTATGGGTATTCCTCTATGTACATGTGAATTTTCATGTTGATTGGAGCTGTTACTGTGCGCATGAATACATATAAACAAACCGGCCCTTTCTGGGAGTTTGCTTTCTGAGGAATTCGCCAGGTGTCAGCAGCTAACAGTCAAATGCTTGTAGCGTTTGATCTATTCCAACAACATGTGCTGATTTTTTAATATTTTGTAAGTTATATCTATTGCTTCAACATACTGAAATTTTATGAAAATTGAAACATTTTGAAAGTGATTTCTCTCATAAAACGTTATAATGGAGTTAAATGGCAATCCTATATGTGTTCGTATACCTGTATGTACCAGCTAGGTATGTACGGCTAGACTACGTATTATCGCTCTCGCTATTGTTTGATGGACTGTATGTGACTTCGGCCCATGGTGACCTCGGCCCGGTGATGTCGGCCCTGCTACGGCGATATTTCATTACGTTATGATGAAACCACCAAAGGCAATCAATGTATCAACTTTGATATATAGCCTACATAAGTTCTGCAGTATTTGTTGGTCTGTTGTAATAGGCCTACGTTTGTTAGCCATTTTTCTTGTTGTTTACAGTATTACTCATTTTGTTGATTCACACTTATATTTTTCGATTATAGACGGACGACTGAGACAGTTAAAAGAATAATTGCCCTAGGACTCTGCCCCCGTCCCTACGCGACTAGCAGACACTGACTGTGACTGACGGCTTACGTTACACGGACAGACAGAGAGACTTGTGTACGCTGTACTAGGCAGAGTACACGCGACTCGCGTACCAGGCCCCATCAGCCTGACTGATTAGAACTCCCCCTAGACAAAGACAGGTCGCGCGAGCAGACATACGGACAACGCCCAAGACGTGTTGCCCCGCACTTGGTAGAAGAGTTCTTGGAGAGACCACACGTAATAGTGACTTTGTGAACATTGTAGATGATATACGGAATAACAGGACAGGACTCAGTGTATAACGGGAATAAATCGAGGATATTAATAATTGTAACAGAAGGAGATAACGTGTGGTATGAAAGGACATCGAGAACTTTGTATTCGTGAGTGACTCCCATTGTTAGGATAACCGGAATAAATTTAGAAACGAGCTCAGGTTACAGCTTGATATGCTTTTAAGTTGGCGTTACCAGTTACTTCAATGACCAAACTGACACTCAACAATCTGTGTAACTGTGTCTGTGATCATGATGATATGCTGTAGGATGATGACACGCTCATAAAACTCATAAAGAGCTAGACAAAGCTAGGAAACAGTACCTACTGGAATACCACAGGCAGAACCCGAATACCCATAAAATGCAGCAACTATTTTGTTCCACGAATAGAAGTGTTCTGAAAAACCTTGTTAAATTTATGAAGGAAATAGATAATATTTTGGTATAATTTGTCTTATATTAATACCTCAACCTGTCATATGGCCAAATCTACAGTTTTGGCCATATTATAGGTGTGAATATAATTAATATTTGCTGGTATATTTCGGAAACGCCTTGTGTGCCTTGGCTTTACCACCTCAGCCTTCTCCTATTTACTCTGTTGAATACACTTGTTACCAGGTATGTTTTTTTTTTCTTTTTATCAAGTACTCCCATTTTAGAAATATGCCTAAGGTGTTGTTGCCTATTGCGTTGTTGTTGTAGTTGTTCATATCACATGTTTAAATACCTGTATCTTTCTCCAATGCTCCATGAAGGGGTGGCTTGAGGAATAAAGACTTTTTTTTACTTTGATGATGGTAAAACTCATAGACAATCAATTAGGCCCTACAATACATCAGACGCTACGTAATTGGGTTTGACTAACAGCATGAACAGCAATCGAAAAATTAGAGACAAGCCCTCGACAGTGACAGTTGTATCAACGTAATCAGCCATGTGCGGCACTAACATTATTAAATGCAATCTACTGGGCAGGCCGAAGTCACCGGTCCGAGATCACCATGGGCCGTATGCCGTGCCGACAGTTTCAAAACTTTCGGGGGGCGCAGTGACACTCCCACTGCGCGCTCCGAGAGTCTCAGAGCGCGCAGTGAAATCTCGGAGCGTGCTGGGACATTTGGGAGCGCGTAGTGAGAACTGTCAGAGTGTGCTGGTGAATCTGGGAGCGCGCAGTGAAATCTCAGAGCGTGCTGGGACATTTGGGAGCGCGCAGTGAGAACTGTCAGAGTGTGCTGGTGAATCTGGGAGCGCGCAGTGAAATCTCAGAGCGTGCTGGGACATTTGGGAGCGCGCAGTGAGAACTGTCAGAGTGTGCTGGTGAATCTGGGAGCGTGCAGTGAAATCTCAGAGCGTGCTGGGACATTTGGGAGCGCGCAGTGAGAACTGTCAGAGTGTGCTGGTGAATCTGGGAGCGCGCAGTGAAATCTCAGAGCGTGCTGGGACATTTGGGAGCGCGCAGTGAGAACTGTCAGAGTGTGCTGGTGAATCTGGAAGCGCGCAGTGAAATCTCAAAGCGTGTTGGTAAGTCTGGGAGCGCGCAGCGAGATGTGAGAGCGTGTGGAATTATCTGGGAGCGCGCAGTGAGAACTTTTAGAGTGTGCTGGTGAATCTGGGAGCGCGCAGTGAAATGTCAGAACTTGCTGGGCAGTGAAAATTACAACCCCCCCCCCCCCCCCTTGAAGACCTTTTGCTGTCATCATGACGAGACACGTGCTCTAGCTGGAAATGCCTGCATGTACTAGGTCATGTGTTCTCCCTATTTTTCGGCGCCAAACAAGTCCTAAAATGGGAGCAGTCTTCCAGCACTTGTCCAAAAGGACTATGATAGTGAAACTATCATGTCATCTCGTTCGAATATTACTCCGCTGTAGACCTATATAAGTTAGCCATGTGCTTCTCGGCTTGCAACTAAATATTGTATTTGTCCATAATTCAACAAACATGAACGTCGCACTGGTAATAAATGTCATATATGTGTCATTTCAATCGATTTCCATCGGAACTATTCACAACACACGCCGCCGCACTTTGTGCACCGCCTGGATGTGTAAACAAACCAAAACACCTACGGGAGAGACGGGCAAAGCGGACCACCTTAATTGAAGGGCGCATTATTATCTATCAAATAATATCGCCTGATTTCTTTTTTGTAACATTAATTGTTACCTATGACGTAATTCTTTTCAACGTTTAATATCTCATTGGATGTTTAGTACCACTGCGATGACGACGTGTAGACCATGTGCATACAATCAATTAGCTACAGCTCATTGCACACAATAGCACTACATTTTGAGCCGAAAATGTGTTTATCAATCGTTAACAGTACTGAAGGCATCATTATGTATACGAAGACTAGCTTTGCAGTGTCAATTGTTTTGACTCCGTTGTTCAAGAAGTTAATTGTCAGATTTGCATTCTGCTTCATGAAAAACAATTTTTTTTATTTTTTTATTTTTTTTTCACTTTCCGCCGTTTTGGTTTGCGATCAATAACTCGGGAACGCCTGAACGGATCTTGTCCAAATTTACACCACTGGTTAGAAATATTACATGGAAGACCCCTATTGTTTTGGAGGCGGCTCCGGGATCCGTGAGGATGAAATCAAGGTTGATTTTGAGACTTGGTTTCCGAGCAATAACTCAAAAAGTATTCATGCAGTGGCAAGTATTCCTTGCATGGGAGTTCATATACCACCAGGGAAGAACCCTATCGATTGGGATCAATCGGTCGAACGACCATTGACCTAGAGCTCAGAAGAATTTTTGCTGATTCATCCTTGAGGCTTTCATGCATTTCTCGGAAACGGTGCGTCGTAGAGCGAAACGGAGCTCAATTTCGGCCTCCTAGCATTAGACAAACTAGTCTAGGGGGTATTTTGGGTCGAGACGATTCCTGGTGTCGAATTTATTTTCGTTGACTTGGCATTTCCGAGGTCACCGCACCCCTGTCCAAACAGTTTACACATTTAGACATTTTCGATTGGTAATGCAACTATGTTGACATGCTAACAATATGAATTCGGTATACACGTGTTAAACAAATCGCATTTTCGAGAATCCTTTGTAAATTCACATACCTTCTTTATTGCGAAGTGATTAGACTGAAAACAAACCGTGCCGCCTTTTGCAAAGTCATGGCCACTCAAACCTGTGACGTCACAAGGTTACGCTCATTCACAAACCACGGAAACTCAGTGTGGTTGACCAGGAGTCATTACTTGACTGCTAGATAGACGTCCGTGCGGATAAAATTCTGAAAACTATCACACTTGCTTGCCAAAAGCATGCGTTTTACGTAGGTTTTACCTTTTTGTATCAAATATAATTTTTTGAAACCTACGGAGTACTCCTTTAAAATATATTCAAAAATACAGACAACGACACATAATTGACTTAGGAAAATAAACGTGGTCCCATTTTATTCACGATTAACACAAATACCTGTTCGATTTGTTTCACTTCAATACGTATTTGCATTAGGTCAGTAAAAAGCTTTATACCAAACCATCAGTACTGTACATTCGATGATATTACAATTTTTGTCATATAATTACTCCACAGGCATTGATCTGTAGAGAGATTTTTTTCTGCAGTTTCATTTCAATCAGTTTTGTGGAGTATTACTGCAATGCACACACAAACAATAACGAAACGATAGGAGTACAATATGACAACTGAAAAATATGATACATCTCCATATGTATATACATAATTGCAGACCTGAACGATCTATTGACGACAATACATAATAAAACCAGGCTTCGTCACACAGATATTTGTACAAAAATCAAAATAGCTGAAGTGAATATTCCGTTGTAAAATTAATATGAGCTAGAAATTCTTTATGATAATATTTTGTTTGTAATTCGGGAACTGTTGATACTATAAAACAAACCTATTTTTTCCCGAATGATCCATATTACTGTAGCCGGGTATACATGTATGGGTTGGAGCTAAAGTTATTCATAATAGTTATTATTTGTTGTAGTATGGTAATTCCACTAATGACGTCACTTCCACTATAAGAAAATAATATAAAAGGCTTTGGCGCCAAGTCCAATTGCCACTTGCCAGTCTGACAGTCATCATCGCACCTGTATTATACACCACTGTGAATAAACTGCACTGATTCTACCAGTGTGTCCTGGAGTCTACTTCCAAACGGCGACATTACTATTAATTTTTATTATTCACGTGAATTCTACAAGCTAACATTACTAGTAGCTATATTGTCATGATGTGCAAAAAGCCTATTTCATCCAATGAATAATGCCGTAGAAATCCACATCGTACATGGAAATGCATTATTTTAAACTGGCGATCCGAAAATGATACCCGTTGCTTCGAATTGATTGGAAATTGATGGGAAGTGGGCAGTTGATCAAAACAACAACAAACAACAAAACCTTGTCAATCATAACAACAGTCGTCACGTGAATTATCAATACAATATTAGTAAACCCTTGAGAACAGTAAAATCGCAAAACAAATATGTTTGATCAATTACGATTAAAGACAGGTAGTCACTCTATATATCATTGTACATATGCAAATATTTATTACTGGAAAATATGTAGGTATGTGCTCACAACTGTTATTCACCGTGCTAGTCGAGACAACGTATTCGAGGAAAATGGGTGTTCCGTGTGCTTGTAAATAAAATATGTACTTTGGACAGTAGTATTATGATATTTTAGTGGATTCCTTTGCTGTTAGTCCGCTGTCTGCTTCTCCGTAATCATCTGAAATTAGTTATTATATTATTATCAGACTGGTTATCAAACTCAAGTCCTGAATACTACATGTACATCGCCAATTGTTATCTTGTAATGAACAACCCTATTGAAAGCTACATATATCTTAATCTTCCCGTAGTTTGATCATTTCACCATATCTTATGACAATTCCAAAACTGATTTCTCCAAAAGGCGCAAGTACATCAGCGAAATCCCAGCTTCGGGACTTACCTTTTTTTTGTTCTTTCTCCTTCATCATCTCGTAACGATCAAGGGCTTCTTTCAGAGGTTTCAACATGACTTCATCCAGCTTCGGGAACAACTGCAGAAACAACGAAAAAGCTCATATCAAGAAATAGTGTATCATTACATTTGATAATGTATTGCAGGTAGAAAAAAAACAATGCTGTAATGACCCAATTTCCCTTTTATTTATGACATCAGTATATATCGTAAAACATGAACTCTCATAGTATGCATGTGATATCAGTTACCATACTCTACCCATTTGTAACTAACAAATATACATTTGTGAACTGAACAATACAAGTTAGCAGTAGACACAAAACCTTGCAAATAATTAAACACAACACCATTGAATTTTAATACTTTTGCAACTCTGTCGAACATGGGGATGTGCACAAACGTTATGAATCCAATCTCTGCAGATCACTTCATGATCTTCGCTCGATCCATGAAGGGAGCTACAGGCAGCCCCTCGGGACTTCTCCCTGTCAGACTGCAAAGGTACAAAGGTCATGGGTACAAAGGTACGAAGGTACAAAGGTCATGGGCGTTATTAAATACACTAAAGTTTAGCTAATGCAAATTGACGTGTGAGCGCAATATTCTGAAATTGAAATGTACCTATACATAACATAATATTTAAACTAATATTTAAAACATGTCATAATACTTGGTTGAAATACATGTTTATGATATTGGTGATACTTTGGATGAAACTGTTGCTGATGAAACTGTTTTTGGCTAATTGCCCTCATTGTCAGAAATATAAAAAATTCACACAATGATGCATATTCGACCCTTCTTGTATATTTTTCCGAATTTTACGAATGGCATCAATTGAAACATGGCAGTAAGTTAATATTCAAAATTATGTGCACTAATTTTGATAGCACATTTTCGTTACCAAAATAATGGAACAAATAATGCCAGAACTGGTGCATACAATGTAGCTCTGGAACAATTTTCATGATAACCATGATTTTTTTTAGTTACTTCGCTCGAGTTATTTCTAACTGAACTCTTTTGAGTTAATTCTAACTGTCAATTTAATATTTTGAAAAAAAAATGTATGCGTTTTGGTGAAATAGCTGATGTAAAAATCCATTACCATCCACATGGGAATCGGGTGACATCAATGGAATATCAAATTAATAATTGCTTTTTTCCTCAAATTTTCTGATGAACGTCGATCATATAATACTTCATCTGGACCATGAAGTGAAATATTATTTTACTTTATTTTTCAATTTACTATACCAAATTATTTAAAGAGGCTACAAGTTGTTCATAAGATTATACATCCTTCCTAAAGACATGTCATTCAACAAAAAAGAGGCATCAATGCAACAAGAACACGAAATTTGAAATGATAACGAAAGGTATAGAATTTTTGCACCTAATACGAAATAATAAGAGCTATTCTACAAGGCTCTAATCTGGATATATTAGTGGTAATATATCGATACTTACATTCATACCACTGAGCCGGTGTCACTGCTGGTGGATGCTAAATCTTTCTCGGAGGATCTAATCAGTTCAGTAGCCTTTTGGCTTATGATTAGGTACTTATGTACTTATCATATATATATATATATATATATATATATATATATATATATATATATATATATATATATATATATAATATATATATATGCCACAGGGTTTATATCGGATTTGTAATTTATTTTCATAGTTTATTGGGCAGTTGTATACTAATTCCATCAGCTGTACACTAGAAACAATTACATTTAACACACTGTCTGTCCCTGATGACGCAATCTACAATCAATCTACATCATAAAAATCTGGATGTATTGATGGTAATAGATTTTTATTCAAATTCATACCACTGAGTCGGTGTCACTGCTGGCAGACGTTAAATATGTCTCCGAGAATACCATCATCTCCGTAGCCTTTCAGCTAGTGATGAGGTACTTATCTACTTGTCATATATGTATTACATTGGGTTTGTATCGGATTTATAATTTATGTTCATAGTTTCTTGGGCAGTCGTATACTATTTCCATCAGGTGTACAGTAAATACAACTACATTTAACACACTGTCTGCCCCCTGATGACGCACACACCATCGTGTGTCTTTGGGTAAACTATTTGGTCGGGCTTTGTTTCTATTGCAAAATGTTGTAGTTTACGTTTTTACTAGCATCATCAAAATCTGGATTTATTGGTGGTACTAGATTGGTACTTGCATTCAGTGCTTCTCAGATGTGGTAATCAAACAGTATATTCTATATCACAACCCATTCCACCCCTCATCACTTTGCAAAAGTTAACCCCAAAATATGCATTGTATTACTCATTGTTTTCAATGTATATCAATGTATATCATTGTTTTCATCACATACCATTATCGTAAAGTATATACACAACGGGACACGTTCATACAGAAACAGCTAGCTACGTTATCAGAGAATCATAAAGTTGGGGCTAGGGAACATGGATGCAAAATTGGAATATATATTTACCGACTTGAGATGATCGTCGTTTGTGAAGTCAAACTTATTTATCTTTGATTTTGATTGATTAGCATAATTATGCCCTGTGGAACATGATGAAAATGTCAACCAAACAATCAGATATGCCAGGCCAAAACGAACAACAAAGATTAATAAAAATTACTTATCCATTCTAAAATCAATATGATCTGATACTGGAATCAGACAGAAACAAATCCCTTCGCACAAATGCACAAACAAATCCCTCGTCGGTTATATTATAAAACATTGGAAATTTCGATGTTATTAGGTGATCTGAGATGGGGATTTTGATGTTTTTGAAAATAACTATGAAATCAGGTTGCCTTATGTGACTCAATCGAGAGAAATATGTTATCTATAACAAGCATCATGTATATGGCTGTCTCGCTGGTGACTTGAGATGGACACGATTGTCTGGATTACCACTGATGAGTGAACATCGTGATAAAATGATGTTTATATGTGGTTTATATCTGCCACGATTTCGAATTTTCCTCTGAGCACAGCCTTTAATAAGACGAAAGTCAGATAAGTCAGATCAATGTCATTTCCAATGCATATAAAACATTTCAGACACATCGGAAATAGTTTGGCACACATCTAAAACTTTTTGCATCTAAAACAATAAATGCCATGAAAGTTACTCATAAATATATTTCATACGGATTAAAATCGTCTGTATTTTGTAATTCCTTCGTTGGATTTATGCACGGGAATAAAACTCGATATTATGACAGATAGAAACCACCGTACTTCTGTGTACTTTACTGACGCACACACCTACCCCGCGACCTATTGACCTCGACTGCAAGGCTCTTGCCTTCAACAACCCCACGCACTAACTCAAAATGAAAGGAGCACACAACAAACATAATCAGAAAGTGATTAAAGTCTGTCCAAAAGACAGTGATAATTTTCTTCACTCACAAGAGTGATACATTCTGAATTTGACTACACAGTTTTTTTGCTCGGTAAGATGCTGCAAAGAACAATCGCTGACCTCATATGTTGGTGTCTGGATTCATTCGACATAACAACTTTGTGACGATATGGGAATAGGGTCCAAAAACGCACCCAAACTTCACACAGAAAAATTGTGACTTGACAAAATGAATAACTGAAACAATCTACTGAAATCTTGAAGTCATCTGCACCTGGGGACATCTACAATTACACTGTGAGTACTCTTGTTTTGTTTTGTGTTATTACCATCATTCATTTTTGGTATCACCGGTATATATTGAATAAACAAAAATGTTCGATATTGAACCATACACACAAATTCACGAAACATCTCTACAGTATACACAACAATGTCACCTTGACGCACCTGACACGAAATGTTACTTCAAACTTCTTTGTTTTGCAAAAAAGAGAACATTCTTATGGGTCTGGAACAACAAAAGAATCTGAATTATAGATTATTCCTATGGTTCATGTAGTCATTTATCACTACTTGAATATGCATATGCATGTTCAACCATCTGTAATGAATTGTCATTCATTCATGTGTTCATAAATGTGTATTTCATTTTTTTATCTGTATTCATTCAATTATATGGGTTCACAATGTTGTATGCTAATTTAATATTTATACATGCACATTTACACATACATTGGCAGCCGCATGTACATTTATTATTTCATGATTATCCTTTTTCCATTATGCACATTTACTTTATCCGAAACACTGTCCTCTTTGTCCTTGTCGTCATTTATATTATCTATTTATATTATGTCGTCAGGCGTCTTGGGTCCAAGAACTCATTTGCACATTCTGATAGACATAAACTGACTCAGACTGAAATTCGTCTTACAAATAGTGGAGGGTCTGTTATGTTCTTTTTCTTCTTTTTTTCGAAACACGGGTGTGCACACGGTTATGATTTCTAACAAATACTTGTCAGGCACAGGGTTGGACCTGGTATATATATATATATATATATATATATATATATATATATATATATATATATATATATACACCAGCATTCCTAATGGCTTACGTCAGTGAGTCATCCAACCATTACTTTTCAAGTGTCTCTCAGCAAGCAAGATGAATATATATTTGGACCAAACATCAGTAGTTGCTCTGCCAAACCCCTGTCTCTCTACCAACCCCCTCTCTGTATATGTGATTGGAGAGTGGTCCATGTTGTCGATAAGAACATTGCAATTAATGCAAGATGATGAGAGAATCATATATTTCAAATAAGCTGATATATGTGCAGGGTGTATTAGTATGTTTTATAGGTTATATATAATAAGTGATATTGTTTATCAGTGCAGTGAAGGTAAGAAACTATATGCATATCAACAGTTTATTGCACTCTGCTTGTAGACATGTACTGTATTACCCACGTCACCAGGATACATTAATATAAATCACACACCAATGCATTGATACAGTGTGTCCAATCAAAGAATAATATTGACTTTGGTTTAAACATAATTGTATACTCTGTTTTGTTTGGTTGCAAAACCCCTGTCTCACACTTATTTGTATACCCTGTTTAGCTTGACTGGGTTTATGAAAATGGTATGGGTATATCATGTTTTTCTGTCAGTTCCTGATTCAAGAAAAATCCCATCAATTCACATGCAAGTAATGTTCATCAGTCAATGTAACGTATTCTGACGTTCATCGATTTATAGGATATGATCGAGGCTAAAAGTTAAAACAGATTCGCAAGCACTATGCAAGCACTATGCTCCTGGGTTGCTATATAATTTGATATGTAGACATTTTTTACGAGAAAACGATTCAGCATGAGGGTAAGACCGAGTGCATACGTACTTTAGAGGCAAAATAAAACCACGTAAATAACGTGACCCACAAAGTGCAAAAGATTTAAAAAAAAAGAGCTTTCAGCTTTTTTTCGTACCAACGATATACATAGTCGTAAGCATTCATTTCAATGAGAATGACAAGATGTCTTTTAATTTACTTCAAACACGTGATGTCTCAAGATCATATCAAGTCACGATATCAAAAAAAGTGCGACAGGATCACGTGCATGACTATCACCAAAGTACATAATTAGGCCTATGCGCCGGAGGATAATGGAGAGACTGAAATCGACCTGACCTGATTGAACGTTCATCTGATCCCGTATTCCGACACCTTACAACCATGTGAATGTAGACAAATTTTGAAGTACAGGGTTAAGTTCGTGTAATTGTGATGAAATGAAACCACGATTAAGGAGGTTTTATGATGCAAACAATTTTATCCTTTGTAGTTGAAATATATAGTGTACATGGCAAATTTGCATTTGTCACCAAAATGTGGATATGGTTGCTTCAAATCTTGCAAACAATACAGCCAAAGCAAAGAGAAGGGGTCCTGAAAATATTGTCACCAAATACTTTTGAATGTGAAGGGGATTCCTGATTTTGCGTAATGAAATATTGAAATAGCAGGGGCGGATCCAGGAATTTTGAAGGGTGGGGGGGGGGGGGGGGCGCAAACATTTGGATAAACCCACAGCGGTGAGGGGTCTGGGGTCCGCTCGTTTAAGGTGCGGTATGAACACATTAGTGAGCTATGGTATATTTGAGTTGGTGCTAGGGGCCTATTTAGCCAATGATGGGGGTTAGATCACCATCGTGAAAGTCAAATACAACACCTTGTTCGTCCGCTCAAGGGTCACAGCAGCTGAATATCTATTTATGATCTGGGGCAATACTGTATCCAAACGAACGTTGCTAGATTGTGTTCCCTCTGGAAGGTTCAGCAAATAATGTCTGGAGACATCTTCTATATATATAAAACACACCGTCTTTTGATAGGAGATCTTCCTATACGGAATCTCTGTCATGGTAAACAAGTCGTAGAGCTTGTTCATTCAGTTTATCAAGAGCAATACATGAAATTTGATACAATAAACGAGTTGTATATTGTTGTACGACTAGAGCTGTCAAGTTTATTATTGATCCTGCATAGAACATTTATCTGTTTGGCTGTTTTGGAATACATACTATCGACATGGTAGCGAAGTTCCGATCCTGATCCAGATGAACGCCGAGGACATTAATTGCATTGCAAATTTTTTTCAGAAAATATCAAATTATTATTTGATTTTTTTTTCAAATATTTGATGAGCTTGAATCATATAATATTCCATCTGGACCATGAAGTCCAAAACATATTGTAGGAGGCTACGAAGTGTATTTAAATTCATAAATAATAAACTTTTAAAAAAAACGGTTATTCAACAATAAGGAGTGCTTATTGCAATTCAGTGCTTCCCAGACATGTTGAACAAAGACAGTATATTTTATTTCACAACCAATTTCACCCCTTTTCACTTCGCAAAGGTTAAAAACACAGACAGACAATATGCATTGTCGGCTCAAGTAGCCCACCTTACTCTACTAATATTACTCACCCACTAAATGTATGATATATTTAATCAGTCTGGCACATTTTTAATCTTCATTGAATTTCGAAGAAATAGTAACCTGCGCTACATGGGCCACATTGTCTTACTATCATTGTTTTGATCATCACATACCATTATTACAATGAAGATACACAGCAGAACACAATAGATTAAAACGTTGGGGATGTGAAGGTGAGAAATCTACGCTACATAGGAACGAAATACACATTGCAAAACCAAGTTGGGTGAAAAAATCAGATTATATATTTTCCGAGTTGAGATGATCGGCGTTGCCACGTCCGTGGCCAGTAGTGGCATAATAGCTGCTTAACATGATGTAAATGCAATCAAGCATGCGGATTTGCCATGGGAAACAATAAGCTAAAACGGGCAACAAATGTCCCATATTCCAGGGTACTGTAGAGATCACTGAAAACATGTTTATTCATTTCATAATCAATATGCTCTTATCTATATGAATTATACTGGAATCAGACAACTTAACCATTCATTTTGATTTTCCGCGCTAGGACAAACAAATACCTCGTCAGATATATTATAAAAATTGGGGATTCCAATGTTATTAGAAATACCATGAAATGAGTTTATTTTTGTATGTTACTGAATCGAGAGAAATATGTTATGTATCATGTATAGGGCTATATCTCGCAGGTGATTAAGATGGGAATGGTTATCCGGATTACAACTGATAAGTGAACATCATGACAAAATGAACAAATCTTAGTGGTTTTTGTACGGTGGTTTATATCTGCCACATACGAGCTTTCCTCTGAGTAGAGCATCTAAAACATTTTGCATCTAAAACATTGAATGCCACGAAAAAACGACTCACAAAAATATTTCATACGGGTTAAAATGGTCTGTATTTTGTAATTTCTTCGTTGGGTTTAGGCACGGGAATGAAACTCGATATTATGACAGATAGAAACCACCGTACTTCTGTGTACTTTACAGAAGCACATACCTACCCCGCGACCTATTGAGCTTGACAGCAAGCCCTTGCCTAAAACAACCCCATATATTGCCTCAAAATGAAAGAAGCACACTTCACACATAAACATAAAGCAAATAAAGTCTGGCTGGTATCCAAATTTCTTCACTGACAGATCTGATATCTTCTGTATTTGACTATATATATTTTTTTTTCTCTCTCAGAAAACAAGACACGTTATAGAACCATTGCTGACTTCAAATGTTGGTGTCTGAGTTCATTCCACATAACAACTTCGTGGCAGTATGGGAAAAGGGTCCAAAAATGAGCCCAAACTTGACACTTAAAATTGGTGATTTGGCGAGAATGGTGACTTAACGAGATGAAAACCTGAAACAATCCACTGAACTCTTGAATTTTCTGCAGTTATACCCCAGGGACAACTACACTTATACTGTGAGTACTCTTGATTGTTTTGTTGTTATCATCATTCGTTGTTGGTATTGTTCGTATACATTGAAGAACATATGTTTGAGTAAAAACCATACAAATGATTCCGCGAAACATCTCTTCACGCATACACAACAATGTCACTTTGACCCACCTGACACCAAATGTTACTTAAAACTTTTTTGTTTTGCAAAAAAGAGAATAAGAACATACTTATGGTCTGGAACAAGAACAACACGAAGTTGTGATTATTCCTACGGAATAGTTGGTAATTTTTCACTATTTGTATAAGCATATGCATGTTCAATCATCTATTATGTGTGTTCATCGATCATCTACTAGTATTATGAGTCTTCATTCATGTGTTGATGTGCACATAACATTAAATCATACCTTTAATTATGTGTATTTTATTATTTTGATTGTATTTATTTTATTCATTCTATATGAGTGTTCAATATTTATATATTGATTGATAATTTGTACATGCACATTCACATGAATATTTACACACTGTAATTACACTTATTTTCGGGAAAGCTTCATGTTCGCAAATTTCACGAGAAGCCTTCAGTCACGAATATTAAGGTTGTGAATATAAGTCTCTGTGAAACCATTGCTGAAAAGCTAGCTATGATATACATGTATGCCTTTCTATTGGTTTTAGCAGAATTACTAGACAATTGCAATTATAGTGCCTTTGTCTAATCGTCCTGCTAGAACCAACACACATCATTCCATGGAAGTATTCAATACTAGTATTGAAACGAGTGATATCTGTTTCCGATCGTACTATAATTTGTTATCAATAATTAAACATTTGCTTTCGCTTTCATACTGTTACACAGAATATGACAGGTGTTACAAAACATGGACTTAGAATGATATGAATTCATGCTAATGCATTATTCCCAAGGTACGAACACCAATCAACAATATTTCAAGTCTGCATGACCCTAGGACTGAGTTAATTCGCTTCTGGCCGAACTTGAAATATATGGTCTAACAGCTCCAGACCTAAACTCATGACCAGTAATCTGTCTGGTACACAACAATGTGTCAAGAATTGGTCCCCCTACAAGCTCGTGACTGGATATAGTAAATGGGCTCCAATATGGCGCCATTATTTTTTAACATCTCCTTAAACGATTTTCTATGTAACCTTCCAAACTGTCACTTGTGTAACTATGCAGATGGCAATACTTTGGGTGCTTTTGATAGCAATTTAGGCGCTCTCAAGAGCAAACTTCAGCACGTTGCTGAAAACGGCATAGGCTGTTTTCACCGAAATGCAACGGTTGAAAATCTGTTGATTTTGTTTCTGGCCCCCTCCAGGCAGGAAAGCATATCTGAGTTTCTACATATTAGATGGGCTGATTTAACTAGTAACCCTTGTGTAAATGTCCTGGGTGTTGATGTTGATGAAAATCACACTTTTGATCTCCACATAGATAAAATTTGTCGGAAAGCGGCTCGTTGGGTAAATAAATATCCTTAGGAGGTTACCCTGTCTACTTGATGTTGACTTCAAACTTACTATTTTCAAAGCTTCTATAGCCTCTAATTTGAGCTAATGTCCCATCGTATGACATTTATTCATTTTTCACAGTTAATACAGCTAGAATGGAACGTGTGAAGGAATGGACAATTTGATTTGTTTTTGATGATCATATTAGTAGTTATGGTGCATTTTTGAAGAATGCTGACATTACAACCTTAAATATGTCTCGAATAAAGCTTATAGCAGCTGAAATATATACAGTCATACATGAAATGAGTACACCATACTTAGGTGAAATGCTTAAACCTCAAACCTCCTTATGCTCCCTAAGGTTCGAACTGTTAAATTCGGTAAATTGCCCATACATTTTGAGAGGGTTCATATGTGGAACCACCTGCCTAATGACTTCTGGCAAAGTTTAGACTTCAGTGTGTTTAACGACTACTCAAAACCAGGCAAGGATGTCACTGTGTCATATGTACAAGTGGAAGTATACATGTATAACTGTAAAGTCATGATTCGTAGTGTATTTAGCCACACTTAAGGTACGCTAGCCACCAATAGTTTAAGTTCAACATGTGTGGAATATCAGGACTTGAGTTTAATGAGCCCAAGGTCCGACTCTAGACTCGATTCAAATTCCGTATCACACTTTGGTCAGCTGTTACAGACGCCCCGAGACATTTGGCAGCACCTGAGACAAGTCTGCATGGAGACTGGGCAAGAATCACCCAGGATATTTGTCTGGATCTCCTCGGGAGCTTGTCGTGCAGTACCCAGGTCTTGTTAGGAATCCAAAGATTGACGTATGTCATTATTGTATTACATGTGTGTACTTCTCGGGTTTATTCATCATTAACATGTTTGTCATCATCGAGGATCTCACACGGCGTGGACTCTGCACAGCAAGGTTCTGGCAAGATTCAGACAAGATCCAGAAAAGTGTCCTGGATCGTTCTTGCCCATTTTCTTCATGCAAACTTGTTTTAAGAGCTGCCAGGATGTCTGGATATAATTTAGATGAGGTTCAGATCTAGATTTTGAGCTGAGTCCTGGTGTCGCTCACATGTTGAACCTAAACTTTTGGTGGGTAGTGGATAGGATAGGATAGGATAGGATATTTGTTTATTCAGCAACTTGAAATGAAATGATATGAAATAATAAGCAATAAGTGAAAAATGATAGTGGAATATACATGTACTGACAAAATATGAGATAAACAGACATTGATACATGTAAGTTGCTGAAGAGACCATACAAAGCCTGAGGGCTGTATTATGTATGGCCTCAAAAAAAAGAAGAAAAAGATAGATAGATACATGGCAAGAAAACATAAACCAAGGAAAGAAAATGCTAAACGAAAATACAGGTAATGAGAAATAATAAAACAAAGGAAATAACATACTAATCAGATGTACATGTAATGAGTAAGAAAGTAAAGAGAGAGAAAAAAAATGAACATTTGAGTGTGACATTTTGGTGGATGGAACTACTGGGAATACACAAAAAAAATGTGTATTATTGTAATATGTCAAACTACAGCTAATGGTTCTCAAACAAGTCGTCAGTAAAGTTCAAATCATCACTTCATTCCATTTTACATCTGTTTTCATTTGTATGCATGTATACTGCATGGTGTGACTATGATAAGCAAAATAGATCTAACACTCAGATGATGTGTTTAATATATATGTTTGTGTACACGACCTTAATTAAAAGTTGATTTAAATCAACGAAACGATATGAAGTCATTGGCCTGTGACTTATTCACCTCGCGCATCTCCCAGAAAATGCACGATCACGGATCATCGCTTTTCATCAATGCCGACGGACAAACCCTTTGTGGGTACTAGTTAAGTCCAGTCATCATTAATGATTGCAATCAATCAGTGCAGAACTGGCTTCTTGGCGGAACTACAGTAGGTATTGATCAAAATGAACACTATTTTGACATACGGCTGACCGTTACAGGCATGAATGCGAGGGATAAATCTTCAGGAAAAAATGACGGCATGATTGTGGATTTACGATCTTTTGGGGGGTTCACATCCGTGAAAATAAAGCATCGCGACTATGTCTGAATGAGGCAACTGACAAAAATAAGTGTAAAAACATTATACATATTATATATATACAATATACATAGAGATGCCTAATATAACAGCATTCCTAATGGCTTACGTCAGTGAGTCATCCAACCATTATTTTTTCAGTGTCTCTTAGCAAGCGAGACGAATATATATTTGGAACAAATATAAGTAGTGGCTCTACCAAACCCCTGTCACTCCCACCCCATCTCTGTATATGTGGTTCGAGAGTAGTCGATGGTGTCGATAAGAACATGTGAATACTCAAAATTATGATTGCATCATACATCTCAAATAATTTGATATTTGTGCAGGGTGTAATAGTACGTTGTATAGGTTATATGAGAGACAGTGTTTGTCAATTCAGTGAAAGTAAGAAGTGATATGCATATAGGCAGTCTACAACACTCTGCTTTTAGACATATACTGTATCACCCACGTCATCATGATAAGTTGATATACATCACACACCAATGCATTGATGTGTTTCCAATCCAAGAAAAATATTTAATTTGGTTTAAACATTAAACATAATTGTATACCCCGTTTTGTTTGGCTGGCGCTATGAAATTGGTATGGGTATATCATATCTTTCTGTCAGTCTCTGGCATAAGAAAATCCCATTTATTCACTTGCAGTTAATGTTCGTCAGTCAATGTAACGTTCTTGGACATTCGCCGAATTATAGGATATGATCAAGACTAAAGGTAAAAACAAATTTGCAAGGGAGCACTATGCTCCAGGGGTGTTATTTTATTTGATATATCATTACGTGCAAACGATTCAGCAAGAGCGTAAGACCGAGTGCATATGTACTGTAGAGCCAAAATAAAACCACAACGTCACCCACAAAAAGCAAACAATTTTTAAAAAAAGGAGCTTCCAGCTTTTTTTATACCAACGATATACATGGTCTCATGCATTCATTTCAATGACAAAGACGAGATTTCTTTTGATTTACTCCAAACACATGATATCTCAAGATCATATCAAGTCACGATATCAATAAAGTGCGACAAAATCACGTGCATGACTATCACTGAAGTACAAAATTGACCTATCGCCAAAGCCCCCAAAAGTTGTCTGAGTTTCACAAATTACGTCAGCAAATTTCTCTTTGGCCAATAATAACGTTTTGCAGAATGCGTCGTAAATGGCGTAAAAAGACTCGGACAAATTGGTTCTGCGATAGATCAATTAGCCAATGCGCCAGAGCCAGATGAATATATATTTGGACCAAACATCAGTAGTGACTCTGCCAAATCCCTGTCTCTCTACCCCCCCCCCCCCCTTCTGTATATGTGGATCGAGAGTGATCGATGGTGTCAATAAGAGTATTAATGCAAGATTATCATTGCATCATACATCCCAAATAAGCTGATATGTGCAGGGTGTATTAGTATATTATATGGGTTATATATAATAAGTGATATTGTTTGTCAGTTCAATGAAAGTAAGAAGCTATATGCATATCATACAAGAAGCTATATGCAGTTTACTGCACTCTCCTTATAGACATGCTTTGTATTATCTGCATCATCAGGATAAATTGTTATGCATCACACAACAATGCATAGAATACAGTGTGTTCCCAATCAAAAAATAATATTTACTTTGGTTTAAACATAATTGAATACCCTGTTTTGTTTGGCTAGAGCTATGAAATTGGCATGGGTATATCATTTGACATATCATTACAAGCAAACAATTCAGCATGAGAGTAAGACGGAGTGCATATTTACTGTAGAGCCAAAATAAAACCACGAACAACGTCACCCACAAAAAGCGAACGATTTTAAAAAGTAGCTTCCAGCTTTTTTGTACCAACGATATACAATATTCGTATGCATCCATTTCAATGAGAAAGACAAGATGTCTTTCAATTTACTTCAAACACGCGATATCTCAAGATCATATCACGTCACGATGTCAAAAAAGTGCGATAGAATCACGTGCATGACTGTCACCGAAGTATATAAATAAGCCTATGCGTCAGAGGGCAATCGAGAGATGGAAATAGACATGACCTGATTAAACATTCTTTTGAACCTGTAATAAGACACTTTCTATACACCCGTGTGAAATATATATGTAGACAAGCTTTAATTCACAGGGTTATGTTCTTGTAATTGTGGTGAATAAAAACGATGAGTTAGAGGGAATTTTATGATAAGCCACATTGTGGCAATCCTGTGCGCAAAAGAGCATTGCGAGATTTACTATTTTGAACTAGATCAGAAGGCTATGGATGTAAAATACGATAAAACGTAGACCTACAAGCCATAGCAGCGTGGGGGTCTGGGGCCCGCTCAAGAGCTCCAGAAGCTGAATACCTCTGGATGTTTTGTGGTGCATTTCTGGGCCTATACTCTGTCAAAAAGAGCACCGCTAGATTGTACAATTTTGAACTAGATCGGAAGGTTAACGATTCAAATATGATAAAAAGTAGGTCTACAAACCAAAGTGGTGTAGGATCTGGGGCCAGCTCAAGGGTCCCAAGAGCTGAATATCTCTTTATGGTATGTGGTGCATACTGGGGCAATCCTGTAATTTTTAACTAGGCCAGACGCATATAATATAACGATATAAAATCTGAATAATAAGTACAAGACAGAACCTAACGTCATATGAACTTCCAAATGTCTAGAGTGTATATATATTTGTTTCGCAATTCATCTGTCCTCTTTTATCAGAACCAGTAATATAAAGCATGACGGGCGTATCTGGAGATGTATAACATCATTAGAGGGATGACCGCCATCCCTCATGTCACGATATGAAAATGGTCATAATTTTCTTAATATTTAACATACAATGACCAATAAGGTATACATTTTTATGTTTTGTTACCCGGGGAAGCCAACTAGACACTCTAATTCTACGTACAGTGGTTTACAACGTGTATATTCCCAATATGACCCACCGAACGTTTTGGAGTTAAATTCAAGGGAATGTATTTCCATCTACAATCTTATGATCTTCTCATAATCTTATGATATTTCCTGGAAACCATCTAATATACAATATAAACAATTTGCATAAATACAGGATGGTTGTGAACACTTAGTTTTCACCCATTTCCCGGGTTCGAGATGATATACTCCACTCATTTCAAAATGTGGAAAAAAGAATGCTGATTCATTGAAAATAACTTTTACCATTAACATGCTCGTTCACCTAAATCCAATTGGAATGCCTGGCTAATCTGGAAGAGAGGGGAGGTTGTGTCACATCTTTGTATTGAGAGGATGAACACAGATGGTCGCATTCATTTGGCCCGGAAACTCTCGACAATATATATTGAACATCTGTTCTGTGTTGGCTTGTTGGGTTCTGGTATACCATAAATAAATCATGTACAATGCCATCAAGTCTGTTTCAAGCATATTTCAGCGTAATGAAGCAGGGAAATCCGTAAGTTGGTGCCTTCCCCTGTCAATACTGTTTCCTATTATTCCCTCGAGCTGAAGACGTTATTGTTTCAGTTATCAGTGTATTTGCACTCTGGATTGCAACCAGCTACCCATGTGCTGCATAGGGGATATATGAAGCACTGCTTGTTGCCTGAGCTGCTGTGCATTCTCTCACAGTAATCAGTCTCTGATTCAATACTCGCTTTTCATGTGCTTTGTCTGACTTTTGTGCTTGCCATAAATGTTCGTGATTACCACAATGTGTTTTTCTCTTCTTATAGAGTTCTTTGACCTGCTCAAATAGTTTGCATTCTGTTCAAATATTTGTGTCCTCCTAAAACGTTTTGTACCATGTTAGAAAGACAGTGCATGTCCTAAAATGTTCGTACCCTAGTGTGAAAAATTGTGCCCTGCTAAAAAGTTGACGACCTGCTATGGATTGTAAACCTTGTCATACTTGTTGGTGCCCTGCTAAAACGGTTTGCAATCAGCACAAATGTATTTGCTAGCTGGAATGATTTGTACTCAGTGCAACAAAATCAACTTGACTCGAAACACGCATCACAATATTCAAAAGAACAATGTGTTCTATTCTTTCCGTGCAGTTCAGCTTGAACATTCTTGACTGTGGGACTCTATTTTTAAATTGTGCTTGATGCAATATTCAATATGCAACAATATCTGCCAATATATCACAAATATAATGCCATCAGACAACAACATTTACCATTTGTCAGTAACATTGCTGTGGCTGTTTAATAGCGTGGTATGAAAAATATTGTTTTACAGTGAGCAGTCATGGGTGTGGACCTGGCAACATATCGTGCTCGGATAGGCGGTCACTACCACCGCCTGGTCTACGCTGCTCGGACCACGGGACCTGTGCTGACAGGATGGGTGATCTTCTGGATCCTAGTGGGTACCCTACTCATCATCAGTGGCCTGGATCCTCATCCAGTTGTCACAGGATGTGTGGTTGCTGTCACCATTATCTGGGTCGTACTTTTCTCCAATAGAAAATTACCACAACACAACAGTGGCGAGTATAAGGTGAGTTGGACCATACTTGAGGCATTCCATCAGAAATGCTTTTTTGGTTTTATTACAATTTTTCCCACCGTTTTCATTTCCACATGATAAGTCCAGAACGCCTGGATTAAATGACTTGAATTTATCAGAACTGCTCAATCATTTTGTGTTCATTTGCTTTGTACTTTCTTACCGAAACCAAGGTCCATGAGGATGAAATCGATGTCAAAGTTTTGATTCAGTTTCTGTGTGATAACTCACTAAGTTCTCAAGCAGTGGCTCCAAAATTTTGGAGGGAAGATCATGTATCATCAGGAAATAACCTGATTGATTTCAGGATCAATTCTTCAACGACCTTTGACCCAGGGCTCAGAATATAATTTTTTGCTGATTCATCCTTGAGGCCTTCTGCAAATCTCAGAGCACAATGGACATATTTCTGGACTCATTGCCCTTGACATACATGCATAAAGGGTACTTTGAATTAAGTTTGACCATGACCCCAATTTTGTTGAAGTTGGCATTTGTTGTTCTCATTGATATCTCAGAATCGGTGTGCAAGAGCTTAGCGGACATTATTCTTAGACTTGTCACCCTAGACAACCATGTCTGAAAGGTTTAGGGATGAAACCTGACCTTAACATAGAATTCGTTTTCGGTGAGACATCATTTTTATTTTCTTGTTAATATCTTAGAAATGGTGCAATGTTGAGAGAAGCTGACATTACTTTCAGCATCTATGCACTAGACAAGTATGTCTTTTCATGAGGCTTTGACCCTAACCTGATTTATGTTTGGCTCGTTCTGCATTGATACATTTCATTCCATATCTATGAAATAGTGTGTCGTAGAGTGAAACAGACATTATTTTCGGACTCTTCATACTAGACAAACACGTCTTATGGGTATTGTGTGGGGAAGTGAAACATACAATATTTTCGGACTCATGGATCTAGAGAACTATGTTTGATGGGTATTGAGGATGGTCGTTAACCCTGACCTGACATGTATTGCTGAGTTGACGTTTTCCACTTCCATTGATATCTCAGGAATGGTGCATCGAAGAGCAAAACATTAAATAATCAATAAGTAATAATACTACTTATTCCTAATTATGAAATAATCTGGTGGCTTGCCGGTAAGCTAGAAAGCACTATTCCACTTTGGGATTGTGATTGTTATACTGGAATGGAGATGCAAGATCTGACCAAAATATTGGATACATATTTTTCAGGAGATGCTGACCAGAGTAAGAAAACTGCATACAAGAGCACTTAAGACTGTGGACCAAGTCAACCCGCTACCTGAACAAGAGAAAATAACACTAAAGAAAACATTAGAAAGTGACATCAACTTTCGGAAATACATAAGAGAATTGAATGTTGATACCTTATCAAAGCATTTCATAGACTTTGGTCAAAATCAAAACCAGCAAGTTGTCTCCAACTTGACAGAATTTCTACATTTCGCAGAACCTGAAATCAATAAACAGCTGGATTACCATATACACCTGGTGAAGATCGGAAGTTGCATTGATGGCTCCAAAGTGCAGCAAATCGACGAGATTGATACTCTTGCAATAATCGATAGGGAGATAAAGGTAGAGAAAGATCCCAACAAGAAAAACCGGTATCTACTGTTTGATAGCGAAGACAAGGAAATAAAAGCGTTGGATCTAATTGAATGTCTAGCAGATGTTATTGACAATGTAGCTCGAACATGGACACCCCCCGGAAACTTGAAACATGGTGGATTCGCATCTCCCCGTTTCAGTGGTGTGAGGTACAATGGGCCAGCTGTCACTCTCCTATTTAATCATGAATCGGAGCCAGGCAAATCCATTGACTTGTCAGTGGATGTGACGCTGGCTTTCAGAGTTCCCACACGTTACCCTGATAGACAACAGGTGGTTGAACGACTCTCATGCATCCAAACAGCATTGGAACGCCAACTTGTAGAGAAGGAGGAAATCCATTTTGTGCCGGACGTAGTTCATGGGATGTGGTTGATGTCCACTGCACAAGTTGAGGCACAACTATTCTATGGTCTCTCCACAGATGTACCAGTTAAACGAGCTTTCTGTGTCACAAAGCTAATCAGCAACGTCATCAAACAGAAGAGTGCTGAAATCCTCACTTGCTTTCCAGAAGATCCACACGTGAGCGACATCATAAATGCGTGGAAGGAAACAGAGGTTTCCGATATCAAGAATCTCATGCGATATGCACACAGCTTCTTACCACCCAATGATGCTAAAGGTCACCATGAGTGTGAGAAGCAGGACATATCAATGAACAGTGCAGCACTAAAGCATGCATTGCTGGCAAAGGCTGTAGAAAATACAAAACTCTTCAAATCATCGCAAACCAGTGAAGACGACGTTTACGCCCTCGTTGAAGTGACGTTCCAGATGTTCAATGTAGCTGATCGGCTGAGTGTGCCCCATGCACTGATTGACAACTGCAATATTGGAACATTCTCGTTATCCAAGCCAGCGCTACTGAGTGACAAAATTGATCAACTCGTGTTCATGATGAAGGAAAAGTGCAGAGCCGTTCATTCTAAAGTTTGCACGCTGGTAAGTGTGTATGCATGAGTATATTTTCACTACGGCAAGAAGATTTTGATAATGTAAGTTGTCGGAAAAGAATTTCAAAACATTTTTGGAATAATAATGTTATCAGAAATAGCTGCAATCGCCAGCATTCAGCACTGTTGTATCGGTCTGATGACGTTATTGTTATGTTTTTTTTAACTCATCAGTGAAAGCCGATGGATTGACACAGTGTCTGCTGTGTCTGCCGTGTTTGTCGACCCATGTTTTCCTGACTCAATTTTTTTTCCAAATCTCCGCCAAAAGTACTATTCCTATGGTCGCCAAACTTGCCATACCACTTGGTTACTGTGTGTTCTCTAAAGTTTGTTCAAGATTTGCAGGAATTCCGAAGCTTTCTAATAAACAAGAAGTTTATCGTACATGTGCATGTGTTAACACATACGGGTTGTAGGCTTGGATCGCTGCAGACTGTTCAACCAAGAAACGTGATTTATCAGGTCATACTCTCATTGACAGGATCAGATACCTGTATGTTCGGTTATCAATTGTTACTTTTTCGAAAATCTACTGGGGTCGGTATATCAAAGCGTAAATATCTTACTATACACCCATTGCACCATTGGAAATTCGGCATTATCGCCCTATTGTTTTTTCCCTATGGCCTTGACATTGCCATTGAGATCACTTTCTACTCATCTCAGCAACTCAACGAATTTGACTTGCCAATCACTTAGCTCATTTCGGGAACACGTTAGCTGTGCGAATTAGTCTTCTATATCCAATATGGCTTAAAATACGAAAACACAAACTCAATTAATAGTCTCGTTAGATGAATAGTATTAGGGAGCTATGAAGACCCTATCTGAGTCCTCTGGACAATCAGCGATTTGAGCAATGTCAAGGCCATAGGGGGAAAACAATAGGGCGATAATACCGAATTTCCAATGGTGCAATGAGTGTATTTGCCATGTTCTTCTTGAGGTACGACCGGGAAATTCCCCCCTCGCTCTAATGCAGGGCTGCCTTCTGGGCCTTATGAATAATTCGTGATGTACTTTAAGCTCATTGGTGGATTGCCAATGGACAGCCAATCAGTGGAGAGCCTAACATCCAGGCTATCGCCGAAAAAATTCCTGATATTGATCAGGAAATGGTTGGCTAAGTGGTCGAAAAGAACCAACTGATGAAGACAATACCGGACAAAATTCATACATATGTTATTTCAGTCACAGCTGCTGCGATGCACACATATGTAATGTTCAACCACTCGCGGACATGTTTCGTGAAAACTGCCCTGCCAAAAAAATTATAATGGGACACATTAAGACTAATTATGGACATATATGAAAAGATATATGTTGAATATTCTCGTGACCTTGAATTTGACCTCTGACCTCGGTTTCAATGTCAGAGCGGCCGTTTTCGTCGAAAAATGGCCAATTTTGGACTCTGACAATTGTTTTCTCAAAATCAGTTCAATAACTTTTTAGGTTACCGGACCTTTGGTCCAATAACCTATTGCCGTGGCGTTGCGTCCGTCGTTCGTCATCCGTCGTCTGTCCGTCGTCTGTTCACATTTTTATCTTTAAAGTTTATATTCGAATCTTTCTGAAATTTTGCACAAAAATACCTAACAATATTTCCAGAAAAGGTTTTTTTTTAGTTTTCTGATTTTCGATTTTTTTTTCAAAATGGCGGCCGTTTTCGTCGAAAAATGGCCAATTTTGGACTTTGACGATCGTTTTCTCAAAATCTTTTCAGTAACTTTTTTTTTTATTGATGCATAACACTCCTCATATGTACCCCTGTGACATGTATAAATTTCGTTGCCATTGAATCTCTCGAAGTGGGCCATTTCTGGCCCAAACTCGGCCCAAATGGGACTTTCCCATGTTAAATTCTCCTATGCTTTATAATGGGACACATTATACCTAATATCTCACTTAATATTGAGATTAGAGACTGGGAATCAATTGTGGACATATAGGAAATGATATATGCCGAATATTGTCGTGACCTTGAATTTGACCTCTGACCTCGGTTTCAAGGTCATAGCGGCCGTTTTCGTCGAAAAGTGGCCAATTTTGGGCTTTGACGGTCGTTTTCTGAAAGTCTGTTCAGTAACTTTTTCTTATTGATGCATAACACTCCTCATATCTACCTTTCTGACATGTATGAATTTCGTTGGCCTTGAATTGCTTGAAATGGGCAATTTCAGGCCAAAACTTGGCTCGGATGAGACTCCCATGTTAAATCCTCCTATACTTTATAATGGGACACATTAAGCCTAATATCTCACTTAATATTTAGATTAGAGACTAGGAATCAGTTGTGAACATATAGGAAATAATGTGTGCTGAATATTCTCATGACCTTGAATTTGACCTCAGACCTTGGTTCCAAGGTCAGGGCACTAAATGTCGAATATCTCGCTCATTATTGACTTTACAGCTTAGGAATCAATTGTGGACATATAGAAAATGATATATGCTGAATATTCTTGTGACCTCGAATTTGACCTTTGACCTAATTTTCAAGATCACAGGACAAAATGGCTAAGATCTCATTTATTATCGATTTTACAGCTTAGGGATCAATTGTGGACATATAAGAAATGATATATGCTGATTGTTCTCATGACTTTGAGTTTGACCTCTGACCTCACTTTCAAGGTCAGAGCACTAAATGGCTAATATCTTGCTTATTATTGACTTTACAGCCTAGGAATCAATTGTGGACATATAGGAAATGATATATGCCGAATATCCTGACGACCTTGAATTTGACCTTTGACCTCATTTTCAAGTTAACAGGAAAAAATGGCTAATATCTCGCTTCCTATCGACTTTACAGCTTAGGAATCAATTATGAACATATAGGATATGATATATGCAGATCATTGTCATGACCTTAATTTTGACCCTTGACCTCATTTTCAAGGTAACAGGACAAAACGGCTAATATCTCACTTATTGTTGATTTTACGGCTTAGGGATCAATTGTTTACATATAGGAAATGATATATGCTGAATATTTTCGTGACCTTGAATTTGACCTCTGACCTCACTTTCAAGGTCAAGAGCACAAAATGGCTAATATCTTGTTTATTATCGACTTTACAGCTTAGGAAACAATTGTGGACATTGAGAAAAAGCTTGACGCCGAATATCCTGATGACCTTGAATTTGAACTTTGACCTCATTATCAAGGTCACAGGAAAAATGGCTAATATTTCGCTTTTTATCGACTTTACAGCTTAGGAATCAATTATGAACTTATAGGGAATAATATATGCAAATTATTATCATGACCTTGAATTTGACCTTTGACCTCATTTTCAAGGTCACAGGACAAAATGGCTAATATCTCACTTATTATCGATTTTACAGCTTAGGGATCAATAATGGACATATAGGATATGATATATGCTGAATATTCTCGTGACCTTGAATTTGACCCCTGACCTTACTTTCAAGGTCAAGTGCACAAAATGGCTAAGATCTCGCTTTTATCGACTTTACGGCTTAGGAATCAATTATGTACTTATAGGAAATGGTATATGCAGATTATTGTCATGATCTTGAATTTGGCCTTTGACCTCATTTTCAATGTCACAGGACAAAATTGCTAATATCTCACTTATTATCGACTTTACAGCTTAGGAATCAGTTGTGCACCTATAGGGAATGATGTATGCCAAATATTTTGATGACCATTAATTTGACCTTCGACCTTATTTTCAAGATCATAGAACAAAATTGCAATTTTTGTCTACTTGATGTTGAATTTACAGCTTAGCAAGCAGTTGTGGACACATGGGAAATGATATCCATGTTTGCTGGATATTCTCATGATGTTGCATTTGACCAGTGAATTTATTTTCAAGGTCATGGGACAAAATGGCTAATCTCTAAAATTTAAAACATATTTTGTCCGGTAACCTGTATCAGCCCTTGGGCCAATTTGTTCTTATTGATGCATAACACTCCTCATCTGTACCCTTGTGATATGTACAAATTTTGTTGCCCTTAAATCGCTCGAAGTGGGCCATTTTGGTCCCAAACACGGCCCAAATGGGACTTTCCCATGTTAAATTCTCCTATGCTTTATAATGGGACATTATGATATGATCTTTATTCATAAAAGGCTCATAGCCCATATGCACATATAGATACAAAACCAAATTATTATTATAAAGCCTATTATCTCACTTAATATTGAGATTAGAGACTAGTAATCAATTGTAGACATATAGGAAATGATATATGCCAAATATTCTTGTGACCTTGAAGTTGACCTCTGACCTCGGTTTCAAGGTCAGAGAACAAAATGGCTAATATCTCGCTTATTATCAACTTTACAGCTTAGGAATCAATTGTGGACATATGGGAAATAGTATATGCCGAATATTCTGATGACCTTGAATTTGACCTTTGACTTCATTTTCAATATCACAGGACAAAATGGCTAATATATCACTTATTATCGATTGTATCGATTTTTTCAAGGTCAGAGCACAAAATGGCTAATATGTAGCTTATTACTGACTTCACAGCTTAGGAATCAATTGTTAACATATAGGAAATGATATATGCCGAATATTTTGATGACCTTGAATTTGACCTTTGACCTCATTTTCAAGATCACAGAACAAACTGGCTAATATCTCACTTATTATGTATTTTACAGCTTGGGGATCAATTGTGTATATAAAGGAATGGATATAGGCTGAATATTCTTGTGACTTTGAATTTGACCTTTGACCTCGGTTTCAAGGTCAGAGCACAAAATGTCTAATATCGCACTTATTATTGAATTTACAGCTTAGGAATCAAATATGGACATATAGGAAATGATATATGCCGAATATTCTGATGACGTTGATTTTGACCTTTGACCTCATGTTCAAGGTCACAGGACAAAATGGCTAATATCTCACTCATCGAATTTACAGTTTAGGGATCAATTGTGGATATATAGGAAATGATATATGCTGAATTTTATCGTGACCTTGAATTTGACCTCTGACCTCAGTTTCAAGGTCAGAGCACAAACTGGCTAATGTCTAGCTCAATTTTGACTTTACAGCTTAGGAATCATTTGTGGACATATAGGAAATGATATATGCAGATTATTGGATGACATTGAACTTGACCTTTGACCTCATTTTCAGGATCAGAGGACAAAATTGCTAATATCTCGCTTTTTATCGACTTTACAGCTTAGCAAGCAATTGTTAACATATAGAAAATGATATATTCTGAACATTGTCATGACCTTGAACTTGACATTTGACCTCATTTTCAAGGTCGCAGGACAAAATAGCTAATATCTCGCTTATTATCGACTTTACAGCTTAGGAATCAATTATGATCATATAGGATATGATATATGCTGAATATTGCTATGACCTTGAATTTGACCTTTGACCTCATTTTCAAGGTCAGCTAACGAAATGGCTAATATCTCGCTTTTTATGGACTTTACAGCATAGAAATCATATAGAGCATGATATATTCTGAACATTGTCATGACCTTGAACCTCACCTTTGACCTAATTTTCAAGGTCACAGGACAAAATGGCTAATAGCTCGCTTGTTATCGACTTTACAGCTTAGGAATCAATTGTTAACATATAGAAAATGATATATGCCTAATATTGCTATGACCTTGAATTTGACCTTTGACCTTATTTTCAAGGTCAGAGAACAAAATGGGTAATATTTTGCGCATTATCGACTTTATAGCTTAGCAATCAATTGGTGATATGTAGGGAATGGTACATGCTGAATATTTTGGTGACCTTGAATTAGACCTTGACCTCATTCTCAAAATCAGAGAACAAACAAAGTTAATATTTCACTTGATATCGAGGTTACAGCTTAGGAGTCAATTGCGATCATATTGGAAATGATATATTCTGAATATTCTCATGACCTTGAACTTTGACTTCATTTTCAAGGTCAGATCGCAAAATGGCTAATATCTCACTAAATATCGACTTTACAGCTTAGGAATCAATTGTGGACATGCTAGAAATGATATGGGCTGAATTTTCTCGTGACCTTGAATTGACCAATGATTTTATTTTCAAGGTCATGGGACAGAAGACTAATATCTAAAATGAACATTGTCCGGTAACCTTTCTTAGCCCTTGGGCTCAAGGTTAGAGCACAAAATGGTTAATATATCGCTAACTATCGACTTTGCAGCTTCAGAATCAATTGTGAACATATAGGAAATGATATGTGCTGAATGTTGTGAAGACCTTGAATTTGACCTTTGACCTCATTTTCAAGGTCAGAGCACAAAATGGCCAGTGACTCACTTTTTATCGACTTTACAAGTTACAAAATCATTTGTGGTTATATAGGAATTGATATATGCTGAATATTCTCGTGACTTTGAATTTGACCTTTGATCTAATTTTCAAGGTCAGAGCATGAAATGGTGAATATTTCATTTATTATTGACTTTACAGCTTAGGAATTAATTTTGGACTTGTGGGAAATAATATATGCTGAATATCCTTGACAAATTGAATTTGACCTTTGAACTCATTTTAAGGCCAGTGCACAAAATGGCTAATATCTCGTTTATTATCTTCTTTACAGCTTAGGAATCAATCAATTGAAGGAAATAATATATGCTAAATCTTCTCTCGAACATGATATGATCTTGAACTTGACCTTTGACCTCATTTTCAAGGTAAGATCACAACATGGCTAATATATTTTACGTGTGTTTTTAGGCTACTATAGTGAACGTCGCTCTTAATTATTACCACATAATATTTTGCAAACACGAAGATATTGAATGTTTGTTTGACCATTGGTCGTTTGTTATACTGAATAATACTGATTAAACATATGCTGAAAAAAAAAAATTCAATGACAACTATTACACCTTCACGGTAAACAAGTGATTAGTAACTGACTTTTTATCTATTTCCAACTTCAAATTTCAGCAGAAATTCTCTTCTTTTCCAAGATAGAGTTGAAGTCTTACTCCGTTAGGCTATGTTGATCTAGAAACACGTTTTTCGGTTTCTATATTTATGTTCATGTGTAAAACACTAAAAAGTGACCAAAGTTATGTAGAAATTCGCGGTTTTCTGTGTAGGGTAAAATGTTTGGAGTATATACCTGATACCTGAAGCTTTTCAGCTCTGCAAAATTAAAATTAAAGGAAAAATATATATCATATTTTGATTTGAGGTCATTAGCCGAGGCCGTGATGGTCCTTTGGTTCCTCAAACACCTGTCGAATTGAGCCTTTGTGCCTGTTTGTTACACATGGTAGGACTACTAGTACGTTTTGTTACCTCGAATGGTCGTTTGGTAACATTTACAAGTGGATGTGTCGACAGAGGGAAACATCGGCCGCAATGGTCTTTTGGTTCCTCAAACACCTGTCGAATTGAGCCGTTGTGTCTTTTTGTTACAAATGGTAGGCCTACTAGTACGTTGTTTCGTTACCTCAGAATGTTCGTTTGGTAACATTCACAAGTGGATCTGTCGACAGACAGAAACATGACTGGTCCTTTTGTAATATTCACATGAATTTCTACAGACAGACAGAAACATGCTTGTCTGCCTTGTCTTCCCTGAAAAAAAATTAGGCAAATGCAGCAAAAGGACATAAATTTTCAAAAGAACTATACTTGAATAGCCACGGGTTACCAAACGAACACTGAAAAAGTAACAAAATGACCACAAAATGTAACAAAATACACTTTGGTCCTTTAGTTACTTTTCATTGTCACAAAAAGACTCATTTTTGTAACAAAAGACACTATCGATCTAATTCCCTGTCTGTCTGTCTTCCTGTCTCCCTGTCTGCCTTTCTGTCTCTCCGCGCACATAACTCGGAAACAAATTATTCGATCGATGTGAAATTTATTGGAATGAAGCGGTATGGCAGTGGCTCGGTTCTCCTCAAATTTTATCAAAATCAGATGGAAACGGTTGCCATGGCGATGGAAAAAGTGAAAATCACATTATTGGTTATAACTTCAGGTCTACTTGATATCAATTATTCCAACTTTTTTTTCTGTTGGCCAATTCCCGATCGTACGGTGTACGACCGATGATCGTATGACGAAAGCACTTCGTAATTGTTTGCCATTGACGTTTAGGTGCAAATGTCTGTGCTCATAACTCGACGGCAAACTGTCTGATCGATCTGAAATTCATAGGGCTTGATTGCTATGGTAGAGGCTCGGTCTCTTTTAAATTTTGTCAAAATCGGATAAAAACGGTTCCCATGGCAACGGGAAAAAATTGGCTATAACTGGGCCAATTGCCGGCGAATTGCTGATTGTCTTAATACGAAAAGTATCAATTCTCGCCTAAGATGGAAAATATGGGGGTCACGTTTTTGCGACTTGTGAGTGTTCAGAGATTCGAGACCATATTGTGAAGCCAGTTATCAATTTTAAAAAACCGTTTTCATTCAGGAGATATGCCTTAATAATAGAAATATTACGGGGAAATTTTACAGCTCAATATTGAACGACAAGGTCAAGGTCACAGAAGAGGTCAAAATCTAAAATTTGCAATAACTCCGTTTATGTTCATGATCAATTCTCCCTGATAATTTTGTATTTTCCTGTGGTCAATTCTCCATCATTTGCTATATTGCCGATGGCTGTACAACGAAAATTTCCCATTGACGCCCAAGGTCGAGAATGTAAGGGTCATCAGCTGAAATCCCTGATTCGTAATATTTCAAGTATTAGTAATTCAGAAACCACTGAAGATATTCAATAGAATATTACGCGGTATAAATCTGAGTGAGCTTGCGAAGTTTGGAAGGTCAGTGTCAAGAACCTCAGGCGGTGGTCGAGAATATGGTCAAAATAGGGAAATCACAAGAACTCTACTTTTATGAATGATTAATTTTCCCATAATTTTTGTATTTTCCTATCGCCAGGCTAATTCCCGACCATTTGATATATGAGCAATCGTCGTATGACCAAAATTCTGGATTATCCTTCACGTTGAAAATGTAAAGGTCATCGGATTAGTTTTAGTGACTAAATCTAAAGGTCATCAGATTAATTTTAGTGACTAAATCTGAAGGGGCGAGGGTCTACAATCTCTGACTGTCTCGTTCAAATTCAATCTCTGACTGTCTCGTTCAATGTTTGACGTGAAATATGTGAACATGTAAAGGCCAAATCTCAAAATCTTGCCTGACCTGACATGTGTTAATTGGCCTCTACAAACAAAATGCTTGTTGATGGAGCTTATATGTTTGTATAAAGAACATTCAAAATGTTGTATTTTACGTTCGTTATTGGAATCATCAAAATTTGGCTGTATTGGTGGTAATAGATTGATACTTACATTAAAAAACATGGATTGGTAATTCTCACGGTCACATGTCACCTGCAATGCTTAAAGCAAAAAATGTCTGGTAACCTATCTTAGCCTTTCAGATAATTTTAGATGGGTCACAAAAAAAAGTTGTTTGGCCCAAATCAAATCGCTATTCATTCTCAGTCATTCCCAGTATGTTTTTGCCATTGTAAATTTTGTTGGGCACATTTCATCCACTTTTTCCTTCAAAATGGGAGCTGTGCAAGGTAAACGCCTAGATCACTTCAAGATAGAGCTTAGAACTCATTCACCCCTGAATACTCAATCTGGTGTATGCCTGTCCCCTGGATTAGTTTGACAAACTCACCAATTAATACCCTTCAACAAATTAAGTCTTATTTTGATATGTCAATGTGTATCAGTATTATTGATATTTCATGGCATTTTCAAAAGTTTTCTGTCAATTCACCAGAAAATTCAACCCCCTATCTTACACGCACATGATATTAGCACATGTTCTGTTCTAGGCAAGTTATGTTTTATAAAACATGCAATGGTGTCTATAGCAAGAATCAAGAGAATTTTGTTATAGACAGATCAACATGCATACATGCGATATCAATGGTCATATTGATCAGGTAGAAAAAGCTTGTTCGCATCGCAGCATTAAAATACATGTTAGTCACATTCCAGACTATTACTGCTAGTTGTACTAACAAATTTGTTTCTATTCAGAAAATCTAACCATAGCAACCGCCTTTCCAATCGTCCGCCCCCTAACGTCATTCATACAAATATGAGTAGATCCACATTGTCACTTTACTGTTATTCATTGCGAATTATACCAAAGAAAGCAAACACTAATCTGATTCCTTTCCCATACTTTTCAAGCTGCATGTCTTTCACGCGACGATCAAAGTTGTGATGTTCCCGCAATACGCACTGCCGTTATCAGTGCGTATTGCCATCCACGTGCGGTATTGAGGCACCCCGAAATTGCTGTCCGAGTCGTGTATGACACTGGCTCACACACATTAGTCGTTACTGTCTGGTGCCGATTTGACACGGCTTATAATCATGGCATATTTATTATCTAATTTTTTAAACCAATGAATATCACCAATCAGTCAGTCACCATAATTCATTTATGTCACACTGCTTTTTGATATAAGTATGTAGATGGACAGAGAGTGGCATATAGCTCAATTCATATAGCTCATACCGGTATAGCGGTATATCGGGTACAGGGACCAATGATGTTATACCGCTTTAGCGGTACGTCGGCGTGACTGAGTTATGTATTGTCCCTTTCAAATAGGTAAGCATGGCAGTTTCAGTGGTAACCTTGATAGTGATCTTCAGTGACCTTGAAAGGTGAAAACGGCCTTTTCTGTTGCAAGAAAATGTTTTTAACAGCCGTTTTCTCAAAATCTATTTAAAGATATTTTTTTTCAAAATGATGTATAAGACCCTCCGTATATTATATTTCTGGGACGAGTATCAGTTTCGTTACCCTTGAGTCGATGGTGTATGGTGGCCATTTTGATTTTTTGACAGGTTTGGGGAAAGTCAAGTCACTATTCGTTTTGAGCCATTTTAAGCCAAAATAACTTGAAAAATTCCCACTGCAAATTTTGTTTGACTTGGAAAATTCCATCAAATTTTTCCTTCATAATGGAAGCGGTGCAGAGTAAAATTCTAGAACACTTCAAGATAGGGCTGAATATTGGCACTTTCAAATGAGAAATCCATATTTGGCAGTTTCAGGGGTGACCTTCAATTTGATCTTCAAAACGCCCTTTTTTGTCGAAAAAAACCCCTGATAATTTCCTATTTTTGGTTGGCATTATATCAAAATGATAGCTAATATCTCAAAGTCATGTATAAGTTTTGATGCCAATGAATCAATGTTCTGCATTTGGCGGCCATGTTTTGACAATAGAGTTGAAGATCAGTGTAGTAGTTCGTGTTTTGGAAAATAAATGAAATGGCTAGTATCTCGCTTATCATCGATTTCACAGCTCGGGAATGAATTGTGGAATCATGTAGGAAATGATATACGTTGGATATTGTCATGACCTTGAATTTGACCTTGACCTCATTTTCAAGGTCAGACCACAAAACAACCAATATGTTACTTATTATCGACTTTACAGCTTAAGAATCAATTGTGGGTATATACATGTAGGGAATGATATATGCTGAAAGTCCATGTGACCTTGAATTTGACAATTGACCTAGTTCTCAAGATCAGAGCACGACATTGCTAATATCTAGCTCATTATCGACTTTACAGCATAGAAATCAATTGTGAACATATCTATAGAAAACAATGTTCCTCTTGGGCACATAATATCAAAAGAAATACCATTTCAGACTTTGAGAGCTTAACACTGTAAATTTATCTGGTGACCTTTGGGCTAATTGTTTTCTTGTTGATACATAACACTCCTCACATTTATTCCTATGACATGTATGATTTTCGTTGCCCTTGAATCGATGGAAGTAGGCCATTTTGTCCCAAACTGGGCGCGAATGTGACTTTCCCATTTTAAATTCTTCTATGCTTCATAATGTTTTATTATAAAGTTTGTCCTCTCTGGAGTAAAAAATACATGGTGTTTACACGTACTTTGTGAACAATGAGAAATTGTAAGCATGGAATGGAAAATTGTAGGCATGCACCGTTGAGTTCAAATTGGCTTTAATTCATTGTAAATGTCACCCAAATTTTACCTGTTATTAATTTTCAAACCTGAGTGTAAGGCTTTGGTATCAGTTCACTGTACATTTGTCCAGAACCAATACACATGCAGCGTCGTTTTGTCAGAAATGATGGTTATATTTTCAGTCAATAGAACCACCAGGAGAATTACAAGTTGATCCACAAACAGGCGCGATTGAAATACTGAAGAAGTATCTGGTACCCACTGAAGATATCCTCCCCACATGTACAGCAAATTACATCTACCAAGTTCAAGTCGACCCAAGTGTTTCGCCAAAACGAAGCAGAGAGGTTACACACATCAGCATGATGATCAATGGTTTGCAGAACTCTTGTGGTGGAATAATTGCCATATCGTGTGATAACAATTTCAATGAGGATACACAGAAAGAATGGTGGAATATGTTCCTCAAAGAATTTCCATTGGGAGTAGAGCATCTGGATACAATTGATGTTAGAAAACATGGTATACTGCTTGGCACTGTTTGTATCAAGTCTTCGACATCACTTGTCTCGATGACTGGTGATCAAGTAGAATTTCATTTGCGCGATGATGGCTTTTTTGAAAGGCGTGAAACTTCATCTTCACTGGGAAAGCAACCATTACCTAATTATGCGTTCAAAAGTGGTGCATCAAATGCTGGGACGATGCCGAAAAAGAATGAGCTGGGCAAGAAGACAATCATTGATGATATGCCACAAATTAACCGAATTCTATCAGGGGCACGAAGGCTGAAATCACTCCCAAAATACTTTAAGTTGCGTTCCGGTGTTTCCGTGTCATACAAAAAAGACAGAGTCTTGAAGCCAAGGAAAAAAAGATGTGATCTCTCAGAGGAAATTGTTCAGAGTCTGTCAATTTTCCAGATGGGATATCCAGCACACTACAGTCCTCCAAAGGAAGCACTGACTGATCGCTATGATGCTGTCAGTGAGCATCTGAATCATATAGAACACCTCACAGAGCATAATGCTTGTGTCCTCGTTTTTACTAATATACATAATTGTCTTGATAATGTGCATATGTCATACCAGACGATGGCAACGTGGAATTCCAACGTACCAAAGCCCATTTTGGATGTTATCTATGTTGATGAAAACTGTCATTTCATATTCAACTCAATATACGAAGAAAGGAATCCCATTCCTTGTCACAAACGCACATTTCAAGCAAGTAGAATTCTTGCAAAGTATATGACAGACATTTTCAAGAACCAACCCTCAGGGCAAGCAGAAATCATCCTGAGAATTTACCCATATACTTATGTACTGGGGGCAACTCAGCTCCCGTTCATCCAGACAAAGCCTTGTGGAGTGTCCATGCCCTTTATCAAGATGAGTTTAGCAAAACTCCTGCTGCATGACAACACATCTTATCGAGACAGGATCAACAATGAACTGAGTATACACCTCACCAGTCAGCAGCTTGACAAAGTGTTTGGTATTGAGTTGGTCAGGTTTGGAGTCATTGAAGGCCCACCAGGATCAGGAAAGACCCTGCTAGAACAACATTTATGCAAAAAATTTGGCAAAGACAGTAGCATAGTGTTTTGTCCAAACAAGGGTGTAGCAGCCTACATTAATCATCACCAGATGGCCCATGCAGTATGGATCGAACATGTCTGTGAAATTGTGAAAACCATCAAAACCACTGGGAAGGATTTCGTATATATCATCATTGATGATGTCCAATACATGGAATATGACGAAAGTGCGTGGAGGATGTTGGTCAAACTCATCCACTCATCCACAAAACACCTTTATCTATTCATGGATAGTAGATATCAAACTCATAGAGGTGAGGGGAATATCCAATCAATAAGAACGTTGGTATCAAACACGAAAGAAGGTTGTATCCTGCCCCCTCTTCGTGAAATATATCGTAATTCCCAGGTGGTTGTCGACTACATGGAGAAGACAGCTTTTGGAGATGATGGAGGAGAACAATTTGATTGTTGCAGCCCTCTCGATGGTGACGATATAAAAGTTACTGGTGTCCGTTTCTTGACGGGAAAGTCTGCACAGAATGGTTTACTGCTTCATGTGAAAAATCTCTTCAAATCAAAGAATTACAAACCAACAGAAGTAGCAATCCTCTTTGAACCTGACTCGAAACTACTACCACTTATTGGGGATACCTTCTGCAAGTTTGCTCCAGAAATCCAAGTTCAAAAAGCCCATCAGTATCCCATAAGAGGATTCATTATTGATGATCTGACCAGATTTGAAGGTTTGGAAGTAGTATGTTTGATCATGGTGCTAGAAGACTCACAGAAGCTCGAGAACTGGAAGTTCAAAACCATGATTGCTTCACGTGGAGTGAAGCGAGTGGAATTCGTCCAGGGAAAAACTGTTGATATCCCAAAGATGGAGATGTTACACTTCAATCCACAAACAATGGGTGATGATGAGATTTTGAGGTAGAAATTTGATACTACTGTATCCATAACTTTGCAAGCTTTTAGATGAGAATGTTCAAAATGAATGACGAACAATAGTTCGTGGATAATTTCAATATGAATGAGAACTAATTCTGGGTCCATACATATAAATGTTGTGTTATTTCCAGAGAAGAAGAGGTACGAATGGAAAATGAACTGACAGGAGACGATGATGAGGTACTACATGCTTGCCGTAATGGAGACTTGAAGTACATGAAGGTAGGCATTTTGAATTATTTTCTAACTATATATGGCGACTTTTTTTAATTAATCAGTTATTCAGGTACTATGATATTTTGACTCAATTGGAGATAAAAAAATTAAATGATATGTGATTTTGTTAAATATGTATGTTATTGTACCTTTATAATGAACCATTGGCATGACATTGTACTTGCCATTGCCATTTTCTTCTCTAAAATTCACTTATGAATCATGGTGAACTTTTTCATAAAAATCTTTTTAATTGATGCATAGGACTCATGTGCCATGTATGCATTTATTTGTTGATTATTCGCTGGTCTGTGCTTTGTGGCCATTTTCTTTTAGAATACTTGACCTATGGTCGAATAACTCATTGACATGGAATTGTGTCCGAATGTCCGTTTGGCTGTACGTCCGTCCGTCCGTCTGGTGCAAACAATTTAACAGACAATTTTCTTTTTCTGAAATTTTGCACAAAACCTGAAAATAATTCAAGGAGGAAGTATTTTTATAGCTCTTGGATTTCAAAATGGCGGCCGTTTCAAACAAAAAACGACTAATATCTTTGACGGTCCATTTCTAGGAAACTGTCCAGAAACTTTCGACATTTGTTACCAAAAGATTCCCCTTATATACCTCTTTGATGTGTCTAAGTTTGGTGGCTGTTTTGAGTTTTTGACGGGTGGACAAATACTTTTCAGCTCAAATCGGGTTACTATCCATTTCGGGGCATTCCAGGGGGAAGAAAAATTCACCCTCTGAAGAAATTTTGGACTTTTTCGGACTCTGCCACACTGTGAGTCTTCTAATATTGGACAAATCAAATGGGAAAGTGTGTATTGCAGTTTTAGTTAAACCTTGAATTTGGTGACCTTGAAAACCATCATATTTTTCGAAGACGACTGTTTATGGACTCTGACTACCATTTTCTTCTAGTATTTTTGTTTCTAATAGATACATATACCTGTATGACTTTCAATGTGTACACTTATGGTGTGATAGAGGAATGGGAATATTGCAAGCGCTGTCATGATTCCTATCAGACAGACCATCGCATGTTCATCACTTAGGATACAGAGGGGACTGGAACCTGGCCCAATGTTAAAGTCACTGCGCAGTGGCATGTGTGTATTTATTTTCAGTCATTATCAGTAGCAACCCAGTCTATGCATAAATGCATGGTATTACACAAAGAATACACTTTTGACATATAGGATCGTGGCATGTGGAACAATAAACACTTTAAAATATGCCGATTTTGCTTCAGCAATTGCTTGATGGTCCTCCGTTCACAAAACACAGCACGATCCAATTTTCGCACATATTTTCATCAACACAGGCATATAGTTGCTATGGAACACTCTCTGGTCACCAAGATCTAAAATGTTCCTGATCTTCCGTGGATCTTCTTCTCCATGGCTCCATAACCCTTGGAGCAAAAATCATTTCTTGCGAGACCCACAGTAGACGCACGTCTCAATCTCCAAACTAAATTCTCAATTTCGTTTTTTTTAGCAATGATCAAGTATGCCATAATAATATTGTGTTGTCGTGTAGTTAGTTTCATCATGATGTCGTAATTATCTGTGAAATATCAATGTACATGCAATGTACTTAAATATGCCAACCTTCTATATCACATGGTATAATTATTATTCATGCAGATTGTTACCCATTCACTTTGTTAGACATGTATCATGACTTCCAGGTTTATTTATTGACACAGACCGCATTGGCTGATGAGAGTGACGTGGACCAGATAAGAAGTGGAAAATCAGGAATCACGCTATTGATGGCAGCTGCGTACTGGGGATACAACGAGATTGTACAGTTGCTGCTACAAAAAGGTAAAATACATATAGTCAGGTCAATCAGAGAAAGAATATCACATTTATGTAGTTGGACTTCTCCTTATGGAATAAACTGTAAATGGATCCCAAATAAAGCTGGTAAATTTTTTTCAACACTTCATGATCCGTGGTGGTCTAGTCAGGTTTTCAGTCATGTTGCTTTTTGGGGGCACAATAATTGCATGATCATTTGGTACAGTTGCGATCATCATCGGGCTTTTTTCCTCATGGTTTGAGCTCATAACGTATAGTGCCACTCAAAAGGGTGTTCAGTAGTGTCATTGCATTCACTTAGAGAAGCACATGCAGATGTTCGAATACTGACGAAACACCGACTCCATGATGTACCTGGTGGTCAGCACCTATAACGAAAGTCACTCTATCCAAGGGACTAGATCGTTTACCAGACAAATTTGGTTTGCACTGCAGGCGATATATGACTCAGATCTACTGGTATCAGTCAAGGCCTACTTTGATGACAGGTGCGGTGTCCTGGTTCGAGATGTTTTTTTTTGTAGCTGGTTTGGGCTCTAATCTGGCACTCTTTGTATGACTGAAATATTGCAATACCTTTGTGCCAATCTTAACTACATGTATGCTATGCACTTCACAAGTTAGTAAAACTCAACTATAAGAATTGGTCCCGTAGGTACCCTGGGCGACTTATTTGGCATCCTTGGTACTCTCCTTCCTTAGCATGAGAAATTGGGATTGAACGCAGTTCTCCAGTTCATTATACTACTAATAACTATGGCTATCAAGGTCAGGTCCTGGTCTCTATTCATTGTTTGTTGATATAATATCAAACGCTATGTAGCACAGTGCAGTTCATCCTCTCAACTTGTCGATTCGAGTACCGATGATAGGAGTTGTTCTTGTCTTGGTGACTTATAAAAAATTCACAGACAGCACATACTGTAATGGCTCAATTAAGCACTGGGTCGCTTACCACATTCAGTATCAGAACTAATCAGTTGATTACCGATTAAGATATTGCAGTGAACGACTTCAGGCAATTGAAGCTTGGTTGGAGAATAAATTTTGGAATAATGAATACGAAACTGTGATGTCGAACCATACCAGGCTATGGGTGTCTGGATAATGAATTGATACCTCACCAAATATTGATCAAGTTTTCGAATGAAAGTGTTCTTTGCCAGCAATTCATTTCTGGTTATAGAGTAATTTCTTTGTGCTGGGACCAACGACTTACTGGCAAAGGTGACTGGTACCTCGTGTTCATCTATTGGGAGGCTCGAAGCAGTGTCAAAAGCGACAATAGACCCATCAGTGACTAACTAGTAAGGTAGTTGAACAGGCCCCTGATCCTGGTTTTCAGGGCGTGAAATCCTCTCTACATAAATCCAGTGTTTTCAGTTATGGCATACAGAGGTTCGCGAAGAACTGACATCTAAGGCATAACCTCTCTCAGGTAGTGAAGAAATCCCAAGTGGGCCTACCTCCTTCCTGTTAGTTGAGAATCCTGCAGGGCTTGCAGCTTTGCCTGACTGATACTGACACCCTCGTTTCTTTTTCCTTGCTCATGGATGCCACCGATATTTGGAACAAGGCACAATTTCAAAACTTCAACTTATGATTTTTGTGAACACAGGCATTGGAGCACTTGTAGTATCGAATTCTGTATGTCATCCAGGAATGACTTTCCCTGGTGATAACATCGTCAGTATAGGTAAACACATGCTTCCAGAGCATGTAAGTATCAATCTATTACCACCAATACATCCAAATTTTGATGTTTTCAATAACAAACGTAAAATGCAACATTTTGCAATAGAAACAAAGCCCAACCAAATACTTTATTAAAAGACACACTGGCGTCATCAGTGGCAGACAGTGTGGTTAATGTAGTTGTTTCTACTGTACACCCGATGGAATTAGTACACAATTGCCCAACAACCTATGAAAATAATTTTGAAACCCGAAACAAACCCCATGGAATAGATATATGACATATGACATATATGACATATATGGAAGAATCCTCGATGCGCTGGAATGGGGTCATTCCTGCGCAGTCGGGATTCTTGCACTTATGACAAGCCATCGGCCTCACAATAGATGAGGAGCCATTGGAGTGAACTGTGGTCAATCTGCAGCCGGAAGTAACACCCCAACAATTAATGCCAGAAACGCTTGGTCACGGTTACCACTGTGAGGAGCTCGTGGTGAGTCATGCAGTTGTTCATTTGAGAGTGACTCAGAGCCACACTCGCATAAGCCACTACACGCTGCTGCCCGTTCACGATCTGTGAGAGGACACCGTCGAGCGGGAAGTTACTCACGTCGGTGTCCAGGATGAACTCACAGTCCGGACAAGGGTGCCGCAGCACAGGTGCTGCCACCAGGGCTTTTCGGAAGTAGGCGAACGCTATCTGCTGTTCGGGTCCCCAGACAAAATTGTGAGGATAGTAAGGGGGCGCGCGTTCTCCGCGAAGCCTTGAATGAACTGGTGGTGGTACCTCGCGAAGTCCAAGGAGGACTTCACGTCTACCACGTTACAAGGTCGGGGCTAGTGCTGTATGATCTCAATCTTTGCAGGGTCTGGTCTAACTCCGGTGCCTGTTACCATGAAGCCCAAGTACAAGATCTCTTCAGCGAAGAGCTTGCACTTGCTGGGTTTCAGCTTAAGGCCTGGATCGCGGATGCGATGGAGCACCATCTGGAGATTGGTGAGGGTTTCCTCGAACGACCGGCCATACACGACGACATCTTCGATGTAGACCATACTTCGCTTCCAGAGGAACCCTTAAAGGACCATGACCATGAGGCGCTCGAACGTCGCAGGGGCGTTGCAGAGCCCGAACGGCATTACCTTGAATTGGTAGAGCCCGTTCTTGGTAACAACACAGTCTTCGCCGAATCACTCTCGTCCATCTCGATGTGCCAATACCCGGAGGCCAGATCCAGAGCACAGAAATAGTGCGATCCAGCCAGGGCATCAAAGGTGTCCTCGATGTGTGGGAGAGGATATGAGTCCTCATCGAGTTTACGATGATCCACGCAGAACCTCCACAAGTCGTCCTTCTTCTTCACCATAATCACAGGACTTGCCCAAGGGCTATCACTGGGCTCGATGATGTCTAGCTCGAGCATCTTCTGCACCTCCTCGTCGATGCGGTATTTGGCCACATCTGTCTTGCCAACCGCACGACCAAGACTCATGTACACATCCGTATACTGCCGAAGCAATTTGCGGAGAGCTTGACGCTGATCTTCATCCAGCTGGGCCTTTGGAACATGACATTCCAAGTGGTCAGGCAGGGTGAATGGATCACCTCCGGCGGCTGCTTGCGCGCAGGCAGCGCGGCAAACAGGGTCGTCAAGGACGCGCGAATGCGGGGCCTCGCGTCAGCTCTGGACACTTAAGCCAAAAATGTCCCGGCTTTCTGCAGAAATGACAGGGACGGAGGTGAACGTGCAACATTCCGCGGGTCCTGGAGCTTCGATTCCTGCACAGTGCGCAATCATTTGCGCCATTCAGAAATCATATTCCTGTAAGTCGTACTCAACCGAGGACGAGTACGATGCAGGCGTGGGCGTCACTGGAGGTGACACAGGCGTACTGACCCACTGAGGGTTGGGCTCCATGACGAGCTCCCAGGGAACCGTGATGGACCATGGGGCCACCTGCAATGCTTTCGTGGGAGAAGGCGCGGACACCGGCGAGGGAACAGCCGAGGCCGGAGCCGGGGCCGGAGGCATCTGTATAGAACAGACAGCTACCTCAATCGCAAGCGAGGAGTTGATCGCCTCCTCCATCGGCCGCTTCTCAAGGTAGAGAAACCATGGTAGCGAGACCATATGATATATGGTACGGTTGCCCCTCAATGAACTGGTCAATGAGCATCGGCTCAAACCTACCCGTGTCCATGTCAGGGTAGGCCCGCCAACCAAGCACGCGCATATTAAACACATACTCGGTCACGGTTTCAGCAGGCAGACGGAGTTGAGCTTTAAACTCCTTCTCGAACATCCGCCTGTTCGTTGTCAGCGTGAACAGCAGCAACCTCGCCAAACGTTGCAGTCCCCAGCGGCAAACACTGCATTACTCGGAGAGCCTTTTCTTCCAAAATCCCCTAGAGGATATGTTCAGCTTCCTCCTGGGTCCATCATTCATACACCGCCATCCGCCACACTTGGAGCAAGTAGTCCTTCAGATCGGCGTTGTCTCCATTGAACTTCTTCCGCCAGAAAGATTGATCTGGCCATCGGTCGCGCGGAGAACACGCCCGGTTGCAGACCCAGCTCCGGTGTCGACAGTATAAGATGGCAAAGTCCGTGCACTGCCCCCTCCCGCTCGCCGCCGGGTACATACTCGCAGATAGTTCACCCTAGTTTGGTGTGGCCGGGGTTCCCGTCGATCCTGACAGAAAGGATCCAGACAGGAAGGCGTAGCTGACATAAATTCGGTCCGTGGCCAACGGCTGCTAGCTAGCTCCCGTAGCACCATAGTTGCCGGGGTAGGCTGACCACGCAGTAGCAACTCCGGCCGTGGGAATGGCAGAAGCTGTCGCCAGCGTGGTACCTCCAAGTCGCAGAGCAGGCGCAGGTCCCATAACTCAGGTCATCGGCGTCTGCGGACTTGGGAGAGCAGGGGGAGGGGCTACTGACCCAGTCATCCCCGGACTGTAGGGATCGTCGGATCCACGCTCAGTGCGGCAGGCTGATTCCGCTTGTACTCATCAAGGGCGATAGATATCAGCCTCCTCTCGCTCTTCGATAGCGGCCCCAAAAGTCTCTACGGACACGGCGAGGGCGAGCGGTTCCGACGGTCAGGTCGCCCCAGGTGAGGCGACCGGGCACAGTCATAGCGCCCCAAGGGGGCCAGCTCACTCAAAGTGTTGGTAAGCTGGTCCACCACGCTCTGTACTGACTGCCTGGCGTCCAGACTAGGGGCTCTCTAGGTAGTCAACCCAGCCTGTGGTGGCAGCCGATACTTGTCCATCTGCCCAGCGCTACCTATGGTAGCCGGCACTCAATTCCGGACGTCTGGAGACATCCCACGGAAGAGCGCCGGCTGCGAAGATCGCCGTCGCGGAACCGAATATGGTCCGCAACTCTATCTCTCTTCTCGTTTTCACTCATTGCTCTCTTGGGTGTCCCGGAGGAGGCAGGCGGTCCCCAGGGACGAGGGAGCAAAGACATTATGATGTTAGGTTGCAATGGAACGCCATCGAACTGCTCCTGGTCACGGCACCAATGTAAAGTTTGTCGTTGTCTGCTATCCCGGATCCTCGCGGATAAGCCGCTCACCGTGGGTCACTGCGGATGCGCATCCACTATCCTCAGATCCTCGCGGAGAGTCTGCTCACCGAGGGTCACTGCAGGTGCAGTGCTTACTAATTACTACTTGTTACTTACCCAGGAACGGCCCGCCCAACGAGCCCAGACGTGCGGACACCACTCAGATACAGGAACATCACCGTGGTGTTAATTGTAGAGCCGGCTCGCCACAGTCCGCCTCGTGGATTGGAACCCCGGAGAGCCTGGTGGTCTGCCAGAGCCTGTATGGCACTATCCCAGATGGGAGGCCGGTGATCCAGAGGGCATGAGCCCCTGAGTTATTGAAGTCTTTCCCACCTTAGGGCCCCTGGAGAATGGTCTCCAGGGGCCCTAGCGGACCTTAGCCGAAGGGTGAGGACTCAGAGCTCAAGGTCGAGCCCTCCATCGTTTTCTCGCCTTGCTCAGCTCTCAGACAACTCCGAACATGCAAAGCGGCTCCAGAGTACTTATAGTCCCTGAAGCACAAGACACGAGGGAAATGACATAAGACCACAGTATTTTTACAGTATTTTTACAGTATTTTTAACAATATCTTAATAAATATAACCAAATTAGACGCCTAATGAAAAGGATGTACTTTAAATCGAAGCTACTTGAAACTCAGAGTGATATCAAAGCAACATGGAAGGTGAATAAAAAAAACTATCAATCAGAATGACAAAATAAGCCGATTCCCACAATTCTTTGACGTAAATAACTCCTTGTTATCGGACCAAGTTACAATATCAGAAGAATTTAACAATTGTTTTGCTGGAATATGTAGAAATTCAAAGTATTCAAAGTATTCCAACCACAATTGAGTCATATTCCGAATATCTGAGAACACTATCGTTATGAAACTCAAACCCAAAATAAGTTCTGGCCATAACAATATTCAAATGAAAGTAATTAGAGGATCTATACCCAGCATACAGACTGTTCTAACACACATTATCAATAGATTTTTATCCACAGGTATTGTTCCTAGCCCCCTCAAAATTGCAAGAGTTGTACCTATATTCAAATCAGGCGATAATATGAAGTTGAACAACTACCGACCAATTAGTCTCCTACCTGCGTTCTCAAAAATATTCGAAAAAGTGGTTTTTAATAAGATTATTGTGTATTTTGATACTGATAACCTCTTTTTCAAGCATCAAATTAACCAAAACATAGTACAATACATCCTTTAATCCATCTATTAAATGATTGTGCAGAAGAAAATAACAAGATGCCCAGAGAAACTACTATTGCCATATTATGAGATTTTTCCAAAGTATCTGATGTGATAAATAGGGATTTTTTGCTTTCGAAACTAAATCACTATGGATTGAGGGGACGTATTAAAGATTGGCTAACCAGTTATTCATTGGACAGAACACAGTATGTTGATGTTGATGATAATAAGTCCATTATGCTAAGGGTCGAATATGGCGTACCTCAGGGATCAATTTTGGGGCCACTCCTTTATCTTGTGTATGTGAATGATATTGGATGTTCTGTGCCGATGAAACTTCATTTTATATCTCAGACAACAATGTGGACAATTTATACTCAAATGCAACTGTGAAATTAACAATCTATATGACTGGTTTTAGGATACATCTATTCTATGCCGATGATACTTCATTTTATATCTCAGACAACAATGTGGACAATTTATACTCAAATGCAAACTGTGAAATTAACAATCTATATGACTGGTTTTGTGTCAACAAACTGTTACTAAATCCTCAAAAAAATAAATTCATTCACATCAAACCTCAGAGATATAATACGTCTACAAGCACCACTAATTTAAAAATTGAAGTTGATGGAACTGTCCTTGAGCAAGTTGGTAAGTCATACGTAGAAATAAATACTAAGTTTCCTGGCGTCAAAATTGATGAAAACCTAATGTACGAGACCACATGAAATATATAAATACTAAAATATCACGCGCTCTTTTCGCCTTTAGACAGATTAGAGATGTACTTTCACTCAGTTGTTTAAGAACATTATATTTCTCAATGATACACCCATATCTAACTTACGGTTTATTGGCCTGGGGAAGTGCCCCTTATGTTATTTTAAGCTCTATTGTAAAGTTACAGAAAAAAGTGATCTGAACTATAAGTAGAGCCTCTTATAATAGTCATACTAGGCTCCTATTTAAACAACCTAATATTTTGAAACTTTCGGATCAGTATGAGTATGAGATAGCTCTATTTAAATATAAATATATGAAAGGTAAATTACCAGTTTCTTTAACGGGCATGTTCCCATTAAACACTGAAATTCAAGAATATATAATAACTAGACAATCACACTTACTTCACGAAAACCACCATACCACTGAGTTTGTGGGCCGTTTCCCAATTTTTGAAATCCACAAAATATGGAATAAATGGTGTTAAATATTCCCGAACCATGCTTCGTGGTCTTTTAATAGTTTAAAAAAAAAACAAGTAAAGCAATCAATAATTTCAAATCATCTAGATGCTGTTCATTGCGTGTATCTGTCCTGTAGTGACTGCTCATCCCAAAAAAAGTGATAAATATTTCATTTGTCACTCCAGTGTCAGATCCGTACCAACCCATCTCATCTAACATACTCATTCTCATTACACATAAATAAGTTATTTTTTGGCCAAGTCCTGGTTTCAACTTTTCATCCACAGCGTAAGGGTTTTTTTGTACATTTTTTCCCTTTGTTCAGCTTAATTTTGAATTGTTAGTAGTCGATGTCCTCAAATTTGTCTTATTTTCCTTCAATTATCAGTTTGAGACCATACGTAATACAACCCCTAGGCTTTGTATACGTCTCTCAGCATATCTCTGAACTTAAATTATGTATCAAAGCAGAGTATGTTATTAGATTCGTTTCATTTTTGATGTGTTATTATTGTATATGTTGCATCACCTTTTCAGAGATTGCTGAATAAACATTATTATACTCTATTCTATTCTATTATATTACCAAAATACACATATTTCACGTGGTAATGACTACCTTGCAATGTTCTCGCAGATTTTTATCAGTATGTTTTTCACTACAATGATATTTTATTTTCTTACACTCTTTTCTCTTGGTAATGATGATATTCATAACAAGATTCCATGTGGTATTGACCTATCCCAAATCCAGTTTGTCCGAGTCTTTTTTACGCCATTTTCGACGTATTCTGCAAAAGGTTAATATTGGCCAAAGAGAAGTTTTCTGATGTATTTTGTAAACTCGAACAACTTTTGGGGGCATTTGGGATAGGTCAATTATAGGCATGCGAGCCGATAAGGTAATTGCTGGATGTAAATACACAACTGTCATACTTGAATGGCAGCTCGGGAAAGCTGGGAATTAATGTCATTCGAATGTTTATGCTGTATATATGTGCAGATAAGATGTTGCCACATATGTACGTTTATATAATTTGAATCATAATATCACATATTATCGTGATTATGCTCACACTTTGTTTATCAAATGTAATCACCCCAACACGAAAATCTCAGATTCTGGGCCATGTTCGACAACCAGGGCAAGATCAAACATCATCAAGGTATATGCTTTCGGTTATTACTTTTGAATATTCGTGATAGGATCAGACGTGAAAACAACTGACAAGTATGGACAAACTGCCCTGTACCAGGCGTGTACTGGGGGTCACATGGACGTGGTGCTGGATTTGGTCAAAGCCGGTGCCAGTCTGGAACATGGAAACAGTAAACCCCTCCGTGGAGCATCAGGAAGAGGCAGACTCAATGTTGTGAAGTGGCTACTGGAACAAGGTAAACATGACAAATGAAGAAATATTGAAAGATAACAATTAACCAAAATCATTAATCACGATGTTAGGTGTGGTAGTGCTTGACAAGAATGTCCTAATATTTAGTTGTAAATAACACATCTGTAGTTATATCTTGATGCATGTATATTGTGGTTCCAATTTATGAATTGTAGCAGTAACACTTGCGTGGTTGCCTTGATGCATATACATTGTGGTGTCAATATATGCACTCACTTTTGTTCGTAATCATCAACAGGAGTTGACGTGAACACAACTGAGAAGTGGGGAGGCACCGCCCTGTACGAGGCATGTAGAGGGGGTCATATGGACGTGGTGCAGGAGTTAGTCAAAGCCGGTGCCAGTCTGGAACATGGAGACAGCAAACCCATACACGGAGCTGCAGACGGAGGCAATCTTGATGTTGTGAAGTGGCTACTGGAAAAAGGTAAACAGCGAAAATGATTAAATAATGAAAATTAACCAATAAAGAGAAACAATAGAGAATAAAAATGACACTATGCGACTGCTATATTATTTAGCTGTAAATGGAACTTGTATGTTTTGTGTATGGTGCATATTAATAGATGTGTCAATATATGTATATAGCATAACCTTTATATACAAGAGATTCGTTTGTGTGTAATTATTTTTACAGGAGTTGACGTGAACACAGCTGACAAGTATGAATGGACCGCAATGTACCACGCATGTATAGCGGGTCATATGGACGTGGTGCAGGAGTTGGTCAAAGCCGGTGCCAGTCTGGAACATGGAGACAGCAAACCCATACACGGAGCTGCAGAAGGAGGCAATCTTGATGTTGTGAAGTGGCTACTGGAAAAAGGTAAACAGCGAAAATGATTAAATAATGAAAATTAACCAATAAAGAGAAACAATAGAGAATAAAAATGACACTATGCGACTGCTATATTATTTAGCTGTAAATGGAACTTGTATGTTTTGTGTATGGTGCATATTAATAGATGTGTCAATATATGTATATATCATAACCTTTATTTACAAGAGATTCGTTTGTGTGTAATTATTTTTACAGGAGTTGACGTGAACACAGCTGACAAGTATGAATGGACCGCAATGTACCACGCATGTATAGGGGGTCATATGGACGTGGTGCAGGAGTTGGTCAGAGCGGGTGCCAGTCTTGAACATGGAGACAGCAAACCCATACACGGAGCTGCAGAGCTAGGCAATCTTGATGTTGCGAAGTGGCTACTGGAACAAGGTTAACATCGAAAATGATTAAATAATGAAAGTTAACAAATAAAGACAGACAATAAATTATAAAAATGACACTATGCGACTGCTATATTATTTAGCTGTAAATGGAACTTGTATGTTTTGTGTATGGTGCATATTAATAGATGTGTCAATATATGTATATAGCATAACCTCTATATACAAGAGATTCGTTTGTGTGTAATTATTTTTACAGGAGTTGACGTGAACACAGCTGACAAGTATGAACAGACCGCACTGTACCACGCATGTAGAGGGGGTCATATGGACGTGGTGCAGGAGTTGGTCAGAGCGGGTGCCAGTCTTGAACATGGAGACAGCAAACCCATACACGGAGCTGCAGAACAAGGCAATCTTGATGTTGCGAAGTGGCTACTGGAACAAGGTTAACAGCGAAAATGATTAAATAATGAAAGTTAACCAATAAAGACAGACAATAAATTATAAAAATGACACTATGCGACTGCTATATTATTTAGCTGTAAATGGAACTTGTATGTTTTGTGTATGGTACATATTAATAGATGTGTCAATACATGTATATTGTATAACCTCTATATACAAGAGATTCGTTTGTGTGTAATTATCTTTACAGGAGTTGACGTGAACACAGCTGACAAGTATGAACAGACCGCACTGTACCACGCATGTAGAGGGGGTCATATGGACGTGGTGCAGGAGTTGGTCAGAGCGGGTGCCAGTCTTGAACATGGAAACAGAGAACACTTACACGGAGCTGTATCTGGAGGCAGTCTTGATGTTGTGAAATGGCTGCTGGAACAAGGTTATTAGCAGTAATAAAGAAATATTTCAAGATAACATATATCGACAATCAATGAACGCAATGCTGATGCAGTTGTGCACGATCAGACTGGTATAATATTCAGCTATAAATACAAGTGTGTATACAGTTGTGTAACACTTGTGTGGTTGCCTTGATGCATATACATTGTGGTGTAAATATGGGCAACAAACTCACTTTTGTCCATTATCATCCTAACAGGAGTTGACGTGAACACAATTAACAAACATCGAGACACTGCCCTGTACGAGGCATGTAGAGAGGGTAACATGGAAATGATGCAGGAGTTGGTCAAAGCCGGTGCCCGTCTGGAACATGGAGACAGCAAACCCATACACGGAGCTGCAGAAGGAGGCAGTGTTGATGTTGTCAAGTGGCTACTGGAAAAAGGTTAACAGCGAAAATGATTAAAAAATGAAAATTAACCAATAAAGAGAAACAATAGAGAATAAAAATGACACTATGCGACTGCTATATTATTTAGCTGTAAATGGAACTTGTATGTTTTGTGTATGGTGCATATTAATAGATGTGTCAATATATGTATATAGCATAACCTCTATATACAAGAGATTCGTTTGTGTGTAATTATTTTTACAGGAGTTGACGTGAACACAGCTGACAAGTATGAACGGACCGCAATGTACCACGCATGTAGAGGGGGTCATATGGACGTGGTGCAGGAGTTGGTCAGAGCGGGTGCCAGTCTGGAACATGGAGACAGCAAACCCATACACGGAGCTGCAGAAGGAGGCAATCTTGATGTTGTGAAGTGGCTACTGGAAAAAGGTAAACAGCGAAAATGATTAAATAATGAAAATTAACCAATAAAGAGAAACAATAGAGAATAAAAATGACACTATGCGACTGCTATATTATTTAGCTGTAAATGGAACTTGTATGTTTTGTGTATGGTGCATATTAATTGATGTGTCAATATATGTATATATCATAACCTTTATATACAAGAGATTCGTTTGTGTGTAATTATTTTTACAGGAGTTGACGTGAACACAGCTGACAAGTATGAATGGACCGCAATGTACCACGCATGTATATGGGGTCATATGGACGTGGTGCAGGAGTTGGTCAGAGCGGGTGCCAGTCTTGAACATGGAGACAGCAAACCCATACACGGAGCTGCAGAGCTAGGCAATCTTGATGTTGCGAAGTGGCTACTGGAACAAGGTTAACATCGAAAATGATTAAATAATGAAAGTTAACAAATAAAGACAGACAATAAATTATAAAAATGACACTATGCGACTGCTATATTATTTAGCTGTAAATGGAACTTGTATGTTTTGTGTATGGTGCATATTAATAGATGTGTCAATATATGTATATAGCATAACCTCTATATACAAGAGATTCGTTTGTGTGTAATTATTTTTACAGGAGTTGACGTGAACACAGCTGACAAGTATGAACAGACCGCACTGTACCTCGCATGTAGGAGGGGTAACATGGACGTGGTGCAGGAGTTGGTCAGAGCGGGTGCCAGTCTTGAACATGGAGACAGCAAACCCATACACGGAGCTGCAGAACAAGGCAATCTTGATGTTGCGAAGTGGCTACTGGAACAAGGTTAACAGCGAAAATGATTAAATAATGAAAGTTAACCAATAAAGACAGACAATAAATTATAAAAATGACACTATGCGACTGCTATATTATTTAGCTGTAAATGGAACTTGTATGTTTTGTGTATGGTACATATTAATAGATGTGTCAATACATGTATATTGTATAACCTCTATATACAAGAGATTCGTTTGTGTGTAATTATCTTTACAGGAGTTGACGTGAACACAGCTGACAAGTATGAACAGACCGCACTGTACCACGCATGTAGAGGGGGTCATATGGACGTGGTGCAGGAGTTGGTCAGAGCGGGTGCCAGTCTTGAACATGGAACGAGAGAACACTTACACGGAGCTGTATCCGGAGGCAGTCTTGATGTTGTGAAGTGGCTACTGGAACAAGGTTATTAGCAAAAATCAAGAAATATTGCAAGATAACATATGTCAACAATCAATGAACGCTATGCTGATGTAGTTGTGCATGGTCAGACTGGTATAATATTTAGCTATCAATACACTTGTGTATATAGTTGTGTAACACTTATGTGGTTGCCTTGATGCATATACATTATGGTGTCAATATATGCAAAAATCTAACTTTGGTCTGTAATCATCCTAACAGGAGTTGACGTGAACGCAACTGACAAGTGGGGAGAGACCGCCCTGTACCTCTCATGTAGAGGGGGTCACATGGACGTGGTGCAGGAGTTGGTCAGAGCGGGTGCCAGTCTGGAACATGGAGACAGCAAACCCATACACGGAGCTGCAGAAGGAGGCAGTCTTGATGTTGTGAAGTGGCTACTGGAAAAAGGTTAACAGCGATAATGATTAAATAATGAAAGGTAACCAATAAAGACAAACAATAATTAATAAAAATGACACTATGCGACTGTTATATTATTTAGCTGTAAATGGAACTTGTATGTTTTATGCATGGTACATATTAATAAATGTGTCAATATATGTATATTGTATAACCTCCATATACAAGAGATTCGTTTGTGTGTAATTATCTTTACAGGAGTTAATGTGAACACAGCTGACAAGTATGAACGGACCGCCCTGTACCACGCGTGTAAGGGGGGTTTTATGGACGATGTGCAGGAGTTGGTCAAAGCAGGTGCCAGTCTGGAAAATGGAGACAGCAAACCTATACATGGAGCTGCAGAAGGAGTCAGTCTTGATGTTGTGAAGTGGCTACTGGAACAAGGTTATCAGCAAAAAGAAAGAAATATTGCAAGATAGCAATTAACGACAATCAATAATCATGTTGGTGATGTAATTGTGAACGATCAGACTGAATATAATATTTAGTAGTAAATAACACTTGTGTAGTAAATTGTTGTGTTTGGATGCATGTATATTGTGGTGACAATATATACAACTTGGTCTACCTTCATATACAAGACATGCTTTTGTGTGTAATCATCATCACAGGAGTTGATGTGAACACAACTGACAAGGATGGACGGACTGCCCTGTACCACGCATGTGAAGGTGGTCATATGGACGTGGTGCAGGAGTTAGCTAGAGCGGGGGCCAGTCTGGAACATGAAGACAGCAAACCCATACACGGAGCTGCAAAAGGAGGCAGTCTTGATGTTGTGAAGTGGCTAATGAAACAAGGTTACCACCAAAAAGAAAGAAATATTGCAAGATAACAATTAACGGCAATCAATGAACACAATGCTGATGGATGCAGTGGTGCATGATCAGACTGGTATAGTATTTAGCTATAAATACACGTGTGTATATAGTTGTGCTTTGGTGCATGTATATTGTGGTGTCGATATATGCAATTTGAACTACATCCATGTACATGGGACGCTTTTTTTGTGTAATCAGGGGTTGACGTGAATGCAACTGACGAGAAGGGAAAGACCGCCCTGTACCTCGCATGCGAATGGGGTCATATGAACGTGGTGCAGGAGTTGGTCAGAGCGGGTGCCAGTCTGGAACATGGGGAGAGCAAACCCATACATGAAGCTGCATGGAGAGGCAGACTTGATGTTGTGAAGTGGCTACTGGAACAAGGTAGACATAAAAATAACAAAGAAATATTGAAAGATAACGAATGGGGAAAAATAAACAAATACAATGTTTTTGTAGTTGTGTACGATCAGACTGTTGTAATATTTGGTTGTGAATAACACTTCTGTAGCTGTGCCTTGGTGCATGTATATTGTGGTGTCGATATATACAACTTGAACTACCTCTATGTACATGGGGCGCTTTTGTGTGTAATCAGGAGTTGACGTGAACACAACTGACGAGCAAGGAGAGACCGCCCTGTACCTCGAATGTGAGTGGGGTTACATGGACGTGGTGCTGGAGTTGGTCAGAGCGGGTGCCAGTCTGGAATATGGAGACAGCAAACACATACACGGAGCTGCATGGAGAGGCAGACTTGGTGTTGTGAAGTGGCTACTGGAACAAGGTAGACATGAAAAAAACAATGAAATATTCAAAGATAACGAATGGGGAAAATCAACAAATACAATGTTTTTGTAGTTGTATACGATCAGACTGTTGTAATATTTGGTTGTAAATAACACTTGTGTAGCTGTGCCTTGGTGCATGTATATTGTGGTGTCGATATATACAACTTGAACTACCTCCATGCACATGGGACGCTTTTGTGTGTAATCAGGAGTTGACGTGAATACAACTGACGAGGATGGAGAGACCGCCCTGTACCTCGCATGTAGAGGGGGTCATATGGACGTGGTGCAGGAGTTGGTCAAAGCGGGTGCCAGTCTGGAACATGGGGACAGCAAACCAATACACGGAGCTGCATTCGAAGGCAGTCTTGATGTTGTGAAGTGGCTACTGGAGCAAGGTCACCAGCAAAAATAAAGAAATATTGCAAGATAACAATTAACGACAATCAATGAACACAATGCTGATGTAGTTGTGCACGATCAGACTGGTAAAATATTTAGCTATAAATACACTTGTGTATATAGTTGTGTCTTGGTGCATGTATATTGTGGTGTCGATATATGCAACTTGAACTACCTCCATGTACATGGGACGCTTTTGTGTGTAATCAGGAGTGGACGTGAATACAACTGACGAGGATGGAGAGACCGCCCTGTACCTCGCATGCAACAGGGGCCATATGGACGTAGTGCAAGAGTTGGTCAGAGCGGGTGCCAGTCTGGAACATGGAGACATCAAACCTATACACGGAGCTGCATCCGAAGGCAGTCTTGATGTTGTGAAGTGGCTACTGGAACAAGGTCACCATCAAAAATAAAGAAATACTGCAAGATAGCAATTAACGACAATCAATAAACATGTTGGTGATGTAGTTGTGAACGATCAGACTGAATATAATATTTAGTAGTAAATAACACTTGTGTTGCTGTGTTTTGATGCATGTATATTGTGGTGTTAATAAATACAGCTTGAACCACCTCCATATACAAGACATGCTTTTGTGTGTAATCATCATCACAGGAGTTGACGTGAACACAACTGACAAGGATGGACGGACCGCACTGTACCTCGCATGCAGATGGGGTCACATGGACGTGGTGCAGGAGTTGGTCAGAGCCGGCGCCAGTCTGGAACATGGAGACAAAAACCCCATACATGGAGCTTCAGCAGGAGGCAGTCTTGATGTTGTGAAGTGGTTATTGGAACAAGGTAAACAAAACAAGTAACTAAAGACGCAAATCAAAATCGAGCATGTACACATGCTGATGTATGTGACTCGGCTATGATGATGAAACACATGCATATAATTGTTGTCTAAACATGTGCCGTTAGTCCTCAGTACATATAGTCATCATTATCGAATGCAAAATATACAATCCTATTGCTCTGAAATAAGTATTTCATAAATGTTTGCACAAGAAGTTGCATGTACTCTACTTGAACCATTAATCATGAGCAAAATTTGATTTAAAATATTACAAATTGTTATACAACAAATACGTATAACGAGACTTTAGGTCAAATATATAAAATATGTATGATAATTCAAACATTTTGCTTCTAAAATTTATGTTGGTGAATGTTTGTGAGGACGTTCATTTTACAACATGCTATTGGACTGATAGTGCTTCATTTATTGTGATTTCTACAATATTAAGGGACATTTACATCGCTTATATTGCAAACTGAAGGAACAGACATCAATACCACAGACAAAAAGGGGATGACAGCCCTTCTTGTGACATGTTACCATGGAAACCTCGAGGTCGCCAAAGAGTTGCTCGAGCGTGGAGGAAAGACAAACATAGGAACCAAGAACGCACTGACTGAGGCAGCTAGGGGAGTTAACCCCGAAGTAGTGCAGTGGCTGCTAAATATTGGTACGTTGTTTATTGCATTGTTTTCTGCCAGCATATATAGTAATAATTTGTATCCATAATGACTATATTGAAACTCATGAAGTAAAAACTATAGTTGCTACGATTTATGTTGCAGTTATTATAGTAGCATAGAAAATAACAAAAAGAAGCACTTGTATCTTACTTCATCTAAAGGAATCGAAATCTGTGAACTATATCATCGAGCAACACATTTTCATACCAGGTGAAGATGCCAACATAACAGATGACCAGGGACATACACCGCTCTGGCATGTGGAACAAAGGGAAGCGGAGCTGCACGACGAGCCTAAATCATGGTTAAAAATTTGGGAATGGAAAAAATTGGCTGAAGTAAAGGAATTGCTGCGCAAGGCAGAGCAGCAGTCATGAGAGCCATGTACTCAGATTTGTATTTCCTCAATTTGTTTATAAACATCAAATGTATTTGAACAGGTTGATTCCATTATTTGAGGATATTGTAAACCAATAATTCCAGTATTCATCATGTGAATTTCAATATTTGGAGTGTCATAAGTTACTACAATATCTCTCATTTGTTATTGTACTGGAGAGGTAGATGCATCTTCATATTTAGCATGGGTCTACGTTGTATATGAGATATCGCTGTTGATGAGTGGCTGTATCTGGTAGAAGTCGAGGGGCCCGTACGTTATACTTTGATCCAGATAATCAACTTCTGATATTATCTTAGGGGATTATGTAGAGTACAACATTAAGGGGCAGCACTACTGGAGAAATTTTTTATCAGAAATGGGAGAACTAAAATTCTAAAAATGCCAAAAAGGTTGATGGACCCCCAATGTCTGGTCCAAAATGATCTATGATTTATCAGGGAAGCCACAAAACTGTTGGTTTTAACATTGCTTCATTTGTCATGTCATATGTTGGAAAATAAAGTTCAATTAATTGACTATTGCAGGTATTGCAGGTTCCATCGCGCTTGCAGTCTATCTCCGCAATTTGACAACATAGAATGATTATAGCCATAACAATGCATCCCGCCCGAGACTTAGATTTGAAGAAAAAGTACAATTTCACATATTTAGTGTGCATGGAAAACATATTTTTTTCGATGAACATGGGGGCAGCGATGTTTAAAGTCCAGCAGGCACTACTTTTTACATTAACCCTTTTTCCTACATGTAAACCATACATGTGCTCATGCAATACATTTCAGCAATAATGCTATTTCGGCATATTAGGCCAACCTAGAAATGTATTAAACTGTCAAACTGATGAACATTGGTGCTATGTTGCTGATTGCACTGGTTTTTCTTTTGGGGGGGGGGGGGGGGCATATTTACATTATCTGGGTGCATCGAAAATTTGCTTGATCTGGTTTGGACAGACACATCAATACAAAAATATTTTCCTCACTGTATAAATCACTTGCCTGAATATTAAGATCTAAATAGAATACTTACAAACCACAGTCCTGCACATTCGAAATGACAGAAAACATTAATAAACAAAATCCACACAAGGATTTAATAGATGCACTTGTAAAGAATGTTTGTACATAAAAAATGAGCAAATGGTTTGAAAAGGGCACTATCATCATACAGGACAGCATTAAAGCAAAACAATATTGCATAAGCACATGTTGAACTGATTTCTTATGGTGTAGTGTTACCTGTGGCTATAGAAGCTGCAGGTCTCCCTCCAGGAAGTCCTTGTGGAGATTGGTCAGCTGGACGGGCTCAGCCTCCCCGTCGTACTGGACGAGGAATCTGCAGCGCGAGTGGGTCTCTGGTAGACGGGGAGTGAGCCGCTTGATGACTTGTCCTGGATATGGGAAATATACCATTCATGAATGCAATAATACCTACAAAACTGTACGATAAACTGGCAATGAACATGTCAAATAACATAGCATCGTAATATTCCCGGATGATACCTTACAATGCTACTACTTTATTTACTGGAGGATTTTATTTATTTTCATTGTCATGTCCATATAATGAGGATTGAATAAATCATATACACATGAACAAAATTCTCATACATGTATCATTGGAATTTGAGGTATGTCACGAATACAAACAATAAAGCATGTCATCTTTATAAACCAAACATTTCGGTAATTAAACATTGCTGAAAAATAGAAATGTGCATAGTTACCAGTGAACCATCTCAGTGTGGCTCCATCCTTCCACTTGTGCCGGATCTTCCTGCCAACGTAGGGCGGTGTGCTGGATGAAGATCTGCAATATTGTCAATATTCACTATTGTCAGTTTGAGGATAACTGACAGCTTAACTATTAATGACACTACTGGATATGTCGTTGACAATTGCATATTATATTACTGGAGGCTTTACACACAAGTAGATATGACCGGAACTCCAGCTTCATGTAACAAACTAGACTATTCGGTCGGCAACGACCATTTGGCTGTATCCCCCTGTGGCCTTATCATCCCTGTTGCCCAATTATGTTAATTCAAGTAAAATATCATTCTGCCAGAGCAGTGTGTTTCATCGATATCAGTTTTGCAGACCTGATTTATTTCTATTCCATGCAGTAACACACATAACAACTAAAATATTCATGAACATATGACTTACCAAATACATGTACTCCCCAGAAGCTGCTGACAGGAATGGATTACGAAACATTGCTACATGTAAATGGCCCAACATTATGGCTACAGCCATGAAATCTCTACTGAACAAAATGTTTACCTTGTTGTGCCCAATAACAAATAATTGTTGTTTGAACTATTATTATTATTGTGATCAATAATACTCTTAACTGGTAATAGTGAAGTAAAGTTAACATTTATTAAGCGATCCTTTATAGAACGTAGTTCTAAGCAAGGGCGCTGTACACTTTACCCCAGTCTAGATTGACTATACAGGTGCCACAATACAAATCCATAGTATCCGCCGAACTTCATTCGGGGAATACAATGAACACTTCAGCACAATATTACACAAAAACTAACCCTGTGGGGACTGGCACTTGGCTACAAGTGGAAGGGAGGGACTTCCTGGAGGGGTCCAGACAGGCTGCTGTCTGGCCGCTGTCGCTGGGCCCTGGCTGCGGCGAAGAGGGACCTGGCAGTGGGGTGGGGTCCCTGCTCCCTGCTGCTCCTTTGGCCCGCAGCTGTGGAGCTCTACCCACTGGTGTGGGCTGGGAACTGCTGGTAGGGTCCTGGACCTCAGCCTGAACGTAACGTGGCTTCGGTCCACTACCAGCGTCGTCCCTGTCCTGGTGACAGCTCGAATGCTGTGATGGCGAGGTGGCACTGGGCAAGGTCGGCGAGAGAAGCAGCTGTTTCCTCTTGACATGACGAGGAGGCTGTCGTCGTGCTACTTCCTCGCGACACTTGCCCGTCTTGGCTGCAATAGGCCTTCTCCGGTGGCTCACAGGAAGGTCTGGGAGCTACAATGAAATAGAAAAAATGATATTATTGACAATGCAAATACATATAGCCATAGATGTTTGTTATTACTATTGAAAATAACTATATAATCACAAAAATAATGAACAGAGAGCCTAGAAATACACACTGGTGGTGGCTCTCGTATTCCGGGGACCTTCTGATACCGAGGGCATGCCAGTTCTGGCAAGACTGCCTCATGGTAGAAGTGCTTCAACCTGGGAAGCATGACCTCGGACCACATGTCATCGTCCCTTTGAACCCTCTCTACAAATCTATCATATGGATTCACTCGGCGGAACATAATGTCACACCATGAGGTTCCATATACCTGCATTTGTCCTTGAATCTGATAGAAGAATGCATGGTTCCTTTTCAAAGAGAGGTTACCACCTGGAGCCAGACCTACGGGAAACTGCCGGTTGAGACGAGCTGCTTCGGCAATGAGCGAGCTGCTGTTCAGCAGGACATGCTTGACCTCCAGCAAGCCTGCAACACCATCCTCAGAAACCAGCCTGTCATCACTCGCAGCAAGGAACGGTAATTCCTTGTGGATGGCTAGGCCAGATTCCTCAAGTGTCACAACCTTGCCTTCAGCCTCCTTCAGTTGTTTGTACTCCAGGGCTGTGTAACGCTCCTGATTGCTACCCAGGCGAGTGAATTTGTTGCCACGGAACTGAGTGTACAGAAGCTGCCGTACTAGAGGCCCCTGGGGTGTGGAAGTCCTGCGGCACACCACCTTACCAAAGTTAGAGGCCGTCAGCCTCTTGTGCCGCTCTTCATACCACCGCTCGTTTGAGCTCTGACCTCTGGTCTCCACCTCTATCTTACCAGCTGCTGCCGCAGTAACTTTCACGTGAGTCTCATAGTACAACTTTTTCTGTACCTCCAGTTCCTGTGGACTTACATCCGGTACGACCTGGGAACTCTCAGGACCATACGACAGTCTAGCCTTCTTGGACGTCATCTGAACCTGCCTGGAGCGCTTGCGCTTGTGGGACGTCTCTTGGAAGCAGCTGTCCCAACCCGGCGCAACAACACCTTACGGCTGTGATCCCAGAAATGAAACCCAGCACACCTGCCAGTACAGGACTCATAGCACCATGGCCCCCAAGAGACACCTAAATTCTTTCGCAACGCCACACCATAGCACCTGGTGCCCCAAGAACCTTTCTGACACCTGTTGATGACCTTACCACCATCAAACTTTGACCTCAAAGCCATCCACGACTCCACCACATTGGTGGTAAAGTTATTGATGAGGGCAGATGACTTCTTGGCAAGGCGATCCAGGATGGGCATAACATCAGACACCAACTCAGTGTGTATTGCCCCAGTGGATGGCAAGGCGACACGTGCCTCCTCCTCCTCCTTGGAACCTTCCAGCCACAGACTGACTGGAAACACACTGTCTGAGACATCACCATCCACTGGGGAAACATCCTGCAAATCAATGGGTAGAGCACTCGTAGCTTTACCAGCAGACCGCTTCTTACAGAAGTCGGAGCAGTTCGAGTGATTGCCAAGGACATGATGAATGCTATTCCTTATGTCCTTGGCCAGCAATCGAACAGCTTGTAACCTGTCAGGCATGCCAGATCGTATCCTGATGGCACACCTGACACCAGACACCAGGCAGATGCGCTGCTGCTTCGACAAACCATGTCGGCCTTTGTACTTGAGGTTATCCTCAACAAGTTTCTCTAGGGAACCCCGCAAACACTTGCAAGCATGATTTGCACATTCCTGTTTCACCAGGTGCTTGCACCACAAAGGCCCTTTCTCCTGTAGGGTAGCCAGTACGGAGCTGTCACCATCTGCGATGAGTCTCATGTACCGCAACCCATACTTACCTTCACAGCACTGGAAACCTTCCAGGATAATGTCAGCCTCCATAGCCTGACTGCTCTCCTGCCAGTTCTTGAAACACTCGTGCTTCGGAGCTTCCCTGCTGTCACTGTCTGCAAGTGTACATACCTGGCATGTTTTGCGAATGCCAACATGCAAGAGCCGACCAGTGGCAGCACCCACAATGATGGCCACGCCTCCATGTGCATTGTAAGAATGTTTGTGACTTCGCTTAGACCAACCACCGTCAGCGAGGACGGTGATGGCTGGCACCCCTTCATGGAAATCACCTCTCTCTATAGCAAGCTCCTTCTCTAGGCGGGCTGCTTCAGTCATTTCAGCACTGAGCAACTCCTCACTGCTTGCCTATCGCTGACTCCAGCTTCGTGAATGTCCTACCTCGCCCAAGAACGAGACAGGTAATCCCCCAATGTCCACCAGACCCTGGCAAGGTGCACATGCGACACAGTGTGACACGACACTGACCAAATTAGTGCCAAGCATTGACAAGTCAACAAGGCGATACCCCTCACGATGACCAGATGCAGTCAGTGCTGAGGTCTTCACAAAAGGTGCAACGCAGAGAAGACCCCCTTTTCTCAATGCGGTACGTGGCACGAGGCATGGGAACACGACTTGTCTCCTCCTTCGAGAAGCGCAAGCGCAAGCCAGGGCCAACTGTACACCTGTACTGCTGTACCACATTTGAGGTAGGTGTGGGAGCTTTCCGTTTGTGAAGAAGCCGTTTGTACCTGTGCAAAAAACGGGAATGACACAGAGCACGTGACTGAAATCCTGTGGCCCGTCCAAACCTGGCCAAGCGACCCATATTGTACCCTCAACTGAAATAAGGAAATAGGTCTTGACAAATGGAAACAGTATTCTAAAGGCAATCTGCTAGTATAAACACTTAAGAACTAGACATATGCTTTCAACAATATACCAATATAACTACATGAACACAATATCACGACGTTTTCTTGCACAACTACACAAGAGGAAGCGTAGCAATGTGTACTAAATCACATCAAAATATAGTTGAGATACGACAATATACAGCAGATTTAAAAAGCACTGTAATAATAACAGCACTGAACAGTGTAATAATATTAGCCGACTACAAGTCACGTGTATTATGAATTGATAGTATGCTTCAATATGAAACAATTACACAAACAGAAGTTCTAGTATAGCACTGAACTGTAAACCGGCAAAGGTATATCAATTGTTGCACCCGATTTTGATGTCCTATATATTTTGTTACAGATATATCAACATGCACTATGAATCAAAGATCAGTATTATTTGGCACATAAAAGCACAAGTGTGTCGTAATACGCTGATATGAAATGTTCAGCAACTTGATTTATTTATATATGTCAATATTTATCTCAAGCCTTAGGCACACCTAGTTTTCATGCCACAATCAATATATAATTCGAAAATCAGTCGGAAATTCCTTGCAATGAAATGCAATACCAGTGATACACAGATCACTGTCAATGAAATCGTCTACTCAAGATCAATTAAAGTGAAGCAAGTATATATAATTTGCAAGATACTGACAAGATGAAATGAGGAGCTTTCAGGAACAGAAAGTTATTTCAATACTTTTAAGTGCTTAGTGCTGAAATCATTTCACAAATATAATGAAGAAATATTATGTGCACGCACCAACCCACAGTGATTACTATATATTAAAGACAATTGTCAATATTTGCAGATTATCTGACAAATAATGTACAGCGGGTGTCAGACACCCTACCGATACCAATAGCTAAAATGATGAGGGCCAATTGGGTTTCATCAACTGGGATACAGCAATACTCACCACAAAAGGGGCACAGGAAACACAAAATTTACGTATATATTAAAGTACTAGTATAGTGAAAATATGATGTGAATTTATATTAAAGATCTCATTGATCTGAGCAAAATGGTTTTTACGGCATGTAAATATCACAATCCGTTCAAAAGTTATAGCACTTTAAAGACTGAAATCGGCAAATTTGCTTTTTCAAAACAATTTAGCTAATTAGTATGCAAATGAGGTATTCATGACGTCATCGGGGGAAGTTGTTTTAATTAGGTACTTTGATATGTATTTTTCATTCATTTAATGTTATGATTATCCATCAAAACTTATTATATACAAATTTTAATATGAATAATCAGTGTTTTCACTTTTTCTGTTGTTGTCAGGGTAACCAGTGACCTGGTATGGCCCATAGCAACCATGGTTGCTAGGGCCAGAAACCCACTTGGAACAGAGTATGCACAAATAAAAATGTGCCAACTTGAGATCTATAATAATTTATTTCATAAATAATCGACAGAAAGTCTGTGGATAGACTGACTTGGCAGTTAATGGCCATGGCAACCATGGGTAACTACGGCTATAGGGAACGACTGGTAACCATAGCAACAGTACAGTTTGTGCGGATATTGACTATGTATGGTACATAATAATATGCACTAGTCAGATCGTCAGAACCTTCAATAAGAATCATTATATCATGGCTTGAAATATCCTAATTAAAATTTGTTCCCCTCGTGACGTCATGAATTCTCATTAGCATCTAATTTGCATATTAATGAGTTGCTAGGACTTTTCAAGTGGCTTCTGTGATGTAGTGCCGGAATGGCAGTTTCAAATGGCTGTAACTTTTGAACGGATAGAGATATTGATATGAGGTAAAGACCATTTTGCTCAGATCAATGAGATCTTTCATATAACAAAACATCATATTTTCACTTTACTAGTACTTTAAATTACACCTCAACTCTCTGTGAAATACCATGCACACTTCACCAGATTTCAGCGACAATTGCAAGTGTATTGGACCTGAAAGTTAGAGTGACTGCGCACATGTAAATTCCAGTGCAGGAGAACTCAGGATCTAGACAAAATGGCCTAAAGCACACCACACCAGGTCTACACACTCTTACCACAAGGACAGTATGCTTAGGTTGACTTAAAAACCACTGAACATGTAATACAATATGTAATAAGCCAGGCTTTTGCCTCACAGCACAAGAACAATTCAAAACATGTGCTTCCACAAAGCCAAAAAAGATGGTAGATCACATGACTACCTGCAAATCTCCCCCTGTATGGGATTTCCAAAGAAATATTTAGAAAATGTGAAATATTTGAATCTGTTAGTGTCAGACACCTTTGTGTCAAACTTGAAACTATATGTATTGAATGAGGTCTAATAATTAAATGTATAGCCAACTCTCACATAATGACAAGAACATTGAAGCATGTGCTTCATCCAAATGTAAACAAGTGATGACTATGTTCCTGGGCCTGGATGATAGGCTGTGAACATACTGTATATGACATGTCATGGTGGGGATATCTACATCAATAATGTATTGGGGAAGCATGCATGTATTAAAATGTAATATTATGGTTTCCAATTTGAACGCATGTAAAGAATGCATCTCATTTTCTGTAGCACTGTCACTGCAATGATCGACAATACGAAGAAGCGAAGGGTTAACATGGTGAATGTCATGAATTGCTGACATACGGGTGGTCATGGCGATCGTGTCATGCATGGCTTAACTGTCCAAAACATGCTACCAATGTCCATGCGATACAAGCGATCTACCTGCGATCGGACAAATACAACGCTTTGTCGGCAATCACTATGTCCGAATGAATAAACTTACATCCCAAATAAAGCGAGAAGCAGGTGAAATGTTAAGATAAACCAATCTTTTCGAACACATTCAGCAGACCAGTGGCAGTCAGCGCATGGACTTCCGGCAACTAGCGGTTACGGAAGCCGTCAAGGGACAGTTATTCCGCATGAAAATAACACCGTATTTGCTTTTCTGAAAGTAAAGTTTGTGCGATACGAATGCATTTTTAGCCATTCAAATCGATTTGCAATACTTCCAAAATAACAGAAACATCGTAACATTAGTCTTTAGCTTAGAACCTAAAAAGAACATGGTTGGCGTAGGAATATATGTGCAGTGATATGTCTGCGAAGAAGAAGGCATCACGATAGCTGTCAAAAAACGGACAGAAATTTATTGACACGTAAGTATCATCAACGGTTATAAAGTCGATGACAGTTGTCCCTGTGGTATCCTTACCATATGAATATGTATTTGCACTGGTTTTTGTGGACATCGCAAACAATCCTTTCACATAATTTCCGACAGTCGACCAATGTTTACATTGTCAGGCCCAGCACTGTTTTTTTTCCAACATGGCGATGTCCATGTTCAACATGTACCAGAATTTAATCGGATAGCATCTGCTTTTAAATACAATGATACAAGATTCCATTTCTCGGAGGGTCTACATTGTTTTGTGAGGTAACTTATACCGTGGAATTGCATATATTTCGTTCAGTTATTTCCTTGCAATATGTACCAAAAATATGTGTTGTTAAAAATTTATTTTTGGGTGCATATTTGGTCAGCTTCAGAGCGGTCAATAATTAATGAATATGTAACTGCCATAATTGCTGTATAGATCATATTGGACTACAAATTGGGTACCCCTTGCAGCTCTGCTAATAGAACCCAACCCTCCCCTTGGGACACCCAAAGTCAATGTCGGCCATGACTGCTCCACTCGTTCTGACCCTTAACAACATTACAATTGCGGTGTAAGATAATAGTTTGGTACAATTATATAACATACATGTACATGTGTACATACAGATGATATGGCCACCTCACCACACAGATATGTAGTGTTTAAGTTCGAAGTTGAAGATCACAGTTTCATAGCTTTCCACCGTAATATATTATATGTAATCAACTGGACACGAACGAGTGCATCAAATTCTCATGGATACCACGAGAATTTGAGGCAGGAGTTCTTGTGTGGGTCGTAGCATGCACAAGCTTGCGGGTGTGTTCGTGACCTAGACACGAACGAGGGCATCAAATGCTCATGGATACCGTGTTTGAGGCAGGAGTTCTTGTGTGGGTCGTAGCATGCACGAGCTTGCGAGCGTGTTCGTGACCTAGACACGAACGAGGACATCAAATGCTCATGAATACCGTGTTGAGGCAGGAGTTCTTGTGTGGGTCGTAGCATGCACGAGCTTGCGGGTGTGTTCGCAACCTAGACACGAACGAGGGCATCAAATGCTCATGGATACCGTGTTTGAGGCAGGAGTTCTTGTGTGGGTCGTAGCATGCACGAGCTTGCGAGTGAGTTCGCGACCCAGACACGAACGAGGGCATCAAATACTCATCGCCATAGACACACATGATCAGTGGAGGTTATTATCAGTCCATCAAACACGAAAAGGATGTTAATATCAGACTTGTGATTTCAAATTTTTGTTGATGACTCGGAAACAGTGCATTGAAAAGCGAATCATAAAGTCCTACAGATGATTTTGAATAGATTTGTCTGTTTATTTTTAGGTTATCGTTTGATATGTAGTGTTTAAGTTCGAAGGTAAAGTTATTCAGAGCACAGTGGTGTAGCTTTCCAATGTAATATATATATAAAACCATGCGAGTGTGTTTTCCGCAAAAAGATATCGGTCGAGTTTGTGTTCATCCGCCAGACCAAACGAGACCGATATCTTTTTGCGGAAAACACACGAGCGTGGTTTTTATTTTATCACACACAACTGTTCAGACATAATTCTACACGGTGGCTAGGCGTTACGCGTTATTCAGGGAGTGCCGCATAAAATCATGAGTATTACGCGTTATTCGTGAGGAAATGGTACAGGAAACGACACAGGTCCCCACTTCAAATGAGGAAAATTAATGAAAAAGTTAATTATCTTCCTAAAATTTTGTTTCCACGGAACATCCCAATGAGCAAACATTACGTATGCTATTATTATTACTTGCATGCATCGTTATATTTCACGAAAATGGACACACAGTTCGTGACAACACCCGCAACCTTGCGACTCGTTTGGGAAATATCATCGGCTATCAATTGAAACTAACAAAGTGCGTGTTGGTAAACCATAGAATGCTCAGAGAAATCTTTCCTCATTGTTACACCATGCATCGAGTTGTTTTAATAGAGTATTTTAGGAACTGAGAAGCTTTTTATTGTTTACGCGTATCAGCCTGAGGGAGAAAATCTGCACAGGCGTTACAGCATGAGGAACCATGTGAGCGTTGTCGAGGATGATAGAGCTGGTAACGCATACATACAGATTTTTAAAGTATGATTTGAGGCTGCACATGTTCCAAGTACTGACGATATTTCTCACTTATCATTATCCTCCATATGTTCCTCCCAATCTTCATAAATCTGAATTTGGCAAGATTATGAGTTTTCGTGTCTTTTACACAGAAGCTCACCAAGTGAAAACATAATCTTTTGAACTTGAATTTATTCCATCGAATGAGCAGTAAAACAGGAGAAAAATTCGCATTAAAACAAGAAATATTCCAATCTCAACAAAATATTTACTCATGCATATATACGCATAATGCTCTCATGCAAATCGCGTAAAGTATAGCCAATGAACAAATGATTCATTCAACCTAGATTCGTGCGCTTGCAACCATTGTGAAACATTTTGAAGACAGGCACACGTGAAGCCCATATTTTCAATATCATAGACCTGTCATTCTATCTACATTAATGCCGATATATCACATTTTCAAACCCAAAACCGAGGAGAGCGGCTGTCGAAGCAAAATTGGCAGATGTTGTGCAGCCGAAGTTCTCGCTACACTGGCTTATTTCTTTGATTTAAACTCTCAACAACAATGATGAATATGTGTAATGTTCCGTGCAAACTCAAATCCGACTTTCCAAAACGGTATAATTAGTGAAATTGTATGTTTTTCCTGCTAGGGGTCAACCAGAGGCTGCCATTTCCTCACGAATTTACGCGAAATACTCATGATTTTACGCGGCACTCCCTGAATAACGCGTAACGCCTAGCCACCGTGTTCTAGATATTGTCGTATATCATACGAAAATGGGGTTTCTGTTTGCCACCAGGATCGCCACCATGTAATTCGGGTATAGACAAACCATAGAAACAGTCTACTTGCCAAATTCATACAAAAACGTAAAAATGTTACATTAAATTTTTGTCATGTTTGTTTTTGCATAATACAAACAATGGACATGACGTTTTTTGTACTTCTTGGACATAATAGACTGTTTTAGAGCCCCAAAAGCACATGGCATCAGCAGGTACCCCATTGTAAATGATCATTAATAAAATAATATTAATTTCATAATATTCATGAATATGCCTGCTGCGATGTCCAAAAATCTCAAGTCGGCTTGGTGACTTTCGGTTGCTAGGATCGTTTTCATATATTTGACTTCACATTGTTCTTTTACGTAATAACGATCTTCACGTAATCCACCGTAAAAAAAGTAGTTTCGGCCCGATGTGGCTCAGCGAGTGATACAGAATAATTTGAAGTAGGGTGATACAGAAAAGGTTATCACACCTTTTTGGGTCCTGTAGCATTGTAGTTTATAGTGTGTGATAAATATTTATAGGTAAAGAACTGAATACCCTGTTTGAGGCATGAGTTGTGTGGGTCATATCACGCACGAGCTTGCGAGTGTGTCCGCAACCCAGACACAATCGAGTGCATCAAATACTCAGCGCCCTAGACACACATGATCAGTGGATGTTATTATCAGACTCTAAACACGAAAACGATGTTAATATCAGACTTGTTGCTGTAATTCCTTGTTTCTTTTATGACTCGAAAAGGTGTGTCAGAGAGCGAAACGTGTGAACAGGCACGATCCTTGACTTCAGCATTTTGTATTCTCATGCCTCGTAAGAGAAATGCCGTAATGCCTACGCCTTGACATCTATTTTACCATGAAAGTATTTATCGTCACTTTATAAACTCAACTGGAGTGTAAATCTGAGCAATAATAGAGAAACCTGACACTTTGTTCAGCATGTTTGCTTAGTTGGTGTTTGGCAGTATATGAACAGATGAATGATGACGGTATAGAAATAATACAAATTCTTATATACCTTTATATATTTGTCGGCATAACACTGTACCCTGTACAATAACAACACTCATCAGGCAAATCCGAAGTATCAGGTGCCCCTTGATTCTGGCATTTGCCCTCGGCCTTCGACGTCGGGCTAATACTCCAAATCTGGAAAAAAAAACAGGTAATATTGTTCATGTATAGTACGTTTCCGTATGATAGATCACTGAACAATATTAGTCACACCATACACACCTAACTGTCCATATTTTCTTATTTTGCTTTGTTGGTTATTATAAACATATTGAGGTTCCTGTCATTCGTACATACATGTATATGACATATATGTCTTTTTGCTTGCATAACATTGCTTCAGTAGGTTTGCAATCTGTGCCGAATAATGTTTTATAAATATATGTTCATAATAGTTGCCATGCCAACTAAAACTTTAAAAGTATAAAAGAAAGAACGAAACTTTATCCACTTTATTTTATTTTTGTAAATCACAAAAAAGGAAAATGCACCGAATGCGGTTTCAAAATCACACTTCCTGCCCATCATGGCAACAGTTTGGTTTTCAAGGTATATATTTGACTGAGCTTTGTCTCTTGTCCAAGGGTGCTTCCTCTTTTATTTGCTTTGTGAAAACTCATGCTGTTGTGAACATGATGACATGTACATCAGCCATTGTAAGAATTTAAGTATCGTCCAGTGACACTTTCAAAAGTTTATGTGATTATATTTTGACTATATAATTGCTATATTATACCTGTACTACTATTTGTTAATTGATACTATATTGCTGTATTATACTATATGTTATAACATGTACTACATGTATAGGTACATTATCAGATAGTTATTTTAGGTTTAAGGAGTTCAATTGTATCTACTAATCAATGTTATTGTCGGGAATGTCTGCGTAACTGTTGAGATTCAGTCGAGATATTTGTTTGACACTGTGATTTATTGTAGGTTATTCCTTGTTGAACAACAAGTATCTCTATAGCTATTATACTAATCAACATACTTTTAGTTCGTATTCTTGTTATGTACAGATAGAAACTCAAACAATTTTATATTATTTTTTTATGTATACAACAGTATAATGTATACGCTCTGCTCCTGGGGACGCTAATGTGACATTTGCTTCTAGGTCTTGGTGTATGTGTGTTCATTCTTTGTTTTCATTGCCATTATGTCCATATTATTCAAGGAGTAAAGTTTGATTTGAAGTCCGCATTTTTAGCTTACCGGCCCATAAGGGTCAATAAGCTATTGTCGTGGCTTTTTGCCCGTCGACCATCGTTGTCATTGTCATCATAGCCGGCACGGCGTCCGCATCTTCTTTCAACATGTTTTATCTTTTCTTTTCATGTTGATGAATTTGCCTGTAAAATTGTGTGAATACGTGTTGAGTCAATACCCCCAGACTCATTTTTTCATTTTTTTTTATAGAATCGTTCATGCAGTTTTGGCGGCCATTTCTATGCTTAAAAAAAGCTGTCCTTGCATGATTTTCAACTTAAATGTTTTTTCTCAAAAACTGTCTGATCAGTTTTGAGATTTCAGTTTCATAATTTTGCCCTCAAGTATTTTTATAATTTGTTTTATTTTCAGTGTTCTTGAATAGTAGTTTTGCGAGTGGCAGCCATTTTGATGTTTTCTACGTGGCCCAATGGGACTTTCCCATGTTAAATCCGCCTATGCTTTATGAAGGGTCACATTGTTTCTCATATTTCACTTAATATTGAGATTAGAGACCAGGAATCAATTGTTGACATACAGGAAATGATTTATGCTGAATGTTCTCGTGACCTCGAATTTGACCTTTTACCTCATTTCCAAGGTCAAAGCACAAAATGGCTAATATTCTCCTTTAATATCGATTTTACAGCTTCGGAATCAATTGCGGACATATAGGAAGTGATATATGCTGAATATTCTCGTGAGCTTCTATTTGACTTTTGACATCAGTTTCAAGGTAAAGCACAATATGGCTACTATCTCGCTTATTATCGACTTTACAGCTTAGAAATCAATTGTGGACATATAGGAAATGGCATCAATGATATATGCCGAATATTCTGATGACCTTTGACTGTATTTTCAAGCTTAGAACACAAAATGGCTAATATCTCACTTAATATCAACTACACAGCTTAGAAATCAATTGTGTACATAAAGAAAATGATATATGCCGAATATTCTGATGACCTTGAATTTGACCTTTGACCTCATTTTCAAGGTCAGAGCACAAAATGAGTAATATCTCATTTGATATCGACTTCACCGCTTGGGAACCAATTATGGACATATAGGAAGTGATACATGCTCAGTATTCCGAGGACCTTGAACTTGACCTCATTTTCAAGGTCAGAGCGCACAATGGCTTAGATCTCACCTAATATCGAATTTACAGCTTATGAATTAATTGTGAACATATAAAAATGATTTATCGTGGATATTTTCGTGAGTTTGAATTTGACCTTTGACCTTTCGTTTGTTGTTTCAATCAAAATTTTGATCGTAAATTTGCCTGTTCGAACTAAACGAGTCCGAAAATTTAAAAATAATTGTCTTGAATAACTTTTGGTGTTAGAATTATTAGAGTGTTCGAACTAATTGAATAATTACAGTAACGATGAGATAACTACCAGTATTCAAAGCTGGAAGTGAACATAATGCATTGATTACTGAGATATGGGTGACTGGTGACATTCAGTGTCCAGGATTTTTAGGTTACCGTACCATCGGTCTGATCACCTATTATCTAGCCAGTAAGCTAGAGGTCCCTTGGGCCTATGTTTTATGTTTACGTATGGCAAAATCCTCATGGAATTGAACTCTCAAGGATTTGCACATTAATATTAAACCAGTAAAACACTGACAAGTTAAAGTCACATTTGAACATCATACATAAGAACATTGCATTTTTCTGGAAGAAAACAAGTGCCTGGAAATATACAACATGTTTGCACAGGACAACAAGACAATCAGAGATTGCAGACCCTCGCCCCTTCAGATTAAATACTAAAGGTAAAGCTAATGACCCTTACTTTTTCTATCTGGGCAATAATCGGGGATTTTGGTCGTACGACCTTTGCTCATATATCAAATGGTCCGGAATTGGTCAGAGAAAAATACTCAGAGAGTAATGACAAGTTTTTGATTTTGACCTTCTCTGTGACCTTGACCATGTCGATCGATGAAGAGCTGTAAAATTTCACTCAATTGTCTCTATTATCAAGATGCTATTCCTGGAAGAAATTGGTTCAAAAAGGTTGGAAACTACACCTTGACAACATGGCCTTAACTCACAGAACACTCAAAAGTCGTAAAATCATGACCCCAATTTTTTTTTGACCTTAGGCAATAATAGGGAGTTCTTGTCATAAGACAATCGGTCATACATCACACGATCGGGAATTGGCCAAAGAAATACAAAGTTAGTTGGAAACAATGATATTAGTTTTCACTTTTTTGGTTGCCATGGCAACTATTTGATTTGATTTTGACAAAAATTAAGAAGGACTGAACCATTTGCTATGCCGCTTCATCCTCATGAATTTCAAGTCGATCGGATCATTCGTTTTTAAGTTATGCACATAGACAGACACAAAGACGGGGAGACAGGGGGACAAACAAACAGACAAACAGACCCAAATGCAATAACCTCTCTCTATATCAGGGCCAGGGTAATCTTGTTAGTGTCGGACATGTCTATTGACGTAGGCATAATGTCCTCATTGTTGTTGGGACCATGCCGTGTGACGTTTTTCTCTCGTCTTTGACCATGTTTCCACAATAAACTTATAGATTTTTAGGGTTGACTCATGCAGAGTTGGTATTTTGAGATATACTTACATTCATGGGGTACCTGCTGATGCCATGTGCTTTTGGGGCTCAGAAACAGTCTATTATGGCCAAGTAGTACAAAAGCGTCATGTCCATTGTCTGCATTATGCAAAAACAATCATGACAACATTTAATTTACCATTATGACGTTTCTGTACGTCTTAGGCACAGTAGACTGTTTCTATGATTTATCTATACCCGAATTACATGGTGGCGATCCTGGTGGCAAACAGGAACCCCATTTATTAAGGGTTGATAGATAACTGCACTGCCAGTTTGATAGATTGACACAATGCTGCTGTTTGTCTTCAATCATGCACAAAAATGCATATGACGTTCTTTCAATTGCGATCATGACACCAATCTTGCCTTCAGGCTAGTCCTGGAGTCAGTGACGAATGATGATAAAATCATGATCACATTCAATAGAATGCCACATGCATTTCCTCGCCCGAATACACAAGAAATATAACGAAATGTCTCATTTTCACGACACTTGTGTTGGGAATGATTTTTTCCTGGAACTGGTGTCATCACTGTGAAGTCACAGCGGAGCGCAAGAAAACGGATAAACTGCACTGCTGTTATTCTGACGCAATGAGGGGAACTTTTGCCAGAATGTTTGGGCAACGTGTGCAACACAAAATAATCAAACTGAATTTTTGCGGTTCCATTAGTATAATAAACCAAACATATACGAGTTTCAAATGGTAGGGTTGTGTATTTTTCTATATCCACAGCTATATTGATTAATTGTGCTTCATTGCATGTGAACCGTTTCGTGCAAAACTGTTTTTAAAATCCTATTTCCAATGTGAAATTCAGACAAATTCGTGTGCGAATTGGAACTTTTGCACTGTGTAGCCGCTCTGAGAGCAGCTTTTGATCACTCAACTGGAAAACCAAAAATGGATATACCATTTCAATGACGGGACCGTCAGCAGCAGCTCTGGCCATGATAATATATAATGTATTTTGTGTTGGTTTGTTTAGGGTAGACGTTCTATGACACTCCCAGATATTCAAACAGGGTGCGGCACAGACTGAGTCTGTCATGAGTTCGAGACCCAATCTAAACATCTGTATCTATTCGCTAACAACTTAGGCCAGGTTCGCACCATTTTTTTATCTCTTCCCGGAAATAAATGCGTATCGGTCATCAGGTGCTATAATGTAGCGACGGATTGTGGCAGCTGTGTAGTAATACTAGATCGGGGTAAAGTGTACATCGCCTTTGCGTAGAACTACGTTACATGATTGAACACTTAGTTTTAACTTTACTTTTCTGCCGGAGGATTAGAAATAGGTTGAGAGGACATGTGTCATGCAGAACATTCACACATTGTTTCAGGGGAAACTGCTGAAACATGTTGAAATCCATGTGATGAAAAAATGATACAATTTGAAAGATCACACTTTATATATCAAAGAGGTAATTCTCTATAATGGGCTTTCGAACTTCATGGCTTTCGAACTGTCATGTGCCACAAACTCAGCCTTTATCTTCTATAACGTTATAACTACATGTAGCTTCATTCATTCGAACCCCACACGGGGGTGCCTACTCTGCCCAAGAGACCTTCCCCTCTCGGTGCCACAGCTGGCAGTGATCAAGGAATCTCTGACTTACATATCTTCTCCAAGTCAACGGCCGCACTGACCACAAAAGTGTGAGACGACTGCTAGCTGATGGCCAGGACAACCCTGAGGGCTTCACTTATGTCGGAGCTACTTTGGGACGTGAGATAGATGCTGCACTCTAGAAGGATGGAGACATTTACATTCCGACGTTGGTGGCCAGATGAAGAAAGGGATTGAGCCAGGAAGAAGCAAAACGGTACTTCTGCTGGGAATAGCGAAGAAGAGGATACTTCCCCCATAAACAATGACGTTTAGTATAGTCTTGGGGATTCCCCAGTGGAACTTCCAGCGAAATGTAATGACGCCACGGTACCCTTGGGTACCATGGGGAATCTGATGTATACACGTCATAAGGGTACCATAGGGAGTCTGATGTATACACGTCATAAATGTACCATAGAGAGTCTGATGTATACACGACATAAGGGTAGCATTGGAAATCTGATGTATACATGACATAAGGGTACCATGGGGAGTTTGATGTATATACGTCATAAGGGTACCATAGAGAGTCTGATGTATACACGACATAAGGGTAGCATTGGAAATCTGATGTATACACGACATAAGGGTACCATGGGGAGTTTGATGTATACACGTCATAAGGGAACCATGGGGAATCCGATGTATACGCGTCATAGGTGTACCATGGGGAATCTAATGCATCCCTTGAAGAAAGTCACTGAGCAGATTTTAAGAAAATGGCAGAAGAATAGTAGTTTTTCCCTTAGAATGGTAGTCTTGACTTTGAGTGTTAGCGAAAGTCAAATTCGAAGCCAACACTGAAATCGCCATGTGTAAGTTCCAACTTGATTGTGCCATCAACTATCTTGAAGATCTATCTTGAAGTCTGGAAGCACTAATATATACACATCCTAAAAATTAGCTGAAATTCTTCAGGTTTCATTTTTCGGGCAAAAAATGGCTCAATACAAATATTAGCTTGATTCGAACCCGTTGAAAAATCAAATGGCTGCCACATATCAAATGTGTACCCATAAGATGCCTGGGCCGTGAATTAAGAAGAAAATTGTACAAGCAGATTTTGGTAATATGGTCCACTAATTCCAATCTCGAATACATTTTTCGTCGAAACTGCCAAAAAAATTCCTCCGATTTTAAATCTTGTTTTAGTATTTCAGTGCAAAAATTCAAAATTATTAGACCTTAAACTATATAATGGACAATACTGGTGTAAAATATTCAAAAATATTGAAAATATTCACTAACGGATACATTTCGTAAACTAACAGTGATGAGTATATTATATCGTTCCTGGAACGAAAAACGATTTACTAAAAACATGTGAGTTTATGAGTTGGCATTATCTCTTTATTTGTCATCAACCAACTTCGAGGCGTACTATGTTCTGAATTTCATTTTTGCTCCAATTTATTCAACCGATACTCACATTAGAGGTAAAGTTAGAATGACAGTAAGCTAAATAAGAACAAGTTTGTTCCGGACAAAACTGCCTCTATGTTTGAGCTTCTGTTAGGAAATATAATAATCGTCAGTTTTGTATGGTTATTCTCATGTACTATCCACATATTGAGTGGTAGCGTTGATAGATGTATCTTAATATTTACTTCAAAGACACCAAAAATATCAATATTAAAATATATTTAACAATACAGACAACGACACATAATTGACTTAGGAAAATAAACGTGGTCCCATTTTATTCACGATTAACACAAATGACTGTTCGATTTGTTTCACTTCAATACGTAAGTTAGTGAAAAAGCTTTATAATCACACCATTAATAATGTACATTCGATGATATTACAATTTTTGCCCTATAATTAGTCCACAGGCATTGATTTGTAGGGAGATACTTTTTTCTGCAGTTTCATTCCAATCAGTTTTGTGGAGTATTACTGCAATGTACACACACACAATAACGAAACGAAAGGAGTACATTATGACAACTGAAAAATATGATACATCTTCATATGTATATACATAATTGCAGACCTGAACGATCTATTGATGACAATACATAATAAAACCAGGCTTCGTCACACACAGATATTTGTACAAAAATCAAAATAGCATAAGTAAATATTCCGTTGTAAAATTAGTACGAGCTAGAAATTCTTCATGATATTATTTTGTTCGTAATTTGAGAACTGTTCAGGCTATGAAAAAACTATTTTTTTCTGAGTGATCAGTATTATTATTAATTCTCAATATTCACGTGAATTCTACAAGCTCACACTGCTGCTAGATATATTGTCATGATGTGCAGAAAGCATATTTCCTCCTATGAATAATGTCGTAGAAATCCAGAACGTACATGGAAATGCATTATTTTAAACTGGCAATCTGAAAATGATACCCGTTGCTTCGAATTGATTGGAAATTGATGGGATGTGGATAGTTGATCAAAACAACAACAAACAACAAAACTTTGTCAATCATAACAACATTTGTCACGTGAATTATAAGTACAATGTTAGTAAACCCTTGAGAACAGTATAGTCGCAAAACAGATATGTTTGCTCAATTAGGATTAATGACAGGTAGTTATTCTACTATCGTTGTACATATGCAAATATTTATTACTGGAATATACGTGAGTATGTGCTCATAACTGTTATTCACTGTGCTAGGTCCAGACAACGTATTCATGGACAATGTATACGTTGCGTTTATAAATAAAATATGTACTTCGGACAGTATTATGATATTCTGTGTGTTTATATATAGAATATGTACTTTGGACAGTATTAGGATATTTTAGTTGATTCCTTTGCTGTTAGTCCGCACTCTGCTTCTCCGTAATGGTCTGAAATTAGTTATCATATTAATATCAGACTGGTTCTGAATACTACATAAACATCGCCAATTATTATATTGTAATGAACTACCCTATTGACAGCTACATTTATCTTAATCTTCGTATAGTTGGACCATTCAACCATATTACGGGCTGAATGATAAAAAAATTTGCTGATGAAACTGTTTTTGGCTTATTGCCCTCATTGTCAGAAATATAACAAAATTCACACAATGATGCATATTCGACCCTTCCTGTATATTTTTCCCAATTTTACGAATGACATAAACTGAAACATGGCAGTAAGTTAATAGTCAAATTATGTGCATTATTTTTGATAGCACATTTTCGTTACCAAAATAATGCAACAAATAATGCCAGAACTGGTACATACAATATAGCTCTGGAACAATTTTCATGATAACCATGATTTTTTAGTCACTTCGCTCGAGTTATTTCTAAATGAACTTTTTGGAGTTAATTCTAACTGTCAATTTATTATTTTGAAAATAAAAAAATGTTTGCGTTTTGGTGAAATAGCTGATGTAAAAATCCATTACCATCCACATGGGAATTGGGTGACATCAACGGAATATCAAATTGATAATTGCTTTTTTCCTCAAATATTTTGATGAACCTCGATCATATAATACTTCATCTGGACCATAAAGTGAAATATTATTTTACTTTATTTTTCAATTTACTATACCAAATTATTTAAGGAGGCTAAGAATTGTTCATAAGATTATACATTCTTCCTAGACAGGTTATTCAACAAAAAAGAGGTATCAATGCAACAAGAACACGAAGTTTGAAATGATAAAGAAAGGTATAGAATTTTTGCACCTAATACGAAATAATACGAGCTATTCCACCGGGCTCTAATCTGGCTATATTAGTGGTAATATATCGATACTTACATTCATACCACTGAGCCGGTGTCAATGCTGGTGGATGTTAAATCTTTCTCGGAGGATCTAATCAATTCAGTAGCCTTTTGGCTTGTGATTAGGTACTCATGTACTTGTCATATATCCGTGCCACGGGGTTTATATCGGATTTGTAGTTTATTTTCATAGTTTGTTGGGCAGTTGTATACTAATTCCATCAGGTGTACAGTAGAAACAACTACATTTAACACACTGTCTGCCTCTGATGACACCAGTGTGTCTTCGGATAAACTATTTGGTCGGGCTTTGTTTCTATTGCAAAATGTTGTATTTAACGTTTGTTATTAGCATCATCAAAATTTGACTGTATTGGTGGTACTAGATTGATACTTACATTCATACAACTGAGCCGGTGTCACTGCTGTAGGACGTTAAGTCTGTCCCCGAGGATACCATCAACTCAATAGCCTTTTAGCTTGTGATTACTTACTTATGTACTTGTCAAATATGTATTACATTGGGTATGTATCGGATTTATACTTTATCTTCATAGTTTGTTGGGCAGTTGTATACTAATTCCATCAGGTGTACAGTAAATACAACTACATTTAACACACTGTCTGCCCCTGATGACGCCAGTGTGTCTTTGGGTAAACTATTTGGTCAGGCTTTGTTTCTATTGCAAAATGTTGTATTTTACGTTTTTTTACTAGCATCATCAAAATCTGGATGTATTGGTGGTACTAGATTGGTACTTGCATTCAGTGCTTCTCAGATGTGGTAATCAAACAGTATATTCTATATCTCAACCCATTCCACCCCTCATCACTTCGCAAAAGTTAACCCCACAATATGCATTGCATTATTATCATTGTTTTCATCACATACCATTATCGTAAAGTATATACACAACGGGACACGTACATACAGAAACAGCTACCTACGTCATCAAAAAATCATAAAGTTGCGGATAGGGAATGAAATACACATTGTGAAGCAAAAATTGTAGAACATGGATGCAAAATTGGAATATATATTTACCGACTTGAGATGATCGTCGTTTGTGGAGTCAAACTTATTTATCTTCGATTTTGATTGAATAGCATAATTATGCCCTGTGGATCATGATGAAAATGTCAACCAAACAATCAGATATGCCAGGTGGAACAACACGCCAAAACGAACAACAAAGATTAATAAAAATTACTTATCCATTCTAAAATCAATATGATCTGATACTGGAATCAGACAGAAACAAATCCATTCGCACAAATAAATCCCTCGTCAGTTATATTATAAAACATTGGGAATTTCGATGTTATTAGGTGATCTGAGATGGGGATTTTGATGTTTTTGAAAATAACTATGAAATCAGGTTGCCTTATGTGACTCAGTCGAGAGAAATATGTTATTTATAACAAGCATCATGTATATGGCTGTCTCGCTGGTGACTTGAGATGGACATGATTGTCTGGATTACCACTGAAGAGTTAACATAGTGACAAAATGATGTTTATATGTGGTTTATATCTGCCACGATTTCGAATTTTCCTCTGAGCACAGCCTTTAATCAGACGAAAGTGTAAAATGCAGCACTTTCTGAAACGTCAGATAAATGTCATTTCCAATGCATATGAAACATTTCAAACACATCGGAAATAGTTTGGCACACGAGTAAAACTTTTTTGCATCTAAAACATTAAATGCCATGAAAGTTACTCAGTAAAATATTTCATACGCGTTAAAATCGTCTGTATTTTGTAATTCCTTGTTGGATTTATGCACGGGAATAAAACTCAATATTATGACAGCTAGAAACCACCGTACTTCTGTGTGCTTTACTGACACACACACCTACCCCGCGACCTATTGACCTTGACTGCAAGACTCTTGCCTTCAACAACCCCACGCACTACTAAATGAAAGGAACACACAACAAACATAATCAGAAAGTGAATGAAGCCTGGCTCATGTCCAAGAGACAGTGATAAATTTCTTCTCTCACAAGAGTGATACCTTCTGAATTTGACTATACAGTTTTTGTACTCAAGTAAGACGCTGCAAAGAACAATCGCTGACTTCATGTGTTGGTGTCTGGATTAATTATACATAACGACTCTGTGACGATATGGGATTAGGGTCCAAAAAATGCACCCAAACTTCACACAGAAAAATTGTGACTTGACAAAATGAATAACTGGAACAATCTACTGAAATCTTGAAGTCATCTGCAGCTGTACCCTGGGGACGTCTACAATTACACTGTGAGTACTCTTGTTTTGTTTTGTGTTATTACCATCATTCATTTTCGGTACCACTGATATATATTGAATTATATATGTTCGATATTGAACCATACGCACAATTTCATGAAACATCTCTACAGTATACACAACAATATCATCTTGACGCACTTGACACGAAATGTTACTTCAAACTTCTTTGTTTTACAAAAAAAGAGAATAAGAACATACTTTTGGTTCTGGAACAACAACAAAAACTGAATTATAGATTATTGTTATGGTACATGTAGTCATTTTTCACTACTTGAATATGTATTTGCATGTCCAATCATCTCTAAAGAATTGCCATTCATTCATGTGTGCATAAATGTTTATTTCATTTTTTTATCTGTATTCATTTTGTTATATGAGTTTGTAATATTTTATGCTGATTTATTATTCATACCTGCTCATTTACATATATATTGGCAGCCGCATGTACATCTACTATTTCAAGATCTTTTTTCAATATTAATGTTTACTTTATCCAAAGTACTATATATATTATATAGTCATATATATTATATCGTCAGGCGTCTAGGGTCCAAGGACTCATTTGCACATTTTGGTCGACTCAGACTGAAATTCGTCACACTGGAGGGCAGTGACAACTATGTGGGATCATTGAAACATGGCATGAGGTTATCTATTTTTATTTGCTCATCTATTTTTATTTGGTCATGAGACAAAAAACCTTACAAATAGTAGAGAGTCTGTTATGTTTTTTTCTCCTTTTTTCCATGAAACACGGGTGTGCACATGGTCACGATTTCTAACGAATACTCGTCAGGCGCAGGGTTGGACCTAGGTACATGAACGAACGCACTGTTGACAGTCTTTATGCACGATATAATGTATGTATATAATGTATGTATTTTTTTACCAGCATTCCTAATGGCTTACGTCAGTGAGTCATCCAACCATTAGTTTTTTAAGTGTCTCTCAGCAAGCAAGATGAATATATATTCGGACCAAACATCAGTAGTGGCTCTGCTCTCTGTATATGTGATTCGAGAGTGGTCCATGTTGTGGATAAGAATATTGCAACTAATGCAAGATGATGAGGGAATCATATATTTCAAATAAGCTGATATATGTGCAGGGCGTATTAGTATGTTGTATAGGTTATATATAATAAGTGATATTGTTTATCAGTTCAGTGAAGGTAAGAAACTATATGCATATCAACAGTTTATTGCACTCTGCTTGGAGACATGTACTGTATTACCCACGTCACCAGGATACATTGATATACATCACACACGAATGCATTGAATACAGTGTGTCCAATCAAAGAATAATATTTACTTTGGTTTAAACATAATTGTATACTCTGTTTTGTTTGGTTGCAAAACCCCTGTCTCACACTTAATTGTATACCCTTTTTCGCTTGACTGGGTTTATGAAAATGGTATGGGTATATCATATTTTTCTGTCAGTTCCTGATTCAAGAAAAATCCCATCAATTCACATGCAAGTAATGTTCATCAGTCAATGTAACGTTTTCTGACGTTCATCGATTTATAGGATATGATCAAGGCTAAAAGTTAAAACAGATTCGCAAGCACTATGCAAGTACTATGCTCCAGGGTTGCTATATAATTTGAAAAGTGCAAAAGATTAAAAAAAAGAGCTTCCAGCTTTTTTTCGTACCAACGATATACATAGTCGTAAGCATTCATTTCAATGAGAATGACAAGATGTCTTTTAATTTACTTCAAACTCGTGATGTCTCAAGATCATATCAAGTCACGATATCAAAAAAGTGCGACAGGATCACGTGCATGACTATCACCAAAGTACATAATTAGGCCTATGCGCCGGAGGATAATCGAGAGACTGAAATCGACCTGACCTGATTAAACGTTCATCTGATCCCGTATTCAGACACCTTGGATACACCCATGTGAATGTGGACAAACTTTGAAATAAAGGGTTATGTTCTTGTAATTGTGATGAAATGAAACCATGGGTTAGGACTTTTTATGATGCAAACAATTTTATCCTTTGTAGTTGAAATATATAGTGTACATGGCAAATTTGCATTTGTCACCAAAATGTGGATATGGTTGCTTCAAATCTTACAAACAATACAGCCAAAGCAAAGAGAAGGGGTCCTGAAAATATTTTCACCAAATACTTTTGAATGTGAAGGGGATTCCTGATTTTGCGTAATGAAATATTGAAAAAGCAGGGGCGGATCCAGGAATTTTGAAGGGGGGGGGGGGGGGCGCACACATTTGGATAAACCCACAGCGGCGTGGGGTCTTGGGTCCGCTCGTTTAAGGTGCGGTATGAACACATTAGTGAGCTATGGTATATTTGAGTTGGTGCTAGGGGCCTATTTAGCCAATGATGGGGGTTAGATCACCATCGTGGAAGTCAAATACAACACCTTGTTCGTCCGCTCAAGGGTCACAGAAGCTGAATATCTATTCATGATCTGGGGCAATACTGTATCCAAACGAACGTTGCTAGATTGTGTTTCCTCTCTAAGGTTTCGTAGATAAATTGTTGCGATTTGGGAGCTAATTTTGAATGATTCAGCAAATAATGTCTGGAGACATCTTTTATATATATAAAACACACCGTCTTTTGATAGGAGATCTTCCTATACGGAATCTTTGTCATGGTACACTTACAGGAACACGTTCCTGGGCAATCTAATTTGGTGGAAGTTTTCACAAAATTGTTATCTTCTAAAAATGAAAAATGTGTAAAAGATATCGCTGCTTTTGTATTTCATGCATCTAATGTTCATAAAACTTAAAATAATCTGTAAAAGGGATAACTTGTAAATGTGGAATTCCTCTGTACATGTAGATATATGTGTAGCACTTTGTTTCGTCTGTTATGCACATTCATTTTAATAAACATTAAACATTTGTGAAATAAACATTACATTATATAGTGTTTTTCCTCTCAAGCAATGGACGGTAGCGAACCATTGCTGACATCAAATGTTGCCGTCTGGGTACATTCTACATACTTCGTGATGGTATAGGAAGTGGGCTGGGTTCATTCAACATACTTCGTGAAGGTATAGAATTGGGTAAAAAAAAAGCGCTCAAACTTCACACAGAAAAAATTTGACTTGCCAAAATGAACAACTGAAACAATCTAGTAGAATCTTAAATTCATCTTCACCTATACCCTGGAGACATCTACAATTACACTGTGAGCACTCTTGTTTTGTTTTTCGTTATTACCATCGTTCATTTTTGGTATCGTTCGTATAATTATATTGAATTATATATGTTTGATATTGAACCATACACACAAATCTACGAAACATCTATACAGTATACACAACAATGTCACCTTGAAGCACCCGACACCAAATGCACAGAATAAGAACATACTTATGAGTCTGGAACAACAAAAGCATCTGAATTATAGATTATTCCTATGGTATATAGTCATTTATCACTACTTGAATATGTATATGCATGTTCAATCATCTCCAATGAATTGCCATTCATCCATGTGTGCATAAATGTGTATTTCATATTTTTTTATCTGTATTCATTTTGTTATATGAGTTCGCAATATGCTATGCTAATTTATTATTTATACGTGCACATTTACATATACATTAGCAGCCGCATGTACATTTACTATTTCATGATTATCTTGTTTTCAATATTCACGTTTACTTTATCCGAGATACTGTCCTCATTGTCCTTGTCGTCATATATATTATGTCGTCGGGCGTCTTGGGTCCAAAAACTCATTTGCACATTTTGATAGACATAAACTGACTCAGACTGAAATTCGTCACACTGGAAGGCAAGGACAACTATGTGGGATCATTGAAACATGGCATGCGGTTATCTATTTTTATTTGCTCATCTATTTTTATTTGTTCTTGGGACAAAAAAACTTACAAATAGTAGAGGGTCTATGATGATTTTTTTTTCATTTTTCCCATGAAACACGGGTGTGCACACGGTCACAATTTCTAACGAATACTTGTCAGGCGCAGGGTTGGACCTAGGTACATGAATGTATGCACTGTTGACAGTATATATATCAGCATTCCTAATGGCTTACGTCAGTGAGTCATCCAACCATTACATTTTTAAGTGTCTCTCAGCAAGCAAGATGAATATATATTTGGACCAAACATCAGTAATGGCTCTGCCAAACCCCTGTCTCTCTACCAACCCCCTCTCTGTATATGTGATTCGAGAGTGGTCCATGTTGTCAATAAGAACATTGCAATTAAAGAATTATTATGAGGAAATCACATACCTCAAATAAGCTGATATATGTGCAGGGTGTATTAGGTTATATATCATAAGTGATATTGTTTATCAGTTCAGTGTAGGTAAGAAACTATATGCATATCAACAGTTTATTGCACTCTGCTTGTAGACATGTACTGTGTTACCCACGTCACCAAGATAAATTGATATATATCACACACCAATGCATTGAATACAGTGTGTCCAATCAAAGAATAATATTTACTTCGGTTTAAACATAACTGTATACTCTCTTTTTGTTTGGCTGCAAAACCCCTGTCTCTCACTTAATTGTACACCCTGTTTTACTTGACTGGGTTTATGAAAATGGTATGGGTATATCATATTTTTCTGTCAGTTCCTGATTTGAGAAAATTCCATTATTTCACATGCAATTAATGTTCGTCAGTCAATGTAACGTTCTCTAACGTTCATCGATTTATAGGATATGATCGAGGCTAAAAGTTAAAACAGATTCACAAGCACAATGCAAGCACTATGCTCCTGGGTTGCTATATAATTTGACATGTAGACATTTTTTTACGAGAAAACGATTCAGCATGAGCGTAAGACCGAGTGCATACATACTTTAGAGCCAAAATAAAACCACGTAAATAACGTGACCCACAAAGTGCAAAAGATTTTAAAAAAGAGCTTCCAGCTTTTTTTCGTACCAACGATATACATAGTCGTAAGCATTCATTTCAATGAAAAAGTAAAGACGTCTTTTAATTAACTTCAAACACGTGATGTCTCAAGATCATATCATGTCAGATATCAAAAAATGCGACAGAATCACGTGCATGACTATCATCAAAGTACATAATTAGGCCTATGTGCCGGAGGATAATCGAGAGACTGAAATCGACCTGACCTGATTAAACGTTCAACTGATCTTGTATTCAGACACCTTGGATACACCCATGTGAATGTGGACAAACTTTGAAATACAGGGTTATGTTCTTGTAATTGTGATGAAATGAAACCATGAGTTAGGAGGTTTTATGATGCAAAAAATTTTATCATTTGTAATTGAAATATTTAGTGTATATGACAAATTTGCATTTGTCACCAAAATGTGGATATGGTTGTTTCAAATCTTACAAACAATACAGCCAAAGCAAAGAGAAGGGGTCCTGAAAATATTGACACCAAATACTTTTGAATGTGAAGGGGACTCCTGATTTTGAGTAATGAAATACTGAAAAAGCAGGGGCGGATCCAGGATTTCTGAAGGGTGGGGGGGGGGGGGAGGGGGTTGCAAACATTTGGATAAACCCACAGCGGCGTGGGGTCTGGGGTCCGCTCGTTTAAGGTGTGGTATGAACACATTAGTGAGCTCTCGTATATTTGAGTTGGTGCTAGGGGCCTATTTAGCCAATGATGGGGGTTAGATCAATTACAACACCAGGTTCGTCCGCTCAAGGGTCACAGAAGCTGAATATCTATTTATGATCTGGGGCAATACTGTATCCAAACGAACGTTGCTAGATGGTGTTCCCTCTGGAAGGTTTCATAGATAAATTGTTGCGATTTGGGAGCTGATTTTGAATGATTCAGCAAAAAATGTCTGGAGAGATCTTTTATATATATAAATGGTAAACAAGTCGTAGAGCTTGTTCATTCAGTTTATCAAGAGCAATACATGAAATTTGATACAATAAACGAGTTGTATATTGTTGTACGACTAGAGCTGTCAAGTTTATTATTGATCCTGCATAGAGCATTTATCTGTTTGGCTGTTTTGGAATACATACTATCGACATGGTAGCGAAGTTCAGATCCTGATCCAGATGAACGCCGAGGACATTAATTGCATTGCAATTTTTTTTCAGAAAATATCAAATTATTATTTGATTTTTTTTTCAAATATTTGATCAGCTTGAATCATATGATATTCCATCTGGACCATGAAGTCCAAAACATATTGTAGGAGGCTACGAAGTGTATTTAAATTCATAAATGATAAACTTAAAAAAAAACGGTTATTCAACAATAAGGAGTGCTTATTGCAATTCAGTGCTTCCCAGACATGTTGAACAAAGACAGTATATTTTATTTCACAACCAATTTCACCCCTCTTCACTTCGCAAAGGTTAAAAACACAGACAGACAATATGCATTGTCGACTCAAGTAGCCCACCTTACTCTACTAATATTACTCACCCACTAAATTGTATGATATATTTAATCCGTCTGGCACATTTTTAATCTTCATTGAATTTCGAAGAAATAGTAACCTGCGCTACATGGGCCACATTGTCTTACTATCATTGTTTTTATCATCACATACCATTATTACAATGAAGATGCACAGCAGAACACATAGATTAAAACGTTGGGGATGTGAAGGTGAGAAATCTACGCTACATAGGAACGAAATACACATTGCAAAACCAAGTTGGGTGAAAAAATTAGATTATATATTTTCCGAGTTGAGATGATCGGCGTTCCTAAAGTCAGAATTGTTTATCTCTATATCTTTATCTTATTTGAAGGAGTAGAAAGGTTCACAATGCCTTGCCACGTCCGTGGCCAGTAGTGGCATAATAGCTGCTTAACATGATGTAAATGCAATCAAACATGCGGATTTGCCATGGGAAACAATAAGCTAAAACGGGCAACAAATGTCCCATATTCCAGGGTACTGTAGATATCACTGAAAACATGTTTATTCATTTCATAATCAATATGCTCTTATCTTCGAATTATACTGGAATCAGACAACTCAACCATTCATTTTGATTTTCCGCGCTAGGACAAACAAATACCTCGTCAGATATATTATAAGAATTGGGGATTCCAATGTTATTAGAAATACCATGAAATGAGTTTATTGTTGTATGTTACTGAATCGAGAGAAATATGTTATGTATCATGTATAGGGCTATATATCGCAGGTGATTTAAGATGGGAATGGTTGTCCGGATCACAACTGATTTAAAAGTGAACATCATGACAAAATGAACAAATCTTAGTGGTTTTTGTACGGTGGTTTATATCTGCCACATACGAGCTTTCCTCTGAGTAGAGCCTTTAATAAGACAAAAGTGTAAAATGCAAAACTTTCTGAAACGTGAAATATTTCATTTCCAATGCATGTAAAACATTTCAGACGCATCAGAAATAGTTTGGCACACGACTAAAACTTTTAAAAATTTTCCATCTAAAACATTGAATGCCACGAAAACGACTCATAAAAATATTTCATATGGGTTAAAATGGTCTGTATTTCGTAATTTCTTCGTTGGGTTATGCACGGGAATGAAACTCGATATTATGACAGATAGAAACCACCGTACTTCTGTGTACTTTACAGAAGCACATACCTACCCCGCGACCTATTGAGCTTGACAGCAAGCCCTTGCCTAAAACAACCCCATATATTGACTCAAAATGAAAGAAGCACACTTCACACATAAACATAAAGCGAATAAAGTCTGGCTGGTATCCAAATTTCTTCACTGACTGATCTGATATCTTCTGTATTTGACTATATATATTTTTTTTTCTCTCTCAGAAAACAAGACACGTTATAGAGCCATTGCTGACTTCAAATGTTGGTGTCTGAGTTCATTCTACATAACAACTTAGTGGCGGTATGGGAAAAGGGTCCAAAAATGAGCCCAAACTTGACACTTAAAATTGGTGATTTGGCGAGAATGGTGACTTAACGAGATGAAAACCTGGAACAATCCACTGAACTCTTGAATTCATCTGCAGTTATACCCCAGGGACAACTACACTTATACTGTGAGTACTCTTGATTGTTTTGTTGTTATCATCATTCGTTGTTGGTATCGTTCGTATACATTGAAGAACATATGTTTGAGTAAAAACCATACAAACGATTCCGCGAAACATCTCTTCACGCATACACAACATGTCACTTTGACCCACCTGACACCAAATGTTACTTCAAACTTTTTTGTTTTGCAAAAAAGAGAATAAGAACATACTTATGGTCTGGAACAAGAACAACACGAAGTTGTGATTATACCTACGGTATAGTTGGTAATTTTTATTTGTATAAGCATATGCATGTTCAATCATCTATTATGTGTGTTCATCGATCATCTACTAGTATTATGAGTCTTCATTGATGTGCATATAACATTAAATCAGACATTTAATTATGTGTATTTTATTATTTTGATTGTATTTATTTTATTCATTCTATATGAGTGTTCAATATTTATATATTGATTGAATATTTGTACATGCACATTCACATGAATATTTACACACTGTAATTACACTTATTTTCGGGAAAGCTTCATGTTCGCAAATTTCACGAGAAGCCTTCAGTCACGAATATCAAGGTTGTGAATATAAGTCTCTGTGAAACCATTGCTGAAAAGCTAGCTATGATATACATGTATGCCTTTCTATTGGTTTTAGCAGAATTACTAGACAATTGCAATTATAGTGCCTTTGTCTAATCGTCCTGCTAGAACCAACACACATCATTCCATGGAAGTATTCAATACTAGTATTGAAACGAGTGATATCTGTTTCCGATCGTACTATAATTTGTTATCAATAATTAAACATTTGCTTTCGCTTTCATACTGTTACACAGATTATGACAGGTGTTACAAGACATCGACTCAGAATGATATGAATTCATGCTAATGCATTATTCCCACGGTATGAACACCAATCAACAATATTTCAAGTCTGCATGTGCGTAGGACCGAGTTAGTTCACTTCTGGCCAAACTTGAAATATATGGTCTAACAGCTCCAGCCCTAAACTCATCAGCAGTAATCTGTCTGCTACACAACAATGTGTCAAGAATTGGTCCCCCTACAAGCTCGTGACTGGATATAGTAAATGGGCTCCATTATAGCGCCATTATTTTATACCATCTTCATAAACGATTTTCTATGTAACCTTCCAAACTGTCACTTGTGTAACTACGCAGATGGCAATACTATAAGTGCTTTTGATAGCAATTTAGATGCTCTCAAGAGCAAACTTCAGCACATTGCTGAAAACGGCATAGGCTGTTTTCACTGAAATGCAACGGTTGAAAATCCAGACAAATTCCTGGTTATGTTTCTTGCCCCCTCCAGGCAGGAAAACATATCTGAGTCTCTACATATTAGAGGGGCTGATTTAACTAGTAACCCTTGTGTAAATGTCTTGGGTGTTGATGTTGATGAAAATCACACTTTTGCTCTCCACATAGATACAAATTGGTCGGAAACCGGCTTAGGAGGTTATCCTGTCTAATTCATGTTGACATCAAACTTACTATTTTCAAAGCTTCTATAGCCTCCAATTTTAGCTAATGTCCTATCGTATGACATTTGTTCAGCACAGTTAATACAGCTAGAATGGAACGTGAAAAGGAATGGACAATTTGATTTGTTTTTGATGATCATATTAGTAGTTACGGTGCACTTTTGAAGAATGCTGACATTACAACCTTGAACATTTCTCGAATAAAGCTTATAGCAGCTGAAATATATACAGTCATACATGAAATGAGTACTCCATACTTAGGTGAAATGCTGAAACCTCAAACCTCCTTATGCTCCCTAGGGTTCGAACTGTTAAATTCGGTAAATTGTCCATACATTTTGAGAGGGTTCATATGAGGAACCACCTGCCTAATGACTTCTGGCAAAGTTTAGACTTCAGTGTGTTTAACGACTACTCAAAACCAGGCAAGGATGTCACAGTGTCATATGTACAAGTGGAAGTATACATGTATAACTGTAAAGTCATGATTTGTAGTGTATTTAGCCACACTTAAGGTACGCTAGCCACCAATAGTTTAAGTTCAACATGTGTGGAATATCAGGACTTGAGTTTAATGAGCCCAAGGTCCGACTCTAGACTCGATTCAAATTCCGTATCACACTTTGGTCAACTGTTACAGACGCCCCCAGACATTTGGCAGCACCTGAGACAAGTCTGCATGGAGACTGGGCAAGAATCACCCAGGATATTTGTCTGGATCTCCTCAGGAGCTTGTCGTGCAGTACCCAGGCCTTGTTAGGAATCCAAAGATTGACATATGTCATCATTGTATTACATGTATTATTGTATTGTATTACAACTGACTTCTCGGGTTCATTCATCATTAACATGTTTGTCATCATCGAGGATCTCACACGGCGTGGACTCTACACAGCAAGGTCCTGGCAAGATTCAGACAAGATCCAGAAAAGTGTCCCGGATGGTTCTTGCCCATTTTTTCATGCAAACTTGTTTTAAGAGCTGCCAGGATGTCTGGATATAATTTGGATGAGGTTCATATCTAGATTTTGAGCTGAGTCCTGGTGTCGCTCACACGTTGAACCTAAACTTTCGGTGGGTAGTGTATTATTGTAATATGTCAAATTACAGCTAAAGGTTCTCAAACAGGTCGTCAGTAAAGTTCAAATCATCATTTCATTCCATTTTACACCTGTTTTCATTTGTATGCATGTATACTGTATGGTGTGACTATGATAAGCAAAATAGATCTAACACTCAGCTGATGTGTTTAATATATATGTTTGTGTACACGACCTTAATTAAAAGTTGAGCTGATTTGAATCAAAGAAACGATATGACGTCATTGGCCTGTGACTAATTCACCTCGCGCATCTCCCAGAAAATGCACGATCACGGATTATTGCTTTTCATCAATGCCGACGGACAAAACCTTTGTGGGTACTGATACAATTAAGTCCAGTCATCATCAATGATTGCAATCAATCAGGGGCAGAACTGGCTTCTTGGCGGAAGTAAAGTAGGTATTGATCATAATGAACATACGACATACAGCCTACCGTTACAGGCGTGAATGCGAGGGATAAATCTTCAGGAAAAAATTACGGCATGATTGTGGATTTACGATCTTTTGTGGGGTTCACATCCGCGAAAATAAAGCATCGTGACTATGTCTGAATAAGGCAACTGACAAAAATAAGTGTAAAAACATTATACATATTATATATATTTACAATATACATATACAGCCGCCTAATATAACAGCATTCCTAATGGCTTACGTCAGTGAGTCGTCCAACCATTATTTTTTCAGTGTCTCTCAGCAAGCGAGACGAATATATATTTGGACCAAACATCAGTAGTGGCTCTACCAAACCCTTGTCACTCCCACCCCATCTCTGTATATGTGGTTCGAGAGTAGTCAATGGTGTCCATAAGTACATGTGAATACTCAAAATTATGATTGTATCATACATCTCAAATAATTTGATATTTGTGCAGGGTGTAATAGTACGTTGTATAGGTGATATGAGAGACTGTGTTTGTCAGTTCAGTGAAAGTAAGAAGTGATATGCATATGGGAAGTCTATAACACTCTGCTTTTAGACATATACTGTATCACCCACGTCATCATGATAAGTGGATATACATCACACACCAATGCATTGATGTGTTTCCAATCCAAGAAAAATATTTAATTTGGTTTAATTTTAAACATAATTCTATACCCCGTTTTGTTTGGCTGGCGCTATGAAATTGGTATGGGTATATCATATTTTTCTGTCAGTCTCTGGCATAAGAAAATCCCATTAATTCACATGCAATTAATGTTCGTCAGTTAATGTAGCGTTCTTGGACATTCGCCGAATTATGGGATATGATCGAGACTAAAGGTAAAAACAAATTTGCAAGGGAGCACTATGCTCCAGGGGTGTTATAGTATTTGATATATCATTACGTACAAACGATTCAGCGAGAGCGTAAGACCGAGTGCATATGTACTGTAGAGCCAAAATAAAACCACAAACAACGTCACCCACAAAAAGCAAACGATTTTTTGAAAAAAGGAGCTTCCACCTTTTTATACCAACGATATACATGGTCTCACGCATTCGTTTCAATGAGAAAGACGAGATTTCGTTTAATTTACTCCAAACACATGATATCTCAAGATCATATCAAGTCACGATATCAAAAAAGTGCGACAAAATCACGTGCATGACTATCACCGAAGTACATAATTGACCTATCGCCAAAGCCCCCAAAAGTCGTCTGAGTTTCACAAATTACGTCAGCAAATTTCTCTTTGGCCAATAATAACGTTTTGCAGAATGCGTCGTAAATGGCGTAAAAAGACTCCGACAAATTGGTTCTGCGATAGATCAATTAGCCAATGCGCCAGAGCCAGATGATTATATATTTGGACCAAACATCAGTAGTGACTCTGCCAAATCCCTGTCTCTCTACCCCCCCCCCCTTCTGTATATGTGGATCGTGAGAGATCGATGGTGTCAATAAGAATATTAATGCAAGATTATGATTGCATCATACATCCCAAATAAGCTGAAATATGTGCAGGGTGTATTAGTATATTATATGGGTTATATATAATAATTGATATTGTTTGTCAGTTCAATGAATGTAAGAAGCTATATGCATATCAGCAGTTTACTGCACTCTCCTTATAGACATGCTTTGTATTATCTGCATCATCAGGATAAATTGTTATGCATCACACAACAATGCATAGAATACAGTGTGTTCCCAATCAAAAAATAATATTTACTTTGGTTTAAACATAATTGAATACCCTGTTTTGTTTGGCTGGAGCTATGAAATTGGCATGGGTATATCATTTGACATATCATTACAAGCAAACAATTCAGCATGAGAGTAAGACGGAGTGCATATTTACTGTAGAGGCAAAATAAAACCACGAACAACGTCACTCACAAAAGGCGAACGATTTTAAAAAGTAGCTTCCAGTTTTTTTCTGTACCATCGATATACAATATTCGTAGGCATTCATTTCAATGAGAAAGACAAGATGTCTTTCAATTTACTTCAAACATGCGATATCTCAAGATCATATCACGTCACGATGTCAAAAAAGTGCGATAGAATCACGTGCATGACTGCCACCAAAGTATATAATTAAACCTATGCATCAGAGGACAATCGAGAGACGGAAATAGACATGACCTTATTAAACGTTCATTTGAACCTGTAATAAGACACTTTCTATACACCCGTGTGGAATATATGTAGACAAGCTTTAATTCACAGGGTTATGTTTTTGTAATTGTAGTGAATCAAAACGATGAGTTAGAGGGTATTTTATGATAAGCCACATTGTGGCAATCCTGTGTCCAAAAGAGCATTGCGAGATTTACTATTTTGAACTAGATCAGAAGGCTATGGATGTAAAATATGATAAAACGTAGACCTACAAGCCATAGCAGCGTGGGGGTCTGGGGCCCGCACAAGAGCCCCAGAAGCTGAATACCTCTGGATGTTTAGTGGTGCATTTCTGGGCCTATACTGTGTCCAAAAGAGTACCGCTAGATTGTACAATTTTGAACTAGATCGGAAGGTTAACGATTTAAATATGATAAAAAGTAGGTCTACAAACCAAAGTGGTGTAGGATCTGGGGCCAGCTCAAGGGTCCCAAGAGCTGAATATCTCTTCATGGTATGTGGTGCATACTGGGGCAATCCTGTAAATTTTAACTAGGCAAGACGCATATAATATATCGATATAAAATTCGATTAAAAAGTACAAGACAGACGCTAACATCATGTGAATTTCCAAATGTCTAAAGTGTATATAACTTTTTCGCAATTCCTATATTTTATCATATCAGTAATATGAAGCATGACGAGCGTATTTGGAGATATATAACATCTCAACTTTAGAGGGATGGCCGCCATCCCTCGTGTCAAGATGTGGAGATGGTCATAATTTTCTTAATATTTAACATACAATGACCAATAAGGTATCTATTCTTATGTTGTTTTACCCGGGGAAGCCAACTAGACACTCTGATTCTACATACAGTGACCTACAAGGTGCCAATTCCCCATAGGTCACGCCAAACATCTTGGAGTGACATGCAAGGGAATGTATTTCCATCTATATTTTGTCTTATGATTTCTCCTGGAAACCATCTAATATACAATGTAATAAATTTGCATAAATACAGGATGGCTGTGAACATTTAGTTTTTACCCATTTTCCATGTTCGAGATGATATACTCCACTCACGTCAAAATGTGAAATATTTGTTTTAAGAATGCTGATTCATTGAAAAGAACTTTTACCATTAACATGCTCATTCACGTAAATCACTGGCTCATTCACTGGCTAATCTGGAGACAACAAAACATATCAAATGCAGTAAAATTAAAGCTGACACTCTTTCCAAACGATGTGTTTGCAGCAAAGGCATAAATTGAGATGCATCTTTTTAATGCCACATATATACAAATATATCGTTCAAGAACCAATCGGTGAGAATAAACACCTGCAACCAACCAGTTGACAGTTCACAGGGTCCCGTTTATATGTAGTCATCCTCAAGTGACAAGTCTGGCAATTTGGAGTTTGTAAAGCTTGTATCATGTCAAGCTTTGCACACATCTATGCACTGCATGGTATATTTTATTTCCTGCGGGTCCACTTCATCTGACCGCACTCTTTTTTTGCAGTGACACAAGATGACATCCAGTGGATTTGAGGGGCCTGCTGGAAGGTCAGTCTGTATTTGGAGACGTGGATGACAAACCAGACAGGGTCAGCTGGCCTCGCGTTGTTGCAAGTTCCTTCCCTTTGCATTATCTGCTAGTGAGCAAGAAAGCTGTGGTACATACATATGTCGCAGTTGTTGATAGCATTTGTAGTCCCGATGCAGAGCTGTTCTTCACTACCTTGTCACAAAACCTTTGTTAGTATCCGAAGTTGTCAATCCCTTCATCTTCAGCACCTTCGTAAAATGATACCAAAGCTTCATTTCCTGTAATTGTTATGGCTGGCTTGGTTTGTTCCAAAGTGGTGAATATCTTCACTTGCTCACAGAAACTGTCATAGCTTTTTGGTTTCTTGGTTTCCAGTCTATTCCCAATCCAAAGAGAGGGGAACTTGCGTCACATCTTTGTATTGAGAGGATGAACACAGATGGTCACAACTCTGGACCGGCAACTCTCGACAATATATATTGAATCATCTGTTCTGTGTTGGCTTGCTGGGTTTTGGTATACCATGAATAAATCATGTGCAATACCATCAAGTCTATTTCAATCATATTTCAGCATAATGAAGCAGGGGAATCAACAAGTTGGTGCCTTCCCCTGTCAGTACTGTTTCCTACTATTCCCTCGAGCTGAAGACATTATTGTTTCAGTTATCAGTGTATTTGCATTCTTGATTGAAATCAGCTACCCATGTGCTACTTAGGGGATATAATGATGAATCACTGCTTGTTGCCTGCTGTACATTCTCCCACAGAACCAGTCTCTGATTCCACACTCGCTTTTCATGTGCTTTGTCGGAATTTTGTGCTTGTCATAAATGTTCATGATTACCGCAACTTGTTTTTTTCTGCTATAGAGTTCTGTGACCTGTTAAAAAAAGTTTGCAGTCTGCTCAAATAAATGTGCCTTGCTAAAATGTTTTGTACCATGCTAGAAGGTGTGTGCCTGTCTCATAAAGTTTGTACCCTAGTGTGAATGTTTGTGCCCTGCTAAAAAGTTAACGACCTGCTATGGATTTTACACATTGTCATACATGTTGGTGTCCTGCCAAAAAGGTTTCCTTTCAGCCTCAAATTTATTTGCAAGCTAAAATAATTTTTACTCAGTGCAACCTGACTCAAAACACGTATCACAATATTCAGAAGAACAATGTGCTCTATTCTCTCCTCTTTCAATTCAGTTCAGCTTGAACATTCATGACTGTAGGACTCTATTTTTAAATTGTGCTTGATGCAATATTCAATATGCAACAATATCTGCCAATATATCACAAATATAATCCCATCAGACAGCAATATTTACCATTTGTCAGTAACATTGCTGTTGTAGTTTTATACTATGGTATGAAAAATATATTTCTTTTTCCAGTGAGCAGTTATGGGTGTGGATCTCGCCACATACCGTGCTCGGATTGGCGGTCACTACCACCGCCTGGTCTACGCTGCTCGGACCACGGGACCTGTGCTGACAGGATGGGTGATCTTCTGGATCCTAGTTGGTACCCTACTCCTAATCAGTGGCCTCGATCCTGATCCAGTTGTCACAGGATGTGTAGTTGCCGTCACTGTTATCTGGGTCGTACTTTTCTCCAATAGAAACTTACCACAACCCAGTGGTTATAAGAATAAGGTGAGTTGGACCATATTTGAGGCATTATATCAGAAATGCTTCTTGGGGTTTTTTATTAGAATATTTTTTCTGCCGTTTTCATTTCTGCACGTAAAGTCCAGAACGCCTGGATTAAATGACTTGAATTTCTCACAACTGCTCAATCATTTTGTGGTCATTTACTGTGTACTTTCTTACCGAAACCAAGATCCATAAGGATGAAATCGATGTCAAAATTTTGACTCAGTTTCTGTGTGATAACTCAATAGGTTCTCAGGCAGTGGCTGCAAAATTTTGGATGGAAGTTCATGTATCATCAGAAAATAACCTGATTGATTATAGGGTAAATTCTTCAAAGACTTCTGACCAAGGGCTCAGAATATAGTTTTTTTGCTGATTCATCCTTGAGGCTTTCTGCAAATCTCAGAAAGGGTGGATGGTAAAGCGAAACAGACATTTTTGGACTCATTTAAAAAAAAAAAGGTTGCTTATTCGGATTGTTTAACTTGGAGTGCCACTCTAATAAGACCCAGGTATTTCTTAATGTCCCAAAACAGACCCTTATTGTCTGATATTTTCGCAACTTGATTTTGGATACCATTCCCCTACTGTCTTCGAGGTCTTGACATGCCAAGCTTCGGTTGTGTATGATAGCCAATGTGGAACAAGTAATGCAGGGAGGGGTAATTATGCGATTTTACCTGAAGACTGGGACAGATGTTTTGACTCCTAAATGTTTCCATACTTTGGCTGCTGGGTGTTACAAGCAAGCAATTTCTAGGAACAGTCTGTATTTGTCGACCAGTTACCTTATAGCCTTTTGATCACGTGATTCCTATGTCTCGTTAGGCTTGCTAGAGTTTGTCACTTCCTTTGAAGCTTGTCAAGACACTCAGATGCTGGGCAATTCGTTGGCTTTCTAGAGTTCTACTTTCGTATAAACCATGGATGAGGATGGACCAGTAACAAGGACCTAGGCCATGTGTTGGGAGCCAATAAGTTGGCTCTTGACCTTCGTTGCAACGAGCAACATATGTTTGTAGTACCAACCATATATGTAACTAGTCAGCCATACTGACGTATTAACCCTGCGATGACTGACGACGACTGTGACATGTGAGCTGCAAGTTGATGACACATGTGGCATGCATACAGTATACATGATATAGCGGACTGTGCACTATTGTTAAGTGTGGCATAGCGTGTCAGTGCTGACCGTCACATTTGTTTAAATGTCATTTAATTATAATTAGATAATACATGCACGTTGCACAAGCAATCTAAAAAGGTGCAGATACAGTGGATTTGAAATTCCTGTATTGCAGGGATATGAAATCTATCTTCTTGTAACCTTCACAGTATAATGTTATTATATGTCTTTAATAGACAAAAGTTGTAAACGCTTCTTAGTATGACATATATAGGAAATCATTACATGACGTGATAACCTATTGTTGCCTTACCATATTGGAATGTCATTGCATCTGTTGTCAGTGTCATCAACATATACCTACTTACAATCAATTTTTCAAAAATTTCGCCCCAAAATACTTTGAAATGATTTAAGAGCTAGATTTGTTTGAGATTTTTTTTGTTACTCTAACATATCTTTTGACCATTGTTGGTGATAATGGCCAATTTTGTACTCGACAAGTTAGCGCATTCACATAGAAATATTAGCACATTCAAGTAGAAAATATATCATATGCTGGTTTCAGTGATGACCTTGAACTTGACCAACGATGACTTTGAAATGAACCCATAATGACTTTGAAAACAGTGATTTTGATGAACAATTTTGTCACCCAGCACTCTGGTAACCTTCTTTGTCTCTGGGCAACTTTTTGGGGACCCTGAACATGATATAACATGACTTTGGATGGTCCACTTATTCAATGTCAAGGTTGGGCGTTTGACAAAACGTGGGAATTGAATAGTAGGGACATAACTCTTGAATGTGCAGCTTATTATTGCATTGGGAACACTAGGAAGTCATACATTATGCGCCAAATATTACTTCTCATTCCCATTTTTGAAATATTCTGGTGGCTTGCCAGTAAAATAGAAATCCCTTTGCCTTTTTCGAAATGTGATTGTTATATTGGAATGGAGATGCAAGTTCTGACCAAAATATCGTATTCATATTTCAGGAGATACTGTCCAGAGTAAGAAAACTGCATACCAGAGCACTTAAGGTTGTGGACCAAGTCAACCCGTTACCTGAACAAGAGAAAATAGCACTACAGGAAGCATTGGAAAATGACATCAACTTTCGGAAATACATACGAGAATTGAATGTTGATACCTTATCGAAGCACTTCATAGACTTTGGTCAAAATCAAAATCAACAAGTTGTCTCCCGCCTAACAGAATTCTTACATTTCACAGAACCTGAAATCAATAAAGAGTTTGATTACCATATACACCTGGTGAAGATCGGAAGTTGCATCGATGGCTCCAAAGTGCAGCAAATAGACGAGGTCGATACTCTTGCAATAATCGATAGGGAGATAAAGGTAAAGAAAGATCCGTACAAGAAAAACCGGTATCTACTGTTCAATAACAAAGATCAGGAAATAAAAGCGTTGGACCTGATCGAACGTTTAGCAGATGTTATCGATAAGGTAGCTCGAACATGGACACCCCCCGGAAACTTGAAACATGGTGGCTTCGCATCTCCCCATTTCAGTGGTGTGAGATACAATGGGCCAGCTGTCACTCTGCTATTTCATCATGAACTAGAGTCAGGCAAATCCATTGACTTGTCAGTGGATGTGACGCTGGCTTTCAGAGTTCCCACACGTTACCCTGACAGACAACAGGTGGTTGAACGACTATCATGCATCCAAACAGCCTTGGAACGCCAACTTGTAGAGAAGGAGGAAATCCATTTTGTGCCGGACGTAGTTCATGGGATGTGGTTGATGTCCACTGCACAAGTTGAGGCACAACTATTCTATGGTCTCTCCACAGATGTACCAGTGAAACGAGCTTTCTGTGTCACGAAGCTAATTAGCAACGTCATCAAACAGAAGAGTGCTGAAATCCCCAGAGTCACTTGCTTTCCTGAAGATCCACACGTGAGCAGCATCTTGGATGAATGGAACGAAACAACCAATATAAGATCTGGCGCGTTTTCTGATATTAAGAAGCTAATGCGATATGCACACAGCTTCCTGCCACCTGATGATGCTAAGCGTCATCATGAATGTGAGAAGCAGGAAATATCAATGAACAGTGCAGCACTGAAACATGTATTGCTGGCAAAGGCTGTAGAAAATACAAAACTCTTCAAATCATCGCAAACCATTGAAGACGACGTCTACGCCCTCGTTGAAGTGACGTTCCAGATGTTCAATGTAGCTGATCGGCTGAGTGTGTCCCATGCACTGATTGACAACTGCACTATTGGAACATTCTCGTTATCCAAGCCAGCGCTACTGAGTGACAAAGTTGATCAACTCGTGTTCATGATGAAGGAAAAGTGCAGAGCCGTTCATTCTAAAGTTTGCACACGGGTAAGTGTGTATGCGTGAGCATATTTTCCCTACTGCAAGAAGTTTTTGATAATGTTAGTTGTCGGAAATGAATTTCGAAACATTTTTGGAATAGGAATAACACTAGAGTGTTATCAGAAATAGCTACAATCGCCAGCACTCAGCACTGCTTGATTGGTCTGATGACGTTATTGTCATGTGTTTTGGTCCGATAACCTATTGGCATGGCGTTGCGTCCGTCCATCCATCCGTCCGTCCATCCGGGCAAACGAGAATTGTGTGGCTAGCTTGTGTGGTTTTAGACACACAACAATGGTTTATACAAAAAATGTTGTTCTTGTGTGCCTATTTTGGGGACTTGTGTGCCCATTTTAGATAGGAAATTTAACATGTTTACGGTCATATCTTTCTGAAATTTTGTACAAAAATGCCTAAAAATAATTTGAGAAGGAGGTATTTTTTAGTTTGTCGATTTGTTTTTCAAAATGGTGGCCATTTTTTTGTCGCAAAACACATAATTTTTTACTTTGACAGTTTTTTTCTCAAAAACTGTCAGATCATTTTTGAGATTTTTGTTTCAAAACATGCTAATTGGGGTCCTTAACATTTTTTATGAAGATGGAGTGTCTTGAATCGCTTGAAAGGCCAAAATATAGGCTCAAAAGGCCCAAAATATAGGCTCAAAAAAGCCTCAATTTCATTTTTCAGCTGTTTTATCAAAAATTGCCTGATCAGTTATGAGATTTTTGTTTCAAAACATGCTGATTGGGGTCTTTGACATTGTGTATGAAGACAGAGTGCCTTGAGTTGATTGATAACCCTCAAATTTAGACTCAAATGGCCCCAAAAGGCCCAAAATTAAGGTTTTAGCAACTATTCGATCAGTTTTGAATTTTTTTTCAAAACATCCTAATTGGGGTCCTCTACATTGTGTTTAAAGATGGAGTACCTCAAGAGGCCCAAAGAGGCCTAAATTCAAGTTTTCAGTTGCTTTCTCAAAAACGATTGGATCAGTTTTGAGATTTTTGTTTCAAAACATGCTTATTGGGATCCTCAACATTGTGTACAAGGATGGAATGCCTTGAATCAGTCAATAGGCCTATAATGTGGGGTGGAAAGGCCTAAAAAGGGCTGATAATAACAAACTGCCATAACAGGTTTGTATTATGAGCATATAGGAAGTCATATATGGTGCATCTTCTGGTGACATTGAGGTTGACCTCAGATGACCTTGGAGGCTAAATTTCAAGGTAACGCCTGACCTGAAAATGTGTAAATTGGCCTTTACGCACAAAATACTCGCAGATATACATTTTATTTGTATTATGAAATTATATCCAACACACCTAATGGTGACATTGAAGTTCACAACGATGACATTAGTAAATATCACTGTCGTACCACAGTTGTGGTGCTTGAACCAAAAGTGTCCGGTAACCTATCTCAGTCTTTGGGCTAATTTTTATCTTTAAAGTTTACGGTCAAATCTTTCTGACATTGCACAAAAATATCTAAAAATATTCCCAGAATTTTTTTTTTTCGTTTTTTGATTTTCGCATTTTTCTCGAAATGGCGGCCATTTTACTTGAAAAATGCGCAATTTCGGACTTTGATTTCTCAAAAGATGTTCAGACAGTTTTGAGATTTCTGTTTCGAAAGATTTCCTTTATGCACCTCTGTGATGTGTATAAGTTCGGTTGCCCTTGAATTTGCCGGTCTACATGTGGAGGCCATTTCGAATTTTCGGCGGGTTGATGAAAACACAATTTTTCGGCCCAAATCACGTTACTATCGATTTAGGGCCATTTCTAGGCAGAAAAATTTTTTACCCTTTGAAATAAATTTTAGACTCAGAAATTTTCCCCACTATTCACCTTCATAATGGGAGCTGTCGGAACTGTATTCATAGAACGCCTAAATATAGAGCTAAGAATTTGGCACTTTCAAATGGAAAGTCATATATGGCGACTTGTGTGGTGACCTTGAATTTGACCTTCGATGACCTTGTAAGGTAAAAAAAACTTTTTTTGCCCAGATTGCTTCTATAGATGAAATGCTTGCAGATAGAGCTTATGTTTGCATTACGAACAAATAGGATGACATATATAGCACAACTAATGATGACCTTGAAGTTGACCTCAAATGAACTTGAGTGCCAAATGTCTGATTCGGAATGTGTAAATTGTCCTGAGCGGCACTTGCACCCAGATGTATCTTTGTATTATGAACATATAGAAGATCAAATACCACACACGTACATGTAATGGTGACATTGAAGTTCACATGGATGACCTTGATTGGAAAATATCGAGGTCTGTTACCTGCCATTATCCAAGCCAAAATTGTCCGGTAACCTATCTTAGCCCTTGTGCTAGTTGTTTATATATTTTTTCAAAATGGCGGCCGGTTCGTCAAAAGACGGTGAATTTTGGAATTTGGCAGCCATTTTCTCAAAAACTGTCTGATCAGATTTGAAATTTTTGTTTCAAAGTATTCCCCTGATGTACATGTACCTCTGTGATGTGCATAAGTTTGGTTGCCCTTGAATCGCCTGTCTGCGTATGGCGGCCATTTTGAATTTTTTGGCGGGTCGATGAAGAAAAATTGTTCAACCCAAATCACGTTACTATCCATTTTGGGTCATGTTTCGAGGCAAAAAAAAATTTTCACCCTTTGAAAAAACTTTTGGAATGTGTAAATTGGCCTTGGAATGTGTAAATTATGGACATATAGAAAATCAAATGCTGCAAACGTACAGGCAATTGTGACAATGAAGTTCACACAGATGGCCTTGATTGGTAAATCTCAAACGTAATGTTCTCACCATAATTTAAGTCATTTATGAATACAGACGATTTCCGTCAATGATTTGGCGCCAAAAATGACTGATATTACAATGCTGCCCCTGTCGAAGATAGTTTGATAACACCTTGGTACAAGTTATTTGAAAGTCCGAAACAAATCCTGTGGAATAAATGCATGACAAGTACAAGACTACCAGATCTCGAACCTAAAAGCTACTATGGGTTGACGGATCCATCCGTGCATCATTTCAGCATGATGTCTAAATCATAACTTACCTTTACACCAAACTTCAATCACCAATCATTAATGGTCAGACTACTAAAATTTGATTGTAAATGAATAAATTTGTATAACATTTTAAATCGTTACAAAAGAAGTAACAAGGTAAAATAGACATATATTTCCTCAGTCGGTAAGCAGTGTTTATTTTATCCCCCGAACAAAGTTTGGCGTATACTATGGATTTGTTTCCCCCAAACAAAGTTTTGTTTCCCCCAAACAAAGCTCATGACACCTATAGATTTTAGTTGCCACAGCAACCAAAATTGCTGATTGGTGACACATTTTGTGACAAAATCAGCAATTTCAAAACCCATGGCTTGTGAACACTCTAGGAGTTGTAATTTTACAGGAATTACTACATTATTGAACAGGCATGCTAAGCAATGCTCAGGCACGAAATCTATTGTTCTTCGGAAATAATGAATAAATGTTAAATTTATTAATAAGATAACTTATTTCATTACAACAATGTGAAATAACTAGTATGAGATCTCTTATTATTCCTTTTATTTGATATCTGCAAACAAATCAAATTGGACATATGTACAAATTTACAGTTGATGGTTTTGTGTGAAGAGATTACTTTTACTGAATAAGTTAACAATTGTTTACCATCAGTTTTACTAGTTAAGTTTATTCTAGTTAAATTTATTACTGATCACAATAAGAATAGTTAGGCAAAGAAACCCTTATTATTGACCTCAACAAGGTAAAGGTTATGTCCAATACTGACTTTATGATTGCAGTACTGTTGATATTCGTGAATAAGTTAACATTACGATTGCTGGTTTTGTATATTATTCATAACAATAAAAATAGTTAAGATAATGGACATTTATTATTGGAATCAATGAGGAAAAGGTTGTGTCCAAAAGTGATTTCATGGTGTAGTATCATTGGTATTACTGAATAATTCAACATTAATTTGGCTAGTTAATTCCATTATTAAGCACAATAAAAATAGTTAAGGTGAGGAACATTTAATTGTTGGGCACAATGAGGAAAATGTTCTGTTCAGTGGTGATTTCATGGTTTTTCGAACCAATATTACATCAATTTTGATGGTTAAGTCTATGATTGAACTCAGGAAAAATAGTTAATTCAAATAACATATACTATTGTGCTCACGGAGGAAAAGGTTGTGGTCAGTAATGATTTCATGGCTGTAGTCTCACAGATATTACTGAATAAGTCAACATTAAAGAGCATGTGTCACTAAAAATTGGGTATTGGTTTTTTAGGTGTATGTGAAAGCACTATTTGAACTGAACAAAACAGTCTTTACAGCATATTGATGTAAAGTTATTGACTACCGTCCGCTCTTCGGGATCCTCGAGGATAGTCCTCTCTCATCCGAGTCCTTGCGGACGCGCATCCGCTATTCCGGATCCTTGCGGCAGGGCCGCTCACCGGAGGTCGCGGCGGACACGGTAACTATTTCAGCATTAACGGTAACCAGGTAACAGCCCACCCGACACTCCCAGACCTACGGACACCGTTCAGAAACCGGTTCATCCCTACGGTGTTAACTGGCGGGGCCTGGCGAGCCGCGGTCTGCCTCGGGGACGGAACCCCGTACAGTCCGACATGCTGGCCAGAGCCTCTGTCACATGTCCCGGGAAGGGAGAGAGCTGGCGATCCACAGGGCCGAAGGCCCCCGAGTCAGCAACTCGTCTCTCCCAGCCCGGGCCTCCCCACGGAAATCGTCCCCAGGGCTCTAGGAGCCCACTACTCGCAAACAGGGAACACAAAGCTCATGGCCGAGCCTCGTGTGCGTCCTGTCTCTCGATCTTGGACAATCTCCTCGAACGAGTCGCTTCCAGTGTATATATAATACACCAGAAACTGTAGGGCGCCCGCGAGGTTAAATCGATCCATTGTTATAGTTTACTGGAACGTAAATTACAATACGTCGCCGTGGCAACGCACGCTCGAACGGAGCATGTCAAAACAAGGCCAAGTACGAAAAGGCCACATAAATGGCATTTATGTTTACAAACACCTGCCGCGTGCTTAGGGCAAAATCGCCACATTACCCCCTTCTTACAATGTTGGTCCCCAACATGTTCCGCCTGCGCCCAAAACTGCAAAACACGATGAAGGCATCGCATGGCGGACCGAAGGAAGCAAGGTGAACGGTACCCAGAAGTCACGGCGCAACACACTAGGACTTTAAGAGTCCCTTTTGGAAGAATGGGGAACTACCCCCGGACTTACGGAGTAAACTATAACGCGCTTTGCAATTTTGAATAAATCCTCATAAACAAGCTAAAATTTTGACCGAGGTGGTCCAAAACCGTGTGATGACCTTGGAAGGTCATCCGTTATAAAAGGACGGTGTGTCGAGTCTTTGGAATATCTTTAAGGTTAGACTTTAAATTTAGAAATTTTGTAAAACGACACACCGAGTGATCAAAAGTAATAGTACCTCTAAAAATGTTGTCGACCGCCCTGCCGGCCGGCTCCTCAGATCCGCAGAACGGGTCTGAGGCAGGGTGGAGCCGCGGGAGCGACTCCGGCACGCCCGCATGACATATGTACATCTAGCAGACACACATACACCTGCGGACAGCTGTCGCAGACAGCTATCAAAGCCAACGCGGCAAGCCGCATCGACTGCCAGTATCTGTATACTGCAACCCGCACAGGCCTGTGTACAGACACGCAGATGGACGGACGTCTGCACTTTCATGCAGCCGCCCGCCCGCCCGCCCGCACATCTTCAGCACGGCCCGCATGGGGAGTTTACAACTGACAAAATCACCCGCATCTCGAACACCGGACACGCGGATCCCGCGGAATTCAGCGCCGCATCGGCGGACGAAATGCGGATGGCACAAAACAAATGCGCTACACATCTGGAGATTAAATAAATAATCCGGGTTCGACATTGTTGTATAAATATACATGTAACAAATGTTGACAGCTATTCTACACGCGTAGCAGCGCACGCGGAGTCACTGAAAACTTCTGTCTCCGGTCAAAATGACACATTGCTCGAACCAAAATTCAAACATATAAACTCATGCGGAAACAATCATTTCCCTCCGGTGACTCCTCACACTCCATGTATACGGGTAGAAAACGTATTTCTATCCCGGGGGACCTCGCAAATATATATTGTAATTAAGATTAGTCATTCGCTTTAGCGTCCGCACCGGCGGTCAATGACGTAAAATTAATCACACAGCAAGGTGGAAATTGGGCTTAAAATTGACAGTAACCACTAACTTGTGGTTGTTACGATTATGTCAGACGAAAACAACAATAAATTGTCATTCTCCAGTCTTTTCGGATATGCACATCAATCCGTCACTGTCAAAATTAACGCAATTCCTTACACCCCTCTTTCGAGAGCGGAAATCTCCCGATTTCTTACTCTCTATTGCACCGGAAAGGAAATTTCACATACTTGTCTCAATTGTGTCATTAATCGAGCAAGAACAGAATTCTCCAGAGACATGCCGCACACTTGTGGCTTATATAATCCACTCACTAAATAATAAGGTGAGATGGAAAATAAACAAAATCACTCCCCATAGCCGCTGGTACGCTTACAGGGCGATCGGACATACCCATGACGTCCGGACAGACAATTGGGCGCCCTATGGGCGGTAGCGACCCGCCCACTAGCAATCCCAACGTACAGCCCGACCGCGGAGCGGTGTCCGGTCCAACCCAGAGCCAATCCAAACGACTACCGGAGCGCAGAACCAATAGATTAGACGCGGAGCCGGCATGGTCCGTAGCCCCTATGGCTAGGGGGAACGTGCCCGTCATGCCGGCGCCCAATCTAGAGGATCCCTAACATGATGAAATCAATAGCCGGCGGACGTCCGGAACTGCCCGCGGACGGAGTCCAGAACGAACGCCCACCATAAATTTGGCATATTGACCTTATCCAATGACAATGATAGGGATTAAAAGCCACAAAGCATGCTGCGCAGGTACAATACGACCCCCTTCTTAGAAAGGGGCCGGGGATCCGGTCATCCCGGCCGGACCGCGTATTATAAGGTGCGATCCGGACGAAAATGAGCGTCCCCCACTGCCGCGGCTGGTCCGCACGCGCGGACTTAACAGCCGGTCCATTATAAATAATGGTAAACGGTTTCCTGCCGTAAGAAACCTTAATTACTATAACCGTAATTATAGTAATGGCTCACGGGGGATAACTACACCGAAGTGCGTCATCTTAAAGCGCCGCGGACGCCGGACGAGTCACGCGGACGAACCGCGGACATCAGTCCTCATCTGCGGACACTATCCCCGCGTCCAGAGCCAGTTCCCCAAATCCGTGGGAAGACGCTTCTCCCGTAGCGGACGTAAATCCCAACCTCAGTCTGGCCATATAAGAGGTTGTCCCGGGACCAGGGGCGTCCGGCCGAATCAGTAAATTCGTCCAGCCAGCGTAACCGTTGTGCGGATTACGCCGGACAGCCGTCCACAAGGTGCGGACAGGCCATCCGCACGTCCCTGGCGCTAGAAACTACAGGAGGGCGGATGCGGAGCGGCGGCGTTACGACATGAAAGTCTCCGCGGACCTCAACTCCGAAGATGGCCACAAAGTAGCCACCCGCGGAGGTAAGTCGTGCGGACTCTCACGGAACGACCTAAAACCCATCCATAGTATGACAGACGGGTACCGCAGACGCATCCGCATGGGCGGAAGGTTATTCCCACCCATACCGGGCTGGCGCACGTGGTTTCCGGCGTGGCCGCCCGTCATCCGCAGGTACTGGAGGGAGTGGGGGTACCTGCGGATCGCCGTCATCTGGCTGATAGCCACCCAGTCCATCATCTGACGGGTCAGAGAGGTCCGGGAGGCCCACCATACGGCGCACACGCTCGTCCGGAGTCCGCGGATGCTGACCGGACGGATCCCATACGGGAGCATCATCCGGTTCCGCATCTTGAATTAGCGGATCCATGACAAGCGGGCCCTCGTACTTCTTCAGATTATCGATATGGACAACCAGAACCCTGTCCGGATCGGAATCCCTCCGGATCCGGTAGTCCACATCTGTCACCTGTTTCAGTACTGTAAACGGGCCTATCCACGGCTTAGCAAATTTATTGCCTTGCTTAAGCGGCGGATAATAGTAGCGCACCTTGTCGCCCTCCGCAAAAGCTGGCCTACCCTTAGCATGGGCGTCATAGCCTCGCTTCTGCCGGATGGCAGACTTGTCCAGGCGCGCGCGCGCGAAATCATGGGCGTTCGCCAGGGCGCGGCGAATCCACTCCACGTACTCTGGACCGCACTGGGGTACTGCGCCGGTCTCTGCCGCAGTTGGATACATAATATCCACGGGCAAATTTAGCTCCCGGCCGTACAACATCGCGTGCGGAGTAACTCCGGTCGAAGAGTGGCCGCCAGCATGTTGAGGACCGATCGATTAAAGCGTTCGACCTGGCCATCAGACTGGGGCCTGTAGGGGGTGGTCCGCACCTTGGTACTGCCTAGCATCTGTGCTAGGTTTCGGAACAGGTTGCTCTCAAATTGCGTGCCCTGATCCGAATGTACCTGTTTAGGTACCCCATGGTACACCACCCATCTATTCACCAATAACCGAGCTACCTCGTCCGCAGTCTGGCGGCGCAGTGGGTAGGCGTCGGTATACTTGGTAAAATAGTCGGAAATCACTAGGATGTACCGGAAACCACGCGGGGTAACCCGGTGGGTATCCAGTATATCCAAAGCTATCCGATCAAACGGCGCGCCAGCCTTAACCGTGGTTAAGGGGTGGCGGCCAGGAGCCGGAACTCCTTTCCGAGCTTGACACCGTGGGCAGGCTGCGCACCACCGTTGCACGTCCAAACTGCTACCAGGCCAATGAAAGCGCTGTTGTAGCCTATGGACGGTCCTTCGGATTCCCAAGTGACCGGTCACCCGGAGGTCATGCAACTGGTGGAGTACTTCTTTCCGCAGCTCCGCCGGAAGCACCAACTGCCATATTGGAGGCAGTGGGATCGGTGGCTCATAGCGCCGGTACAGGAGGCCATCCCTCAAGGAGAGTCGTTCCCACTGAGATACTAGAGACAAGGTCTCCTCCCTGTAGGTCTTTCGCTCCGCCTTCGAGGGCTTCTGGCTGGCCTCAAGGGCTGTAATTACCGGTGCCAGAGCTCTGTCAGCTCTCTGCGCCGCAGCTATCTGCGCCGGAGAGTAGCCACCCAAGTAATTAGGCTCCTCATCCGTCGCGTCCGGCTGCGCCGCAGCGGCCATCACCACAGGGGGCAAGGACCGCTCATACTCAGACTCTCCAGAGGACGAGGGTACCCACGAGGAGTACACCGCCGGACTCGAGGAGGACTCACTGGAGCTGAGCCGCACCTCCGCTTCAAACGCGGGGCGCCAACGCCGGTAACGGCGGGTCCTCGCGCGGGAGTGAACTCCTGCTGCTCCGGCCGCCGTGTTGTTAGAGGGGGCGGCGGCCTGCGGTCTCCCCGGAAGGTCCACTTCCGAGTCTGAGGAAGAATCCGCGGCGTGCTGGAATGGAGCCATCCCTGCACAGCCAGGATTCTTGCACTTATGACAACGGGACAAGCCGTCCGCGTTGCCGTGCAACTTACCGGCGCGGTGCTCAATTTTCATGTCATACTCTTGGAGTTTGACGAGCCACCGGGCCACCAAGCCGTCGGCCTCACTATAGTTGAGGAGCCATCTCAGCGAACCGTGGTCGGTCCGCAAGCGGAAATGGCGTCCCAACAAATAGTGCCGGAAGCGCTTGGTCATAGTAACAACCGCGAGCAACTCGCGGTGCGTCGTACAGTAGTTCATTTGAGAGCGGCTGAGAGCCACACTCGCATAAGCTACTACCCGCTCCTGCCCGTCCACGAGTTGCGAGAGGACACCGCCGAGTGCAAAGTTACTCGCGTCAGTGTCCAGGATGAACTCGCAATCCGGACGAGGGTGCCGCAGCACCGGCGCATCTGCCAAAGCCCTCCGGAGTTCCGCGAAGGCAGTTACCTGCTCTTCAGACCAGATGAAGTCGGCGCCCTTTTCCGTAAGGATAGTAAGGGGGCGCGCAACCTCCGCAAAGCCTCGCACGAACCGGCGGTGGTAACTCGCGAAGCCCAAAAAGGACCTCACGTCCGCCACGTTGCAAGGCCGAGGCCAGTTCTTGACGGCCTCTAGCTTTTTAGGATCTGGCCTAACTCCGGTGCCCGTTACCATGAAGCCCAAGTACAGGATCTCCTGCGCGAAAAGTTCACATTTACTTGGCTTCAACTTGAGCCCTGCTCCGCGGATGCGATGGAGTACCATCTGGAGGTTGGTGAGGGTTTCCTCGAACGACCGGCCATACACGACGACATCGTCGATGTAGACCATACATCGCTTCCAGAGGAACCCTTTAAGTACCATCTCCATGAGACGCTCGAACGTCGCTGGAGCGTTACAGAGCCCGAACGGCATTACCTTAAATTGGTAGAGCCCGTTCTTAGTAACGAAGGCAGTTTTCGCCCTATCACTCTCCTCCATCTCGACCTGCCAATACCCGGAGGCCAGATCCAGAGCACAGAAGTAGTGCGATCCGGCCAGGGAATCGAAGGTGTCTTCGATGTGCGGGAGAGGATATGAGTCCTTCCGCGTGACATCGTTAAGCTTACGGTAATCAACGCAGAACCTCCACGAGCCGTCCTTCTTCTTCACCATAACCACAGGACTCGCCCAAGGGCTGTCACTGGGTTCGATGATGTCTAGCTCGAGCATCTTCTGCACCTCCTGGTCAATGACCTCTTGGTGCACTATCGCTGCTCGCCGTAGACGTTGTTTGATCGGACGCTCGTCTAGGAGGTCGATGCGGTGTTTGGCAACGTCTGTCTTGCCGACCGCACCATCCGGACCCATAAACACATCCGCATACTGCCGCAACAGTCTGCGGAGCGCCTGGCGCTGCTCTCCACCCAGCCGGTCCTTCGGAACCAGAGATTCCAGATGGTCCGGCAGGGTGAACGGATCATCTCCGGCGGCCGCCGCCGCGCACGCAGCGCGGCAGACCGGATCGTCGGGGATGACACGACTAGACGACGCGGGCACAGCTGTAGCTGCTAGGTACCCGCGCCGCAGCACAACGGGTGAGTCCGTGGGATTCACCACGAGAAGGGGCATCATGCGGGCGTCGGACTTGACCAGAGTCCCGCCCAGCACGAGCCCAGTTCCCTTGGCGAAACTGCTCACCGGCTGCACTATACACGGACGACCTTCGAGGGGCATGCGGGGACGACGCGGCCGCGCCTCGATGATCATCTCGCTCATAGGCGGCACCACCGTGGTGCGCGCCACCCGCATTTGGAACGAATGCACTGGACCCATGCGGAAGAGGTAGTGAGTATCCTCTCCCATCCGGAATTCACCCGCACTGAAGTTAGCGGTGACCCGGTGGGCCCGGAGAAAATTCATTCCAATAATCCCGGCCGCTCCGATGTCTGCGACGATTGCCTCTGTCGGATACACCTTGTCCCCAAGTGTAACAGGCAACTCGACGATACCGTAGACACGGATGCGGTTGTTACCGGCCCCGTAGAGCTGGTAAGGACCGGGATCCCGCAACTCAAGGTTGCGGAGCACGGGTTCCTTCCGGAACGTTCCTATGGCTATGAGGGTGACCTCCGAGCCTGAGTCTACAAGGAACCGGACCGGCTCCCGCCCGAGTGGCAGGGGCAGGTACCAGCAAGTGTCCTTGACCAGTGCGTTTCTTGAACGGTATCTTTCGCACGCACTGGGCCCATTCTCGGAGTCCTCGTGATCCGCCTCAGCCGCGGACGAGCCAGACTGGTCCTCAAGGACCACTTCCGGAGAAGTTATATCTACTTGAGGTTCGTCCAGTTCATCCGTAGGTGGGGCGGCATCCGTTGCCACGGAACAACTGTCCTCGGACGTAGTGTTGGTCGCCACCACGTCCGAGTTCAGTTTCCCTGCCGTGAGGGACGGCCCTGTTGTCCCGCGGGACCAGGCCGGGAGTAGTTACTCCGGCGCGGACTGGGGAGGACCCCCTGGTATCCGCGTGCCCGCAAGCGTTCCAACAACTCCGGACACTTCAGCCAAAAGTGTCCCTGTTTTCCGCAGAAATAACAGGGGCGGTTCTGAGCTGGTCCGGATGTGAACGCACAGCATTCAGCGGGCCCCGGAGTGTCGATCCCAGCGCAGTACGCAATCATCTGCGCAGCGCTGAAATCATACTCGTCATAGTCGTACTCATCCGGAGATGAGGACGGCGCGGCAACCGGTGCCGCCTGTGCGGGCGCCCCTGTAGAGGGTGCCGGCGCACTAACCCACTGCTGGGTAGGTTCCCTGGCGGGTTCCCGGACGACCGGGTCCTGCCACGGGGTTACCTGCGATGCCTTGACCGGAGGAGGAGTCGCCGCCTGCGCGGGTACAGCCGAGGCCGGAGCCGGGGCTGGAGGCAACTGTCTAGGGCGGACAGCCATCTCAAGCGCAAGCGCGGAGTCTATTGCCTCCTCCATCGATCGCTTTTCATGGGTGGCCAGCCCGTATGCTAGGTGGTAAGGCTGGCCATCGATGAACTGATCGATCAGCATCGTCTCAAACCGTCTGGAGTCCATGTCCGGAAAAGCTCTCCGGCCGAGTATGCGTAAGCTGTACGCATAGTCTGTCACGGACTCAGTCGGCTGGCGGATACGCGCCTTGAACTCTCGTTCAGACTGCCGCCGATTGGTCGTCGGCGGGAACAGCAGGCGAAGTTGACGAGCAACCTCGCCGAACGTCACTGTTCCCACCGGCAGACACGGCATCACGCGGAGAGCTTTCCCTTCCAGGCTCCCCGCGAGGACGTGTCCAGCTTCATGCTGGGACCATCCTTCGTACACGGCGGTACGCCATACCTGGAGCAAGTAGTCCTCCAAGTCGGCGTTATCCCCGTTGAACCGTTTCCGCCACGAAGAGTGGTCGGGCCCGTCATCGCGTTTGCTACGCGCCCGACGTGCGGTCCCGGCTCCGGGGTCGTCCGTGTACAGCGGCAAGTTCCATGCGCTTCCTGCGCCTGCGGCGGAGTCTGCCGGAGCAAACATCGACGCCGCGGACGGAGGAGCAGGGAAGCTCACGTTTGCCGCCGGGGTCATTCCCGCTAAAAACCCACTCTGGCTAGGTGCGGGCGGGGCTCCCATCGAACCTACTGGGTATGCTCCAGAAGGGGCGGCAAAGCTTGGGGCCGTAGCCGCCTGTTGCCACTGCCCGTCCGACACACTGTACGTGCCAGGGTAAGTCGGCCACGCGGCTTGCGCTCCAACCGTCGGAACGGTCGACGCGGTCGCCAACGTGGTGCCTCCGAGCCGCGGGGCAGGCGCGGGTCCCATTGCGGGGGCCACTGGCGCCTGCGGACTCGGCAGGACTTGGGGAGGGGCTACTGGCCCAGACATCCCCGGACTTGAGATGGCCGACGGGTCAACGCTCGAAGGCGGCTGATTCCGCTTGAACAGTACAAGCGCCTCGGATATCAGCCACCTCTCCCTCTCCGTCAAAGGCCCCGAGTTGCCTTGTGACAGCGGAGAGGGGGAACGGTTCCGCCGGTCTGATCGTCCCTGATGGGGCGACCGGGCGCGGTCATAGCGCCCTCTGGGGGCCAGCTCACCAAGCGCATCGGCGAGCTGGTCTACCACATCACCCGGTGCGGACCGACCAGAGCCCATGCCGGAGGCTCGCGAAGGAGCCCACCCGGCCAGGAGTGGCATCTGGTACTGCTGGTCCGCCTGTCCAGAAGTGCCCGCAGTAGTTGGCGCTCGATTCCGGACGTCCGGAGACGTCCCACGGAAGAGTGCCGCTTGCCACGGACTCATTCTGGGCCTGGGCGGGCGCGGCATAGAGCCGTTGCCGGCTCCGCCTACCGCGCCTAACACATCAAGGCCCGGCCTTGATGACAACTCCTGTTGCGGCCCCGCGGGGCTAGACTCTACGTCCGGAGACGGAGTCAGGGACGCCGGAGTCGACTCCGCAGACTGGGTTCTGTCCGCGGAGGGCTCCGCACATTCCCTCCGGCCGCCGGAGTCACCCTAAGATGTCTCACGGCGGCTGTCGCGCGACCGGGTGTGATCCGCGACATTACCTCCCGTTTCCCCCCCCTTGGGTTCATTAGCCTTATCTCTGGCTTTGTCTCTTTCCTTTGTCATCCTTTGAGATGTCCTTGAGGAGCGGGCGATCCCCAGGGACTAAGGAGGCTACAACGCTGTGACGGTAGGCTGCGATGGAACACTGTCGGACTGATCCTGGTCACGGCACCAATGTAAAGTTATTGACTACCGTCCGCTCTTCGGGATCCTCGAGGATAGTCCTCTCTCATCCGAGTCCTTGCGGACGCGCATCCGCTATTCCGGATCCTTGCGGCAGGGCCGCTCACCGGAGGTCGCGGCGGACACGGTAACTACTTCAGCATTAACGGTAACCAGGTAACAGCCCACCCGACACTCCCAGACCTACGGACACCGTTCAGAAACCGGTTCATCCCTACGGTGTTAACTGGCGGGGCCTGGCGAGCCGCGGTCTGCCTCGGGGACGGAACCCCGTACAGTCCGACATGCTGGCCAGAGCCTCTGTCACATGTCCCGGGAAGGGAGAGAGCTGGCGATCCACAGGGCCGAAGGCCCCCGAGTCAGCAACTCGTCTCTCCCAGCCCGGGCCTCCCCACGGAAATCGTCCCCAGGGCTCTAGGAGCCCACTACTCGCAAACAGGGAACACAAAGCTCATGGCCGAGCCTCGTGTGCGTCCTGTCTCTCGATCTTGGACAATCTCCTCGAACGAGTCGCTTCCAGTGTATATATAATACACCAGAAACTGAAGCCGCCCGCGAGGTTAAATCGATCCATTGTTATAGTTTACTGGAACGTAAATTACAATACGTCGCCGTGGCAACGCACGCTCGAACGGAGCATGTCAAAACAAGGCCAAGTACGAAAAGGCCACATAAATGGCATTTATGTTTACAAACACCTGCCGCGTGCTTAGGGCAAAATCGCCACATTGATATCATGATTTCTTCCAAAGTTATGGCACTTCAAACATTTACATATTCACAGAATTTGACAGTTTTTGTCAACTTTCAATTTCAATTTCGAACCAAGTTAAGCACATGCATTGTGCTTATGGTGAAAGTTCGATCTGGCTCCAATTTCATCATCTTGAAATACAGTTTTGGTCAACTTTTATTTGAATTTCAACTTGAAACCAAGTTTGGCACAAATTATGAGTTAAAATTTAACTTATGGTGAAACGTTTGATCTGGCTCCAATTTTGTCATCTTGAAATGTAGTTTTGGCCAATTTTTACTTTGAACTTCAACTTGATATAAAGCTTGGCACAGATCATGAGTTGAAATATTACTTATGGTGAAAACTTCGATCTGGCTCCAAATTTGTCATCTTGAAATGCAGTTTTGGCCAACTTTTACTTTGAATTACAACTTGAAACCAATTTTGGTACATATTATCAGCTAGAATATAACTTCTGTTGAAATTTCGACCTGACTTCAATTTCGTCATCTTGAAATGCAGTTTTGGTAAATTTTTACTTTGAATTTCAACTTGATATCAAGCTTGGCACAAATCATAATTATCAGTTAAAAAATAACTTGGCACAAATCTTGGCACAAATCATAATTATCAGTTAAAAAATAACTTCTGGTGAAAAGTTCGATCTGACTCCATTTTCTTCATCTTCAAATGCTGTTTTGATACAACTTTTACTTTGAATCTCAACTTTAGACCTGGCTGTAATTTCGTTATCTTAATGAACATGCCAAAATGGAGATTCATAATGCAGTGATTTCAGTGGTGACATTGAATTAGACCTTCAATGACCTTGAAAGGTCAATGCAGCAATTTTGGTGGGAAAACACAGTTGTGGCTTAAGCATGTTAAGATTTTTGTCGTCGGCGTCGCATGTTCTGTTAACATTTTTTTTGAATTTGTTTGAATATGTGCTGGGTCAATACCCCCAGAGGTCCAATGACCTATTGCCATAGCGTTTGGTCTGTTGTCTAGCCGTCTGTCTGTCCGTCCCTCGTCCATTAACAATATCTTCAAAGTTTACAGTCAAATCTTTTTGAAATTTTGCACAAAAATGCCTAAAAATATTTCAAGAGGGAGGTATTTCTTTAATTTTCTTATTTTCCCATTTTTTCCAAAATGGTGGCCATGTTAGACGAAAAATGGCCAATTTTGGACTTTGATCGTCAATTTCTCAAAATCTGTTCAGTAACCTTTTTAAGTTACCGGACCTTTGGTCCGATAACCTATTGGCATGGCGTTGCATCCGTCGTCGTCCGTCTACATTTTTATCTTTAAAGTTTAAGGTCAAATCTCTCTGAAATTTAGCACAAAAATGTCTAAAAATATTTTTAGAAGGAGATATTTTTTATTAGGTTACCGGACCTATGGTCCGATAACCTATTGGCATGGCGTTGCGTCCGTCGTCCGTCGTCGTCGTCGTCGTCGTCGTCGTCCACATTTTTATCTTTTTTGTTTACGGGCGAATTCTTCTGAAATTTTGCACAAAAATACTTAAAAATAATTCAAGAAGGAGGTATTTTTTAGTTTTTTGATTTTCGCATTTTTTTCAAAATGGCGGCCGTTTTCGACGAAAAATGCCTGATTTTGGACTTTGGCGGCCATTTTCTCAAAATCTGTTCAGTAACTTTTTTTCTTTTTGATACATAAGACTCCTCGTATGTACTCCTATGATGTCTATAAATTTCGTTGTGCTTGAATCGCTCGAAGTGGGCCATTTTGGCCCAAACTCGACCCAAATGGGACTTTCCCATGTTAAATTCTCCTATGCTTTTTGTAATGGGACACATTATGCCTAATATCTCACTTGATATTGAGATTAGAGACTAGGAATCAATTGTGGACATATAGGAAATGATATATGCTGAATATTCTCGTGACCTTGAATTTGACCCCTGACCTCAGTTTCAAGGTCAGAGCACAAAATGGCTTATATCTCGCTTATTATCGACTCTACAGCTTAGGAATCAATTGTGGACATATAGGAAATAATATATGCTGAATATTCTCGTGACCTTGAATTTGACCTCTGACCTCAGTTTCAAGGTCAGAGCACAAAATGGCTTATATCTCGCTTATTATCGACTCTACAGCTTAGGAATCAATTGTGGACATATAGGAAATGATATATGCTGAATATTCTGATGACCTTGAATTTGACCTTTGACCTCATTTTCAAGGTCACAGGACAAAATGGCTAATATCTCGCTTGTTATCGACTTTACAGCTTAGAAATCAATTATGGACATATAGGAAATGATATATGCAGATTATTGTCATGACCTTGAATTTGAGCTTTGACCTCATTTTCAAGGTCACAGGACAAAATGGCTAATATCTCACTTATTATCGATTTTACAGCTTAGGAATCAATTGTGGATATATAGGAAATGATATATGCTGAATATTGTCATGACCTTGAATTTGACCTTTGACCTCATTTTCAAGGTCACAGGACAAATTTGCCAATATCTTGCTTATTAGCGACTTTACAGCTTAGGAATCAATTGTGAACATATAGGAAATGATATATGCTGAAAATTCTCGTGACCTTGAATTTGACCTTTGACCTAATTTTCAAGGTCACAGGACAAAATGGCCAATATCTTGCTTATCAGCGACTTAACAGCTTAGAAATCAATTGTGAACATATAGGAAATGATATATGCTGAAAATTCTCATGACCTTGAATTTGACCTTTGACCTCATTTTGAAGGTCACATGACAAAATGGCTACGATCTCGCTTATTATCGACTTTACAGCTTAGGAATCAATTGTGAACATATAGGAAATGATATACGCAGAATATTCTCATGACCTTGAATTTGACCTTTGACCTCATTTATCCAAGGTCACAGGACAAAATTGCTGATATCTCGCTTATTATCGACTTTACAGCTTAGGAATCAATTGTGAACATGTGGAAAATGATATATGCTGAATATCCTCGTGACCTTGAATTTGACCTTTGACCTCATTTTTAAGGTCACAGGACAAAATGGCCAATATCTTGCTTATTATCGACTTTATTTACAGCTTAGGAATCAATTGTGGACATAAAGGAAATGATATATGCCAAATATTCTGATGACCTTGAATTTGACCTCATTTTCAAGGTCACAAGAAAATGGCTATTATCTTGCTTCTTATCGACTTTACAGCTTTGGAATCAATAATGAACATATAGGAAATTATGTATGCAGATTATTGTCATGATCTTGAATTTGACCTTTGACCTCATTTTCAAGGTCACAGGACAAAATGGCTAATATCTCACTTATTATCGACTTTACAGCTTAGGAATCAATTGTGAACATGTATACTGGAAATGATATATGCTAAACATTCTCATGACCTTAAATTGACCAAGTTAATGAATGACTTTGCTTTCAAGGTCACATGACAAAAGGCTAATATCTAAAATGTATCTTGTTCGGTAACCTTCCAAGCCCTTGGGCTAATTTTTCTTATTGATGCAAAACACTCCTCATAAATGCCCCTGTGACGTGTATAAGTTTCATTGTCCTAGAATCGGTCGAAGTTGGCCATTGTGGTCCTTACTCAGCCCCAATTGGATTTTCCGATGTTAAATTCTCATGTGCTTAATAATGATATGATATGATATTTATTTGCGACCTCAACATATACGGATATTGCAATACAGTTGAACATTAGGTACATTTGGCATGCGTATTGTTTGTTAAGTTATGGTATCTAGACCTTTGTGTATATATTGTCCGAGCATTAGGGCATCCTCCTTGTTTTTCGTGTTCAATAAGAGTCTGCACATCTCAGTGTTGTCTTTGGAGGAGTTTCGCTACTCTCTAGCTGCTTTGTAGGTTGGTAGTTTTAACCTGGCTTCCGCGTGGGCTGGGCATTCAATAAGAGAGTGGGCCTCGTCACCTGCTTTGTCCGGACAGTGACTACAGACCCGCTCTCCAACAGGTACCGGTGGTGTCCGCAATTTGCCGGTTTCAATTGGAAGGTTGTGGCAGCTGGTCTGCAGTTTAGAGATGGCTCTCGACAGCTTCAGTGGGAGTGGGAGTTTGAGGTATTCCTCCTTCTGATATCCATCTGGTGATGAAATCTGGCTGAAGAATGGCAAACGTGAGTCTGTAGCTTGTGCAGTTTCCAGTTTGTTTAACAGGTAATTTACATATTAGTTGTTGATGTACCTGCGTCTGTCAGGGGGAGACTGCGCAGTGTCTGTGGTTACGATGGCCATCAGGCTATCCAGGGATATCTTTTCCCCGGCTTCGGTGAGGCGTCAGTCTTCCATGTATGCAGCATGAATGATATGGTTTAGGTGGTCTGACACCCTCAGCCAGTACTGTCTGGCTTGCTTCATAATGAATGATGAGATGGGAAAAAGACCGAATTCTCGTCTAGAGAAGGTGTTTGGAGCTAGTTTGCCAAGTCCAAGAGTGCTCTTGTAGAATGTGTTGGTGGCACTCTCAGTAGGCATTGGATCCAATGCTGCAAAGTTTGGTTGCTGGGCGGTGTCAAAGTATTGTCCCAGATGTGTCGCCCATACTTGACAGCCATAAGTGAGAATGGGACGGACTAGGCTGTCGAATAGTTTGAGATGTAGAGAGACACATTTCAGATGGTGTCCCCTCAGGATGCTGTGCATTTTGAATATGGCCTTCATGGCTTTGTTTTTGACGTTATGCATTGCCATTTTGAAAGATCCGTTGGACGTGAGTGTAAGGCCCAGATACGGGAAATGCTTGACACTATCCAGGGACATTCCTGCTTAGGTGAGTGGGATATTTGGGATTTTGCCAGCATTTTGGAAGATCATGGAATTTGTTTTGGCACTGTTGACGGTGAAGCCTCATTCAATGCAGAAGTCTTGGAGTGTGTTAAGCAGGTTTTGGAGGCCGTCTGGGGTTCTTGACATAAGGAGAACATCATCGGCGTAGAGCAGGCATTCGACAGTGTGATCTTCAAGGCTTACTGGATCTGCATCAATGTTGGCCAGCCTCGAGGTGATGTCATCGATAGCAATATTGAATAGTGTTGGACTGAGGCTGTCTCCTTCCTTAATACCACGAGTAAGCTTGAAGCTGTCAGTGAGCCCATCTGGTAGATTCACACAGTTTGCGACAGTTTGCAGCATGTGCTTCAAAGGTGTGTAGTAACGGCCGCTTTCGCCACAGTTGAGCAGTTTGATAAGGACCGTTTCATGTGGGATGCTATCAAAAGCTTTCGTCAGCTCCACAAAGCAACAATAGAGTTATTGGCGAGTTATCTTCACATATTTGTTGATGAGTGGTTTGAGTGTGAAGACGTGGTATACCCTGCTGTGGGTTTTGCGAAACGCAGCTTGATTGGGAGACATTTTATTTTCCTGCTGAAGGTGTTGGTGCAGCCTTTCGATTAGGAGACTCGTGAAAAACTTCCCCAGACAGCTGGTATTACTGATGCCACGGTAGTTGTTTCATTCCAGCTGATTTCCTTTCTGGTGGAGAGGCATGATGTGGGCTTTGCTTTCCATTCTGCTTTCCATACTTTCCATTCTGCAGGAAAGTATCCAGATGTGAGGATCACATTGAAGAGTTTTGTGATGGGTTCAGCCATGATAGATATTGAGGCCTTGATCATTTCATTGGTGATCAAATCACTGGAGGAGGCTTTGTTGTTTTTGGTGGTTTTGATGACCAGCTTCACCTCTGATATTGTTATTGCTGTATTGAGTATGCTGAAGGTAGTTGTTGTGGATGACTCAAGTTGGTTCAAGTTGGTGGGTTTGGTCTTTGAAAACTGGCCTTTGTTGTTAGGCTATGACAGGTGTTTGTAGTGAGCCAGCCATATAGAAGGACTAATGTTTCTGATGTTGTTATTTGATGATTTGGATGTACTGTCATCGAGTTCCTCTAGGATTTTCCAGAATGTATGTGGGTTATTTCCATCGTCAGTTTGGAGTCTTGCCTGGACACTGTTCCTCATCTGCTTTCCCCATCAATATTGCAAAAATCTGCAAACAAATTCCTTACCAAGAAATTTCTTCACGATTGTGTTTATGGAGGCATCTACTAACATATATCAATTAGTTTAAACTCAACTCCTGTAGCTAACTTTGTAAGAGATGCTCAAAGCTGGGCTACCCGGAACCTCATCGAGGTTTTCTGGGATTTTGAATCCATTGCAAGCACCTATTTCACCTCATAATGCTCCTAGAAGGGACAACGGCCAACCTCAAGATTTTAATTCCTCGTTTTAATCCTTTTTAGGCGATATTAAATGCGAGTATGTATATATCAAGTAAAAACACAGGCATAACTACCAATTGACCTGCGCACACAGTCTACAACCTGTAATGATCAAATTCAGGTATTAAGGAGGGAGTCGTTTTATATTACTGTTCTCACAAACTACTCAGACAGCATTAGTGCATCTGAATGCATCACGATATGGAACATTTCAGGGGTCATCGTTTGTCTTCAACCAACCCGGAACCACCAGGATCATAATTTCGGCTTGAAATGCCTTTGCAGTTACTACCACAAGGTAACACACCCAATGCCATTATTTTTTCTGCATTCGTGATTGCTGTAATCACTAGTACAGTTGCAACTCATGAAGTGAAGCAGCTCCTCTGGCTTGATTGACTCTGGTGTAGGAATTGGCTAATAATCGTGAACCCCAAACAGCTCTCCATACTAAGCAACATAATCTGCAGCATGATTCAGCATCTGACCTGGGGATTAGTATGAAGTTAATGCTGTGGAGCCTCAATTAGAGCTGTGCAGTTGTGACGTTCCGTAAGAACAAGATGAGATGGGTTGTGTGAGAGGGGTTCCTTTCAACTTCCTGATGTCTGGTGAAAATGGTGGGAAATATCATGACCTTCCCCAGTAAACGGGTCTATTAATGCCTCTGCATCAAAGTATATATGACCATGGGCCAATCAATGACAGCCGTGCAAAATTGGTGGAATGGCAAAAGGTCAGATAGTATTACTGTCTTAGACCTTCCGTACATTAAAGTCCTTTAATGTGGTGACGAATAATGGTTGGTTGGTGTTGAGCTATGGTGACAAATATTATGAGCAGGTCAACATCTCCTTGTCTCACCTGCAATATAAAGAAAATGTAAGTACACTGTAACTTGGAAAGTTTCTTTAAAGCACACACACAGGCATCATTCGCAATGATGTGAAGTACTAGAATATACACTATCTCTAGGAACCTAGTCCCTAGGACTTTCTAGGAACCAAAACATCTGAATTGTTACTGACCTGCACTCCTGGAGTGTTACTGACTTCCAATTCAATTGGTGAGATGTCATTTCTAACTGGGCAACCTGTACCATCATTAGGAAGGTCAGAGATGATGTTGACTATCTTCGACTCAAAACACTACGAGAAAGTGGAGCAAGTATGTTGTGGATCATCCATTGGGTAGGCAAAGGCACTAGCTACAAAGAGGAGAGTGTTCAGAGCCCTGAAAGTTGCTTTTGTCAGTTAATATTCTCTTTCTTGTAGTTTTCAGATGTTTGGTGCAGGTTTCTACTTCATCTCGTGAGTTGATGAAGATCTCACAGTGCATTTGAAGTCTTGTCTTTCTCCAGCATTTCCTGTCCGATCACTTTTGATATATTTGAGTTCCATCATGTTCTGTTCAGCTCATGGGAATGTGGTGTGGTTTATTCTTTTCCGGGATACCACTGGTGTGTATTTGTCCAGCATTGAACAGAGCGCCACGTCATTGCCGTCAAACAGGACATTTGGAGAGACTGACCACTCAGCCAGCCGTTCTCTCAAGGGCACTCTCCAAATCATGCACAAAGTCAGTCAATACCAAGACTCGATAATCTCGACCTGTGTACTTTGGGGAGGACTGTGGTGGGCATCGCTTGGCAAAGTAACTGCAGTGGTCAATGGCAGAGTTGAGGACATCGACTGTTCCAATAGGGTTGAAGGGTCAAGTTGAGATGAGATGCAGGGTGTGTCCATTACTGTGGGTGCTCCCAGTTAATACTTATGGAGGTCATGTGCTTCAAAAGTCTTATGAAAGAGTGTGATGCCAGGTGCCTGGAAATCTTTCATGTGCAGGTTGAAATGACCAGCGATAAGAAATTCACCAAGGAATCCTGCAAAGGTCCATGATAGTAGTGGTGAACGTTTGCAGTGTTTGTTGAAGTTGCCGCCATCTGTCGGACTGTGGATTGTTCCGCTGGTTGGTCCATCTGTTGTTTGGTGTTTTTTGTTGTGGTCGTGCCTGCTGTCGGTCCTGCCTTTCTCGCTGTCTGTGCTGTCGTCCCTGGATTGGGTCTACTGGGTGGGCGTTAGACAGGTGGTATACATTGCCAGCTTCATACCTTGGTTTGTTGGGATGATCAGATGCGGTGGCTGTAGATGAGATGTTATCCAGTCCTATCAGTGGGTTGATGGCGTTTTTCAGGGTTTTTTTTTACCAAGATGGGCAATGATTTGTGTTTCAAATGGACACCATCATGGCTGTGAGAAGGGCTCTGTAGATTCTCGTGGTTTGCGATGTAGATCTCTGCACTGTCGATCTTGTCAAGGGCATCGTTGTATGCTTTGATGAGAGCCTACATTCCTGGTTTTCCTGGTTTTGGTAGGAGATGTGATAGCAACAAACTGGTTGAGGATCGGATCACTTTTAATGATTCCACCAGATTCAGTGTTGTTGCGAGAGTGTTGTCAAGCCCTTGATATTTGAGCTCGTATTCCCTACCATCAGACATATCACCTTGGGTTTGTGATGGGCAAACTCGGATATAGCGTTCTTGGCAATTTTCAGCATTGGTGTGTTTCGTAGGGTGTGGATCCTGAGTTTGCATGTGCGTTTGTGGTAGAAGCCTCATGGGTATAGGTCGCGGCCAATTTGCGAGCATACAATTAGGACATCCAAGGCCCCAGTAGTATTGGGAGGTAGATTGAGGGTTCAGACTTGAGGTCTTCACTCGGGCTTCCTTCATCTCTTCTATTGTTGGTTGTTCACTTGTATCTGTGGGTGTGGTCACTGAGGTGGCTGTACGTGCAGTCCTAGCTGTGTCTGTGTTTGTGCGTGTCAGGTTCTTGTTGATGGATCCTCGATGTGCGGATTTATTCACGAGTCTATGTTGGGCGATGGCATTGACGTGTCCTTGTGAGAGACGCTTAATTATGCCTTTCATTGTTTTCAGTTCTTTTTTGAGCTCCATGTTTTCCTGTTCAATAGCATGCAGTCTGTTTTGATATTTGCTATTGAGTTTTTCGGCACCCTCGAATGACTGTCGTAGGCAACAGTCCACACACTGGTCCACATATCTGGCTTCCAGGCGATGTCTGGAGTTATAGTATGGATTCCAAAATTTGATTGATGTCCTTGTTAGTTGGCTGTTTTCGTCCAAGCATTGAGTTGGTTCTCTTTTTCGACGTGACTGAGTACATCATCATCTGTGGTGACGTAGCGCTCTTCTGTATTGGCAGTCTCACGTTCAGGTTCTGCTGGCTGATTTTGTTGATCGTTGGGTCCCACAAGGGAGACTGATTCTGTTTCTGCTATTGTTGTTAGTGGTTTGGTTGTTGTTGTCGTTTTTGCGTTCGGACGGCTCTGTGTCTGTTTTGGTGGACCGATGGCCATGGTGGGGGGATTCTGCATGGTGGTAGAGCTTTCCCCTATTCTTGGTGGGGTCAGCATCATTGCCTTTTTTGCTGGTGGCTTGAATGGTGATTTTGTGGGACTCTTCAGCTGCGATTTGCTGTTCCTGGTTGGTAGTGAGATGAGTCGAGGCTGGTTAGTACGTTTCTTGGTCACCATTTGAAGGAGTAATGGGTAGTAATCATCAGCCCAGAGGTTATAACTGAATCCCTGAAAGTGAATTCGTCCTGTTGTGTTGTAGAGTGTGATAGAGAGAGACCCATAGGTGAACACTGGTCCACAAGACCGTGATGGGTATATGCCACCGAAGATTTTACAATGAATTACACTGAGAGCAATCAGTTCGATATATTGCAGTATTCATGTCTTCGTGATATATGACGTTTTCGTTCTTTGAGGTTCATGAAAACTGGCCTGAAATTCTTTGCTTTCAGGACCTAAAATGGCTAGAAAATGTCCGCATTTGTGATCATATCTCTCCTGTGGGGTGTGCATTACGATGTGGCATATAATAAAAAGTTTTTAAAAAATTGGATACAGTGTTTGAGGCCCTCGTTCGTGTCCGTGCCGCGGACGCAAGCTCGTACCTGTTACCGCCCAAACAGGACCCTGGGATTCAAACACTGTATAAATCGATTTCCTATAATTTATATAGATCCCTATACCTGTATCCCTGTATCTAGGTAACTGTTAGATTATATTATTGTAAACCTAGACTCTATCACGGGCCACAGCCTGGCAAAGAGAATCAAATAGGAGATACCCAAGTAACACAATAGTCGATATGTGGATGTTTCATTTCGATGTTTAGAATATTTTGAGAAAAGTTTCCCCCCCCCCCTCCCCGAAAAAAAGTTGACGCAAGTGCGTCAATTGCGTCCGCCTAGGGGCGCCCTTGCACTCAGCACTGTGTAGGCCGCGTTAATGGATTGAAAGACATCTGTGGTGTTGTGGTCAGTTTTGTCAGGGTGGTGTTTCAGGGCAAGTTTTCTGAATTGTTCCCTGATTTTTGCCTGGCTGGCATCATGGGGTATGGCCAATACTTCATAGTGTGTGAGTGCATCATAATTATCCACAGGTGTTTCACCGCTCATGGTTTTAGTGTGGTGGCCAATACCCTTGGATTTAGCCAATACCCTTGGCTATTGCTGGTTCAGGCTGTGGTAGTCCTGTGTTCTGCTGCTGTTCACTGATGCGTTACTTCTGTGGATGCTCACTTGTGTGGATGTTCACTGGTGCGTAGCGATATTGGTGTGTTTTTGCCTGTCCCGTTCTTAGTGACACTGACACTAGAAACTTTGACATGGTGAATATGATACAGGGTGATTTTGATTTTTCAGAATCTGTCTTGATCAGGTTGTTTCATACTCCTTCATGGACACTTTGATAGGTTTTTCATCCATCTGCGCATCAAATATCCAAAGAGATAGGCGACAATTCCTTCTGCTTAATTAACTTGTGTCGTCATGCTTCATGTCTTCACTGGCACAGTCAATCAAATATTTTGTCATTGAGCTGGTCAAAAGGCCCTCAGAGCAGCACATTTTTCCAAATATCTTACTTAATATTGAAATTAGAGAGATGAGGAATCAATTGTGGACGTATAGGAAATGATATATGCTGAATATGCTCATGACCTTGAATTTGACCTTTGACCTCATTTTCAAGGTAACAGGACAAAATAGCTAATATCTCGCTTATTATCGACTTTACAGCTTGGCAATCAATTGTGAACATATCAGAAATGATATATTCTGAATATTGTTATGACCTTGAACTTGACCTTTGACCTCATTTTCAAGGTCACATGACAAAATGTTTAATATATCGCTTATTATCGACTTTACAGCTTAGGAATCAATTATGAACATATAGGAAATGAGATATGATGAATATTTCTATGAGCTCGAATTCGACCTTTGACCTCATTTTCAAGGTCAGAGAACTAAATGGCTAATATCTTACTATTATCGACTTTACAGCTTAGCAATCAATTGTGGACATATAGAAAATTATATATTCTGAACATTGTCATGACCTTGAACTTGACCTTTTTGACCTAATTTTCAAAGCCACAGGACAGAATGACTAATATCTTGTTTATTATCAACTTTACAGCTTAGGAATCAATTTTGAACATATCAAAAATGATATTTGCTGGATATTGCCATGATCTTGAATTCGACATTTGACCTCAGTTTCAAGATTGAAGGAAAAATGGCAAATATTTTGCTTCTCTATTGACTTTATAGCTTGGGGACCAATTGCGGACATATAGAAGATGATATACACTGAATATTCTGATGACCTTAAATTTGACCTTGACCTTATTTTCAAGGTCAGAGAACAAAATGGCTAATATCTCGCGTATTATCGATTTTACAGCTTAGGAATCAACTGTGAACATAGAGGAAATGATATATGCTGAATATTCTCATGACCTTGAACTTTATTTTTGACCTCTTTATTTTTGATTTTTAGGTTACCGGACCTATGGTCCGATAACCTATTGCCATGGCGTTGCGTCCGGCGTCCGGCCGTCAACAATTTTATCTTTAAAGTTTACAATCGGATTTTTCCGAAATTTTGCACAAAATTGCCTAAAAATATTTCGAGAGGGAGATATTTTTTAGTTTTTTGATTTTCGCATTTTTTTCAAAATGGCGGCCGTTTTCGTAAAAAAATGGCCAATTTTGGAGTTTGGCGGCCATTTTCTCATAAACTGTCTGACCACTTTTGAGATTTTTGTTTCAAAAGATTCCTCTCATATACCTCTATGACGTGTATAAGTTTCATTGGCCTTGAATCGCCGGTCTGCGTGTGGCAGCCATTTTGATTTTTCCGAAGGGTCCCAAATATGACTTTCCCATGTTAAATTCTCCTATGCTTTATAATGGGAAACATTTTTCCTGATATCTCACTTAATATTGAGATTAGAGATTAGGAGTCAATTGTGGACATATAGGAAATGATATGTGCCGAATATTCTCATGACCTTGAATTTGACCTCTGACCTCTTTTTCAAGATCAGAGCACAAAATGGCTAATATCTCGCTTAACATCAACTCTACAGCTTAGGAATCAATTGTGGCCATATAGGAAGTGATATATGCTGAATATTCCCGTGACCTTGAATTTGACCTTTGACCTATTTTTCAAGGTCAAAGCACAAAATGGTTAATATCTCGCTTATTATCGACTTTACAGCGAGATTACAATTGTGGACATACATAAAGTCATACATGCTGAATATTTTCATGACCTTGAATTTGACCTTTGACCTCATTTTCAAGGTCAGAGCACAAAAAGGCTTATATCTCGCTTATTATCAACATTACAGCTTAGGAATCAATTGTGGTCATATAGGAAATGATGTATTCTGAATGTTGTCATGACCTTGAATTTGACCTTTAACTTCATTTTCAAGGTCATAGGACATTATGGCTAATATCTTGCTTATTATCGACTTCACAGCTTAGGAACCAAGTATGAACATATAGGAAATGATATACGCTGAATACTGCTATCACCTTGAATTTGACCTTTGACTCCATTTCCAAGGTTAGAGAACGAAATGGCTAATATCTCGCTTTCTATCGACTGTACAGCTTAGCAATCAATTGTGGACATATAGAAAATGATATATTCTGAACATTGTCATGACTTTGAACTTCAGCTTTGACCTAATTTTCAAGGTCACACGACAAAATGGCTAATAGCTCGCTTATTGTCGACTTCACAGCTTAGGAATCAATTGTGGACATATAGGAAATGACGTATTCTGAATGTTGTCATGACCTTGAATTTGACCTTTACTTCGTTTTCAAGGTCACAGGACATTATGGCTAATATCTCGCTTATTATCGATTTCACAGCTTAGGAATCAATTGTCAACATATAGGAATTGATATATTCTCAATATTATCGTGACCTTGAATTTGACCTTTGACCTAATTTTCAAGGTCACAGAACAAAATGGCTTAATATCTCACTTATTATCGATTTTACAGCTTAGGGATCAATTGTGGACATAAAGGAAATGATATTTGCTGAATATTCTCGTGACCTTGAATTTGACCTCTGACCTCGGTTTCAAGGTCAGAGCACAAAATGTCTAATATCGCGCTTATTATCGACTTTACAGCTTAACAATCAATTGTGGACATATAGGAAATGATATTTGCCGAATATTCTGATGACGTTGATTTTGACCTTTGACCTCATTTTCAAGGTCACAGGACAAAATGGCTAATATTTCACTTATTATCGATTTCACAGCTCAGGGATCAATTGTGGACATATAGGAAATGATATATGCTGAATATTATCATGACCTTGAATTTGACCTCTGACCTCAGTTTCAAGGTCAGAGCACAAAATCGCTACTTTCTCGCTTATTATTGGCTGAAGATTGCAGCACAGACACGCTTGGCCTCTCCAAAAAGGGGTGGCCCGCCAGCGACTAAGGGGAAGAGCTCGTTCTCCAGAACTGCTCTGGCAAGGACGGCCCCTCTTCAGTCACCGGGCGCCCTGACGGATGAGGACTATCCGAACTTGCTGGAGGTGACGATTCCTGCGGGTCCGTCAGAGAGACGTGTGTTGGCGGACATCACCGCTTTCTCGAGCTCGATTTCTGGAGCCCAGCCTAAGGTCCATAGCGCGGCTCCCTCCACAGCGAGTGAGTCCGGATGTGCCCCCATCACTATCGAGGTCAGCGTCCGTGTCCTCCCTGACCTTTCGAAGGATCGTCCACAGGTTGGCAAGGCCCTGTCACCCTGGACATGGGTCCTATCGATCCAGTGGAGGACATACTCCGACAGTATGGTTCCGAGACTGCCCGGGCCCCAGCGCTCTGCCCCAGAATGTCGGGATCCACCATCCACAGACAAGGAGGATGGCGCAGACGAGCAGCTGATGGAGGAAGAGGAAGGCTAGCTTAGACTCGTCACTGCAGAAATGCTGCCTTGGACCCCGTCCTGCCTTGGATCCCTCTGCAGGTCTGAGGAGCCGGCCGGCCGGGTGGTCGTCAACCCTTTTTGAGAGGTACTATCGCATTTGATCACTCGGTGTGTCGTTTTACAAAATTCCTAAATTTAAAATTTAACTTTAAAGATATTCCAAAGACTCGGCAAACTGTCCCTTTTGGCGGATGACCTTCCGAGGTCAACATCTTTTTTGGCCTACCTTAGTCAAAATTTTAGCTTGTTTATTAGGGTTTATTCAAAATTCAGAGCCCGTTACAGTATAAACTGTAAGTCTAAGGGTCGTTCCCCATTCTTCCAAAACGGATCCTTAAGGTCTGAGTCTTTTGCGTCGTGACTTCCGGGTGTCACTCACCTTGCTTCCTTCTGGTTTTGCCATGTGATGTTTGCGATGTGTTTGCCAGTTTTGGGCATAGGCAGAGCATATTGGGTACCAACATTGTAAGAAGGGGGTAATGTGGCCATTTTGCTTAAAGATCGCGGCAGGAGATTATTTCTAAATACTCTTGTTTTACTGGCCTTGTTATGGACGCTTCTGTTCGAAGCTCGAGCGCTGCCTAGCAAAGCCCTATAATCCTCTCGCACGTTTATACTGTAACAATGGTCTTACGTCATTTCCCTCTTATCTTGTGTTTCAGGGACTAAAAGTACTCTGAAGCTGCTTTGCATGTTCGGAGTTGTCTCAGAGCTGAGGAAGGCGAGAGAACGACGGAGGGCTCGACCATGAGCTCTGCGTCCTCACCCTTCGGCTAAGGCCCGCTAGGGCCGCTGGGGACAATTCTCATGGGGGGCCCAGGTGGGGAAGACCTTCATGACTCGGGGGGCGCATGCCCTGTGGATCACCGGTCTCCTACCTGGGATAGGGCGACACAGGCTCTGGAAGACCGTCGGGCTGTCCTGGGTTCCATCCTCGAGGCGAACCGTGGCGAACGGGCCTTACAGTTAACACCACGGTGATGATCCTGTATTTGAGTGGTGTCCACGTGTCTGGGTTCAGTGGGCGGGCCGCTCCTGGTTAACGATCATGTAGAAATTAGTAAGCACCATGCCCGCAGTGACCCTCGGTGAGCGGACTCTCCGCGAGGATCTGAGGATAGCGGGTGCGTATCTGCAGTGACCCACGGTGAGAGGCTTATCCACGAGGATCCGGGATAGTGGACGACGCTGAACTTTACATATGTTTGGATAACACCTGTGTAATATCATGTCCCACATCTGTCTTGACAATAACTATGGAACTGTATACTTGGTATAAAATAAGATACTTGGTATAAAATAAGATACTTGGTATAAAATAAACGTTTGGTATGGACATAAACGTTTTTGCTAAAGTGCCCTATCTTGTAAATGAAATGCAGCTCATATGAGCGTCACTGTCCCACATAATTTTTCGCAGCAATCTTTTTGAGCAGTGAAAGTTACACATTCAATAGTTAGTTCTCCGATGTGTTCAGCGACCTCTTGGTCACCAAGGCATTCGCCGATCCTTAATAGCCATGCTTGTACACTAGTTACATTTGTATGCATTTTGTCTGTTTCATCTGCATTATGGTTTTGAATTAATTTGCCTGCATCCATAAACTATCTCAGCTAATTTTTTTCCCGCCGCAATGGAGTGATAGCTTCATACGATTCCAGATGGTGAAGCCAGAGCAGTCAAGTACTTGTGCAGTGCTTATAGTGGTTTATGAGCGAGCGGATTTCAGATATAAACAAAGAGCTGTCAAAACGTGACAATTACGATTCACCATTCTATTAGTTTTGATAAGGAACTAAATACACCCTTTGGGCAATTTAATGACGTAGGTAGGTGCTTTGATAACTAAAAAAAGACTTTGGGTGGAATTATCAATGATTGTATTTTCATCACTGGACACCTATTTTCGAGCGCATGCTAGTGAAGTGCTTTGCACCGGTGACAGTGAAAACCGTAATGATATAATATCTGGCTGCTAAATCTGGATTGACTGTCATGAAAACAATTATAAAGACATATACATTCATTTAAATTGACAATGTGTGAATGTGTCACTTACCTCAGGAATAAACTTGTTTGTTATCATGAGTATATACTCGCTGGGTATCTGTTTTTTTTCAGTGTATTGGGCATTTTTCCACTATAAATTGCCCTGTTCTCATGTGCACTCTATGGATTCATAAACTATTACCTATAGAATAACATTTACAACTTCACTACACAAGTGAGCAAATTTACATGTCATTATATATGTTTTCCAGGGCGTAACGACCACGTGGATGTATTCCCGTGATGCTTTATCATAGATGACCTAAAATATGTTCATACAAATAAAATATTAAATGTCCAGTCAGTGTCCTTCCTCGATGCAGTAATGAATGTTTCTTAACCTAGCTATCCATTATATGCGGTAAACTCCTGTTAGATAACAATTTATTAACTTTTTATACGTGCCAAAGAAATTTGGCATTTTTGTCTAAGATGGCCAAGATCTTTTAAAAAATGTGAAAACGAAAAAAAAAATTCTCCTTCCTTGAATATTTTTTCCACATTTTCATGCAAACTTTGGAGAAAATCCAACCGTATACTTCAAGTATAAAAATGTAGACAATGTAGATAATAAGGTAACATTGCGATAGCTTAAAAACTGAATAATACCTCCCTGTTGGAACCTATTAAGGCATTTTGTGCAAAATTCCAGAAAGAAATGCCCGTAAACTTTGAGGATAATTTTTTTCATGCCAGCCATGCGGAAAGACTGACAGGTGGACTAGACCTAGTTGGAAACTGACCCTGAAATCAAAATGTTCAGCCAGATTTTCCCAGGCCCAAAACTTGGAATGCTTGTCCAGCCTATAACTTGAGAATGCTTGACAGACGAACAGACAGCTGGATGGATGGACGCAATGCCAATAGTTCATCCGACCAAAGGTCTGGTAACCCAAAAACACACAACCAAACAAACAATGTCACGTAATCATAGTTAATCAACACAACTTGTTTACTTCACATTGGCATGGAACACTATAGAAGGAGGCCATCGATGATGAAAACAAGAGCCACCCAGTAACGAAAAAAGAGCCAAGACACATGCCTACTAGATTGGGGGGTGAAGATGAGATGCTAGAACAGCGTTACCAGCCATCTGGCCACCTCACACTTAGATGTTTCCAAGATAATTTCATCGACATGAAGTAATTTTACCACCTATCAGACCGTCCTGTCCCCTTTTTTCCCCTACCACCACCTTAGTCCTCGTCAGTGAACAGGCAGTGGCCTATCATGCTCACCTGTTCACTTGCCAGTGGAAGGCCCAGATGCCACAACCTCATTATCCGGCAGGCTGGGATGCCCCCCAGCAACAAGAGTGACACCAGTTCTAGATCAGGTACCAGTACTTCATGAGGCACCATTAACAGTGAGAATCAGCAACAGCATCAACCGCTGAGGGTTCAAAATGAACCCAGTGACTCAGAATACACGCTGTTGATCCGATGCAATCGACCACCAAGAGGAAAACGAGATTTTACATGCTGAGCATCATGTGCGGATGACGCCACCAGATGGATGTGGTCTGGTACTCGCCAGTGAGGTCCCCATGTTGCACGCTAAACCATCAAAGCGAGTACCAAGGCTAACTGAGGAGCCAACAACAGATGCACATACCAGCTCCTTACCCACCAGTCTTTGAAGTCCCATGATTTTTCACCAAGCCCAGAGTTGGACATAGCATGTTTTCTAATTTCTATTCCTAATGGAATATCCACCATCAGTTCAAATTCCACAATATGTGGGCAAACTTTAAGCCAACCAACTACCAGACAGTTCATCTGTCAGAAGTTGCTTGGGGTCGCAGGGAAGCAGCATCCTGTCAAGCTCACCCGCACACTTCCAGTCAACATAGAGATGTCCGTTGCAGTGGCATGAACCTAGATATGAGAAGCATTCAGCATATGTCCACCATGGCCAAGTGGGACACCGACAGCGGGAAGTGGAGTATGGGGAACCTAGACGAAATAATCAGCCCTCCATCCCCTTCCCATCCCCTCATCATCTCTAGAGGAACTTGAGGATAGGTGCCCAGCACCGAAACGGGGCCTGGGGGGGGGGGGCGATAGTCTAAGCCCACACCCTGAGATAGAGAGGAACTACAGGCCATGGATCGGCAACTACAGATAACATGGAGGCAATAGTCTTGAAGACAATTGATACTGGGTCCTGGCCCTCTCAATCAAGAGATGAAATGCTGTGTCAGAACACCATGTACAATCCACGACCGAGAACGTCTTCCTGCGTGGATGCAGAGACCACAATATTGTTTTCCTGGGGAAAAGATTCAGAAACACTGTTTGAGATGGTCAGTTTGTTCAGGGCCACAACCAAAATATCGAGGCACTCAACATGCAAGAGTGTCGTGGGGCCCAGCAGCCCGCCAGCATCTGTGAGTGTAAATATCAATCTATTACCACCAATACAATCAGATTTGACTTATATCAACCAGATTTGAACAAGTATCCCTAGTCGCTTCCCAGACTCTTAACAATGAGAGCCCACGGGGATGAGACTGGAGAGACCATCACAATCTCGTGATAGAGCAAGGGTAACATCATCGCCCAGGGGGTCACGTTCAACATCCGAACAGATTCAAAAACTCTGATTCCAGTGCAACCAACCGAGATACTTCAATTCCATGAGGCGATGACAGCCTCATTAGATAACGAGATACACTGATGGGTTATGTACCAGCTCAACAGTTCTAAGACTTCAACAATCAACCAGATGTATTTCATATGGGCCAGTCACTGATCATGGGGGATGGCGGAGACCAAAAACCAGACCAAAATGCTACACCATGGAAGTTCAAGTGACCGTCATCACCACCATAGTCTTTGCAGCAGTGAACACTGCAGTCGAAATGACCACTATGAACGTGTTTATCACAAGAGGGTTGGAGTTGATCATGTCCAAGTAGAGGTTTCACAAAAGATTGCTTTCCATGACACTGGATCAACTATGACACTGGGTCAACTAACTGAGATCATATTCCCCCTACCCAGCATCCATGTGGGATGGGGAATGGATTTTCCAATTACCAATTGCATGGTGACATGGCAATAGAACCATGATTTGAACCACCAAGATTTCATGATCCCACGCATGATTTCCATCAGCCTGTTCAACACCACAGGTTGGAGCATAAAATATTGAGTTATCATGTAGTAATAATAATAATAATAATAATAATAATAATAATAATGATAATGATAATAACAATAACAATATCAATGGGGGTTTGTCTGACTTTTGTCGCAGTCACCCCATGGGGTAAGTGAGACTCGCATCATCTTCTTAAACTATAGTTTAATAAGGAAAAGCCAGTATTTCATTTTTTTAGCCAATATTTCATGATAATAATAATGATAATAATAATAATAATAATAATAATTGTTGGGGTATGTACGACAGATTATCTTGAACTACCCCATGGTCTCCAAGTAAGGGCCGCACATACCCCACCCATGAGGGTACATGAAGGTCGGGTATGCCCCACACGAAAGTCATATATACCCCTGGCAAGGCAGGATATACCCCATCGGAGGGTCAGACATACCCTTCTCAAGACAGACATACCCCCATTGAAGGCATGACATGCCCATTTCAGGGCCCGACATACCCCTTCGAAAGTTAGAGATACCCCATACAAGGAGATACATACCCCCCTTTGAAAGCCTGACATACCCATCGGAGGGTGCTACATACCCCTACTGAGGGTACTACTTACCCATCAAAAGGGACTGATATACTTATTTGGGAAGATCAAAGCAAACCAACTGAGCTCGAATCGCAGGCTACGATTAACATACAAACCAACTCTAACCACATTACTAGTTGAATGTACTGGTTAGGCCTACCTGAAAGAGACTAATTTGTGTCATGTCCCTAATTCTCTTCCGTATTACGGTGAATGAATGATGCAGAATGAAGGGACATTTCGACTTACCACTTACTACTTACTGAATAGACGTTATATGGCCTAACGATTTACCACTTACTGTTAACTTACCACCTACTACTTACCACTTACGACTTACTATGTACTACTTACCACTTACGGCTTACTATGTCTTACTTACCACTTACGACTTACTACGTACTACTTGCCACTTACGACTTACTACGTACTACTTACCACTTACACTACCTGACAAAAGTATTATGACGCTAGTGAAACCAGATGTTTTAAGTCTCAATGAAAGTGGCATGCTGTGCTTAGGAATGTCACATCTGGGTACAAGAAAGCAAGGACCAGATGAAGGATGATTAACCTTTGGCTATAAATTGCTGAAACTATTTGCATATATGACATACTCACGTAATTACTGATTCGCACATTACCAAAGTGTCCTACTTTTGACAGGTAGTGTACTAGTATACTCTACTACTACCCTAGTCATAAGTGGAAAGTAGTAAGTGGTAAGTTACTGTAGTAAATGGTAAGTAGTAATGAGTAAGTAGTAAGTGGTAAGTTACAGCAAAGTAGCAAGTGGTAAACCGTTATATATATATATATATAATGTTCATTCAGTAAGTAGTAAGTCTTAATGTCCCTTCAGGAATTCCATACGAGATTTATTTTGGTGTATTTTTCCTCGCTGCCAAAACATCGTCTAGCAAAATATGACTTTTTACAGTACTGCACCTTGCACTTTCTTTATCCATTTCAAAACATTGTCATGTTCATCTACTTTTCCAATGAATTTGTTTGTTTGGTGGTTCGTATTGAAAACAAACTGTTCAGCCCACCTGGAGTCGAACCTAATACAAAACATTTTATTTATCTTTCTATCACTAATCAATCAGACTTGAACACAAATAGATATTACGTCAATCACCATGGATATATATGCAGTCCTGCTGCTTCTACCTGGGGTGGTCCATATTATACACTGGTCCATATTACACGTCTCTCCCCTACTTGGAGATAATATGCTTCTTTCCATTGATGCCCTGACACAGCAGGCACACTTGGGACTTACATATCCCATCATCCCTAGGAACATTAAAGCTGCCGTAGCCGTATATAAGGGGAGGCGTCCCCCCAGCCCATGCTCTGCAGCGGGCGGGGGGAGGGCCCCCCTTATATACGGCTCCGTCAGCTTTATATCTGGTTGCCTAGTCATGTAGTCTAATGTATGTATATATTCATTAACGCGCCTGAAAAGTTGATCTTACCACCTCCAGGTCATATAATCCACTAGCATATTTTAATCTATTTTACTCACTTTTGTGTTATTTAATAATGTTTTGTACACTTCTGTGTTGTTTAACTTGTGGTTTTATTGTTAAGCGCATCGAGAATTTTAATTTGTATGCGCTATATAAAAATAAAGTATTATTATTATATATGCGAATACATACACCTTCTTAGGCTCGCTTAGATACCCCGTAATCCCAACTTAGGCCTACTAGTCCACTATTTTTCATAATATCAGATGCACCCAAGAGTCTAGGATCATTAAATCTGCTTGTCTAGGCATGTATTAACGTGTGTCTATATCCATTTACGTGCTTGAAGTGCCGATCTTCCCACCTTTCAGGTCATACATACCAATGCCAATCCTTATGCCGGCTTACATATTGGTCACCTCCTTACGCATCCTTATACGCATGGGTCACCTCCTGTCCTTAGGCCTCCTGAAGCATGGGTCACCTATCCACCTTAAGCCTCCTTAGGCATGGGTCACGTTCCCACCTTAGGCCTGCTTAGGCATGGGTCACGTCCCCACCTTAGGCCTCCTTAGGCATGGGTAACCGACCTTAGGCCTCCTTAGGCATGGGTCACCGACCTTAGGCCTCCTTAGGCATGGGTAACCGATCTTAGGCCTCCTTAGGCATGGGTCACCTCCCCACCTTAGGCCTCCTTAGGCATGGGTCACCTCCCCACCTTAGGCCTCCTTAAGCATTGGTCACCCCCACCTTAGGCCTCCTTAGGCATGTGTCACCTCCCCTCCTTAGGCCTCTTCAGGCATGGGTCACCTCCCCACCTTAGGCCTCCTTAGGCATGGGTCACCTCCACGCCTTAGGCCTCCTTAGGCATGGGTCACCTCCCCACCTTAAGCCTCCTTAGGCATGGATCGACTCCAATACTTAGGCCTCCTGGCATGGGTCAACTACCCTCCTTAGCAGCTATACACTTCCTTGGGCTGGCTTACATACCCCTGCCGAGGGGGCATGATATTAAATGCAAGGGTCTAGGGTCATTAAATCTGCTTGTCTTGGCATGTGTTGTATGTATATATTAATTTACGTGCACGAAATGTCGATCTTCCCACCTTGTTCCATGTCATACATGCCAATATCCCTCCTCAGGCGGGCTTACATACCCCTTCCGAGGCTGGTTTACATACCCCGCCTGCGGCTGGAATCCTGTACCCATTTTCCAAACATGCAGATTTTAATGATGTTAATGCACCCAAGTGCCTATGATCATCATTACCGCTTCTCTAGGTATGGAACATATGTATATACTCACTCATGTGCATGAAAAGTGAATCGGTCAAGGGTAAATAGATGTCTTTGTTCTAAACAACATTTGCGTGTCAACAGAAGCTTTCGAGTGTGATTCAAATACTACCCCGGAACCGCATGCTCTCAAATTCGGAAATTTCAATTTTTTTCTTGCTGTAGATAATGAGAAATGCTGTTAATGAAAATTATTGACACCCAAATAATGCTTCTATGCTGAAATATATTTGAAACCCGCACATCACAAAGGTATTTCATCACAATGCATGACATGCCCCGTTTCGTAAGACTTTTTGAGAGTTATCTCAGAAACTCCAAAAATGAAAACAAGTTTGAACCAGTAGCCATCTAAAACTATGCAAGAACAATAATATATGTCATATTTGTTGACAAATTTTACAATCTGAGGGAGTTATAACAATTTTTAGGAGAGGTCGCCTTTTATGGGTACGATCCTTATTATAATAATAATAATAATAATAATAATAATAATAATAATAATAGCAATAACAATATCGATGGGGGTATGTCTGACTTTTGTCGCATTTACCCCATGGGGTAAGTGAGACTTGCATCATCTTCTTAAACTATAGTTTAATAAGGAAAAGCCAGTATTTCATTTTTAGCCAGTATTTCATGATAATAATAATAATAACAATATCGATGGGGGTATGTCTGACTTTTGTCGCATTTACCCCATGGGGTAAGTGAGACTTGCATCATCTTCTTAAACTATAGTTTAATAAGGAAAAGCCAGTATTTCATTTTTCAGCCAGTATTTCATGATAATAATAATAATAATAACAATATCGATGGGGTATGTCTGACTTTTGTCGCATTTACCCCATGGGGTAAGTGAGATTCGCATTATCTTCTTAAACTATAGTTTAATAAGGAAAAGCCAGTATTTCATTTTAGTTTCACGCCGTCCCAAATCCCGACCACCAGCCCTACTAGAAAACCCAGGTCCATAGAAATGAATCCAGATACATTTGTGGTGTTACTAAAATGGCATGACATACCCCATTTATGGGGTATGTGACAGATTGCATTATCATGCAGTGTCTCTCTCCTGTCAAAGTTGCCTTCCAGAATCATCTATGTCCACCAAGAGACTGTGTCGGCCGGGCGTGTCACTACCTTGTTACATTCAAACTCTGAAATCAAGTGAGTATGATCATCTACAGTAAATCCAACATTTCGTGAGCTCTGATGATAGCAGTGTCAAACCATCCCGCTGGAGGATAGCTTGAAGAAAGAGAACATCGAGGAGTTGGAACAGCTATGCGAACATACTATGGAGTATGTGGTGGTAATCTCAGAGCATGATTTTTAACTCGGAGAATTCAATGCCATACATCATCGAATCAATGCTGGATCGGCGCTGCCCATATACAGTGTATGAACCTACACCATAAGTTCGAGGAAGAGTAGATCATCACCTGAACAAGATGCTGCAGGCAGGAGTGTTCCATCCATCTACATCAGTGCTAATATGAAAGAAAGGTGGGTCAGTGCTCTACTGCATTGAATACATAGAGTTGAACTCCTGCACTATGAAGGATGCATTCCCATTGACCTTCATTGAACAAAGTCTGGATTCACTGATATGAATAGATTCTCTAGCACCCTAGGTTTGTCCTCGCAGATCACACCGTATAATGACGATGCCCCCTATATGGCCTTCTGCGCCGAATACTTGCTGCTTGAGCATGATTGAGAGGATGTTTTTCGGCTCTGTAACGCCCCTGCAATATTCCAGACCTATTATAACATGACATGCTGTGGAAGCATGAGTAATATATTGACGATGTTATCACCAGGGAAAGTCATTCCTGGAAGACATAAAGATTTCGATACTACAAGTGCTTCAATGCCTGTGTTCACAAAAAGGTAAGTTGAAGTTTTGAAATTGTGCCTTGTTCCAAATATCGACGGGTGAAAGGCAGAACGTCGTAAGTGACATTTCGGTAATTTTACAGGAGAACATGTTTTTCATCCCACATGTACCTGCTTCTATCCAGCGATTGGAGTTTTTGATATATTATGTAAACTATCTTCCTCGTTCTTTCTGAATACAAATATATCACAAATTTATTGCTTTAACGTTTTTATCGAACAAAATGTTACTTACGACATTCTGCCTGCAACTTCTGAAAGCGAGGGAAAATTTTTTCAGCCTGGCAGAAGGTCGCAAGGACATAATTAAAACCCACTTTTATTCATAATTATTGTTTGTATGATCGCGGTAAACTAATACGACCTTCGTTGCGTCACAAAGCAACACAATCTTCACTTCTAACTACGATTCAACAAGTTTGTTTGTTACGACGTTCTGTCGGACGCAAAATATCTGACAAGGGTGCCGATCGTACAGGCAGAATGTCGTATAAGTTTTCCAGGCAGTAGCTATTCGACTGCTATGGCAACTATAAATTTATTTCTGAGCCTGTGTCTCACTGGCTGGATGTACAATATTTGGATCGAGATGTGTTCGTTTCAGACACACTGCGAGGATTTGGCAGCGATATATCGTATCTGACCAGGGGCGGATCCAGGATTTTTGAATAGGGGGGGTGCTCTTCTTAAATGTACGAAATCTTGAAATAGTGTGAGCGAGCGTAGCGAGCGAAGCCTTATGCGGTCTGGGGGTTTGGGGGGCGCCGTAAGCCCGGCGATAAATTTTTGGAATTATTGTCTCTTGAGATGGTTTCTAAGGTGTATTTACAACTGTACCTTGTGAAATCACTGAGTAGATTTTCACTTTAGGAGTCTGTTTTTGTTGTGAATGGAGGATACATCACTGACTAGCGAGTGAAGCTTTATGCGGTCTGGGGGTTTGGGGGCGCCATACGCCCCCGAGATATTTTTTTAATTTAGTGTCTCTGAGATGGTTTCTAAGGTGTATTTTACAACTGTACCTTGTGAAATCAATAAGTAGAATTTTACTTAAGAAGTCTGCTTAGTTCTGTTGTAAATGAAGGATAGATTTTCAAAGAAAGGAAGGTCTAATAGTCCTACCATTCTAAGGTTCTTATGCACCAGACATGGTGATGGTCAATCGTTTAATAATAAAGATAAGATATAATTATCTTCCAAGTTATGCCGACATCCAGAATTATATCCAGAGTTATAAAGAACCCTGTCTGTAACAAATAAATAACATAAAAAATATCACCTGTGTATATTCAATGACAGTTTCAGTATGAAGTCAAGTGTGTCGGACTAAATTTATTATTGGAAGGGTGGGGGTGGGGGGGGGGGGTGGCAAGCTGGTTAGAGGAGTCAAGCGACCGAGCGAAGTGAGGTGGATAGGTGGTAGCTTACACGGCGTGGGGTCTGGGGCCCGGTCAAGGGCCCCAGAAGCCAGAGCTTTTTTCATGTTCTGTGGTTGATTCTGAGCTCTCTCTGGCTCTGATTGAGTATTTTTCATTCCACACATGCATGTAAATATTGCTGGTATTTAAATTTATTTATCCCAAAACTACTCATTGTCACTTTACATATCATATGTCATATAACTTGAAGAACTGCTGATTAATGACATTCAATTGCATAATTATTGACCGACGAATGTTAGGCCTATGTAACGCTGTATTGAGTATTTTTCATTTCACACATGCATGTGAATATATTGCTGGTATTTAAATTCATTTATCCCAAAACTACTCATTGTCACTTTACATATCATATGTCATATAACTTGAAGAACTTATGATTAATGACACTCAATTGCATAATTATTGACCAACGAATGTTAGGCCTATGTAACGCTGTATTGAGTATTTTTCATTTCACACATGCATGTGAATATTGCTGGTATTTAAATTCATTTATCCCAAAACTACTCATTGTCACTTTACATATCATATGTCATATAACTTGAAGAACTTATGATTAATGACACTCAATTGCATAATTATTGACCAACGAATGTTAGGCCTATGTAACGCTGTAATGCACCTTAACACATTTCTGAGTCACAGATTTTTTGGTTGAAAATATATTGTGGGGCTCTACCCCCCTCCCCCCCCCCCCCGGTCAAAAATATCAAACAAGGAAAATTACACTCATATTTCGTTACATAGGTGCATACCCACATTTTCTATAGCTTTTTGCTATCTCTTTTTTTCTTTTCTTCTTGCTCTCTCTCTTTTTTCTTTTCTTTTTCTCTTTTTTTCACGGCCCGATAGGGGGGGTGCGCGCCGGGTGCACCCCCCCCTAAATCCGCCAGTGCTGACATATAATCTGAACACTGGCCCGCCAGAATGTCGTATCTGCCTACATGTAGGTCAGAATGCTCCCGATAATTATCTATGAAATTCATTCGTATGTTCATTCCCACGGTCTCATTGTCCGGGTCTCATTGTCATACATGTTGATACAGGGAATATAATAGTGATAGGAGTTGGCGGCCAACTGCAAGAAAGAAATACCATTTGTTAATAACCCTCTGATAGCAACCTTATTCCACACAAATATCACTTCCTGGGCCTTTCAGGCTCAGTCCTATGAAACTTTTGAACAATCTCATCAGTGTTGAGCGAAATGTCCTGATTATACCATTGTCACACTGGAATGGCGGTGCCACTGCGGTACCACAACCGTTTTCTGTTAAAACCGTCATCACCGTTGTGACACATCCAGTAGTGTTTTTGTATCTTCCCCACCCATCAAACATGTATTTTTAATTCATCATGATGGTACTGAGGAACCAGGGAGGTGTCATCGAGGACATACCCAGCATTGAACATGTTGAAGAGCCACTGAGGTGCTACTGCGGGGATGGGGGTGCTACTGAGGTGCTATGCTGGAGACACAGAGAAATGCAAAAGGGAAATACAGCAAATGTAAAAGGAGTGTGGTTTTCGGTCAAATTCATTACCATTTTGCTGCCAAAGACGTTGCGTCACCCAATAATTATGTCGAAACATGCTACAAAGGGGAAACCAGTAATCAGCGCCCTCCTATACGCCCTATATTTTCAACAGAAAATAAAGACTTCATAACAAACTCTGAGCGCCCTGAAAACCAGGATCAGGCGCCTGTTCAACTACCTCACTACAGTACCAACGCGAATAACCGTCACCCGATTAACCGAAATTTCGATTATCCGACATAATTTCATGTCCCCCGAACTTTTTGGCGATTTTCCGAACTTTTTGCAAGATATCTTGAGATTTCGGATAATGACACAAGTCTGTATCATTGATCAGAAATTTCGTTCAGGCGGTCGCGGTATTGAAGACAAACCGTGATCGTTGATTGCAATCAGCCAATTGCCAATCATGAATGCACTTCATGTACATGAATTTCAAAGGAGATTACCACCTTTAATCATGCTTTGATGCACACGAGACTTTTTGAGGTGACACGGCAGCCGCGCAGCAGATCAGGCGAGTAGATCTGATCACATGACACGGGCTTTGTTACCGTACCTTCAAACATGTTGCACTTGCAATTGATAAGACCCCATGCAGACCCCATGCACTTGGCAGTGGTCCGCCTGATTCTACAGAATGCGCCAGAGAAAGGACAAAAAGACCTCACACAAAATGACATTTTATCACTCTTTAAATAGTTATTGTAATTAGTTGTGTGTCAAATGATGTGTGACGTGATTATTGACTGCAATAAAACAACTGATGCGGAATGTTTTTTTTAAACATTTCTGAGGTGTTATATTGTCGTGATTAAAATCCCATTGTACTTACATGGTAATAGGCTGATATACATTTCGAGAAATTACGGTAGCAAGCGTCACTTCCTGTTTTTAATTTTATATCAAATGAAACACTTGCAAAGAACGAACTTTGAATTTGTGGCAAACTAACAAAATTTACACTTGACATTAAACGAAATGAACATAAACAGCATGAAATATGTTATGTATTTGCACACGGAAATCTATTAGCACGCTCAAGTCCACCGTGCAACAAACAATCGCGGCGTCAAGTGCCGTTAAGCCTAGGTGCGATAACACTCATTGGGCGATGTCAGATTTCATCGTAGGCTACTGACGATTTCGATTAACCGTACATGCGATTATCCGAACATAATCGATGTCTCCTGATCGATTCGGTTAATCGAGTTGCTATTGTAGTTATTCACTGATGTGTCTATTATCGCCTTTGACACTGCTCTGAGCCACCCAGTAAAGGAACATGAGGTACCAATCACCTTCGCTAGTAAGTCGTTGCTCCCAGCACAAAGAAATTACTCTACAACCAGAAATGAATGGCTGGAAAAGAACACTTTTATTCACAAATTTGGTCAATATTTGGTGAGGCATAAATTCATTATCCAGACACCCATAGCCTGGTATGGTTTGACATCATAGTTTCGTATTTATTTTTCCAAAAATTATTCTCCCACCAAGCTTCATTTGCCTGAAGTCGTCCACTGCAGTATCTTAATCGGTAATCAACTGATTAGTTTGATACTGAATGTAGTATGCTAGTCGCTATTAGCACCGATTAAAAGCCTGCACATGAAGTTTATTCTCACACCAAGCTTCGTCCACCCGAAGTCGTCCACTGCAATCAAATATCTGGATTGGTAATCAACTGATTAGTTCTATATTGAATTTGGTATGCGAATTGCTATTAACACCGAATAAAGGCCTGGGCATCAGCATTGACCTGCAACCAAATGTCATATTTCCAAGCTGGAACAGTTTGTTGTCAGATAAGAACCTCATTTGAACGAGCACCTGTCTTAAGAGAGCGGCGGGGGTAAAAGTTTATTGACAAATGTGCACCCTGGTGCTTAATTGAGCACCCTGGCGCTAAATCGGTATGTGCTGTCTGTGAATGTTTATAGGTCACCATGACAAGAAGAACTCCTATCATCGGTACTCGAATGGACAAGTCGAGAGGATGGACCGTACTGTGTTACAATGTGGCTGATGTTGCATTGACAAACAAGAAAAGAATTGAGACCAAGACCTGACCTTGATGGCCATAGATATCAGTAGTATAATGAACTGAAGCACCCAATTTTCTCATGCTAAGGAAGGGGAGTAACAAGGATGCCAACTAAGTCGCCCAGGGTACCTACGGGACCAATTCCTACAGGTGAGTTTTACTAACACTTGGAGTGCATGGCATACGTGTAGTTAAAATTGGCACAAAGGTATTGCTCTGAATATTTCAGTCAGACAAAGAGTACCAGTTTAGAGCCTAAACCAGCTACCAAAAAAACCCACCTCAAACCAGGACCCCGCCCCTGTCATCATAGTAGGCCTTGACTGATACCAGTAGATACTCGCCTACAGTGCAAACCAAAATTGTCTGGTGAACGATCTAAAAACCTGCTACATACTGACTACACCACCACGGATCATGAAGAGTTGAAAACATTCGGACTTTTACGAGCTTTATTTGGGATCCATTTACAGTTTATTCCATAAGAAGTCCAACTACATAAATGTTATATTCTTTCTCTGATTGACCTGAGTATATGTATTTTACCTTTTTGTAGCAGCCACTGTACAATCTCGTTGTATCCCCAGTACGCAGCTGCCATCAATAACGTGATTTCTGATTTTCCACTTCTTATCTGGTCCACGTCACTCTCATCAGCCAATGCGGTCTGTGTCATTAAATAAACATGGATGCCATGATACATGTCTAACAAACTGAATGGGTAACATTCTGCACGAAAAATAGGTATGTGATTGTACCATGTGATATAGAAGGTTGGCATATGTTGCGAATACGGTTCAATGGCCCGTATCAGGCCGAATGTCTAAGACGTTGTGCTAACAGACAATAATCCGGCAGTGTCCTTTTCACTGTTTATTGGATGCGAATGTCCGATGACCACTCACACACAATCTGGGCCGACAATCACTCTACTAGTCCAGTGATTTCCCTGGGTCGATATTATAACTTGTAAATTATAGTCCTTGTATATCCAACACTTTATGTATCCACGTTATATGTATATATATACTTTATATCCACTTATATGATTACAGCCACTCTTCTGGTTACAATACAAATACGACCGTCTCTTCTGATTACTTCTACTCAACTACACAGAATCTGCGGGGCCGGGGGAACATGTGACTGTGTAATTTCCCGCCAAGTGTATGCGGTGTTGTGATTGGTTAGATGTATGCTGGAATGCGCTGATCTCACCGGGAAAGTGGGTTTCCCCGGTGCGTGTCATGACTTGTATTGACTGTAGCTGTGCACGTGATGCGTGGGGTATGTGTGTCAAGTTCTATGTTTAGAAGTCAGTGCATGTGAAGGTCAAGGCCGAATATACGGGGTCGAGTGTACCGAATAAATGGGGCCGCAGGTGCATGTGGTTTGACCTGTGTATGTAAACATGAGCTAGTGTTATTTATGCTTGTGATCGTATAGTTTGTACCTGTACTGTATATAAGTCTTGTGGAATGTATATGTTGTCATGGAAATGTGTACTGTGCGGGAGGGCCGGGAGTTACAGTCGCTAAAATTACTACATAACACCCCTTCATTAATCCTACGCCCTCGGGATTACCCTCCCCGGACCCTACCGTCGCCAAAAACTAAACAATAAAAAGCTAAAAAGTCCTAAAAGGTCAAACCCCAAAACACTCACACACACACACCGCGCGAGATGAGAAAACACTGCATACAATGAAAATTTCTAACCGTCAATGCCAAATTAAGTACATATTTGAAATCTACATACATGGAAATATAAGAAAAAACCAAATTCTGGACCAAATATCGGTGAAGAGAGTACATTATCTTCGTTCAGCTATGCAAAATTGTGGCCATCTTGGATTTTTTCCATGATGAATGCTTTGCTTGTTGGAAATGGCTTTTGTAATGTATATGTACATGTGTATATTTCAGATAAATGAACTAACTCAATGACATTTAATGTCACGTTTATGCACATTACATGACTTTAACTGTTGATTGTGTTCTAATTCAATATTGCTGCAATTGTGTTTATTGCCAAATTCAATATATCTTTTAGCAGTTGAGGCATTGGGGACATTGTTATTTTAACCACTGATATTGTTAAGCACCATCAGCATGTAATTAAGGCACAAAATTGGTGATAATGGCTACACATTTGTTTTAAAATATTAGAGTTTTAGAAAAAGTATGATAAAATATGTCATTCTGGTGGCTGCCATCTTGGATTTCATGCTAATGTAATATGCTAAAGTAGTTGAAAACAATATTATTGCATTTCCTAAACTCTAACACATATGTTTAGGTACAAAGTTCGCACAATTAGGGTAAAAGATATACATGTATGCAATTTTGTGCTTATCATTGATCAATTTCGGTCTTCTCGCGATTGTGTTTATTGCCAAAGTCAACATATTCTTGAGCAATTAAGGCATAGGGGACATTGTTAGTTCTACCACTGATGTTTTTAAGTACCAGTAGCATGTATTGGAGCACATATTCGGTGATAATGACCACACATTTGTTTAAAATATCAAACTTTCATGAACAAAATATGAAAAAGTATGCAATTATGATGGACGCCATCTTGGATTTCATGCCGGAGCGCTATGCTAAAGTAGTTGAAAACAATTTCATTGCATTCCTTGACCTCTAAAACGTAAGTTTAGGTACCAAGTTTGTGTCTCTAGCACAATTAGTAGCAAAAATTTATGCAATTTTGTTTACTGTTGATTAAATTCGGTTCTGTCACAATTCTGTTTATTGCCAATTCAAGGTATTTTTTTTAGCATTTAAGGCATTGGGGACATTGTTATCATTGCCACTGATGTTATCAAGTACCAATAGCATGTATTAAGGCACGAAATTGTTGATAATCTCCACAGAGTTCCTTAAAATATTAAAGTTTTAGGAAAAAATATGAAAAAAATATGCGATTCTGATGGTCGCCATCTTGGATTTCATGCAGAAGGGGTATGCTGAAGTAGTTGAAATTATTTTTATTGCATTTCTTGCCATCAAAAACATATGTTGAGGTATTAATTTTGTGTCTCTAGCACAATTAGGGGCAAAGATATATACAACTTTGTGTTTATTGTTGATCGAATTCGGTTTCGCCGCAATTGTGTTTATTGCCAAATTCAACGCATTTTTCAGCAATTAAGGCATTGGAGACATTGTTATTTTTGCCACTGATGTTATCTAGTACCAATAGCATGTATTAGGGCACATAATTGTCAATAATGGCCACACAGTTCCTTAAAATTTTAAAGTTTTAGAAAAAATATGACAAAATATGCGATTCTGATGGCCGCCATCTTGGATTTCATGCTGAAGGGATAGACTGAAGTAGTTGAAAATATTTTTATTGCATTCCTTGACCTCCAAAACATATGTTTAGGTACCAAAATCGTGTCTCTAGCACAATTAGGAGCGAAGAAAAATACAAATTTGTGTTTCAAGAAATGTCTCGGTTTTGATGGCGGCCATTTTGAAAAGCCGCCATATTGGATAGTTCATCCCAGGATATCGAGTGTTAACAAGTGGATTCTGAAGCTCAAGGGTCCCCTGAACAAAATGACACCCCTCGCGGAGAGTCCTGGGGGGGGGGGTGCACGGTGGACCCCCTGGGCTCATGGACTATATGTAGTGACTGGTTCCCGTACCACTGGGCCGTTCCTCCGAATATTACATGGAGTGGGTAGAGGCTCTGTCGACGCATACCCCGGAACGAATCACACTACCACCTCTTCGACAACTAAGTGGCCTTACTCACGGTGTGACTGGTATTATCCTCTTCGGCTGACACATGGATAGCAACTTGACATGATATTTTAGTTAGTGCGTAACATACGCTTTGAACAATGGTACATGTTATACGGGGTCGAAACACATATCATAATGTAACCAATTATTCACCAGTATCATAATTATGAAATCATATCAAGTGTATATATATCGAATTTGCCTCACTGACATCTTGTACATATTAAATGCATATATTGTTATTGTAATATAATATATTATTATGGGGAAAGACATGATATCATAGTCCATTAGACATGCATAATTCATCATCAATGGTATCAATCAGATAACAAGGCCGGGGTTATCTGTAGCGGGCCGGTTTGCGTGCATTGCGTCTGGGCCGACTTGGTCGTGCAGGCGGGGGCGTAGCCTCGCTTGTCTCGGGGTCGGATGATACCACAGGCTTTTGCCTGCGTGTCTTGCGTGCTGGTTTGGGAGTGTCGGAACTTGATCTGCGTGATCTTTTCCGTTGCCGATGTCGACTTGAGCCGGATGAGGTCGGAGATCGCGATTGACGATTCTGGGTCGTTGGCGAATCAGACTCAGCTGTTTGGTCTGAATCGGTATGCCGATCTTGTACTGTGACCTCCCAGGGGTAGTAAAACTCCTTGAGAAGTCCCATGGGGTCGGGCGATTGTTCTGGGTCGGATTTGCTTGACGACGACGCGGGTTGTACCGGGTCGGAGTAGATGTGGGCCGCTTGGTTGTCACCTTCGTATGGCTTGAGCACATCCAGATGAACAACACGAGTGTTCTGAGGGTTGGAAACCAGGGCGATTCGGTAATCAACCTCGGTTACACGGTCGATGATCCTCCAGGGACCAGTCCAGGGCCGAGCGAACTTATTATTCTGCGTGAGTGGCAGATAATAATACCGGACCAGTTCGCCTGGTTGAAACTGGGGTCGTGGTTTTGCATGGGCGTCATAACCCAACTTCTGCCGAATTGCCGCTTTTTCGAGGTGATCTTGGGCGAAACTGTGGGCCGTCCTGATGGCTTGCCGTAGATACTCCACATACTCCGGACCACACGGAGGTAGAGGTTCGGGGTCGTAGGTCGGGAACATGAGGTCGACTGGCAAGTTACACTCGCGTCCATATACCATCAGATGCGGGGTGCATCCCGTGGACGAGTGTACAGAGGTTCGGTAGGCCATTAGCACATATGGCAGGTGCACGTCCCAGTCGTTTGCACGATCGCTGGGCTGGATTGACTACCCGCACTTTTACGCACTGCCGATTCAGGGTCGTAAGCGTTCTCCCCATGATGAGGTCAGTTTCCTCGGGAAAGGCCGTCACTCGAAGACGGACTCGAACTCGGGAAGTTTCTAACCAATTCCACTATCGCTTCGCTGCGTGCAGGGACGGTGACGGCTCGGCGCACGGCCATTCTAACGACATTGGCCTCAATGTCCTTGTGCGCGAACAGGATCTCCTTGTGAACCTGTATTGTCCCCTCACCATAGTTCACCACAGCGTGAGCTTGCCGAAAGAAGTTCATTCCTAGAATCATGCCGTCATGTATGTCAGCCACACAAAATGTTACAACCATATGGTTGGTTCCGACCTGAATTGGAAGGTCGACCAGTCCATCGATGGGGCTTGACTGTCCGTTGACGTCACGAATCGTGGCCGAAGTGGGTCGTAACTGCCGTTGGTCGGCGGGAACGTGTCGGAGCTGGTCGCAACGGAGCAAAGAGATCTGCGCTCCGGAATCGAGTTCAGCTTGCATTGTCTTATCACCAACACGTACCGGCAACTTCCAGTACTCTTGGGCCGCTCGGGAGTTGTCTATGACAAGCGGTATAGCAGGGTCGTCTGGCGGTGGCTTGAAAAGCGTGTGCAGTGGCGGCAGCTTGGGTTCCGGTCCACATGGAAAGGCGTAAAACCCGCCATCGTCGGAAATCCACTCAACCTCAGACATGCTGTCTGTTCCGGTGCCATCGGCGGTCGGGGGCGACACCCCTTCCTGACGACGATTTCCACGTGGAGGTCGTTGCGGTCGCGGTGCAGACACCCCTTCTTGAAGAGAAGCCGGCGTCGGGGTCGAAGCTTGACATTTGGTGCACACCCCTTCAAGGAGCTGAGGTGTGGGCTGGGCCGGCTGCGGGGTCGTAACTGGTGTCGGTTCCGGTGCGGTAGTCGTAACGACCGCAGGTGTGGAACGGGGAACATTGTTCTGTTGTCTGGAAGGTTCTTGCTCCTCAGTACCTTCCACTACCGGTTTGACGACGGGGTCGGAGGTGTTGGTTGGGCCGGTTTGGTTTGGTTGCCGGTTTGGTTAGGTACTGACAATACTTGAGCAGTCCTTCTGTCAGTACCGGGACCATTAGGTCGAAATGCTAGTGGTTTCATGCCGTTGCGCACTAGCACGTCTTTAAGCCGAAAACACCGCATCCAGCGATGGCCGGGCTTCTTGCAAAAGAAGCATACCATGGGTCGTCCGGGTTGCGGGAGTCGATCACCTTTCATCGGGGCCGTGGTTCGCAGGACAGAATAGATGGCCGCTTCTTCACATAGTCCGTCCTCGTCACTGAGGACGCTCCGGAAGGCTTCAGCCACCCACTCGCGTGAGCAGGACGGCACTGAATGTTTGTCACATCCCTGTAGGCTGGTGGTGTCGCTGTCCGCGGGGTCGTAGTAGGCCGTAACTTGCTCAGGGGTTGGCGTTTCCCCTTGCATGACTTGTCCCATGGCACAGGACAGTTCTTCATTAACGGGGTCGTCCTCCGCATATCCGCTCGCGGAGATGTCAGCACGTCGCGTGCCCCGGTGTCAATCTCTAGTTGTTCTCCGCTGGCGACTCTCAGCCTTGAGAACGGCCATCAGTGCTTCACTATAGCTATTGAAAGTGAAAACACACAGTTTATCTGCAATGGGGTCGGGTTGGCCGTTGACGAACTGCGAGATTACAGTTCGTTGTCGCGATTCTGGCGTAACGTCGTCAAACACCTGCTCCGCCAGAGCCTGGAGTCGCTCTAGGTAATGCTCCGCGTCCTCCTTTCTTTCCCGTTTGAGGAACGGAAAATCGTCCCGTTTGGACTGTCGACGGGGTGCGGGCTCCCAGCCTTCCAAAAGTCGGCGACGGAACTCCTCCCAGGGAGTCTCGACTGGGATGTTCAGAGCTAGCGCCTCGGCGCGGCCGCGTAGCGTGCTCCGGAATGTGGTCGTTTTATTGAGGTCGGTATATGTAAAGGCCGCCGTGAACTGTTCGAAACTCCGGATGTACTGAGTGAGGTTGCCCTCCTTGAATGTCGCACGCCATTGAGCCGTTTTAGCCGTAGCCAACGTTTGGGGCTCAGACGTGAGTCTCTGTGGCGTGGGCATGTTAACACTCACCGCTCCTGGTGCAGTCGCTGCAGTGGTCGTCGGAGTCGCGGCAGCCGAAGTCGCCGGAGTCGTTGTATCTGGGCCGATCGGGGTTGCGTTAGCAGGGACGGTTGGTGCTGTCGTCACGGAGACGGCGAGCGATGCGGCGGATGGTGTCATCGCGTGACTGGGGTCGTGTGGTGCTTGCGTAGCGGGGGTCGGTTGGCTGTATGATGGCGTCACCCATGGTATCCCGACTGAGGGTGGGAATACAGCCGGTGGTGGATATCGGTATATCGAACCGTCGGGACCTACACCATGGTACACTAATCCGGTTTGTGCACCATGATAGCCGGTGTCAGCTATCACGCTGGGAACACCACCGTATCCAGGTGGTGGGTTCATGTAGCCGACATGCGGTTGATAGTATCTGACAGCCACTCCATTTGGAACACCGCTTGTCGCGCCAGGGTATCCGACTGGCGGTACACCATATCCGTTGGTGTTTCCGACTGATTGGGAGATCGGATGTCCGATCATCGGCACAACACTTCCCGCCGGAGCAGACACAACTTGATCTTGCGCAGGATCGAAGCGCGGTTGTTCTCCGGTAGTCGGCGACGGTCGGTGCATGGTCGGCGTGGGAGTGCGGGTGTCGGAGGTCGACGCGTGGGGGTCGCAGGGTCGGCGACTTGACGTCGAGGGTGCTTGTCGGGGTCGCGCTTGCCGTGTGGTAACGTGAGATTCCGTTGTCGTGTCGCTGGGTCGCTGTTGTCGTGGAGGCGTCGCGATCCGAGCAGCGGTCGTCGCTGGAATGTTCTCAGCTGTTACTCTCGCCTGGCTGGGTCGTACGTACTCTACCACCGTTGGCTCGGTCGGTATGCGCGAGTACATTTCTGGCGCGGGGTCGTGTTGTCTCGGCGTCATGGGCGGCGCCAGGGGTCGGTTTGCCGAATAAGCGCTCGGATGGATCAGTTCCGGAACATTGTCAGACTGACAAACCCACTGTCGTATCCGAGAGTTACTTGGTGGGTGCGTAACCATCGACGTATCTATGGTTACTGGCCGTATGTTTAGCACTGAATGTTCTGGGTCGATACGATTTTTGTCGGCAGAGTTCGATAGTCTCTGGATTGTTCTAGCCGACGTAGCCGAATACGCTCTAGCGTGTGCACTCAGAATGTCACTTACTGTGTGTAGAGGTGCGAGCGGGTCTTCGTCGAGGAACTCCTGCACCAGGTCGACGGGCGGCGAAGACGATCTCAGGGTCGAATGGTCACCGAAGGAGTCAAACAGGCCAGTCGGTTGTTGCTCCTGCGACAGCGGGACCGTATTGCTCATGACAACTGAGCGGGGGCCGGAAGGTCGGAAGGCCGGATTCGGATTGATTGTCACTTCATCATCCGTGGGGTCGAGTGGCTCACCGCGAGAAGCTCCCGGGGCTAATGCCATCAATGCCGGTCGGGTCTGGGTCGAAGATCCGAGACTAGCTCAGATCCTGGTCTACGGCGCCAATGTTGCGAATACGGTTCAATGGCCCGTATCAGGCCGAATGTCTAAGACGTTGTGCTAACAGACAATAATCCGGCAGTGTCCTTTTCACTGTTTATTGGATGCGAATGTCCGATGACCACTCACACACAATCTGGGCCGACAATCACTCTACTAGTCCAGTGATTTCCCTGGGTCGATATTATAACTTGTAAATTATAGTCCTTGTATATCCAACAGTTTATGTATCCACGTTATATGTATATATATACTTTATATCCACTTATATGATTACGGCCACTCTTCTGGTTACAATACAAATACGACCGTCTCTTCTGATTACTTCTACTCAACTACACAGAATCTGCGGGGCCGGGGGAACATGTGACTGTGTAATTTCCCGCCAAGTGTATGCGGTGTTGTGATTGGTTAGATGTATGCTGGAATGCGCTGATCTCACCGGGAAAGTGGGTTTCCCCGGTGCGTGTCATGACTTGTATTGATTGTAGCTGTGCACGTGATGCGTGGGGTATGTGTGTCAAGTTCTATGTTTAGAAGTCAGTGCATGTGAAGGTCAAGGCCGAATATACGGGGTCGAGTGTACCGAATAAATGGGGCCGCAGGTGCATGTCGTTTGACCTGTGTATGTAAACATGAGCTAGTGTTATTTATGCTTGTGATCGTATAGTTTGTACCTGTACTGTATGTAAGTCTTGTGGAATGTATATGTTGTCATGGAAATGTGTAGTGCGCGGGAGGGCCGGGAGTTACAGTCGCTATAATTACTACTCATATCTAAGTACATTGCATGTACATTGATATTTCATAGATAATTACGACATTATGATAGTACTAACCACATGACAACACAACACTATTATGTCATACTTGATCATTTTTCAAACAAAAACTTAATTGAGAGTTTTGTTTCGAGATGCACTGTAGACGAGACGTGCGTCTACTGTGGGTCTCGCAAGAAATTATTATTGCTCCAAAAGGTATGGAGCTTTGGAGGAGAAAATCCACAGAAGATCAGGAATATTTCAGATAAGAGCTTTGTGACCAAAGAGTGCTCCACAGCAACTGTATGCCTGTGTTGATGAAAATATGTGCGGAAATTGGGTCGTGCTGTGCTTTGTGAACGGACCATCAAGCAATTACTGCAGCAAAATCGGCAAATTTCAAAGTTATTATTGTTCCACATGCCATGATCCTATTTGTCTAAAGTGTATTCTGTGTGTAACACCATGCATTTATGCATAGACTCGGTTGCTATTGATAATGACAGAAAATGAATACACACATGCCATTGCGCAGTGACTTTGACATTGGGCCAGTTTACGCGGAATCAGTGATACAAATATCCAGTCCAGTCCAGTCCCCTCTGTATCCTATGTGATGAACATGCGATGGTCTGTTGGATAGGAATTATAGCAGCGCTTGCCAATATTCCCATTCCTCTATCACACCATAAGTGTACATATTGAAGGTCAGACAGGTATGCATCTATTAGAAGCAAAAATACTATACAGAAGAAATATGTAGTCAGAGTCTAGAAACAGTCGTCTTCGAGAAAAATGATGGTTTTCAAGGTCACCAAGTTCAAGATCTGAACTAAAACTGCAATATACGATTTTCCATTTGAATTTTCCAATATTTATGCTCCATGTTGAATTATTAAGGGAGGTATATTCCATACAGCTCACGTTTGAGCAGTGGATGACATTCCCTGAAAAATTCAATGGCAAAAAATGCTAATTCTTTCTGGCTGGAAATGGCTGGAACACATATAGATTTTCCTCATCTTAAATTTGTTGGTTTCCCCATCCAAATCACAATGTGTACATGTGTATATATTAATTATGTTGGAGTGTGAGTATTAATTAATTATTATTGTCTGTATTATATAGTATTTCCCCAATCTCTGGGGGTATATGCTTTACCAATCAAGGTCATATCTGTGAACTTCAATGTCACCATTAGGTGTGCCACATTTGATTTTCTATCTGTTCAAAATACAAAATATCTCTAGGTGCATGCACTTAGGCGGCAGGGGCCATTTTACACAATCTGCATCTGACATTTAGCAGTCAAAGTCATCTGAGGTCAAGTTCAAGGTCATCATTAGTTGTGCCTTATATGTCTTCATATATATTCATATTGCAGACACAGGATCATTCTACAAGTATTTCATCTGTAGAGGCAAGTCTGAGCATTATTTTTACCGAGTAGATGGCTCAAGGTCATCAAAGGTCAAATCACCACACAGAACGCGATTTATGACTTTCCACTAGGTGATGCCTATATCTACACTCTATCTTCAGGCGTTTTATGAGTACAGTTGTGGCAGCTCCTATTAAGAACGAATTTTTCTTCCCGCTGGAATGCCCCAAAATGGACAGTAACCCGATTTGAGCCAAAAAATATCTGTCCACCCGTCAAAAATTCAAAATAGCCACCAAACTTATACAAACTTATACACATCAAAGAGGTACATAAGGGGAATCTTTTGGATAACAAATTTCAAAAGTTTCTGAAAAGTTTCTGAGAAATTGGCCGTCAAAGAAATTGGTCGTTCTTTGTTGAAAACGGCCGCCACTTTGACAAAAAAGGCTAAAATCCAAAAACTAATAAAAAATACTTCCTTCTTGAAATATTTTCAGGTTTTGTGCAAAATCTCAGGAAAAAAATTGTCTGTAAAATTGTTTGCACCGGACGGACGGACGGATAGACGTACAGCCAAAATGGCCACAATGCACTGACCAGCGAATAATCAACAATTAAATGTATACATGCCACATGGAGTCCTATACATTATTTAAAAAGATTTTTATGCAAAAATTCACCATGATTCAAAAGTGAATTTTAGAGATGAAAATGGCAATGGCAGGTACAATGTCATGCCAATGGGTCATTTTAAAAGTACAATACAATACATATTTAGTAAAAACTCTTATCATATTATTTTTTTACCTCAATTGAGTCAAAATATCCTAGTTCCTGAATAACTGATTAATTAAAGAAAAGTTGCCATATACAGTCAGAAAATAATTCCACATGCCTACCTTCATGAACTTCAAGTCTCCATTACGGCAAGCATGTAGTACCTCATCATCGTCTCCTGTCAGTTCATTCTCCATTTTTATCTCTTCTTCTCTGGAAGTAACAAAACATTGGTATGTATGGCCTCAAAATTAGTTCTCATTTATATTGAAATTATCCACAAAATATTGTTCGTCATTCATATTGAACATACTCATCTAAAAGCTTGCAAAGTTATGGATACAGTAGTATCAAATTCTACCTCAAAATCTCATCATCAGCCATTGTGTGTGGATTGAAGTGTAACATCTTCATCTTCGGGACATCAACAGCTTCTTCCTGGACGAATTCCACTCGCTTCACTCCACGTGAAGCAATCATAGTCTTGAACTTCGAGTTGTTGAGCATACGTGAATCTTCTAGCACCATGATCAGACAATTTGTCTCCAGACCTTCAAATCTGGTCAAGTCATCAATGATTAATCCTTTCACTGGATACTCATCAGCTGTTTGAATTTGCCATTCTGGAGCAAATTTGTGGAAAATATTTGTGATCAGTGCTAGTAAATCTGATCCAGGTTCGAATAGGATTGCTACATCGGTTGGAGCATAGAGTTGTGATGCAAAGATATTCTTCAAATGAAAGAGTAAACCATTTTGTGTAGACTGTCCTTTCAAGAAACGAATACTAGTAACTGTCACATCGTCACCATCGAATGGGCTACAACATTCGAACCGGTCCTCTACAACATCACCGAAGGCTGTCTTCTCCATGTAGTCGACAACTACTTCAGAATTTCGATAGATTTCTCGAAGAGGCGGGAAAATATGGCCTCCATAATTGAGGACCAACGTCCGTATCAGTTTGACATTCTCATCACCTCTATGTGTTTGATACTCACTATCCATGAACAGGAAAAGTTGTCTTTTGGATGAAACTATGATATCCAACAACTGTTCCCATGCTTCTCCATCACATTCCATGTACTGGACATCGTCAATGATGATATATATGTGATCCTTGAAAATAGTTTCAATGGCATTCACAATGTCAGAAACGTGATTGTTCCAAACTGCGTGACCTTTCTTGTGATGATTGATGTAGGCTGCTACACCCTTGTTCGGACAAAACACTATGCTTTTATCTTTGCCAAACTCTTTGCAAAGATATTGTTCTAGCAGGGTCTTTCCTGATCCCGGTGGGCCTTCGATGACTCCAAGTTTGATCATCTTAACACCAAACACTTTGTCGAGCTGCTGCATTGTAAGATGTATGCCATGAACGCTCAGTTCGTTGTTAATCCTGTCACGATAAGTTGTGTTGTCATGCAGCAGGAGTTTTGCTAAACCTATTTCTATAAAGGGTATGGACACTCCACAAGGTTCTGTCTGGAAGGACGGGTGCTCACTTATTCCCAGTACATAAGTACATGTATAGATTCTCATCATGGTTTCTGATGGTGGTTTGTCAAGATTGTCTATCACATACTTCAAAAGTATACGGCTTGCATGAAATGTGCGTTTGTGGCAAAGAGTGGGATCCGTTTTGCGATCATAAACGGATGATATAATGAAGTGACAATCGTCATCGATATAAAGAACATCCAATATGGGCTTTGGAAAGGTAACAGACCCTGTCGTTGGAATCAATTGAGAGGGCGATACTCTACGAAGAAAATTGAGCATATCAGTGAAGGCAAGTACACATGCATTGTGCTCTGTGATATTTTCTATATGATTCAGTATCTCACTGAGAGCACCGCAATGATCGGTCAGTGCTTCTTTTGGAGGACTGTAATGTGCTCGATATTCCATCTGGAAAATCGACAGATTCCGAACAGTTTCCTGTGAGAGACCACATGTTTTCTTCATTGGCTTCAGGACCCTGTTTTTCTTGTATGACATGGAAACACCGGGACGTAGCTTAGAGTCTTTTGGAAGTGGTGTAAGCCTCAATGTTCCTGGTACCACTTTGTTTGTTGATGGCACATCATCAGTTTTTGCTTTTTTACCCAGCTTATCTGGTTTCGTTATTCTCAGAGCATTTGAGTCATCACTTTTGGATGCAATATTAAGTAATCTATGTTTTTCTGGTGAAGTTGATATCACTCTACTTTCAAACCAGCCATCATCTCGCAAATGAAATTGTACTTGATTACCAGTCATCAAAACAAGGGATTTTTTAGGTCTCAAAGGCTTGACACAGAGATTGTTCAGCAGTATACCACGAGTCCTAAATTCAATAGTTTCCAGATGCTCTACTCCCGAAGGAAATTCTTTGATGAACAGATCCTGCCATTCTTTTCTTGTGTCCTCGTTGAAGTCGGTGTCACATGATACGGCAATTATTCCACCACATGAGTTCTGCAAAGCATTGATCATCATGTTGATATGTGTAACCTCTCTGCTTCGTTTTGGTGAAACACTTGGGTCGACTGGAACTTGGTAGATGTAATTTGCTGCACATGTGGGAAGAACATCTTCAGTGGGTACCAGATACTTCTTCAGTATTTCAATTGCGCCTGTTTGTGGATCAATCTGTAAGTCTTCTGGTGGTTCTATTGACTGCAAATATAACCATAGTTTGTAACAAAACGACATTACATATGTATGTGTATTGGTCAGACAACTGGAATAATGAACTGAGCCCAAAGCCTTATGATACTCATAACACTATAATTGAATATTAATATGCAGCTTTTGCCTGTTGACCCAGGTGATACATGTAGACCAAATTATTTGACACAAGGGATGTGTTAGTGAACTATTTCCCTAGGGCATAGGCCGATGGGAATAGTTCACTGACACTATCACATCCCCATGCTCAAATAATGTGGTCTATTACCTGATGCAACAGGCAAAAGTTGTTTTATTATTATTTTGGGTGAAATACACAATGAGTTAAATCCAATTCAAACTCAACAGTGAATGCCTGCAATTTTTCATTCCATGTTTACAGTTTTTCATTGTTTACAAAATATGTGTAAACATCATGTATTTTTTTTAATTCCAGAGAGCACAAACCTCATGGTAAAACATTATGAATGTGACAGACGAAAATTCCAGACCGGAGATCGAACCCACGATCTCTGCGTTTTGAAACCGACGCTCTACCAAGTAAGCTAAAGGGATATCCCACTAGCCAAGCTAGTAGGAGCGAGGTCACATATGGTGGCAGCGGTGCGACACAACGTCCTCGATGTGTGGGGTGTCCTTATCCGTTAATCCCCTGGAATATATCCATTTCACACCGGGGACATGTCATAACTACACCCTACCAACCTACCTTGCTCGCAGCGCCAAATGTGACAGCTGAAAATTTGTTGTCCAGACCGGGGATCGAACCCACGATCTCTGCGTTTTGAAACCGACGCTCTACCAAGTGAGCTAAAGGAATATCCCACTAGCCAAGCTAGTAGGAGCGAGGTCACATGAAGCATAGGAGAATTTGACATGGGAAAATCACATTTGGGCCAAAATGGCCCACTTCCAGCAATTCAAGGGCAACGAAAATTATACACGTCACAGGAATAGATATGAGAAAGTCTGAGAAAGTCTGAAATGGTAATTTTTTTATAGCATGTTCCCAAGGGGAACATTGTTATCTATATGGTCACAATTGATTTCTATGCTGTAAAGTTGATAATTAGCCATTTTGTTTTCTGATCTTGAAAATGATGTCAAAGGTCAAATCCAAGATCACGAGAATCTTCAGTATATATCATTTCTTATATGTCCACAATTGATTCCTAGTCTTTAATCTCAATTTTAGGTGTGATATCAGGAACAATGTGACCCCTATATAAAGCATAGGGCAATTTAACATGGAAAAGTCCCACTTGGGCCCTGTATAAAACATTAAAATGGTCGCCGCATGCAGACCGGCGATTCAAGAACATATACACATTATAATGATACATGATGGGAACATTTTAAAAATAAAATCTCAACCTGATCAGACAGTTTTTGAGAGAATAATTTTTAAATTTGAAAAACATAACAAAACAGCTATTTTCGGCATAAAAATGGCCGCCAAAACTGCATAAACGACTTAATAAAAAATTAGCCCAAGGGCTAAGAAAGGTTACTGGACAATTATATTTCAGATATTAGCCTTTTGTCCCATGACCTTGAAATAAAGTCATTGGCCAAATTCAACGTCACGAGAATATTCAGCATATATAATTTCCTTTATGTCCACAATTGATCCCTAACATGTAACATAGGCCCAAGGGACCTGTAGCTCACCGGCTAGCCAATACGTGATCGGACCGTTCTCTGATAACTTCAAGGTTACAAGTATATTCAGCATATATCATTTCCTATATGTCCACATTTCTAAGATGTAAAATCGATAATACCTTGAAAATTAGGTCAAAAGTCAATTTCAAAATCATCAGTATATTCGACATATATCATTTCCTATATATCCGCAATTGATTCCCAAGCTGTAAAGTCGATAATAAGCGAGATATTAGCCATTTTGGGCTCTGACCTTGAAAATAAGGTCAAAGGTCACATTCAAGGTCATGAGAATATTCAGCTTATATAATTTCTTATATGTCCACAATTGATTCCCAAGCTGTAAAGTGAATAATAAGCGAGATATTAGCGATTTGTGCTCTGACCTTGAAAATGAGGTCAAAGGTCAAATTCAAGGTCCTTAGAATATTCGGCATATATCATTTCCTATATGGTCACAATAGATTTCTAAGCTGCAAAGTCGATAATAAGCGAGATATTAGCCAGTTTGTGCTCTGACCTTGAAAGTTAGGTCAAAGGTCAAATTCAAGGTCACGAGAATATTCAGCATATATCACTTCCTATATGTCCACAATTGATTCCTAACCAGTAAAGTCAATAATAAGTGAGATATTGGTCATTTTGTGCTCTGACCTTGAAAATGAGGTCAGAGGTCAAATTCAAGGTCATGAGAATATTCAGCATATATCATTTCCTCTATGTCCACTATTGATTCCTAAGCTGTAAAGTCAATAATAAGTGATATATTGGCCATTTTGTGCTCTGACCTTGAAAATGAGGTTAAAGGTCAAATTCAAGGTCATGAGAATATTCAGCATATATCATTTCCTATATGTCTACAATTGATTCCTAAGGTGTAAAGTGAATAAGAAGCGAGATATTAGCGATGTTGTGCTTTGACCTCGAAAATGAGGTCAAAGGTCAAATTCAAGGTCATCAGAAAATTTGGCATATATCATTTCTTATATGTTCACAATTGATTCCTAAGCTGTAAAGTCGATAATAAGCGAGATGTTAGCCATTTTGTGCTCTGACCTTGAAAATTAGGCCAAAGGTCAAATTTAAGGTCACTAGAATATGCAGCTTACATCACTTCCTATATGTCCACAATTGATTCCTAAGCTGTAAAGTCAATAATAAGCGAGTTATTGGCCATTTTGTACACTGACCTTGAAAATGAAGTTCAAGGTCAAATTCAAGGTCACGAGATTATTCAGCATATAGCACTTCTTATACGTCCACAATTGATTCCAAGTCTCTAATCTCAATATTAAGTGAGATAACAAGAACATTGTGGCCCATTATAAAGCAGAGGAGAATTTAACATGGGAATGTCCTATTTGGGCCCCGCAGTTAAACATCAAAATGGCCGCCACACGCAGACTGTCGATTCAAGAGCATCGAAACTTATACACATTATAAGGATACATGAGAGGAACATTTTGAAACTAAAATCTCAAAACTGATCAAACAGTTTTTTGATAAAATAATTTTTAAAGTTGAAAATATGCAAAAACAGCCATTTTCGACATAAAAATGGCTGCCAAAACTGCATAATCGATTCAATAAAAAAAATGAAAAAACGTCTGGGGGTATTGACCCAATACATATTCACACAAATTTATGGACAAATTCATCAGCCCAAAAAAAAGATGAAAAATGTTAACAGATGATGTGGAGGACGACGACGACGGACGAAAAACCACGACAATAGCTTATCGGCCCTCATGGGCCGGTAATCTAAAAATCTATAATAAGTGAGATATTAGCCATTTTGTCCTGTGACCTTGAATATGAGGTCAAAAGTCAAATTCAAGGCCATCAGAATATTTGAAAAACATGCCAAAACAACTATTTTCGGCATAAAAATGGCCGCCAAAACTGCATAAACGACTTAATAAAAAATTAGCCCAAGGGCTAAGAAAGGTTACTGGACAATTATATTTCAGATATTAGCCATTTTGTCCTGTGACCTTGAATATGAGGTCAAAAGTCAAATTCAAGGCCATCAGAATATTTGAAAAACATGCCAAAACATCTATTTTCGGCATAAAAATGGCCGCCAAAACTGCATAAACGACTTAATAAAAAATTAGCCCAAGGGCTAAGAAAGGTTACTGGACAATTATATTTCAGATATTAGCCTTTTGTCCCATGACCTTGAAATAAAGTCATTGGTCAATTGGGCGTCAAGAGAATATTCAGCATATTAGGTTACCGGACCTTTGGTCCGATAACCTATTACCGTGGCATTGCGTCCGTCGTCCGTTCACATTTTTATCTTCAAAGTTTACGGTCGAATCTTTCTGAAATTTTGCACAAAAAAACCTAAAATATTTCCAGAAAAGATTTTTTTAGTTTTCTGATTTTCGAATTTTTTTCATAATGGCGGCCATTTTGGACTTTGACGATCGTTTTCTCAAAATCTGTTCAGTAACTTTTTTTTCTTATTGATGCATAACACTCCTCATATGTACCCCTGTGACATGTATAAATTTCGTTGCCCTTGAATCGCTCGAAGTGGGCCATTTTAAACCCAAACACGGCCCAAGAGGGACTTTCCCATGTCAAATTCTCCCATGCTTTATAATGGGACACATTAAGTCTAATATCTCACATAATATTGAGATTAGAGACTAGGAATCAATTGTGGCTGATGATGAGATTTTGAGGTAGATAGTTCATATTACTGTATCTATAACTTTTGCAAACCTTTAGATGAGAAGATTCCACATAAATGACAAACAATATTTCGTTGATGAATTTCAATATACATTGTAAATGAGAAAGAATTTTGGGCCCAAACATATCAATGTTGTGTTATTCACAGACCAGAAGAGATCGAAATGCAGACAGAACTGACAGAAGAGGATGATGAGGCACTACTTGCCTGCCGTAATGGAGACTTGAAATTCATGCAGGTAGGCATGTGGAATAATAATAATAATAATAATAATAATAATTCAAACAGCTGATAATAATAATAATAATAATAATAATAATAATAATAATAATAATAATATAATAATAATAACAATAATTGTGGAGGTATGTACGACAGATTATCTTGAACTACCCCATGGTCTCCAAGTAAGGGCCGCACATACCCCACCCATGAGGGTACATGAAGGTCGGGCATGCCCCACACGAAAGTCATTACCCCTGGCAAGGCAGGATATACCCCATCGGAGGGTCAGACATACCCTTGTCAAGACAGACATACCCCCATTGAAGGCATGACATGCCCATTTCAGGGCCCGACATACCCCTTCGAAAGTTAGAGATACCCCATACAAGGAGATACATACCCCCTTTGAAAGCCTGACATACCCATCGGAGGGTGCTACATACCCCTACTGAGGGTACTACTTGCCCATCAAAAGGGACTGATATACTTATTTGGGAAGATCAAAGCAAACCAACTGAGCTCGAATCGCAGGCTACGATTAACATTCAAACCAACTCTAACCACATTACTAGTTGTATGTACTGGTTAGGCATACTGGAAAGAGACTAATTTGTGTCATGTCCCTAATTCTCTTCCGTATTACGGTGAATGAATGATGCAGAATGAAGGGACATTTCGACTTACCACTTACTACTTACTGAATAGACGTTATATGGCCTAACGATTTACCACTTACTGTTAACTTACCACCTACTACTTACCACTTACTATGTACTACTTACCACTTGCGACTTACTATGTACTACTTACCACTTACGACCTACTACGTACTACTTGCCACTTACGACTTACTACATACTACTTACCACTTACACTACCTGACAAAAGTATTATGACGCTAGTGAAACCACATGTTTTAAGTCTCAATGAAAGTGGCATGCTGTGCTTAGGAATGTCACATCTGGGTACAAGAAAGCAAGGACCAGATGAAGGATGATTAACCTTTGGCTATAAAGTGCTGAAACTATTTGCATATATGACATACTCACGTAATTACTGATTCGCACATTACCAAAGTGTCATACTTTTGACAGGTAGTGTACTAGTATACTCTACTACTAGCCTAGTCATAAGTGGAAAGTAGTAAGTGGTAAGTTACTGTAGTAAATGGTAAGTAGTAATGAGTAAGTAGTAAGTGGTAAGTTACAGCGAAGTAGCAAGTGGTAAACCGTTATATATATATAATGTTCATTCAGTAAGTAGTAAGTCTTAATGTCCCTTCAGGAATTCCATACGAGATTTATTTTGGTGTTTTTTTCCTCGCTGCCAAAAACATCGTCTAGCAAAATATGACTTTTTACAGTACGGTACCTTGCACTTTCTTTATCCATTTCAAAACATTGTCATGTTCATCTACTTTTCCAACGAATTTGTTTGTTTGGTGGTTCGTATTGAAAACAAACTGTTCAGCCCACCTGGAGTCGAACCTAATACAAAACATTTTATTTATCTTTCTATCACTAATCTACGTACTACGGCATGGGTCACCTCCCCACCTTAGGCCTCCTTAAACATTGGTCACCCCCACCTTAGGCCTCCTTAGGCATGTGTCACCTCCCCTCCTTAGGCCTCCTTAGGCATGGGTCACCTCCCCACCTTAGGCCTCCTTAGGCATGGGTCACCTTCACGCCTTAGGCCTCCATAGGCATGGGTCACCTCCCCACCTTAGGCCTCCTTAGGCATGGGTCAACTCCAATACTTAGGCCTCCTGGCATGGGTCAACTACCCTCCTTAGCAGCTGTACACTTCCTTGGGCTGGCTTACATACCCCTGCCGAGGGGGCATGATATTAAATGCAAGGGTCTAGGGTCATAAAATCTGCTTGTCTTGGCATGTGTTGTATGTACATATTAATTTACGTGCACGAAATGTCGATCTTCCCACCTTGTTCCATGTCATACATGCCAATATCCCTCCTCAGGCGGGCTTACATACCCCTCCCAAGGCTGGTTTACATACCCTGCCTGCGGCTGGAATCCTGTACCCATTTTCCAAACATGCATATTTTAATGATGTTAATGCACCCAAGTGCCTATGATCATCATTACCGCTTCTCTAGGTATGGAACATATGTATATACTCACTCATACAGTGGCTGATATATGCCATAGTTTTATTCTTTAGTTTTCATTTATTTACGATATTTACCAGACGCATGTAATACACGTACTTAATATTAAATACGCGTACTTATTGTTTAAATACGCGTACTTAATATTAAATACGCGTATTTAATGATAAACACACGTAATTAATAATAAATACGCGTACATAATATTAAATACGTGTATATAATATTAAATACGTGTATTTATTGTTATATACGCGTACTTAATATTAAATACGCGTACTTAATATTAAATACGCGTACTTAATATTAAATACACGTACATAATATTAAATACGCGTATATAATATTAAATATGTGTATTTAATGTTAAATACACGTACTTAATATTAAATACCAGACAGTTAGATATTTTATTTTTTTGCAGCGCCTTGTCGCTTGATACATACCTTGTCTCACGAGACATACACAGCAACATAACCATATCCAATTTTCGCTAATTTAATATTAAGTACACGTAATTAACATTAAGTACGCGTATTTAACATTAAGTACGCGTATTTAATATTAAGTACACGTATTTAATATTATATACGCGTATTTAATATTATATACGTGTATTTAATGTTAAGTATGTGTATATAATATTAAGTACGCGTATTTAACATTAAGTACGTGAATTTAATTATTTTATTCTATTCAGAATGTCCATCTGGAAAAAATAAATAAATGAAATCTGAAAAATAAAACTATGGCATATATCGGCCACCGTACACTCATGGGCATGAAAAGTGAATCGGTCAAGGGTAAATAGATGTCTTTGTTCTAAACAACATTTGCGTGTCAACGGAAGCTTTCGAGTGTGATTCAAATACTACCCCGGAACCGCATGTTCTCAAATTCGGAAATTTCAACTTTTTAATAATAATAATAATAATAATAATAATTATTATTATTATTATTATTATTATGTAGGGTTATTGTATAGCACCACATCATTTTCCAATTGTATATGGCAACATGATTTGAGTAATCAGTTTTTCACAGATAATGTGATTCTAATAAATTTTTAGGCTACTGGTCTTATATAGTGACCTCTTGGCATGACATTGTGCTTGCCATCACCATTTTCATCTTTAAAATTTACTGTTGAATTACAGTGAACTTTTGCATAAAAGGGTTTTAGACTCCATGTATGTACCTTTGTGGATGTATTCGTTTTGTTGTTGATTATTTGCTGATCTGTGCATGGCGGCCTTTTTTTATTGACGAGTCAGCAAATTTTTTTTTGGATCTAAAATGAAGTAACTATCTGTGTTGCAGTCATTTCCAACCAGAAACAAATCTGTTTTTTTGCCATTGAATTTCATTCACTGCTCAAATGTGAGCTGTATGGAAAGAATCTCTTAGAATACTTTGAAGTGAAACCTAAATATTGTCAATTTCAAATGGGAAATCGCGCATTGCAGTTTTAGTGGTGACCTTGAATTCGATGACCTCGAGGCAAAACTGACATTTTTGGCGAAAACGATGGTTTATTTATTCTGACTACCATTTTTTTTCGAAATCTGTTCAATTATTTTTCTTGCATACTTGTATGTCTTTCAATATGTACCACTTTGATGTGGTAGAGGAATGGGAATGGTGGCAAGCGGTGCTATAATTCCTATAGATAGACCCTCAGATGTTCGTCACATAGGATACACAGTAGACTGGACAGGAATATTCGTATCACCGATTTCACGTAACCTGAACATGAACTACCTACCGAGGTTTATATTAGTAGTAGTAGTTTTTATTGATATTCATTTCTACATCAGAGAAAAACCCTACATTCTCTCTTCATACATGTATCGATCATTATGTCTTGAAAGCCTTGAGTACATTAAAACAATACTCTGCCACTTGCTCACAGTCATCTTGCTGCGAATCTTGCTCACAGTTAAACAGTTCGGTAATAGTGACATTTTGAATGTTCATCTTGTGGCGAAGTTGTTTAGTGAACGGGCGAAGAGTTAGAACATGTTCTTCAGATTTAATTCCTTGATCACATTGACCCTGTTTTCCAGTGGTATTCTAGTACTGTCTCTATTCACAAGGTGTTAGAAAAGAGCCTCATACGAGTGTATTCAACACGGTAAGCTTTCGGTATCCTGCAAGTTAAGCTTCTGAGATGGATTGGGTTCATGGTTAGTTATGTGTTTATCGACACATAGAAGTTTGTATCTTCACGTTGTCAACTACCAGGGGGTCCTATCGTCAGAGTTGACAACTATGTATTGGCACCTATTGGGGTGCAATGTAAGTATCAATCTATTACCACCAAAACAACCAAATTTTGATGATTCCAATAACAAACGTAAAATACAAAATTTGTCATTAGCAACAAAGCTCGACCAAATAATTTATCAAAAGACACACTGGCGTCATCAGGGGCAGACAGTGTGGTAAATGTAGTTGTTTCTACTGTACACCTGATGGATTCAGTATACAACTGCCCAACAACCTATGAAAATTATTTACAAATCCGAACAAACCCCATGGAATAGATAATATATTATAATGACATAAGTACCTAATCACATAAGTACATAAGTACCTAATCACAAACCAAAAGGCTACTGAGTTGATGGTATCCTCGGGGACAGACTTAACGTCCACCAGATTCAATGCAAGTTCAAATTCAAATGCAAGTTCAAGTTCAAATGCAACATGTGCAAGGTCCACCACGATTCAGTACAAGTTCATATTCATTGATTCCGCTTTCTGTTTTAGTAGCGTTAGTTTACACATGACGCTATTACGTGACATACCAAGGATCACTGTATCATGTAGGTATCAATCTATTACCACAAATACAGTAGAGTTTGATGATGCCAATAACAAACGTAAAATACAACATTTTGCAATAGAAACAAAGCCCGACCAAAAAGTTAATCCAAAGACACACTGGCGTCATCAGGGGCAGACAGTGTGTTAAATGTAGTTGTTTCTACTGTACACCTGATGGAATTAGTATACAACTGCCCAACAACCTATGAAAATATTTTAGAAATCCGAAACAAACCCCATGGAACAGATATATGACAAGTACATAAGTACCTAATCAATAGCCAGAAGGCTACTGAGTTGATGGTATCCTCGGGGACAGATTTAACGTCCGCCAGCAGTGACACCGACTCAGTGGTATGAATGTAGGTATCAATCTATTACCACAAATACAGTAGAGTTTGATGATGCCAATAACAAACATAAAATACAACATTTTGCAATAGAAACAAAGCCCGACCAAAAAGTTAATCCAAAGACACACTGGCGTCATCAGGGGCACACTGGCGTCTATCAGAAAGAGGAGATCGGTGGGGCCCAATCAGCTGTCACTACCGAAGTTTTCCACAGATTCCATGGTGCGGTCAATGTATGACGTAAACAGTTTACAACTGCTTGGGCCTCCTTGTTTCACACCGGACGAGGTGGTGAAAGTTTTCGTGCCTATCAGGCCTGTTATGGCGAGTGACTGCTTTAGTGCAATCAAGAATCGTGCGCTACAGCCCCTCGTACACAATATTGCTCCAGTAGTCACCATGGCGAATCTTCAGATGTTCGTTAGGGAATCTTCGATCTGACAAAAACAATCGTTAGGGAATCTTGTTTTAGACGAGTTTTTCATGCTCAGACCAACATAAATCGCCAAGTATTTGCAACGAATGGTTGTTTCGTGCACATAAGAATCAGCAGATGTATGTGTGTATCGATCACAATCGTAATTATCGGGAAAATGAAGAAAATTCAAACGAACCGCGAGTGGTGTTCGCCATTGTGGGATGCACTAACGATCATTAGTGCATCCAGTATCGCCACAGTGGGTAGTGTTTGACGGTTGACATTGTCATGAGCCTCTTGGTAGTCAATGAATATCACATATAACACTAGTCTTGCTTTGTTTTCCTTGCGAAATCTATCAGCAAACGAACAGTCAGAATCACTGAGCTCCTGCTTGCTACGGATACCAGAGAGCAAACCTGTCCCTTAAAATTTACGGTGGTCCTATGCTGCCAAGTAGTTTATGAACCAATCCGCCCGGTTTGAATTCCAGAAAGAGTTACCGCTGAGTTTGTAAACCAATCCGCGAAGTTTGAATTCCAAACAGTAGTTTTCAGCGAGTTTGTTAACCATTCCACCGAGTTTGAATTGCAGAAAGAGTTACTGCCGAGTTTGTAAACCAATGCGCCCAGTTTGTAAACCAATCCGCCAAGTTCATCGAGTTTGTTAACCATTGCGAGGAGTTTTTAGCACGGGCGGAAACGTTTTTAACATGGCGGAAACCTTCTGAGCATGGCACATCCTTTCTAGCATGGAATTAACCTTACTAGCACGTCATGAACATTTATAGCATGGCAGAAACCTTCTTAGCATGGCGAAACCTTCTTAGCAAGGCAGAAATCTTGTGGCGCGGCATAAACCTTTTTAGCACGACACAAACCTTTCTATCATGGCACAAACCTTTCCAGCATGGAAATAACCTTTCTAGCACGGCGGGAACGTTTATAGCATGCCCAAAACTTCCTTAGCATGGTGGAAACCTTCTTAGCATGGCAGAAACTTTTTAGCACGGCGTAAACCTTTTTAGCACGGCACAAACAATTGATCAAAATCTCCATTATCGCCCAAGGTAGAAAGTGTAAACTTTGTGATTTTCTCCATAATCACAAACTTCACAAGTCTGTATTTCTGTCCAGGCCGGACTGGGCAAAGCCAGCCGGCCTTGGTTCTGTGTTTGGAGAGAGACAACAACGATGTGTATAGTTTGAAGTCAAATCCAAAAAAACTGACTTATTGAAAGCCTTGCCGGCATATTTATGAACAAGAGCACATTAATTGGATCCTGACTCTTCCCCTGTACATGTACATTGAATAAACAACAGACTATCTGTGATTACAGTCCCCTGGCGGGACTTGGCATCTTAATCAGTATCCGGAACAGCAGGGGTTGGAGTCACTTAATGAAAAAATCTAGCTACATGTGTATATGACATGCAAGAGCAGATGGCCCATCCTGATTACATTTTCTGATAACAATTAACGAACATTTTGAACTGAATTAATTAGTGTAATGTGGATCTTACAAAAGGTCATCTGCCGAAATCACTGATTCGTAGTATTTCGAGGTTTGGCAATTCCCAATACGACGTTATTCAATAGAATGTTGAATTACAGTATGCAGTATAAAGTTGTGATAGCTGGCGAAGTTTGGGTTGTCAGTGTCAAGAATTCAGGTCGTGGTCGACAAGTCGAGAATATGTTCAAGATAGAAAACATAACTCTACTTTGATTAATGATCATTTCTTCCATGATTTTTGTATTTTTTATGGCCAATTTCCGACCAATTTATATATGACCAATGATAGTACGACCAAAATCCCCGATTATTGTCCAGGTAGAAAATGTGAGGGTCATCAACTATATATTTTTTAGTAAAACTAAATCTGGAAGGGCGAGGGTCTGCAACCTCTGATTGTCTCGTTTGTTTTGCTTTGCATGTGGGCGGGTATATGCACTGGCGCGAGTCAGGCCGCCCACGACAGAGGCCAGAGCTAGTCGGTTGTAACCGCGAAGTGGTATAAAGCCATTCCTGCAGTATGTTTCGATGATCAGGGAGGCGGGATGGTGCAGTTGCAGAGCGCTCGGCCCATGATCTAAAGGTCGTGGGTTCGAGTCCGCTCAGCGCCACTTGTGCCTGAAAACCTCCCACGCCAGTGCAGCCCGACTCGCGGTAAAAACAAAGGCCGGGTGGTGTCAGAGACTGTCTTTGGTGTCTGGCACCTAGAAGATCCCTTGGGATTTATCATAAAGAGTAGGGGATTTCCCCGATCCCGGGTTTCTGTCTAGGGGGCAGATCATCGAGTTATGGCGCCCCCTTACAAGTACGCAGTTTCGATGATCATTTGACATGTTCCCCTCAGCACAGATGTCAGAGAACAAACTGCAAAATATTATACAAATATTGACTTTTGCTGAGGTTGATACATGATTATCTTCACTTGTTGGAGAGTTGTGTTCATCGAGTATCAGTGTCACTGATGCTACGAATCAGTGATTATCATCAGTGATTAACTCGCAAGCTCGGTGAATACAACTTTCCAACAAGTGAAGATAATCACGTATCAACCGAAAGCAAAAATGTCAATATTTGTTTCATTATTAACTGAGTGGACGATGCAGTCCACACAGACTGAACTAAGAACACATCGACCAAGAGACACATGGCAACAGCTCTCTAAGCACCTGATCGGGCGATGCGCGCCATCTGGCGAGGTCAGAAAAGGATCAACTAAAACTTATATTTACCTCGGACTTGGAAATATCACTTTCTCCAGAACATCTTGACCAGGATATTGTAGTATCATTTTAGTCACGTTGCCTCATTTGAACCAATTACAAACAGGAATCTTATACAGTTAATAATAAAATTGCATAATATTTAATACGTGCACACAATTCCTCATATTAGGGCTACATATTTCCTGTAATGCACATATTATCTTTTAGTGTGACGAATTTGTATGGTTCCCAGTATTTCACTTGCATATATATATATCTCCCGGTAATGTAGCCTACAATATGTATCCACAATATATTGTTCATACACATTTGGGCCCAAGTACCATACACTGCGCCTTCTTCTATATTCAATAAGGATTAAAAAGGTGACAGACGGATTAAATGGCATTCATTTAGTGGATGAGTAGTATTAAGGCGCAGTGTATGATACTTGGGCCCATATTTGTACACAACATACAAACAGGCTGTGTGACCTGGTAAATTTTGTACTCCTATGCTGTTGAGCAGTGCTCAGTCATTGTATGCTATATTTCTGTGACAAATATCATTCACTGGCCGATATCAGGCCGGGCCGAATTGTACCAGTTGTTGTGCAATGACTGAGCCGACAGTTTAGTTCAACTGTTTACTTGGATGATAGTATCCAATGCCGCAATTATTCAAGCCGACACACACACACCTGAATTCGATGATATCCTGGTCCGAATACAGTTTATCCAATCAGTGCAAATATCCCACTAGATTCACAATGTCTTCTGTAATTTCCCTTGGTCTATTTAATATAGTCCTGAATGTCTTCAAAAGCTGTTATCCACGAAATGTCTCTGTACTAATATCCGAAACAATTTCTTCTATAATTCTCGATTATGTGGACTTCTAGAACACGTCTGTACAAGTTGAATGTTTCTATCTAACTGCGTGGGGCCGAGTCACATGTGGGGGGAATTTTATGCTGTCTTGAGCATACGGGGTTGTGTGATTGGCTGTGTATGTGCTGATCTCACTGAGAGTTTTGGAATTTCCATGTTCGTGTTCTGACATGTCTGGTCACGTGATCTGAGAGCAGAGGTGTCTGTAATTTTTCATGTGTTAAAGTATATGCATGTATGTCAGTGCTGGCAGTGCCGGGTGCACGTGAGCTGTATTGATCGGAGCCGCATGGTTGTATGTGGTTTTACACGTATAGTTCGTGTATTGATCATGTAGTGGCCGTGTATAGTGTGCTGTGTCAAGTATGCGTGGGCGACTTGTCATGGAGATGTGGTGCGCCGGGGGGACAGGCCGTTACAGTATTCTACATTACACCCCTTAATTAATCCTACGCCCTCGGAGATTACCCTTCCCGAACATGAAAAGCTAAAGAAGTCCTAAGAGGTCAAAACCCAACACTCACACACATTCGCCGCGCGACAATGTGAAAGCAATAAATACAATAAAAAGATCCTAACTGTCAAAATAAACGTCAGCTGTCAGTCCTCCAACAGTCACTACGATGATACATTTACAAATACATGCATAACAATGAGTCAGAATGATATATGGAATGATATAAAATGAAAACTCCTCTACATTTCATAATGAAATGGAACCATCACTGAATGTCTATATACTGAAATAAAATTCTAGATTAACCTTAACTATGTACATATTTACAACGTGACCAGGATTTTTCCATGTCATCACAGGGCCAGCATGTTACTAGGCCGACAGTTCAGGGTCGTAGTCTGTTACTACTCCCAACCACGTTTGCTGGCGGGAGATGGCGGGGCCGCTGTAATGTAAGGTCGACAAGTTCACTGGGTCGACTGTAGTAATAATCTGGGTGTATCCAAAGTCGACTTCTGCCATGTTTTCTGGAGTATGGCATTACACTTGTACGAATCCGTTCTCACGCAGCGTGTCATTGTTGCAAGTGTGTATGCTGCAAGGCGGGGCCATCGTCAGGGAAACGCGGGTGCGATCCGTCAGCCTACTAGGCCGGTCCATTATGACAGTAGGGGGGTCCTCACAATGTCCAGATTTCCATATGTCTGTCTGCCGTCCCCTGGATATCACACTGCAAACCATATCCTAATTATACTATTCGACTGTTCTTTTTTACTGGGCTCTTTTTGGTCGACGACTCACTATAGTTTATCACGGGTAAAAGTTCTGTGGGGCTGCTGTAAACAACTTCAGTGTCTATCTGCGCTCCTGTATACATTGTGAACTAGTTCTTCAATCGTTCCTATTCTCACAAATTAGTGCACAATAAACTAGCGGGGTTAAATTGTTATTTCACAGACGACACACAGTTAATAAAGGCTGAGACATAAATATCAATCTATCACAGGAGCAGACATTTTCAGCTTGTTCACAAGACGACGGGGCCGCAAATATTGTAGTGGGAGACGATGTAATGATGGCTTGCTGCAGGTACTCCACATACTCCGGACCACACGGATGCAGTGGTTCAGGGGTCGTAGGTTGGGAACACTAGGTCGGGCAAATTGCAGTCGTGTCCATATACCTTTAGATACGGCGTGCATCCCGTGGACGAGTGTACCAATGTTCTATAGGCCATTAATATATATGGTAGGTACAAGTCCCAGTCGTTTGCACGATCGCTGACAAATGCACTCAGCATGTTTAGCAATGTCCTATTAAAACATTCTGGGGTCGATATGGGGACGTACGAATTTTCTTGGCACCCAGGAGACCCACGACGTTGCAGAACAGGGATGACTCGAACTCGGTACCTTGGTCGCTATGAATAGCCTTGGGAACACCATAGTAAACTATCCATCTGTTCACCAAGATGTCGGCAACATTCTCAGCCGTATGTCGCCGTAGCTCAAAGGCGTCCGTATACTTTGAGAAATAGTCCGACACTACAAGTATGTACTGATGGCCTCTTCCGGTGACTTTGTGAGTGTCAAGAATGTCCATCGCTATCCTGTCGAATGGGGCCCCTGTCGGAAACTGTGTCAGGGGTGATCTTTCTGGGGTCGGTTTACCCTTGCGGGTCTCACATTGTGGGCAACGGGCACACCAGCGGGCGACGTCCAGCGTTAAGCCTGGCCAATAGAAGCGGCGCCTGACTCTTTCAATGGTATGCTGTATGCCGAGATGTCTGACAATTTTCAGGTCGTGGAGTTGGTGCAGAACCTGAGGTTCTGCGTCCTCCTTCCGTTCTCGTTTGAGGAACAGGAAGTCGTCACGCTTGGATTGCCGGTGTGGCGTGGGCTCCCAGCTCTCTAGAATTCGGCGACAGAACTCCTCCCAGGGTGTGTCTACTGGGATGTTCAGGGTTAGCGCTTCAGCGCGGCCGCATAGCGTGCTTCTGAAGGTAGTCGATTTATTGAGGTCGGAATATGTGAAGGCCACAGTGATATGCTCGAAGCTCCGAATGTACTGGGTGAGATTGCCCTCCTTGAAGGTCGCACGCCATTGAGCTGTTCTAGCCATTGCTAACCTTTGGGACTCAGACGTGAGTCTCTGGGGCGTGGGCGTGTTGGCGCTCACCACAGTCGGCGTGGTCATGACCGAGGCAGCCGGTGTCAGGCAGCCGGAGCAACTGGGGTCGTAGTAGTCGCTGTTGGGTTCGTGTTAGTGGGGGCGACAGGCGCGGTCGTAGCAGAGATGGCGAGCGAGGCAGCGGGTGGTACCGGAGCATAGCCGGGGTCATGTAGTACTTGTGTGACAGGGGCCATTTGGCTGTATTGTGGCGACACCCATGGTACTCCGATTGAGGGTGGGATTACAGCTGGTGGAGGACATCGATATACCGATCCGTCTTGGGCCACACTATGGTACACTACTCCATTTTGAGCACCGTGATAGCCGGTATCTGCTATTCCATTCAGAATGCCACCATATCCGGGTGGTGGGTTCGCACAGCCGACCTGGGGGTTATGGTATCCGACAGCTGCTATTCCGGTTTGAACACCGCTTATTCCAACAGGATATCTGAATGGTGGATTACTATATCCTATGGGGTATCCGACTGAATGAGAGATCTGCTGTCCAATCATTGGCACAACACTTTCTGCTGGAGCAGACACAACTTGGTCTTGCAACGGAGCAAAGTGCGGCTGTTCTTTGATGGTCAGCGGCGGTCGGTGCGCGATCGGCGCGTGAGCGCATTTACCGGAGGTTGACATGTCGGGGTCACGAGGTTGGCGACTTGACGTGGATGGTGGTTGCCGAGGTCGTGCTTGTCTTGTGAGGGCACGAGGTTCTGTCTTCGTGTCGCTCGGTCGTGGCAATTGTAGAGGCGATGAGGTCTTGACAGCGGTCGTCATTGGAACGCTCCCTGTGGTTGATCTCACTTGGTTGGGTCAAATGTACTCTACCACGGTTGGCTCGGTCGGTAGACGAGAGTACACCATTGGTACTGGGTCGTGTTGCGCTGGCGTCATTGACGGCACCAAGGGTCGAGTTGCCGAATATGCGCTCGGGGGTACTAGTTCTGTAACAGTGTCACAAACCCACTGCCGTATCTGAGAGTTACTTGGCGGGTGTGTAACCATTGATGCTTCCATGGTTACAGGCCAAACATTCACTGCAGGATATTCTGGGTCGGCACGATCATACACATTCGCTCTTTGACGTGAGCATGTATAGTCTCTGTCGTCCAGAAATGCTCTGATGTGGTCGTCGGGTGGCGAAGACGATATCAGGGACGACTGGTCACCAATGGAGTCAAACAGGCCTGTCGGTTGTCGCTTCTGCGACAATGGAACTGTATTGCTCATGGCAACTGAGCAGGGGTCGGAAGGTCGGACTCAGGTTGATCGGGGCAGCGTGGTTGTATGTGGTTTTACATGCATCGACCGTGTATTGATCGTGTAGAGGCCGTGTATAGTGTGTTGTGTCAAGCAAGCGTGGGCGAGTTGTCATGGAGATGTGGAGAGATGTCAGAGATGTCACCTATCTTTTTACACCCTACATTCAACCAATATTATATAAACGCTGAAATATAGATATACACATAATAAAAAGCATTACATACGGACATTGAGGACGATGACCTCTTTGGTCTATTGATTATGCCACACTGTAGGCTGGTCGCCCCGTCCTTTTATACATCCAAAAATCCCCCTGGTCGACCTAGGCCAAAAGTTCTATCCCTGTGGCAGACTGTCGGCGAACTGCTACCTGGTTAGCAGTTCGCCGACGGACTGCTACCTGGTTAACGTTCTACCTACGCAATTCAAGTCTAGTAATTATATAAGGCACGCCAGTAATTCTAGTAATTACCTACGCACGCCATGACCTGCGGTGAGCGGACTATCCGCGAGGAATATATATATATATATATATATATATATATATATATATATATATATATATATATATATATATATAAAATAAAAAAATAAATATATATATATATATATTTTTTTTTTTTTTTTCACATGAATACATAACAAAATTTGTGATATTGCTGTGAGTTAAATTATCCGTGTCATTTATTTTACTTTGTTAGACATGTATTATGACATCCATGTTTGTTTTATGACACAGACTGCATTGGCTGATGAGCGTGAAGTGGACCAGATAAGAAGTGGACAATCAGGAATCACGCTGTTGATGGCAGCTGCGTACTGGGGATACAATGAGATTGCACAGTGGCTGCTACAAAACGGTAGAATACATATAGTCAGGTCAATCAGAGGACGAATATCACTTTTAAATAGTTGGACTTCTTTCAAAGGAATAAACCATAATCGGATATCATGCCGTTATAAACTCTAAGCAAAGCTGGTGGGAGTCATATTTATTTAAAATCTACGAGCATTCACGAGCATCTAGTCGGCAAGTGAAAGGTTTCTTGTCATGATGCTTTTTGGTCATAATTGCATGGTAATAATTGCATGATCACCCGGCACATTTCTTATCACCATCAGACTCCTTTCCCCGTGGTCTGAGCTCATAACCTAAAGTGCTTACCGAAGGGGTGTTTAATGGTGCCATTGCATTCACACAGAGAAGCTCGTGCAGATGTTCAAATAATGACAAAATGTTGACTTCATTTTGCACTCGGTGGTTAGGATATATTACAGAAATCAGCAAACCCAAATATTAAGATTAAAGACTAAGCTGGTTTTGACTCAGAGCCGTCGCCGGATCCACATCAGCACCGCTCGGTCCTGTTCTAAGCAGTCATGATGGAACTCCGACATTACTCTGTCCAGTACAACGCAAGAAACAGGACGCTCATCACCAAAAATGGACGTGGTAATAATTCTCTACCTCGAGAATTTCCCTGGCCAAAGTATGCACTTACTCAAACATGTCGCTTGGATTTTAATGCTTCTTTCCTGGAACGGAAGCTATCTGTCCAATAGAAAACAATTTGTACAATAAAAAGACTGTTGCTCAGATAAAATGACTATTGAGTGTGGGGTGCCTCAAGGCTCAGTATTGGGCCCTTTGTTATTTCTCGTTTACGTGAATGACCTACCTTCATCATTACATCACAGTAAACCCATCTAATTCGCTGACGACACATCTGTATATTTGTCTGGAGATAATATATATGATCTTTACAAACACATGAATGATGATTTTGAAATCACTCACCGACTGGTTCCATGCCAACAAACTCTCGCTAAATGTATCGAAGTCAAATTATATGTTATTTTCAAAATCACGTTCTATACCAAACAGTTTGCCTGAAATTGAAATGTCGAGCATTGCAGTAAAGCGTATATTAACGTGCTCACCCACCTGAGATAAAGTGCACTAGAGCACGGAACACACATATAATTAGTTGAACGTTAAGAATATTAACAACAGTAAAATAAGAGTTTAAACACTATGGTGATCATGTGGCGTTTTCTGGTCCCTCCGCGGCATCGTCGATAGGGCTGCCGAGGGGCAGGTAATTGAGTCCCAACACACATAATCCAAACACAGGTAATTAGAATGGTCCACGATATATTGATTGACATAATCACTGGACCATGGCAGCGTTTGCCTGTTGTAGTTCCAAGTAGCAATAATGACGACTATGTGGTGAATATTATATGACACTCCAATGTAAAATAGAGTGTTATGTTCAATATATCCAGTATTTTGAATAAGTGTTACGTATACGTGATCCAGGTAACTTCTCACAGATGATGTCCACAAAACATATTCCACAGATGACAATAATCATAGGGATATTAATAGAAAACAACAGAACAACTAAATGCGTGTGGCAGCCTGTAAGGAGCATTATAAACCATATTGACGATAAATTACTTCTGATCACTTACTACTGATCATATAAGCAGTTGTAAGATGAATTTAAGTAGTGCCCTTTATGCAATAAACAATGTTAAACATCTGCTACCCACATCTGCCTTGAAATTAATCTACTACACACTGGTATATCCACATTTACAGTACGGTATTATACTATGGGGAGCTGCCTCAAACACTAATATGGAAAAACTAGTTATCATGCAAAAGAAAATTGTAAGGGCTGATTCTAACGTAGGGTGTCGTGAACATACCCAAGGTTTGTCTGAATCTCTGAACTGTACAAATTACAAGATATACAGCAAATTGAATTTGCTAAGTTTATGTATAAATATTACTCCCCTCCCCGCTACTAGATATTTTCATAAGCACAGAAACTGTCCATACACATGCAACAAGGCAATCCCTACATCTGCGTCCTCTCCCAACTAGTAAAACCATCACTATACGTAGCACACTAAACCAAGATCCTTTGATTTGGAACAAGCTACCAATCAACGTAAAAAATGAATTCAATGTCAAAGGATTCGTATCTGCCCTGAGATCCGTCAGGTTTCAGAGGTATGGTGATCCTGTGGCAGGGTAGATGTGCTCTCTCACGCGCGGCGACTGTCTCCGCCTCCGGTCCACCTTGCCCCGGCTCTCCCTTGCCGCCTCAACTCTCCACCGTCCTCATTTCTCTTAATATTTCTTTTCATTTAACTGTTAAATACGTAATTTGTGCTCTGCTCAATTTCTTTCGATTTTCTGTCATTATCCTGTAGTTGTGGCTATTTTATTTTTTATTTATTTTTTTTTCATTATGTTTATTTAGTTTTATTTGGTTCATGCTGTAAATTCTATTGTGTCTTATTGTCATCATTGTTATTTCATCAAGTTGTATATTTAGTATTACTGTTATGTTTCCGCTATTCTCTCTTTCGTTTTGTTACTATTCGCCATTCATTTACTCTACTAATTTAAATTTTTTTGAGGGTGTCAGTTACCAGTTTTTGTTCACCTTGGTGTTAGTAGTTTTTTTAGCACATTCTGGTTACAGCTCGCGCTCAACTGACAACCTTGAGCTGTAACCTTTTTCTTGTAATTGAATTGTCAAATGTTCTTTTCAATGTTACAGTTAAAAAATTAACCATCCATCCATCCATCCATCCATCCATCAAAACCATCCATCCATCCAAGGGCTGGTCCTTGTCTCAATTCCTTTGTTGTTGGTTGATATAATATCAGGCACATTGTAGCACAGTGTGGTTCATCCTCTCGACTTGTTCATTCAAGACTTGTTCTTTCAGCAATTCACAGGCAGCACATAATAACTTGCCGTCGAAGTTCATACCCTGGTCGGTGTGAATAGGTGTCCCCATCTTGGATATTAAGTCATCCACCGATACTGGAGCCGTGCTTTAGCCGACTGGTCGGGTACTGCAAAGCATTCCACCCATGTGGTGAATTGATCCACCAGCATGAGGATGTACATATTTCCCCGGGAACTTGACAAATGGGTCCAACATACCTATGTGAACTCTTTTTAGGGGACAAGGTTGAGGGGACTCAGATTGATACTCTCCTAGTCCAGCTCTTTCTTGCTCACGTTACATACTGCACACGTCTTGATATACCAGATGGCATCTTGACTCAGGTTACACCAGGTTGTGCTCGCCCAAGTGTCGGGTGCTTTCCATGTTGTGGCACATTTGGAAAACCTCATTCGCGCAAGTGGTGCCAGTCAGGGACTCCTGTTAGCAGTAGAGGACTCCATCTTGCAGCAGATGTAATGCTTTACAAAGCCAACGGTGCTTCCGAGCTGGGGTTTGTAGAAACAGCTAAGCTGCGCTGTGTTCCAATCCAGCTAAGAGCCACTGAATCGACACGAGTGTTACGTGGGTTTGAGACTAGAGCAATTCGTAGTCTACCTCAGTGATGCATTCAAGGACTCTCCAGGGTCCAGTCCAGGGGTCCATAGCCGATCCAATTCCTGACGAAGTTCAGAGACCTCGGCATCCGATGTCTGGAGTCGATCTTGCAGACACTGTTTCTCCTGTAGTAGTGGGTGTTGTGCCACTGGGGATTCTCGTTTGTGGAGCACTCCGATCCCAAATCCGTCGTACATAGCGTTATATTCCACCTGGTGGTCGTCAGCCTTGGTGAGTCATTGAGGACATGTGATGCTAGGCCTCCTCCGCCAGCAGAAGTACGTCCACTTCTACTGTCAAGTGCTCCATCTGGGTTGCCCAGTACACCACATGAGTGCGGATTCCTGGGGGAGATGACGAGTTGTGGTGTCTTGGAAGAGATCGTCAAACTCAGGGTTTGCTCCATGCAAGGCCAGGCAAGTCCGGGAAGATACTGCGCAATGAACCGAAGTCCATGTTTACGAAGTAACTGGAGGTCTGCACTGAATTCTCCAGAACCGTGAAGTCTGAAGTGAAGGTCCAGGTCCCGTGGAAGTGGGTTTTGACTCCCGGGTACCTCCATCCTGAGATGAGGTCGATCAGGTTCAGGTTCGCCTGAGTGACGACAGTGTTCGGGGGTGGTATCAGTTCATCTTCGTAGTTTAGGTACGGAGGTGGTGGACCGAAGTAATCATCTCCCTAGAGGGTTTCATAGGGGAGACTGGCTCTGGGACGTTTGTCAACTGGAACCGCTGTGACAGTTCGTCGTTGATATCCTGTAATGAAGGCGGTCGATCACCCTCCATTGGTGGCTCAGATTCCAATACCGAGACGGCCGTGTCTGGCGGCTGGTCCTCTGATACTGTTACTATTTACTGAGTCCGACGTATCTGTGGGTTGGCTTGGCAGAGTCGAGAATGCATCCGGTGGCGGCACAAGTCCCTCGCGAACCCTGTAGTCCGTGACGTTAGATGCCGTAGGTCTTTCGTCCAGTCAACGCTCGGGAGGGTCCCCATTGACGAGTCTCATGCCGGGGTGGCATGGTCTGATGCCAAAGGTCCGGAAGACGCCTGGCGTGGTGTCACGGCCTTCTTGCCTTCTTGGGCATTCAAAGTATAATGCCCCAAGACGGCGGTAGCGAATGTGGCGATTGATTATCTGGATCTCGCGGATCATCCATTCTCAGTTGGGCGATGAGATGGACATCCGGGTCCAAGTTCGGGGGATACTGCACCAGCAGTAAGGGGGCCATCGTCCAGATGCCATACGTCAGTAACGAGTCCAGGGTCCGTCTGTATATGGGCACGTGTGCCGGCACTCGGGGTGGGCGAAAGTTCGGGTTTGGCTGCATATCTACCCCGCAAATATCAAAACGACATACAATGTTTATGGTGGAGACCATATAGGGCGAAGTAACTGGTGAGGCAATTGGTCGAGAGGCAGATGCAGTTGGTGACAGTGAGAAGACGAGGTTCGTCTGATGACGTAATTGAGATGGCTTTTACCTCGGCTGCATCCCTGGCGGCCATGGCTTGCTGGAGGATTTTGCCCCCTTATTCTAGATGATGAAGATTGGGCTCGCTATAGTCTGATTGAGTGTCCGAAGTAGGGCTTGGCGTGTGGCGTTCACCACGCCTGGCGAGCTTGTTGACTAACTTCTTCAGAAGGTTTGGTTTGATGGCTGAAGTCATAGTCGTTCCGTATCTGAGTCGGGGTTCGAGTTCGAGGTGGATATGGTGACGATTTCGTGTGCTTCAGCGCCCGTTCGTTATCTAGCATGATTGGGTGCTCCGGTTCATCACCGGCTTCGACGATTCGTACTGCCAATTTCTCCCATTTGATCACAACAGGCCCCGGGGTGCTTCCGTCCGTCACTTCATCGGCGTCCGTGTCCGAGATCGACATAATCTGTCGATTATGAGCATTCACACACTAGCCCGACTGTTTTATCCCAATGCAAAGTTCATACTCCTTTTATGCACAAAGTCCAAAATTCACCACACCGTTATCCACTCAAAAGTATTCACAATAGTCTGACAATTCGATTGTGTTCTAAAACAATGTCCAGTTCAGTATTTTTATCCTCATAATTCTCTATCTTCTGATAACTTTTCCCACAACACTGCTATCTGATTAAGTGTTTGCGGCCTGAATGACCCAGTTCTACAAACTTCCACTATATCTACCATCCGTACACATGCAAAGTGTCAAATACTTTCGAGCAGATAGTGACTTTTCCCTGGCATTTCTTCGTATGCGGGGTGCGCTCTGTCTGTATTGTCTTTATACGTTTTTACGTTTTGGGTGGATTGTCTCTGCCTGTAGTCATGCAAAGAGGGGCGGTCCGTCACCTGGGAAACACGTGTACATCAAGCTCTGGCTTATCGCGCCAGTCCAATGGGGCAGTAGGATAGCATACATACTGCTCTGTTTTCCTTAGTCCGTCTGAAAATCCTAGATCACGCGATCCAATCATATCCACTGCTTTTTTCTGACTGCGTTCAAATCTACAGCACCTTTTTCGTGCTTCCAAAGACTATTGTATTTAATCAGGGAAAGTTTGTGTGGGTACCGTGACCAGCTTAAGTGTTTATTCACGCTGCTTGATATTCTTGTGACCACTCACAATTAGTTTGTCCCTTATCTTCACATTTAGCATACAATAAACAATCAATTGATTTGTTTTCACAGACGATTCAGTTCGTTATATTCTGTGGTATTAATACCATTCTCACAGGAGTCTACACAATCTGTTCATTTTCATCAAGTTCCTAGGGTGGCGGAGACACGATTGTTTCAGTGAGGGGGTGAGGGTGGTTATCTGTGCGGCCCTACTGAGGCGCTTTGAGTGATTATACAATGAGTGTGATGACAGGTCGCGCATTGGCGTGTAAGAGTGGTTATGTAGACGAATCCATCTTCTCGTGGCGTTCCCCTGAATGGTGCAAAGGGGGAGTAGTGGCCCTATTCCGGCGATCACTCTGAAGATGGCTACCTCTTCACCTCTTCTGCGACAAAGTGACCTTGCTCATGGTAGAGCAGGATGGCTGACACATGGGTGTAACTGTTACGATTATGAAATTTCTAGGCAGTGTGCAACAGGCGCAAGACAATATATGGAGAAGTACGACCATATATGTGAATGCAAAAAAAAAAATATACCGCATATTTTCATGACCAACATCAATAACATAACGTCATATCAATAATATATATGAAAAGTGCCTCACTGACATCAATACATAGGAAATGTTTATTACGATAGATATGTACATAATATTATTATATCATAAATTTTTTTTGGAGTTTTATGACATCATAATCCATTAAGCATGTATAATTTCATCATCATGGTAATCAGTCCCTTAGCACAGCCGAGGTTATCTAAACTGGGCTGGGCGGCAAATCGTGTGTTTGGGTTGACTGTATCGAGCAGGCTGGGGCATAGCCTTACTTGTAGACCTGTCTGTGGGAATTACGGGTTTGGGTCTATGGGTTATGGGTGTGTGCTGTGAAGCACTGGAGTTCGATTTGTGCAAATTTCTTTCCTCATGACGACGTCGAGGTACTGTTGGGGCATTTTGACGATTTGTAGATGATGACGTTGCATCAGTCTTGATGGTTTGATCTGTTTCTGACCACTTGTCCTGTACGGTTAGGGGCAGAGGAACTCTTCCTCGTCACTTGTGCGTCACCTTCGTACGGCTTGACGTCAAGATGAACGACACGAGTGTTACTTGAGTTTGAGACTAGAGCGATTCATAGTCTAATTCAGTGACGCATTCGAATCCCATTTTCTGGCGGTCACGGCTTTTTGCAGATGCTCTTGCACAAACCCATGGGCAGCTCTGATAGCAGTTCGTAAATATTCGACTTACCCTGGTCCGCATGGAGGTAGCAGTTCTGGGTCGTATGTCGGGAACACCAAGTCGACAGGCAAATTGCATTCATGTCCGTATACCATCAGATGTGGTGTACACCCAGTAGATGAATGAACTGAGTTGCGGTACGCCATGAGTATATATGGTAAGTGCAATTTCAGTCATTTCCGTGATCACTGACGAAATGCACTCAACATATTCAACAAAGTCCGATTGAATCGTTCAACCTGACCGTCAATTTATGGGTGGTAGGGCGTAGTCCAAATTTTTCTGGAGCCCATGAGGCATACAACACTCTGAAATAGTGAGGACTCGCACTCAGTTCCTTGGTCACTGTGAATGGCTTTCGGTACTCCATGGTACTTGATCCAACGATTCATCAGGACATTGGCGACATTTTTGGCCTTATGGCAGTGGAGCGGGAATGCTCCCGTGTATTTTGAAAAATATTCTGATATAGCAAGAATGTACGTGTTTCCTCATCCGGTAACCTTATGGGTATCTAGGATATCCAATGCTATCCGGTCGAATGGCGCTCCGGTTGGAAATTGCGTTAAAGACTGCCAGACAGACATAAAAAGAGACCAATAGTGCTGGGACTACCCAAGTGCCAGAAGGCCGTTGAGGCTAATTTTGAGGTTTCCATCTAATTACTTGACATTCAGGATATCAGCATCCCTACAAATTGCCACACACCTGTATGATATCTATAGCTAATCTTTGATGGAAAAATTATTTGCGTAAAGTTTGTAATAATTATATATTTCATATTTTTTTATTACAAAATTGACAGTTAATTTTTGAATGCCAAATTTGATTGAAAGGCCTGATTGGCCCGTATCCATGGTAACCAGCCGAAAGAATGCATCAATAGCCTGGTGTTCTTCAGTAGTCACTTCTAGTGATATTAAATATTTTTCATTCTTTTTGTCACTCATATTGATATATTGTATCCATAAACATGTAGAAATAGTCCATGTGCTTTGAGGTAAAAAATGTACTAGTTTGCACTCAGGCCACAAGACATGGCAGCAGGAAGTTGGTCAGGATTGCAAAGCGTTATCTGGTATCATGTATGAAATAGATGTGATAAAACTTTCACCAGTGACACTTAGGGCAGGATATTTGTGATCGGGGAGAACATTTCATGCTTTCCTTGATCAGATTTTAGATGACATTTCCTATCGACTGAAATATATTTTCTTGTGGATCACTATCCATGACGATTCTAATTGCACCATATTATGCATATCTACATGTAGTTGACACATATGCAGTGACAAAAATGAGAGGATGGGATTGGCTCATGTGACTTATAGATTGAAGATTTTTTTTGTGTGCTGCAAAGCCACCATATTCTTGGTTGTGATTTTCCAATGCCAGTTGATTAACTGACTGTGACTCCCCAACACCATTAGAAGTGTCCGTGGATTCTAAAATTGTAATGGCAAACAAATCTCGTGCTCCAAGTTTCAAAGTTGAAGTTCCGGGTAATGAAGAATTCAAGTCCCTGTTCCGGGCAAAGATGGATGAAGTTTGATGCATTCTGATGAAGAAGCTTCAACATGCTGTCAACAATGCGGACATATTTTACAAAGTCTTGGACTATTGGCTGCGGAAACACATGGATGACACAGCACAACGTGGAGCTGAAGATGTGGACACAAACAGCTATGTGACCCGAGACAAGATCGGGGAAGAATTCACAGTTATTGCCAAACCAAATTTGTTTATTTTGGGTAGAACGAGTGAGCAGCATGCAAGATTCTGTGATTGGCAGATGACCATAAAAAATTGGCAGAGAAGAGGTCATGTCGCCGTATGCAAACTTGCCTGCGGTAAGGTCAATGGCCATAACCACTGGTGGGCTTCATCTCCGAATTACCGATCAGGAAGTATTTGGTGAATGAGCAGATCCAAGATGTCCTTGTGTGCAGTGGGATGATTTCCAGCAGGTACGACAGGTTTGTGTCCGAGGCAGGCTTTGGTGTGATCGATGCAAAAGCACGTACATATTTCTGTCATCATACAAGGCCCACGTCTAGTCCTTCTACGATGAGAGCAGAGAAGATGCCATGCTCCGGGAGATTGGCAGCTATGACATCATGGATGACTGACAGGGGATCGAGATATTGACAGATGCAAGACATGGTTGGAGGAAAAACGTGAAAGTTACCAGTGTTGTCATTGGCAATAAAAGCCACCATGTCTGGCAGCATGTCCATGTCACTAAGGAGGACGAATTGTGCACCCAACGCCTTGAAAGGATAGGTACAGACCGCCTGTATGACTATCTGGATGACAACAACGTTTCTGTTGCCGTCCACGTCCACGACAGACGGTGATGTCGATCAACGCTGACATCAGGACCAAGAGGCCATTCACCAAAAATCAGAATCACGCAGTCAGGACTCTGAAGAAAGATAAGGAATGTGTGGCCAGTGGTGCCAAGAAGCACGCCGGGAAGAAATGGCATCCTCAGCTTGAGGATAAAACTGAGCCGGTGTGCACGCATGCATACTGGGCAGTGCACAACTGGGGAGGTGATGCAGCGACGGCGTTGAGCAACGTCTGCTCACATTACCAAAATAAGCACGACAGCTGCCACCAGACATCAAGATGCCGACGTGACCCAAACTACGAGCCAAGCCATATCGTGCTGACCGATGACACTGCCGTATCGATGCTGATGCGTGTCATGACAACGTTCACACTTTTCAAGCACGCAGAAGACTGTGTCTTGGGCAAGGACAAGTATTATGTTGAGAGCTTCAACAACACTCTCAGTATGTTCCAGAACAGAAGAATTTCGTTTGGTGATACTCAGTACCTCGTCAGAGCGCAGCTGGCTGTGTGCCACTGGAACGAGAACGTGGACAGGGCCTATACATCTGTGGGGCAACCGAGAGCTGACCCCCAAGCTCCACGTCGCCTGACAGGCAAGAATGAAGAATCGCTTGATTGCTCACAGAGTGAGAACTTGGCGAAATATTGAAATACCAATATTAGGCAAGATACAGATTTGTGCTGTAATCAGCATCCTAAATAGGCTATAACTCAATAAAGAATTGGCCATTTCATAAATTCTTGCAAATTCACGTGCCCTATGATCTTGGCATCACTTTTGGAAAAGTAGGCCAAAGTTCATTTTTTGACATGAAATTACGTCACAGTGACCTATTTTGGCCTAATTACATTGATTTCATCATCACATCATCTTCTTCATAGCCCAGAGTCCGAAAGTGAGGTCCTTTTCGATCTACGACCAATATTAAGTGAGATACAGAATTGTGCTGCAATTCGCTCCTTAATCAGGCCACAACTCATCAAAGAACTGTACAATTTCAGAAATTCGTGCAGATTGGCATGTCCCAGTACCACAACCATGGGGGGGGGGGGAGTGCACTGTCCTCAATTATCATGGACTGCCCGCCATATATTGTGTCTTTTTTAATTTGTCAACTCGCAATTTTGATTCCTTTAGGACCAACTCAATGTTCCCGACAGTTCCTGGGTTCGAGCGGCCCCTATCACCAGTCTTGGAGATGGCAGTTACAAAGTCACGTACGTCACGGAACGTATGCTTGTTGGCCTTGGGTTTGTTCAAACTGAATGACAGAGGGTCGAAGAGGGATAGCTTACCAGAAGTGTCGACAGTATTGCTGGCATCTGTCATGGCGAGCATATTATCGCCGTGGCATATTATGTTCTGGATGGGGAGTGATGATCCTGACTGAAGAACTGTCTGATGGCTGAAGGGCATGCTGTGCGATTAGTGGACGTGCTGTTTTCGCCGTTCAGCAGTTTTTGCAGATATTGCAGAACATCGGTAGAGTTCATGTCAACATCTGCTTGGGCTCTACCTGTAGAAGGACCTGCTATGTCGTCTGTGACCGATACTGGAGCCTGTGTGTCGCCGTTCGCTTGCTGTACACTTTCTGCCTGCGGTCGTGCACAAACCTTGATATCATCTACTACATCCTCGAGCAATAGCAGTTGTGCTGTATTCAGCAAATTCCTTTGCTATCATTTCTGTGGTTAACTTTTAAAGCCTTTTTTCCAAAGCTGCAATTGTCGCTTCTGTTAGTTCATGTTTTGTAGCCCACTGGTCAATAGCGAAATCGCTTTGTTCATTTGACCCAGCCATTATTGGTATCATAAAGCATGACCGTTGAATGTGTGACGAAGCGGAACGAGAGGACAGATATATATACGACGGGACAAACTGGAAAGTTTGGTCGAGGCGGGACACCCCCTGGTACTGATTTAAAAATGTTTTCGTGAAAGCCATCATTTTCGCCTCGATCTGAGTGTTATCACACTGCCGACCAGTGTATTTTCCATCATTAAATATAGGCACGTATAGACATAATAAGGAAGTATTAGTGTCATGGACTGGATTACCACACTGTTCACACACTGTTTTATCTCTTCCCGTTGCCTGTTCTTCCTTGGCTATCATCCGCCCATCATTTCTCTTGCTCTCGATAATATTTGTAGAATATTTATGACGGTAACCACCCAAAACCCTCCCTTACACGTTTTCTCATTCCACATACACGACACATGTTCATCGCATGACTCCGTGTTTACCTGACGTCATCCACCACACATCCTCCTAGCCACCGTACTGCAGGTAAACAACTCTGCTCACAACTCTTCACATTCCCTCCAATCACTACATTTCCAGACACTTAACCACGCCTATCCAGACCTGACATCATATTCAACCTATCACACACAACTTCCGCCCCACGAAGCGGGAAACTTACAGACACTTCATGAAAAATCCCAGCGTTTTCTGAGAGTTGATGTGGAAAAGTCTTTGTGCATGGACGTGTTCTGTTCGGACTAACAAGAAGAAGTAATATTTATCTGTGATAAACTGTTGAGGTTGTCAACGTGATTAACGGACTATAAATCAGACTTATTGGGAAGTAACGAATGTGGCCGTGCGCGTATCATCGGATTATTCATCCCAATAAAATTGGATAAATTGAATTCGGACTGGTTTGTGTGTCTCTAAGCACAACACTATCGAACGCTATATGCTGTCATAAGGCTGATCGGGCCCCGAAGAACTCTGAATCGTCACATATTCTTTTGTTTCTTCACTAATTCCCTCTGTGGTCGCTGTATATTTGTTTTCCTGCCGTAGTTCCAATCAAGAGAGGTAAATTGATAAGATGATATAATTTTCTAACCACCAAGGCTAACGAGTCACAACCAAGCAAATGCATAGGCATACGTAGGCATACGTAAGTTGTTGCAAGCCTGACTCACGTAAGCTTATCTTGAGTGAAGCATGTGCAATTCACTGTCTGGCTCAAAGCCGGGATAAGGTTTACAATGAAAAGGCTGAGCTTAAGCCAAGATTTTGGATTGCAGACGTCAAGTCTAGCTTAGATTGGTGCAACATATGTACACGCATGCAAATTCAATAAAAGCTATGTTTTGGGCTACCATAGTTTAGTGACCTTGGTCCTGATTTCACTGTATATAACGACTATTTCATTTTTAACCCCTAGGGCGACATATCTCGTATAAACGATGCTGCTGTGACTAGTTGTTGCTTATTCTCGCTCCGATTTGATAGTGTTGTCACACCGCCGACCAATGTATTTTCTATCATGTTGAGCTGTTTTATTCACAACATAAGGAAATCTTATTGTCATGAACTGGTTCATCACACTGTTCGCACACTGTTTTATCTTCCTTGACTATCATCCATCCATCATTTCTTTTGCTCTCGATAATATTTTTGTTTTGTTTCTCCACTGATTTCCTTTGAGGTCGTTGTATTTGTGTTTTCCTTCCGTAACTTCATTACAATGGAAGTCAGTCGATATGAAATAATCCTCTAACTGCCAGGCCAAATGAGCCACAGTCAAGGAAATGCACATGTATAGGCATGCGTACAAGTTGTACCAAACCTGACTCACGTAAGCTCGTCTTAAACTAAGCGTGTGTGTGCAACTCGACTGTTTTAAAATCAGTCAGTCTTGAACCAAAGTTTGCGTCCAGCTTTCATAAGCCAGACTTACAGATCTGAACCCGAGTTTGAGCCATGGTTTGAGCCTCAAGTCCGCAACTGGGCATCAGAGAGATACGAAATCTATAGGAAGAATTGGGAGCATCGACACCCTCCTCAAGAGTGATTGGTAAAACCAATCATGACCCCAAAGTACTGCTCAGAACGCACCTTCAGTTTCTGGGGGCCTAAATAGGCCCCAGAACCCAATCCCATTTATTATGTCCCTAGCAGGTGTCATATTTTTCATTATTTTGATTTAAAGATATTAAACTCTGGAAAATAATAGACTCGCCTTCGGCTCGTCGAATATTTTCCAGAGTCGCTCCACTTCACCGATTATCCTATACTTAATGCTGAGTCTGCTATATTTTGAATGATTTCAGTAAGCGCGCTAATACCACTTGTCCCGCTCGAGGTGGGATCGTTCTGCAAGGATTATAGCTTAGATCGAACCATTGACTTTCCGCACATAGCTTAGAATTTTGGGCCCAAGTAGCGCACCTTACTCTGTTAATACTACTCACCTACTGAATGAATAATATAGTTAATCCGTCTGACACATTTTTAATCTTCATTGAATTTAGAAGAAATAGTAAGCTGCGCTACATGGGCCGAATTTTGAAACACCATCTGTATCCCATGTAAAGCTTTTTGGCAGTTCAGATATTGGGGTGCTTTGCTCTTCCCTGTTGTTACATTACCTGTAGTAATTGAAATATTAATGGGGAAGTGGTACCTTAAAATAATGAATTGAGCTGTGCAAAGATTTATTGCATTTAGAAGTCAACACAATAACTGCCACTATATCCGTGATAGGTATTGGCATCGAGCATGTCCCCATTAGTTAAGCTTATTAGGGACATTCACTTTTTTTATGAATTAACTTTTTTTTCTGAAGAAGAATTCACTCCGTGGGAAAAACCAGAGAAACTGGTAAATAAATATTTAAAACCCGGAATTAAGTATTAAAACCTGGAATTAACTGTTCAAACCAGGAAATAAATATTCAAACCTGGAAATAAATGTTCAAACCCGGAATTAAATATTCAATACAATTATGATTGGCTCAGCTTTAATAACATAAGGATATTGTATACAATTTTGGACTTAATAGTAAGATACGTACCTATATAGTGGTTAGTGGTACAATCGATTAAGAGTACAGATTTATATGTGATGCATTAAAGAATCACAACTTACAATAAATGTGCACGGCCACAATTTTAGATTGACCATTCAAAGTTAAACATGGTATTTTTCATAGATGACAGAGGTATCATTCAATAGACGTGGAATCAATACCCAGTATTAAGTATTCCGAGCAAACAAAACAGGGTCCGTTATCCAATCTCATAGTCCGGGGACAGAAAGTCATATCAGGCATACGAAGTGAGAGAAAACAAAAATGACAGGGAAACTCATGAACCCCCAAAAATGGCCATTAGGAGGTGAAATCAGGTGTTCCGGAAAGAGTGAACATTTCCTGCCCCACTAGTGGCACCCGTCATGAATTCCCCAAAATTAACATGAAAATAGATCTAGTTGCATGGCAGACATGCATTTGCTGTATTTATCAACCAGATCATGATGACGTCCATAGAATTTCTTAAACGCAGCTATATTTACGTTCAATATACGTACGTTCAATATTTACGTTCAATAAGTACGTTCAATATTTGTCACTAGTATTTCACGTAATATTTATCTGCAAGTTTGTGACATTACAGATACTGGAATATTATACCCCTGAGAATGAGACAATCTGGTTTCACGAGTAGCAATTTGTGGGATTCACAATATGGATGGAATCATGATAGGTAAGAAAAATATACAATAATGCTCCCTAAATTGCAGTTAAAGAATAAGGAGTGTTAAGATACTAATACTGGGTCCCTAATAATAATGCTGGGTTTACCATGTAGATATGAAAAGGAACATGTTATGTAGGACCTGGGTTAGGTCGTTACTAATTTATAGCACCATATCAGCTACATGTTAGGCTGCAATAAGGCTGCAGATAGCATCTGTAGAAATTTGTTTACATTTACAAAGTTAGGTGTGTTGCTTGTCCCACTTGGGTTTGGCGGAGATGACGTAACCGGTTGATTCCCTGTGCTGGTCACTGGCAAGGAGGGAACATGATTACCCTGAGGCTGATCTTGGGTATTATGTTGGTTGTTGACAGATTGGTGTTGACGATGGATAATCGACTGCGTGAAATTTTGATCCTGTCAACTGATCGAATAGATTCTGGGCAAGGATGTTGCGTCCAGAAACACAATTCTCCATCATTTCTTGAGTTTCAGTGTGAGTGGTCCCACGCTGCTCTACTTGTGCCAGGTTACTCCATCTTGGTGAGGGACGACACATGGGATGAGGTTATCTGTAGATATAACTTGTTGGTCGTGGCTTTTCCAACCCTTTCTTGTTTTGCAGAGTGAGTAGGCCTACATTGTAGAGGTCTAGCAGAATTGACTAATGCCTGCATTTTCGCTGACGTGAATCTGATCCTCATACAGGTCAGCTCGGACCTGTAGGTCGGGAGGTGCCAATGGATTAGCCCACTGTTGGAGGTGCACATGTGTGAGACGATCATCTATGAAATTGTTCAGATCTGAATCGTTCCCAACATGTAGGATTTCGGAGAACCCAATCTTTGCAGTGGGATAGGCAGCTGATGCAATCTGTAAGCAGCTTTGCAAGTCTGATTTTGCTCTGTCCATCGGATGGCCATTTTGGATGTCATTCAGTCCTTCATGAAGAATGAAGATTTCAAGGTTAGAGTTCTTGTTCACAGTGCCGAAACCGACTATGGTAATTCGCATTACCATAATAAGAAATGGCGGCAGGTATTTGTGGTTCGAATTTGATCGAGCTCAACAGCTTGAATGAGAGGCTAATTTGAAGCATTCAGAAGTCTGTGATAAAACGTTGATTGTGCTGCACATAATTAATAAGGCGAGTTACAGAAAAATAGGCTTTTTGTATGAGATATCGGCGACTGAAAAATCGTGGCTGACTATGGAAACGCCCGAGTCCAAGAATACATTGACTATGGTAACGCATAGTGTCGACTATGGTAATGCATTCACTATTTCACTGCAAATAATATATATAACACAAGAATTGAACTGTAATTTATACGATACGGAATAGCGAAGAGGTCTACAGGGAATAGGTCTATTCCAGGTTACAGTGCAATTTAAAACTGCATATACTGGTTGTAGTACCGTGATGAAACACATGCTGACATCGTGAGATGGTAATGTGATGACAACAAGATCGATAGACTGAACACAGTTTGCGGACGATGTTCCAATATATATGAAAACACAGTCCGTCACTTTCCCACGTCACTGTCTTCAATACAGGAAATTAGGGTGCGTCGGACTAATAAATATTGGAATAAAATGGGACACCTCCCACCCCTCGTACAACAGTTGTAAGAAAGTTGCCACGAACTAAGATCCCTACTCCTCTTACTATTCAGTATATTTATCAGAGATAAAAGGTGGCAGACGGATAGAATGACATCCACATTTAGTGTATCATGGAGTAACATAATAGCAGTATAATTCGGGTGCAAATTTCCAGAGGCCAAAAACCCAAGTCAATAATCCCAAAGTCAGTGCCGACATACCGGTATTAATATTTACCCAGACAAACATGGTTTGTTCTCGATAGGATAAAAGGTCTAGATAGAGAACATGATGAATAGTGCCACAGGTACGAACAACAGGCCCCACACACTCCTTCTGTTACCTCTATTTTGCCTTCTCTTTCGCATTTTAGGTATGATTGTTGTCGTGAAAAGGCACCGACATAGCCTACATTAATGGTCATCCATGTTCACATGACAAAAACGCCCATCTGCTTTCAGATTCTCTACAAATCGCGCTCAAATATCGTCAATTTACATGCGACTCGAACGCACAGTGTGACCAGTGACGGTCGCTGTGACCAGATCGCATGCGATTGGCGTGCAACCGATTCACTGCAACTGACTCGTGTATAGTCTGAGGGCAAACTTAAATCAAACCTACATTGTCTCCCGTTTTTGAAATTTCTCAATATTTCTGACAATTTGATGGGGAAGTGCACAGATTTGTAAAAATTCAAATGGGGCTTTCTTGCCAGACCCTGCGTTTAATTGACAACTTGGTGTTTCTCATCATGTGTATCATAGTTCTGAAATAATAGCATTGATGGAGTGGCTGACCTGTGTACAGTAATAATATCGCATACATGTTTTTCTTACATGGATTTGTGATAAAATAATAGAAGATTCAAGAGTTTTCAACACAAAGAATCGTGTTTGTGTACGAAAGCCCCATCGCATTACCATAGTCATTAAATTTCCTACAAAGCACATTACCATAGTCTGATATTCGCGTTACCCTAGTCAGGACACAATCGTCCACACTCAGTTTCCACTAATACATCACCAAGTGACCCATTGCACATAATCGGGATTAACCTACAGATATCGATTTCGCTATATTTCAAAGATCTCCTCGATCTATACACGTTATATGCTTATTAATTCACGAGCAAATTCGAACCACAAGTGCCTGTCGCCATTTTTGACTATGGTAATGTGCGTTACCATAGTCGGTATCGGCACTGTGTTGTTGGCTGCACGCAGGAAATGTTTAGCATGTTCGGCAGTTGGTCGTATCACGATGGATACAGATTTCACCCCAAATAATTTAGTAGGGTCGATATATTTTGTGTTGGAGCTTCTCAACACTAGAACAATTGGGTCCTTTGGGGCTTCCCGTCCATCGAATCCATGGGCAGGGCGTCTTGGTGATTGGCTAGAGCGTGGGTCAGTTGAATGACTTGAGATGGATTGGTGCGTGATGACATTATCAGGGTCAGCAGAGCGCGGGCTGTTCACGGAGTCGTCAGATGATAGTTGTTCGCGGACTTTCATTAATATCTTGCCCATAATGCTCTTTCCCGTGATAGTGGCCAATGGGATGACAGATGTCTGCAGTTTTGACTCCAATTCCCCATTCTCTATCTGTTACACTGTGTAAAAGTAGTGCAGAACCAGTGGATAAGATTCTTTCACGGAACATGTTGGAGACTTTGGACTTTTCTAAGATTAAACTTTCAATTGTCTTCACAGCAATCCTTTCCCAACTGTCTATTCGGGGATGGTAGTCCATGACGTGTGACAGGGATTTGATTTGGACCGGGTTTCTCTCCCTCAAGATTTTGATTGCAGCCTCAGTTTCTTTGAGATAAAGTGCTTTGGTGTGTTGATAGGCTTGCTCAACAGAATTGAACACAAGTGGTTTGCCGTCAACAGTACACTCTAGTTTTGTGAGGTAGAAGTTCGATAGGATGTCAGCTGCTCCATGGACCAGGAAGTACTTCTTGTGATGGTTAGATGAGTTCCCGGAAGTATCGAAGTCATGGGTATGTACCTGATTGTTGATTGAATTATGGTTTTTCATGGACTGGTGTAGAGCACGTTGAAAATGTTGAGTGTGTTGCATTCGATGGAACAAGTTCCGATGTTCCAGATGATTGATTACTTTCATTCATCACTTGTTCTATGTGATTGTATCTTCCAGACTGCTGATCAAGAAGCTGGTGGCAAATATTTTCGCTTGCCAATAATTCGTCAGGTAGTTTTTGGATGGCGTTTTTTTCCCCTCCAGAAGAGATTGCAATCTTTCAGCTTGCTCAATCTGAAGCTTCTGTTTTATTTCGATGTCTGGTGCAGCTCTTTGGAGGACCTCGCTTAAGGTCTCCAGATTGGTATTAGATGCATCCAGTTCTTCATGTTTGGATTCTAGCAGCTTCAGGCGTGATTTCCCTGATATTTGCGGTGTTGAGATTGGACACAATTCAGTGCCGAGATTTGATATTTTAAGTGGTGTAGATGGTGCATTTTCTGGACAGACATCTCCAGATGACACTGTAGGTTGCATTGGAGTTTCACTTCTGACTGGTTTTTTGACTGCTGTTAAGCTGAGACTCCATATGTGCGTGATGCGTGGTGCGTAGTGCGTGGTGCGTAGTGCGTAAAATATAGTCTGTATGTTTGACAGTGAACACGACTCCATATAAGCGTGATGCGTAGCACGTGTGCGTAGTGCGTGCTGCGTATTGCTTGCGTGAAAAAAATGATTGCTCTGTGAGCAAAAATATTTTTCACGCAAGGGTATACGCAGGCGGGATTCCTCTTGATATGAGGTGTATTTTTAGGTTACCGAACCTTCGGTCCGATAACCTATTGGCATGGCGTTGCGTCCGTCGTCCGTCCGGCCGGGCAAACGGAACGGAGTTTTGGGGATTTCTTAGGGGGAATAAAGCTGAAAACGCCCCACAACCACAGTTTAAGCCAAAAGTGCGGTCTTATGGGGATTTTTTCAGGACTTATGGGGAAAGTTAAGATAGGAAATTTAACATTGGGTCCGCCCGTAACGCCCATCCGTTCACCCGTCCGTCCGTCCGGGCAAACGGAACGGAGTTATGGGGATTTCTTAGGGGGAATAAAGCTGAAAACGCCCCACAACCACAGTTTAAGCCAAAAGTGCGGTCTTATGGGGATTTTTTCAGGACTTATGGGGAAAGTTAAGATAGGAAATTTAACATTGGGTCCGCCCGTAACGCCCGTCCGTTCACCTGTCCGTCCGTCCGTCCGGCGTTAACATTTTTATCTTTAAAGTTAATGATCGAATCTTTCTGAAATTTTGCACAAAAATGCCTAAAAATATTCTGAGAAGGAGGTATTTTTTTGTTTTTTGATTTTCGCATTTTTTTCAAAATGGCGGCCGTTTTTGTCGAAAAACGCTCAATTTTGGACTTTGACGGCCATTTTCTCAAAAACTGTCTGATCAGTTTTGAGTTTTTGGTTTCAAAAGATTCCCCTCATATACCTCTGTGATATGTATAAGTTTGGTTGCCCTAAATTCGCCGGTTTCCATGTGGCGGCCATTTTGAATTTTTGGCGGGTCGGCGAAAAAAATTTTTTTCACCCCAAATCGCATTACTATCCATTTTGGGCCATTTCTAGGGCAAAAAAAAAATTTTCACCCTTTGAAAAAAATTTTGGACTTAGAAAATTTTCGGCACTTTTTTCCTTCAAACTGGGAGCTGTCCGGACTGTACTCATAGAACGCTTGAAGATGGAGCTTAGAAATTGGCACTTTCAAATGGGAAGTCATATATGGCGACTTGTGTGGTGACCTTGAATTTGACCTTCGATGACCTTGAAAGGTCAAAACAGCCATTTTGGGGTCAAAAAATGCCCAGATTTGCCTCTGTAGATGAAATGCTTGCAGATAGAGCTCATGTTTGCATTATGAACATATAGGAAGACATATATGGCACAGCTAATGATGACCTTGAACTTGACGTCAGATGACCTTGAGTGCCAAATGTCTGACTTGGAATGTGTAAATTGACCTGAGCGGCCTAAACGATTCCACCCAAAATATAGAATATCAAATGCCGCACACATACATGTAATGGTAATGGTAAATCCCAAGGTCATATGTTTACACTGCAAACCTTGATTGGTAAATCTCAAAGTATGTTACCTGCCAATGCTGCCATGGCCGAACCAAAATTGTCCGGTAACCTATCCTAGCCTTTGGGCTAATTTTTAAAACACGGGGTGCAAACGACCTTTGTCTGTTGCAGAAATGTTTACTTCCAGGACTATATTATCGTAGAAACAGACCACTACGCGATTTTTTGTGATGAATCGTGCATGACCATTCCTCCACACTAAAGTCAAGTTCAACACAAAAACTTTTTTTTTTTTTTGGCGAAACTCGTTTATAGGATGATATCGGATGAATTTAAAATTTCGTTTGTTCCCATTTGGCATAAAACCGAGTTTTATATTAAACATTGAAAAGGTTGGCAATCTACTCCAATGATATATTTCACATCAAACATGAAATAGTCTGAACAGAATTTCGTTGCTGGCATTGCACAGTACTTTGTAACTTGAATGATATTTTATAAGAATACACCTGTATGATTCTTCCAACTCAGAAACCTCCTCATAGTACATTTCTTTGCGGAATAAGCCCGACTGCACATGTCGTACTTTAGCCGCACTTTAGGAAAAGTTCAACTCAAGTCACACTTTTTTATTGCACACCTCTCACTTCGTGTCAAAGTGACACTTTAGAAGCCCTTAAAGTTAGTGAAATATTAGTGAGGCATGAGGCTCCATGAAGCCGCACTTAGCGCAGTATGCCATGTATAATGTACATATTCTTGAAGTTATATGTACAACTATAACATTAAAGGTTCTCAGAGGTATAAATAAATGTATGACGATATAGATAAAACCTCGAGTCAAATTTGTATTTCATACTTTAATTTTTTGTCCAATTTTACCATTTTTGTATCCTGATTACAAAATGGCAGGACACACTATGTAGATGTCGAAGACAGCCTAGGGACTGCTCTCTTCAAGCACGGATCTCTGACAAATGAAGCAATGAATCTTGTGGGTTATTATAGTTTCTACACCAAGGTAAAGCTACATCAATAGGACTATAGAGATATTACGGTTCTCATGACAATTTTGCTTTGCCGATTCTCTAACCTGATTCCCTGATGATAATGAATATGCATGATAGGCCCAATGGTTAATATAGGCCTACTTATGGAAAAAACTACAGTGACAAAAACTGCATTCTCGCTATATGCATGTTGCGTGGGAGGGGGGGGGGGGGGGCAAATGCAATTAATATCGAGTTATATTTTAACATATTTTTCTAAACCCATATGATTAACTTTAAAACGAGTGGTTATGGGCTGTACATTTGTACAGAATAATTGCGATGACAACAATATATATCTTTGAAATAAGTTATAATATTTATAATTCCGTATTTAACGTGATATCATTTCTTAAGATGCACCAATATACCAAGATGGGCGCGGGGCACATCAAATTAAAAGATATTGTAACATATGTTATAATTAATAACATTATGTTATAACATAACATATGTTATAATTAAACAGTTATCATCATGATTATGATAGATAATTTCATATTCACTCGCTCGAGGTGATCGTAAGTTGACACAAATTCGTGATATCTGAAAAAAAACCGGATGATTATATAATTCTATGAACATTGTGTGGAACCAGATAATATTATGAAAATGGCATATACGTTTTGAAGTTGCTTTAATCCGTGCCATTTTTCCCGTGTGATGCTCTCATCAATATTTCCTGCTTTGAGTAGCATGTTTATAGCTATGAATTAAAGATAGCAGATTTCCTTGTTCATATATTGTATAAGTTGAAAATGTAAGTCCTTGTGACATATGTTCTGCAGTTCGCGAATGCTCAAGAGACTCCTCGTTAGATACACTCCATGCAGCCTAAACAAAGTGAAGACCTAAGTTGCACATGTGCAATCCAAGCTATTCTCTGTGAAAGTTCCACTTTGCGGTCACTTGGTAGAGTGTAACTTAATCTTAAGTACGACATGTGCAGTCGGACCTGAAGATCATGAAATCCCCAAATTTGCTTGAATTCCTGTGATCCAATTCGTGTCCAACATTTACCATTGGGGTAGATTGCCAAATTCTTCAGTTTTCAAGATAGAAGTCCGAAATTTGGTGAAAAATATAATTTGGGGCCAAATGGAAACATGTAAAATTTCCAATTCATCTGACCATCCTAACTAAAGCTATGGCTAAAAATCATACGAGATTTTGTTTAGAACTTGAGTATAGTTATGCATCGTTTAACATTATCGGAATCAAAATTGCTATATAGCCTATGTATCATTTCAGAAAGAAATAGAATAGAAATAAACAGCGAAGGCACAAATGTAGGGCCTACATATTACATGCAGGTGGGGGCACACCCATAAATTCGTCACGAAAATGATTTACTAAGTCGTCGAAAACTTCAACGAAACAAATCCATGCTATTTTTGGTCGCTTTAGGCCTAATGCTTAAAAACATGTTGCTTGTTGGAAAAAGACAAAGGCACCACATTTAATATCACGAGTTTCATTTTAATATGTAAAAACAAAGTAAAATGCACAGAAACAAGGTTAAGTCTACGTTCGCATAGGCGGATTCAAAGGGGGCGCACCCGGCGAACCCCCCTGAAATCCGGCCCTTTCGTAAATCTGCGAGCTAGACAGACGGGCCTCACGGCCCGACGCTGAATTGTAAACCTTCATAAGTGATGTGGTGCGCCCAGACCGGCCATGCTCATCTTGCAATGTCAATAGTGTTATTTCCGTGTGAATATTTTCATCAAGTATCATAACTGCTTTGGTGTAATATGAGATGGACAAAGCTATGAACAAATGAGATGGACGAAGCTATCCCATATATAGAACTATCTTCTAGTAATCTCAGAAATGATCAGAGAGATAACAATTTTCACAATTTTGTTGGGGGGGGGGGGGGGTTACGCCTTTACGGCATCCTCAAACCCCCGCATCAGCCATGCTCGCCCCCCCCCCCCCCCAAACAAAATCCTGGATCCGTTTCTGATTCTGCATCGTTATGTGCAATATTCTTGCAAGTGATGCGTTTATCTATACACTGCAGTTATTATGCTGTGCAAATGGCTTATCTGGCTTACGTTTACATTTAATAATGACGAAAAAGTCGCAAAAAAACATTCCTCGATGGACAGCTGTACCCCAGTGAATAAGTTACTGCATATCAAATCGCCACTCTTGTGGAAAACAATGTGTCAGCAGCTTAATATATTCGTGGGCAATTTGTTAGGTTACGGGGCCTTTGGTCGGATGACTATTTGACATGGCTTTGCGTCCGTCGTCGGTCCGTCCTGCACCCGTACACATTTTTAGGTTACCGGACCTATGGTCCGCGGACCTATGGTCCGATAACCTATTGTCGTCACGTTGCGTCCGTCGTCCGGCGTCCGTCGTCCGTCCAAATTTTTATCTTTAAAGTTTACAGGCGGATTTTCCTGAAATTTTGCACAAAGCTGCCTGAAAATATTTCAAGAGGGGGTTATTTTTTAGTTTTTTTATTTTCGCATTTTTCTCAAAATGGCGGCCATTTTTGACGAAAAATGGCCAATTTTGGATTTTGGCGGCCATTTTCTCAAAAACTGTCTGATCAGTTTTGAGATTTTTGTTTAAAAAAAATCCCCTTATGTACCTTTATGATGTGTATAAGTTTTGTTGCCCTTGAATCGCCGGTCTTCGTGTGGCGGCCATTTTGAATTTTTGACGGGTCAGCGAAAAAACCCCAAAACGCGTTACTATCCATTTTGGGTCATTTCTAGACAAAAAAAAAATTTCACCTTTTGGAAAAATTCAGCACTTTTTTCCTTCATAATGGGAGCTGCTGGGACTGTACTCATAGAACGCTTGAAGATAGAGCTTAGATATTGGCACTTTCAAATAGGAGGTCATATATGGCTATTTGGGAGGTGACCTTGAATTTGACCTTTGATGACCTTGAAAGGTCAAAACAGCCATTTTTGGGTAAAAAAAATGCCCAAATTTGCCTCTACAGATGAAATGCATGTAGATATAGTTTCAGTTTGCATTATGAACATATAAGAAGTCATATATGGAACAACTAAAGATGACCTGGATTTTGACTTTGGAGGACCTTGAGTGCTAAATGTCTGGCTTGAAGTCTTGAAAGTGGCCTCTGAAGCATAAACTTTTGCACACACAGGTTAGGATTGTGTATAAGCCTATAAAAAAGTCATGTATAAATGGCACATTTTTTGGTGACCTTGGACTTGACCTTAAAGACCTTGAAGGGCAAATCTCAAAATCTGAAATTTGCCTCTACACACGAAATACTTGTTAATGAAGCTTATGTGTTTGTATTATGAACATATGAAGTCATATGCAGCATACCTCATGGAGACATTGAAATTCACAAAGATAACCTTGACTGGTAAATCTCAAAATCATATGTCACCTACAATGCTTAAAACCAAAGTTTTCCGGTAACCTATCTCAGCCCTTGGGCTAATTTTTATCTTTAGAGTTTACGGTCGAATCTTTCTCAAAAATAAAAAAAATTGAAAATATTTCAAGGGAAGGCTTTTTTTAGTTGATGATATTAGCATAGGGGAGACTGGGGTCAACTTTAACACGGGTCAATTGTAACATATTATTTCTAAGTAATTTTTTTCGAAATGGCGGCCTTTTTCGAGGTAAAATGCCTGATTTTTTAGCTTGACGGTCGTTTTCTCAAAATCTGTTCAGTAACCTTTATCTAAATGATGCATAAGACTACTCATACGTACCCCTGTGATGTGTCTAAGTTTCTTTGCCCTTGAATCACTCATAAAATACACAATTTTGCAATATAAACAAAGCCCGACTATATGGTTTATCCAAAGACACACTGGCGTCATCAGAGTCAGACAGACAGTGTGTGAAATTTATTTGTTTCTACTGTACAAGCTATAAAAATGATTTAGAAATATTAGCAATTCAAAAATATCATAGGCAACCATGCATTTCTTAATTACACATTAACACATTGGCTCTAGAGACATCATCTAGAGATCGTTTAGATATGAATACATAATACCAGGGTTTTCTAAACATAAGCCCCGGCCATATTCACGGAAATATGAATAACTTCTATTTTTCTTCCTTTAATGTGCCCATGGAAAGTTGCTATACATGTATATTAGCATGCGTTTTGAATACCGAATTCTTCAGGACTGTGTACCTATGTCCCAGCAGGAGTGAACACACAAAGGCATCCCGTATGGCATACCGATTTAATTGGCACATGTAGATGTAGAATCTAGTTTGCAAATATATGCCACATTTAATATATTTATCTTATCAAAAGTTTATCATTTTAGGAACACAATATTCGCAACACATATTGTGGCATGAAGACAAATCGATGTGTTATACTGTAATATGTGTAGGCCTATCATTTTCACAGACCATGTAATTGATTCCTAATGTTAAGCCTATATCCTAGGCTTATTATATGGATATAATCATGGAATAGTATGATGGTAATAAAGAAATAAAACATAAAATCAAGGTTCAACACATATACCAGTGCGATTGAATCACTCATTTATAAGGCATAAATATTGGCCTACGTACTGTGGTCATATTAGAGAGACCCCTGTCCAAATCATGACGTCGACCCTTTACGCACCACGCAGCCATTTCTCACGCAGATATGGAGTATGATTTCACGCAGTACGCACGGAGGGATTTCACGCACTACGCACCACGCATCACGCACATATGGAGTCCCGCCTTTATACTGTCATCTAGAAGTGTAGATTGGTGATTAGTTTCGATGTGAACTGGGCAAATTTATCACGCAATTCCTTGGACGGTGGCTCCGGCAGTGCAGTGGTATTTCCTGGGCCAGACAGTTCATTCAAGACATTGAATAAGACTCGCTGGTCTCCAGTGTAAAGACGTTCCATATAGTATTCTCTTTTAGCCTGTTTGATCACAGCGATGGTATCCCGTCGATGCTGCTTGTAGATTTGACGATGTATTTCGAGCCCTGATCTTCTCCATTTAGCTTCAGCAGCTCTTCTCAAAATTCGAGCTGATCGGATGACCGCGTTCATCCACGGGGCTGATGTTTCACGTGTAACCTTTTCGTCAGTATCGGGGCATGCTTATGTGAAGCCATTAAGTGCACTGTGAGTGTCCATCATGAACTGTTCAACGTTGATTCTGTTGAGCAATCGAAACTTGTGTTCAGTGACAGGTTCGCGATAGTCCAATTTGTTGAGCCGGGACGTTGGTGCACCATGTGATAATGTGGTGATCAGAGAGATCACTGGCAATGACGTCAAGATCAATCACATCTGATTTAATGGCAACAATATCCAGAATGTGCCCACCAACATGAGTCGATTCAGTGACATACTGTTTGAGGTCATATTCATGTAGAATAGCCTGAAATTTTCTTGAGGTGCCATTCACTTTGTCATCAAGATGTATGTTGATGTCCCCAACTAGCAGAAGTTCACATGTGATCGTGGACGATACCTCATGAAGGAGACTGTCAAGTTCGTCCATGAATAGGGGTATGGATAACGACGGAGGTCTGTAAATCACTAAGATGTGAAGTCTCCACGATGAAAGCTGACGTTAGTGAGCGCGAGGGAGATGTGTTCAAAGCTCTCGTATGTATGCTTGTTGCATGAGTGCACAGGCGTATGGCACCAAATCGATGACTGCCATCACCTAATATCACCTACAACAATAACAAGGCAGGTAACAACAAAGTCCCAACTCCGATTCAGATGCCGATAAAATCGTTTTGCTTTGTATCACACACACAAATGATACCTACTTTTATTCCATATACATCTCTCTTCCAAAATCTGGTACGCAAACCCACCTCATCTCAAAGTGTATTCCATAATTACAGTTTGAAAAATGATATCAACTTTTCAGACAACCTCTGCGATTATTTTCATGCAGTTTCAGAACTGACTCGCCAGGTGGGGCCGCGTTTTACAGTGATCCTTGTTTTTGTGAACTGTAGATAAACCATATACCTCAATATGAGGATTGTAACAAATTGGAAAGTGCATGCAAGTAGGTATCAATCTATTACCACCAATACAGTCAGATTTTGATGATGCCGATAACAAACGTAAAATACAAGATTTTGCAATAGAAACAAAGCCAGACCCAAATAGTTTACAATATCTTATACGAATCCAGTGTACAAAACGATTGAGACGGATTGTGAATTTTAATCATCGGGCAAACACAGAGGGTTTAGGGTGAAGGTTTAGGGGAGGAAAGCTGTACATAGCCCCTAACTATGTTATCGTCCATAAGTATTTTACGGGGAATTTTTCATGAGTTACGGAGGAAAGTTAAGGCATAAAATTTAACATGGAGTTAGCCCGTAAAGTCCGTCAGTTCGCACGTCCGGGAATAACTGTGTCCCAATTCATAGATGATGAACAAGTTATAAATCCGGGTAACAGTGACACGTGGCTTTCAAAGTTCCCAAATTAACGAATGTAGCAGGACGTGCATTCAAATCATACGTATCTGAAATCACCCTGAATTGGAGAAAGTCAATAACGTTCACCAACTATCTAAATTTTTCACAATTATCAGTGAAGTGATCATATATCAATAAGCATAGGAGAAACATGTTTAGAAGGGCCTCTGTACAATGCTACCAAATACAATCAGTTATGTTGCAGAATTTAAAAGTAACATTTGACATGTGAAGAGTCAGGTATCAATATGCATATTGGAGGCCTGCAAGGTTTTAGCAGATTTGCACTCGTTTCGGACGACCCCATAATTGGGAAGCGAGCTCCTTGACGGTAGATGATTTTCCTGTTCCAGCCTGATGTATAAACGTAAATTCACTATAGTTTTGCGTACATCAAAGTGTATGTTAACTATACATGTCAAATTGTGAAATATAATTGTAGAATATTTATGACTGCTAGTGGCCCGAAACCCTCCCTTACACTTTATCCCACTCGACATACACAGCACAGATTCATCACATGACTTCGTACTCACGAGAACCGACGCACACCGTCCAAGACATGTAAACAACTCCACAAATGACGTCATGCAGAACCCACCACCAATCACAACATTTCCAGACACCTAACCACGCCCACACAGACATTACCTCACATTCAGCAAATCACATGAACTCCTGTTCCACGACGCGGGAAAAACCAGACACCCATGAAAAAGATGCCCGCGTTTTTCGGATTCGAGTAGAGATTTTGGAGGATATAGATAAATCTCAGAATATTGAAGAGATTGTGTGTCCATTGATAAAGAAATATATGTGATATAACATTCCACGTGTCGTACTATTTTTCGGACTATTTCGGGAAGTGTGAAAGAGGCCGTGATCGTACCATCGGACTTATCATCCAAATAAACTTGGATTAATCGAATTCGGACTGGTTTGTGATATTTCAAGCACAACGCTACGAACACTATACGCTAGTAAAAGGGCTGATCGGACCCTGAAGAATCCCGATTTGTAACATAATTTTCTATGTAATATAAGTAATGTAATTGTAAATACTAGCTGGTCTGTAATAACAATGTTGTTACTTTGTACTTTGTAGACACAGATCTGTTGGGAATGGTTCAAACTCATTGTTGAAAACATGAGGTGCTTGCAGGTGAAAGGAGTGAAGATTGAATTGACAGGATAAGTAGCCGAACGGATGACTCGGTGGGACAGGCGTGGAGGCTGACAATGTTACCATCACGTCTCAACACAGATGTAGGCCTACGCAGCATGGGGTTTGACACACAACACAGTTTAACTCAAAATCTGTATGCTCTTGTCAATGTTTGAAATACTCAATGTTACGGTGCAGCCCAGGCTAAACCACAAGCCGCAAATGATTTGTACTCAAGAACAGAGCCACCGGGCGAGTCAGTCTTGAAACTGGATGAAAATAATCGCAGAGGTTGTCTGAAAAGTTGAAATCATGTTTCAAAGTATAATTCTGGAATCTATATTGCGGAGAGGTGGATTTGCACACCATATTTTGGAAGAGTGATGTATATGGAATAAAAGTAGGGATCATTTGTGTGTGGAGAATATAGCAAAACGATTATATTGGCATTTGAATTGAAGCTGGGACTCCGGCGTTTCGTGCCTTGTTATTATTGTATCCCCCGAACAAAGTTCGGCGGATACTATGGATTTGGCTTCGTCGTCCGCGTCCGCAGAGATTTTCTTGTGAACGCGCTACAGGCCGCAATTCTCACCCGATCACCATTATTTTTTGCAGGCACATATATAATGGTAAGATCCCGACACCAATCGATTTTGGTTGACGTGGCAACTGAATTGGTCGTTTGGGGACACATTTTGCATTGAAAACAGCCTGTTTGAGACACATGGCTTGTGAACGCGCTACAGGCCGCAATTCTCACCCGATCACCATTATTTTTTGCAGGCCATATATTATGGTAAGATCCCGACACCAATCGATTTTGGTTGCCGTGACAACTGAATTGGTCGTTTGGGGACACATTTTGCATTGAAAACAGCCTGTTTGAGACACATGGCTTGTGAACGCTCTACAGATGGCAATTTTTGACGAATCTCGATAATATTTGGAAGTGTTGTTGGGAAGGGCTGTCACACACGTTTTTTAGAATGATCATATAAATATTAATATGTTAACAGCCTAACTTATTACAGAATTTTGAAATATCCATTTTGACATGTACGATCATTCCAATAGCCTGTACAATGGAAGGTAATGACACTGGTTTCTTGTTCAGAATGGAGAACTGATGTTTTCAGTGAAAACAGGACAATATTACTGAATAAGTTAACATTAGTTTTACTAGTTAAGTCTATTATTGTCCACAATAAAAATAGTTAAGACGAGAAACGTTTATTATTAAGCTCAACAAGGTGAAGGTTTTGTCCAGTACAGATTTCATGGGTGTAACTGAATAAGTTAACATTATTTTTAATAGTTAAATCTATTATTGACCACAATAAAAATAGTTAAGACAAGAAATATTTATTATTAACCTCAACAAGGTAAATGTTTTGTCCAGTACAAATTTCATTGGTGTAACCGAATAAGTTAACATTATTTTCACTAGTTAAGTCTATTATTGACCACAAAAAAAATAGTTAAGTCTATTATTGACCACAATAAAAATAGTTAAGATGAGAAATATTTATTATTAAGCTCAACAAGGTGAAAGTATGTCCAGTACAGATTTCATGGGTGTACTGAATAAGTTGACATTATTTTTACTAGTTTAGTCTATTATTGACCACAATAAAAATAGTTAAGACAAGAAATATTTATTATTGGGCTCAACAAGGTGAAGATTCTGTCCAGTAGACATTTTATGTCTGTAACCAAATAAGTTAACTTTTTTTTTGTTAGTTAAGTCTATTATTGACCTCAATAAAAATAGTTAAGATGAGAAACAATTATTATTGAGCTTAACAAGGTTAAGGTTTTGTCCGGTAGAAATTTCTGGGTGAAACCGAATAAGTTAACATTATTTTTACATGTTAAATCTATTATTGACCACAATGAAAATAGTTAAGACAAGAAATATTCATTATTGGGCTCACCAAGGTAAGCTCAACAAGGTTAAGGTTTTCTCCGGTAGAAATTTCTGGGTGTAAGCATATAAGTTAACATTATTTTTACATGTTAAGTCTATTATTGACCATAATGAAAATAGTTAAGACAAGAAATATTTATTATTGGGCTCAACAAGGTGAAGGCTTTGTCCAGCAGAGATTTTATGGCTGTGACCAAATAAGTTAACATTATTTCTTGCTAGTTAAGTCTATTATTGATCACAATAGCTTTTTATGAAAACATTGATCAACTTTTACTTTGAATTTCAACTTGAGACTATGTTTGGCACAAATTATGAGTTAAAATATAACTTATGGTGAAAAATTCGATCTGGCTCCAATTTCGTCATCTTGAAATGCAGTTTTGGTCAACTTTTACATTGAATTTCAACTTGAAAGCATGTTTGGCACATATTGAAGGTCGAAATATAACTTATGGTGAAAAGTTCGATCTGGCTCCATTTTCGTCATCTTGAAATGCAGTTTTGATCAATTTTTAGTTTGAATTTCAACTTGAAACCAAGTTTGGCACATATTATGAGTTAAAATATAACTTTTGATGAAAAGTTCGATCTGGCTCCAATTTTGTCATCTTGAAATGCAGTTTTGGTCAACTTTGACATTGAATTTCAACTTAATACCAAGTTTGGCACATATTATGAGTTGAAATATAACTCATGGCGAAAAGTTTGATCTGGCTCCAATTTCGTCATCTTGAAATGCAGTTTTGGTCAACTTTTAGTTTGAATTTCAACTTGAAACCAAGTTGGGCAGGTATTATGAGATAAAATATAACTTATGACGAAAAGTTTGATCTGGCTCCAATTTTGTCATCTTGAAATGCAGTTTTGATTAACTTTTACTTTGAATTTCAACTTGAAACCATGTTTGGCACATACATGTATTATGAGTCGAAATATAACTTATGGTGAGAAGTTCGATCTGGCTCCAATTTCGTCATCTTGAAATGCATTTTTGGTCAAATTTTACTTTGAATTTCAACTTGGAACCAAGTTTGTAAAATACTCTGAGTTGAAATATAAATAGACGAAAAGATTGATCTATCTGTATTTTCGTTTTTTTTATCCAACATGTCGAAATGGAAATTCATATAAAGAGATTTCAGTGGTGATTTTGAATTCGACCTTCAATAACCTCGGAAGATCAGTGCAGCAATTTTGGTGGGGAAAAGAAAACAGTTGTGACTTGAGATTTAACATTTCTCTGGTAATCTTTTTTAGCCCTTGCTCTAGTTTTTCACACTTGACAGTGATATATTGGTTGGTTGGTTGGTAAATAAGAATGTCTTTAGCCTTGACTTGAAGGTGTCAACATTTGGTGCGTTTCGTATGTCAGCTGGGAGACGGTTCCAGATATACATGATATAAGGGACATTGGCACTGAAGCTATGACCGTAACATTTCTTTCTCGATCGTTGAGGGGCAAGAAGTCCTTGGTTGGATGAACGGAGATCTTGTATAGTTCCGTACGGGCGAATCAGGTCCGTCATATATGCTGGCGCATAACCGTGAACAGTTTTATAAGTGATGAGGGCCAACTTGAACACGATTTTGTCTCTGACGGGGAGCCAATGCAATTTTTTTTAGAACTGGTATCATATGGTCCCGTTTCCTAGCAAATGTGACAACTAGGGCAGCTGAGTTCTGGATACACTGAAGCTTAGCAAGGTCATAATCAGCTATTCCATATAGAAGACTGTTACAATAGTCCAATCTGCTTATAATGAACGCTTGTACTAGTTTTTCGGTGGTCGATTTATCCAGATATTTTCAAATCTTGTTGATATTCCTGATTCCAAGGGACGCCGCCGATGAGATGCTCTGCACCTGAGCAGACATCGACAGCTTGTTGTCCAAGATAACCCCCAAGTCATGTACTTTGGTGGAGAATGGAAATCCTTCTCCTCACCCTAAACTTTACTCTTTGGGGAATTATTTGGTGAGAAATGAAATGTTCATCAATTGCTATCTGACAGGAGTTTCACTGCATATAATAAATACTTGAGTTCAGAAACATGTATTAATGCATTGAGGAAGGACACTGACCGGACATTCAATGATATTTTGTCTGTATGAACATATTTTGCCCGATGATAGGGCATCAAGTGGATACCTCCACCCTGTCGTCGGTGACCGAAAAACATATATAATGACATGGAATTGCTTATTTGTGTAGCAAATTTGTCAGTATTTCAAAGATACTAGTTTATGAATACTTGAAGTGCACACGAGAATAGGTACCCGATGTGTATGTACTTATAATCACGAGGTAACTTTTTCATGAGGTGCGCGACACATTCACACATTGTCAATTTACAAAGATGTGTATATCTTATTATTTGTTTTCGTAGGAGTCAATACAGATTTAACAACCAAATATTATGTTATCACGGTATATGCTTTCAGTTATTCTATAATATGTTGTGATAGGATCTGACGTGAACACAACTGACAAGTATGGACAGACTGCCCTGTACCACGCATGTACTGGTGGTCACATGGACGTGGTGCAAGAGTTGGTCAGAGCCGGGGCCAGTTTGGAACATGGGGACAGAAAACCCATACATGGAGCTGCATTGATAGGCAGTCTTGATGTTGTGAAGTGGCTACTGGAACAAGGTAAACATGAAACAAAAAGAAATATTGAAAGATACCAATTAACGAACATCAATAAACAAACTGCTGGTGTAGTTATGTACGATCTGACTGTTATAATAATTTGCTGTAGCACTAGCACTTGTGTGTCTGTGTCTTGATGCATGCATTTTGTGTGTCAATGTATGCAACTTGAACTAATTCCATATATAAGAAATGCTTTTGTGTGCAATCATCATCACAGGAGTTGACATGAACACAACTGACGAGTACGGACATACCGCCCTGTACTGGGTATGTAGGAGGGGCCATATGGATGTGGTGCAGGAGTTGGTCAGAGCTGGAGCTAACGTGAACACAACTTATGCATTTGGACAGACTGCCCTGTACTGGGCATGTTTTGAGGGTCGCATGGATGTGGTGCAGGAGTTGATCAGAGCCGGAGCTGATGTGAACACAACTGATGAGGAAGGACGGACTGCCCTATATTGGGCATGCAGGGAGGGTCACGTGGACGTGGCGCAAGAGTTAATCATAGCAGGAGCTGACGTGAGCACAACTGACAAGGATGGATGGACCGTCATATACTGGGCATGTATTGGAGGTCACTTGGACGTGGTGCAGGAGTTGGTCAGAGCTGGTGCAAGTCTGGAATATGGAGACAGTAAACCCCTCCACGGAGCTGCAGAAGGAGGCAGTCTTGATGTTGTGAAGTGGATACTGGAACAAGGTAAACATGAGAAAAACAGAGAAGTATTGAAAGATAACACATAATGAAAATCAATGTGAATACAACTGACAAGTGCACGATAAGAATGCTATGATATTTAGTTGTTAATAACACTTGTGTAGTTGTGTTTTGATTCATGTATATTGTGGAGTCAATATATGCAACTTGAACATATACAAAACATGTGAGTAATCATCATAACAGGAGTTGATGTGAACACAGCTGACGGGGGCGGACAGACTCCTCTGTTCTGGGCATGTACTGGAGATTTTATGGATGTGGTGCAGGAGTTGGTCAGAGCAGGAGCTGATGTGAACACAACTGACAAGTATGGACAAACCGCCCTGTCCCAGGCATTGAATGATGGTCACATGGACGTGGTACAGAAATTGGTCAGAGCAGGGGCTGACGTGAACACAACTGACAAAGATGGACTGACTGCCCTATATTGGGCATGTAGCAAGGGTTACACGGACATGGTACAGGAGTTGGTCAGAGCAGGAGCTGACGTGAATACAACTGACAAGTATGGACGGACCGCCCTGCATAAGGCATGTACTGGTTTTCACACAGACGTAGTGCAGAAGTTGGTTGAAGCCGGAGCTGAAATGAACACAACTGACAAGGATGGACAAACAGCCCTGTACTGGGCAGGTACATGGGGTTACACGGATGTGGTGCAGGAGTTGGTCAGAGCAGGAGCTGACGTGAACAGAGCTGACAAGTGTGGACAAACCGCCTTGTCCCAGGCATTATATGAGGGACACATGGACGTGGTGCAGGAGTTGGTTAGAGCAGGAGCTGACGTGAACACAACTGACAATCATGGACGGACAGCCCTGTACTGCGCATGTAGAGAGGGTCACATGGACTTGGTGCAGGAGTTGGTTAGAGCTGGCGCCAGTCTGGAACATGGAGACAGAAACCCCATACACGGAGCTGCACGGAAAGGCAATCTTGATGGTGTAAAGTGGCTACTGGCACAAGGTAAACATGATAAAACAAACAACAAAGAAATTTTGAAAGTTAGCCAATAATGACAATCATCAAACACAATACTAATGTACTTGTGCAGGATCAGACTGTTAAAATATTTAGCTGTGAATAACACTTGTGTTGTTGTGTCTTGATGCATGTATTTCATGGTGACAATATTATGCAACTTGAACTACCTCAATATACAAGACTTGCTTTTGTGTGTAATTATCTTCACAGGAGTTGACGTGAACACAGCTGACAAGGATGGAGAGACCGCTCTGTGCCATGTATGTGCTGAGGGTCGCATGGACGTGGTGCAGGAGTTGGTCAGAGCCGGCGCCAGTCTGGAGCATGGAGACAGCAAACCCATACACGGAGCTGCAAGGAGAGGCAGACTTGATGTTGTGAAGTGGCTACTGGAACAAGGTTACCAGCGGAAAGAAAGAAATATTGCAAGATAGCAATTAACGACAATCAATAAAAGCTTTTGTGATGTTGTTGTGAACGATCAGGCTGAATATAATATTGAGTAGTAAATAACACTTGTGTAGCTTTGTTTTGATGCATGTATATCGTGGTGTTAATAGATACAACTCGGTCTACCTTCATATACAATACATGCTTTTGTGTGTAATCATCACAGGAGTTGACGTAAACACAACTGACAAGTACGAACAGACCGCCCTGTACCACGTATGTGCTGAGGGTCGCATGGACGTGGTCCAGGAGTTGGTCAGAGCCGGCGCCAGTCTGGAACATGGAGACAGCAAACCCATACACGGAGCTGTATCCAGAGGCCGTTTTGATATTGTGAAGTGGCTACTGGAACAAGGTTACCATCAAAAAGGAAGAAATATTGCAAGATAACAATTAACGGCAATCAATAAATACGTTGATGATGCAGTTGTGAACGATCAGACTGAATATAATATTTAGTAATAAATAACACTTGTGTAGCTGTGTTTCGATGCATGTATATTGTGGTGTTAATATATAAAACTCTTTCTACCTCCATATACATGTACAAGTTGTGATGTTGTTGTGAACGATCAGACTGAATATAATATTGAGTAGTAAATAACACTTGTGTAGCTTTGTTTTGATGCATGTATATTGTGCTGTTAATATATACAACTCGGTCTACCTTCATATACAAGACATGCTTTTGTGTGTAATCATCACAGGAGTTGACGTAAACACAAATGACAAGGATGGACGGACTGCCCTGTACCACGCATGTAGGAGGGGTAATATGGACATGGTGCATGAGTTGGTCAGAGCCGGCGCCAGTCTGGAACATGGAGACAGCAAACCCATACACGGAGCTGTATCCAGAGGCCGTTTTGATATTGTGAAGTGGCTACTGGAACAAGGTTACCATCAAAAAGGAAGAAATATTGCAAGATAACAATTAACGGCAATCAATAAATACGTTGATGATGCAGTTGTGAACGATCAGACTGAATATAATATTTAGTAATAAATAACACTTGTGTAGCTGTGTTTCGATGCATGTATATTGTGGTGTTAATATATAAAACTCTTTCTACCTCCATATACATGTACAAGTTGTGATGTTGTTGTGAACGATCAGACTGAATATAATATTGAGTAGTAAATAACACTTGTGTAGCTTTGTTTTGATGCATGTATATTGTGCTGTTAATATATACAACTCGGTCTACCTTCATATACAAGACATGCTTTTGTGTGTAATCATCACAGGAGTTGACGTAAACACAAATGACAAGGATGGACGGACTGCCCTGTACCACGCATGTAGGAGGGGTAATATGGACATGGTGCATGAGTTGGTCAGAGCCGGCGCCAGTCTGGAACATGGAGACAGCAAACCCATACACGGAGCTGTATCCAGAGGACGTTTTGATATTGTGAAGTGGCTACTGGAACGAGGTTACCATAAAAAAGGAAGAAATATTGCAGATAACAATTAACGACAATCAATAAACACGTTGGTGATGTTGTTGTGAACGATCAGACTGAATATAATACTTAGTAGTAAATAGCACTTGTGTAGCTGTGTTTCGATGCATGTATATTGTGGTGTTAATATATACAACCTCCATATACATGTACAAGGCATGCTTTTGTGTAATCATCATCACAGGAGTTGACGTCAACACAACTGACGAGGATGGAGAGACCGCCCTGCACCTCGCATGTAGATGGGGTTATATGGACGAGGTGCAGGAGTTGGTCGGAGCCGGCGCCAGTCTGGAGCATGGAGACAGCAAACACATACACGGAGCTGCAGAAGGAGGCAGTCTTCATGTTGTGAAGTGGCTACTGGAACAAGGTTACCAGCGAAAAGAAAGAAATATTGCAAGATAGCAATTAACGACAATCAATAAAAACTCTTGTGATGTTGTTGTGAACGATCAGGCTGAATGTAATATTGAGTAGTAAATAACACTTGTGTAGCTTTGTTTTGATGCATGTATATTGTGGTTTAAATATATACAACTCGGTCTACCTCCATATACGAAACATGTTTTTGTGTGTAATCATCATCGCAGGAGTTAACGTGAACACAAATGACAAGGATGGACGGACTGCCCTGTACCTCGCATGTAGGAGGGGTAACATGGACATGGTGCATGAGTTGGTCAGAGCCGGCGCCAATCTGGAACATGGAGACAGCAAACCCATACACGGAGCTGTATCCAGAGGCCGTTTTGATATTGTGAAGTGGCTACTGGAACAAGGTTACCATAAAAAAGGAAGAAATATTGCATGATAACAATTAACGACAATCAATAAACATGTTGGTGATGGAGTTGTGAACGATCAGGCTGAATATAATATTTAGTAATAAATAACACTTGTGTAGCTGTGTTTCGATGCATGTATATTGTGGTGTTAATATATACAACTCTTCCTACCTCATATACATGTACAAGGCATGCTTTTGTGTGTAATCATCATCACAGGAGTTGACGTCAACACAACTGACAAGGATGGAGAGACCGCCCTGTACCTCGCATGCAGATGGGGTCACATGGACGTGGTGCAGGAGTTGGTCAGAGCCGGCGCCAGTCTGGAACATGGAGAAAGTGAACCCATACATGAAGCTGCATTGAGAGGCAGACTTGATGTTGTAAAGTGGCTACTGGAACAAGGTTACCTGCAAAAAGAAAGAAACATTGCAAGATAACAATTAACGACAATCAATAAATACGTTGATGATGCATTTGTGAACGATCAGACTGAATATAATATTTAGTAATAAATAACACTTGTGTTGCTGTGTTTTGATGCATGTATATTGTGGTGTTAATATATACAACTCTTTCTACCTCCACATACATATACAAGGCATGCTTTTGTGTGTAATCATCATCACAGGAGTTGACGTGAACACAGCTGACAAGTATGGACAGACCGCCCTTTACCTCGCATGTAGATGGGGTTATATGGACGTGGTGCAGGAGTTGGTCAGAGCCGGCGCCAATCTGGAGCATGGAGACAGCAAACCCATACATGGAGTTGCTTCCGGAGGCAGTCTTCATGTTGTGAAGTGGCTACTGAAACAAGGTAACCAGCGAAAAGAAAGAAATATTGCAAGATAGCAATTAGCGACAATCAATAAATACATTGGTGATGTTGTTGTGAATGATCAGACTGAATATAATATTTACTAGTAAATAACATTGTGTAGCTTTGTTTTGATGCATGTATAATGTGGTGTTAATATGTACAACGCGGTCTACCTTCATATACAAGACATGCTTTTGTGTGTAATCATCACAGGAGTTGACGTGAACACAACTGACAAGGATGGACGGACTGCCCTGTACCACGCATGTAGGAGGGGTAATATGGACATGGTGCATGAGTTGGTCAGAGCCGGCGCCAGTCTGGAACATGGAGACAGCAAACCCATACACGGAGCTGTATCCAGAGGACGTTTTGATATTGTGAAGTGGCTACTGGAACAAGGTTACCATCAAAAAGGAAAAAATATTGCAAGATAACTATTAACGACAATCAATAAACACGTTGGTGATGTAGTTGTGAACGATCAGGCTGAATATATTATTTAGTAGTAAATAACACTTGTGTAGCTGTGTTTTGATGCATGTATATTGTGGTGTTAATATCGGCGGGTGAAAGGCAGAATGTCGTAAGTGACAGTTTTGGACGAAATTGTTTTAGGGCTTCACTTCACTCTGTGTAACCACGCGGATATGTACGCTTCGCTTTGTGCTTTAGGTCAGCTTATGAACAACGAATATGCAAATGTTAAAATACACGGTAAGTGACAACTCCCGTGTATGCAAACAGGCAGAATGTCGTATATAACACAAATTCCCGGCAGAATGTCATAACTGAACAGTGCATGCCAGCAGAACATCGTATTTGCACATCCCAGACCGTCAGAACATCGTGTCTGCACATCCCAGACTGTCAGAACATCGTGTCTGCACATCCCAGACCGGCAGAACATCGTAACTGACATGTTTCTCACCGCGCAGGGATTTCGACAAAAGAACAGATATGTCTCCATACATATAAATGCAGGCACATAACATTACTGTTGATTTAATCCCAAAACTCGTTTAATCCTCAAAACCGCCCCGTCCCTCCCTCAAATTTTGTTGGCCAACACTTCACGTTATCTTATGTGATGACATTTGACAGTCCCTCTAGCATGACCGGGGGGGGGGTTAAAGTTGGTAGATTGGAGTTGGAAAGTTGCATAGCTTACTGTAGTCAACATTTTCACGCTCATCTGGCAACATGTTTGATAGAATAAAAGATACATAATAATAGTTCAATTAAAATATTCGATAATCTGTTTGACAATGTTTTTATTCGATAATCTGTTTGACAATGTTTCATTTTGTTACATAATATATTACCAACAAATGCGTACCTTTTTAAGATAAAACTCATAGATTCCCCTATGTGTAATTTGTGTAAAGAACATCCAGAAACAGTAGAACATTTATTTATATATTGCAAATTTGTAAAGATATTTTGGGTAGAATTTGAAACTTATATTAGAAGATACTTTCCAGATTTTTGTAACTACCAACCAAATCAGCTTTTGTTGTTGAAGATAGAAAGTACAACTATTTTGTATGACCTGTTGTTTCTAATAGCAAAAAGATATATATATATACATGTAAGTTATACTCAGTGCCACCTATCATGAATAATTTTGTTAAAAAATTGAAAAATTACAAATCGCAAGAGGAGGACATTGCTGTAAAAAAAAAACAGGGAATGTGACTATTTAGAGAAATGGAGAGGTTTTACCGAAATGTAACTTATCCGCATCGTACATTCATAAGATAGTATCATTCATTTTTGTGTAGGCTGCATATGTACTTAGAAACAGTATAATTGTAACTCAAATGTGAGTCCCTGTGGAATATGTTGTACTGTGGAATATTGGAAATAAAAAAAAAAAAAAAATAAAATAAAAAAAAATGTTTCATTTGAGATTTGGTGGCGTTGTGATAGGTATTCTGAAAGCATAGTAAGCGTTTTTTGGGGTCAAGCAACCGGTTGACAATTAACTTATTTATCATGACAGGGGAGACCACATTCATCTATTGCCATATCTTGAATCAGTATCTCCAAACAACATATTGGCTGTTTAACTCGTTACATGCAGGGCCCGTTTACTTTCTTGTTCTGAAACATTTCCGCTCTACGCTAGTCAGCTTTGCACTCATCGTCCTTTTACAGGTGTGTAACGGTGTCTCCGAATTGTTGGGTACATATTGCATTATAATCAGTTAGGATGTTTTTTTATGATTATAATATTTATAAATTATTATTATAATTATTATATTAATAATTTGATTGCAGATGGAATTGCAGACGGGATCCGATACTCAACACTATATCAGATTTGGGTTGGGTGGTGTGGTAAGGAAACGGCATTATAACGGGTATTATATCGTTGCCAAAAAAAAAAAAGGATCAAGAAGGGCGGTGGTATGGGAAGTATCCTTTCGAAAATAGTTACTCTGACAAGATATGGTTCTGTTTATCATGCTTGTCAAGTAGGGGTAGATGAGAGCCAATAGGAGGGGAAATGCCTTTCATCAATGTTATCTCAGACTTCGAAGGGTTCCAATCATTGCCGTGTAAGGGATAAGAGGGGAGGCGGAAAAGGAAGACACCTTTAGGTAAAGTCTCAATCAATCATTGTATAATAGGGGATTAGGAGGGAGGATGGGACAGGAAGAGTCCTTCCATCAGTAAACTATCAGGTGGTTCTAATCGTTTTCGAATATGGGTTCAAGGGAAGCGATTGCAGGGACAGTCCCTTGTCAATAAACTCTTGAATGGGGCAAGGATTTCAATAGTCAATGAAATCTTAGGTGTTAACATGATTCTAATTGTTGTGAATAGGGGTTTTGAAGGGGCAGCGTGAGCGGAAAAGACCTTTGATAAACAAAATCTCTGGCGGGATAGGCTTCTAATCGTTCTAAAATAGGAGTTTAGGAGGGGTGGGAAGAGTTTGTTCCCGAATAATATATCAGGCTGGGATAGACTTGTCTATACAGTGGCTCAGAACGGCGATGACGGGGGAGTCCTTCAAAAGGCGGGTACAGCGTTCCATTCGTTGTCATTATAGGGTTTAGGAGGGACGATGGGAATGGAGAACTTTTTCGTAAATAACCTTTCTAGCGGGAATAGGATTGCAGTATCAGGTGGTCAAATAAGGATATAGCGAGGTGGTGTGAGGTGAAGAGAGCCTCTAGCAAAAACAGGATTTTACCATGGTTAAATAAGAGAATTATCTGTATATTCATATTGTAAATACAATTTCTGAATTGAATGAATTACCCATGCACAGGACCCACTCTGGGGCACCTAATCACCATCATCTTCTGGGCCCATATGTACTTACTCTGGTGTTTGCCCCCAGCCCTCTTTACAAAATCCTGGATTCGTTCATGCAGATGTTGCTGTGCAGTTAATATTTTAGACATCGTTTCAAATATCACATGTCACCGGACATTAAAACACATTGCACAGAGGTTCCACTTAGGTGCTTGCACCGTATTACTGCGATATTTTGTAGTATGAAAGTTTGGTTTCCTGAATCAATTTCATTGTTTCAAAAGTTTTCAAGCAGTTCAAGTCGAGAACATAATATTGAGAATGGCAGATAATCACATACATTTGATCGCATGCAAATTTTTGGCAACAGCAGGCAGAAGATGAACGAGCAACTGCATCCTCTTCCGTTGGTGAAGGGGCGTATAGGAGGGCGCTGATTACTGGTTCCACTTTGTAGCATTTTTCGACATAATTATTTGGTGACGCAACGTTTTTGGGGGAAAAATGGTAATGAATTTGACCGAAAACCACATCCCTTTTACATTTGCGGTATTTCCCTTTTGCATTTCTCTGTGTCTCCAGCATAGCACCTCAGTAGCACCACCATCCCCGCAGTAGCACCTCAGTGGCCCTTCAACATGTTCCAGTGCTAAATATGTCCTCAATGACACCTCCCTGGTTCCTCAGTACCATCATGAAGAATTAAAAATACCTGTTTGATGGGTGGGGAAAATACAAAAACACTACTGGATGTGTCACAACAGTGATGACGGTTTTAACAGAAAACGGTTGTGGTACCGCAGTGGCACCACCATTCCAGTGTGACAGGGGTATAATCAGGACTTTTCGCTCAACACTGATAAGATTGTTCCAAAGTTTCATAGGACTGAGCCTGAAAGGCCCAGGAAGCGATATTTGTGTGGAATAAGGTTGCTCTCGGAGGGATATAACAAATGATATTTCTTTCTTGCAGTTGGCCACGACTCTTATCACTATTATATTCCCTGTACCATCATGTATGACAATGAGACCCGGGCAGTGAGACCGTGGGAATGAACATTCGAATGAATTTCATTAATAATTATCGGGAGCATTCTGACCTACATGTAGGCAGATACGACATTCTGGCGGGCCAGTGTTCAGATGTTATGTCAGATACGATATATCGTTGCCAAATCCTGGCAGTGAGTCTGAAACGAACACTTCTCGATCCAAATATTGTACATCCAGCCAGTGAGACACAGGCTTGGAAATAAATTTATAGTTGCCATAGCAGTCGAATAGCTACTGCCTGAAAAACTTATACGACAATCTGCCTGTTCGATCGGCACCCTTGTCAGAAATTTTGCGTCCGACAGAACGTCGTGACAAACAAACTTGTTGAATCGTAGTTAGAAGTGAAGATTATGTTGCTCTGTGATGCAAGGAAGGTCGTATTAGTTTACCGCGATCATACAAATAATATTTATGAATAAAAGTGGGTTTTAAATATGTACTTACGACCTTCTGCCAGGCTGAAAAAAAATTTCCGTCGCCTTCAGAAGTTGCAGGCAGAATGTCATAAGTAACATTTTGTTCGATAAAAACGTTAAAGCAACAAATTTTAATATATTCGTATTCGGAAAAAAACAAGGAAGATAGTTTACATGATATATCAAAAACTCCGATCGCTGTATAGAAGCAGGTACATGTGGGATGAAAAACATGTCCTCCTGTAAAATTACCGAAATGTCACTTACGACGTTCTGCCTTTCACCCGTCGATATATACAACTCGATCTACCTTCATATACAAGACATGCTTTTGTGTGTAATCATCATCACAGGAGTTGACGTCAACACAACTGACAAGGATGGACAGACCGCTCTGTACCACGCATGTGCTGAGGGTCGCATGGACGTGGTGCAGGAGTTGGTCAGAGCCGGTGGCAGTCTGGAACATGGATACAGCAAACCTATACACGGAGCTGCAGAACAAGGCAACCTTGATGTTGTGAAGTGGCTACTTGAACAAGGTAAACAAAACAAGTAATCAAACATGCAGCTCAGAATCAAGCATGTACTGCTATTGCTCTGAGACAGCAAACCCATATACGGAGCTGCATCGGGAGGCAGACTTTATGTGGTGAAGTGGCTACTGGAACAAGATAAATATGGAAAAAAACAGAGAAATATTGAAAAATAACCATGAACGACAATCAATAAAGACAACACTGATGTAGTTGTGCACGATCAGACTGTTGTAATATTTAGTAGTAAATAACACTTGTGTAGCTGGGTTTTTATGTAGGTATATTGTGGTGTTAATATATAAGACTTGGTCTACCTTCATATATAAGGCATGTTTTTGTGTGCAATCATCATCACAGGAGTTGACGTCAACACAACTGACAAGGATGGACAGACCGCTCTGTATCATGCATGTGCTGAGTGTCACATGGACTTGGTGCATGAGTTGGTCAGAGCCGGCGCCAGTCTGGAACATGGCGACAGTGAACCTATACACGGAGCTGCAGAACGAGGCAGCCTTGATGTTGTGAAGTGGCTACTTGAACAAGGTAAAAATACCAAGTATTCAAACATGCAGCTCAGAATCAAGCATGTACTGCTATTGCTCTGAGACAGTAAACCCATATACAGAGCTGCATCGGGAGGCAGACTTTATGTGGTGAAGTGGCTACTGGGAGAAGATATATATAATGAAAACAGAGAAATATTGAAAAATAACCATGAACGACAAGCAATAAAGACAATACTGATGTGGTTGTGAACGATCAGACTGTTCTAATATTTAGTAGTAAATAACACTTGTGTAGCTGTGTTTTGATGCATTGATATTGTGGTTTAAATATATACAATTTGGTCTACCTCCATATACAAGACATGCTTTTGTGTGTAATCATCATGACAGGAGTTGACGTGAACACAACTGACAAGGATGGACAGACCGCCCTGTACCTCGCATGTAGGAGGGGTAACATGGGTATGGTGCATGAGTTGGTCAGAGCCGGCGCCAGGCTGGAATATGGAGACAGCAAACCCATACACGGAGCTGCATCCGAAGGCAGTTTTGATGTTGTGAAGTGGCTACTGGAACAAGGTTACCAGCAAAAAGAAAGAAATATTGCAAGATAGCAATTAACGACAATCAATAAATACTTTGGTGATGTTGTGAACGATCAGACTGAATATACTATTTAGTGTTAAATAACACTTGTGTTGCTGTGTTTTGATGCATGTATATTGTGGTGTTGATATATACAACTCAGTCTACTTCTATATACATGTACAAGACATGCTTTATTGTGTAATCATCATCACAGGAGTTGACGTGAACACAACTGACAAAGATGGAGAGACCACCTTGTACCACGCATGTAGGAGGGGTAACATGGGTATGGTGCATGAGTTGGTCAGAGCCGGCGCCAGGCTGGAACATGGAGACAGCAAACCCATACACGGAGCTGCTTCCGGAGACAGTCTTGATGTTGTGAAGTGGCTACTGGAACAAGGTAAACAAAACAAGTAATTAAACATGCAGCTCAGAATCAAGCATGTACACGTGCTGATGATAATCAGTGCAGTACACTGATGTGACTGGGTTATGAAGATGAAACACATGCATATAATTGTGATCCAAATATGTGTCTTTAGTCCACAATACATATAGTCATCATTATCGAATGCAAAATACACAAACCTATTGCTCTGAAATAAGTATTTCATAAATGTTTGCACAAGAAGTTGCATGTACTCCACTTGAACCATTATTTATCAACAAAATTTGATATAAACTGTACTTAAGTAATAATGAAAAAAATTATACATCAAGTACGTATCAGGAGACTTTCAGTCAATTATAAGAGATATCTATGATAATTCAGACATTTTGCTTTCAAGCCATATGTTGATGAATGTTTGTGACGACTTTCATTTTTCAACATGCTATTGGACTGATTCATTTCTTGTTACAATAAGAAGGAAACTGTACAAGGCTTATATTTCAAACTCAAGGAGCAGACATCAACACCACAGACACGGAAGGGAGAACACCGCTGCTGGTGGCATGTTACCATGGAAAACTCGAGGCCGCCAAAGTGTTACACCAGCGTGGAGGAAAGACAGACATAGGAACCAAACACGCACTGATAGAGGCAACTAAGGGAGCTCACACAAATGTATTGCAGTGGCTGCTAGATATTGGTGAATTTTTTATTGCATTGTGTTTGACCCCAATATAATTTATATTCATAATTACGATATTAAAACTGATGACGTAGAAACATACTGCTGCGATTTTATGTTGCATAAAGCACCAGAAGCAGTTTTAATTGTAGCTTAGAATTGACATGTCGTGTATCAACGCATTTCCATACCAGGTGAAGATGCCAACATAACAGACGACCAGGGACATACACCGCTCTGGTATGTAGAACAAAGGAAAGCGGAGCTGCACCCCGAGCATGATTCATGGATGAATACTTGGCAGTTGGGAGATTTGGCTGAAGTAGAAGGATTGCTGCGTGAGGCAGAGCAACAGTCATGAGGGCGTTGTGCTGAAAGTATGATTTTGGTGATTGTTCTGTTTGCAAATAATATGTGTTTGAGCAGTGGGATTCCATTATTTAAGGATAGTGTAAGTGTATTCCAGTTTTTTATCTTGTGAATTTCATCATTTGGAGTTGCAATAAGTAGGTACAATATCTCTCAATTTGTTTGTGTACCAGGAAGGTAGATACATCTTCCTATTCAGCATTGGTGGATGTTATTATCAGACTATCAAACATGAAAAGGTTACTATTAGACTTGTTACTATTATTTCTTATTTTTGTAGATGGCTTGGAAACAGGGCATTGGAGAGTGAATCGTGTGAACAGGCATGAACTATGACTTCAGCATTTTGTATTCTCATGCTACAAAAAGAAATACTGTTAAAGCCTAGGCATTGACGTCTGTTTTATCATGAAAATATATTTCGTCCCTATAGAAACTCAACAGGAGTGTAGAGCAATAGTAGAAAATCCTGATACTTTGTTCAGCTTGTTTGCTTAGTTGGTGTTTGGTATTATATGGACAAATGAAATGAATGCTGACGGCATGAAAATAATACACAGTATAGTATATTTCCGTGTGATAAACTGAACAATGTTAACCACACCTCACACAACTAAATGACACGTTGATATTTTCTGTTTTTGATTTGCTGGTTGAGGTTCCTGTCATTCGTACATATACATACATGTATATAACATATACATCTTTGTGCGTACATAACATTTCTTCAGTATGTTGGCAATGTGTGGTAAATAAATATATGTTCACATTAGTTGCCATGACAACTGGAGCTTTCGAGCTTAATTCACTTTATTTCGTTTTTGTAAATCACAAAAATGCACCCTATGCAGTTTCAAAATCAATGCAGTTTCAATGCACTTCCTGCCCATCATGGCAACAGTTTGGTTTTCAATGTATATTATTTGGCTGAGCTTTGTCTCTTATCCAATGGTGCTTGCCTCCCTATGTGCTTTGTGAAAACTCATGCTGTTGTGAACATGTTGACGTATACATCACCCATTGCAAGTATTTAAGTATTGTCGGAGGACACAAATATCGAACAATTTCAAAAGTTTATGTGATTATATTTTTACTGAAGAGCTTGAATGCCTGAATGTATCCCTTTTAATAAGTAAGTAGTCTATGACAAATACTTTCATGGTTTAATAAGTATAGTAAGCGGCAAAGTGTGTGCGAAGCAGTGCTGTTCAAACTGAATATGTTGTGCCACTTTGGGTTTTCCCCAACGGATGCAAATAGCGGACACCAAAAAAACAGCCACAATATTTAATAGTCAATATAGTTGGGTGATTTGTTCAACTGATTATATAATATTATTATATTATACCTGTCTATTTGTTCAAATGAGAATATACTATTGCTATATTATAGCCGTACTATTTATTCAACTGAGACTATATTATTGTGGTATTATACCTGTACTATTTTTTTAACTGAAAATATATATTATAGCTATATTATACCGGTATTATTTGTTCAACTGAGAATATGTTATTGCTGTATCATACCTATACTATTTGTTAAACTGAGAATATATTATTGTTGTATTATACCTGTACTATTTGTTCAACTGAGAATATGTTATTGCTGTATCATACCTATACTATTTGTTAAACTGAGAATATGTTATTGCTGTATTATACCTGTACTATTTGTTCAACTGAGACTATACCATTGCTATATTATACCTGTACTATTTGTTCGACTGAGACTATATTAATGCTGTACTATACCTGTACTATTTGTTCTACTGAGAATATAATTGCTATATTATACCGGTATTATTTGTTCAACTGAGAATATATTTTTGCTATATTACACCAGTACTATTTGTTAAACTGAGACTATATAATTGCTATATTATACCTGTACTATTTGTTAACTAATACTATACTTCTATGTTATACTATATGTTAAAACATGTACTATATGTTACGAAGTATGCAAGGAATTCATATCCCAGTATAGTTGTAGTGAAATAGACATAGTATATAAGTACATGTTCAGATAGTTATTCTAGGTTTAAGAAGTTCAATTGTATCTGCTACTCGGTGTTATTGTTGGGAATGTCTGCGTAACTGTTGAGATTCACTCGAGAAATTTGTTTGACATCGTGATTTATTGCAGGTTATTCCTTGTTGAGCAACAAGTATCTCTATAGTTATTGTCCTAATCAACATACTTTATTTTGTATTTTTGTTCTGTACAGAATCAAACTCAAACAATTTTATATATATTTTGATAAATACAACAGTATAATGTATACGCTCTGCTTCTGGGGACGCTAATGTGACATTTGCTTCTGGATTTTGGTGTATGTGTGTTCATTCTTTGTTTCTATTGCCATTAGGTCAATATTATTCGAGAAGTAAAGTTTTATTCGAAGTCTGCATTTTTAGCTTACCGGCCCATAAGGCTCAATAAGCTATTGGCATGGCTTTTTAAAGGGTCAATAAGCTATTGTCATAGATTTTGCCCGTCGTCCGTCGTTGTCATTGTCGTCATCGTCGTCATCGGCGTCCGCATCTTCTTTCAACATGTTTTATCTTTTTTTCGGGTTGATGAATTTGCCCGTAAAATTGTGTGAATATGTGTTGGTTGAATGTTCCCAGATTTTTATTTTCATTTTTAGGTTACCGGACCTATGGTCCGATAACCTATTGGCATGGCGTTGCGTCCGTCGTCCGGCGTCCGTCGTCCGTCCGTCCGTCGTCCGTCCGTTCACATTTTTATCTTTAAAGTATATGGTCCGATCTTTCTGAAATTTTGCACAAAAATACCTAAAAATATTTCCAGGAAAGGTTTTTTTTAGTTTTCTGATTTCCGCATTTTTTTCAAAATGGCGGCCATTTTCGACGAAAAATGCCTGATTTTGGACTTTGGCAGCCATTCTCTCAAAATCTGTTCAGTAACTTTTTTTCTTTTTGATACATAACACTCCTCATACGTACCCCTGTGACATGTATAAATTTCGTTGCGCTTGAATCGCTCGTAGTGGGCCATTTTGGCCCAAACTCGGCCCAAAGGGGACTTTCCCATGTTAAATTCTCGTATGCTTTATAATGGAACACATTAAGCCTAATATCTCACTTAATATTGAGATTAGAGACTAGGAATCAATTGTGGACATATAGGAAATGATGTATGCTGAATATTCTCATGACCTTGAATTTGACCTCTGACCTCGGTTTCAAGGTCAGAGCACAAAATGTCTAATATCTTGCTTATTATCGACTTTAAAGCTTAGGAATCAATTGTGGACATATAGGAAATGATAAATGCCGAATATTCTGATGACCTTGAATTTGACCTTTGACCTCATTTTCAAGGTCACAGGACAAAATGGCTAATATCTCACTTATTATCGATTTTACAGCTAAGGGATCAATTGTGGACATATAGGAAATGATATATGCTGAATATTATCATGACCTTGAATTTGACCTCTGACCTCATTTTCAGGATCACCAGACAAAATGGCTAATATCTCGCTTATTATCGACTTTACAGCTTAGTAATCAATTGTGAACATATAGAAAATGATATATTCTGAACATTGTCATGACCTTGAACTTCACCTTTGACCAATTTTCAAGGTCACAGGACAAAATGGCTATTAGCTCGCTTATTATTGACTTTAGAGCTTAGGAATCAATTATGAACGTATAGGAAATGATCTAAGCTGAATATTGCTATGACCTTGAATTCGACCTTTGACCTCATTTTCAAGGTCACAAGACATAATGGCTAATATCTCGCTTATTATTGACTTTACAGCTTAAGAATCAGTTGTGGACATACTAATATGACATATGCCGAATATTATCGTGTCCTTGAATTGACCAATGACTTTATTTTCAAGGTCACAGGACAAACTAATAATATCTAAAATATGTATAGTCCGGTAACCTTTCTTAGCCCTTGGGCTAATTTTTTTGTTTACAGGCGAATTTTTCTGAAATTTTGCACAAAAATACTTAAAAATAATTCAAGAAGGAGGTATTTTTTAGTTTTTTGATTTTTGCATTTTTTTCAAAATGGCAGCCGTTTTCGACGAAAAATGCCTGATTTTGGACTTTGGCGGCCATTTTCTCAAAATCTGTTCAGTAACTTTTTTTCTTTTTGATAAATAACACTCCTCATATGTACTCCTATGATGTCTATAAATTTCGTTGCGCTTGAATCGCTCGAAGTGGGCCATTTTGGCCCAAACTCGGCTCAAATGGGACTTTCCCATGTTAAATTCTCCTATGCTTTATAATGGGACACATTATGCCTAATATCTCACTTGATATTGAGATTAGAGACTAGGAATCAATTGTGGATCTATAGGAAATGATATATGCTGAATATTCTCGTGACCTTGAATTTGACCTCTGACCTCACTTTCAAGGTCAGAGCACAAAATGGCTTATATCTCGCTTATTATCGACTCTACAGCTTAGGAATCAATTGTGGACATATAGGAAATGATATATTCTGAATATTCTCGTGACCTTGAATTTGACCTTTGACCTCAGTTTCAAGGTCAGAGCACAAATTGGCTTATATCACGATTATTATCGACTCTACAGCTTAGGAATCAATTGTGGACATATAGGAAATGATATATGCTGAATATTCTGATGACCTTGAATTTGACCTTCGACCTCATTTTCAAGGTCACAGGACAAAATGGCTAATATCTCGCTTGTTATCGACTTTACAGCTTAGCAATCAATTATGAACATATAGGAAATGATATATGCAGATTATTGTCATGACCTTGAATTTGACCTTTGACCTCATTTTCAAGGTCACAGGACAAAATGGCTAATATCTCACTTATTATCGATTTTACAGCTTAGGAATCAATTGTGGACATATAGGAAATGATATATGCTGAATATTCTCGTGACCTTGAATTTGACCTCTGACCTCATTTCCAAGGTCCAAGGACAAACTTGCTCATATCTTGCTCCTCTATTGACTGTATGGCTTGGGAATCAATTGTGGACATGATATACATGATATAGAAAATGATATACACTGAATATTTTGATGACCTTGAATTTGACCTTTGCCCCTTCATTTTCAAGGCTACAGCATAAAATTGCTAATATCTCTCTGATTATTGAACTTACAGCTTAGCAATCAACTGTGGACATGATATATGCTTAATGTTATATATGCTGAATATTCTCTTGACCTTGAATTCAACCAGTGACCTGGCTAACACCTAAAATATTAAACATTGTCCGGTAACCTATCTTTGGCCCTTGGCCTAATTTTTTTTTATATGCCGAAAATAGCTGTTTTTGCATGATTTTCAATTTTAAAGTTATTTTCTCAAAAACTGTCTGATCAGTTTTGAGATTTCAGTTTCAAAATGTTCCCCTCAAGTATTTTCATAATGTGTTTTAGTTTCAATTTTCTTGAATCGCCGGTTTGTGTGTGGCAGCCATTTTGATGTTTTCTATGGGCCCAATGCGACTTTCGCATGTTATATCTTCCTGTGCTTTATAATGGGTCACATTGTTCCTCATATTTCCCTTAATATTGAGATTAGAGACTAGGAATCAATTGTGGTCATACAGGAAATAATATATGCTGAATGTTCTCGTGACCTTCATTTTGACCTTTGACGTCAGTTTCAAGTTCAAAGCACAAAATGGCTAATATCTCGCTTATTATCGACTTTACAGCGTAGCAATCAATTGTGGACATATAGGAAATAACATGAATGATATATGAAGAATATTCTGATGACCTTGAATTTGACCTTTGACCTCATTTTCAAGGCAGAGCACAAAATGGCTAATATATCACTTAATATCAACATCACAGCTTAGAAATAAATTGTATACATAAAGAAAATGATATATGCCGAATATTCTGATGACCTTGAATTTGACCTCATTTTCAAGGTCAGAGCACAAAATGGGTAATATCTCACTTGATATCGACTTCACTGCTTAGGGACCAAGTGTGGACGTATAGGGAGTGATACATGCTCAGTATTCTGAGGACCTTGAACTTGACCTCATTTTCAAGATAAGAGCACACAATGGTTAATATCGACATCATACATATGAACATTGCATTTTTCTGGAAGAAAATAAGTGCCTGGAAATATACAACATGTTTGCACAGGACAACAAGACAATCAGAGATTGCAGACTCTCGCCCTTCAGATTAAATACTAAAATTAAAGCTGATGACCCTTACATTTTCTATCTGGGCGATAATCGGGGACTTTGGTCGTAAGAACATTGTTCATATATCAAATGGTTCGGAATTGGTCAGAGAAAAAAAACGAGAATAATGGGAGAAATAATCAAAAATGAAAGTTGAGTTCTTGCAATTTTTCTATCTCAACCTCATTCTCGAGCACGATCTGATTTCTTGATACTGAACTCTTGAACTTTGCAAGCTCTCTCAGATTTATGCTGTATACTTTACATTCAATATTCTTAGAATATCGTCAAAATTACTACCACTTGAAATATAACGAATCAGTGATTTCAGCTGATGACCCTTACATATTCGACTTCGGGCGACAATAGGGAATTATGAGTGTATGCCCATCGGTCATATAGCAAATGATAGGGAATTGACCAATTTGAAAATACAAGTTAACAGAGAAAATTAATCAAGAATATGAACAGAGTTATGATAACTTTTTTATTTTGATCTTCTCTGTGACCTTGACCATGTCGATCGATATAGAGCTGTAAAATTGTCTCTATTATCAAGATGCTATCCCTGGACGAAAAGGGTTCGAAAAGGTTGGAAACTACACCTTGACAACATGGCCTTGAATCACACAACGCTCAAAGGTCGTGAAATCATGACACCAAATTTTCGGCCCGAGGCCATAATAAAGAGTTCTGGTCATAAGACAATCGGTCATACACCACACGATCGGGAATTGGCCAAAAAAATACAAAATTGGAAACAATGATATTAATTTTCACTTTTCTGGTTGCCATGGCAACTATTTGATTTGATTTTGACAAAAATTGAGGAGGACTGAACCATTTGCTATGCCGCTTCATCCCCATGAATTCCAAGTCGATCGGATCACTCGTTTTTAAGTTATGCACGTGGACCGACACAAAGACGGGGAGACAGGGCGACAAACAAACAGACAGACAGAACCAAATGCAATACCCTCTCTCTATATCGGGGCCAGGGAAATCTTGTTAGTGTCGGACATGTCTATTTACGTAGGCATAATGTCCTCATTGTTGTTGGGACCATGCCGTGTGCCGTTTTTCTCTCGTTTTTGACCATGTTTCCACAATAAACTTATAGATTTTTAGGGTTGACTCATGCAGAGTTAGTATTTTGAGATATACTTACATTAATTTATAAAGGGTTGACAGATAGCTGCACTGCCAGTTTGATAGATTGACACAATGCTGCTGTTTGTCTTCAATCATGCACAAAAAATGCATATGACATTCTTTCAATTGCGATCATGATTATTCAGCACAAGACACAAGACACCGAGCCTCCAGGCTAGTCCTGGATTCAGTGACGAATAATGATAAAATCATGATCACATCCAATAGAATGCCACATGTGTTTTCCTGGGCGAGTTGTCATGGAGATGTTTTCGGGAGGGGACGGGCGTTTACTGTCACTAAAAATGCTACACATATATGAGTTTCAAATGGTAGGGTTGGGTATTTTCCTATATCTTCAGCTATATTAATTAATTGTGCTTCATTGCATGTGACACCGTTTCGTGCAAAACTGTTTTTAAAATCCGATTTTCAATGTGAAATTCAGACGAATTCGTGTGCGATTTGGCACTTTTGCCCTGTATAGCCGCTCTGAGAGCAGCTTTTGATCACTTTCAACCGGGACACCAGAAATGGATATTCCATTTCAATGACGGGACCGTCAGCAGCAGCTCTGACCATGATAATATATAATGTGTTTTGTGTTGATTTGTTTAAGGTAGACGTTCTATGACACTCCCAGATATTCAAACAGGGTGCGGCACAGACTGGGTCTGTCATGAGTTCGAGACCCAATCTAAACATCTGTATCTATTCGCTAACAACTTAGGCCAGGTTCGCACCATTTTTTTTATCTCTACCCGGAAATAAATGCGTATCGGTCATTCAATCAGGTGCTATAATCATGATAATGTAGCGACGGATTGTGGCAGCTGTGTAGTAATACTAGACTGGGGTAAAGTTTGCATCGCCTTTGCGTAGAACTACGTTATATGATTGAACACTTAGTTTTAACTTTACTTTTCTGCCGGAGAATTAGAAATAGGTTGAGAGGACATGTGTCATGCAGAACATTCAAACATTGTTTCAGGAGAAAACTGCTGGTTTCATCCATATTGTAGGGATTGATGGAACTCAAATGCCACAATTTGAAAGATCACACTTTATATATCAAAGAGGAATTCTCTATAATGGGTTATAATCTTGTGGAAGAGTTTTGACATCTTTACATTCTTCACGACTTTCGAACTGTCATGTGCCACAAACTCAGCCTTTATCTTTTATAATCTTATAACTACATGCAGCGTCATTCATTCGAACCCCATATGGAGGTGCCCACTCTGCCCAAGAGACCTTCCCCTCTCGGTGCCACAGCTGGCAGTGATCAAGGAATCTCTGACTTCCATATCTTCTCGAACTCAACGGCGGCACCGACCACAAAACTACAAGACGACTGCTAGCTGATGGCCAGGACAACACCGAGGGCTTCATTTATGGTGGAGCTACTTTGGGACGGGCGATAGATGCGGCACTCAAGAAGGATGGAGACATTTACATTTCGATGTCGGTGGCCAGATGAAGAAAGGGATTGAGCCAGGAAGAAGCAAAATGGTACTTCTGCTGGGGATAGCGAAGAAGAGGGTACTTCCCCCGTAAACAATGACGTTTATCATAGTATGGGGGATTCCCCAGTGGAACTTCCAGCGAAATATAGTGATGCTACGGTACCTTTGGGTAACATGGGGAATCTGATGTGTACACGTCATTTGGGTACCATAGGGAGTCTGATGTATACACAAAACAAGGGTACCATTGGAAATCTGATGTAAACACGTCATAAGGGTACCTGGGGAATCTGGTGTATACACGTCAAAAAAATACCATGGAGAATCTGATGTATACACGTCATAAGGGTACCAAAGGGGTCTGGTGTATACACATCATAAGTGTACCCTGGGGAATCTGATGTATACACGTCATAAGGGTACCATGAAGAATCTGATGTATACATATCATAAGGGTGCCATGGGGAATCTGTTGTATACACGCCATAAGAGTACCATGGGTAATCTGATGTATACACGTCAAAATTGAACCATGTAGAATCTGATGTATACACGTCATAAGTGTACCATGGGGATTTTGATGTATACACGTCAATTAATGTACCGTGGAGAGTCTGATATATACACGTCATAAGTGTACCATGGAGAATCTGATGTATACACGTCATAAGTGTACCGTGGAGAATCTGATGTATGCACGTCATAAGAGTACCATGGGGAATCTGATGTATACACGTCATAAGTGTACCATGGGGAATATGATGTATACACGTCATAAGTGTACCATGGAGAATCTGATGTATACACGTCATAAGGGTACAATGGGTAATCTGATGTATACACGTCAAGAAGGTACCATTGGGAATCTGATGTATACACGTCATAAGTGTACCATGGGGAATTTGATGTATACACGTCATAAGGGTACCATGGGAAATCTGATGTATACACGTCATAAGTGTACCATGGAGAATCTGATGTATACACATCATAAGTGTACCATGGAGAATCTGATGTATACACGTCATAAGTGTACCATGGAGAATCTGATGTATACACGTCATCAGTGTACCATGGGGAATCTGATGTATACACGTCATAAGTGTACCATGGGGAATCTGATGTATACACGCCATAAGGGTACCATGGGGAATCTGATGTATACACGTCATAAGGGTACCATGGGGAATCTGATGTCTACACGTCATAAGGGTACCATGGGGAATCTGATGTCTACACGTCATAAGTGTACCATGGGGAATCTGATGTATACACGTCATAAGGGTACCATGGAGAATCTGATGTATACACGTCATATGGGTACCATGGATTATCTGATGTATACACGTCATAAGTGCACCATGGAGAATCTTATGTATACACGTCAAAAGGGCACCATGAGTAATCTGATCTATACACGTCATAAGGGTACCATGGGATATCTGATGTATACACGTCATAAGTGTACCATGGGGAATCTGATGCATCCGTTGAAGGAAGTCACTGAGCAGATTTTGAGAAAATGGCAGAAGAACTTGATTGTGCCATCAACTATCTTGAAGATCTATCTTGAAGTCTGGAAGGACTAATATATACACATCCTAAAAATTAGCTGAAATTATTCAGGTTTCATTTTTCCGGGCAAAAACTGTCTCAATACAAATATTAGCTTGATCGAACCCGTTGAAAAATCAGATGGCCGCCACATATCAAATGGGTACCATTAGATGTCTGGGCCGTGAATTAAGAAGAAAATTGTCCAAGCAGATTTTGATAATATGGTCCACTATTTCCAATCTCGAATACATTTTTCGTCGAAACTGCCAAAAAAAATCCTCCGATTTGAAATCTTATTTTAGTATTTCAGTGCAAAAATTCAAAATTATTAGACCTTAAACTATATAATGGCATATTCACTAACGGATACATTCCGTAATCTAACCGTGATGAGTATATTATATCGTTCTTGGAACGAAAAGCGATTTACTATAATTCCTCAAACATGTGAGTTTATCAGTTGGCATTATCTTTTCATTTGTCATCAACCAAGTTCGAGGCGTACCATGTTCTGGATTTCATTTTTGCTTCAATTTATTCAACCGAAACTCACATTAGAAGTAAAGTAGGAATGACAGTAAGCTCCATAAGAACACGTTCGTTCCGGACAAAACTGTCTCTATGTTTGAGCTTCTATTAGCATGATTAGGAAATATAATAATCGTCAGTTTTGTATGGTCATTCTCATGTACTATCCACATATTGAGTGGTAGCGTTGGTAAATGTATTTTAATATTTACTTCAAAACACTCAAAATAGCAATATTAAAATATATTTAAGAGTACAGACAACGACACATAATTGACTTAGGAAAATAAACGTGGTCCCATTTTATTCACGATTAACACAAATAACTGTTCGATTTGTTTCACTTCAATACGTATTCGCATTAGGTCAGTAAAAAAGCTTCATACCCAAACCATCAATAATGTACATTCGATGATATTACAATTTTTGCCATATAATTACTCCACAGGCATTGATTTGTAGGGAGATACTTTTTTTCTGCAGTTTCATTCCAATCAGTTTGGTGGAGTATTACTGCAATGTACATACAACAATAACGAAACGATAGGAGTACAATATGACAGCTGAAAAATATGATACATCTTCATATGTATATACATAGACGTGGAATCAATACCCAGTATCAAGTATTCCGAGCAAACAAAACAGGGTCCGTTATCCAATCTCATAGTCCGGGGACAGAAAGTCATATCAGGCATACGAAGTGAGAGAAAACAAAAATGACAGGGAAACTCATGAACCCCCGTAAATGGCCATCAGGAGGTGAAATCAGGTGTTCCGGAAAGAGTGAGCATTTCCTGCCCCACTAGTGGCACCCGTCATGAATTCCCCAAAATTAACATGAAAATAGATCTAGTTGCATGGCAGACATGGATTTGCTGTATTTATCAACCAGATCATGATGACGTCCATAGAATTTCTTAAACGCAGCGATAAGTCTTGGTAAAACATATCCTTGTCGTAGCAGTTTAGAGACTAGCTGGGCACTTCGATAGACAAAGTCCTCATATTTGCAACTAGCTCTGGAATAGCGTATAAGTTGAGAAACAAACACACCATATGCCGGTGACATAGGAATGTTGCTGCTTAGAAAAGGGAAATTGACTATGGAAAAATTGAAATCATCACGTTTGTCATATAATCTAGTTGACAGGTTAGAATCATTATCAATCTCCAACCTCAGGTCTAGATAGTTGGAAAAATTAGCGGATTCTGTAGTATCCTTAATTTCAAGTTCCTTAGGATATATGATATCCAAATAATCACCAAACTTGGGATTATTTAGCGACAATACATCATCTATGTATCGGAAAGTGAAATTAAAATTACATGTTAGTTTCTTAGAACCTCCTCTTTGTAAATGTTGGATAAAATCTGATTCATATGAGTATAAAAACAGGTCTGCCAATAATGGTGCACAGTTTGTACCCATGGGAATACCAATAGTTTGTTGAAATATTCGACCACCAAATTCCACAAAAATATTATCAATCAGAAAATTAACCATATTTACCACATCTATTTCAGTATATTTGTATGGGGCATCAGAGTCGCCTTTAACAAAATAAGCGGTATTATATTTAACTACAATATAGTGGTACCGACGTTGTCCCTTTTTAGAGAAAAATGAATTATTGATTAGTTTTTTAAGCTGAGATTTCAGTTCAGAATGAGGTATAGTTGTGTACAAAGTGGAGAAATCAAATGTTTTGATAGACGTTACTTTTGAAAGTGTGTGCGCATGTAGATATTCCAATAAAGATTTGGAATTTTTTAATATCCACATTTGGTTTATACCACTTCTAGAATAGATGGTTTCAGAGTACTTTTGGAGACCCTGTTTAATTTTAGACAATATAGTAGTTAATATTTTAGAAAGGGCTTTGGTAGAACATGATGCTGAACCTGAAATATATCTTTGTTTGTGTGGATTTTTGTGCAACTTTGGGATCCAATATAAGTTCGGTAGATTAGAATCTTTACATGAGGTAGTAATACCAAACGAATGCAATACAGACAAATGATTTGATAAGATATCCTGTTTGGGCACGGTAATGGCTTGGTATGTACTATTGGGATTAGTATTGTTGGCAATACCCAGTTCGTCAAACAGGCACTGTATATAGTATGCTTTACAAACAAAAACAACATTATTAGAAGCTTTATCTGCAGATCAAGCTTTATCTGCAGATCATAATTTTGCAAATATCTGCAAATATCTGTATTTGCAGATCAAGATCTGCAGATCTGCAGAAGCTTTATCTGCAGATCATATTATTATTAATTCTTATTATTCACCTGAATTCTACAAGCTCACATTGCTGCTAGCTATATTGTCATGATGTGCAGAAAGCATATTTCCTCCTATGAATAATGTCGTAGAAATCCAGAACGTACATGGAAATGCATTATTTTAAACTGGCAATCCGAAAATGATACCCGTTGCTTCGAATTGATTGGAAATTGATGGGATGTGGATAGTTGATCAAAACAACAACAAACAACAAAACTTTGTCAATCATAACAACATTTGTCACGTGATCATTTGTCACGATCCTTGAGAACAGTATATTCGCAAAACAGATATTTTCGCTCAATTGCAATTAAGGACAAGTAGTCACTCAATATATCATTGTACATATGTAAATATTTATTACTGGGAAATATGTAAGCATGTGCTCACGTCAGCTGTTATTCACCGTGCTAGTCCAGACAACGTATTCATGGACAATGGATGTTCTTTGTGTTTATAAATAAAATATGTACTTCGGACAGTATTATGATATTCTGTGTGTTTATATATAAAATATGTACTTAGGACAGTATTATGATATTGTTTATATTGTATTATGATATTACAGTATTATGATATTGTTAGTAAACACAATTGCAATACATAATTGCAGACCTGAACGATCTATTGATGACAATACATAATCAAACCAGGCTTCGTCACACACAGATATTTGTACAAAAATCAAAATAGCATAAGTAAATATTCCGTTGTAAAATTAGTACGAGCTAGAAATTCTTCATGATATTATTCTGTTCGTAATTCGGGAACTGTTGATGGTATGAAAAAAACTGTTTTTTTCCAAGTGATCCATATTATTATTAATTCTTATTATTCACCTGAATTCTACAAGCTCACATTGCTGCTAGCTATATTGTCATGATGTGCAGAAAGCATATTTCCTCCTATGAATAATGTCGTAGAAATCCAGAACGTACATGGAAATGCATTATTTTAAACTGGCAATCCGAAAATGATACCCGTTGCTTCGAATTGATTGGAAATTGATGGGATGTGGATAGTTGATCAAAACAACAACAAACAACAAAACTTTGTCAATCATAACAACATTTGTCACGTGAATTATAAATACAATGTTAGTAAACCCTTGAGAACAGTATATTCGCAAAACAGATATTTTCGCTCAATTGCAATTAAGGACAAGTAGTCACTCAATATATCATTGTACATATGTAAATATTTATTACTGGGAAATATGTAAGCATGTGCTCACGTCAGCTGTTATTCACCGTGCTAGTCCAGACAACGTATTCATGGACAATGGATGTTCTTTGTGTTTATAAATAAAATATGTACTTCGGACAGTATTATGATATTCTGTGTGTTTATATATAAAATATGTACTTAGGACAGTATTATGATATTTTAGTTGATTCCTTTGCTGTTAGTCCGCTGTCTGCTTCTCCGTAATCATCTGAAATTAGTTATTATTTTATTATCAGATTGGTTATCAAACACAAGTCCTGAATACAACATGCACATCGCCAATTCTAATCTTGTAATGAACTATCTTATTGACAGCTACATATATCTTAATATTCCTATAGTTTGATTATTTCACCATATCTTATGACAAATCTAAAACTGATTTCTCCAAAAGGCATCACTGAAACCTCAGCTTCGAAACTTACCTTTTTCTTTTGTTCTTTTTCCTTCATCATCTCGTAACGATCAAGTGCTTCTTTCAGAGGCTTCAACATGACTTCGTCCAGCTTTGGGAACAGCTGTAGAAACAACGAAAATGCTCATATCCAGAAATATTTTATCGTTACATACAGGTAAAAAACAAAACAATGCTGTAGTGACCCAATTTCCCATCCATTTATGATATCAGTATATTTGGCAAAACATGAACCATATCCACATATTATGCAAGTCATATCAGTTACCATACTCTAACCACTTGTAACTAACAAATATACATTTGTGAACTGAATATAACGACCCAGCAGTAGACACAAAGCCTTGCAAATAATTAAACACAATACCATTCTTGAATGTTTTCACCTTTGCAACTGTGTCGAACATGGGGATGAGCACAAACTTTATGAATCCAATCTGTGCAGTGGGCTTCGTGACCTTCTCCCGATCCATGAAGGGAGCTACAGGCAGCCCCTCGGACTTCTCCCGGTCAGACTGCAGGATACAAAGGTCATGGGCATCATTAAAGACACCCACTTCTACCTAATGCCCATTGACGTATGAGTGCAATATTCTGAAGTTCGTGTTAAATCAGCAAAACAACCAGAAGTCCAACATGTGGGTCATAACATCAGTAATAGGATCCTTCTGTGGGTCTCAAATGTTTTTTTTTTCACGCTACTAAGTCATCCATACTCTTACATGGACATATACAACTACATTCGAAAGGTAGTAAATTAATTGCTAGTACCTGGTTGAAATACTCTTCCAGTAGACAGTCAACCCAAGGTTCAGACACTTCAAAAGGACGGACTTCATTCGATATGTCACAGCACTTGATCATCACCATTTTCATCTGAGAGGGGGGCAAATATATCAGTCGTTTGATGTCTCAATATCGAGAAAAAACAGAAAACAAATATATCGGAAATTTATATAATTACATTCTGTAATATGGTGACATTTGTAGCAACGTAATTTTGTGATTTTTACAATTAAGACTAAACGCTCTTCGGTTGCTGATGACTACATGGGTGTATCCCCTGATGTTCTATTATCTCGTCATCCATTTTTTTCAAAATAAAAAAATCCAAATACAAGTATTTTTACACCGCACTGAGTCTTTCCTTTTTGATATTTTAACCCCACCTATCACTCAATATGGCAACCAAAACCGGTAGTTGTAATCAAACAGTTATATATGCAGTTCAGATATACTGCCCAAATTGAGTTCAAAATGAGTACAGGGAAAGCGACGTGTCCTTTGCAAATCCATACTATCTTCCTAACTCTATTCGGTGGATACAATAATCAAAATTACAGTCAAGGCATGCAAATATTAAACGATGTGAACACATACACTGTGCATATATAAAAGGTATATATTAGATACTACAGCCTCATGTTCACATTCATGAACATATTTGTGCATTAACAAGACATGCATGTAAAGTGAAAGATATGCAACTTCAGAGGGAAAGTGTCGTTATAAAATTGTGAGTCCTTTACCCAAACGAATCTTATCACAACTGTTTTCTTCACACAAAACTTATTACAACTGTTTCCATAAACAATCTATTTCCTGCTGTCTTCCCACATGAATGTTATCACAACTGTTTCCCCTCACGCATATCATTACTGCACAGCTTTTTCTCCACACGAATCTAATTTGAACTGTTTTCCGATATATCGTATTACAGCTGTTCCCTCACACAAATTTTGTTTTATTTTAGCTGTTTCTCCACACGAATCTTATCACAATCGTTTTCCCATACGAATCTTGATACAACTGTTCCTCTCTTCACGAATCTTATTACAAGTGTTTCCCCATACGAACTTTTTTATCACAGTTTTCCCCTCACGAAACTCATCATGTTTTCCTACATCTTATGACGGCTGCATAGGCCTACACACACTAAAATCTTATTGCAAATGTTTCCTCAACACGAATTTTTTTACAACTGTTTTCCCACAGAAATGTTATCACAGCTATTTTCACAGACGAATGTTATTGAAGAAGGCATGTTGGAACCATTTTCTTTTTCAAACTAGGGGACGATGTTAGGATGAAACGCAAGGCATCCAACTAACCTCTTGTCTTCATTGTCACAAATAAGAGAAGAAATCAAATAATTATACATATTCAACCCTCCCTGAATAGTTTGTCCAAATCTAAAAAATCGGTAAACACATCAACACTAACTTAAAAGACACATTTTCGTTACAAAATAATTACAACACACAAAATCAAAATGAGTGCATACAATATAGCCTTGAGTTTTCATAAACAAGCATAAATTCGTCGAATATTTGCACTGACTGAGTCACATCTCTAGAGTTTTAAATATCAGTTTGATATTTTGAAAAAGAAAAACATTATATTATGTAACTTTGATATTATGTAACTTTCTGTAATTTAAAGCGAAATAGCTTATGTGACGATTCATCCCCATCCATATAGGAGTTGGATGGCGTCAGTGAGTATCAAATTATTAATTGATTTTTTCCTCAAATATTCTGATAATTCTATTCCATATAATAATTCATGTGGACCATGAATATGATTTTACTTTATCTTGTAATTTGCTATGCGAAAAATATTGTAGGAGGCTACAAATGTATTCAAGCTCCTACAGATTATGCATTTTGTTAAAAGAAAGGATATTAAAAAAAGGTATTCAACAATAAATAGACGAAATTTGAAATGATAACGAATAGCATAGAATATTTGCACCTAATATTAAATAATAAAAACTATTCAGTGCTTCCCAGACGTGTTAAACAAAGACAGTATATTCTATTTCACAACCAATTTCACCCCTCTTCACTTCGCAAGGGTTAAACACACAGACACACAACATACAATGTCATACTCTTGTTTCAATCATCACATATCATTATCATAACGTATATACACAACGGGGCACGTGCACACAGAAATAACTAACTACATCAGCAGAAATCATAACGTTGGGGATGTGGAGGTGAGAAATCTACGCTACACAGAAACGAAATACACATTGCGAAGCAAAGATGGTAGAACATGGGTGCAAAATTAGAATATATATTTACCGAGTTGAGATGATCGTCGTTTGTGAAGTCAAAATTGTTTATCTTTGATTTGAAGGAGTCGAGAATTTCACTATGCCTTGCCATGTCCGTGGCCAGTATTAGCATAATAATTCCCTGTAGAATATAGATATAGATGATGATAAATCAATGAGATGTGCAAGGTGACACAACAAACTAGAACAAAACAACAGACACAGCATACACGGGAGTTACTTCACAAAGTAAAGATCACTGGAACCATACGTATTTATTCTAAATCAATATGCTCTGGTACCCCGATGCTTCTGCTGTCAGACCATGGGACTAATTCAATCCTAAATTCCAAGCTAACCCAAACGATTCGCTCGTCAAGGCCCAATGTTCGCTATCAGAAAAGAAAATCCGAGGATTTTGAGGGTATTTCCCATATAATCCTGTGTTGTATGCAGCTCATTTGGAAGCAAATTTGGCTACGTCATCAGACAATCATTTTGGTTTCAGTGATCTTTACCAAACAAGGGTGCGATAAACAGACAAACACACTCAGAAACACGGGTGTCCGTCAGATGTGTGGTCAGCTCGTTACCATGGTAACATGCTGAGGCTGGGAAAAGTCAAAATCGTCCAGAATGTCTCTGAAATTTCCCATGATCTCTTCGTGGCGAGCCATGTCAGTGGCCAGAATGACGTCACGAATTCGCTATGGAATGGAACCAACCAGTTACGTAAGCAATTAATTTGCATCATTCAATGCATCAACTTGCAGCTGCTATCAGCAGCCAAGATAGTTTAGGTCGACGAAGCTGAATCGTATTGTATGTAACATTTGGTGCGGAACAACACTGCAAAGCAAGATTGCAAGTTATTGTTTCTTCACCGATTTGAGTCAATAACATCATGATAGAAGAAAAATGCAAATGACATCACGCTGTAAACCTAATTTTTTTCCTAATGTGGATATATCTATAATCTATGTCTACGTCATTGCATTAGGATTCCGTTCACGGATATTGTATACAATCGCCATGGTATCAACTAAATAATAGTATACTGCAGCAGTGCGTGTGGTCCTAAACCGACTGAATATTTTACAAGAAATGAACCAGCAAATGCACACATTATAAAGTGTGAGATCTTTCAACAACACGTGAAGTAAATAGACGATGTCTCCGACTGAGGCTGTGGCGTCATCTCGACAGATATAATTGATGTACAGTGCAGTCATTGTCTCAGAATATTTCATGAACACTGCTCTAACTGATAAGACTGCAATATCTCTGGACACTACTTTCTGTCGCGGACGAATCTACACATAACTGACGTTGTCATGTGTCAGTTTCCATTCCCAGACTACTTATTCACTGGAATTGTTTTCTATTTGCTGGAATATCGGACGGCAAGGTGATCGTCACGTGACTAACGTAACCATTTCAATATTGTCTGTGGGCGTAGGAATATGTAGCAAAACAGGTATACTCAGATTGTGAACAAACAATAATAACTTGGCAATAATCTCTTCGAATGACATGCAGATATAACATGCATGACGAAACAATTATCTGGAATAGAAGCAATATGAGTCATAATGGACTACATAAAGGAAGCACCAGGAATCGATGTTAAACTTCTTTAGACTACTTGTAATTTACTAATAAAATCGGTTAAATTAGTGATAACTCTAGCCAAAGTCATAGTGATAATCTGATTTATGAGACAGTCATTTGTTTCTAACTATCTTTTTATACTCTTGATGTACAAATAACAATGTTTATCCTGTATCTAAAAGAAACATGTTTTTATTTGAAAAGATATTCAATTATGGCTTAATAGATAATATTACTGAACTCACCGAGCGGATACGTTTGAACGTCGTACTGTCAACGTTCGCGAATATGTTGGTCTCTGGGTTGCTGAGGATTTGGAAGGCAACCGCACAGTGATGGTTCTCCAGCGGAGAAATATCATTATATCGGACAGCCAAGTCAGTGCGGGCGTTGATCTGGTACCTTTAGATAGAAAAAAATTACAAATTCGGATAGATTTTTTTCGAAAAAAAAATAATAAGAAAAGTACTTGGACGTTTGCCTCTATTCCGTTCATCAGTATTGAAATGTTGCAAGATATCAGAAGTAGAATAATTATAGCTGTGAGTAGTTCAAGTTTGAACTGATATTTATATAACTCTACATGACGTTTCGATTATATATTAAATTGTACATCATCTGTTGATGACAAGCCAACAAGATCAAATTTGAGCGAAAAGAAGCATATGTCACAGCAACTGACGTGTTATTGTATCCTGGGTGATCCAGGTCATGGCAGACACATGCAGTAAGCAGGATTCCGAGGTCCTCCCTCGACATCTTCTCCCAGAGCTTGCACATGTGAATGATCCCGTACATCATTTGTGTCACACAGAAACAGTGACGAAAGTTGTGGAACGGGTTATTACGGTAACTCTCCTGAATGCAGAGCTGCAAAAGACGAGAAGCCGGGTTATTACAGTAGTGTTTGCCCTCTGTAGCTGCTGCAAAAAGCCAGAAAAAACTTTGACTTCATTGTATTGCTTAAAGTACGGATTACTGTACAGATTGTGCTCTAATTAATAGTTATTTATTCATACCCCCAGATTTGTGGAATAGATATTCATACACTCGCATATACATGAAACATAAGCTGATAAACACATGGTATGCAATTATTCCCATAATAATTACACATTATTATTATACCATAATTAATTATTATAATTATAATACCATAATAATACACATGGTATGCAATTATTCACTTCGTATGCCTGATATGACTTTCTGTCCCCGGACTATGAGATTGGATAACGGACCCTGTTTTGTTTGCTCGGAATACTTGATACTGGGTATTGATTCCACGTCTATTGATATATATAAGTATACGTATATGACATATGCGTGAACATGATATACATGATATTCGTGGTGTTGAAGGTTGTGAAATTTCAGCTGAACACTAAACTTCGATGCATACAAGTGTCAGCTGTGAAGTATGTTCTAATTGTTGCCCAGATCCACTGTATCTATTTCTATCCATATTGTTCACCAAGATACAGTGCGAAAAACAATATTTCAGAAAAAATAATTAAAAGAGAACTTTTACTCACCAACCAACGCTTGAGAACAATCGCGTTGATGTTGAACTCTTTGACCAGCCCAAGTTCATGATACATGTGCTCTAGAAGACTCAACATCTGCCAGTAAATATTGTGATAACTTAGTGTCTTGGCGTGAAAAAGTGTGTAGTTTTACTGACAAAAGTACGAACAAACGTATGGTGGTCTACAGTCCAGATTTCATTATTGAAACTTCCAATTTGTTTTCTTAATTCGAATACACATGAACCTTTAATTCGAAAACACGTGCAGCAATCATCTGCACTCTGTAGACTAAATCATGACTGCTGGTAATAGGTTGATATATGCATCACATATAGAAGTTATTGATAATATCTATGAATATTTATATTGTAGTGTATTTCGGTACCTCGTTGGGCTCCCAGTGCCAAATGTCAAACGTAGGCTGTTTCAAATAATCCACTGTCTCTTGAGAAAGCGTGTACTGCAAATCATGAATATTCACGTTAATTATTTCGTATATTAATAATATCATAGCTTACTTGTATGGTTATTGTAATGATAAAACATTCATTAATATATTATGTTTAAAGAATAGTGGCCTAGAAAGCAGTATTCAGTGCTTCTTCTTTCAACCACTTATTGAAAAAATCTTCACTTCGGTAAAATATTGGAACGAAATTTAAATAACATATCAACATTTTCAAATCATGATTCAGCATGTGAAGGACACTTTTAAACAACTATCGAAATGGTGTTAGTATTCATAGGAAACCACAGAATCACACTACCACATCTCACAACACCGAACTATGAGCAACGCGAATCGGTTGACTTTTGGTAGTCCAAGAGGTTACAAACGACGTCAACATTCAAGTGAATACTGAGCATCTGTAATAGTACAGGGGTATTCCGTACATGTATGAGACGGGAAAATGTAGATGTAAGCTCTTGGCTTGATTATGGAAGGTACGGAAATTCCTCTTGATATCATTGTTTCAAAATTAGGCCCAAGGGATCTAGTTAAGAAATGAGACCAATGTTGCAGTTGACACAAGCTACCAGTGTGCTGTGGTTCTTGTTTTCTGTATGTGGAGATATACAAGCTTGTAATGGAAATCTCAAAAACTTACGAGCTTGCATCATAAAAATGCTGGTGTACATGACGCACGTGTTCAACAAATCAAGCCTGATATTTTAGAAGCGCATGCATAAACACGTGCAAGCGTTGACTCTTTGGACTTGAAGAGAAGATAGCTCCTCTCGTTGAAAATAGGCCATGGCCGTATTTACGCCAAAAGGCCTGATTTGATGTGGGCTTAAGTACGGAATATCCCCGGTGATCTACGTCATGCAATCAAAAATGGGCATGCAGACAAGGAAAGACAGTTTTTAGTACCTTTTGAAACGCCGGGACCTTTTTCACCTTTGACTTAAGGTTATCATCAGAATCACTAGGTCCGCGGAAAGAACGAAAAGTAAACAGGAAGTTGACAGTTTGAGAACATGCGCTGTGCACAGCATCATTTTCAGATAAAGGTTGCTTTGGTAATGGACCACTAGGTCATGCTCATCTACATAACCACATCTCATGCAAGATGTCCAAAACATGCCGCCGCCCCCCCCCCCCCCCCCCCCCCAATTAAAAAAAAGCAAAAAACAACAACAACAACAAAAACAGGTATGTGAACCGTGAACGAAGATGAGCATATTAAAAAAAACACAAATACGAGATATGTATACAAGACGTCCACGGAGAGAAATAATCTAATGGACATACTAATTATGTCCTTTATTAGTAATGGATGAGTGCACGGATAGGATTTTAAGAATTTCGTAACAATATCCACCAGCATATTCAGCCTATGTCAGACTTTAGAAATATGGTTTGCGAACACATTGTATTTTTATGATATCAGGCAGTGTGACGATATAAATGCACGTCCTTTATGTTGACGATCACAAGTCGTGTTAATCATAATACACATATTTTTCTTGCACAGTTTCTGATTTTGTTGTAGTACCGTATCAACTATTTTCAGAAAACAGGATAAATTTCAACTGCATAGATCTACGTCTGCCTAACGTGACCTGATTTATGTTGACCTTGACCTGATTTATGTTGACCTTGAGCAATGAGTTTGGATGACTCAGTCTGTTCTCGACGAGCTGCCGTTTGGTTTCCGAGTGAAGTGTGCCATAACGTCTTCACAAAATCGTGCGATTCAACCATGTCAACATGATCGAATTATAATTTGCAAAATATATATATACACTCGATGCATTAGTCAGCTAAATGGACTACTCGTGTCACTTTGCATAATGTTTCAGTCACGTGATATTAGATGCCCAAGTATGACAATTATGCAACAAGACTTGTGTGAATATTATTTTTGGATTCATGGAAAGTGCCACAAGTGGGGCACTTCATCTTCTTTCACTAGATTTACATGTAGATAGATAACAAGAACTTTCACAGGCGGTGTGCAGCAGTTACATTTTATTATTCGTGGACCATCTCTTGAATCGCTCACAAAAAATATAAAAACAGTGTTTTTTTGCGCTTTTACATGCATTCTGTCTGAATAAGTTGCTTGATCAGGATTTGGGAGCGAATACCACACATGAATCAAAGCCCTCCACATAAAAAATGCATGGTTGTGAAAAAGTCACACGTGCATAAATCGACATAATATCAACATAACAACAACAACGAAGGTACGACAATAACATTGACATTGCAGAGGGGAAGTGCTGGCATTAGTATCCAGAATATATAGAGAGGATAGCTATTAGTCAGATCAACCAATCACGTCTTCCGTTGCCAGTCACGTGTCAGTCACATGACCATAGCTGGAATTACCTTTGGATATGTAGGCACGTCTCTTTTCAAAGATTTCAGTTTGTTTCCCTCGCTGACAGCGCTAGAATAATTATCAAGATCGCCGAAATGATACGGTGGCCTTTGGTGTTATCCACAATTAACGTGCAATTTTTTTCAGGGCACCGTAAATTAATGTTTTTTGTTGTTATTTCAGGTGGAGTGCGAAAGGGATTGGGTGGGTTCCAAAGTATAAAAAGACAAACAATAACAATCACAAATACCATATATGTGTAATACAATATGGACTGCTGTGATACTAATGTGTTATCATGCATTGGTTTCTCCTTGTTAAAATTATAACACTGGACAATGTATGGTGCACACTGGACAATGTATGGTGCCTAAAAAATTAAAATGATTGTTTTTAAACTTGACTAATTTTGTTCATTTTTGGACAACATATTTGTTCGAGAGCTACTTGTTGTATAACGATGTGCTACACTTGTGACTTATCGACATACTTTACATGTGTGTGTTGGTTGTATGAACCACCCAGCAAAAACACAAATATCCTTTCCAAAAATAAGTAGTGTTTCAAGCAAAAAATGAAAGTGCTGAATGCTAGTGGACAGTGCAGTCAAAATGTTTGGAGAGTGATAACTTGATCGTCAAAACTAAAAATGATACAGCGTTGAACTTCCAGATACATCCCACTTATTTTTCCATAAACTGATCAACCTCGCCGGATCAATACTTCTCTAAACAAAACACATTCAGCACAATCATGCATGTGTCTTTGGTGTGAATACATAAAGTGCGCATGAACGAAATGTATTCACTGGTGTGTGTTTGTCCTAATTATCCTATCAGAATAACATAGCTAAAAATAGAAACCATGTGCGGGTGCTCTTGTGTGCAATCAAATCTACAATATATCCAAATTTATATTTCATGTGAACATACACACACAACAATATTTTGCGCAATAATTTGACTACATCTAAAGCGTTGATGATTTCTTTTCTTCTTCATTAGATTGTTATTCCTATATTTTATCCTCTTCATATACAACAACATGTTACGAAACATTGTTATCTTCCATAGTATTCGAAACGAGAATTATTGATTTAATAAATGGATCCATTATAGAAAGGAAATGAATATTTTTTGCTTACCTCAAGTGATTATAGTCGATCATCTTCTTTTGAGCAACAAAAAGTTGGTCTTTGATATCAGTGATATCTTTCTTGCATCTATCGATCTCCAAGACTTTCATGCCTTCCTCTGAAAGAAAAAAGGAGTACATTTCACAACCGTCGAGTGTTGTGTGATTGTATGACTCCCTAGATGCGATGTTGCCATTCGGAATCATTACAATCGACTCACATGTTTCGAAGGAGCCAAGTGTAAAGTTATTGACTACCGTCCGCTCTTCGGGATCCTCGAGGATAGTCCTCTCTCATCCGAGTCCTTGCGGACGCGCATCCGCTATTCCGGATCCTTGCGGCAGGGCCGCTCACCGGAGGTCGCTGCGGACACGGTAACTACTTCAGCATTAACGGTAACCAGGTAACAGCCCACCCGACACTCCCAGGCCTACGGACACCGTTCAGAAACTAGTTCATCCCTACGATGTTAACTGGCGGGGCCTGGCGAGCCGCGGTCTGCCTCGGGGACGGAACCCCGTACAGTCCGACATGCTGGCCAGAGCCTCTGTCACACGTCCCGGGAAGGGAGAGAACTGGCGATCCACAGGGCGTACGCCCCCGAGTCAGCAACTTGTCTCTCCCAGCCCGGGCCTCCCCATGGAAATCGTCCCCAGGGCTCTAGGAGCCCTCTACTCCTGACCAGGGAACGCAAAGCTCATGGCGAGCCTTGCGTGCGTCCTGTTCACTCTCTCTCGGACAATCTCCTCGATCGAGTCGCTTCCAGTGTATATATAATACACCACAAGCTGTAGGACGCACGCGAGGTCTAATCGATCCATTGTTATAGTTTACTGGAGCGTAAATTACAATACGTCGCCGTGGCACCGCACGCTCGAACGGAGCATGTCAAAACAAGGCCAAGTACGAAAAGGCCACATAAATGGCATTTATGTTTACAATCACCTGCCGCGTGCTTAGGGCAAAATCGCCACACAAGAAATACAGAATTCATTTGAATAAAACATATTTCATTAAGAAAAATACAGTTATTTTGTTTTTGTTCAGCAAGGTAAATGTGAATCGAATGGTATTCGTACGAATTTTTGTCATGGGTATTTTCAAGAGGAGATCTGATGGAGAATTACGCACACAAATTTGAGAAGATTTTTTTTGTTGAAAAATGTGAAAATTCTTTTTGATAGATGGATTGATTCGGATTTCCGTCTTGGACGTATTTGCTGCGCATGTACTATGACTACCGTAATTGGGGGAAGATTGCCTTTTTTTCAACTTTTGGGGAAACGATTTCAACAGTTGTGGTTTGACACCCAGTTGAAGCATGCCAAACTATGACAGAATATCATTTATCATGGCAAAAATGTCAGAAAAAAAGTTGTGAACGAGTTCGAAAAATCAGGGTTTCTGGGTGAATCGATATGTCACACATCGATGGCTTGATTTCAGTTACGATGCATCTATGAAAAATGATAATTGTAGCATGTGTATCGATAGAGATGCAATACAGATGATATTTTTGCAGCAATATTTTCTTCCGTTTTGAATGTTCAACAGACAACATGTGACTGTGTCGTCCAGTATAAACCATAGACTAAACATAACCATAAATTCGTCAGACAGGCCGTGTTTGTCATTGAATAATTCCAATGAACTACCCACAATACATGCGAGTCATTGTAGCCCACGATGTGAAGATATTTGCGATATAATAATCCACGCGAGAAGGAAGTCACTTACGATGTACAATTTTCTCCAGTGCCGTGATCCTCTGCTCCAGTTTTTCGCCTTGGTCTTCATACTTGAATGCCCTGGAACATTATTTGTTGTATGAATATCAGTTTATGTTATACATGGGTGCAAACATCCATACATGCTTGTCATGGATGAATGGGTCTCATTTTTTTGTAGTTTCAAATTATGAAATGTGAATTGTAGGCCTACATCTCGATTTGACACACTTATACAAATAGTTGGCTGTATGTTGATATCGCCACACCACCAACAAAGTAAGACTGAACAATCATGACTTCATGAATGTTCATTTTTCTAAACGAAGTTTGACGGAGACATCATCAGCATAACAAACAAAACCAGAGTGTCGATTACTGACGTGTAATGTTTTATTTTTCGATAATTTACCATCATGCATCATGCCCCCCCCCCTCCCCCTCTTCTTCGCAGGTTCAACTTGATTGTGCCTATGTTGATATGAAGCAAATACAGCTCAGCTCATATTTTTATTGTTCATTTTCGTTCCATGTCCAAATAAAATACCTTGTTCCTCGCTGGGGCGGGATGTTATAGGGAGAGAGAGAACTCAACTGATGTATTGTTCATTTAAAACCTCGGGTGGATGGGGTACATGAAATAAATATATTTCTTCTCACATTCAAAATAACTGCATTAAAAAAATAGACATAAATTATAAACACATGATCTTCATTATTATCATTTGTCAAGAGCGTTGTTTGCAAAGCTGTGATGAATTCGGGGCTAAATTTATGCACATGACACTCTATACACTCATGAAATATTCAGCAGACCATATCGCATAATCCTCAGTAGAGAGCACATCCTCCAGTAAGCAACTATTTGAAAAGGTTCTCCCTTTTTTGTCCTCACGCGACGTCCGAGGAAATAACACACCGAGTCTCCTTGGTAATTTGAGTCCCTAATACAGGATTGTCTCCTCCCTATCGCTCCGCAATCACCCCGTGGTATACATGATTCAGGGCAAGACTATTCATCATCATTATCCACAGATGACATGTGATGAGCGATGTTCGTATTTTCATCAATGCATACATGGACAACACGCACACCTCTCTCTCTCTCTCTCTCTCTCTCTCTCTCTGTGTGTATGCACCCAGTCGACACCCGTTCCCATGACAACAGCGACAACAACAGGTAATATTAGAATGGTGTATGAGGATCATCAGTTCGCAATTACGACATTTCAAAGTACCAGACGATAACAATCAAAAGGACTTTGAAAACTGTTATTGTGTCGTTTATTGCACGTGAGGATCGTTGCTTGTATTCGTCAGGAAGTCTTACATCCCTATACCGGGGAGAAAATTAATGGGGAATGTCCCGTATGTAAAGACGGTCGACAGAGAAAATGTGACTGACTAAATTTTCTTCACATCTTCAAATTCGCAAAATCATATGTGCATTCGTCACTCAAAGAATTGATGCTACAACATGTAAGTGGATGCTACGATATGCGTTCCTCTAGCGATTGCGAAATATTTAATATTTCTAGGGATGATTTTGGGATGAAATTATCAATGGTTTCGAACTGTACATAGTACTGGAGTTGGAGTCAAAAATAGTATTTGAAAATACTCATGTGTTCGAAATAATCATGTGGAAATTCCGAATTCCAGCATTTCCAAGTTAGGTTCTGAATAGAGCTTCTCTATGATAAATATGATGGTCGCACATGTTGGAGCATATTACAAATATACCTGCCGTCAACACAGCCCAGAAACCAGGTGGCAGTACTATTTCACCAAACCATATGACGTCATTACCATCAGTGCGGTGGTGTTATAGTCGGCCCATGATACGTGTACGAGTACACGCGGTGTGATTTCGTATTTCAAAGACTGGGGAATCCCTCACAAGTCGTTGGTTGAGGAATACTTCGTTTTTGTTTGCTGTGGAACTGATCGCTCGGGTCGTCATTGCACACTGGCAGTTTCGAAGCAAGAGCGCTCATTGATGTGTCGACACGCGGGGGTGGGGGGGGGGACATATCTAACTTCAATTCAGAAATTTGAAAAATAAATCGAAAGTTTAACTGTAGCAGTCTCTACATTTCTTGCTATGTGCGGACCGGATACGTTCTAGGAAGGAGCTATGTGCTTTGTGTTAGTGTTCTTTAACAATAGTACTTGAATATGACCTGAAATCATATGCCTATGGCAAGGTGTGTGTGGAAATCCTTACATTACATAACCCAAACCACCGCATAGCGGAAGTTTCAAACACTGACCTACTAAACTGCTGCGCCACTTGGGATAGAACTTGCTGTACGGCTCTTCCTTCGTGTTGCTCTGAAGTGATAAAAATATTCACAATCAGTTTACTACATCGAAACTAGCCATGAATTGAAGTGCGATCCCCATCATGCACATGAGTATTACAATTCATTAGCACATGGAAAGATCAAGTTCCAAGCAATTGTATACAATTTTGGTATACCTAAAATAGTGTCTTGTTGTATATTGAAAGTACAATGATCAGATACATTAAAAGTTAATCTTCATTCTAATGCAGTTGATGATAAGCTAATACAGCATTACAAGAGCGCATGCGTAAAAACGTAAATTTGATCAATAAACAAAAGCATGTGACATTGTTGTCTACAAACTTTGCAGAGATAATCCCATTATATCAGATTTGATTGTGAGTAAAATCAACCATGTGCTTTTGTTTTATCCACAAATTTCTGGAATGCTGATCTCGCGTATAAGTACAACAAGAAGAAAACAATATCAGTTTACCTTTAGGAGATTCTTTAAATGTCACTTTGTAGGCATTACTGAAAAAGCAGAGAAAAAAGAATAGAATATAGAAAAAAACAGAATATTCACGATATCAAACATATTTCGACTTATATTATGGTTATGTATGGTAGGAGATTATCTATGGTTAATCTATGATATGAGATTACCTATGATCATCTATGGTATGAGATTATCTACATGTATGGTTATCTATGGAAAGAGATTGTGACGAAACCAAAAAAAGAAATTTAATTTAACAACCTTCCCAGTACAAACATGATTTAACCCAATACCCGAATTGGTGATGTATATATTAAATGTTGAACCTTATGATCTTCATGATTTGGAAACAATACTGATGTCGCTATGAATGAACGATTTCATGACATGCAACGTACTGAATGACTTCAATAAAATTGCATTTGATGCAGGTAACCCATTTATATCAAACAAGTTGCTCTCAAATGTACATATTCCGAATCTAATACCATGGTACGCTACTGAAAAGAACATAGCCAAAAGCCCGAGCCTCCCGAGACAATATCATTCAAACGGTCAGTCAGCTGATGAACATTAATGTGAGTATTTGTGTAAGTGGTAAACATTAATTATACTCACTCTATAGTATTGCCTCTCATGCCGGGACTGAGCGTGATGTACGCGCCCAGCTTGTCCTTAAGAGTAACTTGGCATTGTCTGCAATGAAAAAGAGGTACTTAATAACAATAACATGTCAAGATGTAGACGTTCCTGGTATCAGAAAAAAACAACAACAAATAGGTACCCTTTGTAATATATATGTATATTCTGTCTCGCAATTATGCAGTTGTTTTTTCCCAGGCAGTGTTGGAACCTTTTTTTCAGTTTAGCCAAGAACTTGTGCCATGCTCTTCTAACGAATTCACAACTGCGCCACAAGAGATATAAATGATAAAATTTGTTGCGCTTTTCATGTCTGGAAGGTGTCGGGCTGTGGTGCATGCCGGAATGAACTAATTTTCCAGTTCTATTTGTTCCTGACCACGTCAGAACGCTTATAAATGGTCTCAAATAGACCGAAAACGTCCATGGAATTGCTATTATTGAGCATTTGCTAGACGTGTGATATTTCACTCGTGCGTGCGACCAACATCATCGACGGCCCCGCAGAATTGGTTCAACTCCAAAGGAATCAGAATTAGTTGATAATTCCGTGACTGCCTGCGAATTTCATCGAATCTTTCCAGCTCCTATTTCTCGTGCGTATCGAGATGAATTTAAAATTCATCACAACTCAGGGACGCTTTTTTATCAGTTGGCAAACCGCCCCCTCCTAAGAATAAAAATCTACAAATATGACGTTATTCTCTTAAAAATCCATAGATATGATGTTATCACAAACTTATTAGCTAAAGTTAGAGTCAAAAGGTCCCACATATAATTTACATACATTCCAGATTCCTATAAAACGAAACGGCATGTGTGCTTCCCCCCACCCCCACCCCGCCGAACGAAGTTTTAGATTCGCCCCTGAAACCATATGCACTTGGGATTATATCAGCATCTTTGCCTGCGCAGGTTCGAGAGGTATCTATCATTGATTTCGTTAACGAATTAGCGTTATTAATATGATTTTACCAGGAACGTCACTCCATCATCAAAATGATATATGTCGTTTGCCATTGAAATATGAGATATCAGCTCGGCTGTGCCATACCACAATTGTGTTTTATTAATTATAATTCTTCTTCTTTAGAAGAAGAAGAAGAAGCAATAAAATGAAGAAGAAGAATTATATAGTAGTATGCTCCTACCTGCTAACTCCTCCGGCTTGAGTTAACAAATCTGTCAAGTCGCGGCAGCTGCAATTTCTGCTGAATACGATCTGGAGGGCAAAAAATCACACAACAATGCGACAATGTGTACTTGTTAAATTTACTTTTAGCTTATCGATCAGAATTACGACTCTTGTAACTGGTAGAGACTTCATGAACTCCACTCTCTCAACCATGTTGTTTCCCAGTTTCATAAGTTGTCTGACTGTATCGTTGAGTTTAATGTGTATCACTAGGTCGATACATCACACTCCATGTTTGAACTCTTAGAATGTTAAATTTTCCGTATACGTCACACTCCTGGATTGGAGTCTCCAAAGACGCCATTTTGACCATCCTTTTCCATCATAAGTGTAATATATAATTTCATTATCAAAAATTACGACAATCTTTTGATCATTATACATACACGACCTATCATAATGTATCAACCTATTGATGCTGATAATCAGATTTTGATGAATCCAATAAAAACCTAACGTCGAAAACCTTCGGAATAGAAACAAAGCCCGAAAAAAAACCACACTAGCGTCACCAGGGGCAGAGAAATATGTGTATGCCAAGTATATAAGTACCCAATCACAAGAGAAAAGGCTACTGAATTGATGGTAATTATCAATCTATTACCAATAATTCAACTAGATTTTGATGATGCCAATGATTAAATTAAACTGATGTCCAGTGTCCATGCTCATGTCAACAGTAGTAGTAATCTGGTGATATGCTATTGGGCAATCAAATTAAAATAAATACGTTTAAAGTACATTGCACCCATTACTGTAGTTGTTATCCCAGACACTCACTTTAACATTATTTATGCTACTGATATATTTTTTGTCACTTATTCTTATTAATATGTTGCTCATCATGCATATGTTCTATAAAAAGGTCATGTATACATTGCAATGCATACTGTTGACCCACAAGACTGACACTCACCTTTTCATTTTTGTTGTTGATATCAACGTATATTACACGAGTCCCACTCATCGATGAACCGTTGCCCATGGTGACGTGTCTATCTGGTGGTGACCCCTAGCGAGTGTTTTAGATTCCTCTGGCGAGTTTAGGTTAGTGGCGCTGGTCTCGGTTTTCACACCTGTTGACGGATGGTAAACAACATATTTAGTATATTTCATTATTATTAAGCACAAAGAGGCACGACACCGAATCTCCATGATTCGAAAATATGACAGGATTCGAAATATTTTAGGATATGGTTAAGTATGAAACGATTACAATATGATTTGTTAGTTCAAACTTAATACGGCAGACTGTCTATTTATTTCTGTCAAACTGTGAAATATTTCAGTCGGTATTGTTTGAATGTTTGTTCTAATATGACAACAACAATATTAAATATCTTCTGACCAGTGCCCTACTGACCAGTGCTACGTTATTGGGTGTATGTTTTCGTTTGTATCTTGTGTTTTCGTACATCCACTTGCAATTTATTTTTTGAAAGTAATATTATGGAATAATGTGAAAACACATTACATTGCAAATGTCCGAGACTCGGTATGTCTTTCTCTAAAAAGGTATTTACTGCTTAAATAACCTGTAGTGTACTGGTCACCTCATCGTATAGCTGGAGTAGAATGAAAGTGAGGAGGCTACGCTGTAAGCGGATCTCCGATGAAGTTTGTGATAAACACATATTTGGTAACCAGCAAGAGACCTAATTTCATCAAGAATCGTTCCAAAAGTATTTTTATATATATCGCATTCGTATATTCCGATGTGACCTTATAATCTAATAATGCTTTCAACCAGGAGTAGAAATGTGAAGAACGATCCGCAAACGAGTTGAGTGGATTTTTCGAGCTGCGGTGTTGTTACCAACGCAAGGATCTCTCAAAAGGCAGGAGGCGACGGTCTCCGTTCTATCTATCGATTTGGGCCGCTAGTATTTCCATTTATATGTCGTGGATATGACTTGACCGGGAATACAATGCAATCTGCAACTGGTAGCATATGTCCAGTTTCACAGCCTCTCAGGACCAATGTCCAAATGATAACAAGAAGTTTCTTTTTCCATGCGTTTTTAACCTGATGGTACGGTGTCAATACAGAGGACCCAATAGTTATGATAATTGCATGCGTAGTTTTGCAATAACATTTGTTAGACACAATACCAACTGCGGAAGAATCAATGATGACAAGACCAGTCAAATGTGGAGAAAGTCAGACAGCCTCATCACAAGTACAAGATAAATATCGAACACAGTGCAGAGCACACTGAGAATCAGGAAGGAATATTAGGTTTGCGTTGTTTTGACGGTCGAATCCACACGAATCAAAACAAGATAAACTGGATCAACATATTGTATGTTGTTTCCTGATCTGTTCCTCCACATATCCTCTATGAGGAGATATAGTGCGGTTTTACCTATGTGGTGGTCAGCCATCATCACGTTTCTTTGTGTCATCACCGCCCAATCATTTATATAATAATATGTATGCAATTACCGTATGATATTTCAGCTGTTAACCTGAGGAACTAGCGTGGTATACAACTGCATCGAACAGCTCTGAAATCCAAAACATATGAAGTCACCTTGAGAAGGAAGCTAATATCGTTATGTATAAAGTAGGCTAAATTAAGGCGGTAACCTTATGAAACATCTTCTTTAGGTGCTGTCGTGTCGTGTGCCTCCAAGCTTATGATTGTGACAACTTATGGCAGGTAATTAACCGTCATTTTGTGTTATTAGCGCGAGCTTTTGATGCTTACATATGACCACCGGGGTGTAATTAGGCTCTCTACATCGCGCCCGATCCTAACAAGGGCCTCTTCTGTTTTGCGAGAGAAATGTGCGCTAATTGGGGCTGATCAATAGCTGCTGGTATGATGTACGGTTTCCCGCGGTACGTATAAATCAATTCGATCGCCGAGACGTCATCCATGAGTGCCCTTATCGTAGCATTTATGTGGTTTACTTACGTATTTTACCCATTGATCACTGGCTGGTGTTTTACCAGGTCATATCTAATGTTGTTTTCGTTCCGTATCACCTAGTATATTAGCAACTAATATCCGCCGCCATTAGAAATATTAATACTTATTTGTTTTTATACATGAGCCGAGCTATCCTCCAATACACAAACAATGACATCCAGTATTTGTGGGGCATACTCAAAGACATACACCCTACACCATAAACATCTTAATACATTCCGAAACCCGGCGTTTATTATGAAATGAATTGATTACATGCCAGTTCCTACCAACAACATAATATGACAAAGCATACTAATGTGGGGGTGGGGGGAGGGTTGCGTGAAACAAAGCGTATTTATATAATTGTTACATAATATCCGCCAAGTTTCGAAGAACATTATCAAAACGATTTTAATGTGTGTGAACAATGATTTTGTTTTCAGAACAAGCCTTTTCATATAGTGTATATTATTTCGTGTAGTGAGTGATTTATGTCGAAGCGGTGATATCAATTTAATGACTGAAAATATTGCTGAATCCGTAATTCAACGGATAAGCGAGCAAATTACATTTCTATAATCATTTAAACAATATCAGAAAGTGACCCGTGTTTACTTCGTTAGTATGGCGTAGACGTAACGATTGGTAGAAAAAATACAATTTTTTGTACAACCCGCTTCGATACCTTACGTGCATATGATTGAAAACTATCATGGGGCTATATCTTTGGAAATTACAGAGAAAGCGATGCCAACTTTGGTCTGATGTCATGACGTTCAACAGGTGTAAGAACAACAACTATCTGTTGTCGGCAGCATTGATTAATGGAACGGGAATTGACTCGTATCAGACTTTGTTGGCCTCCTACTGTAATTATCATGAATCATTATTAATTACGTATCTCCCCCCCCCCCCCTCCCCGTGCATGCAAATGAATTCCGACGAAGGAAGGGGGAATGGGACTTGCCACTATGTCTCCCGAGACTATGATGTTTATATGTGTCTTGGGCACAAGAAATGAGAAAATATTTCATCGAATTGGTGACCACAGAACGGAAATAATGGTCAGTATTATATGTCTTCCGAACAAATATGAATATGACAGCATCGCCATACCGGTGACCAGAACAATATCACATATACTATAAGTCACCAGGGGCTCAGACCTCAATACAACGTGATATCTCCCTTAATCAGCCAACATTATCCCCACCCCAGCCTGCGGCCTCGTGGGATGTGATGACTTCAGTCAGATATCACACCGTATTAGGGTCTGAACCCCTGATGATTTATAACATATATATGGGATACTGTTCTGATCACCGGCGTAAAGATACTGTCATATTCATACCTGTTTGAAATACATACAATCAGTTGTAATGATCTCATAAGATACTAAATATAGGCCCACACTACTAACGATATTCACCATCTTGTCAAATATTTCGAGAAAAATAAATAATACATCGATGTACGGATTTCACGTTTAGTTTACTATACGGGAAAACACGTATTCTTACCCCGAGGATACCATCAACTCAGTAGCCTTTTGGCTTGTGGTTGAGTACTTATGAACTTGTCATACACCTATTTCACGGGGTTTATTTCGGATTTCTAAATTGTTTTGATAAGTTGTGGGGAAGTTGTGAACTAATTCCATCTGGTGTACAGTAGAATTACTATACTCGCGGTTCCAATGGATTATTTTTCACTACTTATACATGTAACTGTGACCGCCCATGTTGGGAATAGACCTAGTTCCGAGTTAGTTGTCTGAAATGTTTCCTGCTGAGGGTCATTTATCTCACATTCTCTGGGTCTATAATACATTGGCATTTACCTAATAAGAAAAGATTTATGAGCTCCGGTATACTATAGTTCGTTTCAATACGATAATGATACACTGGCATTTCACTAACATGAACAGAATTATGAACTCTGATATCCGTAGGTCGACTCATACAAAAATTGTCTAACAAAAGATGAATTATTCCTAAAACAGGTGTCTATAAAATGCAGCGTCATTCGGTTATTTTCTACGGCAGCGTGGAGCTGCCAAGTGATTTTATTTTTTAATTCGAAAATACAGATTAAGAACTCGTACATACGAACTAATAACTCGTATATACGAATTAGTAACTTGTACATACGTATTGCTAACTCGTATGTACAAATTAACAACTCGTATATATGAATTAGTACTCGTATATACGAATTAATACCTCGTACATACGGATTAATAAATCGTACATACAGATTAATAAATCGTATTTACGGATTAGTAATTCGTAAATACGAATTAATGATTCGTATGTACGAATTAGTAACTCATACATACGAATTAGTAACCCGTATATCATGTATATACGAATTAATAACTTGGCTGGACCCTCCATGACTGTTGGCCTACTGGAGGTTCATTAATTCGTATATACGAGTTATTACCTCGTATATACGAGTTAGTAATTCGTATGTACGTGTTACTAATTCGTAAATACGAGTTACTAATTCGTATATACGAGTTATTAGTCCGTATGTACGCGTTACTAATTCGTAAATTTCAGTTAATATAATTCGTAAATACGAGTTAATAATTCGTTTGTACGAGCTACTAATTCGTATATACGAGTTGGTAGTTGTACGAATTACTAGTTCGTATATACGAGTTAATAATTCGTAAGTACGAGTTACCAATTCGTATATACGAAATACTAATTCGTATGTACGAGTTAATAATTCGTGTATACAAGTTACTAATCCGTATATACGAGTTACTAATTCGTATATACGAGTTACTAATTCGTATATACGAGTTACTAATCCGTACTTGCGAATTACCAATTTGTACTTGCGAATTACTAATCTGTATTTACCAATTAATTAATGAAACCACTTGGCAGCTCCACGCTGCCGTAATATTCTGATGAACATATATTTTCTATTCGGAGGCTTTGGAGCCATTGGAATAATCGGGTTATTTCGTGTATCATTGGTCATTTATAAAGTGGAACACACATATTATCTCCCATGTATCAACGTTGAAGTTAATTTCTGAATATTGACGTAAATAAATAACCAAAATAATCGATTTTCATGACATTGACCTACGACATCCGACTGAAACTATGGAAATATTATTTTCGTATTAATGGAGCATATTACAAATCCTATGTATATAAAAACAATATTCCTTGGTTAACTAAGATAATCGCGAGGACTGTTTCATCGTTCACAGCCAATGAATAAATTATATACTTTAAAACCATAGAAATATATTTCTATGATTAAAACATACTTCGCCACATACTACAGTCACTATATAGTCACGTGCCACGCGTATTGATAAATCGTACCTGTTGTTTTTTTTCCCTATGCAGTGTCTCCTTCCCTTGCCTGACTACTCCAGTGAAATACACCGACTTCGCGGGGATATTATACACCGAAATATCAAGATTGTCCACATTGCAACGTTGACATGAACCGAGTGAAATCCATGGCTTGTTATTTTGAATCTCTGCAACCGCAATATCTCGTACAAACGTGGAGAAAGCAACGTAGAATGACAGGCAGTGATTGGGATATCAGAATATGCGAGTTGCAATGTCCCCGTCGTCAGATGGATCCCACTGGCACCGTGCGAGTCCAAAACAACTGCATTGCGCGGAGATATGGATTTTTGTGAGGGGTTGGTGATGAATGCGATGGCTTTAGATGCGGATGGAATGGGCGCCGCGAGGATGGGGGAGCGGAGAGGAGGTGGGGGGGGGGGGGGGGGCGGGGTTGGACTTGGACGAACGGGGAATACACGTGAAATGTAGCTGTATTGAGATGCGCGCGCACCCGCGTTTCGATCACAAAGGCGTCGTCAACGTTGCTATGGTTACGATATGTCGGACACACTGACACCTGTTCGGAAAAGGCAGGTCATTTGTATACCTGTGTATGGGGCGGCTAGTGGTTGTGGCTTGGGGGTCGGGGAGGGTGGCGGTGGGGCTTCCTGTCACCCTTAGGGCTCGAAATTGAGAGGGGCTTCAGGATTTACACCTGCACAGGAAATTACTATTGTTAATAGCACCCGGAAGAGAAGCAGTAGACGGTGTGGGGTATGTGTGACTTACGAGAGGAGCAGAACGATGTTTACATCAGACGATGTTGCCGGAAAACACAAGGCCTTAGGTGTAAATGGTTATTACTACGGATGCTGTTTCATACAGGACAAAGACTATCTATGATATACATTGAAACACTGTAAACATCGACGCGTTGTTAGTGTTTGGATTGGACAAATTGTTGTCCTGTCTCTTTAAGATCAAATGTAAGAACCAAAAGCCGTACAGATTCATAACACAATAAGGGTGATTGTTTTGTTACATCTGTCTCCGCATTGTTACGCTGCGTCGGTTGCAACATGTCCATAATAGCTTTTAGATCTGAGCAATCTATTTCCATGTTCATCATTAATTTGTGTCTCAACTATTACCCCAAATATATCAATGATATCAATGGAATACAATTAACACAAAGCCACAACATTTCGTCGAAAACCAAAACAGAGTCCGACCAAATATGAATATTCAAAGCGACACTGTTGTCACGAGAAGAGGGCAGTTTGTAGCATATAGTTTTTTTTATGGAAAATCAACGAAATCAGTGGCAATTGTTTAACAACTGAATAAAGAATCCCAAACAAACCTTATCGCGAGGAAAAAAGGCTGCTGAACAAGTCATACTTAGTATATTCATATATCGCACCTAATTTACCGGTATATGGATTTGTTGCTCCTGTAAGGCCTGGATTCCCACGATGGTATGTTTACAGCATCACTGGCCGTCCTACGCAATCCCTTCTGAGAAAGTATTTCTGTGACAACAGGAGACCGCCAAAGGCGTTAAAATCGTTTCTCAGCAGCGATGAAATTATTCTCTCAAGGCCTCGATTTCCCCGGGAAAAGGCCTTGATTCCCCCGGGAGGAGGCCTTGATTTTCCCGGGAGAAGGCCTCGATTTCCCCGTGAGAAATATCGTAATGGCATGTTCTCCCAACGCAACAACAACATATACCTGTAGTTAATATCGAGGAGCTCAATTCTCTGTTCCTCTAATCAGGTAAACGTCAATTGCTATATTATCAGGTAAAATTTGTGAACATGCATACATTTATGTGTTCGCCATATTGCAAGAAACGCTTTATTCTTTGGACCACGCACATATCAGTCTCTAGCTTCCACTGTATGGTAAATCCAACTATTATTACCTAGTTCGTATTGATATTATACCCAATAATTATTGCCATAGATGGTACTTTGCGGACACGATTTAGTTCAACTTTACTTCAGTTTGAGCCAAAGGTGAGACAGCTAAAAACTAATTCGGTCCATGAATTTTCATCACAATTTCTAATCTGTGATTTCATCATCTGCTTATTGTATGTATATACTTTCATTATCAATGTGTGAAAGTTTAATACATTCCAATCATATACTTTTATCCGCTGTGTGCTACATGTCTCTTAATGGAAACATGTCAAGAACAGGAAAAACAAGCCATTTATACGCAAAATACTCTTTAAAGAAAGACTTAATTAAATCCGGTTACAAGTTAAGTTCCAGTCCAAACGACGAACGTACATAAAGCGCTCAGTGTTGGTGCGTAACACAAAATCTGATTTTTAACAACAAAATTTCGAAATCAAAAGCAAGTTTGAAATGTTCGGGGGTGTCCCACTCGGCGATTCCCACGTCGAGAATAAATGGCCCACAGTTCGTTGACATGACATCTTATTTCATTCTAAACCAATGAATGATATGTAGGTCTATCGGTGACATGTGAAACGTTTTGGTGCCCTCCCAGCATGAAATTCTGGATCCGGCAGTGCCAAGGCGTCATCAGGACGGCAGACACAGTGTCAAATATGGTTGTTTTTAGGGTACACTGCATCGACACAGTGTGAAGATGGCGGTAAATATAGTTTATAAATACAGGACAAAATCCGCGGAATGCGGGTGTATGGCAATGGCATGTGAATTAGTACCGAATCGAAAGACTGTTGGTATCATCGAGGCCACCCTATCATGAAACCCTTTGAAAATACCGACGACAAATCGGTGAAACCACGAGGACTTATGCCACTTTTTTGTACCCTGAGCGAAAGTTATACCCGAAGATATACCGTGATTATACGATAGTTGAGTTTAGATTTTCTCAGCAGCATGAACAGCCTGGACTCATCTCTTGCCATTACATGGCGAACCAGAAAACACCATGTCCGGCAAACTCGAGGATGAATGTAACGAAATGTACGAATACCAAAGAAATACTCCTTGCAATTTACACATAAGCCCAAGTGTGGAACTCACACTTTGGCTTTACTATCACTTTGGCAATGATAAATACGTGCGAAAAGTGCCATTTAAGGTTCCGCACTTGGCCCAAGTCTCTGAAAGTCCATATGGCATTAACACGTCAAGTATCATACTATATTTCTGTGCGTATAAACCTGTAGGTGCGCATGCGCATGAGGAATAGACGCTGAAAAAATATATCTGTGAAAAACTGTGAACTTACCTCCAGCCAACTGAATTTTCATGTGAATAAATGTCAACAAGAAAAACTGCCTAGCCTTTTTATATTGCACATTTAGGTATCACCACCCCTTTCCCTGTCTCTCCCGCAGCAGTGTTCATGAAAATGCATATATATTTAGCACCAATCGGTTCATGGCAACTTACAATAAAACTAATTTTCAATTTCCGAATTTTTATTTACTTGATAATAAATGTCCAGTGATTATTGCAATCAAGTATGTTCGCAAACAATGCGGTGTAACGTATTTTTATAGACGGTAATCTTACATATATTGAATTATGTATTCATTTCCTGGTATATTTCCTCCCCCAGGGGCAGTGATGAATGCCCCTAGCAATAGACGTGACGCAAATCCGGTTGCCATTGACTTAAATCTCCTTCCTACGGCAGGCCAATGTTGCCATTATTCATGACGGAGTTAGGAGTTGTTTTGGGAGTTGTTTACTTAGTGAACAGCTAATTTCAGTTATGGAACTAGTTTCTGACATGGCACAAATTTTTTTAGCAGGATGGGAGAGTTTTTAGCTGGGCACAGACCTTTCTAGGGTGGAAACCTGTTTAGCAAAGTGCAAACTATTCTAGCCGAGCACAACTGTTTTTTTTTTTGGCATGACACAAACCTCAATAGCAGGATGCAAACCTTTTGTAGGTTTGTTCCCTGCTGTAAACGTTTACATCCTGCTAACAAGGTCTGAACCGTGCTAAAAACGTTTATGCCATGCTAGAAAGGTTTAATGTTTATCAAAAAAATATCTGCGACCTGCGGAAAATGTTTGCGCCCGCCTAAAAAGGTCTGGGCCTCGTTAGAAAGGTTCGTGCCCTGGTAGTGTTAGAAACTAATTTCATAAAAGAAAAGAACTGTATACCAACTCAGAAACTGATTCCAAATCTGCTTTGAACTACGTCATAAAAAAATGACAGCAATGGACCAGGATCTATGATCACATACAACTGCCACACGCTGGCGCCTCAATATATCATTCTATTAAATGACCGGCATTCAATTAATCTTGGGTGGGAATAAACGATTAATGGTGCACACTTTGTCTAAGGATATCAGCAAATTAACTGGTTAGTCCAGACAGAGTCATGAACCCATGGCATTGCCTCATAAGACCAACGTGTATGGTCCTTAATCCAATCCTGGTCCCAAAATTTTCGTTCGCTACTGAAATAATTTATTATTAGATGTTACGTGGTATAGCAGGGATTGTGTTGGTTCGAGCGGGAACACCTAGGATTGATATTCAGCAACACTCTATATGACACGTAGACCAGTGATCGGTGTACATGTGTTGAGTATTATATTAACAAGTACATATGCATATTATGTTGATTATATACAGGTACTGATATGTATATTATTTAGGCAATTGTCCATTGTACTGCTACACGGCACCTGAACACCAGTCACACGCAGCCCATGCGATGATTGAGAATAATGTTTATGGAAAGTATTCCAGTACATGCGGCAATAGGCCAGGACACACATTGATATTAAGTGGAATCCACACCCAGAAGTGGCCTTGAATCGGCCCTCAGCATCCCCCAGATACCACGCCTAGACTGGCTTGCTTCTCTCTCCAACATTTTTGGGGTATTATTTTGAAAACAGGTGAATCAACGGGAATTTGAGTGAGATTCATATCCAGGAGATGCCAGGAATCTTCTACAGGACATAACTAGCTCTGGCTTCTCGAGCCCTCAGTGGGCCTCAATCTCAACGCCAAGACAGGCTCGCTCCTCCAATTTTTTTTTGAAATAATTATTTCAATAACATGCACATTAATTGGTATTCAGATGAAATATATACCCAAAAGAGGCCAGGAAATCTTATAAGACATAAAAAATACCTGTGGATTCTGGGGCCCTCAGCGGGACCCAGACCACACATCAAGACTGGCTTGTACGGTGGCTTAGATTCGCCATCACGTTTAATTTACACCCCATTCAGTTTCCACCTCGGCGAGAACCCTTTTCACCCCGGTGAAAACCTTCTCACCCCGGTGAAAACCTTCTCACCCCGGTGAGAACCTTCTCACCACGGTGAAAACCTTATCACCCCGGCGAGAACCTTCTCACCCCGGTGAAAATCTTTTCACCCCGGTGAATACCTTCTCACCTTGGTGAAAACCTTCTCACCCCAGTGAGAACCCTATCACCCCGGTGAGAACCTTATCACCCCGGTGAGAACCTTCTCACCCCGGCGAGAACTTTCTCACCCTGGTGAAAACCTTCTCACCTAGGTTCAACCTTCTCACCCCGGTGAAAACCTTATCACCCCGGTGAGAACCTTATCACCCCGGTGAGAACTTTATCACCTCGGTGAGAACCTTCTCACCCCGGCGAGAACCTTCTCACCCCGGTGAAAACCTTCTCACCCCGGTGAATACATTCTCACCCCGGTGAATACCTTCTCACCCCGGTGAGAACCTTCTCACCCAGGTGAAAACCTTCTCACCCCGGCGAGAACCTTCTCACCCCTGTGAAAACCTTTTCACGCCGGTGAATACCTTCTCACCGCGGTGAAAACCTTCTCACCCCGGTGAGAACCTTATCACCCCAGTGAGAACCTTATCACCCCGGCGAGAACCTTCTCACCCTGGCGTGAACCTTCTCACCCCGGTGAAAACCTTCTCACCCCGGTGAAAACCTTTTCACCCCGGTGAAAACCTTCTCACCCCGGTGAGAAACTTATCACCCCGGTGAGAACCTTCTCACCCCAGTGAGAACCTTCTCACCCCGGTGAATACCTTCTCACCCCGGTGAAAACCTTCTCACCCCGGTGAGAACCTTATCACCCCGGTGAGAACTTTATCACCCCGGTGAGAATCTTCTCACCCCGGCGAGAACCTCCTCACCCTGGTGAAAACCTTCTCACCCCGGTGAAATCCTCACCCCGGTGAAATCCTCACCCTGGTGAAAACCTTCTCACCTCGGCGAAAACCTTCTCACCCCAGTGAAAACCTTCTCCCCCCGGTGAAAACCTTCTCACCTAGGTGAAAACCTTATCACCCCAGTGAGAACCTTCTCACCCCGGTGAGAACCTTATCACCCTGGTGAGAACCTTCTCACCCCGGCGAGAACCTTCTCACCCTGGTGAAAACCTTCTCACCTCGGTGAAAACCTTCTCACCCCGGTGAGAACCTTCCCACCCCGGTGAAAACCTTCTCGCCCCGGTGAAAACCTTCTCACCCCGGTGAAAACCTGCTCACCTAGGTGGAATCTCACGTGGCATCGAGAGGTCTTGTGACAAGGTTTTCACCAGGGTGAGAAGGTTCTCGCCGGGGTGATAAGGTTTTCACCGGGGTGATAAGGTTCTCACCGGGGTGAGAAGGTTTTCACCAAAGTGAGAAGGTATTCACCGGGGTGAAAAGGTTTTCACCGGGGTGAGAAGGTTCTCGCCGGGGTGAGAAAGTTCTCACCGGGGTGAGAATGTTCTCACCGGGGTGAGAAGGTTCTCACCGAGGTGAGAAGGTTTTCACCAGGGTGAGACGGTTTTTACCGAGGTGAGAAAGTTCTCACCGGGGTGAGAGGGTTCTCACCGGGGTGAGAAGGTTTTCACCGGGGTGAGAAGGTTTTCACCGGGGTGGAAAGGTTCTCACCGAAGTAAGAAGGTTCTCACCTGGGTAAGAAGGTTCTCACCGGGGTGAGAAGGTTTGCACAGGGGTGAGAAGGTTTTCACCGGGGTGAAAAGGTTCTCACCGGGGTGAGAAGGTTTTCACCGGGGTGAGAAGGTTTTCACCAGGGTGAAAATATTCTCACCGGGGTGAGAAGGTTTTCACTGGTGTGAGAAGGTTCTCACCGGGGTGAGAAGGTTCTCACCGGGGTGAGAAGGTATTCACCGGGGTGAGAAGGTTTTCACCTAGGTAAGAAGGTTTTCACTGGGGTGAGAAGGTTTTCACCGGGGTGTGAAGGTTTTCACCGAGGTGAGAAGGTTTTCACCGAGGTGAGAAGGTTTTCACCTAGGTGAGAAGGTTTTCACTGGGGTGAGAAGGTTTTCACCGAGGTGAGAAGGTTTTCAACAGGGTGAGAAGGTTCTCACCGGGGTGATAAGGTTCTCACCGGGGTGAGAAGGTTCTCACCGGGGTGATAAGGTTTTCACCGGGGTGAGAAGGTTTTCACCGGGGTGATAAGGTTTTCACCGGGGTGAGAAGGTTTTCACCGAGGTGAGAAGGTTTTCAACAGGGTGAGAAGGTTCTCGCCGGGGTGAGAAGGTTCTCACCGGGGTGAAAGGTTCTCACCGGGGTGAGAAGGTTTTCGCCAGGGTGAGAAGGTATTCACCGGGGTGAAAAGGTTTTCACCGGGGTGAGAAGGTTCTCACCGGGGTGATAAGGTTTTCACCTAGGTGAGAAGGTTTTCTCTGGGGTGAGAAGGTTTTCACCGAGGTGAGAAGGTTTTCAACAAGGTGAGAAGGTTCTCGCCGGGGTGAGAAGGTTCTCACCGGGGTGATAAAGTTCTCACCGGGGTGAGAAGGTTTTCGCCAGGGTGAGAAGGTATTCACCGGGGTGAGAAGGTTCTCACCGGGGTGATAAGGTTCTCACCGGGGTGAGAAGGTTTTCACCGGGGTGAGAAGGTATTCACCGGGGTGAAAAGGTTTTCACCGGGGTGAGAAGGTTCTCGCCGGGGTGAGAAGGTTCTCGCCAGGGTGATAAGGTTTTCACCGGGGTGATAAGGTTCTCACCGGTGTGAGAAGGTTTTCACCGGGGTGAGAAGGTTCTCACCGGGGTGAGAAGGTTTTCACCGGGGTGAGAAGGTATTCACCAGGGTGAAAAGGTTTTCGCCGGGGTGAGAAGGTTCTCGCCGGGGTGAGAAGGTTTGCACCGAGGTGAGAAGGTTTTCACCGGGGTGAGAAGGTTCTCACCAGGGTGAGAAGGTTCTCACCGGGGTGATAAGGTTCTCACCGGGGTGAGAAGGTTTTCACCAGAGTCAGAAGGTATTCACCGGGGTGAAAAGGTTTTTTCACCGGGGTGAGAAGGTTCTCGCCGGGGTAAGAAGGTTCTCACCGGGGTGATAAGGTTCTCACCGGGGTGAGAACTTTTTCACCGGGGTGAGAAGGTTCTCACCGGGGTGAGAAGGTTTTCACCGGGGTGAAAAGGGTTCTCGCCGAGGTGGAAACTGAATGGGGTGGAAATTAAACGTGATGGCGAATCTAAGCCACCGTAGGCTTGCTTCTTTCTCCAACATTTTTAGGGTTTAGTTTGACAAATGGGGCATCGACAGGTATTCAAGTGAGACTTATACCCAGGAGATGCCAGGAATCTAGCACAGGGCATAGATAGCTCTGGCTTCCTGGACCCTCAGCGGGCCTCAAACCCTTGGCCTTTTTAAAAGAATTATTTTAATAACATGGATATTAATGGGTATTACGGTGCAATTTATACCCAAGAGACGACAGGAAACTGCCACAGAACATAGAAATACCCCTGGCTTCTGTGCCCTCAGCGGGCCCCACATCCCACGCTGAAAGCCAATATCTTCTTTTTCCAATAACTCTGATGAGTATTTTGATAACAGGGACGTCAAATGATATTTAGGTGAGATTTATAAAGTCGAGGTTCAGTGAAAAAACTCGTGTGACAAACCAGCACAAGTTGATTGTTGGTGACAAATTGTACGACACAGAGGATCTGAGTCAACTGCCGATAGACGTTATCAGGAACATTGGCCTAAGGAGCTCCGGGGGAATCTCTGCCTTCTTTGGACTAGCTTCGCCAATGTCAAACTTCTATCCATGCCGCTTCCTCCTGGACGATCATGAGTTCTCGTGTAACGAACAATACTTCTACTACAAAAAAGCTCTTCACTACAATGATACCAAAGCTGCGACCTCCATACTTTCTGCTCTAGAACCCAGAGACGTAAAAAAAATTGGTAGAAGTATCAGTGGGACCGACAAGGAATGGAGCGAGAGCGATGTCGCCTCAGATGCTATGTACCTGGGACTCCGAGCAAAATTTTCTCAGAACAGCTTTCTCAAGACCGTGCTTCTGGAAACTGGTAGTGACATACTCGCGGAGGCAAATCCGTTCGACAAAACATGGGGCTGTGGTATTTCACTCGATGACAAGAATCTTCACGATAGACGCAACTGGACAGGCCAAAACAAGCTTGGAAATATGCTGATGTCGCTGCGATCCGAATTCCTGGATACTCACAACACCGACGACAAGACAAGATGGAGCTAAGTCTTAGCTAAGACTATTTAAGTGCTTGATTGAACAGTTCATCTAACTAATTGCTTCATAGAAAGATACTGATCTTCTTTTTTCAACCAAAAGTATGACTGTGGTTGCCCGTGCGGATCCACGCATCCACTGTAACTAAATCTAGCCAATTGTAGATAGTATTTCATGTTGATTGGTTGCTCAAGGTTTTGGGGGCAGGGTTTTTTTAATTTTGCATTGTTTTTTTTTTTTTCAACCATACGTGTTCATTTTACACATTCTGTTTCACGATTACATTTCAATTGTTCATAATAACTGTACTGGAAAATCAGACAGAAGTCTGTATTTAGTTGCCGAATGATCTCACTTCAGCAATACCGAGCGTCTATTGGTAATTGGTGTAACGCATGTGCTGGTTTATTATTGAAGTTTAATTGCAAAAAAACTTACGACATATGTGGATCACTATATATTTTATTATCTCATTTTATTGCATTGTATATTTCAATTCTGTTGATAGTTGCAGGTGATATTGAACCGAATCCAGGGCCTCCTGCAACTAAAAAGCTTAAAATATGCCATACAAACGCTCGTAGTTTGCTTGCGGAAGATCCCATTACGAAATGTCACTTGAAATTCGACGAGATCAAATCTAGTCTCGTTCATGACCAGTGTTTTGACATCATTGCTATAAGTGAGTCATGGCTCGATAATAGTATTAGCAATGATATGTTGCAAATCGAAGGTTACAGCACCATCCGTAACGATCGAAATCGACATGGTGGTGGCGTTCTCATGTTTATTGATGATTGTTTGTCATTCAAAGAACGCCCTGATCTTCATCAGGATAATACAGAGAGCCTATGGTGCGAAATATCTGTTGGCTCCAAAAAAGTTATTTGTGCCACTTACTATCGAGCTCCTTTGAATCACGAACAATCCGTCGCTGATGTTGATAATTTCATCGAAGACTTTCAGTCCTCAGTCATGCAATCACTATCTGAACATCCCGACAGCTTGATAATTCTGGGCGATTTTAATGACCGGTGCATTACCTGGAAGTCCAAACACGAGCGCAGTGAAGTTGGTTGCAAACTTTACGACATGGTCGAGTCATGTCATTTATACCAGCTAATTGACGAGCCTACACGATACACAGAAAATTGTGCAAACATCTTAGATCTGTTAATCACAGACTCCCCTGGTTTTATCCAAAACGTCGAGGTATTGCCACCTCTCGCGAATCTTGATCACTGTACGATAGCTTGCGAATTGTCATATTGTTACAACAATGACAAGTCATACAAACGCCGGATATGGCATTACAACTCGGCCGATTATGAACTTCTTATGGAACTGTTAAAAGCGAAATTTATCGAGTGCAATAATCTCATTGGTTTCAATATAGAAGATGCATCAATCCGCTTCAGAGATATCATGCTCTCAACTGCAGAAACATGCATCCCAAACAAAACAATCACTGTTCGCCCACGTGATAAACCATATATAACGAATGCATGCAAACATGCAGATAGAATTCGCAATCGTGCCCATAAACGCTACCAAAGAACGCGAAACCACGAACACTACGAAATTTTCAAAGTTAAGCGGCGTGAGGCGAAAAAAACGAGACAACATGCAAAAAAACTCTATAATGAAAGAATGCGCGACAAACTTGCGAGCGACTGTACAACGGGAAGAGAATACTGGAAACTGATGAAATCACTTACAGGTATGAAGGTTAACGGGGGAGTTCCGTCACTAACTGATAATGACGCCACATACTGTACAGCTGTGGAAAAGGCTAATGTACTAAATACGTTTTTTGCATCTCAGGGTGTATTAGACGAACTTCCCACCGCTTTACCACCCTTATATCTCATGACAGAGAATCGATTGTCTGATATTAATGTGGAACCCGAAAGTGTTTATAAGATACTGAAAACTTTGAACATAAATAAGTCGAATGGACCCGACGGGATCAGCGCGAGATTGTTGAAACAGACGGCAGAAACTATTTGCCACCCGCTTGCGGAAATGTACAATGAGTCACTGTCATCTGGCAGAGTTCCCACACTATGGAAACAAGCTAATGTTACACCCGTCTTTAAAAAAGGCGATCGACATATGAAATCAAATTATCGACCAATTTCTTTACTGCCAGTTGTTGGTAAAGTTTTAGAAAAAATCGTATTTGTACATATATATAAATTTTGTAAACAACACGATTTGCTAACTTGGAGAAATTCAGGTTTCAAACCGTCGGACTCTGCTATAAATCAGCTTGTCCTTATTACACATAAAATATACCAAGCACTGGACAATGGTTCAGATATTTGTATGGTATATCTCGATATTTCAAAGGCGTTTGACAGAGTCTGGCACGTCGGTTTGTTACACAAGTTGCGCAGCTTTGGAATACACGGCAATCTATTGAACTGGTTGGAAAGTTATTTATTGGAACGTAAGCAGCGAGTGCTAATCAACGGACAACACTCTGAATGGTTGGCTATAAAAGCAGGTGTGCCCCAGGGTTCAATCTTGGGGCCCTTACTTTTTCTAATTTTTGTGAATGATATTGTACAAGACATTGGCACTGATATGTATTTATATGCTGATGATTGCTCATTGATGAAAATATTTCGCGATCCAGTTCAGAGTATATATGAATTGAACGATGACTTACTCAAAATCGAATTTTGGGCTAAGCAATGGGCAGTAAAATTTAGTGCGCCTAAGTCTGAATATATCGTTATCTCAAGGAAACGCAACGAGATTAGATATAGACCTATAATATTTTGTGGAAAGAGTATAAACCGTGTACAGGAGCATAACCACCTTGGTGTAATACTTACCCACAATATGTCGTGGGATGCTCATATCCGTTCTCGTATCCACAAGGCGGCACCGATGATGAATTTATTGATGCAATGTTCACGGACACTGCCTCGTGACTGCAAAGAAAAAATGTATATATCTTTTATCAGACCAGTTCTTGAATATGGGTGTCTTCTGTACGACAACTGCACGAACTTTTTGTCTAACCTTTTGGAAAAATCTCAAAGAAATGCCGCTATATTATGTACTGGAGCATACAGACACACGAGTCATCGCGCTCTGATGGATGAGGTTGGATGGCCGCTCCTCAGCGAGAGGAGAAAATACTACAAACTATCTCTGTTTTATAAAATCGTTAACAGGCAAGTACCACAATATTTGTATATAATCATTGACGAGGTTCCTCGGAATCATAGATATGTCTTGAGGAACAATGACCACTTGCGCGTTCCCTTTGCGAGATCGTTAATGTATGCCCGCTCAGTTTTCCCATCATCAATTCGGTTATGGAATATAACGGCCCCCAATATTCGAAACCTTCCTACTCTACTTCATTTTAAAAAGAAAACTAAGCAATTGATCTTTCCTGTAAAACGAACCAAGGTACGGTCACATGGCTACGGACACGGCGAAGTAAATCTCAGCCGAATACGTATGGGGCTGAGTGCCCTTAACTCCCAACGATTCAGTTATAATTTTGTCGAAAATGCCATTTGTCCCAAATGCGAACATCGTACTGAAGATCCAATCCATTATTTCCTTGATTGCCCTGCTTATCTAATGGCCAGGGATGCTATGATTGAAAAAATAAAAACATATTTATCAAATCCAGAGCTAACCAGGAAACAACTATTTTCGATCATAATGCACGGCCATCCTACAAGTACCGTTATTACCAATAATGATATCATGATGTCTGTACACCAGTATATTGTACAAACAAAAAGATTCATGTAATTTCTTTAGTACTCATTGAATTATAACATGTATGTATAAGTATGTATTATCACCCTGTCCCCAGTGAAAAAGATGTGGAGAGTGCCTCGTGCTCGGGAATACCCGGCGTGTACCATCCACATGTGTGAAAATAAATGATTTTATATAAAAAAAAAAAAACTTTTTACATGGACATCACTGGGTACTTAGATGAGGTGAAATTTATACCCATTAAAGCCCAATAAACTACCACAGGAAATGAGAATAGCTCGGTCCGAGACTGGCTCGCTTCTCTCTCCAAAAGTGTTTGATTAATATTTGTACCCAGGAGAGGCCAGGAATCTACCACAGGACATATCAAAGGCTCTGGCTTCTGGGGCCATGAAGCGGGCCCAGACGTATTATGTTGGACCCCCCCCCCCCCCTTACAAATTCCTGAATCCGCTCCTGATTCCAGAACTTACGTACGGCAAGAACAACACTACGACGTCAACCACCGGTGTACCAAGGTAGGCCTACATGTAGTCTTTATGCTATAGCATTATTTTCCTCGGAGGACCTCGCAGGACCGGGGTTGTGGTGATATGAATGATGGTGTCGAGGGTTTCAACACAGCGTCTCGTTTCTTACCATGGTTTCTATCTGCCAAGGGTTTTCTCTTCATGTCCTTCAACCTATGACTATTTTTTTTCGTTGTATTTTATGTAGAAATATATCCCTGAATTGAAATTCCCCGAATTGAATTATGCACATCTGCAGCTACAAAAGAAAAGCATCGGTTTTTCCCATGGAAATGAATTCTTGTCTTGCGAATTAAAGTGTTAGTACAGGTTCTCGAACTAAATTTAAAGTACTAGCGAAGTGAAATTCTGATGTGTACGAATATTGAGGCACTCTATGAGTTATGCAGAATGGTCTTTACTTCGACATCAATAGCATGATAAGTTATAGCAGTTTGAAGCTCAAAGTCGTCAGAAACCATTTGTTTCAAGACCACCTTGCTTATTTTTATGTCATTGGGGGAGGTTTTTGATTTGGTGCGTACTAGTGCTTTCATAAAATAAAAGAACAAAAAATGTTTATTAGCCATCAAAAATCATTCAATGGAGTCCCAGTATGAACAAAAAATGATATAACAACGATAGTAGCTATGGCCAGAATCCAACTAATACCCACAATGACACCGATACCCACAATCACATACATACGTGACGGTAGTGACATTTTATTATGAATTTCGCAGCCAAAATGTATCATGATTTGCTTGTTAGTATGCTAACCTGTGGTAACTACGACTCTATGACTTGTATGGTAACCATGTCAACCATACAATATTTATTGAAAATGAATATTGAAGACGTATAAAGATGATACATTTCAACGAAGGCAGATCTAATAAGATAGAGTATATACTAATACTGATCTAATTCAACATGACGTCAAGATTTTAATTAACATCTCATTCATTAGTAATGACCTGCTGCAGAGATCTTCGAGAACTTTTGAAGAGGTACACATCCTATGTACATGCCCGACAGCTATGGAAAAAGTCATTTTCAAATGTATGATGGTCGCCATTTTGGATTCAAATGTTCCTGAAACTGAAAAAAAATAATCATTCCATTAGATTTTCATTGCTGAAATTAGTGGGAAAAAAATATAAACTTTTGTTCGTAGCTCTAGAGAAATTGTTTTTCATGATTTTTAAAATTGCAGCCATCGTTGTTTTGAAAATCATGAAAAACAATTTCTATAGATAGGCTACAGCTGACGCCCTGGTGGAGTTAACCTCCATTTTGAAAATAAAATGCATAGGAGCCCATTTTTAGCTAAATGGTTCGGGTAAATCAAATCAATCAAAAAAGAGGTGCCAGGAAAGTGGTCACGGAATCTATGAAAATGACCCTACTAATAGCCTGATTTTACCGGATTACAGAAGCCCATCATGATAGGCTGGACGCTAAACTTGTCAGTTTGTAAAGTGGTGTCGTACAACGTCTTTTGTGAACAGATATAGAATACGTTATGATTCAGGACTTCGCTCGTCATAACTGCCCAGTAGTTTTATTCATCATATTCATAGGTTGGGGCGAGTTCTTAATGAAGGAAATGTATGCATGTATTCTATAATTTCGATTCTAGATAGAAGTTAACGTTAATGTTGTATTCCTTTATTATGATTTTGGTGCAAAAAGATCAAAATTGGTATTTCCTCTGAGTTTTTGATGTATTTTTACATAAACCCTGAATTTGGTGAATATCCGTAATTTTGCAAAAGAAAGAGGGGCCTCCCAAAGAATCGCTTCCCGAGGCATGCAAATATATGGCTTATTTGTGCCTAAGAGATGCTGTTTCGATTGTACAAAACAAGATAAGCTCTCAGAATTTCTGTAATATTGATATAAACACCGTTTTTTGAGTAAAAAAAATGCATATTTGAGTTTCCGGCCGAACTAAATGAATTCCAGTTAGCAGCTCAACTCCCGATGTTATTTTATTAAATCCCATAAAAGTGAATTATATATCGTATTTTTGAAGATTTGAGACCATATTGACGATAATTTGCTTATTTTTGCTTGTGTTGCTGACCCTTTTATGTCATTTCGGTCCAATATTTGTGATATAATTAATATTTATAATTCCATGTGGCGCACATAATTCGTGATTCTTTACAACAAAACTGCATCCTGGTTCTCAAGTACCACAACCACTCTAGTATGTGATAACGTTTGCACCTGACAGCAAAATTTCTAGAATCCACAATGAAATAACGTCTTGATGGGCCATGTCCTTTTTTTTACAATTTTACATCGGAATGAAGTCAGTTATTGGCCCATAAATCCAAAGTGATATGACTTGCATATCTAAATTATTTTCATAGGTTGTTGGGCAGTTGTATACTAATTCCATCAGGTGAACAGTACAAACAACTACATTTAACACACTGTCTGCCCCTGATGACGCCAGTGTGTCTTTGGATAAACCATTTGGTCGGGCTTTGTTTCTATTGCAAAATGTTGTATTTTACGTTTGTTATTGACATCATCAAAATCTGATTGTATTGGTGATAATAGATTGATACTTACATTCATACCACTGAGTCGGTGTCACTGCTGGCGGACGTTAAATCTGTCCCAGAGGATACCATCAACTCAGTAGCCTTCTGGCATGTGATTGGGTACTTTTGTAGTTGTCATGTATCTATTCCATGGGGTTAGTTTCGTATTTCTAAATTATTTTCATAGGTTGTTGGGCAGTTGTATACTAATTCCATCAGGTGTACAGTAGAAACAACTACATTTAACACACTGTCTGCCCCTGATGACGCCAGTGTGTCTTTGGGTAAACCATTTGGTCGGGCTTTGTTTCTATTGCAAAATGTTGTATTTAACGTTTGTTATTGGTATCATCAAAATCTGATTGTATTGGTGGTAATAGATTGGTACTTACATTGCACCCCTGACACTTTGTACACATGTTCTCTAGATCATATTTAAAACAATACTGTCTATTGGTTACCTGCCATGCATCGGCATATACAATTTCCAGTCTGAATATTCAGTTTCTTCCTATTTTTTCGCAGTTGTTGAGGTAACAAAATGGTATGGCTCGTTTATATTGTGGCCGGGAACATGTTTCCCTTTTACTTCTACTTCAAATGCCGCATAGGTCATGAGTCGATTTATTGAGATACGTAAGTCGAATTATCCGAGATACGCAACAAATTGATTTTCGAGATATGGATGGCCCTCATCCTCTTCTGTAATTTATTTCAATATTGCATGGACGCTGGCGACCGAATATCACTTCAAGCGCTCTAGGACAGCTCTAGGACTGTGCTTATTGGTATTGTCTTCGATCGACCACAGACGCAGGGATAAAAAGATCCAACTCCCAGCGACAGACAACAGACGCAATTCACAATCACTGCTGTTCTTCTCCCCAACTCACATCCAACATGTGGCCGCATCCGAACAGATTCATTGGATTTCTCTCATTCACATTGTTATGGGGAACTGTCGCTGGAGTTTCTGTATACACCAACGACAATGCTGGATTGACCAAGTTCCCACAAGATGTCCCAGCCGATACGACCCAAATCTACGCGAGAAATAACTTGATTCCATCCGTTGATCATCTGGAATCACTCGACAGCCTCACGCATTTGCTAGTGAGTGATAACTCGATAACCGACTTCCCTGATTTGGCAAACGTCAGTGATACATTAACTTTCCTCGACCTCGGCAATAACCTGATCACTCACATCGATCCTGATCACTTGAACCAGCTCGTTCACTTGAAAATTCTATACCTATATTTCAACGACATCGCTGTGATTCCTGACGTTGCGGGCCCGTCCCAGACATTGCACTTCTTACACTTTGCTGGGAACCAACTTGAAAGCTTTCCTGTTCTGTCGAATCTCGGTAGGAACATCAAGGATCTCTACATTGCTTTCCAGCAGAGTTCTCCAACTTTCACGTCACTACCGATGACACGACTGGAGGAACTTCCCAAGCTGGAGCTCTTGGATGTTCGAGAACAACCTTTGGAAGTCTGGACTGACATATGTCGTTTGAACTCGACAACCCCACCGCTGGAACTAGTACTGAAGGATACTTACTACACCTGCGATGTGGGAATGACGATGGCGAAGCTGGCCGAAGCCACGGGACGAGTCGTGTTCACGGACGAGAACCCGAAGTGTCGCTCGCCAGCGCATCTCAGCGGCGCAATGTGGGATCATATCCCACTGATTGACTTCATGAGAAATGGTAATTATTTGCGAGAATTATGTTGGTTGACTTAGCATGGGTATGGGTGTGAAGTAGTTTCATCTTCCTCATTTAAAATTAAACAAATAATTTAAAAGTAGACATACTTTAAATTTCAGTGAAAAATATGCATGCATTCAGAATAAGTTTGATGCAATTAGTTGTTTAATGCGAAAAATCTCCAAACCTACTATGCATTTGTGTACACATGGTATATTTGTATGGTATTGTAGAAAAGATAATTCCGTAATAACAAATACGAAAGATCTACAATAATTTGAAACATGATCCGTGTGTCCATCCCTCCGCCCCGTCCAGGGAACGTGTTTCAAGTCGTCTACACGCCGATTGAAGATGTCGATAACTTCTTCTGCTTCCCTGCTGTGGGGCTGACGGTACCAAATATTTCTTTCATCGAGTGTGGCCAGCTGTGCCTGAAGACCGCCGGCTGTGTCATCTTCAGCTTCGAGAATGGTAACTGTACAACGACGACACTGTCACCAGGAATCGCGAGTGAATTCCAAGCCAGGGGAAACTGGTTCATAATTGACATTAACTATTAGATGTGTTACTTGGGAATTCGAGCGAATTCCAAGCAGCAAGAAATTGATTCATAATTGACATTAATTTTTAGATTTTTTATCTGTGAATGTGAGTGGATTCCAACCTACAGAAAACTGGTTTATAATTGACTTTAACTTCTAAATTATTTTTCCGGGAATACAAGTGAATTCCAGCCCATGAGAAACTGGGTCCTAATCGACGTTAACTTTTAGATGTGTACCCGGAAACACGAATGAATTCCAAGCCAGAGCAACTGGTTCATAATTATCATTTGTTAAATGGAGAGAATTGCAAGCCACAGGTAACTTATTCATGATTTACGCTACGTTGTAGATTTGTACTTGGGACATTCCAAGAAAGAGGGGATTGGTTCATAATGGACGTTAACTTCTATATATTTGTGAAGAGTCGTGATTTGAATTGATTTCTTTCGACACAAGTGATTCCATGCAAGAACGATACAAGTTGCAAATATTTTTATGAATGTTGATTTACAACTCAATGAGATACTTCCACAGGAGAATTAGAGGGTCTGAAAAAGATGGAGTTGGGTATTTACCTCCCCGAATGTCAAAGTCAAATAGGTTTGTGGCATGTGAAACTAAGCGTATTTCGCAAAAATCGATGTTTCACGGTTTAGGAAAAGTCATGCAGTAAAAAAAAAATATGAAATTTTTGTTTTGCTCTTGAACACCCCGGTGCCGTATAATGTATATCCGTCGTGGATTGTGGATGATCAGTTTCGCGAGATGACAAATTAACACACATGATCAAAAGGGGTATTCACTGTATTGGTCCTAATAGTGGCACGCGCCCTAATAGTAGAGCGCCCCCCTCTTTTCCCCAAAAATGTTCGATTTTTGCAATCTTATAATTCACTTCATATTTTTCTGATAAGATCTCAGAGTGTTCCAATCCACATATTTATGTTATTTGAATCATATTAAAGGGGATTGAAGGCTATAGGCATAGTATTCAGTGATTTTCTTGAATTTGACCTCAAGTTTGACCTCCAATTTTCGCGCGCTGCTGCAGATCTTACTTTGGCTCGCCGTGCTACTATTAGGACCAATACGGTAGATAATACGGTCGTTTCGAGATACAATTTGTGGACCCTAGAACTCTCTACTGTGAGGTATTAAAGTTAAGTTACTGTATTGTGACGTCATGAAAATACGTCATTTTATCTGGCAAAATGAAACCAAAACACGATAAAACCAGCTTGGCTATCCCATAATAAACAAAAAGATCCGCAAATACTAAGACCGCAGGGAATATTAACAGTACCAAGCATTGGGCAGATTGTATCTCGAAACGGCCGTATTGTTGCTGTTGTTATATAAAGGGTACTTGGTTGTTAGCTCTACAAAGGGTACTTGGTTGGGTGAGCCAGGCTAATCTCGGCATAATGGTGAGTTGTAATATGATATTTCAACTCCTCCACATGGTGTTCTGCCTGTGATTCAGTAATATAACGTCATTCAACTGAATCTTCAACTTAATATTTAACTGCATATTTCAAATGTACCAATAGTCAGAGCAAGCAGCGTACACGAAACTTTAACTGCCGAAACTTTACTGTTTCCATTAAGGCCCAAAATAATTAGCTTGGGTGTTGACTTTTACTGAATGCAGGCGCCCACATTGTGATAACGCAGTCCGCCTGGACAAAGTTTTTGTTAGTATTTGGGTAATCGGTGTGAGGAGGGGAAACTTTTCATGAAATGAATTCCGAAAATATGCAAGTTGCCGTTCGGTCCTCAGGTGAAGTGTGCCTAGACATATCACGAGACTGTTCACCATGTTCACTGCTGTATCATGAGCCAAAAGTTTGTTAACGAATTTGCAAAGAACATGTTATAGATCTCAACTTATTGTGTATCACTACACATGATCGTAGCTAAAATGTCTATCTCAAGTATAAAACAAGATTTTACCAGCAATAAAACCACCAATGAACTAGATTTTGATTATGACAATAGCAATTTTTTTAAAAAATAAACACACCCAGGCCACACTGGCAGCTTGACAGTGTGTTGAATGTAGACGTTTCTACTGTAATTAACTTGTGTGTTTGTGTTGTGTTTACTGTATTGGACAGTTCTTACGAACATTATATATGTATCATGTTCTATGAGATTCTTTCGTGGAACGCATAGAGTTTCGTGTCGTTTAAATTTCCAGAACCTCTCAATTACTTATATCTTTGGGTACTACATAAACTCAGTATCCTTTTTTTCTTGTTATTAGGTATTTATGTATTTATCGAACACCTACTGTATATGGTTCGTTTCTGATTTCTAAATTGTTTAAGTTGGTTGTTGGGCAGTTGTACACTAATTCCATTAGGTGTACAGTAGAAACAACTACATTTAGCACACTGTCTATCCCCGATGACGCCAGTGTGTGTCCAAATAAAATGTGGTTGGGATTCGTTTTTGTATCAAAATATTGTAATTTTTATTTGCTATAGACATAATCAAAATCCCGTTTTTTTATGGGTTTTGGTTGATACTTTGATCTGTTGATTTTACCAACTGCTATCTTATCTTAACTGCTATCATATGTGTCATCTTCTCGATTTACTATCATTGTCAATCTAATAAAGCTTATATATGCTTGTGTATTACATTATTGTTTTCTGACTTCTAGCAAAATACGTGTTTATCATCGGATTGCTGAAAATATGTGATCCTGATTGGCCAATTTCCCGACATTTACCAAGATATATATCATGCGAGCCAGAGAGATATCTGCCTTCAGTCAATAATATCAGCGTCGGCCATGATTATTCAGGCAGATACATGTATCACGCCAATTTGGGGTATGGAGCGCATGATAATTTACATAGTATCTCCAAGTGATACACAGTAAGGTGACCGAAATATGTCAACAACCTGATTTCGCTGTACATGTATTAGCTCCTCAGGAGGGTATCTTGCATAAGTGTCACCCCGCTACTTGGACCTTTACCCAACCTTAAATGCATATTTTTTCAGTGGGAAATAACACGACGTCGGGTGAAATATCAGTGTTCCTACTGCATTGAATGAGTTTGCAACAACCCAACGACTATTGACCCATGTATCATAGGATAATCTTTCTTCTAGATTAAATATGGCATTCATTCAGTGTGTGAATAGTATAGCACAGCACTCTACATTGGCCACAATGTTTTTCAAAAACCCGAAACAAACCCATGTTGGTTATTGTAGTGCACTACTTAATTATGCTAATACTATTCACCTACTGCATGCATGTCATATTTAATCCGTCTGACACAGAAGAATGAACTTCCTGTAATGTATGGCCCAGTAGTTGTTGAACTGTTGCATACTCATTCGGCCAAAGTAGCATTATTCAAACCCCCTCGCAGGAGCAATGCAGGTATGATTTTAATATGTGTATGTGTTTGTATAGTGAGTATATTCCCTGTAACTTGCACAAAATATATGCATTAACATTGTAAAAGTATTTTCAGCGTCAATATATTATTTTCAATAATTTTATTGTTTTGATTGGGTCTTCATACCATACCCGATATACAGTTTTCTACTGGTAAGTGTGATAGCATGAACAGAAATCATTTTAGACATAGCCTAAACCTTGTATTATGAGCATATGATAGCAATCGTGCTCTTATGGTAACACTTGACTGGACTACAAATGACCTTGACTAAATAGGTAAAACGTGATTTCCAGGGATGATTTCCAAGCACGAGTTCCATATCTACTAAAACAGTATTTTACAGGATCCCTTTGCTACATAAAACCTGTTCCGGGAAGCACCTCTGTGTTCAAATTCCTGTTTTTAATGAATCAGTGCCTAATACCCGAACCTTGTCTATGTTCATTCGGTATGCACCCTGCAACATATCTTAAGGCGGTGACTGACCTAGTTCTTTTGTCTAGGGGTTAGGTCATGTTATTGTCACCGACTTGTGCTCAGATTTTTTGGAAGAAAGATCAACACACGGTAAGAAAAATGCAATTTCTGCAACATAACGCATATATATTATAACTGAGGGGGATGATACGATGTCCGAGATACTACTACAAATTTATGTATTTCACAAATATTTGTATGAGCTGAAATTCCCCAGAAATAAGGTTTCTTCCATCAATATTTACCCCAATTTTGACACGGTGATTACGTTCATGGTCATTTTCAATAAATTCTGCACATTGTTTTTCGATAATCTGTACACGGGAGTTAAGATAATCATCTCATGTTTTATATATCCTGCGCATACGCTCCAATATATTGTGATTTTGCACTTATTCCTAAATTGCTACACACGCTTGTCGTGTCACCGATTTGAGTCAAGCGTCACCGACTTAAGATGTTAGTTGCTCATTGTACAGTTAAACTCATTCAACCAGTGGGTATGTTATACCCAAAATGTAAACCTAAGTCGGTGACGCTTGACTCAAATCGGTGACACGACAAGCATGTGGAATAATTTAGGAATAACTGAGAAATTACAAGATATTAGTGCATATGGGCAGGGTGTATGAAACATGAGATGATTATCTTAACTCCCGTGTGCAGATTATCTAAATACAATGTGCATAATTTATTGAAAATGACCATGAATGTGATCACTGTTTCAAAATTGGGGTAAACATTGATGGAAGAAACCTTATTTCTGGGAAATTTCAGCCCCTACAAATATTTGTGAAGTAAATAAATTTGTAGTAGTATCTCGGACATCGTATCATCCACCTCAGTTATTATATATATGCGTTATGTTGCAGAAATTGCATTTTTCTTACCTTGTGTTTATCTTCCTTCCAAAAAATCTGATCACAAGTCGGTGACAATAACATGACCTGACCCCAAGACAAAGGAACTAGGTCAGTCACCGCTTTAAGATATGTTGCAGGGTGTATGGAGGACTGTCAAACAGTACGTACAAAAACTGCGGTTTTTGTGCAAGTTTGTTGTTTGAACAAAAACTGCGGTTCTGCAGAACCGCTAGCATTGTTAGTTTACCTATTACAATGCAATATCTACATGTATACCAGTAATGAGGGCGTTGCCTATAGCATATTGCTAATTTGTGAAGTTGACGTGGTTAGAAAATGTCCAGTCTGGTTATTAATTAACGAAGGTCCCATTATTTATGTAAGCTGGTCAGGTTACATATTAACCGGGTGCGACTGATGCACGAAAACAGCAGTGAAAATTATTCCACAGAACCATTACTTTACCAATTATAATGCAATATTTACATCGTTAACAATAACGAGGGCACTACCTATAGGATATTGCTCATTTGTGAACTTGAAGTGGTGGGAAAGTGTCGGGTCTAGTCATTAATTAACGCAGGTCCCATTGTTTATGTAAGATTATTGGCTTTCCTATCAAAAAGCCCCGGTTGATTGCTGACTAACAAGCCACGTATAAATCCCGATAGAACAATCGTTTTCTGTCGATTATGTAAATGTAATATCATAACATTGCGTGCTTTCAACCATTTCTTGTATTAATTGGCAATTATTGGCGCTCTCAACATCGCTCCAAGTTCCACCCTCATACATTGAAATATACTGCAATTATGCATCATACTGGAGTAGATGTTATAATGATCCTAGCATCCCTCCTCTCAACATGTCTATATTTGTGAGTAATGTTATTTCCACATGCGGTTTTGTACCTATACCCACCCGCATCAATCTTGACAAGTAGTCGTTGAGGGCACAAATGAATATTGTCATCATTGACAGATGACTTATTTCCAGAACTGGCGCCTTATAGCTCGTGTTTTGGTAGTGATGTACGAGAAGTACATTTAATCATCTATTTCAATTCGCTTGGATCTCATATGGATTCTTTCCAGTGTTTGATGCTAGATTTTTTTTATTGACGTCCTCAGATCTTGCGGAAATAGTTCAATATTTAACTGGTATTCTTCTTTGTATATTGCCAACATTTTTGTTCTTAATTTCAAACGAATCACGGCAACGCACCAATTCGTCTGCAAAAGGCGGACATATTACCATACATTGTAGTCATGTTCCCGTTCTGCAATGTAAGATTGACAACAGTATGGTATGTTCGAACAGTCACATGGTAAAAACATCGCACATGTATTTTTGAACGGTCTATATTATATTTTTGTATGCGTTTGAAACAAGTTCAATCAGCTCAGTTGATACTGGAAAGTTATCATCGTCAGGACTGTTCAGTTTGACATTTCGTGTTCAAATCCACTCAAATTTCATCCAAACTCACTCGTGGTGGTACGAAAACCTTGTACATGGTAATTACACCATACAATCTAGAACGAAATGTTTGGAAAGACGCATGCTTGACTGATATATCAAAATAGTGGAAACGGTACGGGACAAGTTCTGATAATTAGTTTTTATTGTCGGAGGAATAGCATTTTGTGTAATTCATCAGCCAAGTTCGATTGTTACACTTCATATGTCACGATCATACTGACACAACATCAATTGGTGTTCGCATTCTCAAAAAAAGCTTATGTACGTTGACACTCATGAATATTTAGTTAGTTTGGGTTGCGGTTCGATAAATAGTCATGTCCATTGTACTGTACTGAAGGAAAGGTTTCGTACTGTTCAACACCGGATTTTTTTATCATTAATCTTTCACATGTCAGGGTCTCAGAACAAATATCTGATTCCGCCGCGACACTGAAAGACGCCCTGTTTATGTTGTAATAAAATGACTCAGTAGCAAGTCATGAACACAAATATACACGTCAATCAATTAAATAATACTTCCCAAGGTTAGCAGTGTCGTCCCATTTTTCATCGATTCCATCTAGACATATATACTCAGCAAAAATAAATATGCGCGTCTTGACATGAATCAATCAAATATTTAAACATAATAAATGCCAAGTTCCATATATGGCATTGAAAATGACCCGTATGGATTGACGGGAAATTGGACAGTGTAAACATTGACTATGATCCACTAAATAACCCTAGTAGATATCCTTTTGTCGGCCAAAGTAGCATTATTCAAACCCCCTCGCAGGAGCAATGCAGGTATGATTTTAATATGTGTATGTGTTTATATACTGAGTATTTTCCCTGTAACTTGCACAAAATATATGCAATAACATTGTAAAAGTATTTTCAGCGTCAATATATTATTTTCAATAATTTTACTGTTTTCATTGGGTCTTCATACCATATTCGATATACAGTTTTCTAGTGGTAAGTGTGATAGCATGTACAGAAACAATTTTAGACATAGCCTAAACCTTGTATTATGAACATATGATATCAATCGTGTTATCATGATAACACTTGACTAGACTACAAATGACCTTGACTAAATACGTAAAACGTAATTTCCAGGGATGATGTCCAAGCATGAGTTTCATATCTACTAAAACAATATTTTACAGGATCCTCTTGCTACATAAGACCTGTTCCGGGAAGCACTACTGTCTTCAAACTACTATTTTCAATGAATCAGTGCCTAATACCGCACCTTGTCTATGTTCATTCGGTATGGATGACTGTCAAACAGCACGTACAAAAACTGCGGTTTTTGTGGAGGTTTGCTTTTTGAACAAAAACTGCGGTTCTGCAGAAACGCTAGCATTGTTAGTTTACCTATTACAATGCAATATCCACATGCATACCAGTAATGAGGGCGTTGCTTATAGGATGTTGCTAATTTGTGAATTTGACGTGGTTAGAAAGTGTCCAGTCTGGTTATTAATTAACGAAGGTCCCACTATTTATGTAAGCTGGTCAGGTTACATATTAACCGGGTGCGACTGATGCACAAAAACAGCAGTGGAAATTCTTCCACAGAACCATTACTTTACCAATTATAATGCAATATTTACATCGTTAACAATAACGAGGGCACTACCTATATGATATGGCTCATTTGTGAACTTGAAGTGGTGGGAAAGTGTCGGGTCTAGTCATTAAAGAACGCAGGTCCCATTATTTATGCAAGATTATTGGATTTCCTATTGACAAGCCCCGGTTTATTGCTGACTAACAAGCCAGGTATAAATCTCTATAGAGCAATCGTTTTCTGTCGATTCTGTAAACGTAACATCATAACATTGCGCGCTTTCAACCATTTCTTGTATTAATTGGCAATTATTGGCGCTCTCAACATCGCTCCAAGTTCCACCCTCATACATTGAAATATACTGCAATTATGCATCATACTGGAGTAGATGTTATAATGATCCTAGCATCCCTCCTCTCAACATGTCTATATTTGTGAGTAATGTTATTTCCATATGCGGTTTTGTACCTATACCCACCCGCACCAATCTTGGCAAGTAGTCGTTGAGGGTACAAATGAAACGTGAATACTGTCATCATTGACAGATGCCTAATTTCCAGAACTGGCGCCTTATAGCACGTGTTTTGGTACTGATGTAAGAGAAGTACATTTAGTCATCTATTTCAATTCGCTTGAATCTCGTATGGATTCTTTCCAGTGTTTGATGCTAGATTTTTTATTGACGTCCTCAGGATCTTGCGGAAATAGTTCAATATCTGACTGAGTAACTAGTATTCATCGTTGTATATTGCAATCATTTTTTTTCTTAATTTCAAACGAATTACGGCAATGCACCAATTCGTCTGCAAAAAGCGGACATATTACCATATATTGTAGTCATGTTCCCGTTATGCAATGTAAGATTGGCAACAGTATGGCATGTTCGAACAGCAACATGGTAAAAACATCGCACATGCATTTTTGAACGGTCTATATTATATTTTTGTATGCGTTTAAAACAAATTCAATCAGCTCAGTTGATACTGGAAAGTTATCATCGGCAGGACTGTTCAGTTTGACATTTCGTGTACAAATCCACTCAAATTTCATCCAAACTCACTTGTGGTGCTACAAAAACATTGTACATGGTAATAACATAATACAATCTAGAACGAAATATTTGAAAAGACGTATGCTTGACTGATATATCAAAATAGTGGAAACGGTACAGGACAAGTTCTGAAAATTAGTTTTTATTGTCGGGGGAATAGCATTTTGATGTGTAATTCATCAGCCAAGTTCGATTGTTACACTTCATATGTCAGGATCATACTGACACAACATCAATTGGTGTTCGCATTCTCAAAAAAGCTTATGTACGTTGACACTCATGAATAGTATAGTTAGTTTGGGTTGCGGTTCGATAAATAGTCATGTCCATTGTGCTGTACAGAAGGAAAGGTTTCTACACCGGATTTTTTATCATTAATCTTTCACATGTCAGGGCCTCAGAACAAATATCTGATTCCGCCGCGACACTGAAAGACGCCCTGTTTATGTTGCAATAAAATGACTCAGTAGCAAGTCATGAACACAAATATACTCGTCAATCAATTAAATAATACATCCCAAGGTTAGCAGTGTCGTCCCATTTTTCATCGATTTCATCTAGACATATATGCTTAGCAAAAATAAATATGCGCGTCTTGACATGAATCAATCAAATATTTAAATATAACAAATGCCAAGTTCCATATATGGCATTGAAAATGACCCGTATGGATTGACGGGAGATTGGACACTGTAAACATTGACTATGATCGACTAATTAATCCTAGTAGATATCCTTTTGTCACTGAGGACATAAATTGTCCACTCTTACTACTATTATAGTGATTGAAGGTCATTCAATTCGTGTATATATTTCCCAATCTGTACAGCCTGTAGCATACATCCATTGCACTATCGGAAAATTCAGTATTTCCGCCCATTGTTTATCCCATAAATTGGCCTTGACATTGCTTGCTCAAAGTGCCATTCACCAGTTTACGGTTCCGATATTCATGAGGCTGGTATCATGTAAACAAATGTGCGTTCTCGAGACTGTGACTCACAGTATGGCCATTTTAGTATCACAAAAACCGAGGGACATGGGAAGTGACAAAAAGACATATTCTTGTTGTTGTTCTTTTTGACACACATGTGTCATCAATGTAAATAATATTTTATGATATTTATATTCAGAATATAATTTTAATTTTCCTCCGAGAATGTGCTAGATGCTTTCGTTTTAATGTGTGTGCTGCTGAGTGAACTGGATAGTTCCAATTGCAGCAAATGGATAATTCGAGGCACGTTGCTGTAGTGTAGGCAACGTATAATCAATTTGGTACAGATTTACGGCATGCACACTATCTTTTGTGTTGTATTGTCGTTGCAGATTTCGGAATACCGAGTATACATGTATATCACATGATACTGGAGGACAATAATTGTTAGTATATGTGATGATGTGGTTTTGATTTCACCATGGTACGTTCCGTTCTTGCACCAACATGGATATGATCGTTGTAATCAGTATTTCGCATCGCCGTTGTCTAATGTATTAAAACTGACTACAGCGCTGTAGACCAAAATAACCAGCCTATCGACCAATGACAGGTGCCATACATCGAATGCTGCCCAGTTTATTTACCAGACTACCAGTAACGACACCTCTCTAGAAATCAAACGTTCGCCACGAAACACGTGATGCTTTTTCATTTAAAAAATAGTGTGATTTGATACACAATATTTAGCCTGCCTCCCAGTGGTACTAAAGTATTACTGTAGAGAGTTTAGGCTACAAGTTTTACTTGTACGTATGACGTTTTACGTCATATCAATCCTACCCGTCTGTACGTGTAGAAAATTAACTTGTATAAGCGAAAATATCACATGGTATGGACAAGTTTGATCTGAGGCTGAGTGTGAATAAGACTACATGTTGAAGATAATACTTGAACCCTTATATATATTGATTCATTGGATGGCTTAGGGCTTCAAAATTTTCTCATCATAACAAAGATTATTCTTCATTTGATTCGTCGAGCGGCTCAATTCATACAGAAACAAACAACAGTGTAACAAATGGCATCTTCATTTATATAGGCTATCCATGTGATTTAGGTTCTAGTATATAGAAACAGACAGCAGTTCAACGACTGACAAATAATGACAACTCCGTTAATATTGGCTAGCGCCATATTACTGCTAAACCATGCTCATCAGAGTCGAGTCACACGGCAGTCAGCCGACATTTCTACAAACTTGTAGCACCTGACGGTTGGCGCTTCTCATATTAGAATATTTTTGTTTAATTTAAAAGTCAACAATTTCCTTTAAATACCAAAGACTGATAACATATTTTGATGATAAGAATAATTTCTCAATAATTTAAATTAATTCACCAAATTAATATCTTGCAGAAAAATTTAGAATTTCGACGTTTTCGTGCTGCATGAAATTGTTGCGAATTAATTCGCGTCCCAGTTTTGTTGATCGCATCATTCTTTCAGCGTATCTCATTGCTCATTTTCCCGTGATAGGAGAATTGAAAGCCATCGGACGCCATAGCCTGCAGTCCTGCAACTGTCAATTTGTCATTCGGTTCAATAAATTGATGGAAATGAAGAGAATCCCGACCACTTTTCCTTCTTGAACTGTCAGGAAGAAAGCTAGGGTGTTCAAGGGACGGCATGTATACGATTTCTTATTCGTGTATTCAGTTTGATTTATTTTGCCAGATAATACCAGAAGCACCATGCAGATGTCCTGCTGACACACGTGTGGTTTGTTTACCCGTAATGGCCTTGAACTTTAGCAATCGCTTGGCTCACACCGGGAACACCTTTGTTAAGTGACTATCTTCTATTTTCAATAAGGATTGAAACGCAAGAACACAAATTCAATTAATAGTCTCGTTAGATGAGTAGTATTAAGGAGCAAAAAAAAAAAAAAAAAAATCAGTAGGTTGAGCAATGTCAAGGTCATATTAGGGGAAAAAAACAATAGGGTGATAATACCGAATTTCCAATAGTGCAATGGGCGTATTAGCTGCACAACTGTGGAGCCACACAGAAGGTTCCAAATTCTTAATGTGGTGTTCGCAGCAAGTGTCGTTGGGCAAATGTGTTGAAATCATGTATATTGCAGTAGAAAACCTGCAGTCTGTATGTACCGTATGTCCCTCATTGTGTCATTAATGTTTTGGATATGCGTGTTTTGTTGATGTTGTTCTTTGTTCAAAGCATCGTTCCTTTTCAGGTATCATCAAATCATGTAGCTGTGATATATTTGATGTAATGTATGGATGCATTCAATAACTTATCTCTCTGTCAAGTTTTATGAAATATTTTGGCTATAATAATCATACACTTCGGCGATTCCACGATTAAGAGGGCCTAAGTATCGTATCCTGCGTTCTCCTGGCCCATGTAGCGCAGGGTACTATTTCTTCTGAATTCAATGAAGATTTAAAATGTGCCACGCGCATTAAATATGGTATACATTCAGTGGGTGAGTAGTATTTATATAGTAGTATTAATCTCTATTGAATATAGCCCGTTTTGGGCTATATTCATTAAGGATTAAAAAGGTAACAGACGGATTAATTGGCATTCATTTGGTGGGTGAGTAATATTAAATCTACTGCCTTCGAATGTATGCAATATATTTTTTCAAAACTAATTTTTTTGTGCAACACATCTAATGCAAGGTGTGCTCAACGATTTTGATGATTACAATTGTCCGATTTGTCTTTTCCTACGTTTTAGTACACCTTTTGTACCGATTTTGTATAAAAACAATCAAAGTGTAACCATCAAACCCGAATGTAAACAAATGCCCAAATCGCGCTTAAACGTCTACATCGAGTACATTTTCTAGTTCGTATGTGCATATATAGTGTATTTATGAGAAAATAATCAGTGATATACCATGATGCACGTGGAATTTTCAATCCATATTGCACTTCTAAGCTTTGTTTACATCTGCGTGTGATGGATACAGTTCCTGTATTTACGCGAGAACAGCATGTTAAAATGAGCAAAATTTCCCAGAGGACTGGTCATAATCATTACATTTGATGTGGGTATGTCTCATTTTAGTTGATTTAGCATGTTTAATATGAAATATAGTTCTCAGAGAAAATTGCATACGATCGAAGGCAGTTGCTTCGAGATTCAGCGTATGATACTTGGGCCATTAAGAGGCATACCTGATTGCTGAAATGTCGTACATCGTCTGATGAATGCACAAGTGTACGTGTGCGCTATATATAAATGTGGTGTCACTACTTGTGTAGCCACAGCTAGTCAAAACGCTACACACATGTGTAAATATGTTTCTTTCGAATACACACATACACACATAAAAATGTTTTCACATCACTTTCATCTATAATGTATACATATTGTGTGAGAAAGTTTCTAAAGGCAGACACCGGGAGTTCCATCGAGGCATGCAGGCAGTGCCGGATCCAGAATTTTTATGGGGGGGGGGGGGGGGGCGAATGAGAAGTACTAGGTGTGGAGTGTGGACGAGAAAGCAGGAGTAAGAAATTGTTGCCGTAACTATCGACTTTCATTGCCATATTACGGCCATTCCCACCAGACCCCCCCCCCTTCCCCCAACAATGGGGGAGCCATGACTCCCCCCTGGATCCGCCACTACATGCACATCAAATCTCGTATACGTACACACGTCGTGAGTGTAGTCATTTATTACTCACCATCCGAGACAATGTGAAGTGACACGTGAAAGGGATGTTTGATGGGAATGTTCGTGGATTTCTCAAAAAAAACAATCCCATTCCTAAAAGGTTTCTTGCCAGCCGCATATCTGATTCAGAGAAGGAAAATTAGTGTTGAAATGTTGGATTTATGGGAACGATGTCAAGTTCACATCAACAACAGCCTACAGCTGTCGTGTTTCATTAGACTTGCAATAAATTAAACCTGATTCGGAAGTTTCGGGAACATAATTAATTTTCAGTTCGTTGCTACATCAGCAAGGTGTTTTCCCATGAAAGACATTACATCTTGTACCCAATACCAGGACTGAAGTTCTACAGATAAAATATGACTTAAGCTTCTCTTGCCTCGCATGCGACACCCACTGTGATATCCAAAATAAATGCCATCGAGATGAAGGACATAGTTAGGTTATAATAACGACTCTACAAGTACCAATCAACATGATGTGATAATATCTCCCATCATCTGAGTTACAGACAGACCGAAATGGTCTATTAATTCCTGATGACGACAATAAAACTTCTTAAAAGTCGACTGCAATCTAGGTCTCAAATCTCAATCTAGGTCTCAAAATAAGCTGTACAATATAGTGGTACCGACGTTGTCCCTTTTTAAAGAAAAATGAAATATTGATGAGTTTTTTAAGCTGAGACTTCAGTTCAGAATGTTCAATTTTGTCTATTGTGTAAAGAAACAAATAAGTAATTGATGAATAATTTTCAGAAGTTGGAAAATATATGTTTTTTTCTTGCAATGATAACACTTTCGTTTACGTGAATACTCTTCGTTGTTGTGGATGTAATAAACACCAATAAGTTCATCCGTTATGATCTTCTGCGATTGATGGTTTTTTCGCACTTTCTAGGTATTGCGCAATCTGTTCCACCCTTCAGCAACTTTCGGGCTGCTCATGATGATATTTTCCCTTTCATAACGAAATGAAATGAGTCAATTAACCCGAGGGCGAAGAACGTTATCGATAGAGCGGAGAAGATGTGACTGTTAATCAGTAGTTAACAGTAGTTATTTAAGTAGTTCAGTAGTTAACAGTAGTTATTAGTAGTTAACAGTAGTTATTAGTAGTTATTGGTAGTAATAGATTGATACTTACATTCATACCACTGAGTCGGTGTCACTGCTGGCGGACGTTAAATCTGTCCCCGAGGATACCATCAACTCAGTAGCCTTTTGGCTTGTGATTAGGTACTTATGTACTTGTCATATATCTATTGCATGGGGTTTGTATTGGATTTAAATATTTTTTGTCATAGGTTGTTGGGCAGTTGTATACTAATTCCATCAGGTGTACAGTAGAAACAACTACATTTAACACACTGTCTGCCCCTGATGACGCGAGTGTGTCTTTGGATAAACTATTTGGTCGGGCTTTGTTTCTATTGCAAAATGTACTTTACGTTTGTTATTAACATCATCAAAATCTGGATGTATTGGTAGTAATAAATTGATACTTACATTCATACCACTGAGTCGGTGTCACTGCTGGCGGACGTTAAATCTGTCCCAGATGATACCATCAACTCAGTAGCCTTTTGGCTTGTGATTAGGTACTTATGTACTTGTCATATATCTATTGCATGGGGTTCGTATTGGATTTAAATATTTTTTGTCATAGGTTGTTGGGCAGTTGTATACTAATTCCATCAGGTGTACAGTAGAAACAAATACATTTAACACACTGTCTGCCCCTGATGACGCCAGTGTGTCTTTGGATAAACTATTTGGTCGGGCTTTGTTTCTATTGCAAAATGTACTTTACGTTTGTTATTAACATCATCAAAATGTGGATGTATTGGTAGTAATAGATTGATACTTACATTAATCAAGAAAATGACCCATGCGACGTACAGACGAACTGAAATCGTGCTTGTTGTGAAACTATGCGCCGTGTCTTGAGTAGATTAAGAAACGTGAATTGAATGCCAACGTCATCACCCTACTAAATGACACAGAGCACTACATAGGTATCTCGGGACACTGCATCGAATCCCTATTCTAATGTAATATGGTCAATATTTGACAGAATTTTTTTTTTACTCACCCTGTGTCGGCATCAGTTTAAAAAAAGCTAGCCTTACAGCGTTGACAATAACATGACCTTATCCTTAATCATAAAAATAGGTCGGTCAACGCTCTATGCCATTCAGTATGGTTTCATGGGACATCAAGAGGACATGTTATCAAGTTCCCTTTTTCCTATGTTTTGGCCAGTTTTGTATGTTTTTCCTATTTTTTTCAAATACATTTTACTATTTTCCGACAGTATGAATGATATTTTCTCATTCCAATGGTATTCATGAACGTTTTCAAACTTTGATAACTGTTCTGATTTGCTTACACGATATCATTCACAAATACTCACTCAACATTCAAGAGCCTCCAATCGAAAGTTTATGTTGATAAGCTTAAAAATCGCATCATATATCAACACTAAATGAAAATTAAACAATTATTGCTGATCATCAATTTATATCTTCTTCTGACATCATCATGATCTCATGGTACATGTTAAGGTCATGTCTGTGAGTCGATCCATACATGTTAGTATTATCTTTAAAGATTGAAACAGTTCGCAGGATATGAAGACAGAATTTAGAACAGAATACTATTATTTCGAAACACACGAACACAGAAAAGAAAACACAAACACAAGATTACTTTATTCACATCAGGGAGTATCTCCAAGTCTCAGGCATCACGATATTATTTCAGGTTTTCCAAAATTCGACCTCTTTAATCAAACCGTTTTAGTTTGGTCCCTTGGTTTGTCGACTTATATATAAACATTCAGTTATCATTCATGTCATGGAAACGATATATCATTATTATTATATCATGTATAATATGTTTGGTATTGTAATGTTTGTTGCTCTATATCAATATAAACAATTTGAAAACAAACATCACTATACTAGTCACGTTGAACGTTATTGCATTTACAATTTAGGTGGCTAGTGTCAATTTCAAAACATAGTTTTAATTATCATATTTCTGGATGCATACTGACTCTTGCTTGGTATTATAGTTTTACAGTTAATTTTAGCATACATAATTATGTGTATATGTACTCAGCTTCAACGTTGTCAGTTTAAATGCTGTCGCCACCGTAGGATCCGTGTGCTGTTTTACACATACATTCACCTGCTGTGCACTAAATGTTCTACATACGTACACAACACGAGTCCGCTATGATGAAAATCCTTTTCCCTTATCATAGCGGATTACTGACTCTGGTGATCGTTCAATGTGATATCATCAACTCAGTTGCATTTTGGTTCGTGATTGGATACTTTAGGGTTGCTATACACATATTGCGTGGAGCTTGTTTCGGAGTTTTTAATTGTTTCAATTGGTCGCTGGGCATGTTGTGCTGTCTGGTGTCTGCCCCTGATGACGCCAGTATGTCTTTTGGCTGTCAATATTTATTCGGGTTTTAGTTGTATTTTAGGTTTGTTATTATCATCATTAAAATCTGGTTGTTATCAATTCGGTGACAGCGCATTAAATATATAAATGTTTTTATACTGATTTTGTAAGGAATAAATTGTTGGGTTCATATTGGATACATGAAATCCCTGATCCTTCTTAACGTCAACCTGAACAGGTTCATAATATTTGCCATATATGGGGGTTCATGAAGTTCTATGAACGATTTTTCCTGGAACTGGACTTTTAGATTGGAAATTGGACTTGTTTTTTTTTTCTTTGTTCACTTGGATAGATTGATTGTAAGTATCAATCTATTACCACCAATAGTGAGATTTTGATGATGCCAATAACAAACGTAAAATACAACGTTTTGCAATAGAAACAAAGCCCGACCAAATAGTTTATCCCAAGACACACTGGTGTCATCAGGGGCAGACAGTGTGTTAAATGTAGTTGTTTCTACTGTACACCTGATGGAATTAGTATACAACTGCCCAACAACTTATGAAAATAATTCAGAAACCCGAAACAAACCCCATAAATATGAAACATTGAAAAATATTGATAATATTTTTGTGGTTTTGGTGGTCGAATATTTCAACAAACTATTATTGGCAGACCTGTTTTCATACTCATATGAATCAGATTTCATCCAATGTTTACAACGAGGAGGTTCTAAGAAACTCAAATGTAATTGTAATTGCACTTTCTGATACCAAGTTTGGTGATTATTTGGATGTCATAAATCCTAAGGAACTTGAAATTAAGGATACTACAGACTCCGCTAATGTTTCCAACTATCTAGACCTGAGGTTGAAGACTGATAATGATTCTAACCTGTCCACTAGATTATATGACAAACATGATGATTTAAAGTGTAATAATCGTTTTTTTCATTTTCCGCCTCAAAATGACCAATAACTGTCTCTAAAGCAGCTGTACAGTACAAAATTTCCAATGTGCACATGAATTTGTCTGAATTCGCCATTGAAAATCCGATTTTCGAAATAATTTCGGATGGGAACGATTCCATGCCGTGATGTAAAAATAACAAAAAGAAAGGAAAATATAGTAGACTACACCGTACAATCGTTTGAAATCCGTACACGTATGACACATTATCAAGACGAAACTCCATATCATCAATTCGGTTCTTTTGAGTTGCAAATAACGACAATATGACGAAATTCATGTTTTTTGTTCATATTAGTGCAAATGTAAACAATTCGTTCACATCGTGGTTTTTTTTTTGGCATGTTCAAACTTCACTGCAGGATCATGTAGACAAATTGTGGAAATTTTGTCGGTGATAAGTCATCGAATATATGCTAGCCAATTGATTCGTAACGGAACTCAGAAACAGATTATGCCACTTCAAAATGTTTCATAGTCAATTTCCCTTTTCTAAGCAGCAACATACCTGTGTCGCCAGCATATGGTGTGTTTGTTTCTCAACTTATACGCTATTCCCGAGCTAGTTGCAAGTATGAGGACTTTGTTTATTGAAGTGCACACCTAGTCTCTAAACTGCTGCGACGAGGATATGTTTTACCAAGACTTATAACTGCCTATAAGAAATTCTGTGGAAGTCATCACAATCTGGTTGGTAAATGTACCAAATCCATGACTGTCGTGCAACTAGATCTATTGTCATTTTATTTTTTGGGAATTCATGACGGGTGCCACTAGTTGGGCAGGAAATGTTCACTCTTTCCGAAACAACTAATTTCACCTCTTAATGGTCATTTTTGGGGGGTTCATGAGATTCATTTTCTCTCACTACGTATGCATGTTATGACTTTCTGTCCCCGGATTATGAGATTGGATAATGGACTCTGTTTTGTTCGCGCGGAATACTTAATACTGGGTATTGATTATACGTTTATTTTATCATTATACATTTATTTCATAGACGATACATTTATCTTATCATATCAAATAACTCCACACTATTCAACCAATATTGACAAATGATTGCAAGAAAATCACACTAATTACACTTTAAAAACAAATTCGCATATTTCACAAGCAACAAGTTTTCACCACCATAATAATCAACAGTAATAACTGACTGCAACTAGGATGCTATATCTTTTCCAAGATGCTAGGATACTATATCATTCCCTTCATGATACTAACACGATATTACACAATACACGATATTCGGCGAACACAAGGTGAAACTGCGGTTTAACATCAATCCATTGTCACATGAGAGAGGACTATGAAGCATTTCTCATGCAAAGCAAATTTTCACACATATTTTATCAATATTATACGAAGAAACAACAATCATCAAACACATTTGAGATTTTCACAAATATTATGCAACATTATATACATCACTCAACATCATCTCTCAGCTGAGGATTAAAGAAGCAATAATTCATGGTCTTGTTCGACCGGTTTCCATATCGATAAACTCTGTTCCCGGAGAGTTATTGATCATTCAGTCAATCATTTTCAGTGCAGTGAAGCAAATGCACACAATAACACAATATAAGAGGCGACAATGTTATATACACATACAACTACATGTATGTATGCCTGCTTCACCACCATTGCACAGCTCGTAGCCGATGTCTTCTAAACGCTGGTACACTGGTACGTTGGTACACCGGTACGCTGGTACACTGGTACGTTGGTACACTGGTACGCTGGTACACTGGTGCGAAAATAATTCTATCCAAATTATCGAAAATCTCAGTGTGTATGTATGTATCAACCTATTACTGCTGTTAACCAAATTTTGATGATGCCAAAGAAAAACCTAATATCAAAAACTTTCAGAATAGAAACAAAGCCCAACCAAACATTCATATCTGAAGCCACACTGGCGTCATCAAGGGCAGACAGTGTGTAATTATAGTTGTTTCTACTGTACACCAGCTGGAATTAGTGTACAACTGCCCAACAACTTATCAAAACAATTTAGAAATCCGAAACAAACCCCGTGAAATAGGTGTATGACAAGTACATAAGTACCCAATCACAAGTCAAAAGGCTACTGAGTTGATGGTGTATATTTTCCGTACGTGAAAAAAAAACTGTGTCACTATCGTATTCAGAACTATTTCTTACCGACAATCTAACAAATTCAAAGAATACGACTGTAGGACAAATCCTTTTCAATTCACGTCCATTGCCTGTATTTGGCACTGTATTTGTCAAATTCAACCATTTGAGACACCGTGATTACTGTGATTTAGCACAGATAAAGACCACAGGGGCGGATCCGAGATTTCGGGAGAGGGAAGGGGGCAATGCAAACCCCTTCCTATCGTGGGTAGCCAGAAGCCTTATTATGTTCTAAGGTAGCTTCCCGGCCTATCCTATGTATAATCTCGACATAAATACCCACTGATGCCCCTGCTCTATAAAGTAAACCAGTATGATCACCCTGTTCTCAAATACATTTCGATTTTTTTATTGGCGTGGGCTGGGGTGGCTTGGGTCATTATAGGTCGTTTTTTCTTAGTGCGTGGTTGTAATCAAAGAGCCTAAAATACCAAGAGCGGGCACTCAGCCTATTTTCCGAACCGACCACTCCTCCAGTGTTAATATAACTCACATAATATTTCCCGCTAGAGCCATAGTGAGCACTGAGTGAGCATGTCGCTCCTTCTCTGGCGATGTGATCTTTTGTTTTACTCGTCACCATTGTGGTCGGATGGAAGTGCCGCCTCTTGGCATTTTATGCTCTTTGGTTGTAATCAGTATATGCATGGTTGTGAAAATATATACTGTACCTGCTCATTTGTATAAATAGTAAAATAAAATATGTTGTGATAATAGAATTAAACAATTATCTTTCTAATAATATCGATTTGGCCAAATAAATTGATCACAATTCGTTTGAGTACACAATTATGTTAGTTACCACACGACAGCTTGATACATGTGTAAGTATCAATCTATTACCACCAATACAGTATGTGTGTTTGTCCCTATGTCGTAATTGGCGTCGATGAATTTCGCCCCCTTAACAATTGGTTCAAAATTGTGTTTTTATTTCTCTGAAATGTCGATAATTGGCGAGAAGAGAAAGAATGTTTAAATATGCACATTATATTTTGAAACAAATGTGAACTAAAACAAAAACCAGAAAATTATATCCCAAATAAGGGCCACATATAGTTCACTTAAACATATCACATTGACTTAATAAAATATGGGTGCAATCATTGGTAATAGAAACATTTCATTATTAGGTCAAAATTCTGTCTCAAACATCCACACACAAACATGCACGCCAACCTTCTTTTAAAACATTTTGTAACAATTTCGTACACAAATCGAGTGAGCACAACAGGCATTCGCATGGATTGGGGAGGATTAGCTTTATAGGTGGAACGACAAGCTACCAGGCTACCGTATCCATGTGCATTTTACGTGTCCAAAATGTTTGGACATGTGAATATTTGGAACGGATGCACAAGGATAAACTATGGAAATATTGGTCTGTACTTTACCAGTGTACCAGCGAACCAGTGTACCAGCGTACCAGCATACCAGTGTACCAGCGTACCAGTGTACCAGCTTATCAGCGTACCAATGTACCAGCGTTTAGAAGACATCGGCTCGTAGCAACACTAAGTACTGGCCAGACATGAGCCCAGTCTATGCTCAGTTTTTGACGACGAACCAGTTGCGTAGAGCACGAAACTCACTTGCAGTTCCAGGAGCCAAGATTGTTGTGGTACACCTATCACTCTCGTATGCAAACACCATACAGTCGGGCTGGTGAGTGCAGATAGTGGCGCATTCAACAAGAGTCAGGTTCTTAAATGATCCTGCCAGGACCGGGTAGCAGAAATAGTTGTTGACGTCCGCGATTGTCTTGTAAAACGTATCCACTGAGCCACCTGTGAAAATGCATTTAATTTTTTATGTAGTGCTGAAAACTATGTTTAGGTTAGAGGGAACTATGGTGCGATAACGTGTTGGCATGGCGTTGCATCCTTCGTCCGTCCATCAGCACACTATCTATATTTACGGCCGTTGTGAAATACTCTTGCCTTTAAAGCAGCTGCCTTCAAATGTATGCAATATTTTTTTCAAAAATAAATTTCAGTTCAAATCATTTAATATGATATAACAAAACAGATGTACATTGATTTTGACGTTTACAGCCCGTCCGAGTCGTTTTTCCATCCGTTTTAACACACATTATATGCTAGGTTTGTATATAAACAAACGAGATGTATCCATCAAGCCCGAATGTAAACAAATGTCCAAATCGCCTTTAAAAGTCCAAATCGAGCACATTTTCCAGTTTGTATCTGCATATATATTGTAGTTATGAGAAATTAATCAGTGATATTCAATGGTGTGTGTGGAACTGTCAGTTCATTTTGCACTTTTATGCTTTGTTTACATCTGCGTGTGACGGAGGTATTTTTTTAGTATTATTTTTTCGCAAAGTGGTGGCCATTTGAAACAAAAAATGGGCAATAGGGGATTTGGGCGGCCATTTTCTCAAAACCTCTTGCAAACAATTATTTTTATCGTTCATAGCATTCCCCTTCTGTACGTTCGTGATGTGCATAATTTTCATTTTCCTTGTATCATCTTTTTGCGCGTGGCGGTCATATTCATATCTCAATGGATCGGTAAAAAATCATTTTGTTTGAAATCACATTACTAACTAATTTGGGCCATTTCCAGGCAGGCAATTCACCCTTTCAATTTTGTTCTTGAAAATTTAGCCATTTTTTTTTTTTAGGTTACTGGTTCTATGGTCCGATAAACTATTGGCATGGCGTTGCGTCCGTCGTCCACATTTTTATCTTTTTTTGATTACATGCGAGTTTTTGATTTTCGCTTTTTTTTTAAATGGCGGCCGTTTTCGACGAATTTTTTTTGACTTTGGCAGCCATTTTCTCATTTTACTTCTGTTCAGTGACTTTTCTTTCTTGTTGATGCATAACACTCATATGTACTCCTATGATGTTTATAAGTTTCGTTGCGATTGAATCGCTTGAAGTGGGCCATTTTGGCCCAAATTCGGCCCAAATGGGAATTAATGGGAAGGGGACACATTATGCCTAATAATATAACACTTAATATTGAGATTAGAGACTAGGAATCAATTGTGGACATAAAGGAAATGATATATGCTGAATATTCTCGTGACCTTGAATTTGACCTCTGACATCAGTTTCAAGGTCAGAGCACAAAATGGCTTATATCTCGCTTATTATCGACTTTACAGCTTAGGATTCGATAGTGAACATATAGGGAATGATATATGCTGATATTTTGGTGACCTTGAATTTGACCTTTAACCGCATTTTCCAGACCAAAGAACAAAATGGCTAATATCTCGCTTATTATCGACTTGACAGCTAAGGAATCAACTGCGAGCAGGAAATGATATATGCTGAATATTCTCATGACCTTTAATTTTTAACTCATTTTCAAGGTCACATCACAAATGGCTAATACCGGTATCTCACTTATGATCAACTTTACAGCTTATGAATCAATTGTGGTTAAACTCCAAATGATAAATGCTGAATATTCCCGTGACCTCTACTTGACCAATGACCTTATTTTCAAATTTCCTTTGACCTGATTTTCAAGGTGACAGAACAAAATGGCTAATATATCACTTATTGACTTAATAGTGTGGGAATCAATGAAGGACATATAGGAAATGTTATACGTCAAATATTCTGATTATCTCGAATTTGACCTTTGCCTTCATTTTCAAGGCCACAGGACAAACTTGCTAGTATCTCTCTCATTATTGAATTTACAGCTTAGCAATCAACTGTGGACATGATATATGCTTAATATTATATATGCTGAATATATTCTTGACCTTGATATTTAACCAGTCTTCTCTCACTAGTGGGCTACCACAACTGTACTCAGATAGAGATTAGATATCGGGACTTTCTTATGGGAAGCCATATATAGCAATTTGTGTGGGAACCAGGAATTTGATTTTTGATGACCCAGATTTTCACGTTCTCAAAAACAATCAGATAAGTTTTGAGTTTTCATTTCATTGCTTGGCAATTGGTATAATTGTAGTTGAAAAAAGATGGAGCACCCTAAATTCCCCATTAGAGCCGATACATAAGCCAGTAATGACATCATGCACAAATTGCCCTTGGGGACAAAACCCTAATATGTACAAACCTCAAGTTTGCAATAATATTACCCTATTGGAAGTACAATATGGAACATCTTTGTCGTGACCTTGAACTTGACCTCAATTGACCTTGAGTGGTCGATGTAGAGGTAACGTTCGACCTGAATTATGTGAATTGACCAATATAGACAGAATGCTTGTAGATGAAATGCTTGTAGATGAAAACTCAACAGCGACATCTTTAGATATATTCCAACTCGATACTCGCTCGCATCAATGAGGACTCCATTCTCACCGCTTTTCATCAACAACTCCCGAAGAGTGATGTCGTTCCAGTCAACTCCCACCCACTTGTGAGGGCTCTTGCAGCTGGGGTCATCATTCTTGAACGTTACACGCCCAGTTGCTTCTGCCAACTTTGCCAAGGAGATCTGTGAGTCACAGTGGTATTCGGAGCCTCTCAAATCTAGTTCCAGGTGGACCCCATCGATTTCACAGAGGTCAGTCCACGTGGCCATGGGCATGTCACTCAACTCAAGATTTTCCAGTCTCGGCAATTCCTCAAATCTCTCTGGAGCCACAAAATTAAATGGTTTCGCATTCCGTTGACTTGTCATGTATAACGTGACGATACTTTTACCCAGATTTGAGAAGGTTGGGAATTGTTCGAAGTAGTTTTCATCGAGTGTAAGTGTTTGCAGTGTGTTAGACGGTCCGGCAACGTCTGGTATACTGGTCAGATGGTTGTACTGCAGGTACAACTCTGTCAGGCTCACAAGTTGATCTAAGTATTGGGGATCAATATGTGATATACTGTTATGTCCAAGGCCCAGATATTTCAAAGTTGAACTTACATTCACAAGGTTTGGAAACCGACCAATGATGTTATTCTTAGCGTTTATTCGAACCACGCCTCCAAGTGGTTGAATAGAATCTAGTTCAACTAGAAGGTTGTTTTCCAGAAATATGTGAGTAGTGTCAATGGGCATGTCACGTGGAATAATTTCGAGTCCCGCAAAACTCTGATTATACACAATCATAGCTTCAACGTTGCATACTGATAAAACCAGACACACTGCCAGAACCAACATCAGTTCCATGACAGTGGTGTGTGCTACTTGTTCACAATCACTATAGGTGTCCTTCGAAGTCCTTGCGAGTGATTCCGACGTTAGAACGTATATGTGGCTGTTATGAGCATATGTTTGGCATTGAATTACCTCAGAGCTTCTAGCGGGTTACCTCGTTCCTGTTGTCGCAAAAAAAATCTTTCTGAAATCTGGAATGAAACAGTTCAGTTGCGGACAATATCCATGTACCACTTGATATCAGTCCAACAAAATGCAGTGAACTTTATCTCCGTTTTGTCAATGATCAGAGCTGCATTACTTCTGTGCAATGGTGTTATCGCAATCAGTGGAAAAGCAACTTAAGCGAATGAGTTATCCAGAGACTGTGCTCATTCTGGCGGGCAGATATTGATAGTGTTTGCTCGAGTGATAAATCGTTATGATGTCATCATCACATCCTCTGTGAAAATGCCTCTTTTCCTACTGTCTACAGACGATCATACTTCGCTGATATTGTTTTTTCTCGACATAATGAATATTTTTTTATATCATCTATATCAACATACAACGCTGGGAGTTACGAAAGCCTCATAAAATATTTGGAGTTGCATAGAAACGATCCAAACATGCTCTCCTCCGGGCTAAATCAAATGCAGCATAATGTAATGTTATGGCAACTGAGTTGATTCCATATACTGATAAAGCTACATATAAATTATCCAACAGTCCCTACTGAATGTCCCTAATGACGTCTGCTTATTAGGTGATTTTTTTACTGTGTAAGACTTCTATATGGCTTCTCACCATCATTCACTGAAATATCAATTTGTCATTAGAGTCATATTGCATCACAAGTCAAGTAGCAGAATAACAAAAATTTTACATCATGTCATGATAATTGAACTCGATTCAGCACCATATAGACAACCCGAAAAGGTTGATTACGTGTTTAAATTATGAAACCATACGAAGTATCCCCAATGCAGATATACAACAAAAGTACAGTACAATAGAACAGCTGAAAATGTTAATTCAATCAGAACACACGAAAACGACTACAGTCATACATACTGCAATGAAACAGTTGCGGGTGTACCCTTTCAACATCATCAAAAATCTCCATATTCTGCTGTGACATCACAGTGATGACACCAGTTCCGGGAAAAAATCATTCCCAGCACAAGTTTCGTGAAAATAATATATTTCGTGAGTATTGGTTATGTGTGAAATAATACACTGTTACTGAGGCGATATACACGTATCATGCCGAGCGTCAGCGAGGCGTGATGATCGTGTATATCGCCGAGGGGTGACAGTGTATTATTTGTCATACATACCGAGTAAAACCGATTGTTTTTATTGCCAAAAACGACCAAAACTTCCCAAATAATGTGGAATGGTCCTCATATCGCCCCTAGAGCGGGATATGAACAATCGACTCGCCCGTCACGCTTCACTTCAGCAAGGCCTGTACATGTGGGACATACGTCTGCTTCACACGTAGGAACAATACATAACCTAAACTAGGTGGCGCCAGTGTTACCTGGTATCGACACCATTTTTATGTTCTATATCCTGGCTATGATAAGGGAATGAATTTCGTTTGTTGACACAACTCCTAGTGAGGGCCAAGAAATAAAAGTATCATGGTTCTGGTTAGATATACGCGTCAGTTTCAACCCCACGCAGCACTCGTTTTTTTTAAAAAAGAAAAACAAAAAATCACGCGCATCACTTTTTGAGAGGTGAATTTCTTCTTCTTTTAAAAGTAAATTGACACCCGTATACCGATTTCTGGGAGAAAATGATCGAGTAAAATGGTCCCGAGTGTCTTTGACATTGCAAAACTTGGTGTATGGCTGGCCAAACAGGGCAAATTCATCCAGGTCACTAATCATCAGCCAATTTTAGGGGAAAATGGTTGGCCAAATGGGCCATTTTTGACCGGATCAGTCATCAGCCGCCAATTTTAGCAAAAAAAAGAAGAAAAAAATCGCGTCGTCGCATCACTTTTTCTGGAACTCCAATAACCAGAACCACAATACTTTTTTTTGGCCCAATGCCATACAAGGCTATGAACGTTAATTTGTCGTGCGCCTTCTACATGCACATGATAGATTCAATACATATGGACTGATCATTGATTGGTCATTCCAGTCATACATCCGTATCATTGAAAATTATACTTATATCACCAACACTCCTGTTTGACACCTATCGTCGAATGGATATGGGTTCAGTATGAACACCACAAACATATTGCAACATGGTATCTATATAATTCTGCCTCGACCCACAGTGTGTGCCGTCAACCGAAATAACTTTCGCCAATGATGACAATGACGCAAGCACAGTTTGTACACTTGTAGTTGTTGTTGCTGGTTCCACGCATGGAGGCTCAATATCGCCTCGTGGGATTTTTCATATAACACACTCTCTCTAGGTATGTATATTGATTTGGTGATAGTACGAGAAAATGCATTTCTTTCTCAGCGCTTGTCATCGAATCTACGCCTCGTTTGGGGGTTCGGCCTTGATTCGGTGACTTTAGGCCAGGTGAGCACCAAAAAATAACCGAGGTTGGACAAAAATGTGAACAAATCAATTTCACCTGAAATAGGTTCTTTGGGTGTGTCTCTGACCGCACAAGAATGTCCACTCGAATCCAAAAATGGTAAATACTCAATTTCACGGAAAATCCAAAATGGTCATAACTTGTGCTGAGCAAAATCATGATCGCACTCGAAAGAATGCCATATGCATATATTGATATCATGCATAGGGTATCCTTCGTCGATTTTTGGTGCGTTTTTTTGCGCACATCAAATTTGGGGTTATGGTAACCATGGTGACCCTCTGGCTTGTAACTTTTTCAGATGATGGCATGAGCAAATCAAAACACCATTGCAAATGAAACTGAAAATCATATCAATAGCTACCAGCTAATATTTTTTTTTTTGCTTATTATCATGATTATTACACGATTTGCAACACTCAGAACACCTGATGATATAATTGCCCGAGGGAGAGTGCAATGCTTGAAATTAATTTGTTTTAATATTATGTTGAAATACTATCATGATTTCCGTGACTTCTAAATTGTATATTAGTGCACTAAAATCATGTTGAATAAAGACTATTTTGCTTGGTGAGGTTGTATCACAGCAAAACACCCTCATTAGATATGAAATGCACCGTTAACACGCAAAACATGATTTTTTTTCATTTCACCTTAGTAAACTTTGATTACTAATTGTTTATGCTGTGTAATTCCGTGCCATTTTCATATTGATTTTCATTTATGGAGAATGTTTCATCAAATTGGAACCCTAATGAGATGAGAAAAAACTGTTTCCATTTTTTCCGCATATGAATTGTGCGCAAGTCCAAGATAGCGGCCAATTATCACCACAAATTAGGGCCAAAGATATAATCGCCATATCTTTAGCTCTAATTGACATAGAATCAATAAATTTGTGTCGTGTTGTATGTCAGGCACAAGGAATCCAGTAAAACGATTCTTTCAACGATACATGTTTGCATTAACTTTTTAACAGAGGTTACTCAGTAAGCTAAGTCGGAATGTGGGCCGAATTGTCATCAATGCAGTCGGTTTCGGGAGGTGTTTTCCACCGATTCTGTAGTTATCTCCTAGATTGACCACCCTCAAGCCAAGATGTGTGCCAATAAGAGATATTGATGTAAGCGTATACTCATTCATCAATTGACCTATCGCCAAAGCCCCCTAAAGTTGTTCGAGTTTCAAAAATTACGTCGGCATACATCTCTTTGGCTAATAATAACGTTTATTATTAGGAAGAAGGCCAAGAGGGGAGAGCCGAACAGTACAGATATGCACCCTGTTCGTTATTATGTTGGTACCAATATGTCTGGTAAAAATGATATCGAATTGTTTGATAATGAAAAAGTGAATACTTTTTATTCTGAAAACAAGGGCAATCTGAAGGTTGCACATTTACATATAAACAGTGTCAGACACAAATTTCATGCGATATCTGAGCTACTCAATAAATCAGTCTTTGATATTTTTTTTGTTCAGGAGACAAAACTGGATATATCTTTCCCACTAAGACAATTTGAGGTCGATAATTTTGTAATGATCACAGTGGTGGCATTATGGCCCTTGTAAGAAGTGACCTCCCACAACGGAGGCGTTATGATCTCTGTGAGCCTCTTACCATATTATCAGGGCGTGTTGAGGTAATGATAATTGAGGTGTCATTGAAAAATGAAAAATGGTTATTCTGTAGTCTATATAAACAGCCAAAGGTTAAAAACATGGAATTTACACTTTTTGTGGAGAAACTTATAGCCAAACTCAATACGGACTGCAGAAACTTTGTAATTATAGGTGATTTTAATGTAAATGTTTTAGATAAGAATCATTGCCTTCGGGATGTTTTCAGCATGTCCGGTGTACTGTGGTTAATGACCCTACATGTTTCAAGTCCAAAACTCATACATGTATCGATCTTGTCGTAACAAATGTCGAAAAAACGTATTCAGAGGGTAACCTGCATAGACCTTGGGTTGAGTGATTGTCATTTTTGTATTTGTTTCTCAACAAAATTGCATGTACCACCAGTACGAAAACGTAGCATAACATACAGCAGTTATAAGAACTTTGACGAAGATGCATATTTGAAAGACTTGTCCTATGTTCCTTTTCACGTATCCGAGGTCTTTGAAGATAGTGATAACGCATATTGGCTCTGTTCTCAGATGTTACTAGAAGTCGTGAACACTCATGGACTGATCAGAAAAAGATATATCAAGAAGAGCTAATTTTAAACGAACATTTTAAACGAAGAGATAATTTTAAACGAAAATATTGGAAGAAACGCTCCTCAGATAATTGGGAGAAATATCGTGCACAACGGAATCTAGTGACTAAATTGCGTAAAAAGTCTTCAGGAATACTTGAAAAATAAATGTCACCATACGAAAAACAGAAATGTCAATGATTTCTGGAAAACAATGAAGCCTCTCATCTCGGACAAATCAGAAGGAACACAGGATATAATTCTAATAGAAGACGGGTCCATTCATACAAAGTCCGACAAGGTTGCGGAGATTTTAAACACAGCAATTGTAAACGTAGCAATTTTGTAAACATAGCAATTGGTATCGGAGAACCTGACAATATTAAAGATAGTGATACGTTTGAGGAAATAGTATCCACTCATGAAGACGAAGATTGTATTACATTTATTAGGGAAAAGTTGTCTAAAAAGTCACATTTTACTTTCACCGAAGTAGGTGAAGATGTTATCTTAGAAAAATTGACAAATTTAGACCCCAAGAAATCTATGGGACATGACCTAATTCCTCCCAAACTGATGAAAGTTGGTGCCAAGTATCTTAGTGCCCCAATTCAGTACCTAATAAATATGTCCATCAGCTCTTCGAGATTTCCAAGTGATCTTAAAGCAGCAGAAGTCACCCCAATTTTCAAAAAAGAAGAACTTTCTAAGGAAAACTATAGGCCGGTCAGTGTTCTTCCATGTCTTTCTAAGGTTTTCGAGTCCACATATATAGAACAACTCTCCAAGTACTTTGAATCACTGTTCTGCCCACAGTTATCAGGATTTAGAAAATCACATAACTGCCAACATGTGTTAATAAATTTAAAGTCCAACTAAAGTCAGGATACTTGTTTTTGATAGATGATTATTACAGTTTTTAGTTTGTCAATATCTCGATTATTTATGAAGATATTGACAGTTTTAGTGGAATTTTTGGGCTAGCTTTCTCGTGCCTTATTAACTATTATAATGAGTATTCGTGACGTCACAAGGGTAAAACAAGTTAATTAAGGTGATGAAACATCTAGTTTCAAACATGTACGATGATAACATGACCTTTATTTATATTGGCATGTACTTTATTTGGCATGAGATATAACCAGTATTCAATTTCCATAATTGGTTGCCAAGGTAACTATTCTCGAGATATGACCCATAGCAACCATGGTTGCTAGTGGCCCAGCGCCCTGAATATTGAATGAGGTACCATAAAACCGGTAAAAATGTGGACAAGAGCCTTTTCTGAAATCCATTGAATAATTTTAAAGGTCATTTTGCTTACCAGTCCCGAGTTAAGTCCCCTAGCAACCACGTTGCTATGGGCCGTATGTTAAGTACGGTTTGCATGATGACCAGACACATCTTATGGGTGTGGTATATTTTCTATCATCATTGTTATATTCGCATCATTCAGCAATATTATGCACGGATCAGTCAGAAAAGGGCTTTGAAAGTAGCTAATTGAAGGAACTTACCCGTGTGACGTCGCGAATACTCATTATAAAAGCTAATGAGCTTCATAATTCAAGTACAAATATTTAAAAAATTAGCCCAATGGGCTAGAAAGGTTACCGGAGAAATATACAGAGTTAAGCCGAGAAAGTTGAAGGTCAAATTCAAGGTGACCACTGAAATCGCCATATCTCTAACCTTGAAAATGGGATCAAAGGTTAAATTCTAGATCACCAAACTATTCAGCATACATCATTTCCTATATGTTCACTATGGACCCCTAAGCTGTAAATTTGATAATAAGCGAGATATAAGCCATTTTGTAATCTGACTTTGAAAATAAAATGACTGACCTTGAAATTTAGGTCAAAGGTCAAATTCAATATCATTAAAATATTCAGAATATATCATTTCCTATATGTTTACAATTGATTCCTAAGCTGTAAAGTCGATATTAAGCGAGATATTAGCCATTTTGTCCTGTTGACCTTGAAAATGAGGTCAAAAGTCAAATTCAAGGTCACTAGAATATTCAGCATATATCATTTCCTATATGTTCACAATTGATTTCTAAGCTGTAAAGGCGCTAATAAGCAAGATATTGGCCATTTTGTCCTGTGACCTTGAAAATGAGGTCAAAGGTCAAATTCAAGGTCATGAGAATATTCAGCATATATCATTTCCTATATGTTCACAATTGATTCCTAAGCTGTAAAGTCGATAATAAGCGAGATATTAGCAATTTTGTCCTGTGACCTTGGAAATGAGGTCAAAGGTCAAATTCAAGGTCATGAGAATATTCAGCATATATCATTTCCTATATGTTCACAATTGATTCCTAAGCTGTAAAGTCGATAATAAGCGATATATTAGCCATTTTGTCTGTGACCTTGAAAATGAGGTCAAAGGTCAAATTCAAGGTCATGAGAATTTTCAGCATATATCATTTCCTATATGTTCACAATTGATTCCTAAGCTGTAAAGTCGCTAATAAGCAAGATATTGGCCGTTTTGTCCTGTGACCTTGAAAATGAGGTCAAATGTCAAATTCAAGGTCACGAGAATTTTCAGCATATATCATTTCCTATATGTTCACAATCGATTCCTAAGCTGTAAAGTCGCTAATAAGCAAGATATTGGCCATTTTGTCCTGTGACCTTGAAAATGAGGTCAAAGCTCGAATTCAAGGTCATGAGAATATTCAGCATATAGCATTTCCTATATGTTCACAATTGATTCCTAAGCTGTAAAGTCGATAATAAGCGAGATATTAGCAATTTTGTCCTGCGACCTTGGAAATGAGGTCAAAGGTCAAATTCAGGGTCACGAAAATATTCAGCATATATCATTTCCTATATGTTCACAATTGATTCCTAAACTGTAAAGTCGATAATAAGCGAGATATTAGCCATTTTGTCATGTGACCTTGAAAATAAGGTCAAAGGTCAAATTCAAGGTCACAAGAATATTCAGCATATATCATTTCCTATATGTTCACAATTGATTCCTAAGCTGTAAAGTCGATAATACGCGAGATATTAGCCATTTTGTCCTGTGACCTTGAAAATGAGGTCAAAAGTCAAATTCAAGGTCACGAGAATATTCAGCATATATCATTTCCTATATGTCCACAATTCATTCCTAGTCTCTAATTTCAATATTAAGTGAGATATTAGGCTTAATGTGTGCCATTATAAAGCATAGGAAAATTTAACATGGGAAAGCCGAGTTTGGGCCCAAAATGGCCCACTTCAAGCGATTCATGCGCAACGAAATTTATACATGTCACAGGGGTACATATGAGGAGTGTTTTTCATCAATAAGAAAAAAAGTTACTGAACAGATTTTGATAAAACGACCGTCGAAGACCAAAATTGGCCATTTTTCGACGAAAACGGCCGCTCTGACCTTGAAACCAAGGTCAGAGGTCAAATTCAAGGTCACGACAATATTCAGCATATATCATTTCCTATATGTCCACAATTGATTCCTAGTCTCTAATCTCAATATTAAGTGAGATATTAGGCTTTAATGTGTCCCATTATAAAGCATAGGAGAATTCAACATGGGAACGTCCCATTTGGGCCGAGTTTGGGCCCAAAATGGCCCACTTCGAGCGATTCAAGCGCAACGAAATTTATACATGTCACAGGGGTACATATGAGGAATGTTATGCATCAATAAAAAAAAAAGTTACTGAACAGATTTTGAGAAAATGGCCGCCAAAGTCCAAAATCAGGCATTTTTCGTCGAAAACGGCCGCCATTTTGAAAAAAATGCGAAAATCAAAAAACTAAAAAATACCTCCCTCTCGAAATATTTTTAGGCATTTTTGTGCAAAATTTCAGAAAAATTCGATCGTTAACTTTTAAAGATAAAATTGTTGACGGACGCCGGACGACGCCGACGCTGGACGCATCGCCATGCCAATAGGTTACGGACCAAAGGGCCGGTAACCTAAAAATGGGACACAAAATTGGTAATATCTCGAGAACGGTTAGAGATATTAAGGTTCTAAAAAAGCCAGCATAATATTACCTTTTGCATTTTCTATCGCACAAAGTATGATAACTTGAAATTCAGTTCGACTTGAGTTAGAATTTAATTGATAATTGTAATAAAGCATTGGATAGAGATGAAAAATATGACCTTCTACTAACTGACCTCTCTAGGGCATTTGAGTGTCTTCCTCCGAAACTGCTGGTCAGTAAATTACATGCATATGGTGTAGATTCCAATGCTTGTAGCAAATTACTTAAAGGAGGACTTCCTATCAATGTGTATTGGCTTCGACCAATGATTTTACGGTTAAAACTTCCATATAGCAAATATATCTCAATGCATTTGAACGGAGAAGACTTTAAGCTTCGATCACATATGGAATATGTATATATTCGTTCCGTACAAACAAATCGTACTGAGGATATAACATCAAAAACACCAAAAATCTGCAAGTTTTTTCCACTCGGCAGTGCATGGCTGACAGAAACGTCATACATGACGTAAATTTCTGTGACGTCATTGTTTTGATAGAAGCCTCGACAGGCGGCTCATTTCACTGGAACCAAAGATGCTGGAAGTGATTCGTTGCCAGAGGCATCATCAAAACAATGACGTCATCGTTTTGACTCATTCATTCTCCCCAGTTCGATTTTGAAGTCATCTGAATGAATACTCCATGCGCGTGAAACTCATATGTTACCGAATTTAGTCCTCCTTTAAAATCTGGTTATCATCGGTGATCTAGGTTGATACATATTTTTCTACCAATGAGCCGGTGTCACTGCTGGTGGACGTTAATTCTGTCCCCGAGGATATCATCAACTCAGTGGCCTTTTGGCTTGTGATTGGGTACTCATGTACTTGTCATACACCTATCTCAAGGGGTTTGATTCAGATTTCTAAATTGTTTTAATAAGTTGTTGGCATTTGTGCACTAATTCCAATTGATGTACAGCGGAAACAACTATAATTACACACTATCTGCGGCTGATGACGCCAGTTTGGCTTCAGATATGAATGTAATAGACGTGGAATCAATACCCAGTATTAAGTATTCCGAGCAGTCAGATTTTGATGATGCCAATAACAAAAGTAAAATACAACATTTTGCAATAGGAACAAAGCCCGACAGTATTTTAATTGTAGTTGTTCCTACTGTATACCTGATGGAATTAGTACACAACTGCCCAACAACCCATGAAAATAATATAGAAATCCAAAACAAACCCCATGGAATAGATATATGACAAGTACATAAGTACCCACTCACAAGCCAGAAGGCTATTGAGTTGATGGTATCCTCGGAGACAGATAAAACGTCCGCCAGCATGACGCCGACTCAGTGGTATGAATGTAAGTATCAATTTATTACCACCAATACAGTCAGATGTTGATGGTGTAAATAACAAACGTAAAAAAACAACATTTTGCAATAGAAACAAAGCCCGACCAAATAGTGTATACAAAGACACACTGGGGTAATCAGGGACAGACAGTGTTTTAATTGTAGTTGTTCCTACTGTACACCTGATGGAATTAGTACACAACTGCCCAACAACCCATGAAAATAACTTAGAAATCCGAAACAAACCCCATGGAATAGATATATGACAAGTACATAAGTACCTAATCACAAGCCCGAAGGCTACTGAGTTGATGGTATCCTCGGGGACAGATTTAACGTCCGCCAGCAGTGACACCGACAAGCCATTTTCTGGAAAACTCTTGCAGACAATTATTTTTACCTTTCATAGGATTCCCCTTCTGTACGTTTATGATGTGCATAATTTTCATTTTCCTTGTATCATCTTTTTCCGCGTGGCGGCAATATTGATTTTTCAGTGGATCAGTAAAAAATTATTTTGTTCGAAATTACGTTACTAACTATTTTGGGCCATTTCCAGGCAGGCAATTCACCCATTCAATTTCGTTCTTGACAATTTAGCCGCTTTTTCTTTCAAAAGTGGGCTACCACAACTGTACTCAGATGGAGTTTAGATATTGGGACTATGGGAAGCCATATATGGCAATTTGTGTGGTAACCATGAATTTAATTTTTGATGACCCAGATTTTCACTTTCTCAAAAATAATCAGATAAGTTTTGAGTTTTCTTTACATAGCTTGCGAATTGGGAATTGTCAATTGAAGTTGAAAAAAGATGGAGCACTCTAAATTCCCCTTTAGACCCGATACATAAGCCAGTAATGACATCATGCACAAATTGCCCCTGGGGACAAAACCCTTATGTATAAACCTCAAGTTTGTATTAACATGAGCCTATTGGAAGTACAATATGGAACATCTTTTTCGTGACCTTGAATTTGACCTAAATTGACCTTAATTGGTCAGTGTCCAGGTAACGTTCGACCTGAATTATGTGAATTGACCAAAATAGACAGAATGCTTGTAGATGAAATGCTTTTAGATGAAAACTCAACAGCGACATCTTTAGATATATTCCAACTCGATACTCGCTCGCATCAATGAGGACTTCATTCTCACCGCTTTTCATCAACAACTCCCGAAGAGTGATGTCGTTCCAGTCAACTCCCACCCACTTTTGAGGGCTCTTGCAGCTGGGGTCATCCTTCGTAAACTTTACACGTCCAGTTGCTTCTGCCAACTTCGCCAAAGAGATATGTGAGTCACAGTGGTATTCAGAGCCTCTCAAATTTAGTTCCAGGTGGACCCCATCGATTTCACAGAGGTCAGTCCACGTGGCCATGGGCATGTCACTCAACTCAAAATATTCCAGTCTCGGCAATTCATCCAATCTCTCTGGAGCCACAAAATTGAATGGGTTCGCATTCTGTTGATCCATCATGTATAATTTGACGATACTTTTACCCAGATTTGAGAAGGTTGGGAATTGTTCGAAGTAGTTTTCACCGATAGCAAGAGTTTGCAGTGTGTTAGAAGGTCCAGCAACGTCTGGTATACTGGTCAGATGATTGTACTGCAAGTACAACTTTGTCAGGCTCACAAGTTGATCTAGATATTGGGGATCAATATGTGATATACTGTTATTTCCAAGGCCCAGATATTTCAAAGTTGAACTTACATTCACGAAATTTGGAAACTGAACAATTTTATTATTCTTAGCGTTGATTCGAATCACGCCTCCAAGTGGTTGGATAGAATCTAGTTCAGTTAGAATGTTGTTTTCCAGATATATATCAGTAGTGTCAATGGGTATGTCACGTGGAATAACTTTGAGTCCCGCAGAACTCTGATTATACACAATCATAGCTTCAACGTGGCATACTGATACAGCCAGACACACTGCCAGAACCAGCATCATTTCCATGACAGTGGTGTGTGCTACTTATTCACAATCACTATGGGTTTCCGTCAAAGTCCTTGCGAGTGATTCCAGACGTTAGAACGTATAGGTGTCTATTACGAGCATACATTTGTCATTATATAACGGCTTCCACCGGGTTACCTAATTCCTCGTGTCGTATAAGTTTCCTTGTTAAATCTTAAATCGAACAGTTCAGTTGCCGGTAGTATATGTGCATCACTTGTTATTTCATATCAGTCCAACTGTTTGCAATGAACGTGATCTCCGTTTGATCTCCGCATTACCCCTTTGCAATAGTGTTATCGCAATCCCCGGAAGAGCTACTTGGGCGAATGAATTATCAAGATAGTGTGGTCATCCTGGCGGGCAGATATTGATAGTGGTTTGCACTAATGAGAAATCGACATGGTATTATCAGCATATCCCCTAGGACAATACCTGTTTTTTTTCAGACATTCTTCGCTGTTATTGTTTTCTCGACATAATGAATATTTCTTATATTATATATACGAGCATACAACACAGTGAGTTACGAAAGCCTCATAAAATATTGGTAGTTGCATAGAAGCGATCCAAACATGGTTTTCTCAGGGCTAAATCGAATCATGAATGCAGCATAATGAAATGTTTATGACTACTGGGTTGACTCCATATACTAATAAAGCTACATAAATTATTGAACAGTGCCTACTGAATGTCCCTAATGGCGTCTGCTCAACAGGTGATTTTTTTATAGTGTAAGACTTCTATATGACTTTTCACCATAATTCACTGATATTGCCTATGCCATTAAAAATAGTCAAGTAGCATCAAAACATAAATCTTACATCGCGTCGTACTATGATCATTGAACTCGATTCAGCACCACACAGACAACCCGAAAGGATTGATTACGTTTATGAATTATGAAGCTATAAGAAGTATCCTCAATGCAGATATACAACAAAAGTACAGTACAATAGAACAGGTGAAAATGTTAGTTCAACCAGAACACACAAACACGACTGAAGTCTACGGAAGCCCATAGGTGACATGCGCGTAAACATTTTCTATGTCTTTTCCAGCAAAAAGCTAGCACGTTCGAACGTGGAATCATTTAACACCATCACGTTCGCAGTGGAAACAGTTAAGGCTACTGCGTTCACACGTTGAAAGTCCGAGGTTACCACGTTCACACGTGGAAGCATTTAACGCTTCCACATTCGCACGTGGAAACTTCAGGAGCTACCACGTTCGCACGTGCAAAGGTTTGAGTGTGGTAGCATCAAATGCTTTCACGTGTGAACGTGGTAGATTTTATTCTTTCTACGTCTGAACGTAGAAACCTAAATCTTTCTACGTGCGAACGTGGAAAGGTATAACAGTTTCCACGTGTGAACGTGGTAGCTTTGAAACTTTCTACGTGTGAACGTGGAAACCTACATCCAACCATGGCAAATACTCAATTTCAGTGAAAATCCAAAATGGCCGCCTGAGAAAAGTCATGATCACACTCGAAAGAATGCCATATGCATATATTGATGTCAAAAGGATCAAACAATTTGCAATCAATAGGTTTTTTGCTGTGGACCTATAACTGATAGAACAAAGTGGCTTCAGGCGACCCATAGCTTGTATTCAAATGCGCTATCCGGAAGCCAGATCCAGAAATATGTCACTTTGTTGCACCCAAAAGGTGGAAAAGGTCTGACCTATGCATGTTATAGAGAAATGTATCACGAACAAGAATAGCCCGGGTGTCTGTTTCCACCATGTCAGCATCATATCCATGATATCTGAAATTAGCATTTTGTTAGGGTACCCTTCGTCGATATTTGGTGCGTTTTTCGCACATCAAATTTGGGGGTATTGTAACCTTATGGTTTGCAACTTTTTTTAGATGATGGCATGAGCAAATAAAAAAATAACATTGCAGATATTGAAAATCCTATCAATAGATACCACCTAATGTATTTTTTTTTGCTTATTGTCATCAATATTACATGATGAGCAAAACTCAGAACACCTGATGATATAATTGTCTGAAGGAAAGTGCAATGCTTGAAATGAATTTGTTCAAATATGTTGTGACATAATATCATAATTTTCGTGACTTCTAAATTGAATATCAGTGCACTAAAATCATGTTAAATACATATTATTTTGCTTGGTGAGGCTGTAACACAGCGAAAGTAAGTATCAATCTATTACCACCAATAACACTCCCCTTCATTAGATATGAAATGCACCGTTAACATGCACAACATGAATGTTTTTCATTTCACCTTAGTAAACTTTGATTATTGTTTATGCTGTGTAATTCCGTGCCATTTCCATATTGATTTTCATAATGGAGATGTTCCATCAAGATGGACCCTAATGAGATGAGAAAAAAACTGTTTTCCATTTTTTCCGCATACTAAATGTGCGTAAATCCAGGATGACCGCTAATTATCACCACAAATTAGGAACAAAGATATAATTGCCATATCTTTAGCCCTAATTGACATAGAAACATTGAATTTGTGTCGTTTTAAATATGTTCAGGCACAAGGAATCCAGTAAAACGATTCTTTTAACGATACATGGATCGCTTCCATTAACTTTTTAAACAGAAGTTACTCAGTCTGAATGTGCGCCGATTTCTCAACAATGTAGTCGGTTTAGGAGGGGGAAGGGATTAATCCCCTACCTCGGCTGTGGTATGTGGTCGCCAAACCATGCAAGTGTGTTTTCACCTGACTCCCTAGTTCTCTCATACATTAATGACCACCCTCAAGCCAAGATCCCAGTTAATGAGAGATATTAATATAAGCGTATACTCATTCATCAATTGTTGAAACACCATATCATCATCATCGATTCGGTCGTTTTCCGCGTCCCTCAGGTTATCGAAAGTGACCATGTTCATGCTTATTCCAGTGGCATCAAACTTGTAAAGTTCTGTGCAAGTAACGTTGAACATTTCTCCTGCCATTGCTAGTACACGGCCACATTTCATGAGTTCATCCACTGCCTGGTGCTGGTGGTGTTTGCTTTATTACTCCTTGCCAGAGCAGGTCTACTGGATTCGGCATTGCTGGTCAGGACGCTGTGTCTTGAGACTATATTCTGCTGGGTAATGCATTATTTGCAATAATTATGAATCACTCGTGACAATTTCTGGAATGAATTGGATTCAAAATATTAGAAATATTAGTAGGCTGCTAACTTGGAACATCATACATAGATCTGAGTTTCATACATCTTTTGTCTCCAGTGCTTGTTATTACTGGCTGTTTATTTGATTTTGTCAGTTTATCAGCCTAACCCTGATGAACGGTTTACATTGATAATATGTGTACACCTACAGGTGCTATTTGGCTTCCCACAGGCAACAGGCGTATGGTTGTATGTTATATGTTACATGTTGCTCTCAGTTAATTAATGGCTCAGCATACCCCAGTTACCTCAACATAATCGTGTTTTCCAAATCCATGGATGATATTTTCAGCAGCTCCAGAAAGCCTTCACTGGTTCTGAAAATGTGGCTTCAAGTATAAACCTGTGACGATGTGATTTTCTGCAGCAACAGGAAATTATCTATATATGAACAGGGTATCCATTCAGAATCACCTAAGCTCGAACCGATCGGAAACTAAGAACCCCTTACTCAATGTGGATCCGTCGTATTTTCCGTCGTACCCAGGGTTATATCACCGATTCGTGTCCAATTATTGGACAACAGAATGTATAGCACAAAGATCAAGATAAGTTTCACGATTGTCTTCAGTGCAACACATTCACCATGAGGACGCAAAATAACTCACTCAGCTATGTATGCACCAGTGCCCAGCTTCATGCAGTTGGTCTAAGGTGGCTGACAGGACTCTCCACATACAAATTCTTTGTTGTGTGCCAGGGTCCATTCGGAGTTGGCCCAAATTGGTAGTCAGCATTCCTACTAGATCGGCTAGTGTGATATCCCTTCGGCTCACATGGTAGAGTGTTGGACTACCGTTCGTCGGGTCCTGGGTTCGAATTCCCCCTCCGGCAAGTGGATTTTTTTGAACCATGCAACATTGGCGCCCAGTGGGGGACGTGTCGATATGTCATTACCCAGATTTCGAAAGAGGGGGAGTTTATGCCGGGGTCCATTCGGGGTTCGCCCAGTTTGGTGGTCAGCATTCCTGCGAGCTTGGCTAGTGGCACACTTGGTAGAATGTTGGAGTACCGTTCGTCCGGGTTGGAAAACCCTCTCTGGCAAGTGTATGTTTCTGAACCCTGCAACAGTTAAACACGTCTCAGGCACGAGCTTTCTCGGATGGAATAGTGGGATTCTTCTTCATGTTTGGAAAGCATATACAGTTCAAACCAATTGCTGCTCCCTCCTTACAGACACAGGCTCCATAGACATCCTCCACTGTAGGCAGTTGATGGTGAAGTTCATGTCTAAGTTTAAGTTTAAATCTAAATACACAAAATCTGTATATGCAGCAAGACCTTTTTGATTGTTAATGTTTAGGAATTCATGAAGGGTGCCACATGTGGGGCAGGAAATGCTCACTCTTTCCGAAACACCTGATTTCAACCCTTTATGGCCATACATGGGGTTCATGAAGTTCCATTAAAATTGTATCAATTTTGCCTGACACTGGACTTTAAGATTGGATAATGGACTTGGTTTTGTTTGCTCGGATACTATAAAATTGGGTATTGTTTCCATGTTTATTCCTCAACCCAGGAGATTGATGTTTGTGGTGAACAGTGCATAGATGTTGTTATTCGGCACGTGACTATTTCTAGAACAGAAACAGACACCCACAGCAGATGACATCAGAGGTTTACACCCAGAAGCAGTTGGATTTCTGAAAGATGGGGTATGCCAGATGCCTGCGGGAAAGATCGCTGCCGTTGTATCATAGGTTAGTAGGTCAGTTAGGCCGACAATAATCACGCGTGGCTATAAGCGCACATGCATGTCGCCTATTGTGGAGGTATACAGAGGCAATGGGAAGGCCTCCATAATACAACAACTTGACTAGGATACTGATCCATCCGCACTGACGGACCACATCAAGGTCAAACCCCGACAATGTATATGACAACCCCGACAAATAGATACTGGGCAACCCTGACAAGAGCAAAAACAAACGCATGTCTCAGTATTCGAGTGAAATCCCCACATTATTTGTTGGAAGACGAGGCTTCACACTCGCGCACGACTGGCCCAATCTAGAAATCACAACCTATGGAGGTTGTATTTATAGATCGTCTGAGTCTTGAATCACCCACGGAAGGCTATGAGTATATCCTCCTCCTGACCGATCACTACACCAAATATGTACAGGCCACACCCACAAGAGTAATAATAGAGCAGCTGTTCTATTTTGGGTATGAAATAGAAGACTGAACAATGCAACTCGCTTAGGAGTGGAGACTATGAAAGGTCTAACAATACGTTCGAACACTAGTGATTGTACAAGGCCAGTCTAACTGGATGGTTCACGGATTAGAAATGGGCCTGCATATACCTGCATCACATAAGAGTCGCCATGGGTTTCGCCCCATTATACATGTTCGGTTGTAATTCCACATTCACGGGTTGAAGTTAAATTGTTGTTCTTTGTGGCTCTTTGTTTCAGGAGGGTTTGTTTCGATTTTTCTAAATTGTTTTAATGAGTTGTTGTTAGGTTTTAATAAGTTGATGTTAGGTTTTTTGTTTTCTTCATCAAAATCTGGTTATCAGCGGTAATCTAGGTTGATACATACATCTCTACCACTGAGCCGGTGTCACTGCTGGTGGATGTTAATTCTGTCCCCGAGGATACCATCAACTCAGTAGCCTTTTGGCTTGTGATTGGGTACTCATGTACTTGTCAACCACCTATTTCACGGGGTTTGATTCAGATTTCTTAATTGTTTTAATAAGTTGTTGGCAGTAGTGCACTAATTCCACCTGGTGTACAGTAGAAAGAACAGAGCCGAATTGCTGCCAAAGGAGAAATTTGTTTAACCCCTTCACTGCGGGCTTCATTGAAATCGCCTGTGCGGAGAAAAAAAAGCAACATATAACATATTCTCAGATAGTATGAATATTTCAACAAATAATTGGAATATTATTGTAAAACTAATAATATACCATCAACTCAGTAGCCTTTTGGCTTGTGATTAGGTACTTATCAATGCTTATGTACTGGTCATACATCTATTCCATGGGGGTTTGTTTCGGATTTCTAAATTATTTTCATAAGTTGTTGGGCAGTTGTATACTAATTCCATCAGGTGTACAGTAGAAACAACTACATTTATCACACTGCCTGTCCCTGATGACGCCAGTGTGTCTTTTGATAAAGTATTTGGTCGGGCTTTGTTTCTATCGCAAAATGTTGTATTTTACGTTTGTTATTGGAATCATCAAAATTTGGATGTATCGGTGGTAATAGATTGATACTTACATGTATTTGATACTAAACGTTATTCTCATCAATACCACTGCAAAGTCAATGAACTTTGGTTGCCACGTAGCACATTACTATGACAACGATGACATTTTAACAAAAAGCATACATTTCACACAATACTAAATTTTTCACATCAGACACAAAATTATGTATCAATTCTGACCTGATAAGATATATTACATGTATGTAATAGTTGACCAAAAAAGTTCACAGAACTTTGCACAAACGAAGTTTGCCATCATACTTGTCCAAGTGAACAGCATATTAATGTTGTAAATCGCAACTATTGCCAAGTGTGCATACAAATCAAAATTGCCATGCAGAAATAATACTTTTCAATCTGTAACTGCGAAATGAATGACCAAATATTGCTCATTGTATTATCTTACAGTGCGCATGCATGCTTGCGACACTTCTGTGAATTATCATAACGTTGTTGACATTCAACACTGACTAATCGCATATTGTTCAGAGCCCGAGACCTTCTCGGGCTTTACGCACACTGGAATTGACGTTAGTGCCCGAGACCTTCTTGGCCAATACGCAGTGAAGGGGTTAACTCAAAATTTCGAGATAATTACTCAAAATTTCGAGATAATATATCAACATTCCGAAATAATAACTCAAAATTTTTAGATAATAACTCAAAATGTCGAGATAATAACTCAAAATGTCGATATAGTAACTAAAAGTTTCGAGACAATAACTCAAAATGGACTAAAAGTTATGAAATAAATCATATATAGTAGTATCTCAAAATTTTGGGTTAATATCCTAAAATTTCGAATTACATCTCAAAATTTTGAGTTAATATCTCGAAATTTTGAGTTGATATATCGAAATTCGAGTTAATATCTCGAAATTTTGAGTTGATATCTCGAAATTTTGAGTGATATCTCGAAATTTCGAGTTAATATCTCGAAATTTCGAGTTAATATCTCGACAATTTGAGTTACTATCTCGAAATTTTGAGTTGCTGTCTCGAAGTTTTGAGTTACTATCTCGAAATTTTTAAATGGAAAGTTCGACTAACTATCTCCAATTTTCTAGTTAATATCTTGAAATATTGACTTAAGATCTCAAAGGTTTGAGATAATAAGTCAAAATTTTGAGATATTAACTCGATATTTTGAGTTATTAACTCGGAATTTTGAGGTATTACCTCAAAATTTTGAGATGAAAAATTTCAGGCCTGGCAGCAATACGCTTCCGTACGTTTGCGATGCCAAGATGGAAATTACCAAAATAGTAGCTCCATGGCCCGGAAACAAAGTTCCAACAAAGTACCATCTTCTGACATTTCCAACAGGATTTCTTGGAGAGGCAAAGGGTACATCTTGGGCGATGGTGGATACTCATGTCCTCCTTTCATGAGGACTTCATTGCGTAACTCAAAAGGTACATTCTGGCACATTATCAAACGCATGGTATCATAGATCGCACGTTTGGCGTGTTGAAAAAATTAGCCCAAATGGTAAGATAGGTTACAGGAAATTTTAGTTTTAACCATTGCAGGTATGATCTTCATCAGTCAAGGTCATCTTGGTCATGTTGAGGCTCACCAAAAGAGTCATCATGTATGATTTCTTCCCCCGGAGGGGGACATACATGTACATAGTGTTTGTGCAGTTTCCCGTGCGCCGCGCAACGTTCGCCGTGCGTCGTCCAGAAAATACGTACACATACACCGGGCCCTGAGGTAGGTTGCTATTGAATTTCAGCTAGATCGGAAAAACAATATGGCTGCCACAAAAAAAAAACATTTATTTCTGACGTCACGCACTTCATTCCAAAACGAATCGGGGGACACATGTGCGATCGTCAGACCGATGGCTTCTCACGACCGGTCTCTAGTTTCCTATATGCTTATGATACAACACATACAATTTCTAAGTACTCTTCATATAATTTCAGAAATATTCGACCTTAAACTTTGAAGATAATAGGACGAAGGACGGACAAATGGACGACGGATTCGACGCAATGACAGTAGGTTTTGGCTTCCCATGTCTCCAGCAATTTTTTTGGACAAAACTTGAAAATACACAATGTTGCTGTGCTTGTACTGCACTATTTACTCAGACAGAGAGGCGAGCCTCAACTACAAGTTGACGATGACAACGACGACGGACATGACACAGAACTACGCATACCTGCTCACAGGGGGTGATGCCGTCTACCAGCACTTATGGACAGACATTTTGAACTCAAGTAATTTTAATGCAATTAAGTAAATATTTTGTAATGTATTAAGCGATGCTTTTTCAACATCAACATTCTTCTTGTTTACAAATAATTCTATATTTGCATTTTGCGTTTATAAGTTCTTGTTTCAGTAATAGAATCTCCAAGTGGTGTTTCTCTTTAGCCAGACGCAACAGTTCCGTTGAGAACGTGGACATATCGCTAGCTTGCTCTTTCTTCTTCGGTTCGATTTGCTCTGTGACATATTTCTGGTTATCAAATGAGTCCGAACCGCTGGTGGACACTTGGTGAGATGTTATTGCGCCGAGATCGACCGCAAGATCTTGTACTGGAACGTCTGGGACAGGAGTAGTATCAGAGACCACAACTGGGGCAGAGGTAGATGGGACATCCGCGACCAGAACTGGATCAAACGTACCAGCGTTACTTCTAGTTGGAACGCTACATCATGTAAAAATGAAATATAACATCATTGCATGTTTCTGTGGAAACAACGATTACATAGAACATGTACATGATGTATGTTGTGAAACATAATGACATCGTTGCATGTGATATCGTTATTTGTGAGAGGAATCACTATCTTCAAGGCGGTTTAAACCATAGATTAGACCACTGCTCAAACATCCATGAGTCACGTGATGTCATGGTGTGTTTTCCGGTGGCAAACAAATATACACCTTTTGTTTAATATGAGTAAAACTCCATTTAAAACTCAAATTACTCAGGTAACACAGAATGTGTATGTTTGTTTGCGACCAGAATTATGCCGTGACGGCACGTGACTTACAGTCCCATGTGTTTCCTGTGTGGTAAAAGTTGACACCATAACAGGCTGTTCTGCCAAAACAAAAATGAAAATAACAATCATGATAAAAAGGAGTGACCCCATTACAGATCCTTGCGGGACACCGCACGTCAATATCTTAGTATTGATTTTTCCCGGAAGGTTGTAGCTTACAAATTGTTCTTTGTTACTCAAAAAACTTATGAACAATTCAAGTGCTTTACCCCCAACTCCGAAAAGTGCAGTTTGTTAGGTTACGGTACCTATGGTCCGATCGCCTATTGGCATGGTGTTGCGTCCGTTGGCGTAGTCGGCGTCGTCCGTCCACATTATTATTTTTAAAGTTTACAGGTGAATCTTTCTGAAATTTTGCACAAAAAATGCCTAAAAATATTTTGAAAAGCGGAGATTTTTTGTTTTTGACTCTCACATTTTTTTTTTTCAAAATGGCGGCCATTTTCAATGAAAAATGGTCAATTTTTTACTTGAGCGGCCATTTTCTCAAAAACTGTTCAGACAGTTTTGAGATTTGTATTTCAAAAGATTGGCCTCCCATACCTCTGTGATGTGTATAACTTTCATTGTCCCTGAATTAAACTTTAACCTCATTTCCAAGGTCTAACAGGACAAAATGGCTAATATCTTGTTTCTTATCAGCTTTACAACATGTACAACTCCAGATTCAATTGCGGACATACAGCAAATCATATATGCATATTATTCTGACAACCTTTAATTTGACTTTTGATATCGCTTCCAAGGTCACAGGACATAATTACCAATTTCTCTCTTATCATTGAACTTACAATTTAGTAATCAATTGTGAACATATAGTAAATCATATATGCAGCATACTTTGGTAATTTAGGATTATGCCAGTGACCTTATTTTCAAGGCCACGGACAGAATAACTATTATATATTGTCCGGTAACCCTTGAGCTAATTTTTAGTATATTATCGTCTATAGTATCAAATGCTCTAGCCAGATCTAGGAATATTGCTAAAGCGGATAGTTTGTTGTCTAGAACGGTGTCCGCTACAAATTTATTCACTGTGTCAGATGTGTTGCATTTTTCTTGAAATCCATCTTGATGATCAAATGAAAAGAGAAAAGTTTCCAAATACTGAGAAACCTTTTATGCATAAACTTTTCTAATAATTTAGAGCTGGATAGTAGCAGGGATATTGAGCGATAATTATTAATTAGTTTTTTTTTTCTTTTGATTTAAATATCGGAAAACTTCCGCTAGTTTCATGGAAGTGGAGACGGTGCGAGTCTGGGTAGATTTGTTTATTATTATGCAGAAAGGATAACAAACAACTTGGCTAATTGATTTTAGTAGTTTACTGCTTATGTTATCACAGCCTGCACTGGATTTTGGCTTAAAGCAGCTGCCTTCGAAACCAGTCGATATTTTTTGAAAACTATATTTCATACTGAATATGCTGAACTAACTCAATGAAACATACACAAAATGTAATGGAAATAACCATTCCTCAGTGAAATTTTGCTCATTTGAACAGGTGGTTCTCGCAAATGTAAACACAGCTTAGAAGTGAGAGTTAGACTGACAATCCCACGCACATCATGGTATATCACTGATTATTTTCTCACAATTACACTATATATGCACATATTAACTGGAAAATGTACTCGATGTTGACTTTTAAGCGCGATTTGAGCACTTAATTACATTCGGGCTTGATGGATTAACTTCCTTTGTTTATTTACAAATCGGTACAAAATGGGCACTGAAACGGATGAAAAGACAACTCGGACGGACTGTAATCGTCAAAATGGTTGAACACACCTTTTGTTATATTGCATTAGATGTGTTTAACAAAAAAATTGGTTTTGATAAAAATTTTTGCATACATTCGAAGGCAGCAGCTTTAATTTTTTGTAAGAATGTTAGATATCTCTGTGGGGTCGTTTGGTGACGAGAATATGGATCGAGAGTTCTTATTTTACAAATTACAGGAGACACCATGAGTTGATATTGGTATATTATCAGCAAAAGTTGGACATTTATGTGGTTTTGACATTTTCCATGACCTTTCCTCGACCATTTCAATCGACCTTTGACCTATTATCACAAAAAATTGCCATCCCAGGAACATTCATAAAATGTTGATATAGTTTGAAGATGATAGATAAGAAAATGTTAGTACTACACGTATGATCAATCTGATAGACAGAAGGACAACTAACATATATATCTGCCTCTGTCGTAGAATCAGGCAAGTTACGAACATACAGACAGACCCAAATGCAACCCTCTCAATTCTCCCCTATCAGGGCGCGGGTGATAAAAAGTTTGTAATACGTGATGTTTGAAAAAGCAGGGAGAAATTATGAGAATTCGAAACAATTAAACCGAGTTAGAATCCAATCTGGAGGACATCATCGTTAGACCGATGTTGCATTAATTGCATTGGTTCAATTTCATCATCCCATATAGCGGATAAAACAAGCAGTATAATATGACTGTTTCACTATACACACGTCCTCCCCACCTATTACTAATGCTCTGGTGGTAGATCTCTGGTTCCGAATCTCCAGATTCTATGGAGGAACCCAGTCTGTGTTGACTCCTGCGAATACCAGGGGGTGTCATAGAACGACGGAGTGTCTCGCTCTGGCGTCGGGACTGTTCTGACTTGTGCTTCCTGCAAGGAGAGTGGCTTGATACCTGCATGCTATGGTTACGACCTCAGCTCTATCATTGCATTTTTAGGCATTAGGTCGAGCGAATTCCAGTGGCTATTAATATGTATGGAGGGTAATGTACCTTTTCCAACACAAGCAATACACCACAATCGTTATAATGATCAAGATAGCGGCAATGACAGCTCCCACGGCTCCAGCAATAATAACTGAAATGGAAATAAAATAAATCAGTAATATCGCAATAATTTCAAATCAATCGATTATGACTTATAGTCCTATTGAAACCCGATCAGAACAACAGGTGCCATGAACTTCTTTAAATGCATTGTTTCTCAAGAATGGATAAAAATGTAGTCCATTCTTGTTGGGTCTGAAAATGGACAGTCTGTGTGGTGTATTTGATCGTTATATAAGAGCAGAACGGCTGGAAATCGAATGCCAACATGCAGTGATTTTGGTAACATAGAAAAATCTATGTAAGTCCTTGCTGCTTTTAGTGGAATAGCTGACATAGTCAACCATGACATTTTCTGGCCTTTCGTGGTGTATACTACCAATGGGTATTATGTTAATAAGAAACTAGGAATGTTTTAATGTAGGCGAGTAATCGAATGTTCACCAGTCTTTTCAGGTCATTGTGCACATTACCTCTATCGTCAATCGCCAGCTTTCCTGGTTCTGATGTCGTGGGGTTCGAGTCGAGTCCTAAAAGTTGTAATGAATGAGACATTTAGAAAGATTACATTCGCTCAGATACAAAGCCATACATGTTTGTAGGAGACTAGAGTGGCTGGAAAGTCGCATACCAACATGCAGTGAGTCTGGTAACGAACACATATCTATATAAGTTCTTGCTTATGTCTAGGTCACATTTGCACAGGTCCCCGGTCGATGTCAGTGGTATTTACCGATGTTCTGGCCGCCGATGATAGTTTGTCAGGCATTGAAACCACTAGGCATTGTCCGCCGGTGACCGCTATTGTCACGTACGATGGTGTGTCTTCACCGTGCCCGTCCAAATTTCAAGAATTTCAAGACTGACCAACCAACGATGCCCTACCGGAGAGCGCATAATACTCCACTGATACCTGCTTGGTGACCGTCCGATATGTACAAATCGGCCGTTTATCTGAAGGACACCTTCTGGACATTCATCCGCGCCCGACGGGATACCCTGCAGTGATCGACTGTTGAGCTACCCACATTGGTCGGCCAAACAATTTGGTCCATTCCCTCAGCACCTGTTGGGCATCTGAAGGGGCTGTGGCGGGTTGCCGGCAGGCATGCCAGCGATTCACTACCGATGTCATTTTTCCCACCCGTCAAGGCAAGAAAATAATGCCTTGATCGACATGTCTCCCATGTCCGATTGTTGTGCGATAGTCACGGACGATCCTCGGTGGGTGACCGGCCAAAATGGCCAAATTTCAGCCTGTTCAGGCATCTTATTCTCATCGGCGTAATCGGTGCAAATGTGACTTAGGCGTTAGTTACTTTCCATGGGGTAGATGACATAGCGAGCCATAACATTTTGTGGTGTGTACTAGCAAACATATTATGTGAATAAGAAACTTGCAATGTTTTAATGGAGTTGAGTATTCAAATGCTCACCAGTCGCTTCAATTTCTAAGTGTTCCGTCTCCTCGCTGCTGAGACTGGATCCATGCTCGGTAGCATGACACGTGACATCTATGGCGTAACTCTTTGTGACATCACGACTGACCAATGACAGCGACTCATTGTATCTCCCAGAAACTCTGTAGTCTAGATCGACTGTTTGTGTGTCTGTGGGTATTGTCCATTTATAAAGAACGGGAAGACGATACTCGGCAGATATTGAAGTAGAGTTGGCTTGACATCTCAGTATGTAGCCGTCCTTCTCTGTAGATGAATTAGACACGTTGATGTCCGGCTTGGTTGGTTTCTCTGAAATGTAGCATTTCTTAAATTCAACAAATTGTCAAACTGGCCATGTTCTAATATATCCAGACATTATCTCTAATATTGTAAACTTTCACGGAGTACATATTCATGGATCTTTTATCTACAGGCTTCATCCAGGGGTCATTTTGTTTATCGAAACAAATAATTTTCATGCTCGTACATGTCTAAGACTATGTATGGCTAAGGCTTACTGTAGAGGAAGATCGGCGCCTTGTCTTCACACTTTGTTCCATTTAAACGTAAGAAGTCACATGTGATGTCATTCTCAGCGTCCGAGTCAGCTACGTTTGTCAAGTTGAAGCCGAATCCATTACCATGAAATACCCCGTTGGCTTTTGAAATATATGTCTTGGTGCGGTTTTGCACTATCAAGAATTCGATAACGGTCCAAAAAACGGTCCCACAGCGAATTCTTTGGTACGTACTGATGTCTCTGGATTCCCACGAAAAGGTAGCCGTCCCCGCGAGTGTGGTCCGAACTACCCCAGGGCGTCTATCCAGCTCATCTCCACAAGGCTCAGCTGATGGTGTGATAAATCATCAACTATCATATCATTAATTCCTCTGCTCTTTATCCTGAACAGGAACGCCACAGAAGGATTATTAAATACAGTTCATGTTTCCTGATCAAATACATTGTATTTGTACATCTACCACCTTACCCGTTGATCTTAGAAAGGTATATCCTAGAGCGAGTATCATATCCAACAGGAACAAGGTTCTCCGTAGAATCATACTCTGCAAAAGATAATGCAATAATGATTTATATTTAAAAAACCATTAACATGTTCATTTTACATTCTATACTGGCAGCAACATGTATGTATGAATCAGTATATAGCAACACATCCCAAAATATGCATCCACATATGAGGCAAATAATTATTATATGTCACTTTTGAGACACAAAAAAGTTACTTATCAGTAATTCCTGACCAAGTTACTATTATTCGCCTCCGTATGTCGGCGAAGTTCCCTTCTTTTTTTCGATCTACAAAACACACGAATACTGCAGTGTGCAGGAATTAGGACTATAAAATGCATATGGTAATGTTCAGTCCAATGTAAACATATATACCAGTAGAACCAACTAATATGCTATTCTAAAGCTAATTGCGGTATGAGGACTTTGTTCACAGAAGTTTGCAGTTAGTCTCTAAACTGTTGCGAAATGAATATGCTTCACGAACGCTAATAGCTGCAATTAGCTCATTATTTGGACGTCATCATGATCCGGTTGATAAGTAAAACAACTCAGTGATGAGTATGTAGTAGGAACTGTTTGCATATGATTTTTTTAATCCATGGAAGATGCTCACTCTTTCTGGAAAACCTGATTTCGTCACCAAATGACCATATTATGGGGGTTCATGAAGTTCCAGTAAATAATATAATTTTCTCGATTTTCTCTGATACTGGACATCAAGATTGGATAACGTCCTCGATTTTAATCAATCAGAATACTCACAGGCATACCATATAGGTATTAGTTCTATATGTATTGTACATTCATATACCAAGACAATCGAATATTGTAGACCGTCGCCCCCACTGATTTAGTCAATTTACAAGTTGAGTACATTCAATTAACGTGTTTGCAGACATTTTTCTTCTTGCTACTGATTGGAAATAAAAACAGACAAACACGGATCGTTTGCATACCAAGGTCAAATTAATGGTATGCTTTTTTGACAAAGTTATGACGTTTTGAAATTATGGAAATATGTTTTTCTGTGACGTCACTGTACGTCATAAAGGCAAACATGAGGTACATCCGAATGTAGGTATCAATCTATTACCACCAATACAGCCAAATTTTGATGATTCCAATAAAAAACGTAAAACACAACATTTTGCAACAGAAACAAAGCCCGACCAAATACTTTATCAAAAGACACACTGGCGTCATCAGGGGCAGACAGTGTGGTAAGTGTAGTTGTTTCTACTGTACACCTGATGAAATCAGCATACAACTGATCAACAACCTATAAAAATATTATACCTATGAAATCTGGGTCAATACCTTCCTTATGGTACATTACTGATTACTCGACAGGCTTCAGAAGATTGGAAAACTTGACCTTGACATCATGACAACTTGACCACTTAACCTCCTTTCCTGCATGTCATGGTCCAACCGCCTACCTCGCGTTAACACAGGGTTATTAAAGAAAATGTGTTTGACAGGTTCTCAGTGACCTTGACCTTGATATGTAATCCTATTGAGGTCATGGCCAGTAAGATGCATATCAAGTTTGAAGTGATTTCATACCGTTTTGGCAAAGTTATGGCATTTTGGAATATTATGAATTTGATGTTTATGACGTCATTGTGACATCACCATACGTTGTAGCGGCGAAAATAAGGAACATTTGAAATTGTGGGCTCAAATCATTTCCAACGATATATACCATTCGATATGGTGCACATTGCCCTACAATATGAACCAAGTTTGAAGTCTTTACAATGATTTGTTCAGAGGTTTTGGCCAAAATTGTATTTTTCACATATTCCGTTGCCATGGCAATCATTTTCATCCGATTACTACCGAAACGGAGGACGACCAAGCCACGGAGTTACCAATTCATCTCTTCCATTTTCAAACCGATCGGATTATTCCTTTCGGGGATTCATACATCCATACATCCACACATCCATACATCCACACATCCATACATACACACATGATGGTGGGTAACTTAAAGTTGTTTTCATGATATATCTGACAGGATGCACTTCCCCAAAAACGGATTGCAAAAATTTAGAATAGAAGCAAAAAAAAAAGTGCTACAGTCTCAGACAAGTATAAAAATACTCAATCAAACACAATGTTATTGATTTTAGTTGGTAACCATGTATCGACCATACTAAAACAAACATAAAATATCCACACACAAAAATCATTCAATGGCTAAAAAATGTTAGCATAGATTTGTACTGCTTTAATCCCAAAAATCCGAAAATGGTTCCCACAAACATGGCAGTTTTGACCATTGAATGTCATTGAATGTCAAATCAAAGGTTACCACTGAATGTAGAACTTCCAGTATCTTGAAATTTCCGGGTGATCACACAAAGCGAACGTGACTGATATTCATACATACACAGCAAAAAAGTTCAAGGTTGAAAAGGATTTATTCCGCCTACCTCGCGTTAACACAGGGTTATTAAAGAAAATGTGTTTGACAGGTTCTCAGTGACCTTGACCTTGATATGTAATCCTATTGAGGTCATGGCCAGTAAGATGCATATCAAGTTTGAAGTGATTTCATACCGTTTTGGCAATGGAATGTGGCTAAAAATCCCACTGGGAGTTGGGAGTCTATATAAAAAGATCACATAACCTATAGTCACATGTTGTTACATAAAGCTGCTACCCGTTTCCGTCTGCGTGTACATGTCCCATACAAGCATTGTTCAGCATGCTTAATTATTAGAAATGTTGAGCACGTGCGTGTAACTGAAGTGTTGGACTTTGACAGTCTCAGGCGAATTATATGGCAAATATTCACTGTATATAGAAGGACGAACTTACCAGTGCCCGTTCATCCACATCGGCATCGGTCCACAAGTTTCGTTGGTATATCTATGCGGTATAAGACACTGATATTATAACTATGCATGAGGCTTCGCATGTGTTGTATGTTCATTTTACAATATGATATTCATATAAGTGACGTGCTGAAAACATGCTGTACAGCGTTTTTAGGTGCTGAAAGATGATCCAAACTAGCCGCATCTGTAGCCCGAAACAGGTGGCAGAGTTTGATAAAAAAAAATACCGTCCCACGACGTATATTCTGCATTGCATACGGAGAAAGCCGCGGTGTTCAACACCAAATCTTTCGATGGGTAGTGTACATGTATATTCTCGTTATCTGAGATGGGGCTAAAACCACCTTTGCTATTCGCCCACTCAAAACATACCACTTATCATTATTGAACACACTCTAAAGTCAAGTTCATCTGTCAGTGAAACACGCCTTTTGGCCGTATTTTGTTTTGGATCATCGTATCAACTTGAAATTTTGTGTGTCCTAATTGTGTGTCATGTCGTCATTTTTCACCAAATTTCAGAATTCTATCTAAAAAATGAAAAAGGCAATCTAACTCAATGTTAAATTTCAGCCCTTACATCGAATTTCAAAGTCGGCACAAAACCAGCAACTTCTGTTTACATTTGAAGCATGTACTGTTTCAAAATAAACATACTTTACTTAATATACATCAACTGTGACTTCCGACTCCAAATCAAGGCAACGGGTTCATTCTGTAGGCCTATGGGCATAAACATGATAAAAGCCCTGAATTTGGTGGAATTTATTTGATCCGGTTTTGTACAGAAATTCAACATCGGGGTAGATTGCCAACTTTTTTCATTGTCTTAGATAGAATTCTGAAATATTGTGAAAACTTGCGGCATGATACACAATTAAGGCAAACAAAATTTCAAGTTGATCCGATTATTCAAAACAAAACTACGGCCAAAAAGCGTGTTTCACTGACTGATGAACTTGACTTTAAGTACTGATATCTGCCTGAATTATCATACCCTGCGCCTTGAAACTACTCACAGTGGCTCGTAACGTTTTCCTTCGTTTATATATGCACTATAAACAGATAATAGAAGTGGGAACACCAATTTAGAACTCTCGACTGTAATGTGTCATAAAAAGGGTTAAACGACATGAATGTACACAATTTGCACACGCACACATCCGGTGGGTGTCGTATAATATGAACATATAACATTGATCACCGTTACAAGCAGTTAAACAAGCATTTCACGAATGAGAATTTTCGGATCACGAAATCATCATCCAGCATTGGAAGTTAGTATGTTTTGGTTTCGTTTCAAGGTGAAGGGCAAATGCCGATGTTATTGGTTGCAAATTGTCATCAGTGTTAAGCACTTCTATATTTCACACTGGCTTGCAACAAAGTGCAAAACCATCATGAGTGAAAAACGTCATTATATATGTTCTTGGTGAGTCAGTTGTATTTTTTTTAATCAGGACATGGTGCCATAGTCGTTATTTACATGTTTCCAAGCCCATGGTCATTCACTATCTTGTATACGGGTGGTATTGTTGTGCCGGCGCTGCCGTTCAGATTATATCACTTTGAAGCGGTTCTGCCAGAAATATTAAGAAAAATATTTGAGAGTGGACTTTCACATGTGTTGTGCAATTAACAAAGCTGAAGAGTTCAGGGTATCGATATAAAAATGTGGTTAATCACGAATGATGTGCAGTGTAGGGTACCCAAGGCCATAGTTATTTGAAATGCAACTTTACGGATTCCCCCGACCCTATATTTTTTCAAATGGAAAATAAATATAATTGGCATCAAAGTACTAAATTATTTATTTTGCCCCCAACCGTTGTGTCAAGCTAAAGAAGAATTATCAGAAATATATACATCTTGCCAGGCACGGAAATAGAAAAACCATGAAATAATATTATATAATATTCAATAGTTACTGTTTTTGTCATGCATACAGCTATTGGGAGATTATTGTGAATTCAGTAATGGTTTTGTCAGGAACCAATATACAATTATTATAATATCATGTCATCATATGCTTGGTATTGTATGATTGTATTATATCAATCCAATAAATTTAATATACCAGGCTTATAATATTCACGTTAAACGAGATTGTTGTTACAATGTAGGTGTCTAGCTCCAAACTGAAAACCAAAATCTGCTGCACTAAATATTCTAATTTGAAAACAAAACATTATCATATTCCTGGAATCATAGAATATCTTGCTTGGTATTGTAGTTTTGCTATTATTTTCAACAAACATATTGATAATTATGTGTATATATACTAGTTTGAACACCGCCAGTTCGAATGCTTTTACCACCGCACGATCATTGTGCTATTTTGAACATATCTGCTGTACTAAATGTTGCACACACATGTACCTTTGCGGTGAAACCACAAAGTTCATAATATTAACTTATGACCATGTTAAACACGAAAACTTGTTTCCAGATCATTTCAAACGAACCACCATTCACTATCTTAGAAAAGAACAATTCCACAAAGACTAATTGGATGCATTAATTGAAGGGCTATCTAATTTATTAGTTAGCAAATTAGAATTTATACGGTAAGCGTGATATATTCCACCAAGTTAACAAACGAGAATGTCGGATTAAGCCAATGCCTTTGCAAAAGATTCACAAAAAAGATCTACAATAAACATGGAAACAATACCCAAGCATATAGTATTCGAGCATATCTGACTTCATATGTTCATCATACAATTCTTATTCTATCTACAACCATTTTCACTGCAGAGACCAATGCATATGTTCCAAGTTCACGGATAAGGTCATCTATTGAACTCAAGGGCACCAAAAGATATTTAAATAAATTACTTTTGTTATCTTTTGTCCGACTGACCTGGTCACATACATGGAAACTGATCCAGTTGATTTCAAGTAAAACCGATGGCCGACACATGACCAACAGCAACTATGAGTGACAGGTTGAAGGATTACCACGGCACCCAACCTGCATCTACCTCCTTGGTGATTAACCATTGTGGATATCGAATATGTTCGATTGAGCAGAAAATTTTTACGGGAAACGTGTTGACTCATTCATCAGTCGATTCGCCACTATCACAATCCTCATCATTGCTTCGTTTCAGTTCTGAAATCGGTAGCGTTCGCCAAGACTCCAATGTTAAGTATAATATAACTGTCATGAAGTGATTCCATGTGTTGTTTTCCATCCTTGCAGGGGACAGATTGCGTTATGACGAAACGAGGTCAGCAATTCTTGTCACTTGTCCTCCATATATTGATTCGAAATTCAATTAGGTATTTCCAATATACAACGGACGTTGAAGTAGGAGATGAAATAGTTGTATACAAATATGCACCCCAGTTGGCATATGCTTTCAATATAGGGTGTTCTGATGAAAGGAAAAAGCTGCTGCACCTTGCGAAAATTCAAGCATTGCATTAGCTGGAAATCCAGCTATATTACATTTTTGCCAAACTCATACCAATATATCTTTGTACCGCGGTTCATACATATTCCTCCTAGACACACCCGTGATAAAAAAAGATATGTATCAGAATATGTATAGGATGGACTACTCAGAGTTTAGGGTTTGACTTCACAGCGGTTAATCCTCTCGCTAACGCTCGAGAATTAAATGGTGTATTCTTCATCCTCGTCTATTCAACACTTAGTTTTGTTATATCCTACGTCAATAAACGTTGTAATATCACATATCATTCCTCATGTATGGTATGCATTATGTATGGTAGGTTTTTTTTGGGGGGGGGGGGGGGATGGGGGATATTGTTAGGGGGATCAACCGGTAATCAACAAGCTCAATGCTTTGTAATAAACCTTCATCAAACATGTCACTGGATGCAACAAGTGACTCATTTAATATCCAACAATGGAACTCATCCGTGGGTTCTTCCTTGGATAAATTACTGTAGCGTGAACAAGTGAATGTCACTTGCAGATATTCTCGTGTTGGAGCATTGATGAATTATCTGTAGATTCCTGATCATGTTATTGATTCCTGATCAATCAAAAGGTAACTGGACTACTACTAGCACTACCTGTATCATCAGGTTTATTGAAAACACATGCATCAGTACAACACGCGAAATGCAAAGACATGATGTGATTAGCTACTTCTAAAAAAATACTGTTGACCCCCTTAAGTGTAAGTTGTAAAATGCTGAATAATCCTCGGAGCTTTATAACATGGGTCAATAGATCACAAACAAGGTGGTCGTGTTTCAACAGAGATAATCTGGTGGTTTGTTAGTTTAGTATCAGTCAATGACGTCTGTCACATGATCAAGTGTACTCTACAATGATCGTTTAGCTAGTGGAGTTATAGGGACACTCTTTGTCAATGAAACAATGTTAACGCAAGCCAGGCAAAAACAATTCCTGTCTGCATTCTACGGCATATGTATTACAATATTAATCTGAAATAGAATGAACAGAAGAAAGACAAGTTCTCAGAAACAACATTTAGAAAATTTAATAATATGTATGGTAAACAATTTGAAACTATTTATTCACTTTATCGTCTAGGCTTATAAACAACCATCAAGTGTTACGTTTGCCGAAGTTGTACTTTCGGATAAAAAAATGGAATAATCCTACTTATTTGTCGACCGTTTTCGAACATACAGAAATATATGATAAGCAAATTTCATTGGGTGAATAGTGAAAAAATACTCTGGAATGATCAATAAGATGTGAATTACCCTATAAATTTCATAGTTCTGAGAGAAACAAATATTAAACAAATATTTGTTTAGTGATCAAATTAGTTTCACCCCTGAATTTTGAAAGGGCAAAACGTCCATTTTAGTCCAATATTGTCATCCTTGGACTTAGCAGCCATTTTCTTGAAATCTGCTGCTCACCGAATTTCTTCAACTGATGCATTGGATTCACCATAGGCACCCTTATGACGAGTGCTGGGATCACAAGCAGCGCATTGCAGCCATTATGACCATGCAAATTGTCTTCGGCCAACAATTCAAATCAAATGATACACGAAGTGAATGTCTTCTTTGTATATAGAAAATGCGGTTTCTATGTGTTGAATGCCGATCCCGATGAAGCAGTAAAATGGTCACAGAACCGTAACTGCTTCAAATACCTGTAATACATAGGCCTATCTATATAAAGATATAGTCATGCCTTTTGTATTTATGGAAACTGGAAATGTACTATTATTATTTGCTACCACTACAAAGTACTGTACAATTCATATACATGTTCGTTACTAGTACCATTTGCATCTACAATTGACCTTCAAAAGCATATAAGTGTGGACAATTCGTGAAGTGTAGCTGGTGTGTGAAACTGTGTTTTCTAAACGATGATTCCGCGAATGCTCTCAAGTGTCTACTACTCCATAAAGTTATAAAAGGTCGGGTCAAGGTCATTGAGGCCAGATATGAATACAAAGTTGGTGATGCAATATGATCTAAATCGAGTTGAAACTATAATGTTCTGTGTGTTCTTGTCTTGCAAATAAATCAACAAGATTTTCAAGGTAGAAAGGAGCATGTTTTGTGTTATTCGTTTGCCATGTTCACACTCAAATAATACAATTTCTCACGGATGAGCTTCAAGAACTACAAAAGAGCGACTAGTTACTGTGTCACAAAGAGGCTGATTGTTTACATCACCAACCAAAATTTTGGGTAGCAACGATTTTGTTTATATGAACAGCCCGCACCTGTCCGTTGGTGATGTAAGCAAACAGCCCGCACCTGTGCGTTGGTGATGTGAGCAAACAAACTCATTATTGTAACGTAAGCAAAACATTCGCAGTAATTGATACAGCACAGCAACTACTCACTCACATGTATTACTTAGGCCCAGGAACAACAACACTCTTTTCCCATGCTATTATTCTGTTTATTTAATCGTTGATGGATATTCCAGAAAGTAATGATACATATCACAAAACATATTACTTAAACATTGAAAAGACTTTCTTGTACATGCATTGCTTTTACATTGACCAATATTTCTGAAAACAAAACTTGACATGCAATACTGTGAGTACAACGTTCCACCCAAGTGATTCACAAGGTGTTGTGTATTTTGTATGATAACTTGTTCTAATCGATTTGGTGTGTGTATAAGCCCAGGAATCAAACCATTGTGAACACATAAACGTAAATCTTCATTGATAACCAACACGAAATCAACACACAAAAATATCTTCACCAATAAGATTTGTACTCTGTGAACACGAAACACATATACTATATATAGGTTTAGAGATTTGATTCATATGTATTACAAATATATGTCACAAGAATAACTACATAAAAATCGGACGTGACGGATAAAGTGATACGATTCTCACAACTGATTATCACATTATCATTGTTATCATTATGCACGAGTCCTACTCTTATTGTCCAGCACAAACGGTACCTATTACTGATCCCCATCACCAGATAATGGGTTAAGATTTGCAAACTAAATACCAAAAAAACATAGTAAATAATATGAGACATACATTTATAGGGACATTACCACATAGACGTTACAGCATGAAATAAAATAATTGAAATGATAATATTTTCTGGTTAAAAATACCAATTGCAACTAATCGAAAATGTCAAGCATGTCATATCTGGAATAGCTAGCCACGTTTGGATAGACTAGGCAGGAAAAACTGCCTAGTCTGATTGCTACCTATAACACTGGAATGTCAACTTTACACTCACTACAAAAGTCCTGCAATGCATTGAAAATTTGCGTTCCTATTTGATCGAAATTGACAATGTATCTTGTTTTCCTGACGTCAGACAAAAAACAAAAGTTCGAGGAACCAATAAATTGCAAAACTAAACCATATTCTCACGAGGCATGGGCGAATACGGGACATTATCAATCAACCAGCTCCAGATCATTTTCTCCCTTAGAAACTGCAAGATTCACGTTCTCAATCGTTACATCATTGATAGCTGACGCCATTTCATAAACATCATTTTCCATTCTCTGATCTACTTCATCATGAATGGATGCCCCTTCTTGTTCATGTGACAAACTATAAATGTCCGTATTCGTAGGTGACGTCAACTTAGGATCCTCGTTCTGGGCCAATACATAAACCCCATTTTCTTTGGGCATCTCTATTTCTTGGTTGCTGTTTGAAGGGGATTGTGCAAGAAAATACGGGTCCTTCTTTTGTTCGCTACCCATGCTAACATCCACGCCGGGATTCGTCTTCAAATGTGCATCTGTACACTCAGATATTTCTGGATTTACACTATGTTTAACACTACCACTTGTCGGACTATCAGTGTACTCATTCCCATGCTTCCTGTTACGCCGAGGCTTTGTGACGTCATCTGACTTGGCTGATAATTCCGCTGGGAAATCCCCAGTAACTTTAGTGTGATACACGTCATTTTCTACAAGAGCAGTCTCCTCTTCCTCGCTATCCCCACCAGAAGCGCTGTTCTTCTTCTTCCTGGCCTTATTCACAGTTGCGTAAACATCCATTTTCGCTGGCTCTTCCTTATCTCCTCCCTTGATCCTGCCACGAGCTTCGGACATGTAAATGTCGACGTCCTGCTTGATTGCAGCATCTATCTCCCGTCCCAAAGTAGCACAACCATAAGTGAAGTCCTGGGGTTTGTCCCGGCCATCAGCTAGCAGTCGTCTAGCGACTGTTTGGTCGGTCCGGCCGTTGACTTGGAGAGGGTCTGCGTAGTCATAGACTCCCTGGTCACTGCCAGCGGTGGCACCGAGAGGGGAAGGTCTCTTTGGCAGAGTGGGCAGCTTCATTTGGGGTTCGAATGTTGAGCGCATGTCGCTGCAAGGAGTATTATTATGAGACGAAAATAAAAATGAAATATGAGATTTGTAGCACATGATGTTTTAAAGATAGGGAAAATGTTTTTAAAAAATCAATATTATTCAACCAAATTAGAATGCAATCTAGAGTACAGACAAATTAGATATTTCACATTGCATAAATCATCCAACATAGCTTGGATAAAACAAGCGGTTTCTCTATGAAATTTGATATGGTTGTTTTGGCAAACACACGTCCTCCCCACCTATTCCTAATGCTCTGGTAGATCTCTGGTTCCGAGTCTGCCGAATCTATTGAGAGACCCAGTCTGTGCCGACTACTGCGGATACCCGGGAGTGTCATAGAACGACGGAGTGTTTCCCTCCGGCGACGTGACTGCTCCGGCCTGTGCTTCCTGCAAAGAGAGGGAGTTGGTTCATGCAGGCTACGATTGGGATGCGATAATTATTATTACTTGGCTATGCATTAGGTCAAGTCTATATGGGTGCTATGTACCTTTCCCAACACAAGTACCCCGTAACAATCGTCATTATGATAAGGATAACGGCAATTAAAGCTCCCACAGGTCCAGCAATAATAACTGAAATGAACATAATAATATTGATAATTCATGTAATTTCAATCCAATTAGTGATGACTTACCCACACTGGATATGCATAGGAACAGGAGGTACCATAAACACTTATACAACTTTGTGCAGTTTCAGTTATATATACTGCTTCATGTCAGGGGAACAATCCTTGAGCTAGATGAAGTCGTGACGTAAGGACGTCAAGTTAATTAGGTACTGTACCTATATCAGCAATTATTTCTTCTCCCGATTCGTCGGTTCCTAAAGATTTTAACGAATGAAACATTTGAAAAATAAACATTTACATTCGCCTCTTATACACAATCATACAAGTTTGTAGAAAAGCATAACGTCTGAAACACATATATGTATATATAAGCCATTGCTCAGTTGCTTTTGGTGGAAGAGCTGGACTAGTCATTGTGTTTCATCATGACATTTTCTGGTCCTTCTGTGATGTACACTACCAATGAGTATCATATAGATAAGGTCGCAAATGATTTATTGTAGGTGAGTAATCAAGTGCTCACCAGACCCTTCAATCTCCACGTGTTCTGTCTGCGTGCTGGTGAGACTGGATCCTTGCTCGGTTGCACGACACGTGACGTAACTCTCTGTGACATCACCCAATGACAGTGTGTCATTGTATCTGCCAGACACTGCATAGTCTTCTACAGTTGTTGTCCAGGTATAAAATATGGGAAGACGGTGCTCGGCAGGTATTGAAGTGGAGTTTGCTTGACATATCAATGTGAGGCTTTCATTTACAGTGGAAGGATTTGACAAGTCAATTTCTGGCTTCGTTGTTTTTTCTGAAATGCAGCACATGCGATACGGTCACAAAATTTCAGAACGGTATATATACAGATGTTATATACATTTTCATGTTCTTGTATATTTTAGCCTAAATGTATTATCAGACTTACTGTATATGAAGATTGTTGACATGTCTTCACATTTTGTTCCGTTTAAACGGGAAAATTCACATGTGAGATTATTCTCTGCGTCCGAGTCAGCTATGTTTGTCAAATTGAAGTCGAATCCATTCCCATTAAATACACCGTTGGCTCTTGTAAAGTATGGTTTGATGTGGTTTTGTTGCAAGAATTCGATAACTGGCAGAATATCCGTCTGACAGCGGATCCTGCGGTACACACTGATGTTCCTAGTCTCCCACGAGAAGGTAGCCGTCCCCCCGAGTGTGGTCCGCAAGACCCCTGGGCGCCTGACCAGCTCATCACCACAGGGCTCAGCTAAAGGTGACATAATGACCATCAATCATTTTATTATCATATGGTCATTTTCTCTGCTGGTTACGTTAACAGAAATATCGATAATACAAACTCATACTGCTTTTTAATATGGTTCTTGTTACAAATGTCCAAGTATATTAGATGGTTGATCATAGCACCTTTATCTGCTGCTCCAATGAAGTTATATCCTAAAGCAGAAATCGTACCCTGTAGGAACAAGGTCCTTAGTAGATTCATCTTCTGTGAACAATGGTACAATAATGTTGGAAAGATATATGGTTATTTTTCTATGTACATTCTCTACAGTAACTGACATCACATATATTCCATGTACAGGTTACTATACAAATACTCATACCACATTGATTTGCCTTAAAGCATACAATAAAGCTGGTGAATATATTTTCGGTACACGTTCGCCTCTGTCGCTAACGTTCCCTGTTATTTTCCATTGACAATACACCTGAACAAGCTCTATCCGACTCTTGTTTGCATTGCAGTTTACGGGAATGAGGACTATAAGATGTATATCATATTGTACCACGGTTGACACCTTTAACAATAGGCCAGACTGTGGTCTATTCAACATACACCACATTCTGCCGTGCCGAATAGAGGAACACGCTTGAGTGATTCAGAGTGGTACATAGTAGATAGAGCACGAGCACCCGTGGGTATGGCTCATACACGAGGTTATTCTCGAGGCGTTAGCCGAGGGATTACTGAGTGCATGAGCCATACCCACGGATGCGAGTGGTCTATCTGACTTGTACCACGGGTTCACTCAAGCGTGTTCCTAGTGGTGTATGTTGAATAGACCACAGTCTGGCCTATTGTTAAAGGTGTCAACCGTGGAACAAAAGTCAGATAGACCACTCGCACACTTGGGTATGGCTCATACACGAGGTTATTCTCGAGGTGTTAGCCGAGAGATTACCGAGTGTATGAGCCATACCCACGGGTGCGAATGGTCTAGTATCTGACTTGTACCACGGGTTCACTCAAACTGTGATATGACCACAGTCTGGCCTATTGTTAAAGGTGTTACCCGTGATACAAATTAGAATTATCTAAACGTATACATTCCTACACTAAAACGTATGTAACAAAATTAAGTTTGACATGATATTATGATTGTGCTAACCTGGAACCTGGAGTGTATTCACACGGATGGTTTTTAACATGAAGTTGCACACATTTATAACACATACACGTGTATATCTGTCCCCCATAACAAATGTCCCAAAATTGGGGGTCACCACAATAGTTGGCTGTGTCATGATTCCCCGCACCCACAAAAGACCCCTCCACATAGTGGTTGCATCCTTGACAGAGACTACAGATACATTAATTTCAGGTCACACAATGAAAGGAGGAAATGTCGCTAAACTGACTTGCTGTCATTGGCCGAGTAATATGATAAAGTGGTGTGCCATGTTTTTTTTTTACTTTAGCTCGAAAAAGTAAGTTATACCAGTAAACGTAACCATCGAAAATCCCACTCGGAAATATGCAAAAAATCACAAAGCCTAGTTACAGCACGTCTGTAAAGCAACTTGCTTAATTATTAGGAATATATATCTTATGGGAACAGCTATATTATTGGAATTTGACAGCCACACGCGAATTACATGACATAAACTCACCGCGTTCCATCCATTCACATCAGTGTGGGTCTCCGAATCGCATCGGTATACCACAGGCCTCAACAAGAAATAATACACATGTTATATATATGTAAGATGCTTCCGGTGTGTTGCAAATTCATTCGATATAGATATAACTGCCGTATTGAACATATTATTGTGTTCAGCGTTGTCTTCAGTGTGCTAAAACGTATTCCAAACTAGCCACATATGTAGCCCGAGCAGAGAGCAGAGTCTGAGATATAGTTAGTGGCAAATTCAGTTTAGTTCCGTAATTCTGCCTCGAACATAGAGAAAACTGTGACGTAGCCTATACACTGTCGGCGTGTACTGCTGAATGAGCACGGCTAGTCAGGTAATATTTTTATATATACATGTATATTCTGGCTGGTTGGGCGGAGCTAAAACCACGTGTGCCAGATATACCAATTGAATTAGGTTTACTTTCCTGGACCACACTATGTCAACGTAATATAGGTATCTATCTTCTGGCAAGTGCCTGACAAAGCTATCGTCTTCTAATGAATATCCATCACCATATAAGGATGGACGTATCATAGACGAGATATTCCTATTCGTATATGTACGGGGTTACATGCATACATATTAAATGTATGTTAATATAGGCCTATAGTCTTTTTTGGTGTGTATATTTTTTTTCTTTTTTTAAAAATTAATATCTAATGAATATCGGGGTATATATTATTAGGTTACTTGTTATTAACATGTCACAGAATGTTATGCATTGATTGGGTAAAAAATTATCTGTCGTCGAGCAATATCACATAGTTCCAATCCATTGGTGTGGGGATCCATTCAGATGGATAACTATCGCGCCTCAGCATTGGAAAAGATGGTTACTGTATTCCATTAGACGCAAGCGTCTGGCATACTCGCATGATAAAATAGTGATTGTGTCCCAGGAATTCAAGTTTGTCTGATACAGAACGCATCAAATTTGTCTGCTTCAGACTGCATTGTACTTCGGATGTTTTGTGATTATCAGTATTGTCGGCATATTTTAAAACCAATTATGTACTAATAGTTCTTCAATTTTACACTCCTAAATTTCGGTATTTCTGTTCGGAATCTAACCCCCCTATGTGCGCAAATTTACACTGAATTTGACAGTTCACATGGGCGCGCGATAAACTATCAACATTATGGCTTAGTTTATTATTTGCAACCACATGGATGTGCGATATACTATCAATATTGTGGCTCAGTATATTATTTCTAACCACATTTCTAACTTATTATGGTATAGATCCGCCATCGTACAATACACATATAGCATATATTCATGTATTTCGATTATATGTCACAACACTGAGAGGTAGACCGTCAAACCAGAGATCTGGTTTTGCCTATTGTTTTTGTCTGGATTTAATTTAGTTATTTTCTTCCGCCGTTTGCTCCCACATGATAACTCATCATCGCTTTGACCAATCTTCCAACAGTCCAAAAGTCCCCTATTGAGATCCCGTCCCAGCAAATTTCTGTCAATGTCCTAGACATAATTTGATTAAGGCAATTTCCAGCAATAGAAGAATTCTGGACATTCTTGGACAATGTTTGGACAACCTTCTCTTCAAATATTTTTGAGCATTCCTGTGCAAAATTTCAGAGAAATTAGATTGGTTATCACATAGGAGGCAAAGTTCTGGCACGCTCAAATAATTAAATAGTGTCCCAGAAAATGAACACATCAAGATGTCACATTTGTTTGCTACAAACTGCATTGTACTTCAAATGTTTCGTGATTATCAGTATTGTTGCTGACGTATTTTAAAATCTGCTGTGTACTAATAATTCTTCAATTTTACCCTCATGAATTTCGGTATTTCAGTTTCGGAATCTATCCCCCCCCCCCATGTGCACAAATTTACACCTGAATTCGACTGTTTATATGGACGTGCGATAAACTATCATATTAATAATGACTAAGTATAATATAACTCATTCACGTGGACGTGCGATATACTATAAATATTTCAGCTTAGTATATTATTTGCAAACACATTCACATGGACGTGCGATATACTATCAATATTGTAACTTGGTATATTATTTCACAGTTTCCTATGTGGACCAAATAAAGTATCTATCTATTTGCAAACACATTCATATGGACGTGCAATATACTATAAATATTGTGACTTCGTATACTATTTTCAACCACAGTCACATGGACGTCGATATACTATCAATATTGAAACTTGGTATATTATTTGCGAACACATTCACTAGGACGTGCAATATACTATCAATATTGTGACTTAGTATATTATTTTCAACCACAGTCACATGGACGTCGATATACTATCAATATTGTGGATTAGTATATTATTTGCAAACACATTAACATGGACGTGTAATGTCAATATTGTGGCTTAATATATTATCCTCAACCACATTCCTAACTTATTATGGCATAAGTACTTAATACTGGGTATTGATTCCACGTCTACACATATACACCATATATTCGTCTATTTTGATTTCATGTCACAACACTGAGAGGTAGACTGCAAAACCAGAGGTTTTGTCTTTTGTGTTTGCCTGGATTAAATTTATGTATTTTCTTCCGCCGTTTGTCCCAGATGATAATTCATCATCGCCTTGACCAATCTTCCAACAATCCGAAAGTACCTTTTTGTTCTTCATTGAGATCCCGTTTCCATTGAATTTCTGTCAATGTCATAGATATAATTTGATTCAGGCAATTTCCAGCAAAAGAAGAATGTTGGGTGTCCATGTTTGGATAACCTCTATCTTCGATTATATTTATACATTCTTATGCAAATTTTGGAGAGATTAGACTGTAAAACCTTGAAAATAAAAATGTGGACGGACAACGGACGGCTAAATAGAAGGATGACAGACGCAACGCCATGACAATAGGTTATCAGAACATAGGTTCCTGTAACCTAAAAGTTGATGGATGCAACAAATCATTAGTGTTTAGTTAGGTATTTGGCAGCTACGTTCTCTAAATAAATTGGTTAATATAATTGTTACTCTGCTAATGATCATTGTATTTATTCATTCAACATCTCAAAATAAATGAAACTCATATGACTGCGTTATCAAACATGTCATCATTTGTAACTATCATAGACGTGGTATGACACATAACATACACCAGTCCATTTATCATGTTCATTTGGCGGAATTATTTGGATATTGGAAAATAAATTGTGTTATATTATCCATGTATATATTTGACAACCGTCGGTTCACGGGAGTACAATGATGTATCAAGTGTGTAGTACTATGTACATATCAATGAATGAACAAGGGGTCGATTAAATATTGATGTCGTCATTTGTAAATATTAAAGAGCCAGCAAACACAGACCCGTCAATTTAGTCAAATTAATTGGACATGTGAAAATTTATCGAATTAATTATGTATCTCTGACAGTCACGAGTTTCCAGGCAGTCGACTGATGTATCATATACTATTATATACATATCAATCAATGAACAGTGAATTTACTTATCGTTCCTTGTTGTAACTAACGGCACGAAGAATCACCTGTATACATGGTATAAGCTCATAAACTATTGATTTTGCAATTCATGAAATGAAATGAACAAGTTACTAGCCTTAACTTCATATGTTCACAAGGCACAAATCGGTATCGTGACTCTATGGGCAATAATGAATTCAACACTTTTTATAGGACAAATATGACTGTTTGCCCACATAATCATGGTTGCCTGCAATATAGTCATATTCTACCAGAGAGAAAAAATCTATTTTCTAGCTGAAATTTCATCTTCAAAGGAAAGCGATGTTTTGTCATCTAAAATTCTTCCGAGAAAAAAATGCTTAGAAATGTTTCTGGGTACATATTGTTGCCTTGACAGTCTACCAGGAATTGGTGAAGCCTACATGTAGTATGCCAATATGATGGACAATCTGCATGGAATTTTTTTTTAGAATTGCGAAACTTGCCCCAGAATAATAAAATGCCGCTAGACTCACAAAACCGGCTGTGCCCTGTGATGTTTGTAATTTTTACCAAAATTGTTAAAAAACCGACTGTTGCCATTACGTTAATGGATGGCTGATGGTAGATCTTAAATGAAAACTGCTTGTACATTATAAATCTGTTGAAATGTTCAAACGTAAAGTCAAGCAGTTGTACTTTTCAAATCACAATTAGCATGATTATTGACTGTTGTCACGTTGTTGTATTATTTTTCTTGTCATTATTTTTTTTTTACTATTTTGTTTAAAATCCTATTGATCATGTCGATACTGGTGTCAATATATTGTTTAATGTGCCTCTTTTTATTTTAGTATTTACTTCTTGAGGTGGGGTGGAGAGAGTATCCAAATTCAGTAATCACTAATGTTCTAAACTTTGCACTGGGAAATAGTGAATTTGTAGGCCAAGATTCTCTGCATTTCTCTTCAAACATTTTACGCGCACATATTATACTATTGTATCATGTGTTGGCCCATAAAACGCTGTTTGAAAATCAAGGTAACAGAATATGCATTCTGGTGTCATTCTGCTCCACCCTGCATCTATTCGGATTATCAAAACCATATTTGGTGCAAATTTTGGGGTTCAAAATTGGAACTATGTGGCAGTTTTGACGATTTAGGACAAAAATTATACAAATGGACCAAAAAAATCGTTTTATACCTGATTTATTATTAAAGGCTATGGTGTATGACTTAGGCCATACACCTATTTCATGGGATTTGATTCGGATTTCTAGCCCCCATACAAACCTCATAGAATAAAAGTATAGCAATACACCCGCACCTAACCACAAGCCAAAAAGCTACTGAGTTTATGTTATCGTCGGAGCCAGATTTAGCGTCCAATAGTAGTTACATCGGCCAAATGGTATTCATGGAAGGTTCAACCCATTACCGCTAATGCAACGAGATTTTGATGATGACAATAGCAAAATCTAATATAAAACATTTTGAAATAAACATAGCCCGAACAAATAGTTTATATAAAAAAAAGCACACACTGATGTCACCATGGGCAGACAGTTTGTGAAATGTAGTTGTTGCTACTGTAATTTTGATTGACTCTGTATTATGCCAAACTAACCATCAAAACAATTTAGAATTCCCGAAAACAAAATATGGAGTAGATGTACGACAAATACAAAAGAACCCAATCAAAAGCCAAAGGTTGCTGTTCATGACACCGGCATTCTCCAGTATGGATGTACGCAATGTAAGTTACATTTGTTCAAACATCATTCAGCTCTATTTATTTACTAATTTTATAACGAAATCGTTAATCTCTTAGTTGCGTCACATTCATAGATATATGCAGAAAATTTATTTCAAACTTCATGCAAGTTTGTAAAGAAACGGCAGAGATATCAACCAGAATTGCACATTGTATGGAACCACTGAAAATACAAGAATACCAACCGATACGCAATCTTAACGTCCACAAACAGTGACACCGACTCAGTGGTATGGATGCGAGTATCAACCATCGATACAACGAGATTTTGATGATACCAGCAGCAAACTTGATATGGGATGAAACGGAATAGAAACAAAACCTGACCAAATAGTTTATCGGAAAAATGGCGTCAACAGTGTGACATTTTGGTAGTCCTTGAAATTTAGGTAAAATCATTTGGTTTTAAATTAACTGGATGCCTGTAGCACAAAACTAAGCGTAGTGAACACATTAGAGGATGCTTAATCGTTTTTTCAATATCTGCACTCATAACACTCGGCAATATAACTAACTCAACTTGAGCTGAGCATGGAATAACTAAAAATTAATGTTGAAAATTGACAGATAAATCATTGCAGTTTCAATGCTAATACAAAAACTCTTTTCCATAGTATGTCATTGATCATTCAGTCAATTATTTCCGGAGAGACAAACGCAGACGAGTTAAAGGCATCGATGTGGTATAAACCAAGAAAACAATTTATTATATGCCTAGGACATTTTACAATGGATTACACAGAGTGCAACTGTCCGATATACTGAGGTATTGAGCTGCTTCATAACCTCCGTGGCGCATAGCAACCGTATTTCATACAAATCATTTCCTCCTTTATGAAAGCTATATACTCTACCAGGAAGAATATGTAACTGAACTAAATATTTAAATTTATCTATATTACGAGAAGACTAAATTATATGTAAATATGCCGATTTGTGTGTGTTATATTGCATGTTGTATGTATTGTATCGCCTTATGTATCGTTCATTGCATCATGTAATATGTTGTATACTGTATCGTCTCATGGTTGGCTTGTACCTTGTACAAGTATGCCGAATAAATAAATGGTATATAAATATGTCCATGAAATTAATTGAATTCAGGGCCTAAAATGGCTAGAAAGTGTCGACATTTATTACCATATGTCCTGAGGGGTGTACATATCGCGATGTGGCATATAATATAATAAGTTAATCGACTGGATACAGTGTTTGAGGCCTCAAACACTGTATCAAATCAATAACCTATAATTATTATATGCCTACGAAAATGCTACAATTGATTAGGTGCAATCGGTCCGATATACTGCGGTATTGACCTCCTTCATATTGACATGCGTCGGGCATGGCAACCAACGGTCCTTTGACGATTTCGTATTCATGCGCTGGTGAAATGACATTTTTGGTTTTGTAGTCCATGAAAATGACCGTGAAATTATTTGCTTTTAGTGTATGAAATGGCCAGAAAAGTCAGCATTTGTAATCATATTTCTCCCGACGTGCATATCATGATCCCTCGTTCGTGTATGTACCTGGACGCACTCGCAAGGGCGTGCGTGCTACGACCCAGACACGATATCGGGCCTCAAACACTGTTTCCAGTCAGTTACATACAATAAGTCTGAATGTTTATGTTACTACGAGCTTCTGAGGGGACATAAAAGAAATATTTTTAGCATATTGCTATTGCACTCCCTCGCACAAATATTGAGTTCCCTGGCATTCCAGATCACGTTCCCTCACGATCTCATTGCGTTCCCTTGCAATCTGGATTGCATTCCCTCGAGATCTTATTGCATTCCCTCATATTCCAGATCTCGTTCCCTAGCGATCTTATTGCGTTCCCTTGCAATCCGGATCGCGATATTATTGCGTTCCCTGCAATCCGGATCCCATTCCCTCGTGATCTTATTGCAATCCCTTGCATTCCGGATCATGTTCCCTCGAGATCTTATTGCGTTCCTTCGCATTTAGGATCGCGTTCCCTAGTGATCTCATTGCATTCCCTTGCAATCTGGATCACGATATTATTGCGTTCCCTCGCAATCCGGATCGCATTCCCTCATGATCTTATTGCGTTCCCTCGCATTCCAGATTGCTTTCTCTCGCATTCCAGATAGCGTTCCCTGGCAATCTTATTGTGTTCCCTCGCATTCCAGAACGCGTTCCATCGCGATCTTGCAGAAAAACCTCCCCAGAAGTCATGGGCGTCAGCACAATGAAGGTTGTCGTGAGGGAATGTGATCCAGAATGCGAGGGAACGCAATAATATCACATGGGAATGCGATCCGGATTGTGAGGGAACGCAATAATATCGCGAGGGAACACGAGGGAATGCAATAATATCGCGAGAGAACGCGATCCAGATTGCGAGGGAACCCAATGAGATCACGAGGGAACGCGATACGGAATGCGAGGGAATGCACTAATATAAACATTAGTATACCAGCAGCAAGACTAGACGAAAATACTGGTAAAAAAGTTGCAATAACAGTACTTCGAATTATAGTAACCGCATTTCATACAAATCATCTGCCCCTGATGATGCCAGTGTGTCTTTGAATAAACTATTTTACATTCCTCCTTTATAAAAGTTTTATATACTCTACCAGGAAGAATATGTAACTAAACTGAATATTTAAATTTATCTAGATTACGAGAAGACTAAATTATATGTAAATATGCCGAATTGTGTGTGTTATATTGCATGTTGTATGTATTGTATCACCTTATGTATCGTTCATTGCATCATGTAATATGTTGTATACTGTATCGTCTCATGGTTGGCTTGTACTTTGTACAAGTACGCCGAATAAATAAATGGTATATGGTATATAAATATGTCCATGAAATTCATTGAATTCAGGGCCTAAAATGGCTAGAAAGTGTCGACATTTATTATCATATGTCCTGAGGGGTGTACATATCGCGATGTGGCATATAATATAATAAGTTAATCGACTCGATACAGTGTTTGGGGCCTCAAACACTGTATCAAATCAATAACCTATAATTATTATATGCCTACGAAAATTCTACAATTGATTAGGTGCAATCGGTACGATATACTGCGGTATTGACCTCCTTCATATTGACATGCGTCGGGCATAGCAACCAACTTCTTCGTCCTTTGACGATTTCGTATTCATGCGCTGGTGAAATGACGTTTTTGGTTTTGTAGTGCATGAAAATGACCGTGAAATCATTTGCTTTTAGAGTCAGTTCGGGTAGCTTCGGACAGTGGGGTACAATCGGACATTTATAATTTTCGTTTGGTTATTTGCCGAGCTTTTTGCGTATTGTTTCGAACAGTGGAAGTCAGTAAGAATGTGTTTTTCGTATCGGGATTCGCTAAACTTTATCCATGAAATCGGAACACAATAGAGCTTACTGATTTGCTGAAAGCGAGCACGTGAGAAGACCACGTGACATGCGATGATTTTGGCGGGAAAAACGCAATAGACGTCACACAGCAGCACGGAAGTTATTAGCCTACTATCCAGTATGTATCTATTTGCCAGTTTTGTTTACTCGATATTTTAATAAATAGCAATACATAGATCACAAAAAACATATTAATTCCATCATATCAATACAATATTGTTGGTAAAGTTACATGAATTTACTGTCCGATTGTACCCCCACCTCGACCATTCCAGCATGCGTCATGGAGGGTACATTCGGACAGTCAGTCAAAATATATCCGCTCAGTGGTTCGGGTGTCATTTCCACTCTATATTCCCTGGGGTCTTTCGAATAATTGTTCAAGCAGGGACATACGAGTAATAATAGTAACCTTTTTTGCATGACAACATACAGATAAATAAATGATTTTTTTTCTAATTAAATAAGTAAATAATAATCATGATAATAGGGAGGGGTGTAATAATAATTCCATCGTAATAATAATCATTTCAACCTCCTCTTGAATGCATTTGAAACAAGTCAGAATAAATGATAACGATAACAGAATAAAATGTTTTATACAATAAATGATTTATTTAGCTTATACTATTTTTCCAGGAATGAGGAGTATAATAATATATTCAGTGTTTGCGGTGGGGATGCACCACCACGGTCCACGACAGTTAGCAGTAGGCCAAATCTACACGCTTCATCGCGAACCTCAAAACCCATACGACAAAAATGCGGTGGCAGTACGGGACGAGGGAGGGAGGTCCCTGGCGTATGTCAGGAGAGCGGACGCTGCTAAGCTGGCCATGTTGATGGACAGTGATTTGCTACACGGTTCAGTGTTCATCAAGCCAAAAGAAGACGCAGAAGTACGCTCAAGAAGGCAAGGGCCGCAGCAGACATGCAATGTCGGTATCCGTTTCACGGACGACAATTTAGATGCTGTCATCGATATGGTTAAGTCCACTTATTTTGTGTACGTACTCCGTGAACAAAAGAAGAAGTAACTTTAATCATCACCGTGCGGTGTGATTCATTTGTTCCCAGTTTCCCTTTATGATACACGACCTAATAAATGTAATAGTACCACGTTATTATCACTGATTGTATGCATCACTGAATGTATGTACTAGTATTGGTCAGAGGTACACGCATGCTATTGTTGTACAATTTGGTAAATAGATAAAGACATATTTATATATAGACAATACAATAATTAATTGCTACTACTTTTTGTGCGTATTACACCTGCACTATTCATACGCGTATGTCACGTACATATTGATATCTATTTCTTATACACAGCATTATGTAAAAACCTCAAGTATATTTAATTGAAATATATAAAAGAGATTCATGCTCCGGGCATAGCGAATATAAATGGACACGAACAATTAGGTACCGTATTTTACGGTGGCTGTTATCTGCCAATGTTTTATTTTTCTGAAAAAAGTTCAACCTGTCCGTTTTCATAAAAATATCTTATTCCAAACAATGAAATTCGCGAACTAAATAATTTCCCTCGCGAATAAAATTGCTGAGATAACATAAATCGCGATTTTTATTGTTATATTCATGAATTACATTGTCAAAGCAATTTAAATCGCGAGCTAATTAATTTAGCTCGTGTTTTTTCACGAATTTAATTATTTTAGCAATAAAAATCGTGAACTAAATTATTTCCCCCGCGAATAAAATTGCTTTGGCAATTTAATTCGAGAATATAATAATAAATATCGCATTTTTTCTAGTTTCAGCAATGTTTTCAATAATTTAATTTGCGAATCTTATTGTTTAATGAAATAAATTCGATACAAATTAGACCTATTTACCTCGAGAATAAAATTGCTTTGGCAATCTAATTTAACTCGCGAATTTTATTGTTTGGAATAAAATATTGTTATAAAAACGGACAGGTTGAATTTTTTTCCAAAAAAAAAAAAACAATGGCAGATAGTAGCCACCGTAGTATTTACAGTGTATAATAGTGTTATACATCGTTGTGAGAGGAAATCATTCCAATATACTGAGCAAAATACTCAAGATGATCTGAATTTGCTAATACATGTATATATATAAAAAAACAAAACAAAAAAAAGTGACCATTGATAACATCAATACAATAACAATTATCAACACACAACAACAAGTACAAAAATACAATAAGATAGAATGACAATATAATAATTAATAATAAGTTAACAACATCAATAATAATATACACATGAATGGAATACTACACTATCAGGCCTATTATTATTTTTTTTTTGAAGAGGGGGGGAGGTGTCTTCATTTTTAAGAAAATAAATAAAAATGAACCACTGAGCAACAAAAATTTTTTTATAATATATTTACGTCTAATTACCAAATTATAACAGACATGCCGCGAGTCAGCCAACACAAGACATCCCAGTATGACAGACGACAACTTGAGTCAGCTGTGCTGGCGGTGAAGACTGGAATGTCACTGCGGAAAGCTGCAATTAAATTCAAGATTCCAAAGTCCACCATTAGCGACCATGTCAGGGGGCGTGTTTTGCCAGGGGCACGGACCAAGGACACTGTGATACCGTTCGACGTAGAGCAGCAAATTGTCACCAAGGTTAAGTCAGCGGCAGTATCGGGTTTCGGCATCAGCCGTATGCAGCTCGCCGCCAAGGCTGCCCGAGTGGCTCGCGAGCTTCACCTGAAGACTCCAAAACCAGATTGGGTTCCTGGGAAAGACTGGATCAGGGGATTCCAGGACCGCCACGACATCACTCTGCGAACCCCTGCAGCGCTCAGCACAGTCCGTAGCAGGATGATGAATCGACCGATCGTCTTGAAATATTTCAACCAACTTCAGTGCATCATTGAGGAGAATGGGCTGGCTGACCATCCTAGCAGGATTTGGAACATGGACGAAACGAGCGTTCCAATCACCCATAAACCATCCAGGATACTGGCCGGCAAAGACACGCGCAATGTACCTGGTAGAGTATCAAACTCGCGTGACAATGTGTCTGTTCTGGCGTGCATAAATGCAGCTGGCGACAAAATCCCGCCTCTTGCCATTGTGCGAGGCAAGACTGTGAAATCGCTCAACGCATATAACGTTGCCGCCGGGCCGTCGGGCATGAAGTATACATATCAGCAAAGGGCATGGATGGAGGGTGTCCTGGGAGAGGCCTGGTTCATGGATCACTTTCTGCCGAACTGTGGCACTGAGAGGCCCCAAATCATTCTCTTAGATTCGCACTCGTCCCACGAAACTCTCGACCTCATCGAGCGCGCCAGAGAGAACAACATCATCCTTATGGCTTTCCCTCCACACACCACACAATGGCTGTGCCCTCTCGACAAATCCGTCTTTAGTCCTTTGTCAGCGAAATATAATCAGGTGTGCACAGCCTTCCATTCCCAAAGTCCTAACAACCTGGTGAGCAAGTGGGAGTGGCCAAAGCTCTTTGCAGAAGCATATGAGAAAGCTTTTTCGAGAGACAACATCAGGTCAGGGTTTCAGAAGTGTGGAATTTTCCCCTTGTCCATGGACTCCATCCCGAGCAGTGCGTTCGCTCCTTCTGTCCCTTATGAAACAGCTCCCACCGCACTGCCTCCCATCCCATCTACATTGTCCACTGTTACCTCACCGCTAAATGCTGCTCCACCTCCGACCGATGTGACAATACCGTCCACTGTTATGTCGCCAACATCACCCATTGCCTCCACATCTCATCCACGTTCAAATGCCACCCCACTACTTGCTGCAGACGAAGTCCCCACTGTCAGTGAGTATGTAGTTGTCGCAGATTCGGATCATCCGGAGGTGACATCAAAAGCGCTTCTAGAAGGCCTAGACGAACGGCATGTGATCACTGAAGAAGACGGCACTATGGTGTTGCAGTTTGCCGATACGCCGAGGCGCGCCCCCACGTCACTGAGCACTTACGATATTTGCGCATCTCCGTCAGCAGTCGTGAACTCGACGTTCGACATGGAGCCGTACAAACGATCAACAACGAAAGCCAATACACGAAAATTGACCAGTCATCGATTGCTTACCAGTGATGATGTGTATAACAACAAGAAATTGGATTTTGTGAGAAAGCAACAAAAGGAAGAAGCAAAACGACAGGCTCAGCTCGAGAGAGCAGCGAAAAAACTAAGAAAAGAGAAGCTAGCTGGAGAAAAGAAGAAGAAAAGAATAACTAAACAAATCACAAAGAAGAATTAGTCAAATTACATGACATATCAAACGTTCTGTAACTAAGCAAATATGTGTCTTGCCTTTATTGCTTCATTACTTATGCAGTAAACTTGATGCATTGTCTGATTGTGCTGTACCTAAATGGCTATTTACGGAATATTGTACTTGTATAATTTGTCTCGAAACAAATAACATTTTTTGGAACATTAATGTGCTTTATTTTTCAATTTACGCATAACGTAACAGTTGCTGATATCGAAAATGCCCATGTTGCACAATTACAGGTAATGGCATGATTCTCTAATAGATATCTAAAATTGACCCAATGGATGAGATTACCAGACAAATCTCGTTTATAGGGGTACTTGCGCATAAGTGAGGTAACCTAAGTGTGGTAACCTAAAAATCATAGATCTCAAGATCTATGATAGGTTGTTGGAAAATTGTGAAAATCGATTTCAACATAGTGGCCGCATTCCAAAATAGTGCGTTTCCCGACAAATATTCTCGTTTGATATTTCAATGTTGTCTAATGCAAGTTCAAGGTCAACACACTAATCACCATATGTGACTTCCCATTTGAAAGTGGCTACATATCTTACCTCATGATCATAAAGGCCAATTTTTGTACTACATACGATGCAGTTACTGTAATGCAGTCGAAACGTTCTACGCCAAAATCTATAGTCTATATATAACGTAGAACGTTTAGTATAACGGTGCCTTTGGTCCATGCCTCTGGCAAACCATTCCAGGACACCAAACAACCGCCGGACGCAATTGTTACACCAACAGGTTCGAGTAGTCTGTGCGTATAGACCTGTATATATATTGCAGTCATTCTTGAAATGTACTGATACACAAGCAAGTCATACACATGCAAGTCATGCACACGAGCCCGCAAAAAAAAAAACATATTGGTGTAGTAATAGAAGAGCGGCGTTATAATGCAATAGGCCTACTTTTAACATTAGCGTGCATAAAAATATGCTAAATTTGAAGACATTTTGGGGAAATAATTTACGTGATATTATACAGTGTTTATTGTGTCCTGTCTTTATTAGAATAAACTAAATATAAAGTTTGAAACATTATTAGACCTTGATTTGAGAAAATAGGGACAGTTATATGGTAAAAAAACAATTTCTTCCGCAAAAAAGTAAGTGCTATTCCATTAGGGCACGTGCTACTTAGGAACAATATATATATTATTTAATAGGAATATAGGAAATGTTCAATACATGGCCACTCAGAAATGAAATTGCGGCTGCAAAATAGGCACTCAACAAATTTCATTAGATTGCACTAATAAATCAAAATATTTAAGGATTCGTGGAAGTTAATCCATTTGGACGATTGTACCCACCGGGTGTCCGAATGTACCCGTCTTGTGTTGTCAATACAAAAATTCAATCAGAACGCGACTCATCATAACGTGGCCCTTAATAATTGGTCACACTGTGCGCTGGTTCATGACACGTAGTGTCTTTTAATAATCGTTCCTGATATTCACTTGCTGTCTGTTCATTTCGTCGCAAATCCCACAGTGTCCGAAGCTACCCGAACTGACTCTAGTGTATAAAATGGCTAGAAAAGTCAGCATTTGTAATCATATTTCTCCCGACGTGCATATCATGATCCCTCGTTCGTGTATGTACCGTGGACACTATCGCAAGCGCGTGCGTGCTACGACCCATACACGACATCGGGCCTCAAACACTGTTTCCAGTCAATTACCTATAAAAGTCTGAATGTTCATGAGGGGACATAGAAGAAATATTTTTAGCACATTGCTATTGCATTACCTCGCAATTTTATTGCGTTCCCTGGTATTCCAGATCACGTTCCCTCACGATCTTATTGCATTCCCTCGCATTCCGGATCGCATTCCCTCGAAATCTTATTGCGTTCCCTCATATTCCAGATCGCGTTCTCTAGCGATCTTATTGCGTTCCCTTGCAATCCGGATCGCGATAATTTTGCGTTCCCCGCAATCCGGATCGCGTTCCTTCGCGATCTTATTGCAATCCCTCGCATTAAGGATCGCGTTCCCTAGTGATCTCATTGCATCCCCTTGCAATCCGGATTGCGATATTATTGCGTTCCCTCGCAATCCGGATCGCACTCCCTCGTGATCTTATTGCGTTCCCTCGCATTCCAGATCGCTTTTCTCGCAGTCCAGATAGCATTCCCTGGTGATCTTATTGTGTTCCTTCGCATTCCGGAACGCGTTCCATCGCGCTCTTGCAGAAAAACCTCCTCAGAAGTCATGGGCGTCAACACAATGAAGGTTATCGTGAGGGAATGTGATCCAGAATGCGAGGGAACGCAATAATATCACACTCCGAACCGTATAACCCTACAAATATTTGTAGGGTTATAGCAAGATGGCGGAAGGTACGTCGCTTCCACGGAATGCATGTGTATTTCTGCGCTTTTGTCACGGTATTTACATAACCAGTGTTGTGTCGAAGTTCCGTGATGTTAATTGATGGATAATGCGTGGCCGGGTTTTGTTTTGAAAATGTCAGAGGTGGGTAATAGGCAGAAGAAAATATGCGTGTTCATAACCCTAACGACACAGCACTCCGGCAGAGCTATAACCCTAACAATCAGCGCGTACAACCCTACCGATGAAGAATTTCGAAAGATGAATAGACACAATGATTAATTTTGCGTGTTAAATCTTCTTATTTTGTAGCTCGTAAGAGTGTGGTTCCATCCAAAACAATAACATGGTGAAGCAAAACGATGCCACGTATGTTTTCGGATCTTCTTCATAATATTCGTGGTTATGTATCTTCCATAACAAGTCGGCTGTTGATGTGGTAATACTCTTGTTCATTTATTCTGCAAATTATCAGGCGGTCTGACGCCATGTTTTTCAAACACACATAAATTTCACATAAATTTTGTTCTATTCACAAACAATAATATTCCCAAACAATAATATTATCACTACATCTATATGTAGGCATAGCATTAGAAGCTGAAAATATATACCTCTAATATTGTGATGTTTGTACTTAATCGAGATGCGTCAGGATTGTACACTTCAGAAGAGATCTGAGAGACATCGTTTTGCACATTTTCTTTCCCCCGAACACCCAGACCGGCCATGCTCATCTTGCAATTTAATAGTATAACTTGTATGTGACAATATTTCCATAAATTATGATTCTAATATATTTATGATATCGTATGTTCCTGCTTTGGTGTAAATCATGAGATGAATTAACAAAGTTGTCCCACGAAGGCACCTCCAAAATACATGAAAGTTTATATATAAGTACAATTCTGTAATCGTACAACTCAGCAGTGATCTGGAAGACATCAGTTTTTTTTAATTTTTCTTCGGTGTCATTGAAATGGGCTGCTATAGTTATAATCGAAAACACGAAAGTAAAAATTGTAAATTGGCGTTTGTCTCACAGGTGAAGTATACCAAGTCATACTACGATACCATTCAGCGTCACAAAAAATATCAGCAAAAACAGTGTAATCGAGTTAGAAAAATCAGAGTATATGTACATTATATACATTCAAACTTGGAACTGATGTTTGTACCATCAAATTTTTAAAATTCATAATCTCTGCCAAATTGTCAGATGGTCGAAATAAATGGTATCACAATTACTGTACTACTCAAGTGTTCGTTCTTTTGCATATAAACTGTAGGATTCAACTGATTCCTAACTGTCACGTGTTTCGGCTGGTAGGGTTATATCTGTTCACGGTCGTAGTATCGGTAGGGTTATAGGCAACAAACGGTAGGGTTATACATGCTCGAATCTGGAGATCGAAACATCCGCCGAAATGAAACACTTCTCAACAAACAGACACGGCCTCAGACACACCAACATGTGCTTCTGGGAAGGAATAACTCATTTTGTGTCAAAGGTTATTAAATTCCCTCGAAATAGCCGGAAACGAATCGAAGCTGCAAACCTTCCACCATCTTGGTATAACCCTACAGACGTCTGTAGGGTTATACGGTTCGGAGTGGGAATATCGCGAGAGAACGCGATGCAGATTGCGAGGGAACCCAAAGAGATCACGAGGGAACGCGATCCGGAATGCGAGGGAACGCACTAATATAAAAATTAGTATACCAGCAGCAAGACTATACGAAAATACTGGTAAAAAAAATTGCAATAACAGTACTTCGAATTATTCGCTTGCTACACAAAACACGTGTATTTCAAATTGCTCCCTGTTCAAGTCGTATTTGAGAGTGCATTTCTGAGGCATACATTTCAAGCTATTAGATGAACCACCCCTGTCCATCCCTCTAAATTTGTTATTTAATTCGTGCGTGATGGAGTCTTTTAATAGGTAGAAAATCAAAACACGTTTCTAGGGCATTATGTTCATTACTAATTTAGAGAATTGCTCTTCCTAAATCATGGGGATGTCCCAATGATTCGAACTGGGAAAAAATTATTAAAACTGGGAGTAAATTATTCATTCCAGGAAAAAACTATTAAAACCAGGAATAGATTATTTTAAAAAGGCTACTGAAACCGGAAAAAAACTATTTAAACCTGGAAATAAATACTCAAACCGGGAATAGATTATTCAAACCATGAAAAAACTATTTAAACCGGGAAAGAACTATTTAAACCAGGAAAAAACTATTCAAACTGGGAAATAAATATTCAAACCTGGAATAAATTATTCACACCGGGAAATAATAATTTAAACTGGGAAAAACTATCTAAACTGGGAAAGAACTATTTACATCGTGGAAAAACTATTCAAACCTGGAAATGAATATTCAAACCGGGAAAAAATTATTCAAACCAGGAAATAGTTATTCAAACCGGGAAAAAACTATTCAAACCGGGAAAAAACTTCAAACCGGGAAAAAAATACTCAAACCAGTAATAAATTATTCAAACTGGGAAAAAAACTATTCAAACCGGGAGAGAACTATTTAAACCTGAAAAAATAGTTTCTTCCAGGTTTTAACAATTTATTCCCGGTTTAAATTTTTTATTTCCAGTTCTGACAATTTTTTCCCAAATCAAATTATTTATTTAGTGTATTTCAAATACACTAAATGATCCCCTAAATCTCGGGAACTCCCCAGTAATTTAAATCGTTAAATAATTATTGAAACTTGGAATGAATTATTTATTCTGGGAAAGAACTATTAAAACCAAGAATGAAGTATTCAAACCAGGAAATAACTATTCAAACCGGGAATAAATTATTCAAACCAGGAAATAAATATACAAACCCGGAATAAATTATTCAAACCAGGGAATAATTATTAAAACCAGGGAAAAACTATTTAAACCAGGAAAAAATAGTTTGTTCCTGGTTTCAATAATTTATTGCCCATTTAAATTGTTGGGAAATTCCCAAGATTTAGAAAAAATAAATAAATTGTTAAAAGTTGGATGGCACTAGCAAGTTGCCGTACTAACTCCTACTTGTATGTAATGCACACAACAAAGTTGTGCATGTAAAGTCTAGATTAATATATAAGCAATGTATAACACTTTCCATCCATGTATACGGACAAAGTAATATACAGCTTATAAATATGAAGATACGTTTCACATATTTTAGGTTCAGTACGAACATCAGATTTTAGGTAATTTACATCCAAACATTACCGATGTCGCGGACTCCCAAATCAATTTGGTTAATCTGATTTTTCCTGCATGTATACTGTCACTTTTCCATTCACCCGTGTGAAAATGACCCCTATTTCATTGACCACATGGCCTGTTGCCTTCCCTCCTGAAGCTGTGGGTGTGGTTGTACTGTGACTTTAATCTATGATGTTATGCCACGATCCTGCACAAAAACACATGGTGGACAAAGCGCTTCGGAATGAAATCACTGGCGACTCAAATGGCTCATCGTATGGAATTCCGGTGCGGCCACGACTTGCGAGTGGCGAAATGCCAGTTGCGAGTTATGTGTTGCGACTTGCGTGATGTGACTTGCGTGATGTGCCACGACTTGCGACACGCGTCTTACAAGTTGCGATATGCGTCCCGTGACCATGGTGGCATGCGTTATACGACGGCATAAATTTCTTCACAAGAATGTTCTTTACACTGATCAAGTTCTTCCATACCAAAATGTACCCCCATATTTTCCACCCCCCAAGTAATCGGGAAACTCGTGATCAGGTTAACCCGAAGGCATTGCAGAATTTTCGGAATTTTCGTATCACGCAAGTCGCAACACACAACTCGCAACACGCAAGTCGCCCCTTGCAAGTCGTGGCCGGACCGGAATTCCATAGTTCAAGGCTAACAACGTCTGTTCCTCGGTCTGTTTCGATCGTGGACGCAAGAAAAAATATATTTCTTTTCAAAAACCGCTAGAAATCTTAAATTTCAACATCCAGCCCACAACTCGCTTACTCGGAACTCGCAACAGGCAACTCGCAACACGCATGTCATATAACGCATGTCACCATGGTCACAGCACGCATATCGCAACTTGTAAGACGCATGTTGCAAGTCGTGGCGCATCACGCAAGTCACATCACGCAAGTAGCAACACATAACTCGCAACTGGCACGTCGCCACTCGCAAGTCGTGGCCGCACCGGAATTCCATAGTAATTCCATACTCATCGTGATAAACAATAAGCGACATGTATGGTGGCTGATAGCGTCCATTCGTCAATCTCGCTCCCTCGCGGCGAGAGAGCGAAGCGAGGCAGCGAAAGAGCGATGCGAGGGAACGAGGAAGCGATGCGAGGGAACGAGAGAGCGATGCGAGGTAGCGAGAGAGCGATGTGAGAGAACGAGTGAGCGATACGATATTCACATAGATCAACCTCGCTTCCTCGCATCGCTCTCTCGCTCTCTCGTTCTCTCGCCCCCTCGTTCTCTCGCTCTCTCGCTCTCTCGTTCTCTCGTTCTCTCGCTCTCTCGTTCTCTCGCTCTCTCGCTCCCTCGTTCTCTCGCTCCGTCGCTGTCTCGTATGCAGAAACTAATTTTCATGTACCAGGTATGCAGTATCAGAAACTAACTGAAGATTTCAGCATACAGATAAAACGCACTATTGAGAACTCGCACGATGATTTTTTTTGTTCTAATATAATCATACATACGACCATGTATGTACATGTACATTCATCTACGAAGCTAACTTTTATATGTATATTTTCATGATATTGATAAAAATTTTCGACATGGTCAGTGCTATTACAATGCTCATGGGCAAGTACAGAAATAATGGAAGGGAAGGAGCACGTACGGACTGTACCCACCCTTCCCTGAACACGCCCCTGTCATACCAGTTTCCTTGTAGGACATATAAAAATAGGACATATAAAATGGATGATATTGATCTGAAATTTACATCATAGTTTCTACTTAACAGTGTATTCTTTGAAAATCACTGTATGCATAGGCGATTAAGTTGTAAAATTATGCAATATGAGTCCCATATTGTTTCGAAAATTACAATTCCATATTGTGCTCTATTATGATATAATATCACAATAAACGGTGATGACTATCGTGTTATTTGACGTACGTGTATTGTATTCTCATCCGTGAACCACCACCTCCCACCTAGCCGCCTTACCCTCACCCCCCTCCACCCAGTCTACACCTTCATCCGCTGCAAGTCACCTCATTGGTTATATCACTGTCACGTGGTAGCGAGCCTTATCCACTCACCAGGCTCTCTTACGCAATCTTCTGGGCTGTAGGATCGGAGCATGTGCAAATTATAGGTATGTGTTGTAGATGCCGTTAGCGAAATCTAAATGCTTGAACCATGTACAAATATGATATATAGGGCCTGTAAAATACACATGTAATCCGACGAAATTATAATATTAATACATAAGAATTAACCATAAAATCTTCACATATTTAATTCAGATTGAGAATATTCATTAAATATCAGTAGTTACAGAAATATCATGTAAGTTCCGATATCAGAATCTTATTTGAACGGAGATATATTCTTTCACTTCAATTACAACTTTGTTTTTGTCACAATTGACACAAAATTGTTGTAAGATTAACGTTCAATAGATAATTTTAATTATAATTTGTTGACATCGGTTATTGTGTGCGTTGTTGGAAGGGAAGGGGCGGGGTATATAGGTAAATAGATGGTGAAAAACAACAACATCTATTCATGTTAATTTATATAAATTTATATAAATCGTTATTTCGGTATTGAACGTCATATGTTTTGCGCTTGAATATGTACAGGGAGATTAGTTTTGCCGTAAAGAATTAACTGATCATATTTGACCACATGCAATAAATAATATTTGAACATATTCACTGGTAGGTATACATGTATAAATATTAATGCAGCAGAGTGGACGTGATTATTTTTCGTGTGCGCGAAAAATATTGTGGTAACGAATAAAAAAAATAGCATCTGAACAATAGAAAAAAAAAACCCGTGATAACGAGAAATTTATCGTTAGAACGGATTAATTTATTGTGACCTGTCATATGAGCGAGAGAACGAGGAAACGAAGGAACGAGTGAGCGAGAGAACGAGAGAGCGAGAGAGCGATGCGAGGTAGCGAGAGAACGAGATTGCGAGAGAACGAGTGAGCGAGAGAGCGAGAGAACGAGAGAACGAGGGAGCGAGAAAGCGAGAGAGCGATGCGAGGTAGCGAGAGAACGAGATTGTGAGAGAGCGAGGGAGCGAGGTAGCGAGAGAACGAGATTGCGAGAGAACGAGTGAGCGAGAGAGCGAGAGAACGAGGGAACGAGAGAGCGAGAAAGCGAGAGAGCGATGCGAGGTAGCGAGAGAACGAGATTGCGAGAGAGCGAGGGAGCGAGAGAGCGAGAGAACGATGCGAGATAGCGAGATAGCGATGCGATAGAGCGAGAGAGCGAGAGAGCGAGAGAACGATGCGAGGAAGCGAGGTGGATTTATGTCACTATCTTATCGCTCACTGGCTCCCTCGCATCGCTCCCTCGCATCGCTCTCTTGCTCCCTCGCATCGCTGTCTCGTGCGCTCGTATCGCTCTTTCGCTACCTCGCTTCGCTCTCTCGCCGCGAGGGAGCGAGATTGTCAGATGGACGCTATCAGCCACCATAGACATGACCAGTTTACCACGTACACGGGCGCCTGTACCGACGCAGAAGGAGTAATCTGTCCTGAGGTTGACTAGACATACGTACGTTGGGAACTGGACCTCCCACGTGTTCACCCTCATTCCATAAACCTTAGAGATGGTAGCGGTGTCTACTGTAGCAAAATGGGAAAACACGCGCGTCATCAATATACATAGACAACAAAGTTGTGCAGGCAGTCAATAATGGAGATGTCTCACATAACCGCACGTGCATGCTTCTTCTCAAAGATCTGTGCTTCTTAGCACCGAAGTTTCCTATCCATTCCTATCCATGCCGAATACCTACCAGGAGAACTGTACATGATTAATGACAGTATCTCACTGTTTTACGACGATATGTCCATCATCAAAATTCTGGATAGAGTGAGACTGTTGCATGAACTGTGTGGAATATCCTCTCCAAAATATTGCTTTGAATGTCATGTTAAATGTATTTTGTTTGGGAAACCTCAGGTGGAATGACGTGATGGACTATACATCACTCCAGAACACTGAACGCATGATTGAACTTGAATCACGGACATGCATATAGTCAATGAAAAGACATTTACTGAAACTTTGAATTATGCTCATAGGAAAACAGGAAACAGGGTGAAGTATGATTTTTAAAAAAACAGGTCAAAAAGCCATATCGAGCGCCATAATGCACAGAAACACATGAAAGGAAACCATTGCATGCAATGATAATAAGTACAAAGTAATGAGAAGTGGAATAACAACATCAGTCATGAAAAAGAAATAAGCTTCATATTTGTTCTGTTTTACTCAACTTGCTTTTTCTGCAACTGCGTAGGGTCTTGAGCATGACACAGAACTAAACTCTTTTATATATCAAACAGTCGGCCAGTGAAACATCCTTCTTAGTGGTGGTGATGACTCGCTGCAAGGGGTCTGCTGAACTGGAATAGCTGAATATTGTCATGTATGCACTTTGTATATCATTATTATTATTTCATTTTCCAACAATAATGTTTTCTAGTTCATTCGGGTAAAATTTGATTCATCTAGCGCATGCTTGTTGAAGATGCGGAAATCGTTTAACTAAGCTGTGTACGGGGGGATTCAGGGGGGGGGGGGACGAACTTGCTATTCAAAAACTAGTACTCTCGCGTTTTATTGATGAAGTTATGAATACAAAAATAAGGACGTTCAGCTTTGTATGATGCTTGACGACCGCCCTTGAACCACAAAAAAGAGATTATGCCTGCATTGGAAACAAGTTCTCCCTGTAAAGGTGAGTTGGATCGTTAAGAATGTCGATACTCTATGATGCCAGGACCAACTCTGTTCGCCATCATAACGTGTTCGTATTAGTTTTGAATATAAATGAATAAACTTCAGCATTGTATGATGCTTCACTGGAACATAGAAAAACAGGAAATAGTGTGAAGTATGATTTCAAAAATCAGGTCGAAAAGCCATATCGAGCGCCATACTGCACAAGAACACATAAAATGAATAACATAATAATGAGCATTTTATAGTCTAGGATCACCAACTCAAGTCGGTCTCTCTGACTGCACAATTATTATCCCCGGCAGACCTGTTCACTCCGACACATACTCAACCTCCTGGGAGGCATACAGCTCTATGTGCAGCCATTTTCAGGCGCAGAGAAACTATTCATGCACATTGTCATTTCTGTCTATAGCCAGGTGCCCAATTATACTGTTTGGGTGAACAGCATACAGCAGCGCAGTTGAATGCACAAACAGGGTCACCCATCCATGTATTACCCACGCCTAGCGTTGCTTAACTTCGGTGATCTTACGGGTACCGGTGTGTCATGCACTACAAGGCCGTATATAACATGAGTGGTTGTATTGACCAACCACTCACAGTCCATAAATTACCGAGCGTGCAAATCTAATCACGCTCTAATCCGGTCCAAATTACATCCAAAATGGCGAAAAAGGACACAGAGGAGTCGCCCGCAGGTGACCCAAAAACATGTTCCAAATAGCAAATTGCGAATAACAGTACCACAACAAGTAACCTACAGTGGAGATAATTATTTTTGTGGCCAGCGGAAATATGGTGGGATGGGAAAGTTTGCGTGATTAATAACCTTAATTTATTGAATTAAATTGTTCCTTATTCTCCATATCTATAGATGTATATCCGAGTTCAGACATTCAATGGTTTTAATGTTGCCCAATGTTTTGGATCAAATTGATAGTGTTTGCGTCTATGTTGGTGTAAAAAAAAAGTTTCATCACATTTTATCATTTTTATGTCGGGAACTATAAAAGTTGGCATTTTTTTGTAAATATTCTGCCAACATCAGAAATTTAGCTCAATACTTTTGTTGCGCTATTGTATCCATATGCATTACGGTAAATCAACAAACATCGCAAAGCTCTCATAGTATTTGCGTTTAATCACAAGATTAAAATGTAAGACCTCATTGAAACCATCAGAAATATTATTTTTGAAAGTGCTGTGATGGGTTTTTGTTGAGATACTATATTTAAAACAAATGATAGCAGGACCGGGGCAGCCAATGCCCACCCTCGGTGGGTCTGTTTTTACCCAAACTTAGAAGACCAGCGCGACGCGCTGGCCAATAGAGCAGAAACATTATAGGCAAACGACAAATGCGTCTTTTGCATCACATTACAACATGATAACTACATTTTCCATTGGCAATAGGGTAGCTGCGCCAATGGCAAATTCATTGAGGTCATTCGGTAAAAACCCACCATGCATTACCTTTCACGTCTAACTGGTCAGTACCGACCATGTCCAATGAAAATCGAACAATTGACATGTATAATTAAACTGAAAATTGGAATATATATATATGGCAGGTTGGGTCCATATACAGGAAGACAAACAATTTGCACCTTTCGATAATGTACCTCATAGGTTGACACTTGCATTTCTACAACTGAGCCGGTGTCATGACTGGTGGACAGTGAATCATTCATTGTATCAAGGTATCGTAAGGAATCGTGCTCTCTTCCCTGACCGGAAGTCAAATCGATATTTTAGACACCATTCGAAACTTCTGATGACCAGTGGTCAACGCACCTTAAATGGAATATTGTAACAGGTGGACGCATTGAGCTTTTAAACTCAAAGGGCTAAGATTTGAAACTCATCTGGTGATTTTCACGTTTTTTAACAATCACAAATATGACGTTGTGCATTCGAAAAATCTGGAATCAAATATTTTCTGTAATGTGGAATTATGGGTAATTTTACCGCTAATAATGGTTAGGTTGAAAATACCTAATTGTCATTATATTTGACAGAATAAATAGGTGTGGACCCCATTCAAGATCATGTGAAGAATTTTAAGAATCCCATGCAGTTATATGATTTTGCAGCCTAAGTCTCCTTTGGATGTTTGCTGCCTGAGCACTGAGTGTTATTACCTGTATCTCACGCTTATGTTATTGTCATGTGCCGGAATATCGATATTGTCTTGAGAGGGAAACCTCTCAGGTGGAATAACATTATGCAATATACAAGACATCACTTCAGAACCCGGTCATGAAACTTGGATCACTGATATGCCTCAAGTCATCCAAAAGTCGTTCATCGGAAAACAACAACGTGAAGTATCGTGTCGAAAGCCAGGTCAAAAAGCCTATTCAATTCACCATAGGGCCTAATTATGAAGGCATAGAAGGACAACGGAAGACTATTTCTGGCTTAGTAACTCCAAATAATTTTTTTGCATTTCGAAAATATCTGATAATACCCAGATAAAACTGATTTACTATCGATGATATCGATTTGAAAAGTAGAACAAGCACAGAAGTGATTTGTTATTGTGTGTAAAATTCCCGATTTATTAACTCGATAATGTCGAATTAGTACCTCAATAATATCGACTTGATATCTCAAAGATATCGACTTAGTAACTCGATAATAACGACTTATTAGCCTTGATAATATCAGCTTAAGTCACATTTGTTATGTAGTCTGCATGAGCATGTATATGAGAAAAGAGATATGTCCCGTTTGCATCAATCAGATAAGAAAGTTACGGGACAGATTTTGAGAAAAATGGCCGCCAAATTAAAACGTTGGTCTTCTTTAAATATGACTGTTTTGGCTTTCCTAGGTAACTGAAGGTCACTCTCTAGATCAGAGCTGAAACCGTCATATATTTTTTTTTTCACGTGATTGTCCCAGTGGCTCTATCTTGAAGTATGGGAAATTTGAGACAAATATATGGCTCTATGCACTGATATGCAACATTATGTGTATTATTATATACATGACAATGGTTTTATTTCCACCAAAATGTATCCATCAAATTTCCCTTACTTTTAATTGAAGAACAAGAAAACTGGGAAGACGATGTAGGTTCATCAGACAACACTCTTCTAGATGATCAGTATGGTTTTGACCATGTGTCAATAGACGTAGAATCAACACCCAGTATTAAGTATTCCGAGCAAACAAATCAGGGTCCGTTATCCAATCTCATAGTCTGGGGACAGAAAGTCATATCAGGCATACGAAGTGAGAGAAAACAAAAATGACAGGGGAACATGAAATTACCGCCAATAATCATGATAATAGTTGGTGGTAATAATATATTTTATCAGTTCAAAAGTTATAGCCATTTGAGATGGCCATTTTTGCACATGTCACTCAATGTTTTCGAAATATTCTTGACTTTCTTCAGTAGGTCATTAGTATGGAAATGAGATGTTAAATAGACTCCATGACGTCCTGGGGAAACATCTCTTTTTAATTAGACGAGAATTAGATTGAATATTTTGTTTTTCTCAGAGCTGCATGTGATTAATGTTTATCACATCATTATCCATTTTCAATAGTCAGCCTTCATACACATAGTTTGGTTTCTATGGCTACCAACCAAATCCCAAAACACTAGAAACCACTGGTTGCAAATCAGATTCGCACATATTGGTTGCAAATCAGATTTGCCAGCTTGCAAATCCTGATTCGCAGAGTAATTTTGGCTGTGAAATTACTAAATAAAGGTTCATTCCGCCACATATATTGGTTTCATTGTCAGGGTGGTTATGACGTGGGTTCTGGTCATAGAAACCATCGTTGCTATGGCCAAAACAGACCGTTGATATCTCGTCAACAGAATAATAATTGCAAATGTTGATTATTCCTCATAGGACTCCATAGAATAATTTTAATGGCCACTGAACATTTTATCTGCTCATTTTCCACAACTTAAGTACCTGGTTAAAAATTAAAAATCGTCCCCTATGACGCCACAAATATCTCATTTGTATAATAGTGTGCAAACTGACTTTGAAGAACCAAATTCTCGCTACTCCGAACTTAAACTTGTTGCAACTTCTGAACAAATCACGATATTGACATTCTTCAAAAACCATGCTGTTCAACTTACTGAGTGCTTTGATATAAGCCCACACTATATTTGATGTGATATGATACTTCAATTCTTGCTGATATCGACAATTTGATTTCGCTCGCAGTTTCACGAACAATGACAAACATCATAATCATTCGTGTTGTGCCTTCACTGTTCTCACACACAGCAGTATAGATACAGATCCAATAACACACTCATGATGACAATTAGCCGCACCACTCCTCATATTTAGTCCTAATGCACACACAAGTGCATCATTGATTTTGAGCAAGGACCTGAATCCATGGGTTTAACTGTCAATCGAAAGTGAGCATTAGGAGGGCGTCATCCTTTAAATTGATTCTTATGGTAATATTTTATGAATGATAAGTGGCATAGGTAGAGAAGATCAATAACTGCGAACGTTTGAATTATGACAGTCAGGCTCCAACATTTTATTCTTCAGGTGTGTATCAATTGCAAGCAGGATTCCCTGGAACAAAATGGATATATCAATCTACTACCAACATTAAAACCAACTCGATCATTATCATCAAATCAGTAGCCTTCTGACTTGTGATTAAGTACTTATGTACTTGACATATATCCATTCCATGGGGTTTGTTTCAGATTTCTAAATTATTTTCATAGGTTGTTGGGCAGTTGTATACTGGTTTCATCACGAATTAGCACACTGTCTGCCCCTGATGACGCCAGTGTGTCTTTGGATAAACTATTTGGTCGGGCTTTGTTTCTATTGCAAAATGTTGTAATTTACGTTTGCTATTGGCCTCATCAAAATCTGACTGTAATGGTGGTAATAGATTGATCCTTACATTCTCATCAATATCTAGTATTTTGTTAGTACTTCAAAAATTTCTGTCTCGCTCACCAGCCAGTACGAACCAAATGGCAACTTAGATTGAGATTAACATCAAACACTAGTATCAGCAATGAACCAGCTGCTTAGACTACGGAATTCACTGGCAGTTCCAGGTGCCAAGTTTGTTGTGGTACACAAATCATTCTCGTAGGCGAACATCATACAGTCTGGCTGGCGAGTGCAGGTAGCCGCGCATTCAACACGTGACATGTTCTCCATGGTTGGTTGAAGGGCTGGGTAACAGAAATAGTTGTTGACGTTTGTGATGGGCTTGTAAAGTGTCTCCACAAAGTCACCTGTGAATATGGATTGAATTCCAACAATTATAGGCATTGTCATCCAGTAATCTCATCATTAATTGTTCCTGTGTATCGACATTGATAACCACTGATAAGCACTGGTATTATATCAAAAATCCACTGCCAAGTATACAAAATTAGTGTGCCTGTAGTAAAGCTGTTGAATCAATGTTCAATACCAGTATGTCAAACCACCATGGGGCCATAAATTCAAGTTTTATGGATGCAATATGATAACCGAGCATATTCCAACAATGCTTCAACTCGCTGCAGATGGTTCAGATTCTATAAAAACTACAATGGGTGTCACATATTTGACACAGGAACTTTCGCTCATTTGAATAAATCTTGAACAGTCATCACCCCTTGAATTTATCATTTACATGTATGATATCTCCCTTTCTTGTCTTGTGTACACTTGCTCTTGTCTGGTGTTTGCTATGCTTGAATAGTAAATACGAACCGATAGAAAACTACGGAGAACAAATATCAACTTCTGATCCAATCTCATTATCCAATATGTATGGGATTAATTTTGATTCTCAATCCCAATATGGCAGCAGGTATTATGTAGAGAATGAACAGTTCCTGACTCGTTGTGAATCCTATACTGACAAACAGGACAATGGCATATAACATTGAGACATGTGTGCAATCTTCCCTGCAAACAATAGATGACGCTGGAGTCCAGATAACATATATATAAATCGTCATTTGTATTGTCAAATGATGTAACGCATTTCTCTAGCAAATTATATTCCAGACGCTACTTTGCAGACTGGACATATCAGCTGTAGAATGAGTTATGAAGCAAGCACCTCATTCACTTGCGCTATTTTAAGCCAAGATAAAGCTACGAATTGGAGTTTTTACAGATCTAAGATCTCAAGTTAAGATGGATACGAATAACATAGACTCGCGAATAAAGCCAAAATGTACCTAGTAGATCACCCAACAAAGAGTTTAGGCGATATATTTGAAGCCTAGGGCAAAGTATTTGCGCGAAATATGTGGTAATCACTATTCATTTAGGATAAGGGAAATGCGAGTGGGACTATCACTGAACCATGAAGCTGAAGAGGACAACACTATTAAAATCATACACAAAAGCTAAAACAGTTTTCCTCACATGTACAAATTATCCAAAATTCATACAATATATACAGTAAGTATATTTTGACGAGAATGTAATTTAAAAAAATTCTTCGACATTCCCTTCTCACCTCTTTTCAGTAACTGCTGAATGGTGATTCGGTCCCAGTCAACACCCGTCCATTTCTGAGGACTCTTGCAGCTTGGTTCGTCCTTTGTGAAAGTGACACGTCCAGTTGCTTCAGCGAGCTTCGCTGATGAAATATGGGAGTCACAGAGGTATTCAGAATCTCTCAAAGCTAGTTCCAGGTGAGATCCACTGATTTCACAAAGGTCAGTCCACGTGGTCAAGGGCATATCTCTCAAATCAAGGTGCTCCAACATCGGCAGTTCCCGTAGCTTCTCGGACGGCACTGAAATGAACAGGTTTGTATTCTGCTGATCTCGGATGTATAAGTTCACGATACTTTTACCCAGGTTTGAGAACGATGGGAATTGTTCGATGCGGTTTCCAGTTACTGTGAGATGTCTCAGTGTATCAGAAGGTCCAGGTACATCCGGTATGCTGGTTAGGTGGTTGTACTGCATGTACAACTCTTCAAGGCTCACCAGTTGATCAAAATATTTTTGATCGATATACGATAAAAGGTTGTATCCAATAGCCAGATATTTCAAAGTTGAACTTACGTTCACGAGATTTGGAAACTGAATGATTTTGTTCTTCTTAACATTTATCCGTTTCACATCCGGATAAACTTCATTGAATACTATCGTATCTAGCAGGTTGCTTTCTAGATGGATGTCCTCTGTGTCAATAGGTATATCTTGTGGAAATAGTGTTAGTCCTGCAAAACTTTGATTGTAAACAAAATTCCCTTGAACATTGTGATGCGATAGTATGCAAGCTGTTAAAACCAGAAGGAGTTCCATTGCGGTGTTCCCTCAACTCGGAATCTCCACGAAGTAACCTCCGGAATTCAACAGTGTGGTTCTAGTGTCGTCTTTCGATGGCAATTTATTTCGTCTGTCATGATCTGATAAGTGATTCTCCCTTAGCGACAATCGACTAATTCCGTCCCAGCCCGGCAGACACTCCGCAATGAATGAGCCGTCTCCGGTCATTGATTACATTTTTATCCAATCACAAAATAAGCATTTCCTTGCCTAGTGTTTTTCTGCCTATTACGTCCTCTCGAGGCATATGAAGAACGATGGTTTATACATTTCTTATAATCCTCGTACTTGGAAGTGGCTGTCATTGTTGTTTACTACTCAATTAGTCACGTTCTCATGAAATAAAAATGCCAGTTGCCATGTGCAATGCCTCTCGATATATTGGCAAATATGTTATGTTCTGAAGTTTTGCAGAAGTATTGTGGTTGCTGAGGAAAACATCGTTGTTAGATCTATCATGAATATTTGAAATTTATCAATGAAATATTCAACGACTGGTTGTGGGTAAGTCTAGGCCGTTGTTGATACGCCTGAAATATTTGATAGTCCCAAACTGTGTGACCCTAGTTTATGTTGCTATGGTACAGTTATTTTGCCTGCATAATTTTTCTGCACCATGTTCATTTTGTTGTCATTTACTGCTATATTGATCTGTCATAAGTATGTGTTGTCATAACATCAGACCACAAACATTTCCAACAACACGTATATAATTCAACTGAAATGTGTTCATTACATTGATAAATTTGGATTATATCAGGCAGGATGAACAAGAGAAAAATGCGATATGGTAAAAATATGTATACGTACGTAAACATAAACATATCGATACATAAATATATAAACATAATAATAAACATATTGTGGCAGAGTCTGGTAATAAACCAGTTAGAATAGTTCCGAAACCACGGAAACCGATGGCAAACACATAACGAGACATATTTTGTCTATTTACTCACCATTTTCGATGCAAATCAAGTAACATTTGTTATTTCATTTGTTGTATTTTTTTAAATAGTAAAATGAATAAAACAGGGCCACATAGGCATATTGATAATAGTTACTTCGTTAAAAGCATGTTTCAGGCCAAGAAGTAATCATGACTATAACACAAGCTGCTATGGAACACACTAAAACATAACACATTGTAACATCTCTAACATTAGAACCTGTGAATATTGTTCAATTTAATGCATTCATACATTTAAATTTCGGGTTTTTTCAGATTAATTTCTGATTTTCCTTATTTGTCTGTTTAATAATGTATGAATAATACATTTGCAATATATAATGTGTTTTTTTAGATTGAATTTCCAACAACACGTATATAATTCAACTGAAATGTGTTCATTACATTGATAAATTTGGATTATATCAGGCAGGATGAACAAGAGAAAAATGCGATATGGTAAAAATATGTATACGTACGTAAACATAAACATATCGATACATAAATATATAAACATAATAATAAACATATTGTGGCAGAGTCTGGTAATAAACCAGTTAGAATAGAGAACACCGAAACCACGGAAACCGATGGCAAACACATAACGAGACATATTTTGTCTATTTACTCACCATTTTCGATGCAAAACAAGTAACATTTGTTATTTCATTTGTTGTATTTTTTTAAATAGTAAAATGAATAAAACAGGGCCACATAGGCATATTGATAATAGTTACTTCGTTAAAAGCATGTTTCAGGCCAAGAAGTAATCATGACTATAACACAAGCTGCTATGGAACACACTAAAACATAACACATTGTAACATCTCTAACATTAGAACCTGTGAATATTGTTCAATTTAATGCATTCATACATTTAAATTTCGGGTTTTTTCAGATTAATTTCTGATTTTCCTTATTTGTCTGTTTAATAATGTATGAATAATACATTTGCAATATATAATGTGTTTTTCTAGATTGAATTCTGATTTTTCTTATTTATCTGTTTTATACGGAAGCGTATTGCTATCTAGTGTGTAAAAATTTGTATCTCGTACGTACGACTTACTAACTCGTATGTACGACTTATTAAGTCATACATACGACTTATTAAGTCATACGTACGACTTATTAACTCGTACGTACGACTTACTAACACGTATGTTCGACTTATTAAGTCATACATATGACTTATTAAGTCATATGTATGACTTACAAACTCGTACGTACGACTTAATAACTCATACGTATGACTTAGTATCTCATCAGTACGACTTACTAACTCGTACGTATGAGTTAATAAGTCATACGTATGTCTTAATAAGTCGTACGTATGAGTAATTAAGTCGAATGTACGGGTTATTAAGTCGTACATAAGAGATAATATATTTTACACCCTTGATAGCAATACGCTTCCGTAGCTTTACAATGTATGCATAACTCATTGCGTAATGAGAAATATATGACGAGAAGACATAAAGCAAATATTTATAATATATTTAATATGTTAATTTTGTAGTCAAAATAAGAATACACCGGATTCTATACCGTCCATTTATGATTATAATAATACACAAACCGTACATTCAAACGAATGGTAAATGGCGGATAACTACGGGTAACAAACTGTTTTAGACATGTAAGACATGGACTCACATGGCAGGCAATACATGTACTTGTTATCACACCCAAGAGATGATTGAAACACAGATGAAAAATGGTATGAATATGGTCGAAATGAATGAATAAAACACGGAAGCAACTTGGGCAACCATATGCAGAAAACATGTGCAATGTTATAAAGCATCCGGTCACATAGAAGAAGAAACAAATACATTCCTAATAACCAACAGTTCCTATGACATTACAAGTTTGATCTGAAATCCAAATATGTACATATATATTTAACTACATATTACCAGACGGTGGTACATGTAAAACAATGCAGTCCCGTGTGTCTTCATAGTCTAGGCGAAAATGTGTCAACGTTCGGTACACTGTCCGCATTGAAGTGAACAAGCTGTATCACATACACGATCGGATACTGTAGATACTACACCAATTGTTCAGGTGAGCTGAGAGCCTGTTTTGAATTGTCATTTGTGTACTGTCCTCATTTGTTTAGCTCTATTTCATTGAATAATGGACGTTTCCGCTCATCCCAATGGTGTTTTTTTCATATCGTGCTACTTTCACTTTGACAACATGTTGTTGACAATCCACATTTGCAGGGATACATAAAACATCATGTTATACGATCAGAGAAGAATTTGTACGAGATATATACTCCATTCAAAATGAAAAAAAATACAGGAGTGATGCTCAGATACAGCTTCACACTCAAATATTATTGTAAACCATTGCGAAGCTGTGAGTGAACTTGGTGGCTTGGTTTATCTTCCACATTATTACTGGGTGTTCTCCCCAGGAAGGCACTTTTGCTTCGGATTTAGGTTCTTATCTCAACCAAACAATCTTTGGAACTTGACGAGTTCGGAAGATGTTTTAACTTTTCCCTGAGAAGTGTGCATCGCGGTAATATTATCAGGCTAATCTAGCATATCAAGAGTTGAAATACTGTAGTATTAGATACAAAAAAAATGACCAGAAGGGAAATACACCAGAATGAAAATTTGCCAGCAGGTCTGCTACTCTGTGTATTTAATGCCACGTGCCATGCATTGGTTGCATGATTTCCATTGATTACCAATGACAATGATTATTACTTAGTTAATTAGGCCTGCTAAATCGTCAAACAAAATATTGAGATTACAGCAGAGTAGCAACAATATTATCAATTCTCGATATCCTTAATTCCCTTAATGAACGGCGCCCTAAAAACAACTGTTTATTGTTGATATAATTATCAAGTCATATATTAAAGTAACTTCCTTCGATTGTATGTAATTTTCTTTGAAAACTATATTTCATATTAGACATGCTAAATCAATTAAATGAGACATATTCACATCAAATGTAATGATTATAACCAGTCCTCTGGATAGTTTTGCTCATTTGGACATGCTGTTCTGGCGTAAATACAGGAACTGTATCCATCACACACAGATGTAAACAAAGCTTAGACTTGCAAGATGGATTATCAATTCCACGTGCATCATGGTATATCACTGATTATCTACTCTTAACTACACTTTATATGCATACGAACTGGAAAATTACTCGATGTAGACTTTTAAGCGCGATTTGGGCATTTGTTTACATTCGGGTTTCATGGTACACTTTGATTGTTTATATACAAAATCGGTACAAAATGTGTACTAAAACGGACGAGAAGACAACTCGGACAATTGTAATCATCAAAATCATTGAGTACACCTTGCATTAGATGTGTTGCACAAAAATTTAGTTTTGAAAAAAAATATTGCATACATTAGAAGGCATTAGTTTTAAACCAAACGAATCGGTAATGGAATGTCTTGAAAATATCGTCATGATTTTGCCCTGTACATTGTTGTCTATGGTAATTTAATCGGTGAGCTGCACATGAGGGATGCAGGCTTCATGGACGTTTAATTGTTGAAGTGTGTATATATTACTCCCAAAATTTGAGCAATTATCGTGATTTTTCTAGGATATAACTTTGTCACACTTTAGTAGATATAACTTTGTCATTAGGTTGTCACACTCTAGTTGAAATAGATTTGTCATCAGGTTGCCACACTCTAGTTGATATAGCTTTGTCATCAGGTTGTCACACTCTAGTTGATATAGCTTTGTCATTAGGTTGTCACATTCTAGTTGATATAGCTTTGTCATTAAATTGTCACACTCTAGTTGATATAACTTTGTCATCAGGTTGTCACATTCTAGTTGATATAACTTTGTCATTAGGTTGTCACACTCTAGTTGATATAACTTTGTCATCAGGTTGTCACGCTCTAGTTGATATAGCTTTGTCGTTAGGTTGTAACATTCTAGTAGATATAACTTTGTCATTAGGTTGTCACATTCTAGTTGATATAACTTTGTCATTAGGTTGTAACATTCTTGTTGATATAACCTTGTCATTAGGTTGTCACACTCCAATAGTTTGGAGAAAAAACAGGGGCCACTGAAGAAAGATGTAAGCAAACATGCTTCATTTCTCCCTCATCATAATTTTTCTATTCAACAAACAAACATAACCTTCCGTCATTTTTTGTCAGCCACGGTTAGGTTCAATGTACGTATTTGCCAGTATATTTTTTCGTATGTTTGCTACCTGAGCAATGAGTATCATTCACTGCATATCACGCTTCTGTTCTCGTCATTTACGGAAATATTGATCTTGCTTTGACAGGGAAATCTCTCAGGCTGAATAACATAATGGAACATACAGTCAACCAAAACGTGTTAATCGAAAACAGGGAACATATGATAGAACGAAGCCATAGTTACGCAAAAATATATGACTCCCATCAAATAACCGTGACGAGGCCGCAAGGCATGCAGTAGCGGCGTCTAGTTTATTCCGTGGGATTTTCTAGACAATAGAGTACTATCTGGACAAGGACAGCTAAGTATTAGCCGATTCCTACCACACTTTTACATCTGAAAATTGACTTTGCGTAGCAATAGGATCGTGGAGTATACCAAAAAGCCAGGTCAAAAAGCCCATTTCAGTTATCATAACAGACAAGAACACATGAATCGAAACAGTGGAATGCAACGATCATGAAGGCGGCATTCGAGCTCAACATCCTCATATCTGCAATCCTGCACATGTGTGTCATAATATTTATTACCATTTAATTATGATGATAGTATTATTGAGCTGTTTGTTTCAGTTCAATTAATCGCTAGGTAGGGAGCAAGTTGCAAACAAGTGAAAACAACTGTACCACATACTTAATCGGACACTGCTCCAGTTGAACAATTGTTTTGCGAAAACCTGTTTCGATTTTTGGTTCATTATTGATTGTTCTGTGTCTAAAGAGACTTAGTTCTACTTTATTGATGCACTTCTCTTTTTGAGAATTGAAAAGGTTATGTTTTATTCATATCAATGGGTTTCTAGTTCATGTTGGAGTTGTTTTCAGTTCTTTACATTGTTTTATTTTTGCATGCGTCAAAGCATCAAAATCGTGTCATAGGAAAGAAACAGATGATCGAGATAAACAACCCGTTTCCGTTGCTTCGTATAAAATGGATCAAAATGAAGTACAAGGGAAACGTTAAAAATAACAGTTCCAGCCACAACTAACACGCGTATGCTCATGTTACTTTTCGCCCAATGGTGTATCTCAAATATGTAGATTGAGAAGATATTAAATAATGTTTGAAACATGACATATTTCTTCTTTTTATGAAACACAATCTAGCTTTTATGTTTCAAAATAACTTTGGTCACAAATGTCATGGCTATGAATGGCGGAACAGTATCCAATCAAAAAATTGATTCATGTTGACGTGTTTAAAGAGCAGCTGACACGACTTATTTTTACGTATAAAAGAATGCCAAATGAAAATATAAACACAATATAACCAGTACCACTGGTAAACACACATCCCGACCGACCTGTGCAAGTGATTCAGCTTTGGCAAAATTACGTTTTGTGACTTGGCCTGAGAACTGCTGCAACGACTGGCGCCATATTGATGACGTCACTGACAGAACCCAAGACGCACTTGACAGCTCACTTCAGCATTGAACACACGTGGAAGATGGCGACATTTTCAGCTGAGGGTGATCGTTTTTCCGATTCTGAGTCCAGTGTTGAGCTCGACTTTGAGGTAGAAGTGTGTCAGGAGAATGAGGAGCTATCTTTGGGCATATCACCGTATAGATTCGAGCCATATCTCGAGGAAGTGAGCGACAGAGAGGGAGACAGTGACAGTCCCACCTCTAGCAAGGGCAGCGAGGCCGACTCATCGGTCGAGGACACGGTGATGTCAGATGGCGCAATTGAACCTGGACAGCCTGCTGTGCCTGTTAGTCGCCTGCACAACACAGACTGGTGAGTGATATATATTCAGTCCTCATGAAGTTTCACAATTAAATATTGTTGACTTTTTTTTAATTATGAGGAAAAAAGTGGATCTAGATTCTAGACCTAGTCAGTTGGTACCCACAGTCGCTTGTTACAGGGTGGGGGGGGGGGGGTATCACCATGTAAAAAAAAACACCACATCTTTTTTTTTACATAGTGATACCCCCACCCCCCCCCCCCCCCACCCTGTAACAAGCGACTGTGTTGGTACCCCATGTGTCCCTCAACATGTTTACCAGTCAATTTAGCGTTGTCATGTAAATGTAGACTAGCTTAGCTAGTGAGCCTACTGTAGTGTATATAGGTGAAAACAATGTTGGAAATGTCAAATGTTATATTGTTATCATTATTATCCAGATCTGATGAAATTATATTAGTTCTGAATATGGTTGGATCAGATTGAGTATCACTGTATGGGCTTATAGTATAACCCTTCAAATAGAAATCATTATCTAAATTCCATGATTCAATGATTCCAGGTGCATCTGTGGTAACTGCCAAGAGATGGGAAAGGAACTAGAGTGTCTTTGCTGTCTGGAGATTCCTCAAGTTCAAGAGGAACTAGAGCGAGTTGTGCAGAGGACTGGAGGGGATCCCCCGGGCTGCATCCTGGAACATCCAGGATTTGCTCCGGTGTGTTTGAACGTTTGGGTGTTGGAGACGGCGTGGCTGCAGTACAGGGCCCAGTACTCTGAGCCATATGAAGGACCGCTCCACAAACGATATCGCCACATAGCGTACAGACAATTTGTCCGCCTGGTTTGGAAGTTTTTGGGGCGGCACATCAGAGTACATCTCCCTGCCTGTGCCATCAAAACCATCAGAGAAACATTTCCCGCTCCTGACAATGACTATGTTGGATTTTTGCCTCCGCTGGATTATTAATCTCTGGATGTTTCTTATATTTAATTGTGTACTTGTACATGTATACTAAGTTTAATTCTGTGTGTATAAAATGTACTTCATGTACATCTTCGTCCTTCGTTCAGGAGCTTTACACATTAAAACTAGTGTACAAGTACTGGACTCACTGTATGGAGTTGAAATATCAACATGTTCAAATTGGGAAACGACCTGAACAAATTATCAATATTTAAATTATGAAGATCATACTGAAACTTGTAAAGGTATTCTCATATTATTCAGTTACCACCACCAGTAGCCTGTTTTAGCAGGGAATTCATTTTGTGCATATTTATGTTACAGTACAGTACTGGTATCTTGCAGGAAAGATTGAAAATTCATTTTATCACAACCTTGAATTGGAAATTGATTTGTTGTAAAAATCTAAATAAAATGTTGTCTTCGAGGCATCAGAAAGTTGTATGAGAAGAGAATCGTGCATGACAATATCAGTTTATTCAATGATGACATTTCATGAAAAACCAGCTTGGTGCAAACATGTATAGTACAAGACATTATGACATGTCCCTTAAATGGTGATCATTTTTTGTTCTTAAAAAGTCACTGCACCCAATTAATCATCACCATATAAGTATGGTATCGTCCATTGTGCACATATATTATATATGTGATCTATGTACTCTTGGAAACAGGCAGCATCATCTAAGTTTTAATCATATGGATATAACATTTCTCAAAAAAAACCTGATAAAATTGAATTTGTGAAACACCTACTTGGATTCAGAATTATTTAGGATTGAGTGGCAGTAAACATACACAGTCCTCAAACCACATATGAAGAGGCTCCAGATCATCATTCATTTTTCATGTTGAATATATAGATATACCATATCATATGGCAGGATGTTTGTCCCATCTTGCCCTCTCATACTCGTATTTGGTGGAAATCTTGTGTCTACAACCGCTCAATTACAACAAATACAGCCACTCATGAGAGAGATATAAAACATGGGTTATGGGATAATACACCACACTAGTCATCACACTGGTTACCATACTAGTCACATGTACATGATAGTATACTGATAACTACACCTAATATGTGAAACTGCACTAGTTCATGACAACATACTGGTAATATGATTGCATACAGGTTAGTACAGGTTTATGATTTTGGTTCACATTTGTGCACATTATAAGGTAAACGAGACCAAGGTGATGCCCAGGTTGATGAAATAAATCGGTACAACAGCAACAAAGATGGAAGCCCCAACCTGTTGGTTTGCAGTCTAGCGCTTGAACACACACTGGTTAAATGATAGCACACTAGTTACACAAAGAGAGTGATTTTACAAACATAATTGTATCCCCAAACAAAGAACGGCGGATACTATGGATTTGCAACAAATTGCACCATCACCGCCGTGTCCGCAGACCCTTTCTTGTGAACGCTCTACAGGTTGCAAATCTGAACCAATTATAAAAAAAATTGATACAGACATGTCTTATGGTAAGGTCACGACACTTATCAATTTTGATTGCCATAGCAACCAAATTGGCCAATTGGTGACACTTTCTGTGACAAAACCAGCTGTTTCGATACCCATGGCTTGTCAACGCTCTAGGAGTCGAACACACGTCATCATATTACATTGTACAGCTGAACACAGGTCATCAGATTACATTTTACAGCTGAACACAGGTCATCAGATTACATTGTACAGCTGAACACAGGTCATCAGATTACATCGTACAGCTGAACACAGGTCATCAGATTACATTTTACAGCTGAACACAGGTCATCAGATTACATTGTACAGTTAAACACAGGTTATCAGATTACATTTTACAGCTGAACACAGGTCATCAGATTACATTGTACAGTTGAACACAGGTCATCAGATTACATTGTACAGTTGAACACAAGCCCTGAATCAAATTACTTTTTGTTTGACATGAAGCGTGAAGTGTGTGCCTTCACTGCTTGAGGCTTCTCCGGTCGATCACAACCTGCCGTCAGGGGATGGACGCTCTGTTGTGGCTCATCAACAAGCACCTCCACCTGGTCATCAGCCGTGTCTTCGTGCAGGCAAAGGAGCCGGACGATGTCCAGCAAGTCGGCTACGTAACCTATCAATCAAGTCAAACATGGTGGTAGATGTACACAACCAGCTATGGATTCACAACAAACTGGTCCAAAACTTATTTCATGACCAAGGGACTCACCAAAAGTCGGATTCTCCAACACCTTCCGCACGATGAATCCACCCTTCTTGTATTTTGGGAAGTGAATTGTGAATCTGTTGTCTCCCGGCTTGGTGACACTTTGGGCTCTATGTGCATTCTCGTTGAAGTGCATGGCTGCTAGCAATGTCCTGAAGAATATGTTCAGGGTGTGAATGATTCGGAAAAAGTGAGCTCTCCACAAATGAAATTTTAAAGCATCACCAAATAATAGGTATTAGATATATGAGAGAAGGAGTACCGTACAGTTACAAGCATTATTAGTGGTCAGAGGTTATAATACATGTAAATTAGGAATACAATATACCCGATAGAATATGTCGAAATCATCCAACATGTTATGTGTGTACCTGCAGTGCATTCCCAAGTGAGAGAAGCAGAACATCTTTGGCGCGAAGTGGTTCACAAGGCTGTGAAAAGCTTCCAGGTGAAAAGTTTGGTGTTCTGGTGAAAGGCGCTTGATATCCTCACACAGCCGTGAATTGCACACAATTTTCTCCAGTTCCAGTGCAACTTTTGTTGCTAAAAAAAGGTGTATAGTTTGAATTAAAAGAAAGAACGATTGGTTTTCAGTTTTGATATTAGTATACAGTATGATATGAATAGAAATAGGCAGAAAAATATAGAGCATATGACAGATTTGAGGATGCTACATGCATGCTGGTGATAATTACATGGAGAAATCCATGGTTTTTTCTGCTCCCTTCCTTCCAATGGCCCATGTTGACATGCAGGGAACAATCCGCCAAAGCCGAGATGAACATTTTGTACATGATTCACAATGGATGTCCACTTGGCTACCACCAAATCACCATTGCCGGCTGGTGTTGAGATCACTGACCAGTACAGATGGTTCACCAGACTGGCAATCCACGGTCGAAGAGACTCGCAGCCTCGCTGTTGACTGAGGACCTGTAGTTTCTTCTTGATCCCTGGAAAAACATGTCATGGTCAGAAGATATAGTTGACGAAATGAAAAAAATTCCGCAACCATTTGAAAATTAAAAATTAGCCCAAAGGCTAAGATAGGTTACCGGACAATTTTGATTTGGTCATGGCAGCATTGGCAGGTAACAGACCTTTTACCAATCAAGGTCCACAGTGTAAACATATGACCTTGGGATTTACCAATCAAGGTCATCCGTATGAACTTCGATGTTACCATTACAAGTATGTGTGCGGCATTTGATATTCTATATGTTGGGTGGAATCGTTTAGGCCGCTCAGGTCAATTTACATATTCCAAGTCAGACATTTGGCACTCAAGGTCATCTGACGTCAAGTTCAAGGTCATCATTAGTTGTGTCATATATGTCTTCCTATATGTTCATAATGCAAACATGAGCTCTATCTGCAATCATTTCTTCTATAGAGGCAAATCTGAGCATTTTTCGACCCCAAAATGGCTGTTTTGACCTTTCAAGGTCATCCAAGGTCAAATTCAAGGTCACCACACAAGTCGCCATATAGGACTTCCCATTTGAAAGTGCCAATTTCTAAGCTCTATCTTCAAGCGTTCTATGAGTACAGTTCGGACAGCTCCCATTATGAAGGAAAAAAGTGCCGAAAATTTTCTAAGTCCAAAATTTTTTTCAAAGGGTGAAAATTTTTTTTTGCCTAGAAATGGCCCAAAATGGATAGTAATGCGATTTGGGGCGAAAAAAATTTTTTTTGCCGACTCGTCAAAAATTCAAAATGGCCGCCACACAGAGATCGGCGATTCAAGGGCAACAAAACTTATACACGTCACAGAGGTATATAAAAGAAATCTTTTTAAACAAAAATCTCAAAACTGATCAGACAGTTTTTGAGAAAATACAGACCGGGTGCAAATTTGAACATTTTTCGACCCCAAAATGGCTGTTTTGACCTTTCAAGGTCATCCAAGGTCAAATTCAAGGTCACCACACAAGTCGCCATATATGACTTCCCATTTGAAAGTGCCAATTTCTAAGCTCTATCTTCAAGCGTTCTATGAGTACAGTTCGGACAGCTCCCATTATGAAGGAAAAAAGTGCCAAAAATTTTCTAAGTCCAAAAATTTTTTCAAAGGGTGAAAATTTTTTTTGGCCCTAGAAATGGCCCAAAATGGATAGTAATGCGATTTGGGGTGAAAAAATTTTTTTTCGCCGACCCGCCAAAAATTCAAAATGGCCGCCACACGGAAACCGGCGATTCAAGGGCAACGAAACTTATACACATCATAAAGGTACATGAGAGGAATGTTTTGAAACAAAAATCTCAAAACTGATCAGACAGTTTTTGAGAAAATGGCCTCCAAAGTCCAAAATTGGCAATTTTTCGTCAAAAGTGGCCGCCAAAACGGCAAAAATTAAAAAACGTCTTTAGATACTGGCCCAAGGTATGTTCTGACAAATTTATAGGGAAATTCATCACGTCAAAAAAAATTCATAATACAAACATATAACATGACAATAAGCTCTATTAACAAGTATATTGTTTGAAGAGGCCAATTTACAGATCTAGCCTTCAAGGTCGTCTAAGGTCAAGTTCAAGGTCACCAAAAGATGTGCCACACAAGATTCTTCTCGAACAACTGACGACATAAGCTTATCGGGCCATATTAAAAAAGAAGAAAACATAAAGATTCACATTACAGTGGATCCTGTGTTTTAAGACCACCCAAGGGAGCCCAAAAAGGTGGTCTTAAATGACAGGTGGTCTCTCATGACAGGTTCATTTACATGATAAAAGGCCACTCGGGACCAAGTGTAGCGGTCTTAAAACACAGGGTGGTCTCTCAAACCAGGTGGTCTTTAACACAAAATCCACTGTATTTCATGTATTTCCTGCCAAAGATGTATATCCATGACAAAAACTAATTAAACCTAAAAATTAGGCCAAGGGCCGAAGATAGGTTACCGGACAATGTTTAATATTTTAGATGTTAGCCAGGTCACTGGTTGAATTCAAGGTCAAGAGAATATTCATCATATATAACATTAAGCATATATCATGTCCACAGTTGATTGCTACGCTGTAAATTCAATAATCAGAGAGATATTAGCAATTTGTGCTGTGGCCTTGAAAATGAAGGGGCAAAGGTCAAATTCAAGGTCATCAAAATATTCAATGTATATCATTTTCTATATCATGTCCACAATTGATTCAAAAGCCATACATTCAATAGAGGAGCAAGATATGAGCCAGTTTGTCCTTGGACCTTGAAAATGAGGTCAGAGGTCAAATTCAAGGTCACGAGAATATTCAGCATATATCATTTCCTATATGTCCACAATTGATTCCTAAGCTGTAAAATCGATAATATGTGAGATATTAGCCTGTTTGTCCTGTGACCTTGAAAATGAGGTCAAAGGTCAAATTCAAGGTCATGACAATAATCTGCATATATCATTTCCTATATGTTCATAATTGATTGCTAAGCTGTAAAGTCGATAACAAGCGAGATATTAGCCATTTTGTCCTGTGACCTTGAAAATGAGGTCGTAGGTCAAATTCAAGGTCATCAGAATATTCAGCATATATCATTTCCTATATGTCCACAATTGATTCCTAAGCTGTAGAGTCGATAATAAGCGAGATATAAGCCATTTTGTGCTCTGACCTTGAAACTGACGTCAGAGGTCAAATTCAAGGTCACGAGAATATTCAGCATATATTATTTCCTATATGTCCACAATTGATTCCTAAGCTGTAGAGTCGATAATAAGCGAGATATAAGCCATTTTGTGCTCTGACCTTGAAACTGAGGTCAGAGGTCAAATTCAAGGTCATGAGAATATTCAGCATATATCATTTCCTATATGTCCACAATTGATTCCTAGTCTCTAATCTCAATATCAAGTGAGATATTAGGCATAATGTGTCCCATTATAAAGCATAGGAGAATTTAACATGGGAAAGTCCCATTTGGGCCAAGTTTAGGCCAAAATGGCCCACTTCGAGCGATTCAAGCGCAACGAAATTTATAGACATCATAGGAGTACATATGAGGAGTCTTATGTATCAAAAAGAAAAAAAGTTACTGAACAGATTTTGAGAAAATGGCCGCCAAAGTCCAAAATCAGGTATTTTTCGTCGAAAACGGCCGCCATTTTGAAAAAAAGCGAAAATCAAAAAACTAAAAAATACCTCCTTCTTGAATTATTTTTAAGTATTTTTGTGCAAAATTTCAGAAAAATTCGCCCGTAAACAAAAAAGATAAAAATGTGGACGACGACGACGACGGACGACGGACGCAACGCCACGCCAATAGGTTATCGGACCATAGGTCCGGTAACCTAAAAACTGAAACAACTTTACGTACATACAAATATAAAAGTGATTAACCTTTGCTCCTCCCCTTAGGTCTGACAGACACACCGACAGTCCGACTCTCTGGTAGTAAGTGAGCCTCACATGCAGAATCATGCTGTAAAAATTGAAAAAAAAATATCACGATTAGCTGATCATGGTAACAATTTATCACATGAGACACGGTAAAAATCTGGAGACTGGAAGACAAAATGAGGTCGTCATGTCCTACAATGTTTTCGTAAACAACAATTTATACTGGATTGATGAGCAGGGCCAAGCACTACTAATATATGAAGATCACTTCATCAGCATGTTCAAATAATGTTTGTATTCTTTACCACCTGTTCACTCTTTCTGATATCATGTCATTGAGCTCATTCCAGCTCATTTTTGGCACCATCTGAGTCGCAAACTTGAGTATTTCATCATATGTAGTGAATAACATAGCACCAAGGGTGATGTAGATTACCGGCAATCGTGAGAATAGCATAGAATACTGATTTTCCAATAAAAAAATTGTTACACTGATGTTAAAATGTATTGTTAAAACATGTTCGTAAATGTTGATAAAATGTATGGACTATAATGTGAAATCAAGTTATACCAACGATATAAAACCACGATAATAGCTTATCGGCCCAAAGGACCAGTAAGCTAAAAATACAGAGAATATTTGACATGCATGCACTCACACAAGGGAGAGACTCGCAAGGGCTTATTTCACAAAAAAATCTAAGTTTACTTTAGCCGACTTAGTCTGGTATTTGGCATGATTGCTAGTAGGCTAAATCTTATCTTAGTCGGCTAAAGAAGGTTTAAATTCTGCATCAAATAGGCCCATGTACAATACTTGTTCATGTAATTTGGAAACTCACCATTCCAGTAGGAGTGAGGTCTGGACATGGAAGCTCTGGTGGCGGTGTTTTGGGGGCATCAGGCTGAGTTGTCAGTAACTCGGACAATACCTGTGAAGCAAATTAACAAACTAGTAAACTAGTACATACAAGCAGATCTGATTATACATACTCGCTACATGAATGTATGAAAAAAATTCACCACAAAGTGACAGGTAGGGTGACGAGTTCGAAAATAACGTCCGTTTTGCTCTACGACGCACTGTTTCCGAGATATGCAGAAAGCCTCAAGAATGACTCAGCTAAATATTTAGCTCCATGCAAATTTCCACAGTCATTGCCAAATTAATTTTTGAGTTATCGTGCGGATACCAGAAACATTAAATTCATCCTCACGGACCCCGGAGCCGGCTCAAAAACAATAGGCTTCTTCTGCACAACATTTCTGACCAGTGGTGAGAATTTGGCAAATATACATCGAAGCAAACTGAAGTTATCGTGAAAAAATTTTTTTTTGACAAAACCATAACATTCACAAAAATATTTGCAATCAAACGCATATTCCAGATAACAAGATAAATAACATGCTCTGACTGGTGGCCGTGTGAGTCGGCACACCACAGTGACTCATGCAGTAGGGCTTCAACGAGTACACAATTTCGTGACCGGTTACTCGTTAGCTTGTAACCAAACAGTAACCGGTTACTCGTCCAAAAATAACTAGATAAATATTGTCCAAAGTAACACCAGTTTCTTTCGCAGTTCGCATTTTATCAAATCTCCCTGTCAAAATCCCGCCTAAAACTCATCATTACACAATGTTACACGTCATTTTCACGTAAAAATATGCAATATTATGAACATTATTAACATTCTATTTGGATTGGAGTGATAAATCACTTCAATTCTGCGTGTTTGGGCGGAAATTTGACTGATGTCAATGTTTTAGGCGGAATTACGAGGGTGCAAACATGGGTGCAAAATACGTTCACGATTAACCGGTCACAAAATTTGTAGCGGTAACACTCTGTAACCGAACCGTAACCGGTTAACCAAGTACTTGTTGAAGCCCTAATAGCTAATTGTAATTCTAAGTTAGAAGATACTTGCATTCAGCTTGGCACGTTTCTCCTGTGCAGCTGACCGCCGCTTGCTCCTGGGTTTCCGCATGACATCCGACACTCCGGGCCTTGGTCTCTCAAACAAAGTTGGGATAGCATCAGGCAGTAGTAGGATCCTATGCCTGACCGCATACCCCAAAGACTCCCTGAGAGCAGGTGTAGTGTCAAAACACTCGGGTTCGAAATGAACTGAGCAGATCAGTGGGCGCTCAGTCTCTGAGGGAGACCACTTCTCTCGCGTGCGCCTCACTTGTTCCGTCCATTTCTCAAACAGAGATGGGTCCTTTGGAAACCTGAACAAGCTCACACCATCCTTACGTGTATTTGAACAAAAACCAGCGACACAACGATCAGGCATTATGAAACTGATCGAAAACAGGCGAGCTCAAACGCAAAACTCCATTGAAAGCAAATGGCAGCTGCCTCGCACCGGTTCTGTCAGTGACGTCACTTCCGCCTTCTTTCTCGCTGGTCCAGTTCTGTCGCTCTCATCGATTTTTTCATGGCGCGAGATTCAAAATCTCGAAGTGTCATGCAACTGAGTCGCATTCCCAAATTTTTCATACGCGGCGTGAATATACTAATGATTAAATAATTAATGGGATGGTATGTCTCTGGCGTGTCAGCTGCTCTTTAAAGGACATTTATAATTTGCTGTAAAATAACTACTTAATTTACTCTTGATTTTTTTTTGGAGCGTACACTCCGTTAAATAGATTTGGTAGCATGCCACTGTGAACACTGCATATGGGAATGACGTTTTGAATACATGAATTAATTGAATGATATTTTGTCTTATTTTGTGCAGCAATGTCATCTGATGTGCGGTACTAACATTAATCGTTACGCACAATATAAGCCCTTGATAACGCCAATGTGACCTTAGATATAAATGCTCAGTCTAGCTTTGTTTGGTTTTCGAAATATTTCATTTTAACTTTTCTACCGGTGGTAAGAGTTCGATGCATATTTAATGCATCCATGAAATAATAAATACAGAATAGATTTTGATATAATGTGTAAAACACTGTTAATGCACAAAACAATGATTGATATCACGATTAAAAGATAACGATGTCATGCTATTATCCCATTGAAACGATTGACTCCCTTCATTTTGCTAATGGCGTTCATTTTGCAACGTAATAGTCACATAATAGTCGATTTATGAAAAATAGCTCGATCTCGTAAACGCAGAGATAAATTTATTCATTGCTTATTCATCGTGAATAATGAAATGGTTAAATTAAATGTATGGATGAATGTATAAAAATAATAATAATTTGATGGATGTAAACAGGTATCACTGTCACCACGGTCGACACGAATATTTTGATGGCAAGTTTAGTAGTTTCGTCGTTTTACAAAGCGGATTTCATCGATCACGACCAAATCATTTCTCCACATGTCTATGCGTTGACTTTTTCATGGAGGTTTCCTACCAAGCTATCGACGTTCGTCTTGGCATGTAAACGTTCATCGACAATATTTCAAATATAAGGGTTTTCTTCATCCTCGGCGAAAAATCTCCACTTTGAAGATTCCACAGATAAATAATGCATGAATATGTGTGTTATATTTGAGAAAATACGGGGACGGGGGGGGGGGGGGGTATGTAAAGTACATGCAGCTCTTGCGATGACACTGATGTGCTCTAGCTCTAATGTCATTTCCCACAATTAGCAGCATTCTCTTCTTTTGGGGGAAAGTCTTCTTAAGAAGTTAAATTCTTTAATGATATATTGCTGTTCAAATGCATGAATCAAGCTATAACCGCCGACACAACTAGATTTCGACGATCCCAACAAAAACCTAAAATGAAACATTTCGGAACAGAAAGAAAACCCTACCAAACATTTTAATCCAAAAGGCATATTAGCGTCATCAGGTGCAGGCAGTGTGTGAAATGTACTATTTTTTCTACTGTAATCTGTGATTGAGTCAATGCACCACTACCCAATGACTAACAGCCAAGAAGCCCAATGATGAGAGATATGCAGTCTGGCACAATGCATGTATGCATCCATGCATAAAAACCTGCATACATTCACTACTGCGCATTATTGGACTAGTAGAAACAAAATCTCGTGTACTGTGTGGTTTCCTACGTGGTACATACATGCAGTACTAACACCCTTTGTCATTAATATGCCAAATGTCTTGCTTCCACATTGGTATATTTAAACTTCTCGTTTCAACATTCCAGGTGCCTAGACTCAATATCTTTATATATATTGAATAGTACCTAACTTGTTATGGCGATCTGGGATCCATCTGTATACAATTGCATATATCTTGGTGCCATAAAATGTCGTCTTCTGGTAAAAATCACATGTGTCGATACCACGTTTGAACAGAATTTTAACAGTGCCCAAATAATTTGAACAAACTGGTTCGCTGCAAACGTCTATAGATTGGAGCTAAAGTCTATGGACCATCCCGACAAAAAACGCGGAAAATAGTAAGGTATATTAAACAATACATTAGTTATGAAAAACGAGCATCCTGGCATCTTTCGTTAGGCATTTCAATAATCTGAGCCAATAGTAAACTTAGTTACCAATATTTTCCAATATTTTATACACATTGTGTTGTGCTGGAGTGCATGCTTTTGATTTGCTTCAATAGGTTCCTCTCAGAGTTTACTGCACCTTACCGTTTCCTTTTCTTTTTTATCCCTGACCATAATATTGTCTATGTATACGCGTATACACAATTCTTTAAAAAATAGCTCCTGTTTATAATTCATGTTCTGAACGTTCTCTGCTTGACATCGATGCACGTGCGTGAATGATTCAAGTTCAAACAGCATGCTCTGATTTTATATATAATTATTTGTATGATTATGCCTTTTGCAACCACCCATTAATTTTCTGGTAACGACAAGTATGCAGTGAACAGCGTTCCATGTCCAGGTAATCAACAACAGAACAATATTTTATTGGGACTTTTTCGCAGTTGATAGCATATCAAACTGTGTTAACAACCAGAAAACCATTCACCATGGTATATGAACAATTTTGAAAATTGATGAAATTTGGTGAAAGTCGATGTACGCTGGTGAACGCTTGGGAAATGAAAGTTCGTCGGAAATTTTGAACATGTTGAAAAATTCTCGACGTTTGGAAAAGTACGTTTTGAAAGTGAGGCTGCGTTATGCAACGCTATGAAACGCTCACGTAAGTTGTGCTAAGTTACACTAAGTTCGCCTAAGTTGGCCCGCCTTCTAGAACGCTGGTAATAGAACTGTCGATGGTGAACGTATGTCCAACGGAGCTTATCGTTCATGAACGTGATTGTAACATAAGGGCTGGCGTAAACAAACTTTTACAGACGTGCCACCAACTTAGCTTAACTTTTGCCAACTTAGCACAATGAAGGCCAACTTTGCACAACGTTATCAAATGTTTATAAACTTTTGCGAACAAACTAAAAACGTTTGGCGACGGTAACAGGCGCGATTCAAAGGTTGGCCCAGCTTTCGAAGTATAAGTTTGTAAATTTGGCCTTCAATCCTCATTTGAGTCGCAAGAATTGAAGTTGGATACATGTACTTTGATGAATTGCTGAATAACTTTATTCACCGGATGAATGTCCAGAAACTAACTGAAATTTTTAGGATATTACTACAAGTACTAGAGTCTGGAGAGACTGAGAATGGATTATGACCTGGAGGTGCTGCGGCACCAACAAATTTCAATTCTTTCCACCTTGGGTGAGGAACGGAGCTGTTAGGGATTTACAATCAACTACTAGTGGAACTGAGACAAGAGGCAACATCCTGAGACAACATCCTGTGTGAACTTCCTCCGTATGCCCCCTGGGATGTTTGATGAACTATTGGAACGTGTTGGGCCTAGGAGAGTGAAGCAGAGGACACACCACCGGGCCCCATTGGAGCCAGGGCTGAAACTAGCTGTAACCGTGCGTCATCTTACTTTAGGTGGGAAGTTTGCGGACATGCAGTATGCCTGGCGTGTCCCAAAGTACACCATGTGTCCTGCTGTGAAGGAAGTTTGCAAGGCGATTGTCGACGAGTTCAAGGACGATATGATGACCTGCCCCCACGACCCCTGATGTGTGGCGCCAGGTTGCCAGAGACTACAGAAAGTGGAACTTTCCTAATTGTCTGGGGGCTTTAGATGGAAAGCATGTGGCGATAAAGTGTCCCTTCAGTAGTGGCTCACTTTATTACAACTATAAGGGCTTCTACTCAGTGGTTCTATTCGCACTGGTGGATATAAACTACAGATTCATATAGGCTGACGTAGGGGGAAGGGCTCTGCTTCTGATGCTCAAATTTACAAAGAGTCTGAGCTGAAGCAAGCTGCTATTACTTCATTGGTGATGATGCGTTTGGGTTGACAAATCATCTTCTGAAACCCTATATTCTGCGTGGCCTGACACACGACGAACGCATTTTCAACTACAGATTGTCCCGAGCCAGAGGAACAGTTGAAAATGCGTTCGGCATCCTGGCCAATAGGTTCGGAATTCTACACACGACCATTTATCATCATCCATCCACCGTCATAATCATCGTCCAGGCATGCCTGATGTTGCACTCTCTAATTAGAAATAGATTCCAAGGCTTGCAGGATGCTATTGTGGACAGAGAGATGCCAGGGCATCGACTGGTCCCTGGTGAATGGAGACAGGGAAGAAATATGCATGACATTCAAGCACCAAGGGCACATAATGTGGCCAATTTGCAAGGGAAGAGGGTACGCAATCTTGTGAAGCACTGGTGCAACTCTCCTGCAGGCAGTGTTGCTTGGCAGGAAAGGATGGTTGCTGGTTGCTGGTTAACATAAATCAATTACAAACTTCGTCGGCATAATATCAATACTGGTGAGGAAACGCATCAACTTTCACAGGATCATTACCGAAAAAAAAAAGTTACAAAATGCTAAAATTTTCAGCTGTAACAATAACAAAAAACAGATTCACATTCACAAAATCCTGGTTGTCCATATTGTCGCGTTGATCGGTATATTGGGCATATTCCAAAAAGCTGAAGTTCCCTAGCGATACATCGCTGGTGTTCAGAGCACGAGATGCTGATGCAAGAGCATCGGGGATGCAGGTTGAAGCAGCAGTGACACCATTCCCTGGCGTTTTCATCCAGGTGCTGGTCACGATGGGTGAAGGCACCGCCCTAGGTGGCCAGGTGGCAGTGTGAAACTGTGACCCAACATGTGTGGTGTATGGTGTACCCAACATGTTGTTGTTGCTGCTGCTGTTGCTGTAGCTGGGGCTGCTGCTGAGACGAGCAAGTCGCAGGTGATATTGGCGTAAACTATGCCTGCACCAAGGGGGAAGGGCGTACCAGTGGCGGAGCAGTAAAATCCCTATCCATTTCTTGCAGAAGCGCCAGGAACTTCGGCTTTGCCCACACAAACTGCCTATCAAAGTAGTTGAGGAGCTCTCCCTTGACATAGCTGGCGAAGTTGGACTTGGCAGAGGGCCTGTTGTTGGCAGCCAATTCTGTGCAGAAGTTGTGAGCTGCTCCTGAATTGAGCTGAGGTCCGAGCCATCGGTGAAGGTCCCCCGACGCGTCTTTTGCTTGGAGGGGCCGATCTCTGCATTCGGATCTACAGCTGCTTTTATGACCTCGTCCATCTCCTCCAGGTCGCCCCAGCTCTGTTGATCTGTGGGATCAACATGATAACATGGATTTCAACATAAATTTGTGGTATACATTTGTACCAATAGCAAATAGTATTGTTATACATGAAATGCAGAGATGTATTATCTTACCACCCCCGACTTCCCCTTTCTCCGCTGCTGCAGCCTAGTGTAGGCATCACGGTTGGTCTTCCATCAACCCTGGAGGTGTGCCACTGTGGAGGATGTAAGTATTTATAGATGAGAATTCAAAATGAAGCAGGATATGATGAACATAACAACATTACAACACAATTGAATGTGAGTGTAACAACTTTGGGAACTTACCACTCTTGTCCATACGGCTGGCGATGTCCTTCCACAGAGCATCCTTCCTCACTTTGTTCTTGTAATCAGTCTTCTTCATGTCCCATATGATGGTGGTTTCATCACTCGGCAGCCATGTCGCCAGGGTATCCTCCTCATCTCTGTTTGAGGATAAAGATCAGCGTTTATAAAATGCGACCACATAATATGTGTTATTAATTAACATCAGAAAATGATACGAATACAACGTGTACATAATTAAAATTGAACTCACGTTGTGAGCTTGAAAACTTTGCGAATTTCTCCTTATCCTTCTTGGAAGACTCTTCGGATGAGGGAGGCATCACGGATCGTGGTGAGTTTGACAGCGACCTGTCCCTCGATGGACCTGCTTCATCAACAACGGTATCAGCAACAACAGCAGGAGCAGCCGGCATGGCTTCTATGTGAGGAAGGACACGCTTCACGGCCACACTTTTTTCAGCAATCTTAAATTTTCGATCTTTGGCACGCATGTCGTAGAGTTCTGGATCAGAGCGTCACTATGTTGCACTTAGAAAAGCTGCACGATTGATGGCTATCTGCCCAAATAGGCTCTCATTTTATATGTTCGTTGTATAACGTTGACCTCCGTTGATATGCGCTCACCATGTGTTGAGCTAAGTTCTGCTCAGTTGGCCTACGCTGGACAATGCTAGCCGGAGTTAGCAAAAGTTCGCATGTAAAGTTCATGCTACGCTTCGACTCCATACACTCGCTAACATTACCAAACGTTCACCAACGCTGCACTCCAAACGCTCACTATGTGAACCAAACATTTTCTTCCTCTGAACGTATTTTCACCAACGTTTGGTCTCATTTTGGTCAATTTTCCAAACGCTGGCAAACGTTGGCCCAAACGCTATAGTGTGAATCCACCTTTACATGTTCACAGTGGTTGCTTACAATGAAATTGCAACCTCGTCGACTTCCACTCCTAGCTGCTGGTGTTATTTATTTTTCATTAGCCATTGTACAGTCGGCAGTAGATGCCTACTACCCAGCGACGGGAATCAACTTTCCTACACATGAATCTTGAATGTGCATGTTTCCCGACGGATCAAAGCTTTACGTCCATGTATAGAGAAAAAAATAATTCTTAAAAATCCCTCAGAGTGAAACATCCCGAAAACATCCTTGAAATCCTAACTTCCATGTTCATATATAGATGGACACTGCCATTGACAATTGTTTTTTTCTCACAAAGGACTCCATTCAGTTGTGTATTTCCAGTATTGGAAACATAACAACATAGTTTTGTTCATGTGCCTGGACAGGACGAAATATGAGGTATCAGCAAAAAAAAAACTTTACGAAGGGATTGCCTGATTCGTGATTGGATGAAAATGAGATCAACAGCTACGGTCGATAACACAGTTGCTCAATATAATGCTTAGTTTTCTCCCCAGGGATGGGATGACATCGGTCGATGATAGCTGGGGAAGAGTCACTGATCAGATGATAAAACACCTATAAATACTGCTACCAGCAGACGAGGCTGGAATCGCGCCAGTGAGATTTGGCAGTGCAGATAGATAATTTTGATCCGGGGTACACCACGATGGAACTCATTTTGATTTTAGCAGCTTGCATACTATTATTGCCTTACAATATCCAAGGGAATTTTGTGTATAATGGAAGTTCCTCGGAATTAACATATTTTCCACACGATATACCATTGAACACAACAAACATCCATCTGGAAAGCAACCTGATAGCTGAAGTAAATTTCATCGAACCGTATCCGGATGTGAAACGGATAAACGTTAAAGACAATAATATCAGTCAGTTTCCAAATCTTGTGAATTTAAGTTCAAATTTGAAATATCTGAGCCTCGCATACAACCGTTATCCTACAATGATCCCCAATATTTGGATCAATTAGTGAGCCTTAAAGAGTTGTACATGCAGTACAACCACTTAACGAACATACAAGATGTACCTGGTCCTTCTGATAGACTGAGACATCTCGCAATATCTGGAAATCACTTCGAGCAATTCCCGTCTTTCTCAAACCTGGGTAAACGTATCGTCAATTTATTCATCCGCGATCAGCAGAATGCAAACAGATTCACATCCGTGGCTCCCGAAAGGTTACAGGAACTGCCGATGTTGGAGTACCTCGATTTGAGTGATATGCCAATTGCCACGTGGAAGGACCTTTGCCAAATCAATGGGTCCCACCTGGAATTAGCTCCTGAGAGATTTTAAATACCTTTGTGACTCGCAGACCTCAATGGCCAAGCTGGCTGAAGCAACTGGGCGTGTTAATTTCACAAACGACAAACCCTGCTGCACCAAACCTCAAAGATGGATGGGCGTTGACTGGAACCATATCACTATTCAGAACATATTGAAAAGTGGTGAGAAGCTAGATTTGATGAGTCTATACACTCATTAAAACTTTTACAGAGTATGTTGTGTGAGATATTCGATACGTTTTCTGTAACTGAATGATGTGCTTTCTGTCATATAAAGATTGATATACTCCGAGCTGCAACGAAGGGTGTTCAAGGAAGTGTTGATGAATTTGGTGATCCTAACCAATTATTTATCACTAACTTGATATTTTCTAACATTTAAACAATAAAGTGCACAAAACTACTAAAATGAGAATGAGGCACTCAGGTTTGACAGAGATCACAGGTATTGACAAAAGTGTAATGACTACTTTTCACATTCATTTTCTGGTTTTCTTCAGAGGCAAACATTAAGACAAAAAATATCAAGACATATGGCAAAAGGCTTCTTGATTATTTTTCTAGATAAAAAAATATTTCATGACCTCTTAAGGTGCTTTGAAGGGCAATAGGTCATAGTCCTCAGCTGTAATCGAATTATTGGGAGTACTATTTTTATGGCAGTAGTGTTACTTTTGTACTAGCCGTCATTGAAAAGGAATGGTGACTCGTTCAATTTTCACTCAAATGGAGCACTATGCTGTTGGAATATTCAACAAGTATACTCAGGCTCTTGTCCTCCGTCTCTGCCATTATTTGATTTTCAGGTCTGTCACTGAGACTCGATCTTACCGAATGCGTCGTTCCTGATTAGATCTCAGAATTATGACATCAAAAGGTTATCAGATCCAGATGGGTGGCAATATGTTAAGCTCGCCGGTGTGTGACGACTCATCTCTCATTCCACTTTTGAGTTGGTCGTTTCACTATGCGCTCCGAACTGGGATCTGAAATATAAATTGCTCCAACAAGGTTCTGCATTTTTCGTCGAAAAATATGGCTACATTCAATACATTGTTTGGACTTCAAAGTGATTCGTTTGTTGAATTCATGTACAACAAATGTACATACAATTGCGAAAATTATTTGCCATTGTTCTATTTGTCAGTGGAAGATCCATTAGGGGTCAGGAACTGTCCATTCATTGCAAAACACTTGATTTCGTGAAGGGATTAAGATTCAAGTCCAATCTGATATTATGATGTGTACTGAGATTAGCCCAGAGGAAGGCACTTTGTCTAGAATGTTTCTACAATTGAAATTACTCCTAATGCATGACACACATAATTCAAGTGAACAGAAAACATGGCAATGGCATGTCCTGCAACTAGCCGAGGTATTGTTGCCCGATACATGTTTATCGAATTATATCCATACAAGTCCATGTGGTCTTGACCTGGTTTACATGCTGGGAATCGATTATACATATCCAGTACTGAGAAGCTACTTTGATATTCTTAGTACTGGATTAGTGGTATACAACCAATGGAAATTTTATGTGCAAAGGAAGAACTTGTAATCCAAAGAATTAAAATGAAAATAAATATCATTGCGAGATTTTGAGACTTTTCAATCAATCTTCTGCAGTTGAGTTTGTGGACACATATTACAAGCACATCCCAGATGTCAACAACTACTTTTGCTACCCAGTCTTCGCACCAACCTTGGAGAACATGTCGTTTATTCAATGCGCCGTGTTCTATACTCACCAGTCAGGCTGCATGATGTTCGCCTTCGACAATGATCAGTGTACAACAACAACCTTAGCTCCTGGAACTGCCGGCGTGTTCCATGGTTTACACAACTAGTTCATTGTTAGTACCAGTCCTCGATGGTGACGTTATTCGCAGATTATCTTATGCTTTATCCTGACTGGTCATTACCGCTGAACGTCTCGCTCTATTATTCCTTTTCCGGAATGGTGATTGTGAAGTGTTCCTGACATACATATGCCAATATGTAAAATGCCAACTATCAACTCAAAACAGTCACGGTCTGACGCCTTTGTGTAAAAGATTTGAGTGGTAGGCAACAACTATATTCAATACTAATCTGGTAGGCAAAACAGGATCATGATCTCACAGCAATTGCTCGTATGTGAGATATTGGGCCCAAGTATCATACACTGCGCCTTCCTCTATATTCAATAAGGATTAAAAAGGTGACAGACGGATTAAATTGTATGTTTTCAGTGGACGAGTAGTATTAAGGAGCAGTGTACGGTACTTGGGCCAGATATTGATTCGCTGAGTCATTTGATGGGCACACATGTAGATTAGATATTTCTGTGAGTTTTGACAGTAATACCTATTAATTGTCACATATACAGTGCCATCCATTAATTCGGAGCGGCCAAAAAGTAGTGACACATTTCAAACTGTAGTGCAGCCAATGGGATATTGATGTGTGATATACTTGTTTCTTATTTTTTCCACATTCTGAGATTCTGGACTACCAATTAATTAGATAATATAAATTCTGAAATGCCATATGACCATACAGGTGATCCGGATTTACGCATCTGGATCTAGGATTTTTATTCCTGATCTGTGGGCGAGCACGGACCTCAAATTCTCATTGTGAATGTTTTTGATTCAATATCCTCATCCACTTTGAAAGATTCTGAGCAGTAAATGTTTTGAAAATGAATATATTCCAAAAGAAAGGGATTCAACGAACGTATGTTTTCCAGAGATTATGTGATATATGATTCAGAACAAGTGGACGATCCAGTCAAATCGTTATCACTCTTATTGTAACCCAAATGTAGCCTGTAAGTTTTGTCACTGGGTTTATTGAGAATATATACTCGTAATCGTGTGACTGCAATACCAAATTGTGGTAATCAAGTCCTCACTAAAGTGGCTCCAAATTAATGGATGGCACTTTATTGTGATCAGCCTGATTTACAACGACATTTATATTATTATGTTAAGGAGAAAGCTGACTACAAAAGATGAGCTGAAGCTGACTATGAAAGATGAATTAATACTGTTGGAATATTTACCAGATAGAGTTTAGAGTTTATTTTCAGTTTTCACATAGACAAGTTGTAGATACATTTAAAAAATAATATGAGATAATGATATGAGTCTAGGGAAAACATGGATGCCAAATTAGTTGCTGCTGTCTTCCATTTGGACACATAACAAAATTAATTAAAAGTATTGCAAGAGGAGAGTCAAGGAATCGAAATCCCGTTACGAATGTTCATTTATAACTAGACAGTACAGTCGTATACAACTGCGAATATACTAGCTTAGCTCCATCTCCAAGGATTCAAAAGTACATGGTCTAATTTGCAATTTCTAGGTGGACACCCTTTAATTTCGGCAAGTTCACAACTTCCAAAATATACATCATCTATGACATCTCATATGCCTTCATCCACTATGTAACCATAATGTGTGGGAATCACATGACAGTGTTTTATATATCACAAATATACCATTAGTTTCGAAAACAAGTCCATTGTCTTATTTTGTCTTATGTCTTTGTCTTATTGTCTTTTTTGTCGTATTGTCTTATCAACTCAGTAGCCTTCTGGCTTGTGATTGGGTACTTTTGTACTTGTCATGTATCTATTCCATGGGGTTAGTTTCGGATTTCTGAATTATATTCATAGGTTGTTGGGCAGTTGTATACTAATTCCATCAGGTGTACAGTAGAAACAACTACATTTAACACACTGTCTGCTCCTGATGACACCAGTGTGTCTTTGGATAAACTATTTGGTCGGGCTTTGTTTCTATTGCAAAATGTTGTATTTTACGTTTCTTATTGGCATCATCAAAATCTGATTGTATTGGTGGTAATAAATTGATACTTTCTTTCATGACGTTTTTAAATGGCATTGATCCCTTTACTTCTATCTAATAAGAAAATGTCTCATTTATGGGTGGCACCCGTACTTAAAATGCTGTCTGAGAATGCAGTGATGCCTCAACACTGCTTATAATGATGTTATTTTATTGTTCGTGAAATTGTGAGTGAAATTAGACGTTCAGTGTCAATAAAATGGAATAAAAAAATTGTAATCTTTATCGGAATAAAGCAATTGTCGTGCATGTTTGATACTTTCTATCAGCCTGGGGTCTCACTAGCATCACAAAATAACCCAGTTTTTATTTGATTACACAGCTTTATACACACATGACCTCCCAAATATTTCACCGTACTATCATGATTCCTCAATGTGCTCAGGGTTCATAATTCTGATGAATATCTTTTGGTTGACTTGATGCATGTCGGTAATTCAAGTTCCATGACCGGTTTTTGGAGTGGTATCATGTATTAGACGTGGAATCAATACCCAGTATCAAGTATTCCGAGCAAACAAAACAGGGTCCGTTATCCAATCTCATAGTCCGGGGACAGAAAGTCATATCAGGCATACGAAGTGAGAGAAAACAAAAATGACAGGGAAACTCATGAACCCCCGTAAATGGCCATCAGGAGGTGAAATCAGGTGTTTCGGAAAGAGTGAGCATTTCCTGCCCCACTAGTGGCACCCGTCATGAATTCCCCAAAATTAACATGAAACAGATCTAGTTGCATGGCAGACATGGATTTGCTGTATTTATCAACCAGATCATGATGACGTCCATAGAATTTCTTAAACGCAGCGATAAGTCTTGGTAAAACATATCCTTGTCGTAGCAGTTTAGAGACTAGCTGGGCACTTCGATAGACAAAGTCCTCATATTTGCAACTAGCTCTGGAATAGCGTATAAGTTGAGAAACAAACACACCATATGCCGGTGACATAGGAATGTTGCTGCTTAGAAAAGGGAAATTGACTATGGAAAAATTGAAATCATCACGTTTGTCATATAATCTAGTTGACAGGTTAGAATCATTATCAATCTCCAACCTCAGGTCTAGATAGTTGGAAAAATTAGCGGATTCTGTAGTATCCTTAATTTCAAGTTCCTTAGGATATATGACATCCAAATAATCACCAAACTTGGGATTATTTAGCGACAATACATCATCTATGTATCGGAAAGTGAAATTAAAATTACATGTTAGTTTCTTAGAACCTCCTCTTTGTAAATGTTGGATAAAATCTGATTCATATGAGTATAAAAACAGGTCTGCCAATAATGGTGCACAGTTTGTACCCATGGGAATACCAATAGTTTGTTGAAATATTCGACCACCAAATTCCACAAAAATATTATCAATCAGAAAATTAACCATATTTATCACATCTATTTCAGTATATTTGTATGGGGCATCAGAGTCGCCTTTAACAAAATAAGTGGTATTATATTTAACTACAATATAGTGGTACCGACGTTGTCCCTTTTTAGAGAAAAACGAATTATTGATTAGTTTTTTAAGGTGAGATTTCAGTTCAGAATGAGGTATAGTTGTGTACAAAGTGGAGAAATCAAATGTTTTGATAGACGTTACTTTTGAAAGTGTGTGAGAATGTAGATATTCCAATAAAGATTTGGAATTTTTTAATATCCACATTTGGTTTATACCACTTCTAGAATAGATGGTTTCAGAGTACTTTTGGAGACCCTGTTTAATTTTAGACAATATAGTAGTTAATATTTTAGAAAGGGCTTTGGTAGAACATGATGCTGAACCTGAAATATATCTTTGTTTGTGTGGATTTTTGTGCAACTTTGGGATCCAATATAAGTTCGGTAGATTAGAATCTTTACATGAGGTAGAAATACCAAACGAATGCAATACAGACAAATGATTTGATAAGATATCCTGTTTGGGCACGGTAATGGCTTGGTATGTACTATTGGAATTAGTATTGTTGGCAATATTTCATCATGTTATTCCGCCTGAGAGGATTCTCTCTCAGTGACAGATCGATATTCGATTGATAGCAATAGCAGAAGTGTGACATATGATAAATAACACTCTCTGCCTAAATAGCAAAATCTAGGACAGTTTTTTTTATTAAAAAAAACATGCAATTTCATGAGATTCTTATAATTAATGGCATAGTCCTGGTTGGAATCCACAATACCACTAGCAATAAAAGAACGGTTCACTGGGCTGAATATAATGCCAGATGGGTATCAGTTCTTCAAAATAACCGTAAATGACCGAAAGCGTATCTCAATGTAATGAAAATTCAATAACTCCTGCTCTGTTATGTTTAGGGATAGAAATTATATATATCTTGGAACCATAGCATCATGTTAGCAAATGTCATTTACTCTGTCAATTACCTGTTTCTCATAATGTTAGTAAAGCTGCACTGAATCATGGTACAAATTTTGAAAGAACAGATGATATAAGTCAACACTTTCTGTGTTGTAGATATTGGCGACCAGTAATGCTCAGTGGTGCTGCATGCTGAAACCGAATATTGTGAAAACCCCGACATGGTCGGGTTTCTCATGTGATAAAAGTGACCATGTTGCTTTTTTCACTTGAATATCCAGCCATGTTGCTTTTTTCACGGTTGGTGTTTTCGCAGTGTGCTGAAACACACACCGTTATCATCTCTTTAAAGTTTCTGGGATGAGGATGATTACGTGGGAGATCCAGTTTCGTATGCCCGGTCACTCTCAGGGCAGAATACTCCCGCTCCCTCAGTACATGCGTCCTGGTACACGTGGTACAGTGGTCAGTCATCTAATATCAGTCGCGTATTCTTTCCCACAACGATCCACTTGAGCCAGCAATGGAGGTCATCACGAAGCGCGTTGTCCATGATGACGTGTTTGTGTGTAGGATCGCAGATCATGACGATGACATCATAGATGTGTAACAAAACCATGCAACTTTCGCGCTGAAACCGTTCGTTAGGAACGATGCCAGAAGACCACTGGTGAGGGCAGCCTTCGCAGAAGAACCGTTCGCGGAAGAAGCGTTCGCGGAAGCACCAACGGCGGAAGCACCCTTCGCGGAAGCACATTCGCGGAAGAGTACGCGGAAGCACCGTTCGCGGAAGAACCATTCGCGGATGCAGCCTTCTCCACGTGGTGACGGCTGCGGAAGATACGTTCGCGGACGAGGATGCGCGCGTAGCCACCCTGGCTATATAAGGGAGAGCGGGCGGCCGCTCTGAGAGCACTGCAACAGCGACATCGACCGTGGGGAGATCGTCACCGCCACAGCCAAGGGACTCGACGAACTCCGTGTGGACGACTCCTTCTTCAGGGCCTTAGAGTCAACCGGGATTAGACCGACTACCTGGAGAATCCATTCGACTAAACGGGACGGGAAACTTCAACGGGACGGGACAGAGAGAAGCCTCGGCGAAGAACACTTTTTAGTTGTGCCCTGGTGCACTATTTATTTTTGAAATGTGATCATACAGTGCTCCATGTCTGAACTTCATATCTGTACGTCACGTGGGTGACCAGCCATACAATTGTAAGTTGATTTGATGTATATAAATCTTCAATTTATTTGCATCTGAGTTGCTTCTTGCCTAAGTGAAGCCGGTGAGCTACTGAGTGATGATACACCAGCATTGGGGGAACGCCAGATTAGTGACGGCTCTCGAATCACAACGAGCGGGAGTTATAAAAGTCTATACGATCAGAGAAACCAGGTTTTTTGGGCCACACCGAAAACAAGTCATTACTAAACGTCATAACTTGGTGCCGTGACCAGGATCCCCGAGGGTCTACTACCAGGGAACGAACCTCAGCATCACTCATGTCCGGAGAGAACAACGAAACTGCCCCAGGAAAGACAGGAGGTGAAGAGGAAGACTCTTCGCGGACGGCCTCACTCGCGGAAGAGGAAGACGACCGTTCGCGGAAGTCAACGTTCGCGGAATGGGACGACGACCGTTCGCGGAAGTCAACGTTCGCGGAAGGGGACGACGACCTTTCGCGGAAGTCAACGTTCGCGGAAGGGGACGACGACCATTCGCGGAAGTCAGTGTTTGCGGAAGACGACCGTTCGCGGAAGAGCAACTTCACAACCGGGGAAGGACGTAGTGAGAAGCAACCAGGGAGGTCGAGACCTTCCATGGGCCAGTCGACGAGTCAACAGAGACCCCGGAGCCAGACACCCGACAACCGTTTTCTTTTCAGACACGACTCTGACTCGCGGAGGATGGCGTTCGCGGACGTGCATCTTTTGTGGAGGGACGTCTCCGAGACATTTTGGCGGACGAGCCCATTCGCGGAAGACTCGCGGAAGACGGCGTTCGCGGAAGAGGCCTATTCGCGGAAGAACTTCTTCGGGAGCTGTTGGTGGAGGAGTCCGTTCGCGGAAGGTTCGCGGAAGACAGTGTTCGCGGAAGGTTCGCGGAAGACAGCGTTCGCGGAAGAGGGAGGTCTTCACCCAGTCGACAACCGAGACAGCCAGCCTCCTGGAGAAATCCAGCTTCTATTTCAGTCACCCAGGCAGGCCGGAGACAGCACCCTTTCTCATCATCGGGCGATGAGGGGCCTTCATCTGATGGAGGGACCGACAGCAGCCATGGTTACCCAGGACGGGGGAGGAGACCACCGAGGCGGGGACCGCCGCTGCACCGACGAAGCCCTAGGCCAAGACGGAGGCAGGAGGACTTGTCGTCCGAGGACAGCACAGCCTGGAATCAGAACGGCAGAAGGAATCGGAAGATGCTGACCCCTGACAAGTTCGATGGGACTTCCATAGAGTGGCCGGTGTACCGGGCCCACTTTGACATCATCGCAGAGGTCAACGGTTGGAGCAAGCGGGAACAGGGCGTCTACTTGGCCGGGAGCTTGACAGGAGAGGCGCGACGAATGCTGACCAGCCTGAGTCCTGCAGACCGGAGGGATATCGACGTTCTGACCGACAAGCTGACCCAACGATTCGACCCTGACTGTCAGGAGGAGTCCTACAAAGCGACCTTGGGACAGAGAACCCGTAGGAGGGCAGAGACACCCCAGCAGTATGGCAATGATTTGCAACGACTGGCCGGCCGTGGTTATCCGGATTTGAACTCCGCAGCTCAGGAGGCTATCGCCTTAGACCACTTCTGGAAGGGCCCTCCAGATGGGGACATGAAGGTGATGGCGCTCATGAGGAAGATGAAGACTATGGAGGAGGCCATAGCGTTCGTGACCCAGTACGAATGTGTCAAACCCAAGCCTGGGAAGCCGGTGATGTCCATAGAGTCGGAGGACTCCAAGCCAGCTCTAGGACGGGTCCTACAGCTCTTAAAGAACCAGCAGGGAGGCGAGATTACCACCAGTGGGCAGCAGAGCAACCAGCCGAAAGTAGCGGGTCTACCCAGACTTCCCTACTTCAAGGGGCTCTTTGAGAGCCAAGACAGGAAACCTGGATCGACTAATCGAGCTGTGTGAGCAGGTGCTATCCATTAAGACCATTAAGGGCCGCCACTGCTGAGAACAAGGGACCAAGCGCTAGGCCGGGACCAGATGACTGTTGGTACTGTGGGAAGCCGGGTCATCGGAAGTACCAGTGTCCAGATCGGCCGCCACCTCGGACCAAGGAGGAGCGCTTGAGTCGACTAATCGAGGAGATTGGTGAGCGGAACAGTTTGACAGACGAGGAGTCGGAAAACCAGTAGGGCTCATACCAGCCCCCAACCGTATGGGCCATTGGCAGGTGTGTGCGCGGCTTCACAGGCGAGAAGCACGACGAAGACGCGAAGAACACATTGCCAGGGGGGAATTCTTAGTTTCACAGATTTTTAATAGGTTTTTCCGTTGTGCATCCGAAGTAACTGGATGGGCGCAGGAGGAGCTCGAGGATCGAATTCTAGACTATTTGGAGGGCAAGCCTGTCAACACAGACGGGAGTGCCAATGTACAGCAAATCGATGGAGCCGTGGAGCGTCTAATGCCCCGCAGAGACGTCGACGAAATGCAGACCGATGGAGCCGTGGAGCGTCTAAGGACCCGCGGAGACATCAACGAGGTTTCTGCTAGCAGCAAGGAAGACCAGCAAGTCACAACCTTGAGGCTAGAGGCTGCGAAACAGCAGGAACCCCCCCATTCAACTAAACCACAAGCGGCCGTGAAAGAGGAGACAGAGGGCCGGTGGAGCGGAATGACCAAAAGGCCAGCGCAGCAGCCATTGCTGGTGGACGACTCATTACTTATCCGGAGCGGCGGTTCCGAGGGGAGTGATTCCCTTAAGACTGACAGAGAGGACCAGGGTGGTGCATCACTGTGGGTGGACGACTCAGTACTTATCCAGGGCGGCGTCCCTGAGGAGAGTGGCAGCTCTCTTAAGATTGACAGAAATGGCCAGGTGGTGTCGTTGTCAGCCGGTGCCCGAGGCACATTGGCGTGGTATGCGGCGTGCCACGTTATGGGGAAGGCGACTCGTATGTTGGTGGACACGGGTGCCTCTTCCACCGTTCTGGACGAGTGTCTCTTCGACCAAATGGATGACGAACATAAAGCAACGATAAGGCAGACGAGAATAAGGTTACGGGCAGCAACCGGAGACTACTTACAGGTTCAAGGAGAGATGACAGTTCAACTTCTACTGGGCACACGACTCGTGTCGGCAGATGTACTGGTAGCCAAACTAGGGATCCCGGGAGTGTTGGGGCTTGATGTACTTCAACAGATTGGGGGACAGCTGGATCTGCGTAAGGGCGAGTGGCAGGTGGGCGACACTACCGTAGTGATGAGCTCGGGCCACGAGGACGCCGTCTACACACTGGTGACGGAGGAGACGGTCGTCTTGCCACCCTTTTCAGAGATGATGGTGGACCTCAAGCTGACAGGAAGTGAGGGAGGAGTTCCGAAGGCCGGCCTCGTGCAGTCCGCAAGAGAGCCGTTGGAGGACGACCCCCTCGTAGTGGGACGAGCCCTGGTACGACCCCGAGGACGCCTGGTACCGGTGGTACTTCTGAACGCCGGCGCTGGAGTTTGCACTGTGCTGATGGGGACCATCTTAGCTGAGCTTCACGGAATAGAGGCCGTGATCGACCTGGGATTTCTTCCCGATGGCGGGAAAACCACCCAGAACGAACCTAAAAGGGAACAGTGGTACCGGGAGGAGAGCGGGAGGGAGCATGAGCCCCTTACTCAAAACTCCAGAAATTGGGGGGACCGGACGCCTGAGCAGCCCGAAACCAGAGTGCACGCCATGCACGCCGAACCGTCGACGAAGACACCAGAGTGCCCGGAGCATCTAAAACCGCTCCTGGAGGGAATGCATCCGGACTTGACGGAGAAGGAGGACCAACTGTGACCATACGTGGAGGGCCTGGGCAGAGCGGTCACTGCCGGAGAGAAGGCCCTGGAGGACCTGGCGTCCACGATAGCCATGGGACGACGCCACCTGAGCCAGGCAGAGGCTCGGCTCCAATCCAAGGAGGAGCAGAGACAGCTCGAGGCCGAGGTGCTGCAGCTACGAGGGGAGGCCTCTCAACGAGAGAAAAGCCACCGAAGGAGCTGCGAGCCCACGTCCGGGAGACCAAGCTGCTCCGGGAACAGCTCCAAGCCTACACAGATGCTCGGGACAGGCTGGCGGAGACGTCCGAAAGCGAGGTAGATCGCCAGTGAAGTGGAGGGAGAGAGCCCTGTAAACAACAGACTGGCAGGAAAAGACGAAGAAGGAGGAAGAAGAGAAGAGAGAGAAAGGATCAACGGGGACGTTGATCTCCAGAAAGGGTGGAGTTGTAACAAAACCATGCAACTTTCGCGCTGAAACCGTTGGTGAGGGCAGGGAAGAGCACTGGTGAGGGCAGCCTTCGCGGAAGAACCGTTCGCGGAAGAAGCGTTCGCGGAAGCACCAGCGGCAGAAGCACCCTTCGTGGAAGCACTTTCGCGGAAGAGTACGTGGAAGCACCGTTCGCGGAAGAACCGTTCGTGGATGCAGCCTTCTCCACGTGGTGACGGCTGCGGAAGATACGTTCGCGGACGAGGATGCGCGCGCAGCCACCCTGGCTATATAAGGGAGAGCTGGCGGCCGCTCTGAGAGCACTGCAACAGCGACATCGACCGTGGGGAGATCGTCACCGCCACAGCCAAGGGACTCGACAAACTCCGTGCGGACGACTCCTTCTTCAGGGCCTTAGAGTCAACCGGGATTAGACCGACTACCTGGAGAATCCATTCGACTAAACGGGACGGGAAACTTCAACGGGACGGGACAGAGAGAAGCCTCGGCGAAGAACTCTTTTTAGTTGTGCCCTCATGCACTATTTGTTTTTGAAATTTGATCATACAGTGCTCCATGTCTGAACTTCATATCTGTACATCACATGGGTGACCAGCCATACAATTGTAAGTTGATTTGATGTATATAAATCTTCAATTTATTTGCATCTGAGTTGCTTCTTGCCTAAGTGAAGCCGGTGAGCTACTGAGTGGTGATACACCAGCATTGGGGGAACGCCAGATTAGTGACGGCTCTCGAATCACAACGAGCGGGAGTTACAAAAGTCTATACGATCAGAGAAACCAGGTTTTTTGGGCCACACCGAAAGCAAGTCATTACTAAACGTCACAGATGTATCATGAGGGGATCACACAGCAAGCAAACTGGTGTTTTCCCTGCCAGGGACTCGAGTTTGCGTGTGGTCAAACTTTTACGCTGAGTAAAGAATTTTACATGTATATTCTTGTTTAGACCCATAACTTTTTGCTCGGGTACGGAGTGTACCCTGACACATATCGATTTGTATGTCCCAGTACATACCCATTGCACTATTGAAGATTCAATTTTTGTTTTTCCTTTTGCCCTTTTGTTTCCTTTTGCCCTTTTGTTTTTCCCCTTACCAGGCCTTGACATTGCTCAAAGTGCCATTGAGATCACTTTCGGCCCAATTATCATATACTGCGCTTTCCTCTATATTCAATAAGGATTAAAAAGGTGACAGACGGGTGGAGTGGTATTCATTCAGTGGGCGAGTAATTAAGGCGCAACGTATGATACATGGGCCTCACTGGCTGCTCATCTCAGGAACGGAATGAGTTACCAGCTGCTTACCAAACGCTTAGCTCACTCCGGGAACACGTTTGTTGTGGGACTCATCATCCATACCCAATTAGACTTACAATGCAAGAACACAAACTCAATTAAGAATCTCGTCAGACGAGTAGTATTAAGAAGCTAAAGAACCTATTTGAGTCCTCTGGAAAATCAGCAATTTGAGCAATGTCAATGCCATGTTAAGGGAAAAACATAAGGGCGATAATATCGAATTTCCAATAGTACAATGGGTGTGTGTTACCTTTGGTCCGATAACCTATTGGCATGGCGTTGCGTCCGTCGTCCGTCCGTCCGGGCATACCAGAAGGGTTTGCGGTTATTTCTTAGGGGGAATAAAGCTGAAAACGCCCCATAGCCATGGTTCAAGCCAAAAGTGCGGTTTTACGGGCATTTTTTCAGGACTTACGGGGAAAGTTAAGATAGAAAATTTAACATTGGGTCCGCCCGTAACGCCCATCCGTTCGCACGTCCGTCCGTCCTTCGTTCGTCGTCTGTAAACAATTTTATCTTTAAAGTTTACCGTCGAATCTTTCTGAAATTTTGCGCAAAAATGCCTAAAAATATTTGAAGAAGGAGATGTTTTTTTATTTTCGCAATTATTTCAAAATGGCGGCCATTTTTGACGAAAAACGGCCAATTTTGGACTTTGACGGTTGTTTTCTCAAAATCTGTTCAGTAACTTTTTTTCTTATTGACGCATAACACTCCTCATATGTACTCCTGTGACGTGTATAAGTTTCGTTGCCCTCAATGGGACTTTCCCATGTTGAATTCTCCTGTGCTTTAAAATGGGACACATTATACTTAATGTCTTATATTGAGATTAGAGACTAGGAATCAATTGTGGACATATTGGGAATGATATATGCTGAATATTCTCGTGACCTTGAATTTGACCTTTGACCTCACTTTCAAGGTCACAGGACAAAATGGCTAATATCTTGCTTATTATCGACTTTACAGCTTGTGAATCAATTGTGAGGGCGTAGTTTGGTGAAGTAGTGTCGTGTAGTATTTTTAGAGACTGTAACGGTCCGGACCCTCCGCCGCACGTGCTCACATCACATTCCCACGCATATATATATATATACATAGACCACGCACGCCAAATACGAGTACTTAAACCACGCGTACAGACGTGACGTCAACGAGGGTGGACGTGTAATATTCAGCCTCACGGAGATTTAGTGCATAGAAGGGAATTATTTGGACTGATTCTAACGATGACGATTCGGATATTGTAAGATACATATATTTGAAGAATATTGGACAATTGTAGCGGTGTACCTGTGTAGCCGTGATCGAGCCTTTTCATCATTCGCTCCTTTGGATATACTTGTCGTGCCTGAATATAGAACGGCTAAATGCGAGTGTGAAACACAGTTAATAGAAGCCAGTAATGACTGGCATACTTCCATCAATAACAAAACATATGTCGACGCTATACTATTGGGTTTTTCTAAAGCTTTCCATACCAACGCCTTGCAGCACAATATCAAATCAGACCCTAAACTGAGTGAACTCTTTCCTGTAAAAAAAAAACGCTCCCAATATGTTTCCGTAAACGGAACTCATTCTGACACCATCCATGAATCATCCGGCGTGCCACAAGGGTCTGTGTTAGGTCCCGTCCTCTTTATCCTTTATATAAATGACATATCAGAGAACATCTCATCCACTCATACAGAGGTTCACAGCGTTAATTCTGACATCAGGGTCAATGACATGTATGGGGCTGCTTTCAGTCGTAATGTGTCGAATGAACTACAAAATTCAAACAAATCCGATATTGCTCAGTCATGTATTATACATGACGATATTGAACTAAAAGAATTGGTTCCATTCTGTAAGAAATATTCCAGATGTCTCAAAGTGTCACATATTAATATAAATAGTGTCAGACACAAATTTGATCCTCTGAAAGAGGCTCTTGTCAAAGGATATGTTGATTTGATGTTTGTTCAAGAAACAAAATTAGACGATTCATTTCCAGTAAATCAATTTCATGTTCCAGGATTCAAACATTATAGATGTGATTATAAGCATAATATGGGTGGAATCATGGTGCATGTCCGCAACGATATTGTCCACAAAAGACGTGATGATCTCGAAATCAACACAAATGAAAATGGCAGAGTTGAAAGTATTGCCATACAAATAGTTATCAATAATGAAAAATGGCTCTTTGTAAGCCTGTACAAGCAGCCTAAAGTTCCAGATAATTATTTTAGCAATATTGTGGAATCTATGTATCTGAGCTGCAACAAAGAATTCACCAATATAGTGTTCACTGGTGATTTCAATGTTGATTTCTCTAAATCAGGCCATTGTCTCATTGATTTTTTAGATATCTGTGGTATAAAAAACATTGTGAAAACACCTACATGTTTTAAAAGTTCTAAGCCCACATGTATTGATGTTGTGATGAGCAATGCATATAAGCGCTTGCAGGGTGTAATAGTATTTGATACTGGTCTCAGTGATTTTCATCATATGGTTTCATTTGCCACCAAAATTCATATTCCATCCAGTAAACCGAAGAAAATTGTTTACAGAAGTTTCAAACATTTTGATGAAACTGAATATATTGATGATTTATTTAAGGCACCTTTTCAGGTTGCTGAAATTTTTGATGATGTTGATGATGCATATTGGTTTTGCGAATCTTTATTGAGTGAAGTTATTGAGAAACATGCCCCTTGTAAAAGCAAAACCATAAAGCATTCACAAGTGCCGTACATGAATAGCCAATTACGGCGAGCAATTAACTTCAAAAATATGTTGAGACGAAAATATGAAAAGCACAGGACAAATCAAATCTGGGAAAAATATAGGAAGCAGAGGAATCTAGTTGTAAAAATGAGAAAGCAAAGCCTTGCAGTATATATGAAAACCAAATGCAAGGTAGAGAAAGATTCCAAAACATTCTGGAAAACAATTAAGCCCCTTATATCTGATAGATCCGGTGTTGGGAATGACCGAATTATGCTGTCTGAAGAAGAAAATCTCATAACTAATCCTGTGGCTGTTTGCACAACACTTAATGAATTTTACAATACTATTGCAAATACTGATAACTCTGTTGCAATTGTCAGAGATGATCTGAATGATGGATGCCAACACGGGGAACATAATATTTATAATATTTTGCGACATTTTGATGATCATCCCAGTATTTTAAAAATACTTGCTTCACGGGATGTCAATAACATATTTGAATTCAAAAAAGTTTCTATTGATGATATTCATAAACAGTTATGCAAGCTTAATCCTTCCAAATCTACCGGATATGACATGATTCTACCCAAATTATTGAAGTTGGGAGCTGAGGCTCTCTGTATACCTTTTATGTTCCTAGTCAATGAAAGTATTACATCCGCTACTTTCCCAGCTGCATTGAAATATGCTGATATAATTCCTTTGTTCAAGAAAGGTGATATTCTCTCGAAAGAAAATTATAGACCAGTCAGCATTTTGTCAAGTATATCTAAACTGTTTGAAAGAATCCTGTTTGAACAGATCTCTAATTATTTTGAGGGTGAATTTAGTATTTATGTATCTGGATTCAGAAAAAGTCATTGTTGTCAAAATGTTCTGACTCGATTTGTTGAAACAGTCAAATGTAAGCTTGATAATAAGGAAGTTGTTGGAACCGTTATGACAGATTTATCCAAAGCTTTTGATCATTTGCCTCATGATTTGTTGATAGCTAAAATGAATGCTTACGGAGTGAATATTCATTCATGTAACTTACTTCTGAGCTATTTTCAGGATAGATTCCACAGAGTAAAAATGATGTCTAATGTTAGCGGGTGGCTACCACTTAATGTTGGAGCACCCCAAATATCAATATTGGGGCCTTTCTGTTATAAAGTCCATTGTAATGATTTGATGTTTGATATTGAGAATGAATGTGATGTTTTTAATTATGCTGATGATAATACAATATGCTGTTATGGCAAAAATAATGATGAGGTGAAGACAAAACTACATCATATAATATCTAAATTATTAAGTTGGTTTGATGATAATAACATGAAAGTTAATTGCAACAAGTTTCAATATATGTTATTTGGAAATGGTTATAACCAAGATGACTCCATTGTAATTGATGGCAACACTATTCGTGCACAAAAAACTGTTAAGCTATTGGGTGTATATTTTGATGTAAATTTGAATTTTGACTACCATGTGCAAGAAATATGTAAGAAAGCAGGAAGGAAATTGAATGTTTTACGTAGGCTGTCAAGAAATCTAAATGAACAAAATAAGATGCTTCTATTTCACTCATTCATATTATCAAACTTTGAATATTGTTCTATTGTGTGGCATTTCTGTAGTAGGGGTAACATGGCAAAAATTGAAAAACTGCAAAAGCAGGCTTTAATATATGTGTACAATGATCATGATTCTAACTATAGTTCCCTAAGACGTAAAGCAGCTATCCCACTCATGTATGTAAGGAGATTGAGGTGTATTTTATTAGAAGTATACAAATGTGTCAATAAGTTAGGACCCAGCTATTTACATGATATGTTCGTATTAAAAAATGTACCATACAATAGGCGTAATATATTACAGGTGCAACAACATAAATATAGAACAGTCAAAAATGGATTAAATACGATTATGTATCAGGGCAGTAAACTTTGGAATTCGCTTGAAAATGATATCAAAGATGTGGGATCTCTCACGGCCTTTAAAAGGAGAATTAATATGTGGCAGCCACCAGAATGTAATTGTTCATGTTGTGTTCTATGTCATCTAAAGCAAGTGTAAATGTATCATCTTCACTGTATATATCTCATTCCTCATTGTAAATATCTTGTCATGTCGGTTAATAGCTGAATTCAGCTAATGTTCATGTTATGTGTCTTATCCGACGTTAAATAAAGTTTTATCTTATCTTATCTTATCTTACCTTGCGACTGTTTGCAGATGGTAGCATTATTTACAGGAACTTCACCTCACAGACCTTCAAAATGATTTTAATCTGTTACAACCTGGCAAATGAGCATTAATGTAACCAAGTGCTCCCACCTGCCGATAACAACCAAGACCAAACCACTAGATAACCATGATTACACCTACACGTATCCAACTAACCCCTAACAAAACGTAACTTCCAGCCAATACTATGGTGTAAAGTTGACTCCAAATCAAGCTGGTCCAAAGACATTTCCGATATTCCCTAAAATCCTCAAAAACTCTGGGTATGATAAAACGAACTTTCAGTTAAAGAAACTGCATGTAATATGTTGGTGCGCCCTAAACTTGAATATGTCTCTCCAGTACGGAACCCCCATAGCAGACAAAACATACTCTGCTTGGAATGGGTCCAGACAGTGTTGCCCGCTTTGTTAAAAACGACTACCGCAGAAATTCGGATCGTCTGCTGACATAATGACCCAATTACACTGGCCATCACTTGAACGTCAACGCATCATCTCTCAAGCTGTACTGTTCTATGAAATACTAAATGATCTTGTTCAAATAACCCCTCCTTCAGGCCTATTTGTACATTCTTGCAACATACAACATTTTATTGCCCCACGCCGCCGTACGGACATGTAAGTTATGATATACTCATTCTACTCCTGGTTTGTGCGCTTTTCAACCATTGGGTTTGACGCCACACTATGCCATGCACAATGTTGCATTACACAAGCTATTACAAATCCAAGGCTCGCATTGGCCGGTAGATATCTGTGGCGTGGTGAACATTGCGTGCAATGTGATTAAATTAGTTGTAGATTGTCTCTTGTCTTATAATAATAACATTTTCATGGCTTATTTCGAACAGACATTTTCCGACACAGTCACAAGTAGATGACAATCAGTAATCACCTTGATTCAATATATGTCCAAACAGTGTATGTCGCAGATCAGTAAATTGGTTTCATTTTCTTTCTTTTTTTCATTTTTTTTCATGTTTTTCACAGTTTATCGCTGCTACTAGAATGGATATGTGAAGAAACGGCTAAACAAAATGTCGTCGATTACAGTAAATTTTTGCAATTCCATTCAATTGATTTTGAACTTCGCAGCTTTTTTCAGGTCTGAATACAAATTTGCACATACATGTTTATTAGGAGTTAGCCATACTTGCATTGTTCTCTCAGGTGTTTAATCGATGCTGTATGTTGGTTAAACCCCTGCCGGTCACGGCTGAGTAGTTTTCTGTATGGTTTAAAATAGAGAAACCCCTCGAGTAACAGGGAGTTATTCAACATAGTCTCGGGCTGCCGCCCTCGACCATGTTGAATAACCCCCTGTTCCTCGGGGTTTCTCTATTCCTTATCAAAGGAATATGGTACTAATTTTGTTTTGTAACATATGACATTCTGATTCATATCTAACCTTTAAAATTCTGGCAAGTGTGTCGACTATGTGGTTTCGTTTTCAGTTCATAGTGATTTCCTCTCATCGAGGATGTAGTGATATTACACACAACGACCGGGCGACACATCAAATTAATCAATATAATACAGCGAACGACTGATTCGGTGATACATCCGGGAACTATGTACACGAGTACCAAGCTGTGAACAGGGGGGGGGGGGGGAGGAGAGTGGGGAGGTCTTTTGTTACAAATTCCAGTGGATCAGTCAGGCTCCAGCGTTCGGGGCAACAGTATCGAGCAGCATGAGAAACCAACATCAGAAATTTTCGTAATTTAAAACTTGATATGAATATTTCAGCCATGTAAAAAAACACTACCCACTCACGAACCAGGTATGTATATTCACTGCATGGTCTTTATTGTTGACTGGTTATTATTTTTTAACAAAGTCACGACTCGGTTAATATTTCTATGAATATGAAGCTCCTGCACTAACTCAGATAATCCATCCTGACGCTTCGGCACTCGTCCCTGTGGATTATCCAATGCATAATCAACAGTAAATTAAAAGCTCCCAAACGTACCAAACCACTTTAAACCATACTTGCATTGTTCTCGTAGGTGTTTAATCATTCCAGTATGTTGGTTAAACACCTGCCGGTCACGGCTTGTTTCAGCATTCGTGATTATACTGGGATGTAAAAACTACACATAAGCTCAACCTGAACCTACCCCCTACCCAGGGTCAGAGTTGATACCCAGCTTGAGCGACAGCTTAAACGTGAGCAAATCAAACGAGGACTTGAGCTACTCCTTCCTGAGCCCTAGCCAAGACTTAAGCCCGGTTGCGTAAGTCTGGCCTAAACCCACGATAGGGTTTACAAGCAGTAAGCTGAGCTTTAGCCAAGGTTTTGTGATTGCAGATGTCAAGCTCAAATGAAGCCGGGGTTCAAGCTAAGCTCTACATCTGAACCTGGTCAGGGGTAGGTTTAAGTCTAGCTTAGATTTGTACAACATGTGTACATTCATGTAAATACAATACAAACTATGTTTTGAGATACCATAACTGAGTGACCCGGTTCAGTGTGTAAATATACAATTTGTCTGCGGAGTATATTGATAGGATTTATGATATTGATATGGCTGAAAAGCATATAAAGCGGGCGTATCTTTTGGTTCTAACTTGGCACGTTGAACTACTGCTCATTAAAGCATGGACATAGAGGAAATATCCATGAATACATACCTAGAGAGAGTGTGTTATATGAAAGGGCCCATGAGGCGATATTGCGCCTTCATGCGTGGCCGATAACAACCCCAAGTGTACAAACTGTGTATGCCAAAAACAACACGTGTTTGTTTGCTTGAGTCATTGTCATCATCGCCGAAAGTTAATTCGGTTGACGGCACACACTGTGGGTCGAGGCAGAGTGATATAGATAACATGTTGCAATATGTTTGTGGTGTTCACACTGAACCCGTGTCCATTTGCCGATAGGTGTAAAAGCAACGACCAAACAGGAGGTTTGGGGATATAAGTATAATTTTCAATGATACAGATGATTGACTGGAATGACCAATCAATGATCAGTCTAGATGTGTTCAATCTATCATTTGCATGTAGAAAGCGCAAGACAAATTTAAAGTTCATAGCCATGTATGGCATCACCAACAGTTGTGCCAACACACAAAATTCTTTCCCTTATCATAGCTAGGATTGGTGTCGATACTGGGGAACACTGACGTCACCTAAATTAGGCTATGTATTGCTCTTACGTGTGAAGCAAATGTTTGTCTCACATGTACAGGCCTTGCTGAAGTGAAGCGCGACGGTCGAGTCCATTGTTCATATCCCGCTCTAGAGGCGATATGAGGACTATTCCACATTATTTGGGGAGGTTCTGGTCGTTTTTGGTAATAAAAACAATAGGTTTTACTCGGTATGTATGACAAATAATACACTGTCACCCCTCGGCGATATACACGATCATCACGCCTCGCTGACGCTCGGCATGATATCGTGTATATCGCCTCAGTAACAGTGTATTATTTCGCACATAAAGTGAACACCATATTTGCAATGTATTGTTAGAAGTGCTTAATTTCGGGCAAAATTGGGCCGAATAATAAGTTTTTTTCTGACTTGGACCGACAGCCCATAGGACCACAGGTCCTCTTTGTACAGCATTTAACTGTTATTTCAGTTTTAAGCCCTGGGGTGAAATATGGTGTACAAACGGTGATAGTGTGACTGGTTTCTGGTTATTTTCGTTTCGATCTAATAATGTTAACACACCGCCGACCAGTGTGTTATCTATTACGTTGAGCTAAATTAGGGAAATGCATGTATGTGTAATATTGTCTTTGAGTGGTGACACTGTTATGACAGTGTTTGTGCACCGTTATTCTTTTTTTCCCATGCCTGATCTTCTGTCAGATTCGATCCTTGCCTAATATTCATCCAACTTTTGTCTTGTTCTCGATAATAGGCTTCTTGTTTTTCCACTTCTTCCAAAAGCAAATTTCTTTCGATGTTGTTGTAGTTTTGTTTTCTGTCATTATCAATCAACATAAATCAACCGATACAAGGTAACACAATCCTGCTCTGCCAGACCAAACAAACCACAATCAAGCAAATACACATGTATAGGCTGCCTCGTGTACAAGTTGTACCAAGCCTGACTCACGTAAGCTCGTCTTGAGCGAAGCGTGTGCAACTCAACTGTTTTGACATCGGCCAGTCTTGAACAGAAGTTTGAGTCCAGATTTCACAAGCCAGGCTTGAACCTTGGTTTAAGTCTAGCTTACTCGTGACCTTGAATTTGACATTTGACCTCATTTTCAAGGTCACAGGACAAAATGGCTAATATCTTGCTCCTCTATTGACTGTATGGCTTGGGAATCAATTGTGGACATATAGAAAATGATTTAAAATGAATATTTTGATGACCTTGAATTTGACCTTTGCCTTCATTATCAAGGCCACAGCACAAAATTGCTAATATCTCTCTGATTATTGAATTTACAGTTTAGCAATCAACTGTGGAAATGATATATGCTTGATATTATATATGCTGAATATTCTCTTGACCTTGAATTCAACCAGTGACCTGTCTAACATCTAAAATAAACATTGTCCGGTTACCTATCTTTGGCCCTTGACCTATTTTTTGTTTTGTAACATATGACATTCTGATTCATATCTGACCTTTAAGTTTCTGGCAAGTGTGTTGACTATGTGGCTTCGTATTCAGTTCATAGTGATTTCCTCTCTTCGAGGAAGTAGTGATATTACCCACAACGACCGGGCGACACATCAAATTAATCAATATAACACAGCCAGCGACCAACTTGGTACTACATCCCGGAACTCAGTATGTACACGAGTACCAAGCTATGAACAGGGGGAAGGGGAGGGGTATATATTGTTATAAATGCCAGTGGATCAGTCAGGCTTCAGCGTTCGAGGCAACTTTATCGAGCAGCATGAGAAACCAACATCAGAATTTTCGTAATTTAAAACTTGATATGAATATTTCAGCCATGTAAAAAAACACTACCCACTCACGAACGAGGTATGTATATTCACTGCATGGTCTTCATTGTTGACTGGTCATTATTATTGAACAAAGTCACGACCCGGTCAATATTTCTGCGAATATGAAGCTCCTGCACTAACTCAGATAATCCATCCTGACGCTCCGGCACTCGTCCTTGTGGATAATCCCATGCATAATCAACAGTAAATTAAAAGCTCCCAAACGTACCAAACCACTTTAAATCATACTGGCATTGTTCGCGTAGGCGTTTAACATGTTTAATCAATGCAGTTTGTCGGTTGAACACCTGTTGGTCACGTCTGAGTAGTTTTCTGTTTGGTTTGAAATAGAGAAACCCCTCGAGTCACAGGGGTTGCCGCCCTCGACCATGTTGAATAACCCCCTGTTCCTCGGGGTTTATCTATTTCGTAATGCCGCGGACGTTTGGCTTAAGTCTTGGCTAGGGCTCAGGAAGGAGTAGCTCAAGTCCGATGTCTTCTAAACGCTGGTACGCTGGTATACTGGTACAAGCATTGTGAGGCTTATTGAGGCATACACGAAATGAGCAGTATTGTTGAGTTCATGCACCTTGCAATGCTTGTACCAGCATACCAGTGTACCAGCGTTTAGAAGACATCGGCTCAAGTCCTCGTTTGATTTGCTCACGTTCAAGCTGTCGCTCAAGCTGGGTATCAACTCTGAACCTGGGTAGGGGGTATGTTTAAGTTGAGTTATGTGTAGTTTTTACATCACGGTATAATCACGAATGCTGAAACAATGATAATTTGTTGACTTTTATCTTGTGTATGTATAATTCAGGGTCAAAAAAGCAAAAATTGTGGCGGATTATCTGGATTTAATTCATGATGTTGAGAGGGTAGAGTGACTATACAATCATCCTACCACCATTTTCATTGTATTCGACAATCTATTTCCTCTCCTCTACCAACTCAAGCACCTTATTCGGCCCATGTAGCGCAGCTTACTATTTCTTCTAAATTCAATGAAGATTTAAAATGTGCCAGACGGATTAAATATGGTATACATTCAGTGGGTGAGTAGTATTAACAGAGTAAGGTGCGCTACTTGGGCCACTTATGGCTCTCCAGTTCAGTGTGATTATCTTTGGATGCCATAATTTATACTGTTTATCATAGAGACAAAAATGCAACTGATCACTTTGCTCATACATACAAACTGACATATGTTCAAACTGAAACTCAGCCGACTTCACATACAAAACCAGCATTCAACTCGACTCAAGCCTAGCTTCTGTGGGCCAAACTTGAGCTAACGCTGTGCAACCCGACGGCCATGATGTAAGCTCAGCTCAAACCCCGATTTAAGCTCAGCTTAGACGAGCCGATGTTAATTACTTCAGTCTGAGCTTGAGGGAGAGCTAGACGTCCTCTACGCCCATATCCCTATATGATCTTTATTGAATATGGAAGAGCGAACAGCCCAAGTTACCCGGGTCAGTTATGGCCACACTTTCAAGTTCACTGAACCATTGGGGGCGATAACCTATTGTCAAATGTTGTGTCTGTTGTCGTGGCAAGAAAACAGTAAACCGTCCACTCAATGGGGTACATTATCGAAAGGTACAAATTGTTTGTGTCTTCCTGTAAATAGACCCACGTTGCCATATAAAGTAATTCCAATTTTCACAGTTTAATCATGCATGACTAAAATTACTCGATATTCATAGGACATGGTCGGTGCTGACCAGTAAGGGGACTAAAATTTGTCAACAATACTGACTTTGTTATGCATGGAAGGTTTTCCCAGAAGAGGGCATTATATGCAACGTGGGTCTTTACTGAAAGACTTCAGTGAATTTGCAGTTGGCATAGGTACCCATAATAAACCATTTGTTCTATATAATACGAAATCATTCGTTCAATATATTAATTCGTTCACATGGTTTGACAAACCGTTTACTCAATGTAGTCGTTCAATATATTAAATCTTACACGCGGTTTGACAAACCGTTCATTCAATATACCTAACCACATGATAAATTGAGTGAGTGATGTGATCAATTGAACAAAAATTTTGTTGAATTGAACGAACGATTTAAGAAATTGAAGGAATTGTTTGACAAATTGAACGAATGATTTGAAAAATTGAGTGAACGGTTTATTAAAGCGTTAGCTCAATTGAACAAATCGTCACACCTTGGGAAATGTTTCAAACCTTGGGAACGATATATATTGAACGAACGTTTATTGAACGAATGATTTATCATAGTAAGTGAATGATCTATCAAATTGAACAAACGGTTCGTTATATTGTGCTAACGCTTTGTAAATTGAGCGAACGTGTTTTTTCTCATTTCATGTCTTTTTAGAGACTCCTTTACCGGTTTGAAATGACGTATACTGACTGGCATGAATTGTTCTGAGCATTTTAGCTCAAACGAGATTTCCGAATGCTAAAGTAAAATACCGCCTCATGGACACAATACGGTACTGGATAGGGCCTAACTTTTGGTTAGAAACATCAATCAAGTCGCATGTTTGTACTCGCTTTCTGTTGATGACTTTGAATTTGACCTTTAAAATAGATTATTATTTCAACGTATGACATGCTCGAATCGCATGAAAATTTGTGGCAGACCTGTTGAAACGAACACATACATGAATATACATATACATCGAACACATCCTGTTCATATGTAAATTGACTGCCGCAATTGATATATCAGTGTACATATAGACGGGTAAAGTATATTACACCCATCCCTATGTACTAATTAGTGTGTTTGCATTCAACTGTGACCTGACAAAACCAACGAGGGTAGTCGCCCGGGCAATTACTACCCACATACTACCACGCCAATGTAGCTGGGGGACTCCCCACCCCCGGCCAAACGATCTGTCCCTAGCCGACGTTGCCTGCATCCCCCCCCCCCCCCCCCCCACACACACACACACAGTACACACTGGGCCTGGGATACTGGTTTTGGATTGATAATTGTACTATCTGCACCAACATAACATGATAAATCTATTGGCGTTTGATCTGTATATTGATATGATATGTGATAAATGTTATCAATGATTAATGTGGCGATTTTGCCCAAAGATCGCGGCAGGAGTCTTTGTTAAACACTCTAGTTTTACGACCTTTGATTTGGATGCTTCTGTTCGAAGCATGCGTTGCCCCGACAACGCTCTCTAATCCTCTTATCCACTATACTGAACACTGGCTGTTTACGTCATCTCTCGTGCTTTCGCCTCTAGCATAAATACTGTGGTCACATTTTGTGTGGCCGGAGAGACTGAGAGTTCAGAGACTGAGCACGACAGGTGAGCTCACGCCATGGGCTCCTTGTCTCTGTTCACGTAAAGGCCAGTCAGGCCTCAGGGACGACTTCCATAGGGGGCCGGGGCTGAGGGAGACCGTTGCTGACTCGGGGGCTCACGCCCTGTGGATCACCGGTTTTTTCCCACCCAGGGTGGTGCAACACAGGCTCTGGCAAGTTTTCGGGCTGCCAGGGGTTTCGTCCCCCAGGCAGACCGCAGCGAGCCGGCCTCTACAGTTAACACCACGGTGATGATCCTGTATCTGAGTGGTGTCCGTAGGTCTGGGCTTGCTGGGTGGTCAGTTACCTGGTTAACGATCTAATGTTAGAGTTGTTTCTGCGCCCGCGGTGATCCTCAGTGAGCGGCTTCTCCGTGAGGATTTCAGGATAGCATGTGCGCGTCCGCGATGACCTGTGGTGAGAGGACTATCCTCGAGGATCCCGAATAGCGGACGACGTTAATACTTTACATTAAAAAAATTCAACTTTCTGGAATTCATATTTTTTTCAATGTCATTGGCCAGCGCATCGCAATGGTCTTCTAAGTTTGCCTAAAATGAGACCCGCGGAGGGTAGATATGAGTGGGCCCGGTCCTGCTCATGCTGCCATCCTTTGTTAAATACAATAATCTCAACAAAATGATCACAGCACTTTCAAAAATAATATTTCTGATTCTTTCCATGAGGTTTTACATTTTAATCTTGTGAATAAACGCAAATACTCTAAGAGCTTTGTGATATTCGTTGGTTTACCGTAATACATTCGCATATAGTAACGCAACAAAAATATTGAGCTAAATTTCTGATGTTGACAGAACAATTACGAAAGGTTGCCAACTTTTATAGTTTAAAAAGGGGAACTCCGGCGAAAGAAAAAGTTCCATGAAAATTACATATGTGATAGTACATGGAAGTACCTTAGTACTCATAAATTATTTGAGTTTTTGAGTTCACGATCGATCTGTTATTGTCCAGCAAAATATCCAGTGATGACGCTCACATTTCTTGTGCTGATTGCCACTTTCACTTTCGATAGATTATGACGTTTTTTCCTCTGCAATGATCCATGTATTCCTGTATGCACTCCCATGTATTGACAAATACATAGCCTCTGCTAATTGTCAAAAAACGCTAAATTGGCGCGTGAATGTTATTTGCCATGACAACGTCAGTGAATGGACTGCATGGTCTAAACCCATGAAATGTGCGCGTCATAGGACTGCTTACGTCATCAAGTCTAGATGGCCTTTTCTGGAAAACCCCCAAAGAAAGAGCAGCGTTTTCGATCTCGAAAAACTGGTAAAACACATCTTGTTCAAGCAGCAATTACTGTAGATGTATGTTGTTGCACTAAGCAAGGCAGGAAAAGGCTTGAAAACGCGAACCAGATTTTGACAAGCTCTTGGCCGGGCCATGTTTTTTTTTCCATTTTCCCAATAGTTTGACATCGAATTCACTTGGTGGCGCCACAACTCGATATCAGATAATGAGAAGTGGCGCCACCAAGTGAATGGTGAGGTCAATACAGCTGGAAAAATGGATGCGCCCATGAGATGTGTCAAGTTGTCACAATCTGGTTCGCGTTTTCAAGTTGGGATATTTCAGTGATAAAGTCATTGATTGTTTGTCAAATATGTATCCCCTATGTCCTCTCGGTATATAGATGAGACCTAGAAGGTACAGTTGTGGAAGATTTTGATTTATTAGTTGAAAAGATGTCCAAACGATTTCCGTCCCGAGGGTGAATGACAGCCATCTCAGACGCTCCGCGTCGCTCAGGCTGTGTTTTAGGCTACGTTTGAACGCTGTAAACACCTCAGAATTCTTGTGTATTTCACAGTTACTTTCCATTTTGAGCAAAACACACATCACTTCAGCCACTAGAAAACGTTATGGATGGAAGTATACACATACTTATATTCATATTTTTGTCGATGAGTGTATGCTTTACACACTGGTATTATTTTTATATTTCTAGGACGATGCTATTATAATTTATTTTGCAAGTGAAAACACTCAATTTCGCCGGAGTCCCCCTTTAAAAGGGCATTGTATGGGTTTCGGCTTTCAGGGGATTTCCAAGATTTTTCTCCCGACGCTTCTATTCATAGAACAAAACGTCAGATGACGTTTTTGGCCCTGGAGCTCTGCCGAGCCGACCTGGGCTGATCTGAGAATTGGCTAGGCAGAGATCCTGGGTAAAAAACGTAATTTGTTCTATAAATAGAAGCGTCACACTGCATTGGTCGAGATTCACGCCGAATCTCATCTCTGCTACAACACGCATAGGACTCTGGGAAATATAGGGAGCTACTTTCGGGGTAAACAAACAGCTCACGTGTGTTGCCGAGTTGTGGCAGACGGTTCACAGGGTTACGCAGTGCAAGGAACCGGCAAAATCGATATGGTTTTCTCGTCATGTTGGCTTTTTTTCTCTAGTTTTCCTTTTCTAGTTTACCTTTCTCGTATTGTATTTGCATCAGTAGTTGATAACATCATGATCAATATATCGCGGACTAACCTGCGTAAACTGGTAGCGTAAGGATACAATATAAAAATTTTAATGTTATAGGGCAAGAGTGACAGCGTCGACTGCTGGATTTAGCGCAGAGGATGCTGGGAACAGTATGTAGAAGCGTAGGAAGAAAGATCTTGGAAATCCCCTAAAAGCCGAATCCCATACAATGCCCTTTAAGATATAAAAGTGATAAAATGTGATGACAAATGCTTTTTTTACACCAAAATAGACGCATAAACTATCAATTTGATCCAAAACATTGGGCATCATTAAAACCATTGAATGTCTGTGCTCGGATATACATCGTAGATATGTTCTTCTTTGTTTATTAACGCAGCGAGGCGCGCGAAGCGCGCCGAACTGCGTCTAATGGTATTGCATGTCCGAGAAAATAACACCAAAGCACTGAAAGCAGCAGAAACTAAAGATAGTCCCAGCTACTATGATCACAATTTTCATCTCTGCGAATTTTGACCGGAAGTTTTTTTAGACAGGAAACCCCTATCGATCTGGGAGCGAATTTCACCGCTCAGTGCTTTTTTTTTTTGCGAAGCACCGTTTCGCAATATGGTTTCACGAGCGTTCCTCAATCGGTTATTGCATTTTTTATTCGAGTATATAACATGAATACGGCAGCTAGATGACAGTCTTTTTTGTGTCGTGGACAAACAACGAGACTGGAACTGCGAGACATCACAACGCGACTCCATGACAACGGCCGCCCGGTACCGTAATTTCACGCAAGCAGGATACTCTAGAAAAAAGTAGATTTCTGTATAGCGTCACGCGAACATGCATACATGAATCAGTATGCTCACTACTGTATACGAGTATATGATAGTGAGTTATGCCGTATTCGTGCGTATATTCTAGAACTTTGGCGCCTTATGTTCCAAAACGCAAAGGACTTTTGAATGCCTGATGCTGGATGGTGAATAGTTCAAATTATGCAATTTTCGTTCAAATTAATGCTTGCAAGCACCAAAAAAAATTAAATATTGCCCAACATTATTTTCTTCCAAATATTGAACTGGTACAATGACATATCTTTGCTTATTAATGAATTCACTTGTTGAACATTTATACAAGAACATATACATATTTTTTCCTTACCACGGCTATAGGTATTTTCCATATGTTAACAGATTTATTTGAATTCATCAGAAACTTTTTTATATCCACAAAAGACTGGAGCCTGACATACACACAGTTATTCTAGTATAGGGAAGAAAATTAAACACCCATTACGTTATAAGTAATTCCATTCATGCCGAGTTGTACAGTGAACATGCTGGACAAAATATAACCTCCCCATGTCAAATAGGCTTATTTTTTCGTTTATATTATTTTGTTCAGTATAGGTTATTGTACACGAAACCGTGTTCTCAATTTTATTGTCACAATAGGAAGCCAGACCGATAACATGGATAACAACAAAAAGATATGCGCTGTCAAAATTTTACTGACATAATTTTGTATCTCTACACATGATTCAACCACTCTGATATATTGACGAGTGATGAATATTTCAGAGTGAAATTATTCTGTTTGATACATGCAATATGTAATAGTAACAAATAATAATGACGATAAAATTTGTCCATTGTATACATGATATTAATGAAATAATAATATGCTATAACCACGATTTTACAGATTCAATGTTATGCAGAGGTATGTTCAGTGTGACCCACACTTTCACACCTTCAAATTGAATAGTCATCCAGTAGGCGTTGTTTCCACAATATTGTGCAGTAAAATCACTGTTTGGTGTGATCCGCGGCACTGCCATTGCTCATAATTTCATTCGTTCTTAATTTTCCTGTGTGGGTATGTGGTGCTTGACACTACATAGGCATATTGTTGGCTCGAATAGATCTATTCTCTTGATCTGTTGTCTTGAATAGGCAGGTCATCAGATGAATCTCCAGGGCAATTTTGATCTCAGTTATTCCTCTATAGTTAGTGGTTGGATATAAATATGACAATTGGTTATGAAAGAAAGTTTTTTGTTGGAAAGTTTATTCACAACACAACAAGTATGGGGTTGTCTGTATCTGCCTTCATCACTTTGTGTTACTGATATATTCCTATCGTTGATTATCACAGTTCACAGAAGTTAGTTTCCTATAAAAACGGTTATGAAAATTTTATTTTTTTTAAAATCAACTAAAGAACTTCATTATGTGATACAGCTGTAATTACCGTTTTAAGTGTATTTCGCTCATGAAATTCTAGTTACATAATATCCATTGAATCTCATACAGTTAGTCTTGGGCAATATCTATTCCCAGGTAGTTCCTTATAGTGAGTTGTCAGGTTCAGAAATAACAGTGGTCATGATGAAATTTCTGCATTTATGATTTTGTGTTACTCATAAACTCAATCATTATATTGATTATCTAGAGGGACAAATATCTCCCATAATGGGTTACCTTTCTTACCTATCAAACCTCATGTCAGAAGTCTTGAGTAATTTGACTCCCATTTAATCTCCTATAGTAACTGTTGCATCTTGAGGTTACAGCTATCAACCCGTTCGTTCTCACCGCGTCTTAATTGAGGTTACAGTGCTGCTGAATCAGTGAGTTGATTATCTGCAATTCTGCATGCGAGCCATGTGTCCTAAATTCGTCTAAATTTTGGGATGTTCAAAGCATTTAACACACCTTCATATTAATATGTTATTATGCAGACCATAGGGACGCAGTGAGTGGAAAAGGAGCCTTCTGAATATGTAGATACAATAACAACAATTGGTTATGATGAAAGTTTTTTTTTTAGTTTTATTGTTACACACATAGATCTAGGCCCACTGACTGTCCATGAGCCTGATTCAGACAGTTATTTTTATTCAACCGCTTGCAAGTATTAGTCAATATTTTTTGGCAATCTTCTAGGCCTAGATCTATCAGCATCATTGCAGTGTATTTGTATCATATACAGGTAGATACAGTAATACTCCGGCACACATATATGCCCATTAACATGATAATAATTAATACGACTATAATACGTGTATAGAGATATACAAGAAATCTGCATTTCCACTCGCTGCGTCTCTATGCTCTGCATAATAACATATTATATGGAGAATCATGAGCAATATAATCCAATAAATTAAGATTATTAATCACATAAACTTTCCCATCCCAACATATTTTCGCTGGCCACAAACATAATTCTCTCCACTGTAGGTTACTTGTTGTGCGGCGTTAGCCGTACTATATCTGTTAGTGTAATTTTGACCCCATGGTACTACTGGTGAGGCGCTTGTCCATGCGTAGACTTATTGCTACCGAATTAAGTCAGCAATGACATTATCCATATTTTATGTCACAATCTCAGATTACAGCAAAGTTAAGTAGCAAATATTGAACAAAGAAAACATACACCTTGGTCATTTGTGGAAAGTGCAACTAAAACACATTTTGGCAAGAATAATGGACGAATCGACAAACAAATGCGAGTAATAATCAATTTTCGCATGGACAAGCTCTGCACCGGAGGTATTATGGTATTGTAAGACCATCTACGAGAATTGTTCTCTGTGAGAGGGAAGTAGAGAGTTTTTACAATACGAGTTCGAGTTACAATACGATTCGAGTTCATTGTTTCATATTGTTATCAAACTAATCAATAGGGTTGTTTAACCAAGAAATGGGTTTCGTGTCTACTTATCCTTGATTTTTCTCGTATTCACTCAGCCTCGAGTACTGGTTCTACTCTCCTTTGTCCCTGTGGCCGCACACGTAACCTCAAGTTCTGCTGTTGTGATGCTTGTTTATAATGCTTATTGTCGCCTCCAACGCCCATGGATAGATGCGTTGGTCCGGTCCTGCAATAGTACCGCAGCTTTTGCTTTAAAAATTTTAGTGTCAACGAGCAGATGGAGGCAATCACTAAAAAAAAATATAGTCCAATTTTGTCAATTCTTCTCTGATTTTCTTCATGCCTAACAACCGCAAAATAATGCAATACTTCGAAATATTTGACCGATCAGACAGCGGCTCAGCTGGAATTCCCCGACTTCGTGGGGATGGCTTGTTGATATCATCATGGCTTGAGCACTGTTCCGAAAGATGCCATTTTGAATGAGGACGTATTGCCGACCATTCGAATTGTAATAATGGTCGGGGGAAAAAAGTTTGTCAAAAAATATTTGTGTCCGTAACGGATCCCTTCTTATCAACTGATGTACCACAGTATACTTGCGATCATGAAGTTTTGAACATGATCGAATGGGCATAAAGGCATTTGCTAAAAGACATATGAATCTCTTCAAATCTACACAATCTTTATGGAATTATATAGGTATGACAGTCAATTAAAAACAGGCAAAAGGGGACGAGGGGTCAAAAAAAAAAAAGTTGTTTTACAAGTCGAATACTATATGTATAGATTTGAATAATGGAGCATAAGCTCAGAAGTTAAGTTTATGTAGCAAGTGAAATATATACACCCATTGCACTATTGGAATTTCGGTATTATTGGCCAGCGCGTCGCGCTGGTCTTCTAAGTTTGCCTAAAATGAGACCCACGGAGGGTATATGAGTGGGCCCGGTCCTGCTATCATTCGTTAAATATAGTAATCTCAACAAAAGGATCACTGCACTTTCAAAAATAATATCACTGATTGTTTCCTGGAGGTTTTACATTTTAATCTTGTTAATAAACGCAAATACTCTGAGAGCTTTGCGATATTTGTTGATTTACCGTAATAGATACGCATACAGTAGCGCAACAAAAATATTGAGCTAAATTTCTGATGTTGACAGAACAATACGGCCGTTTCAAGATAGAATCTGCCCAATGCCACGTACAGCTAATATTCCCTGCGGTCTTGGAATTTGCGGATCATTTTGTTTAATATGGGATAGCCAAGTTGGTTTTATCAAAGATTGTAAGAAGTACAATCTTTGTACTTCTTACAATCAGTGGTTTTATCGTGTTTTGGTTTCATTTAGCCAGATAAAATGACGTGTTTTCATGACGGCACAATACAGAAACTTAACTTTAATACCTCACGCTGGAGAGTTCTAGGGTCCGCAAATTGTATCTCGAAACGACCGTATTACGAAAGGTTGACAACTTTTATAGTTTACGATATAAAAGTGATAAAATGTGTGATGAAAAATACTCTTTATACCAAAATAGACGCATCAATTTGTTCCAAATATTGGGCAACATTAAAACCATTGAATGGCTGTGCTCGGATATACATCTATAGATATGTTCTTTTTTGTTTATTATATGGAGAATAATGAGCAATTTAATCCAATAAATTAGGGTTGTTAATCACATTTCCCATCCCAACATATTTCCGCTGGCCACGAAAATAATTCTCTCCACTGTAGGTTACTTGTTTAGTCCTTCACACTGTCCAGCGGGACCCGCATGCAGCTCACAGCACATTCAGCAGAGGGCGCTGTTTGTTTAGTGTTCAAGCTGTGGGATTGCCCGCAGTTCGGGAAAACTGTGCATGCGAGCATTATTGATTTCCAGACACTGTGTAATATGATGGGGATATTCCACCGATATTTGTTTCGACGAGTTGGGGTTCGATACAGGAATGCGACGTGAGAACGGATGATCCAAAAGGGTATCTATGTGTACATGTAATTGACTTGAACGCAGTTTTCCAATCTACGAGAATTGAAGATATTTCAGTTTGCAACGTACAGTTCAGTTGCAGCAGCAGCAAGCGTAGCTAGTGCTGTGGTATTGCTAGCTATTGCTGAGCCAATGCTGGCCCGCTGTCTGGAATATATAAATGTCGCTTAGTGTTGCATGATCAGGTCATCTTGTGCAAAAATAGAGATAGGAGGGGCGCAACTCTGAGAGATAGCAGGGGCGCATCCAGACGTTTGTAGGGCGGGGTTGGGTGCGGACTACTCAATCGTAAATTACAAGTAGGCCTACGTCTGAGGGATATGCATGCTATGACATCGTGGAAATGCACCAATATAATCAACATTTTAGAACAAAAGAACAATATTATATGTATCTGGAACATTCGGCCAAGATGCATCAATGCAATTGCAAAGTATGTCGTTTGGTGAAAATGGGAAGTGAACCCTAGTTATACAACTTTGTATTCAAATCTATCTTCAAATGTGAATATATGTTGATTGCCACAGTCCGTTGTGCTTAAGGTGCGGTATGAGCACATGAGTGAGCTATGGTATATTTGAGTTGGTGCTAGGGGCATATCTAGCCAATGAGGGGGGTTCGATCACCATGGTGAATGTCGAATACCGCACCTTACTCCCCGTTGTGTAACTAGGTAATGATGTGTGAAGTTTTGTGAAGTTTTTTATATAGCGCTTTTCCAGAAACCTGCTCAAAGCGCTTTCACAATTATTACCCCCGATATATGGCCAGGAACCACTTTCCGACTCCCTGGGGTCCATTGACAATCACCTATTTGACTTATTGCTGCCATATTGGCGCAAGGTGACTCGGACACACATACAATTGCCATCACTGCCAATCGGGTACTCAATTATACGACTGAGTGAACCGAGACACACTGTGGTACACACCTTGCCCAAGGGTGATAGACAGCCAACACAGCAGCGCCAGCGCCGATGAGGTCTGGATGCACTGAATACTTGACATTCAATATGTCTGGCACCTCATTGAATATAAAAGAAAAAGCAGTACGACCTATACCTGGTCTAAACTTGTCGCCCCTTTGTTTTTTCCCCTAACATGGCTTGGCATTGCTCAAATTGCTATTGAGATCACTTTCAACTCATCTCAGCAACTCATTGAAATTGATTCACCAAAGGCATAGCTCACACCGGGGACACCTTTGTTGTGCAAGTCAGTCTACTGTTTTCAATAAGGCTTAAAATGCGAGAACACAACTCAATTTGGAGTCTCGTTAGATGAGTAGTATTAAGGAGCTACAGATCCTAATTGAGTCGTCTGGACAATCAGCAACTTGAGCAATGTCAAGGCCATTTTAGGGGAAAACAATAGGGTGATAATACCGAATTTTCAATAGTGCAATGGGTGTATTATTAACGACCTATCGTGCATAGGGGTTTCGAATTGATCTGGGTCTAGAAATTGTCCCATTTCGCGCCTGGAAAGTCTCTGATCTTGTTATTCGCAGAACAGTGACATTCCCCAAATTGGAATCAACCTGTGCACTGCTAAGAGGCGACACATGTCTTTTACTACACTTCCTGACGCTTATTTGTTTATAATAAATTACCAGACCACCAGCCCACTTGTACTTGTACTAGGGGTAAGGGGGCGCCATAACTCGATGATATGCCCCCTAGACAGAAACCCGGGATCGGGGAAATCCCCTACTTTTTACGATAAATACCAAGGGATCTTTTAGGTGCCAGACACCATAGACAGTCTCTGACACTACCAGGCCTTTGTTCTTACCGCCAGTCGGGCTGCACTGGCGTGGGAGGTTTTCAGGCACAAGTGGCGCTGAGCTGACTCGACCTCACGACCTTTAGATCATGGGCCGAGCGCTCTGCCAGTGCACCATCCCACCCCCAGACCACCAGCCCTACTAGGACACCCAGGCCCATAGAAATGAATCCAGATACATTTGTGGTGTTACTAAGATGGCATGATGGCATGGCCATCCCGCCCCCCAGACCACCAGCCCTACTAGGACACCCAGGCCCATAGAAATGAATCCAGATACATTTGTGGTGTTACTAAGATGGCATGACATACCCTATTTATGGGGTATGTCTCCCCATCGATATTGTAAAAATAATGCTAATTTTATCGATATGGGTAGGTCCAGCTTTTGTGGCACTGGCCCCAAACCGCGACCAATTAATTGTAGTCCTACAAAAAACCTCGGGCCCATGGAAATGAATCCATATACATTTGTGTTATTACTAAGTTGGCATGACATACCCCAGAAATTGTGCAAAATTATGAAGTATAGTTTGACTGTAACCCCCACACCCCCAAAAAAAATCCCTACCAGGCCAATCTACGGTACATACCTATTGCAATGTCCACAACAAGGAACTCACCCTCACGCGCTACTTACCAAACAAACATTACTTCATATTACACCAATCCGTGACTTGAGGCGGATAACTTATGCAGCTCAACCTACTTACTCCAGCCTCATGGCACTTGGATAGAAGATTTAGTATTACTTATATACCTGAAGACACATTAGCACAATAGAGAAACCTGATTGGATACTAAATGATCACGTGGTATGTGATATTCCAGTGTGTTTTTGGATGAACTAATTGGTCGGGCTTTGTTTCTATTGCAAATTGTTGTATTTATGTTTGTTATTGTCATAATCAAAATCTAGTTGAATTGGTTGTAATAGATTGATACTTACTTCCATGCGTTCCGAATACTGGCGGTCAACATTTTTTCGATATGTCATCGTTCACCAACCGTGCAACGATGACTTCGATCACTCGCCTCTCATATCCCTCATTAATCCGACCATGGTGTCATAACTTCGTTAGAGTCACATAATATTAATAACATAGTCCGCTACAAACATTAAGGTAACGAAAAGTCACAATTCGAAAGTTTTTTTATCTTTAATATTATCTCTTTAAAATGACCTATTTTATGGAGTAACTGTTCAGCATCCTAATACTGAAAAGAAAACAGGGGGTCACCGTGCCTGTTTCTTCTACATCTTCGATCAAATTCAAAAACATTCACCTAAAATGACATAAATTATGGCATTTTTGCACATATTTTTGTACATATTCACATCTTGCATCGTGTTTTCCATACGACCGGATACGGTAACCAACTATCTTTTCAGTTTTAGGATGCTGAACACTTATTCTATGAAATGTGTGATTTTGAAGCTCTAGATTATGTTGACACAGTTTTTTTTTTTAGAAAACTATTTGACGCCCTCTCCTCACTGTTTGGAGTGTACTAGCTTAAGACGTATTCGTACTCGCAAGCTCGGTGTCTTCTCGCAAGTTTTCTTCAGGAGGGAAAGATAACAATGTATTCACCTCCACAAAGGTCAATATTTGTGTAAAGTTTGCCATCGTCCATTTTCCCGGATCCTCGCGGATAAGCCGTTCACCATGGGTCACGGCGGACGTGCACCCGCTATCATCAGTCCGCTCACCGAGGGTCACTGTGGGCGCAGTAATTACTTTAGAACGTTAACCAGGAGCAGCCCGCCCTGCGAGCCTAGGCATGCGGACACCACTCAGATACACGATCATCACCGTGGTGTTCACTGTAAGGCCGGCTCGCCGCAGTCCACCACTGGGGATGGAACCCCGGACATCCCGACGGTCCGCCAGAGCCTGTGTCACACCATCCCAGGCGGGAGACCGGTGACCGGTCATCAAGATCTCCCAACCTGGGCCCCCTATGGAAATTGTCCCCAGGGCCCGCGAGGGCCTTAGCCACTGAGTGAGGACGCAGAGCTCATGGCCGAGCCCACTGTCGTACTCTCGCTTTGCTCAGCTCTGAGACAACTCTACTGAACAATGCGGCTCTAGAGTATTTATAGTCCCTGAAGCACGAGATACGAGGGAAATGACCTAAGATGATTGTTACAAAATAATGAGCAAAAGGATTAGAGGGCGTTGCCAAGCAGCGCATGCTTTGAACAGAAGCGTCCAAAACAAAGGCCAGAAACAAGAGTATTCAGAAAGATTCACCTGCCGCGATCTTTAGGCAAAATCGCCACATTACTCCCTTCTTATAATGTTAGTCCCCAACATGCTCCGTCTGCGCCCAAAACTGCAAAATACGACGAGGGCATCACATGGCGGAACCAGAAGGAAGCAAGGTGAGTGGTACCCGGAAGTCACGGGACAGAGGACTCAGACCTTTAGGGTCCGTTTTGGAAGAATGGGAGTAACCCCCGGACTAACAGATTAAGCTGTAACGGGCTCTGGAATTTTGAATAATTACAAACATTATTATGAATAATCCCTATATCCAGACTAGGACGGGGAAAATCGGCAGCTCCAAAGCATCATCCTACCGCTGTACTATAGACTGCACGAGGGCGGACGACAGCGGGTCAACGCCCTGTTGCAGGCGAGCCTGAGCAGCCTCGGCTTCGTTGAGATGATGCCGTACCTCCTCTTTCTCAGCCACAAGCCTATGCATCTCAGTGGTGACCTCGGGGGTGACAGAGACCTTTTCAAACTCGGTGATTCAAGCAGCAGCTTTCCCTTCTTTGAAAGCTTGCCACTCGCTCGGGTCTGCCAGAGTCTGGTAGCTCTCCAGGCTACGGAGGGTACCTTCCATGAGGCCCTGGTCATGTGCAAGGTGGCACGCAACACGTGAGGCCTCAGCTCGGTACCGACCAAGCCGTTCCAGAGCTCTGTACTGGCCAAGCCGGTCCATCTCCACCATGAGGTACTCTGCCGCTCGGGTGAGCCTCCCCCGCTGGGGGTGGTACCAGGGGTACTTTTCCCGAGCGTGCACCAGCGCTGCGATTCCTGAGGCCCCAAGACTACTAGCCTTGGGAACTGGCAGGTTCAACAAAGCCGGATCCGACGGTATCCTTTCCTGACCATCACGGCGTTGGCCGACCGCCTGGTCCACAGACTCGCGGAAAGTTTCTTTCGGCCATCGTCCTCACACCGGATTGTCCCGAAAGCGAGCTTTCACTCCCAAGGGACTCATCTCCAGACAGGACTTCGCAGTCACTGTCCGGAGGCTCCTTCCCTCCATTGCCTACCCCATCCGACTGCCCAGACATATTCAAGCGCTCTACAATGCAAAACACTGGGATGCATCTGTCTGGAATGGACAACTACCTCTATCGCAAGCACGGAGTTGATCGCCTCCTCCATCGATCACTTTTCAATGGTGACAAGACCTTATAATATATGCTACGGTTGCCCCTCAATGAACTGGTCGATCAACATTGACTCAAACCCGCGTCCAGGTCCGGACAACTACGTGCAGATTGAAGGTGTGCTCGATCACGAGTCCGCAGGTGGAGTCGAGCCTTGAACTCCCTCTCAAACATCTGCCTGTTCGTCGTCAATGTGAACAGCAAGCAACTTCGCCAAACGTGGTCGTCCCCACTGGCAGACACTGCATAACTCGGAGAGCCTTCCCTTCCAGACTCCTTGAGAGGATATGCCCAGCTTCCTCCTGGGTCCATCCTTCATACACCGCCATCCGCCAAACCTGGAGTAAGTAGTCCTCCAGATCGGGGTTATCTCCGTTGAAATTCTTCCACCAGGAAGATTGGTCCAGCCTTCGGTCGCGCAGAGAGGGCGTTCGGTTGGCGGACCCAGCTCCGGTGTTAGTAGTATAAGATGGCAAAGTCCGTATGCTATTCCCTCCCGCAGCAGAGTCCGCAAGTGCGGGCCCGTATGCCACGGTTGTGCGAGAAGGGAAGCTAATGCTTGCCGCCAGGTACAAACCTGCAGATAGCCCACCCTGACTTGGTGCGGCCGGGACTCCCGCCGATCCTAATGGATAGGATCCAGACGGGGCGGCATAACCAGTATAACTGGAGGCTGAGGCCACCGGCTGTCAGCTAGCTTCCGGAGCATCAAAGTTGCCAGGATAAGCTGACCACACAGCAGCAACTCCAGCCATAGGAATGGCTGAAGCAGTCGCCAGCGTGGTACCCCCAAGTTGCCGAGCAGGCACGGATCCCATGGCTGGGACCAATGGCGTCTGCGGAATTGGAAGACTGCAGAACAGTCTGTCCATCCGGCCAAAGTCGACCGCGTTGACCGGCACTCGATTCAGGACGTCCGGGGAAGTCCCGCGAAAGAGCACCGGCCACAGAGGCTGTCTGGGCAAGGGCAGGTGCGGATCAGAACCGTTTTCAGCCCTCGTGTGTCGCACCAACTCATCGAGGCTCGGCCTCGAAGGCAACTGCTGTTGCGACCCCGCAAAACTCGACTCTACACCCAGGTCGAAGTCGAGGACGCCAGAATTACCTCCGCAGACTGGGTCTGGTCTGAGGAGTTGTCCGGACGTCCCTGGCTATCGCCGGAGCCACCATGGGGCGGCTCATGGCTGTCACGCGTCCGAGTATGGTCCGCTACCCGGTCATCTCTCACTTTCTCTTTATCGCTCGTTTTCTGACAGTCGGTCCCAAGGGATGAGGGAGCAAGGACACTGCAACGTTAGGCTGCAATGGAATGCCGTCGGACTGATCCTGGTTAAGGCACCAATGTAAAGTTTGCCGTCGTCCACTATCCCGGATCCTCACAGAAAAGCCGCTCACCGTGGGTCACAGCGGAAGCACACTCGCTATCCTCAGATCCTCGCGGAGGGTCCGCTCAGGGTCACTGCGGGTGCAGTAATTACTTCAGAACGTTAACCAGGAGCAGCCCGCCCTGCAAGCCTAGACATGCGGACACCACTCAGATACACGATCATCACGGTGGTGTTAACTGTAAGGCCGGCTCGACGCGGTCTGCCATGGGGGATGGAACCCCGGACAGCCTGACGGTCCGCCACAACCTGTGTCGCACCATCCCAGGTGGGAGACCAGTGATCCAGAGGGAATACACTCCCGAGTCATCAAGATCTTCCCAACCTGGGCCCCCTATGGAAATTGTCCCCAGGGCTCACGAGGGCCTTAGTCACTGAGTGAGGACACAGAGCTCATGGTCGAGCCCTCCGTCGTCTCTCGCTTCGCTCAGCTCTGAGAGAACTCCACTGGACAATGCGGCTCCAAAGTATTTATAGTCCTTGAAGCACGAGATACGATGGAAATAACGTAAAACCATTGTTACAGCATACTGAGCGAGAGGATTAGAGGGCGTTGCCAAGCAGTGCGTGCTTCGAACAGAAGCATCCAAAACAAAGGCCAGAAACAAGAGTATTTAGAAAGAATCATTAGCCGCAATCTTTGGGCAAAATATCCACATTTGTAATATGTCAAACATGTGATAGAAGTGACCTGACAGAATACATAATAGTAGAAGAAATATTATGTGACTCTCTGGTGGGGATATATGTATCACTAACCAAGTTATGACACCATGGTCGGATTATTAGGGGATATGAGAGGCGCGTGATCGATGTCATCGATGCACGTTTGGTGAAACTAAGAGTTGCCATTCAAGTCGGAGCTGCTTCTTACACAACATCCACGTGACACTATACACTACCAAGGGCCTGATACAGCCTGAAGAATCATTATTATCAACATTATTTGGTGAGAAATAATCAATTCAATGAAAATAGTTGAAATCTGAAACATTCATTGAGGACACTGTTGAAAACCACTGATAGTGCAGTAATAATATTTTAGGGATGACAGGTGTACAGAGGGATACAAACCAGCGGTTGCCGGCAATCAGAGAGAGTCTTGTCACCACAATAATAAAATACATTAAATTATGTTGTTTTCCAGTGAGCAGCAATGGGTGTGGATCTTGCCACATACCGTGCTCGGATTGGCGGTCATTACCACCGCCTGGTCCACGCTGCTCGATCCACTGGGCCTGTGCTGACAGGATGGGTGATCTTCTGGATTCTAGTGGGTACCCTACTCTTCATCAGTGGCCTTGATCCTAATCCAGTCATCACGGGATGCGTGGTTGCTGGTACCGTGCTGTGGGTCGTACTGTTCTCCAATAGGAACTTGCCACATTCCAGCAGTGGTGAGAATAACGTGAGTTGGACCATATCTTAACCTGCCGTACCGTTTGATCTCATATACTTTAGGCACTCTGTTGCTGTCAAATATTACGATATGTCCAAACATTTATTTTGTGGAATTTTTATGTTCGCTGTGAAGTTTTACCTTTAGGTTTTCACACATCTGATAACATATGATAACCTATTGCCATGGCGTTGCGTTCATCATCCTCTGTGCTTTCGTCATTGAGACAAAATACCAGTGGATACATCTTGAGTACTCGTCATGGGTACAGCTAATCATATATGGCTTGGTGATCTTGATGTTGATATAATAATAATAATAATAATAATAATAATAATAATAATAATAATAATAATAATAACAATAATTATGGGGGTATGTACGACAGATTATCTTGAACTACCCCATGGTCTCCAAGTAAGGGCCGCACATACCCCACCCATGAGGGTACATGAAGGTCGGGCATGCCCCACACGAGAGTCATATATACCCCTGGCAAGGCAGGATATACCCCATCGGAGGGTCAGACATACCCTTCTCAAGACAGACATACCCCCATTGAAGGCATGACATGCCCATTTCAGGGCCCGACATACCCCTTCGAAAGTTAGAGATACCCCATACAAGGAGATACATACCCCCTTGAAAGCCTGACATACCCATCGGAGGGTGCTACATACCCCTACTGAGGGTACTACTTACCCATCAAAAGGGACTGATATACTTATTTGTGAAGATCAAAGCAAACCAACTGAGCTCGAATCGCAGGCTACGATTAAAATACAAACCAACTCTAACCACATTACTAGTTGTATGTACTGGTTAGGCATACTGGAAAGAGACTAATTTGTGTCATGTCTCTAGTTCTCTTCCGTATTACGGTGAATGAATGATGCAGAATGAAGGGACATTTCGACTTGCCACTTACTACTTACTGAATAGACGTTATATGGCCTAACGATTTACCTCTTACTGTTAACTTACCACCTACTGTGCCACAATTACGGCAAACGTATAAATAAATAGATCTAAATTTATTTATTCAGGATAGCTCAATAAGCATATAACATAGGGGAGAGACGTGTAATATGGACTACTTAAGACTTTTAGTCACTTTCCAGTAAGGCTTCTCGATAATCCCATACATCTTACATATGTGTGAATTGTATGAATAATACTCTGTATGTGGCGCTGTATAAAAATGACGTCACATGGGAACTGGCATTGTAGTGAAGAACGTAAAAATTAGGGCACAAGTGGTCCATATTACACAGCCACGTGTAATATGGACCACCTTGTAGTGATAATGGACGGACCATGTCTCATGTAATTTGGTTTACAAGGAATTGAAGGCAAAACACAACTAACCTTCGAAAAACTATATTTACTGATATGTAATGATTAATCACAACGTAGCCCTTGGGATAAACAATGGTTGACCAGGTGATAATATTTACAATGAAAAATAACATCATTTTTAGCGACTTTTAAGCGATTTTCACTTAAATTTCATTAAATTCACCATGCCTTCTGTGATGTTGTTCTCCTCGATGACAAAAACACACAATTGATGAGTGTCATAACTACGTCAATCGGCATGAATATATATACCGTCCTGCTGCTTCTACCAGGGGTGGTCCATATTACACGTCTCTCGTCTGGACCACCATGTAGTGATAATGGACCACGTCTCGTGTAATTTGGTTTCTAACGAATTGAAGGCATAATCACAATTAACCTTCGAAATACTATATTTAATGACATGTAATAAGGAATCACAACGTAGCCCTTGGGATAAACAATAGTTGACCAGATGATAATACTTACGATTAAAAAATAACATCATTTTTAGCGATTTTCACTCAAATTTCATTAAAGACCTAGTAGCATGCCGATGAAAGTGCTTTTCATTTGGTCCATTATGAATAGTTATCTGTAAATTCGAACGAATTTTACAAATACAATCAATGGGTTTCGAGATATTGAATCAAATAGGCACTCCTTCCGTAAATTGCCGAAGATTTTGATCACGATTTTAGTATGGGTCACGTGGTTTGTGACGTCATTTGAGGGAGTACTGAAAGCACATGTAGCCAGCAAGGTAAACTGCATGTCGCATATTCATTCTCGTTGTGTATGTTTGACAATTCAAGTGAACGGGTGAGATGGTTGGAATACGGCATTTCTTGTCTTGATATTTAGAATCAGTACTATTCATTCTCCCAGAAGGGAGGTTTGTTGAACTGCAAGATGTCCAGTATTTGTTGGTTTTCAAGTGTTTCATTTGAATCTCATGCATTTTGGAGTGGGTTTCTATCTTTGAGCTGACCGCCCAAATTACGTGTTTTACGTTTTTGGCCAGCCATCAAAGCACATTTTGCCTCAACTGACGTCACGATTACGGAAACTGCCGAAGCTATTTTTTTCATCGGCATGAGAAGGCGATTGCAATACTGGCTCAATATACTCGATTATATGTCGCTGTTATTAGTTACCAATTAACGCGAACATCTTTTTTATCACCAAATGTCCACAATGCCTTTATCTGAACAGGAATAAAACCATATAATGGTACCTTGCTACTATGACTTTAAATACACCATGCCTTCTGTGATGTTGTTCTCCTCGATGAAAAAAAGACACAATTGATGAGTGTCATAATTACGTCAATCACCATGGATATATATGCAGTCCTGCTGCTTCTACCTGGGGTGGTCCATATTACACACCGGTCCATATTACACGTCTCTCCCCTACTTGGAGATAATGTGCTTCTTTCCATTGATGCCCTGACACAGCAGGCACACTTGGGACTTACATATCCCATCATCCCTAGGAACATTAAGGATTGATCGCATGTGATCGTCATGAACCTGGCATTGACCAGCTGTCCATTCACTTATAATGTAAATATAAAGGTGACAAATTCATGAATTTACACACTTCCAATCAACGTGACACTTTGCCTTTCTGATTGTTAGCCATCAAGGATTACTAACCGAGACTCTGTTTCTTACTAAGCAATGTTAAATTTGTGAAATTCATCGTTTTCATATGGCATTTTCCGACCTATTTCTCAGTCTACAAAATACACTCACAACAGGGCGAGCGAAAGGATTATGCTGTGCAGCAAATAGCTGGTGAGACCAGTAAAACTCACAGGTGATATGCACTCGGGTGCACCGAGGTGTTTGGGATTATGAATGTTCAGCTCATTGTATTCATCTCACAGAAAGTATAGCCCTAGATATTCTCATTATTTTGACGACAACAAGGAATAAATATATGCAACAGCCAGTGCTTGTCAAGCAGAACACTCGAATCTTCGTTTTGGTGAAACGTATAAAATGATTTATCTAATCATCAAATTGCACAGCTTTCGTGATATCATTTATGAAACCATGTCTCGGTTCATCATCCATGAGTATATGTGTGTGTGCTAGCCAAGTTTTAGGTCAGGGGATTGTATTGTTTTGGTGATTTTGTTACCTTTACTTTCACATTATAAATCAATGGAAAAATGCCTCAGTGCAGTCACAGGTAAGTTACGTGCAATCACACCTTAAAGCTGCCGTAGCCGTATATAAGGGGAGGCGTCCCCCCAGCCCATGCTCTGCAGTGGGCGGGGGGAGGGCCCCCCTTATATACGGCTCCGTTAGCTTTAAATCTGGTTGCCTAGGCATGTAGTCTAATGTATGTATATATTCATTAACGCGCCTGAAAAGTTGATCTTACCACCTCCAGGTCATATAATCCACCAGCATATTTTAATCTATTTTACTCACTTTTGTGTTATTTAATAATGTTTTGTACACTTTTGTGTTGTTTAACTTGTGGTTTTATTGTTAAGCGCATCGAGAATTTTAATTTGTATGCGCTATATAAAAATAAAGTATTATTATTATTATTATTATTATTATTATATATGCCAATACACCTCCTTAGGCTGGCTTAGATACCCCGTCATCCCAACTTAGTCCACTATTTTTCATAATATCATATGCACCCAAGAGTCTAGGATCATTAAATCTGCTTGTCTAGGCATGTATTAACGTATGTCTATATCCATTTACGTGCTTGAAGTGCCGATCTTCCCACCTTTCAAGTCATACATACCAATGCCAATCCTTATGCAGGCTTACATATTGGTCACCTCCTTACGCATCCTTATACGCATGGGTCACCTCCTGTCCTTAGGCCTCCTGAAGCATGGGTCACCTATCCACCTTAAGCCTCCTTAGGCATGGGTCACGTTCCCACCTTAGGCCTGCTTAGGCATGGGTCACGTCCCCACCTTAGGCCTGCTTAGGCATGGGTCACGTCCCCACCTTAGGCCTCCTTAGGCATGGGTCACCTCCCCACCTTAGGCCTCCTTAAGCATTGGTCACCCCCACCTTAGGCCTCCTTAGGCATGTGTCACCTCCCCTCCTTAGGCCTCCTTAGGCATGGGTCACCTCCCCACCTTAGGCCTCCTTAGGCATGGGTCAACTCCAATACTTAGGCCTTCTGGCATGGGTCAACTACCCTCCTTAGCAGCTATACACTTCCTTGGGCTGGCTTACATACCCCTGCCGAGGGGGCATGATATTAAATGCAAGGGTCTAGGGTCATTAAATCTGCTTGTCTTGGCATGTGTTGTATGTATATATTAATTTACGTGCACGAAATGTCGATCTTCCCACCTTGTTCCATGTCATACATGCCAATATCCCTCCTCAGGCGGGCTTACATACCCCTTCCGAGGCTGGTTTACATACCCCGCCTGCGGCTGGAATCCTGTACCCATTTTCCAAACATGCAGATTTTAATGATGTTAATGCACCCAAGTGCCTATGATCATCATTACCGCTTCTCTAGGTATGGAACATATGTATATACTCACTCATGTGCATGAAAAGTGAATCGGTCAAGGGTAAATAGATGTCTTTGTTCTAAACAACATTTGCGTGTCAACGGAAGCTTTCGAGTGTGATTCAAATACTACCCCGGAACCGCATGTTCTCAAATTCGGAAATTTCAACTTTTTTCTTGCTGTAGATAATGAGAAATGCTGTTAATGAAAATTATTGACACCCAAATAATGCTTCTATGCTGAAATATATTTGAAACCCGCACATCACAAAGGTATTTCATCACAATGCATGACATGCCCCGTTTCGTAAGACTTTTTGAGAGTTATCTCAGAAACTCCAAAAATGAAAACAAGTTTGAACCAGTAGCCATCTAAAACTATGCAAGAACAATAATATATGTCATATTTGTTGACAATTTTTACAATCTGAGGGAGTTATAACAATTTTTAGGAGAGGTCGCCTTTTATGGGTACGATCCTTATTATAATAATAATAATAATAATAATAATAATATAATGTCATTAATTTATATAACGCAAGATTATGTGCATTTCTATGCGCTCAGGAGTGTCCATGCAGTCAGTTATCAAATAAATGAGTTTTGAGGTGTTTTTTTAATGTGTCCAGCGTTTGACATCGCCGAAGACTGTCACTGAGGTTGTTCCGCGGGCGTGGCGCGGCAGATTTGAAGGCTCTCTCTTCGACTGACTTGTTCACACGTGGAACTGACAAGAGAGAGGCTGATTCCAATGAACGGAGTTTTCGTATCGGAACATATGGTGGGTCCAGATTGACCAGGTATCCAGGAGGGCTGAGATTGTTGACAATCTTGAAGACTAGCAGGAGGATCTTGAAGCTGATCCTCTTCCTGACCTTGAGATAGTGGAGTTATCGTAGGACTTGTGAGATGTGTTCGTTCTTGCGGGTATCAGACACAACTCTGGCAGCAGCATTTTGAGCAAGTTGGAGGCGCTTCAGCAGATTGTCGGGGAGACCAACGAGTAAAGCATTTTGAAATCTAGTCTGGAGATCACTAGAGCATTCACCACCTTTTTACAGGAGTCAATGTCCAGGATATGGCGGATCCTTCTGATCACCCTGATGTAGAAGTACATCGAGCTTGTCACACGGTTGACCTGTGCTGATGTACCGGTCGAATGAAGCTCCCAAGTTCCTCACGGAGGCTGAAGGTTGAATGGAGGCGTCCCCAACAGTCACAATTGGATTATCAGAAAGTATGCATTTCATGTGATACTTTTTGGCCACAAGCAGCAGTTCCGTTTTGTTGGCATTCAAATGGAGCTTATTTCGGGCCATCCATATTCGTATGTCCGCAGCACAGTTGTTGAGCACAGTGATTGACTGCTGGAGAGATTCCGAGTCACCACTCCTGAACCTGGTATAAACCTGGGTGTCGACGGCGTAGCCATGTCGTTGAACTGGATGTCTGTCGATGACTGCAGCGAGAGGGAGGATATAGCACAAGAATAGTAGTGGACCCAGCACACTCCTTTGGGGTTCTCCTGTCTTGAGGGGGGTCGACTCCGATTCACACCAGAAATCACAACACTTTGTGATCGGTCTTCCAGATAACTTTTCACCCAGCTCAAGACCTTACCACGCAAGCCAATCACATGGTACAACCGGGAAAGAAGTATTCCATGATCGACGGTGTCGAAGGCCGCCGAGAGATCAGAGATCAGAGATTATGTTAAATAGAGTTTAGGTTTATATTATAAATGAATAGGAAGTCCCTTTCAGTGGGTCTTTTTGGTGACCATGAACATGAACTTGAGCCGTAAATCTCGAGTTCACGTCAGATCTGAAATATAGTTGAGATTTATTGTGCCATGTCTTTTTGGTGTGTTGTTGACGGAAAAATGACAAAACAAAACATACAATAAAACAAACGGTGTAAGAGATGAAGAATATATATGTGATATAATCCCCGTGGGGTATGCGAGAATTCAGTAGCGCCTGCCACTTGAGCAAAATGCAAGCTATTAACGCAGCCGTAACGTTAAACTGTAAAATGTTTTATAGCAGGATTTTGTTTTGTTCGGATAATCACGCCGCTCCCCCCCCCCCCCCCCCGAATCATAAAAAGGACCAAGAATCAGATTCACACGATACCGATTCTGTGGTTGTGCCTGTGACAGGCACCTCGTCGAGCCTGGGAGCTGACGCCTGTTAACTAGCGCGCGGACCTCAGAGAGTGCAGCGGTTTCGCCAAAAGTGCCTCAAGTCGAGTGCTATTTCACATTAAATTTGATCGCGTTTCATAACCGACAATTTAAGACCAAACTGGGGTGAGTGGGTGGTGCAGGGTAATAGGAGCTACATAACAATTCAAGCGAACCATTGAAGAAAACTGCTCCCGTGAAATACATCATAGAATTGTAGAATATTTATGACTGTTATGGCCCGAAACCCGTCCCTGACACATTCTCCCACTCGACATATACTACACAGATTCATCACATGACTTCATACTTACCTATCTTACGTCACTGGGCACGCACCGTCCTCGCACCACATCTACATGTAAACAACACCGCTCATGCTATCACCTCCTACATTCCCTCCAATCACCACATTTCCAGACACATAACTCCGCCCACACAGACATGACATCACTTTCCCGCCATTTACATGAACACCTGCCACATTACGCGGGAAAACCCACACCCACATCCTGTACTTGCCTCGCGTTTTCCCGCTTTTAGAGAGTTGTTAGAGAGACGTTGAAGAGAAAAGACGTGTTATCAAATTAGAGAGGTACATTACAGAAGATTTCAATAAGAAGATTTAATATCAGACTATATTTAATACTTCGGACTATCTTGGGATTACGTGTGCTTGTGAGAGTGAAGGCCGTGATCGTTCATCGGACTAAATCATCCCCAATAAATTGGATTATTGTGAATCATTACGTCAGACTTTCTTGTTGTGATCAAACGCACGACATACATCGGACTATACGATCGGCGGGCGTAATAGCCGCCCGAAGAATTCGCTATTCCGTCACAGAATCAATGCTGCATATAGCCGGCTACAGCACTACTAGTATAGAGGTAGAGGAAATACTTAGAGTGCTGGTTAAGGCGTTGTGAATCCTCGTTAAATAAAATAAGTTTATATATACTAGTATATTTTCACATAACACCGCGAGGTAACGACCATTCACATGACGGTTGACATGGCAGCGTCTAGAGCTATGAATCATGCAATTCCATCCATGTACAGCTGATGTAGACTGTGACTGTCGAGTCGGAAACATTAAGACATCGAGGTGGGATGTAAACACTGTAACTGTATTGTAACTGTATATTGAAAATCAGTAGATAGATCTGTAATATCGCAGTATGTTTAAAATGTTTACCGACCGTGCATGCTAGTATATATATATATATATACATATATACATATATATATACATATATACATATATATATACATGTTCATAAAATTGCGGAATATACTAGTATTCCCACCCCCTTAGGATCCACGCGTTGCCCATGCTCAAGCAAGAATATAATCTGGTAACCGAATGTTCATTGAATCTCATACAAAATAATATATATATGTTAAATAAATAAAAGTTTTATTGGTGCAAAAAATTAACACGAAATTCCGCACCTATCTTCATCAATAATTGAGATGCCGTGAACACTAAGAAAATCCATAAGATAAACTAGAGCATTGAAGCACCCCCTTGATGCGCTTGATCAAGAGAGCGAAAATAGATAAACTGATCAAGTGAGCGGAGCGCCCGCGTCTCTAGGACGTACTGATCAAGTTTTGGACAGTGGAAGGTCCGCGTTCATGGTAAGCAGTCAAAACGTCACAGCCGCACAATGGTTGGGCAAAAATTGATGTGTTTCAGACACATTGAAAAAATGAAGACAACAAACTTGCAACAGAGGTTTTCCATTTGTTGTGTGCGACGTTTTCAATTAAAATGATTGTTCATTTGCTAATCTATGGAATAATAGTGTAAAGTTCGAACGCCCAGTACGGGCGCCCGGGTGATACCCTACAGGTATCCCAACCAGGTACCAGTCCGTCCGGAACGAGCCTGGATGTCATACATCACCACATAGCATAACACATCAACACCATCACCAACATCATCACATATTACATGCATTATACATCATAATGACAATGTAGCCGTGTGTAGAGCCCGAGAGCATGGGAGCGGCCCCACGGAACCCGTACACGTGGGCATATTGCTCTCCGGACTCGCCGACGGCCCTGAGGCAGAGATAGAACTCTGCACCAGCCCGACGGTCTGCCAGAGCCTATGTCACACCGTCCCGGGAAGGAGGAGAACTGGCGATCCACAGGGCTTGTGCCCCCGAGTCAGCAACTTGTCTCCCCCAGCCCGAGCCCCCCATGGAAATTGTCCCCAGGGCCCCCACGGGACCTCTACTCACAACGTGGAGACTCAAAGCTCATGGTGAGCCTCGAGTGCTGCCGCGTAACTCTCTCTCGGACAATCTCCTCGATCGAGTCGCTTCCAGTGTATATATAATACACAGGAAACCAGAGCCAGCACGCGCGACAACGTCAAACCATTGTTATAGTTTACTGGAGCGTACATATTACCGAACATCGCCGTGGCAACACACACTCGAACCGAGCATGTCAAAACAAAGGCTGGGTACCCTCAGGACCCAGCGCCGCAGCAGCGGACGAAACGCGAGTGGCACAAAACAAATGTGCCAAACATCTGGAGATTAAATAAATAATCTGAAATTCATATATATATACGAAAAAGGTTGACAGCTATTCTACGCACGTAGCAATGCATGCAGCCTCGCTGTATACTTCTGTCCCCGGTCATAACGACACACTGCCCGGACGAAATACAAGCACTATAACTCATGCTGGTGCAATTTCCCTCCGGTGACTCCTATCATTCCATGTATACGGGTAGAAAATGAACATTTCTATCCCGGGGGACCTCGCAAGTATCATACAGTAATTAAAATTAGTCATTCGCTTTAGCGGCTGGCGGACAATGACGTAAAATTAATCACCCCAGCAAGGTAGAAATTGGGCTTAAAATTGACAGTAACCACTAACTTGTGGTTGATACGAATATGTCAGACGAAAACAACAATAAATTGTCATTCTCCAGTCTTTTCGGATATCACATCAAACCGTCACTGTCAAAATTAACGCAATTCCTCACACCCCTCTACTGCACCGGAAAGGAAATTTCACAAACTTGTCTCAATTGTGTCATTAATCTCCAGAGACATGCTGCATACTTGTGGCTTAAATAATCCACTCAATAAATTATAACATGAGATGGATAAATAAACAAAACCACTCCCCATAGCCGCTGGTATGCTTACAAGGCGATCGAGCAAGCCCATAGTAGTCCCACGGACAGTTGGGCGCCCTATGAACGGTAGCTAACCGCCCACTAGCAACCCCAACGCCCAATGAGACCACTGAGCAAGCCCGGTCCAGCCCAGAGCCCATCCACACGACTACCGGAGCGCGGAACCAATAGATTAGACGCGGGGCCAGCATGGGCCTTAGCCTCCATGGCTAGGGGGATGTACCCTTCATGCCGGCGCCCAATCTAGAGGATCCCTAACCATGATGAAATCAATAGCCGGCGGGCGTCCGCAACTGCCCGCGGACAGAGTCCAGGACGAACGCCCACCATATATTTGGCATATTGACCTTATCCGATGATAATGATAGGGATTAAAAGCCACCAAATATGCTGCACATGTACAATACGACCCCCTTCTTAGAAAGGAGGCCGGGGATCCGGTCATGCCGGCCGGACCGTGTATTATAATGTACGATCCGGACGAGCATGAGCGTCCCCCACTACCGCGACTGGTCCGCATGTGCAGACTTAACAGTCGCTCCATTACAATAATGGAAAAGCGGTTTCCTGCCATTAGAAACTTAACTTACTATAAGCAACCTTATAGTAATGGCTCATGAGGGATAACGCACAGAAGTGCGTCATCTTAAAGTGTCCGGAACGCCGGACGAGTCACGCCGACGAACCGCGGACATCAGTCCTCACGTGCGGACACTAACCCTGCGTTCTGAGCCAGTTCCCCAAATCCGTGGGAAGACGCTTCTCCCGTAGCGGACATAAATCCCAACCTCAGTCTGGCCATATCAGAGGTTGTCCCGGGACCAAGGGCGCGCGGCAAATCCACAAAAGTCGTCCGGCCAGCGTAGCCGCTATGTTAACTACGCCGGACAGCAGGGCAACTGATGCGGATAGGGCTGCCGCACATCCCTAGCACTAGAAACTACGGGAGGGCAGATGCGGAGCGGCGGCGTTACGACATGAAAGTATCCGCGGACCCTCAACTCCGGAGCTAGCCACAAAGTAGCCACTCACAGAGGAAAGTCGTGCGGACTCTCACGGAACGACCTAAAATCCATCCCTGGTGTGATAGATGGATACCGCAGACGCATCCGCATGGACGGAACGTTAATCCCACCCATATCGGGTCGGCACACGAGGTTTATGGCGTGGCTGCCCGTCATCCGCAGGTGGTGGAGGGAGTGGGGGTACCTGCGGAACGCCATCATCTGATAGATCAACGCCCGGACCATCATCTGACGGATCAGAGAGGTCCGGGAGACCCACCATATGGCGCACACGCTCGTCCGGAGTCTGCGGATGCTGACCAGACGGATCCAATAAAGGAGCATCATCCGGTTCCGCATCCTGAATGAGCGGATCCATGACAAGCGGGCCCTCGTACTTCTTCAGGTTGTCTATGTGAACTACCAGAACCTTATCCGGGTCGGAATCCCTCCGGATCCGATAGTCCACGTCGGTAACCTGCTTCAGTACCGTAAACGGGCCTATCCACGGCTTAGCAAACTTATTGCCTTGCTTAACGGTGGATAATAATACCGCACCTTATCTCCTTCCGCAAAAGCGGACCTACCCTTGGCATGGGCGTCATAGCCATGCTCCTGCCGGATGGCAGACTTGTCCAGGCGCGCTCGCACGAAATCATGGGCGTTCGCCAGGGCACGGCGAACCCACTCCACGTACTCCGGACCGCCCTGGGGTACTGCGCCGGTCTCTGCCACAGTTGGATACATAATATCCACGGGCAGATTTAGCTCCCGGCCGTACAACATCGCGTGCCGAGTAACTCCGGTCGACGAGTGGACCGACGACCTGTACGCCATTAAGACATACGGGAGGTGGTCATCCCAATCATTCGCACGATCATTCACAAAGGCCGCCAGCATGTTCAGGATAAACCGGTTAAAGCGCTCAATCTGTCCGTCCGTCTGGGGCCTGTAGGGGGTGGTACGCACCTTGGTACTGCCTAGGATCTGTGCTAGGTTCCGGAACAGGTTGCTTTCAAATTGCGTGCCCTGATCCGAATGTACCTGCTTAGGTACACCATGGTACACCACCCATCTATTCACCAGCAACCGAGCTACCTCGTCCGCAGTCTGGCGGCTCAGTGGGTACGCGTCGGTGTATTTGGTGAAATAGTCGGAAATCACCAGGATGTACCGGAAACTGTGCGGGGTGACCCGATGGGTATCCAGTATATCCAAAGCTATCCGATCAAAAGGCGCGCCAGCCTTAACCGTGGTTAGGGGTGGCGGCCAGGAGCCGGAACTCCTTTCCGAGCTTGACACTGAGGGCAGGCTGCGCATCATCGTTGCACGTCCAAACTACTACCAGGCCAATGAAAGCGCTGTTGTAGCCTATGGACGGTCCTCCGGATTCCGAAGTGACCGGTCACCCGGAGGTCATGCAACTGATGGAGCACTTCTTTTCGCAACTCCGCCGGAAGCACCAACTGCCATATAGGCGGCAGTGGGCTCAGTGGCTCATAGCGCCGGTATAAAAGGCCATCCCTCAAGGAGAGTCTTTCCCACTGGGAGATAAGAGACTGGGTCTCCACCCTGTAGGTTTTCCGCTCATCCTCAGAGGGTTTCTGGCCGGCCTCAAGGGCTTTGATTACCGGTGCCAGAGCACTGTCAACTCTCTGCTTCGCGGCCAACTGCGCCGTAGAATAGCTACCTAGGTAATTAGGCTCCTCATCCGACACGTCCGGCTGCGCAGCAGCGGCCATCACAACTGGGGGTAAGGACCGCTCATACTCAGACTCGCCTGAAGACGCGGAGGGTACCCACGAGGAGTACACCGCCGGACTTGAGAAAGACTCGCTGGAGCTGAGCCGCACCTCCGGTTCAAATGCGGGGCGCCGTCGCCATTGCCAGTGGGTCCGCGCACGGAGGTGAGCCCTGGACGCTCCGGCCGCCATGTTGTTAAAGGGGGCGGTGGCCTGCGGCCTTCCCGGAAGGTCTACTTCCGAGTCCGAGGACGAATCCGCGGCGTGCTGGAATGGAGCCATCCCTGCACAGCCAGGATTCTTGCACTTATGACAACGGGACAAGCCGTCCGCGTTGCCATGCAACTTCCCGGCACGGTGCTCAATTTGCATGTCATACTCCTGGAGTTTGACGAGCCACCGCGCCACCAAGCCGTCGGCCTCACTATAGTTGAGGAGCCATCTCAGCGAACTGTGGTCAGTCCGCAAGCGGAAATGGCGTCTCAACAAATAGTGCCGGAAGCGATTGGTCATCGTAACAACCACGAGCAACTCACGGTGCGTGGTACAGTAGTTCATTTGAGAGCGGCTCAAGGCCACACTCGCAAAAGCTACTACCCGCTCCTGCCCATCCACGACCTGCGAGAGGACACCGCCGAGTGCGAAGTTACTCGCGTCAGTGTCTAGGATAAACTCACAATCGGGACGAGGGTGCCGCAGCACCGGGGCCGCTACCAAAGCCTGCCGGAGTTCCGAAAAGACGGTTGCCTGATCGGCGGACCAAACAGGGGACGTGCGATCTCCGCAAACCCGCGAATAAACCGGCGGTGATAGCTCGCGAAGCCCAAGAAGGACCTCACGTCCGCCACGCTACATGACGGAGGCCATTTTTGTACGGCCGCTATCTTTGCGGGGTCTGGTCTAACTCCGGTGCCCATTACCATGAAGCTTAAGTACAGGATTTCCTGCGCGAAAAGTTCGCATTTACTCGGCTTCAACTTAAGGCCCGCACCACGGATGCGATGGAGTACCATCTGGAGATTGGTGAGGGTTTCCTCGAATGACCGGCCGTACACGATGACATCGTCGATGTAGACCATACATCGCTTCCAGAGGAACCCTTTTAGCACCATCTCCATGAGGCGCTCGAACGTCGCTGGTGCGTTACACAGCCCGAACGGCATTACCTTGAATTGGTAGAGCCCGTTCTTGGTAACGAAGGCAGTCTTCGCCCTATCACTCTCCTCCATCTCAACCTACCAATACCCGGAGGCCAGATCCAGAGCACAAAAATAGTGCGACCCAGCCAGGGAATCGAAGGTATCCCCGATGTGCGGGAGAGGATATGAGTCCTTCCGTGTGGCATCGTTAAGCTTACGATAGTCCACGCAGAACCTCCACGAGCTGTCCTTCTTCTTCACCATAACCACAGGACTTGCCCAAGGGCTGTCACTGGGTTCGATGATGTCTAGCTCGAGCATCTTTTGCACCTCCCGGTCTATGACCTCTTGGTGCACTATCGCTGCTCGTCGTAGACGCTGCTTAATAGGACGCTCGTCCAGGAGGTTGATGCGGTGTTTGGCAACGTCTGTCTTGCCGACCGCACCGTCCGGACCCATAAACACATCCGCATACTGCCGCAGCAGTCTGCGGAGCGCCTGACACTGCTCTTCATTCAGCCGGTCCCTTGGAACTCTAGATTCCAGATGGTCCGGCAGGGTGAACGGATCATCTCCGATGGCCGCCGCCGCACACACCGCGCGGCAGACTGGGTCGTCGGGGATGACTCGACTAGACGACGCGGGTGTATCAGTAGCTGCCACACAACCACGCCGCAGTACAACAGGTGAGTCTGTAGGATTCACCACAAGGATGGGCATCGCGCGGGCGTTGGAACCCCACCCAATACGAGCCCGGTTCCCTGGGCAAAACTGCTCACCGGCTGCACTATGCACGGACGACCATCGAGGGGCATGCGGGGACGAGGCGGCCTCGCCTCAATGATCATCTCGATCATCGGCGGCACAACAGTAGTGCGCGCCACCCGCATTCGGAATGAATGCGCCGGACCCGTGCGGAAGAGGTAATGTGTGTCCTCTCCCATCCGGAATTCGCCCGCACTGAAGTTGGCGATCACCCGGTGGGTCCGGAGAAAGTTCATCCCTATAATCCCGGCCGCTCCAATGTCCGCAACGATTGCCTCGGTTGGATACACTTTGTTCCCAAGCGGAACAGGCAAATCGATGATACTGTGGACACGGATGCGGTTGTAACCGGCTCCGTAGAGCTGGTAAGGCCCAGGATCCCGCAACTCGAGGTTGCGGAGCGCGGGTTCTTTCCTGAACGTTCCTGTGGCTACGACGGTAACCTCTGAGCCTGAGTCTACCAGAACCGGACCGGCTCCCGTCCGAAGGGCAGGGGCAGGTACCAGCAATAGTCCCTGACCAGTGTGCATTTTGAACGATATATTTCGCACACACTGGGCCCAGCTCCAGAGTCCTCGTTATACGCCTCAGCCGCGGACAAGCCAGACTGATCCTCAAGGACCACTTCCGGAGAAGTTATATCTACTTGAGGTTCGTCCGGTTCATCTGTAGGTGGGGCGGCATCCGATGCCACTGAACTACTGTCTTCGGACGTAGTGTTGGTCACCACTACGTCCGAATTCAGTTTCCCTGATGCGAGGGCCGGCCATGTTGTCCCGCGGGACTAGGCCGGAAGGAGGAGGAGGCCCTCCGCTGCGGATTGGGGAGACCCCCTTGATATCTGCGCGACCGCAGGCGCTCTAACAACTCCGAACACTTAAGCCAAAAATGTCCCTGTTTTCCGCAGAAAAAGCAAGGACGGTTCTGAGCTGGTCCGGAGGCGAACGCACAGCATTCTGCCGGTCCCGGGGCCTCAATTCCCGTGCAGTGCGCAATCATCTGCGCTGCACATAAATCATACTCCTCTATGTCGTAATCATCCGAGGATGAGGACGACGCGGCAGCCGGTGCCGCCTGCGTGGGCATCCCTGTAGAGGCTACCTGCACACCAACCCACTGAGGGTTAGGTTCTCCGGTGGGCTCCAGATGAACCGGGGCCTGCCACGGAGTGACCTGCGACACTTTGGCTGGAGGAGGTACTGTCGCCTGTGCGGGAACAGCCGAGGCCGGAGCCAGGGCCGGAGGCATCTGTCTAGGACGGAGAGCTACCTCTATCGCAAGGGCGGAGTTAATGGCCTCCTCCATCGATCGCTTTTCATGGGTGGCCAGCCCATAAGAAATATGGTACGGCTGGCCATCGATGAACTGATCGATCAGCATCGGTTCAAACCGAGTGGCTTCCATGTCCGGATAGGCTCTCCGGCCGAGTATGCGCAAGTTAAACGCAAACTCTGTCACGGACTCAGTCGGTAGGCGGATCCGCGCTTTGAACTTCCGTTCAAACTGCCGCCTGTTGGTCGTCGGCGTGAACAGTAGGCGTAGTTGCCGCGCAACCTCACCGAACGTTACTGTCCCCACCGGCAGACACTCCATCACTCGGAGAGCCTTCCCCTCTAGGCTCCCCAATAGGATATGCCCGGCTTCCGCCTGGGTCCATCCTTCATACACGGCTGTGCGCCATACTTGGAGTAAATAGCCCTCCAAGTCGGCGTTATCCCCGTTGAAGCGTTTCACGCCAAAACGATTGGTCGGGCCCATTGTAGTTTGGGGACCGGACCCGACGGGCGGATCCCGCTCCGGGATCATCCATGTATAACGGCAAAGTGCGGGTACTACCTGCTCCCGCAGCGGAGTCCGCAGGTGGAGACCCAAACGCCGCGGGCGTGGGAGCGGGGTAGTGCGCGCTAGCCGCTGGGAACACATTCCCTAACTGCCCACCCTGGTTTGGTGCGGTCGGGACTCCTGCCGAACTCACTGTGTAGGCTCCAGACGGGGCGGCATAGCTAACGTAGCTAGGGGCCGGAGCCACCGATTGCCACTGCATGCCCGACACACCCTGACCACCGGGATAGGCTGACCACGTGGCATTGACTCCGGCCACGGGAGCGGTCGAAGCTGTAGCCAGCGTGGTGCCTCCAAGTCGCGGAGCAGGCACGGATCCCATTGCGGGGACCACCAGCGTCTGCGGACTTGGCAGGACTTGGGGAGGAGCCATCGGCCCAGTCATCCCCGGACTGTAGGCGACCGTCGGGTCAACGCTCAGGGGCGACTGACTCTGCTTGAATTGCTCAAGCGCGGTAGAAATCAGCCACCTCTCCCTCTCCGACAAGGGCCCCCAGAGGCTCTTTGACCGCGGAGAAGGCAAGCGGTCCCGACGATCTGGTCGTCCCTGATGGGGTGACCGGGCACGGTCGTAGCGCCCTAGAGGAGCCAGCTGACTCAAGGTATGAGTAAACTGGTCCATTCCGCCTACTGCGGACCGCCCGGTATCCTGGCCGGAGACCCGCGAAGGAGCCTGTCCGGCCGGGTTAGGCAACCGGTACAATTAGTCCACTTGTCCGGAGCTCATCATGGTGACTGGCACTCGATTCCGGACGTCCGGAGACGTCCCGCGGAAGAATGCCGTCTGCCACGACGATGATCCGGACTTAGACAGGTGCGGCGTAGAGCCGTTGCCAGCTCTGCCTACCGCACCTAACTCGCCGAGGCTAGGCCCCGACGGCAACACATGTTGCGGCCCCGCGGGGCTCGACTCCATGTCCGGAGACGGAGTCAAGGACGCCGGGGTCGACTCTGCAGACTGGGTCCTGTCTGCGGAGGGCTCCGCGCGCCCTTTCTTACCGCCGGAGTCACCCGAAGATGTCTCATGGCGGCTGTCGCGCGACCGGGTGTGGTCCGCGACATTACCACCCTTATTCCTCCCATTGGATTCATCTTTCTTTTTGTCTGCCATACCTGAGATGTCCCAGAGGAAGCTGGGAGTCCCCAGGGACGAAGGGGCAACAACACTGTGACGTTAGGCTGCAATGGGACGCCGTCGGACTGATCCTGGTCACGGCACCAATGTAAAGTTCGAACGCCCAGTACGGGTGCCCGGGTGATACCCTACAGGTATCCCAACCAGGTACCAGTCCGTCCGGAACGAGCCCGGATGTCATAAATCACCACATAGCATAACACATCAACATCATCACCAACATCATCACATATTACATGCATTATACATCATAATGGCAATGTAGCCATGTGTAGAGCCCGAGAGGCCGAGCGGCCCCACGGAACCCGTACACGTGGGCATATTGCTCTCCGGACTCGCCGACGGCCCTGAGGCAGAGATAGAACTCTGCACCAGCCCGACGGTTCACCAGAGCCTATGTCAAACCGTCCCGGGAAGGAGAAGTACTGGCGATCCACAGGGCTTGCGCCCCCGAGTCAGCAACTTGTCTCCCCCAGCCCGGCCCATCATGGAAATTGTCCCCAGGGCCCCTACGTGGCCTCTACTCACTCATGGTGAGCCTCGAGTGCTGCCTCATTACTCTCTCTCGGACAATCTCCTCGATCGAGTCGCTTCCAGTGTATATATAATACACCAGAAACTAGAGCCAGCACGCGCGACAACGTCAAACCATTGTTATAGTTTACTGGAGCGTAAATATTACCGAGCGTCGCCGTGGCAACGCACACTCGAACCGAGCATGTCAAAACAAAGGCCGTAAAACATGTTAATGTTTAAGAAAGACACCTGCCGTGATCTTTGGGCAAAATCGCCACAATAGTGTGGTCCGAATGAACCTTGCGGAATTATATATCTCCCGGATGTTTCAGCCAGATAGTGAATGAAATGCCCGAACATACCACGCACAGGGATCTATCGATTTTTCAGAATGTGTCTGATATTTCACGGGAATTTCGTTCGGAATGGGAAGGAGAACGGCAAATCCTTTCCACGATTCCCAAACATAATAATGTACATATATGTAAATGGGCGGTTATTGGAGAATTTCGTTTGTCTGTTAAGTAATTAGTGTATCAATGGAAACTATATTTTTTCATTACAAACCCAAACGGATTCAATCAAAAATGATTATTTTATTGCTTTGTGTACTCTTGAGCATAAATCAAGATGCTGGTGCATTGTAAATGCTAGAATTCATATCTCAAAGTCCTAAATGCAACACTCATTTAATAAGCTTTTGAGGATGTCATTTCCGCCGATTATGCCATAAAAAACGCACGCCTTAGATTAAAGACTACCATAATTTTTTAGATCTGTCCTCGTTTTCAAGAAAACATACACAATTGGTATATATCCAAGTTAGTTATTAAAATATGATGAATTGTAAATACAATTCTCGGACTTTGTAACTTGTCCTTTGTAACCCTCTCGACACGGAAATGTTTTAAAAGTAATTACTTGGAAAACGTTTTTTAAAATGTACGGAAAACTACCCATTCCGTGGACTTTGATATATATTTTCAAATTTGGGTTGAATTTCCACAAAATTGCACTTCAAAATGAACATTGCCCTCATTACTTGAATTTCAGACAAAACACTTTCTTCAGCCAATTCAAATATGTCCCAGTGTATGGTATACCCGGAACAAGACTTCGAGTTCAAAAATGAAATTATGTCTCCCCAATTCCCAAGAAATTCCCAAGAAATTAGGCCCAATTTTTGTGAGATTGGTGTGTACGATTACCCAACAATGTGAATCACGTGAATAAAAAACTTAAAATTAGGCAGTTCATATCAAAGTTACGAAGGCCATGTTTTTATAATATTTTATCAATATATCTCATGTGACAAAATAGCAAGTAAATTTACCATACACGTACCTGATTATTTACACGTATTACATGCTTCACGTTACTGAGAAGCACAAAAACAATGTTTTTATGGCTAAAATTGTTATTATTATTATTATTATTATTATTATTATTATTATTATTATTATTATAATAAGGATCGTACCCATAAAAGGCGACCTCTCCTAAAAATTGTTATAACTCCCTCAGATTGTAAAATTTGTCAACAAATATGACATATATTATTGTTCTTGCATGGTTTTAGATGGCTACTGGTTCAAACTTGTTTTCATTTTTGGAGTTTCTGAGATAACTCTCAAAAAGTCTTACGAAACGGGGCATGTCATGCATTGTGATGAAATACCTTTGTGATGTGCGGGTTTCAAATATATTTCAGCATAGAAGCATTATTTGGGTGTCAATAATTTTCATTAACAGCATTTCTCATTATCTACAGCAAGAAAAAAGTTGAAATTTCCGAATTTGAGAACATGCGGTTCCGGGGTAGTATTTGAATCACACTCGAAAGCTTCCGTTGACACGCAAATGTTGTTCAGAACAAAGACATCTATTTACCCTGGACCGATTCACTTTTCATGCACATGAGTGAGTATATACATATGTTCCATACCTAGAGAAGCGGTAATGATGATCATATGCACTTGGGTGCATTAACATCATTAAAATCTGCATGTTTGGAAAATGGGTACAGGATTCCAGCCGCAGGCGGGGTATGTAAACCAGCCTCGGAAGGGGTATGTAAGCCCGCCTGAGGAGGGATATTGGCATGTATGACATGGAACAAGATGGGAAGATCGACATTTCGTGCACGTAAATTAATATATACACACAGCACATGCCAAGACAAGCAGATTTAATGACCCTAGACCCTTGCATTTAATATCATGCCCCCTCGGCAGGGGTATGTAAGCCAGCCCAAGGAAGTGTATAGCTGCTAAGGAGGGTAGTTGACCCATGCCAGGAGGCCTAAGTATTGGAGTTGACCCATGCCTAAGGAGGCCTAAGGTGGGGAGGTGACCCATGCTTAAGGAGGCCTAAGGCGTGGAGGTGACCCATGCCTAAGGAGGCCTAAGGTGGGGAGGTGACCCATGCCTAAGGAGGCCTAAGGTGGGGAGGTGACCCATGCCTAAGGAGGCCTAAGGTGGGGACGTGACCCATGCCTAAGGAGGCTTAAGGTGGATAGGTGACCCATGCTTCAGGAGGCCTAGGACAGGAGGTGACCCATGCGTATAAGAATGCGTCAGGAGGTGACCAATATGTAAGCCGGCATAAGGATTGGCATTGGTATGTATGACCTGAAAGGTGGGAAGATCGCCACTTCAAGCACGTAAATGGGTATAGACATACGTTAATACATGCCTAGACAAGCAGATTTAATGATCCTAGACTGTTGGGTGCATCTGATATTATGAAAAATAGTGGACTAGTAGGCCTGAGTTGGGATGACGGGGTATCTAAGCCAGCCTAAGGAGGTGTATTGGCATATATAATAATAATAATAATACTTTATTTTTATATAGCGCATACAAATTAAAATTCTCGATGCGCTTAACAATAAAACCACAAGTTAAACAACACAAAAGTGTACAAAACATTATTAAATAACACAAAAGTGAGTAAAATAGATTAAAATATGCTAGTGGATTATATGACCTGGAGGTGGTAAGATCAACTTTTCAGGCGCGTTAATGAATATATACATACATTAGACTACATGCCTAGGCAACCAGATTTAAAGCTGACGGAGCCGTATATAAGGGGGGCCCTCCCCCCGCCCACTGCAGAGCATGGGCTGGGGGGACGCCTCCCCTTATATACGGCTACGGCAGCTTTAATGTTCCTAGGGATGATGGGATATGTAAGTCCCAAGTGTGCCTGCTGTGTCAGGGCATCAATGGAAAGAAGCATATTATCTCCATGTAGGGGAGAGACGTGTAGTATGGACCGGTGTGTAATATGGACCACCCCATGTAGAAGCAGCAGGACTGCATATATATCCATGGTGATTGACGTAATTATGACACTCATCAATTGTGTCTTTTTGTCATCGAGGAGAACAACATCACAGAAGGCATGGTGTATTTAATGAAATTTGAGTGAAAATCGCTAAAAATGATGTTATTTTTTAATCGTAAGTATTATCATCTGGTCAACTATTGTTTATCCCAAGGGCTACGTTGTGATTCCTTATTACATATCATTAAATATAGTATTTCGAAGGTTAGTTGTGATTATGCCTTCAATTCGTTAGAAACCAAATTACACGAGACGTGGTCCATTATCACTACATGGTGGTCCAGACGAGAGACGTGTAATATGGACCGGTGTGTAATATGGACCACCCCTGGTAGAAGCAACAGGACGGTATATATATTCATGGCGATTGACGTAGTTATGACACTCATCAATTTTAGGGACATGACACAAATTAGTCTCTCCAGTATGCCTAACCAGTACATACAACTAGTAATATGGTTAGAGTTGGTTTGTATGTTAATCGTAGCCTGCGATTCGAGCTCAGTTGGTTTGCTTTGATCTTCCCAAATAAGTATATCAGTCCCTTTTGATGGGTAAGTAGTACCCTCAGTAGGGGTATGTAGCACCCTCCGATGGGTATGTCAGGCTTTCAAAGGGGGTATGTATCTCCTTGTATGGGGTATCTCTAACTTTCGAAGGGGTATGTCGGGCCCTGAAATGGGCATGTCATGTCTTCAATGGGGGCATGTCTGTCTTGAGAAGGGTATGTCTGACCCTCCGATGGGGTATATCCTGCCTTGCCAGGGGTATATATGAATTTCGTGTGGGGCATGCCCGACCTTCATGTACCCTCATGGGTGGGGTATGTGCGGCCCTTACTTGGAGACCATGGGGTAGTTCAAGATAATCTGTCGTACATACCCCCACAATTATTGTTATTATTATTATTATTATTATTATTAAGACTTTCCTTGTAATGACCTACATTTGCTGTGTGCAGCCTATTGTCTATAGCGTATCCATATACGGCAGGGGGAGCATAATTAAGTTTTACTGCATGAAGTCTGTATGCACTGTATGTCTAATTAGACATTCCGTCGCCCTGGCAACGCTCGGTCTTCCTTCTTTGGTTTGTTTAGCAGTCCATCTCGGCGGGGAGTACCCAATTTTCCTTGCACATTACACGATCCCTGGATATCTCACTCCTTGCAAATAACTGTATATACTAGCTGCCTACAAATTTCTTAACTTTTCAGTCTGGCCGATCACTATTGTCTTTAGTGGGGAAGTTTAATGAGGGTGTCGTGGCGGCTTCTGGTGTACCCATGTCCCAGTTTTCCATGTGAACTCTATTTCTATTTCTCTTTCCTCCTCGGCCAGTGACGTGCTATAAACGGATGGTCAACTTGACGGATCAGATGACGCACGGTATCTTGACGTGACATAAATGTTATACAGAGTCATTCGGTTCGTTCATTTTCATCCTGTTAACTTAGGGGGCAACACGGCACTATTCGAAGAGGGTTTTCATGGAATGACTTTACGGCCATGGATTAGTGCGATGAATCTGATTCAATGTGTTTCATGACAGGCTGCGTTTCGATTATGTAAGGTTGAACACGGTGTCGTCCTGCTTCGTGGCAATAGCCAGCATTTTCTTCGGGCGAGCAGAGGTCCATTACTGCAAACTTGCTCTGGAGTTGACCGCCCTGACATAGCTTCAATGACCAGGTAGCCTTGCATAATCCATGACTGGAATCTGTACAGACTGGATGTGGAACATGGCATGCGGAAGGGTACATTTTGACGGACCATATGTAAAGTTACTGTCAATGGCACTGGTGCGCTTCCGTTTGGTTATTTTGGGGTGACGCGGACTGGTGGACGTCTCAGTCAGGACCGGATGTTTGAGGCGTGTCACAACGTAGCGGGTCCTACCGATCTGATAGCTCGTCATAGTCATTCTGGATTCTTTCCTTGCGAATAGGACTTCCTTACCAAATTGGACTGTTCCTTCGCTATGGGTACCAATGGCGACTAGCTGTTTGAAGAAATTCCTCCCCAGGATCATATCGTCGGGTATCGAATTGACATGGAATGTGAGCGTCATGGCTTTTGACCCTACCTGCACAGTCAATTCGAGTAACCTGTCAACCGGACTCATGTTGCTGTTGATATCATAAATCACAGCGTTTATCGATCGAAGTTGCCGTTGGTCGGCAGGCACGTAACATAGTAAGTCTCGACATAGTAGAGAGAACTGCATTATCAAATTTAGTATTACCTGGGTGGTATACCCTTCGAAGTGTATGGCGAACCTGCAACATTCATATATGGTTAGACGAATGTTGATTGCAGTATCACAAGCATTGAGAGATGACGGCCCTTCGTGGCGCTGAAGCTCACAGGGTGGACGTTGTGGTAAGGGCAATATCGGCTGTGGTAACGACCCCCCCCCCCCCCTTCATGGAGCGGAGGTGCACTGGACGAAGCTGATGGTTGTTTCAGAGTGGACTGATTCCTAAGTGAAGTCGAAGTGGTGACCTGTGGCGGCTTTGGGTGTCGGTGTTTTTGTCACCGGGGGCGGGTATCCAGGTACGTACACCACAATAGCTTTGGAGCACGAATGGTCGTTTTTCTGGGGAGACACTTGCTCCGCAGTACCTCCCACATTTAGTTGGACATCAGTGGAGTCGGTGTCAGATTGGTCACTGGAGGTTTTGTTTCTGATTTGTCTCGGTCTGTTCCTCGAACAAAACTACCGAACTGCGGTTTTGACACGATGGACTTCATGCCTTTCTTGACGAGAATGTCTCTTAAACAAAAGCACTTTACCCAGCGGTGTCCAAGTCGCTTGCAGAAGAAGCATCATCGAAGTGCTTGGCGGAGGAGGTTTATCACCGTGGGGAGCGGCTGTCACTCTCAGCACTGAGAAGAGTACTTCCCATAGTGTCCTTCATCGTCACTGATAACATTTTGATGAAAGAATTTGTGACATATGTAATGATAAATCAGTTGAAGAAGAATATGTAATGATAAATCAGTTGAAGATGCATTTCATTTTTCATTGTCCAAGTGTAACAAGTATAGAAACCTTATCCATTCAGTAAAAGGTGAATTTAATAACGTTGACAATATTGAAAAACTGAAAACTTTGATGGAATATCGATGTATGGACCTGATTAATTTCATTGTAAAAGCTTGGTTTGAACGAAAGTAAATTTTGTATTGACCATAATGTATCATAAATTTATACAAATTACCACTGTGATCATAACGCACTGATTCTGTTATCATTCACTATTCTGAAGTCACAAATAAGTCCGCATGGGCTGGATGTCAAACATTTATTTCAGTGTGATATTGTATGCATGTATGTATGTATGACATTACGTGACTATAATAAATGAATGATAACACTTTGGAAGGCTTGAGCCACCCATTCACGAGAACACTTTGGTATATCCAACTCACTACAACCTTGGAGTCAAGTAGTTTCACTGTACTCTGGGTTATAGTGCGTGCGATCTGGTCAGCGGTTGGAACCTATGAAGCGCTTGCCTCGTTCACAGCGTAAGTACATTCTTCCGATGGTTCACTCTGCTCGGCATATCCTACAGTGTTGATTCATCACACGTGTCGAATCCAGTCTCTCTGCATACGGGCATGGCGACTCACAGCCTTCAGCACTGCCATAAGGGCATTGCTGTAGGAATTGAAAGTCACCCTCGTAAGGTGCTGCGGAATGTAGTCGTTTCGTTCAGATCAGAATAGTCAAACACAGCAGTGCACTGTTTGTAACTCCGGATGTAGTGGGCCAGGTTACCTTTCTTGAATATTGCACATCACTGTGCAGAATTACTTTGGATTAGTCGGTCTTGTCCAAGGGTTTCGGTCACTTTCTTGGCCGAAGTTGCGTCAGAAGCAGTTGTCTGGGTTGTGGGACCTGGCGGAGTGGTGCTTGCAGCCGTTGCGGTCATGGTAGAAACTGGCACAGACGATGCAACTTGTGCCTGGTTTTCTGTAGAGATCCGTACACCGATCGGGCAATAGAGCGCTCGTCGGTGCTGGCTCGTGTTGTAGTGGCACGGACAACTTGAGGGTCGCCTCTGTTGACGCCGGAGCATGGGGAGCCGTTTTCACGGGTGGCGTGGCTTGCAAATAGATTGGTACACCGATGGGACTCGGTGTGTGTTGCATCGGCATCGTTGGTGCATAAAATAAACTGGAGTATGGAACCCGCTGGCGCTGTTGGGTTGATCGGTATTCTGATGTCGGGTACGGCAAAGCGAGTCGGCATCGTCTTGTAGATTGGAACTCTGTTATGGTGTGGGTCGGCAGCACAGTCATAGCGACGGGGAACTGTGGTGCTGGGCACGCGGAGGTTCCAGTGCTTGTTATCCGTGCAGGAGCATACATCTGGTAGTCCGTCGCAGTCGAGGGCGCTCTCTGATGGGGCACAGGGACGATCGGTATTCTGGCTTTGGCAAAATCTGGTAGTGTGTTCGTGGTGACGAGGGGTTGTCGGGCCGCAGGTGGTGCAGGATCCTAGACCTGCATGTCGGGTCTCGGGCGTGATATCTGTGTCATCATGATTGGAGCTGGTGTCAGCCAATTCGTAACGTTATATCTGTTTTGGACTTGTGGCATATTGTCCCTTGCACACACAAGTGGCGACAGCGAAGGCTGTGTACCAACTATGTAACTGGTTTGGGAGTCATATAATTCACTTGTACACAATTGGGTCACTGCGTATTCGTATAGCGGAGTGTACATTGGCATTACTCCACGTACCATAGGGTTTTAGTACATCCGTGACTGAACGGCACATTAGGTCGAACAACGTTGAGTAGGCCGGTGGTGGCATCTGAGCGTAACTGCAGGAGGCACAAGTGGCATACTCGTCGGTGGTGGCATCTGAGCATAACTGGCAGGAGGCACAAGTGGCATTCTCGTCGGCGGTGTCATCTGAGCATAACTGGCAGGAAGCGCGAGTGGCATACTTGCCTACACTCCAGTCCTGGCAACGAATGGGGTTTTTCCATCATATCTCGAACAATCTGTGCATTATGTCAGATTCCTGACAACATGTCTTCCGACATGTCAGAATACCGAAACCATTATTCTGATTTCGGTCGCTGAGTCATCGCTAAGGTAACTGGTCATGTATCCGCAACATAAGGGTCATTTTGTCATAATTCGACAAGACAGAGTCACTAACTGGTTGGGTCGCCTGCAGCAGTGCGTCTTCGTTGAAGCTCCTCATCGAATGTGGGGCTGATGCATCTTGCAGAGACATGTCGTCTTGAGGCATCTCGTACAGTCTAAACCCTGGTGGAGTGGCATTCAGTATCGGGATCGTAACGCTGAAGGAACCCGATGACACATCATCATGCTGATTAGTCCTTATCACGAATGTAGCGGCCAACTGAGGAATGTAAGTAAGTAAGTAAGTAAATCGTTTATTATAGTGACATATACAAAACGAATATAATTATAACGCACACACATAATCAGATGTATCCAGCCTCACAGGGCTTATAAGTCACTACTAATGTTTTTTGTTACAGTTATATATGACAGACTGGCGTAATTCCCATGCTTTACTTAAATACAAAGCAAGTTGCTTTTGACACACTGAATTTAAATAAGAAAATTGTTCAACCGTACTACAATCAAGAAAATTTACATTATTATTTGATACTTTATCAAAAAGTTATTTTCGAAATGTACAATATTTAGGGCAAACCATCAGGAAATGCACTTCATCTTCAATGTTGCTTGAATTACAAATGCTACATGTTCTATCTTCCAAAGAAGTGTTACTAAACCGTCCAGTTTCAACATGTAATGGTAATATGCCCAGTCTGAACTGTGCTAAAATTGACCTACTATTTCTCGACAAGTAATCGGATACATATGGTTCAGTTTCAATTATATTTTTATACAATATATACGTTCTGAGTTTTGGTTTTTCCTTTACTGCAGTTTCCCAGATGTTTTGCATCATCCCATTGAGTCTATATTTAACATAATCCAAATTACAAAAAGATTTACTTTCAAACACACCACAAAGATCAATATCGCTAAAAATGTGCTTAATCTCACTAGACCAGTTATTTTTTGCAAAGTTCCCAATCAATATCAAATAGAACTTTTGTTAAACGGGAATTATCCATCGATACCAGTCTATTCCAATACTGACAAATTTTAATGAATCTTCTGTATCTAGAACATAACCTGCCTATATCACCTTCCATACCAGAAATTGCTGCATATCTGTGAACACCAAGAAAATATCTCATAGCACGGTACTGTACGTGGTTTGTACAAGAGAAGTCTTTATACCCCCACACCTCAGCCCCATAGTCACCCACGCTTGTCACCCCACATTCATACAATTTGCTAAATGTTTCGAATCCAGCCCCTTTCAAATCCTTAAATTTCGATATCACACCCCCTAGAGCTCGCCCAGCTGCATCTGATAATAACTTACTACACATATCATACTTAAGATAATCATCCAGCACGACCCCTAAATATTTATATCGGTGAACAATTTCAAGCTCAACGTTTCCGCAATGAAATACAAACTCAGTCATAGCTTGTCTTGGAGAGCGAAAATGTATAATATTAGATTTTGCGGCATTGACCTTCAAACACCACTTTTGGATAACATAATCTGCAAGTTTTCTGCATTTTCAGAAACTAAAACAATATCATCAGCATATAATAATATGGAAATGTTACAGCCTTTTATATTTATACCTACATTGAGTGACTTTATTTTTTCTGCGACATCATTAATGAACAATCCAAACAGAGTGGGCGACAAACTATCACCCTGACGAACACCACTTTGGACATGAAAGTAATTCGTAAATATATCATTAATTTTCACACATGAACTGGTATTCGTGTACAATGCTTTGATAGCGTTGTATAATTTCCCGTCAATGTTGTACAGCAAAAGTCTGAATAACAATAAGTCACGATCAATCCAGAAATGTATGTATCAACCTATTACCGATGATAACCAAATTTTGGTGATGCCAATAAAAAAACCTAACATAAAAAACTTTCGGGGGAATAGAAACAAAGCCCGACCAGACATTTGTATGTCACTACTCTATCAGACGATGTGACTGTGAAGAACTGAGGCTCAGCGCCCGTGAGCGAATGGGATATCGATGGCGTACGGTCGGCCATTCAAGTCGGCACTGTCACAAAGCCGAGACTGATCTGATCCTGGTCACGGCAACAATGTGATATATTTTTCTTCAGGTTAAATACTAACCTATCACGGATCATAATGTCAAGGTCGTCATGTAAAGCCAACACGTACCGTCCTTTTTAAATGTTTATTATCCAACTCAGTGAAGCGTCAATGGCACACACACATGTATAGTTATTCCACCTTCATAAAGTCTATCCCATTCGAACAGTTAATTATCTTCTGGTCTTAATATCCACACGGGTGTTAGCATTAAGCCACTCTTTTTAAATTCATCGATAGTCCTCTCGTTCTATAACTTTTCCACGAATATTCCCTGAGTACCGTAACACATAATGGTTATGACCTGTTCAACTTTTCCTAAGCCATGTGCGTCCTGCTGACCTAATCTGGGCTTTTTCTCGGAGTGTCATGTGATGTAATCTGTGAATCGTGATTGGCTGCAAATGCTCGTGCATCACTCGTTGATGAGGCGGTTGCCAAGTGCTTGGCTGGTGTGGTTATGCTGCTTGTAAAAAGTGTAGAGCATGTTGAATAAGTCTGTGACATGTCCGTGTAATTTGGTGTGTGTATGTTTGTTTGGGTACAGGTGGGAGGTTTTTGGGGGATTGAAACCTGTGAAAATATACTACAAATATAGTGGAAGGCGCAAGATATGATACTTGTGCAGAATGCCTCTCAGAGCATGTAAATATAACATTTTTACACAAAACATTATAGATGCATAAGGTACTGGCATTGATACAAGTCGTTGCAGAATGTGGGATTCTCCTGAAAGTCTTTGAGGTTGACTTGCAACCAGACATGAACACTCCTAATTGTCGTGAACAGATATCAGCATGACTCTCTCGGATGTTCACAGATCAGTGTTGCAAGAGCTCAAACGCTCAGCAGGGACAGTTCTCAAGAATTCATATCCACCATGGCTACCCAGTTTGAACACATAATTGCAACATACATTCCGGACTTTGCTTTACACTGGATGCTTCAAAGGCATATTTTCGCGTTTGGTTTATTGATAAGACTTTGACATGCATTGTTAACATAATTAGATAAAGTCATATATGGTGATCTTTGGTGACCTTGACATCGAATGATATTGAGGGTGAACTTCGCGATCACGTATCATCTGTTATGTGTAAGTTGGCCCCAACCGACATCATTCACGTGGATAAACCATAAAAATACATTATATGCCTACATTATTGCTCTTTTTTCTAATATTTCAGGTTATACTGACCACAGTACAAAGGCTACACAGAAAAGCACTTAAGACATCGGTCCATCTCAACCAATCGCCTACAGAACAAGAAATAGCAACAGTACAAATAGCGTTGGAAAGCGACATCAGCTTTTGGAAATACTTGCGAGAATTGAACATTGATACCCTGTCAAAACACTTCATAGATTTTAGTAAAAATGAACAAGTTGTCTCCGAACTAACGAAATTTCTACGGTTTGTGGAACCAAGGATCATTGAACAGCTTGATTACCCAATACATCTAGTGAAAGTCGGAAGTTGTATTGATGGAACAAAAGTGGAACAAATAGATGAGATTGATACTTTGGCGATAATTGACAGTGATGTGAAGGTACAGGAACATCCTCTTAAGAAAAATAGGTACCTACTGTTCAACAACAAAAACGAGGAAATAAAATCCTTGGAGCTGATTGGACGTTTAGCAGATGTTATTGACAGTGTAGCGCAAACGTGGATACCACCAGCAAACTTGAAACATGGTGGCTTCGCATCTCCCCATTACTGTGGTGTGAGATATAATGGGCCAGCTGTCACTCTCCTATTTACTTATGAACCAGAGCCGGGCAAAATCATTGACTTGTCAGTGGATGTAACACTGGCTTTCAAAGTTCCCACAAACAACTCTGACAGACAACAGGTGGTTGAACGATTATTACTCATCCAGACAGCTTTGAAGGACCGACTTGTAGAGAAGGAGGAAATCCATTTTGTGCCAGATGTAGTTCACGAAACGTGGCTGATGTCCACTTCAAAAATTGAGGCAGATCTCTTCCACGGTCTCTCGACAGATGTGCCAGTTAAACGAGCTTACTGTCTCACGAAGCTAATCAGCAACAGCATCAAACAGAATAGTGCTGAAAGCCTTGCAGTCTCGTGCTTTCCTGAAGATCCACACGTGATCAACATAATAGATTCATGGAGGGTGACATCCAATATAAGATCTGCAGAATTTTCTGATATCAAGAGACTCATGCGACTTGCGCACAGCTTCTTGTCAGCTGACAATGCTAAGGATCATCATGAATGTGTAAAACGGAACATATCGTTGAACACTGCAGCACTGAAACATGCATTGTTGGCAAATGCTTTAGAAAAGACTGAACTTTTCCGACCATCTCAGAATGTTGATGACGATGTCTACACACTTGTCGAGGAGACGTTCAGGATGTTCAGTCAAGCTGATCAATGGAATGTGCCCCATGCACTGGTTGTCAACTGCAACATTAGGATGTTTTCACTGTCCAAGCCAGCGCTACTGAGTTTCAAAGTTGATCAACTCCTGTTCATGATGAAGGAAAAATGCAAAGCCATTCATTCTAAAGTTTGCACACAGGTAGGTGTTTATGTGTGGATGTATGTGTCAACCTGTCAGCTCTAGTACAACAAAGGACTGATGCTTCCAGTGGTAGGCAACTTGAAACACTTTTGGGATAGAAACAAAACCTATTGAACAAGTTTGATCAGCGACTAGGGTAAATGAAGCGTACTCGCGGTAGTGATGCCTGAGTGATGTCACTCTGGTGCCAATCAAAGAGCCTGAAATTCCACTTCCATTCGACCACACAGTGACAAATAAAACATCGGCAGAGAAGTAGTGATCTGCTCACTCACTGCTCACAACAACTCTAGCGGGCAATATATCGTGAGTTATATGTTGAATCGCTACTGGTGGATTGGTCAGTTCGAAAATAGGGCTGAGTGCCCGCTCTTGGTATTTTGGGTTCTTTGGTGCTTATGGTGCAACCAAGGAGAGGGGGTGGTATTACTTTACTTCCGAAAACCCACTGGCGTTAGAAGTGGGTAACAACTTGAGTTGAATTGATTGAATTGAATTTATTTCCAACAGTAATTAGCATATTGGATATACATATTTGATAAACATTGAATACAAACATTGAATAGGTAGAACTGTAGAGGAAACTGTTGAGGAACCCATGGGTTGTCTTCCTGCGCCACCCAAAACTTAAAAACGGAACAAACCTGGAACCGGGAATCTACTTGTGTAGATATACATGGTTTCTCGAATGAAAGTATCTCATACCCATTGATAAGTCATATTTTATTCCAATTAAGGCAACGTGAGCGATAGGTTTTGTAAAACTTACTATGCTAACCATTATCTTACGACAATACACAAAACAGGTAAATATGTTGAACTATGAATGGGTGATCATGGTTTATTATTGGTTATAGCATGAGTAACTAATCCCTGACACAAACCAAACTTGGCTTCAGGATGATTTTAGACACCGTGTAGTTCTTTCTATTCTCACCAGATATAGTTAGTGCACAACTGCAACTAACCAGGAACTAACAACTAACTAGAGCAATTAGGCACGAAGTGTTTTGATAGTTTTGTCGTAGATTTTTTCCACCTTGAACTGATTTCATCGTGCTGGGTTCGCATCTTCATTTTTGCTTCAAAATATCTCGGCAGGGAGGCATTGGAGAGTGGAAAGAATGTCATCACAGACATTAATGATGAACTTGGTATTTTCTAAATGTTCTCTCCAGAGTAGGCATTTTTAGGTTAACAGACCATTGATCTGATATCCTATTGGCATAGCATTGCGTCTGTCACCTGTCCTCCATCCATCTGACCGTCTAGCAATCCATCCATCCTTCCACCCATCCATCAACATTTTCTTCCATCAACAACATTATCAGGTTATAAAATACCTTGAAATATTATCAAGTTATAAAATACCTTGAAATATTTCAAGAGTATTTTATGTAGAACTTTCACCTGCTCTCAATGCCCCAAAAACCTAATACCTCAGTTACTCTCAAATGGCATACACACAGGCTTCTACAATGCTGCACTACACTTTTGACAAACATAATACATCCATAACCGTACACAGCTGCAGTTCCATACCAACAACAAACACTAACATCACAAACAATCAGGGCGTGATCATTGCACACGTGACACTTTCTTGTCCCTTAATCCTGGTAGCCTTCTTGGCGAGAAAGCATAGTTCCAGATTAGAGAGATATAACAAGATAATACAATGGTTGATGTGAATATATAAAAGCATATGTGTGAACTCTGACGGAATGGTTAAATTAACAAAACAACACTCGACACACATAATTTAGGAACTTCCGTCCAGTATCAAACCTTACGACACTGAGAAAAGTGTTAGAGCGATTCGCCATCAACTGCCTCAATGAACTCGTCCTAGATTCTGATGAAAAACGAAGTCTTCCAATCTGCATACAAGCTGAATCACTCAACTAGAACTGCCCTCTCGTCCATCTTCAATGACTAAGCTATGTGCCTGGACGTAGTAATCATGCTGTTTGCCATGATGGACCTTTCGGACCCTTTTCGACTTTCCAATGTTGCCCGCATACCATCATAGTATAAGATTTGGCGCAATGAGCCTAATATACCAAGAGCAGGCACTCGGTAATATTTCCGAAATGAACGCTCCTCAAGTGGTGATTCAATATTATTGTAGTGAGATTTGTCTGAAGTGAGTCACCTTATATTCACCATAGGTCACGGCTTCTGGCTTGCGTAGGAGTTTCCCTGAAGCAGTCACTCGATGGGTTGTCAGTAGGTGTTCTCACTTCGGGGGTTGGGCAACGTCTGACGATTGCTATTTGTTGGGCTGCTCTCGTGTGTGGGCGCAAGCAGAGCGTAGCAGTGTACAATGCTGTTGCGGTCGCCCAGTTTACTAGGTGGCAGCACTGTAGCAGACAGGTCAATCACCAGGTGGCAGCAGCGTGCTGTCACCACACTCTCCCCCACCATGAAAGGATGGGACCCCAATCTGACAATTCAACTGAACAAGTACCGTCAACATAATCCCTCATGTTGTTGTGGTCGCCCAGTTCACAAGGTGGCAGCACTGTAGCAGACAGGTCAATCACCAGATGGCAGCAGCGCGCTGTCACCACACCCTCCCCCGCCATGAAAGGATGAAACCCCAATCTGACAATTCAACTGAACAAGTGTATTCAACATAATCCCTCATTCCAGGCATAACATATTTACATAAAAAGCTATTTACAGATAGCTTTATAAAGCTATTTACACATTCACACAGGCCTGCAGGCAAGGCTTTACCAGACAGCCCCTGCCCACAGTGTGAAGGGTTGCAGGTAGGAAGCTATTCCAGGCAGTGACTACCCAGAGATGTAGGGATGGATGACATGAATCACATGAATGTGGGCGAGGGTTGTACCAGACAGCGTTCAACACACGATGACAAGATGATCCTCGCTAGGTCACCTTTCTTAAAACTCTCCTCTGGATGGATATGCTGGTCCACTGTTGCACAAGATGGAAGTTGCCGCTGGAGCCGTTGTGGAGAGCATCATACCACTCCTGTCTTGTTATCAGCTGTTTGGTAGGGCCAGCCACGGCCTTCTGGTTGTGTAGGATTGCCTTTATACCCTTTATCGCAGCACGAAACTGTTGTAGGGTTCTTCTCTGCAGTCTGAAAAGTGGCATTTCTGTCTTTGCACCCTTTGAGGAAAAAAATCCACAGCCAGATATTGCAGTAGATCCTCTGGCATATCTGGGAAGGCGTCAATTGTGAGTGCAAGCACTCTGTCCCCGAGGTCTTCCAGATTCTCCTCTCCCTCTTCCTAGATTGTTTGAAGCTGCCATCGAATGGTGAGGGGCAGATCTGATTGTCCATATCTCTGGAACAGCAGTCGCTCCAAATCCTGGTAAGTCTATCGGTCATGTTCTGGCTTGGTGCAGACGCATTTTATCATGGCACCTCTCAGACACGTTGTCAGTCGATCAAGTTTCTCGTTTTCCATACACCTGATGATCCACACCATATTCTGGAATTGGAGAATAAAGGACTTCCAGTCTTTTGACTTGCCCTCAAAGGTCGGCATCTTTGGCAGATTTTGTAGCCGATGCATCGGTTCATTGCAGTTGGGTGCGCGCCTATTGCCACGGTGTTGTGGTCGTCACACTTCCTGATCATCATCTGTATATTCGTCATCACATGCTGCAAATCTCTCAATCCTCAGGAACATTCTGGGAACAGGCATGTATGTGACCTGCAGTTCGATCCCTGTTCGGCTTATTGTAGTTGTTCGTCAGTTGGGGCGGGGCGATGCCATGCCAAGACGCCATGTCCCTATCTGGTTGTTCATCGGTTGAGGTGGAGCGAGGGCATACCGAGGCGCCATGTCCCTACCTGAGTAGCTGTTGTTGATTGGTTGTGGTGTAACAGGGCATAACCAGATGGCGGATCATAGTAGATTAGTTGGATGGTGGAGGCAGGGCTGGGGTGCACCCTGTCGATGATGCTATAGCTTGTGCATCCCATGTGCCCATGTCCCTCCTGATCTGCTGAAAGCCCGAGCGCATGACGTAGTGGGCAGGTGCCTCATCCCTCATTGGCAGTTGGACGCCCAGTGGCATCACTTGTTGACCCAGTCAAGGGCCAGAGGGTGCAGAGGCATAGCCAGGCGTCATGCTTCCACACCGCCTGATGTCGACAGTCGGTAGGGGGTTGATGTCTGGCAAGTTGATTGGTCGTCTCAGTCCATGAACTTCTATGAAGGGCTCGACAGCCGGCTGTGCCATGTTCCTGACCGCTTGATGGACCATGTTCCTGGGTGGCTCGACAGCTGGGTACAGGGCCGAGCTTGGTCCAGGTATTGGGAGGCCCATGGCACAGGCTTTTGCTGGTGGTCAGGCATGGTTGGTGTGACTGGCTGGATAACCCATGATGGGTGGCCAGTCTTGTGACATTTGGGCATAGCCAGATGCCTGGTGTCTCGTGACTGCCGCTGGTGGTTCCGTTGCTGGTGCTAGATCCAAGTGTTTCTTGATTGGATGAGCTGGAGCCGACGGAGCACTGGCGCCTGCTGATGCCTGACAGGTGATGGGCCAAAGGTGTGTAACTGGACACTATATCCCCCACAGTTTCTAAAGGCATCTGTTTTACTGCCGGGTTGACTTCCTGTTTCACTGATGGCACTGCTTCTCGTTGAGTGGAGCATTCTAGTACACTCTCTTGCACCGATATACCAGGTTGTGGATGAATCAGTCCTGTGATCTAATATCCGTCATGGACTTTGCTCGCCATGGAGCTTGTATCTGGGTTGGTTTCACTGGTAGGTCCAAATCGTTGGCAGCAGTGGGTGATTCTTCCAGTACTGCCTCCACAGATTTTGATTCCTCGATCTCATCCACTGCTTATGGCACACTTCCAGTCTTTCACTGGATCTCGGATCACTGGATCGAGCTTGCTCGAACATGGTGGTACTCTATTTCTTCCCGCATCCATTATTACTGTTTTTTTTCAGCTGATATTCTGCTTCCTCCCCGTCTCTTTGAGTTTCAACCCCAGCTCATACTGTCTCTGGTCTTATCCCATCCTCGTCGCCAATTGTAGTGAGATTGCTCTACTGCAAGTCACCTCATATTCACCATAGTTCACGGTTCCTGGTTTGTGTAGACGTTTCCCTGAAACAGTCACTCAATGGTTGGTCAGTAGGTGTTCTTACTTTGGGGGTTGAGCAACATCTGTTCATTGCCGTTTGTTGGGCTGCCACAGAGGGTAGCAGCGTACGGTGCTGTTGTGGTTGCCAAGTTCACTAGGTTGCAGCATTGTAGCAGACAGATCAATCGCCAGGCGACAGCAGGATGCTCTTCTCTGCAATATATAACTCAAAAGATATTGCCTGGGAAGTGTGCACTCCACGAAAGTACGTTCACCGTTGTCTTTCCTGACAGTGTGGAAATCTGCTGGAACTTACCGAGGAGTCCCTCTGTCATGATTTTGGGAGCACATTCATTTGAGTTGTCATCGACCAACTTCTAAGTTGTCAACAAGTCACCAATCGTTATCTCAGGCAGTGGGTCAGTTTCTTGAAGAATTTCCAGTGCAGCAGCCTCGCATCCAAGGTGTTTGGCTTCCACATATCGATAGTATTTTTCGTTGATGCAGTACTTCTGACCAGCTTTGGTTTGAAAGAGATCGTCTCAGTAGTAGAAGGAAATAAAGGGTGAAGGTCATCCACTGAATAATATCTGTCTCTGTGGTTTGGGTTCCAAAAGCTTTGCACAGTGATGAGGAACACTAAATGACTGATAGGTTTCGTATTTGCATCCTGACTTGAGAATGTGTTACAGTAGCATAATCACTGTGTCGAATGCTGTAAGGCATCATGGAGAACTAGGTACCTATTTAGATATTCCCTGTACAGGGAGTCCATTCAAGTATAATCGTCGGCAGATCAGGAGCTTGGACAGTCCCTAGATTATTGGGACAATGGGAACAGAATTTTGGTGTTCGGATCCCAAGTCAAACTATCAGGAATCGGTACGGATTGCACTCATTGCAATTTTGGTTTTATTGCTTGTTGAGCAATGTCTAAAACAGTGAAATTACTTTAATTATGGTTCGAATTTGCGTTCATACAGTGAAGTGAATACATCAATTGCAAAACTGGGTAGTACGATCGCAAAAATCGAGTCTGCCATATGATGCATTATTTGGTGCCCTGAGGTAGCAAGTAGGTCGCTGCCATTTTGTTCAAATATTTAGTTTATTTCTAGAGGTGTACCCTGGTATGTAAAAATGATAAAAAGTAATTTCTAAAGAGTCGTTTTTTATACTTTAATGATTATTGACACCTTCAGAAAGCTTAAATCAGGAGTACATGGACATGACGGGCCCATATCAGGACAGATTTCACTTATTCCTTCGGTCATACAAAACAATGATAAAAAGCCCAAATTCAAGTCTCCATAGCTCCGTCCCAGAACAAGCTGAACTTTAGCAGCTTATATACAAAGCTAGCCAATTCATTTCCTCATCTCACTTAGGTAAGGAAAATATATGTTGATAAATTGGATTTTTTGCTACAGCTCGAAAAAACGACTGATTTTTATGCCTGACAACCCATATATATCGTTCGTCATCCGAGCCGTTCTGTGCGTGCTGTGGTCTTGAAACTGTTCGTGTGCAATGCCAATCAGCTCGGGTCAACAACCAGCTATAGCAAAATATCCCCCACCATTCTGCGGGGGATCAAGGGCATCCCTCGTTTTTAAAATAGGGAATTATCTGACTGTAACGGATATGACGCAATATCATTGGTGTTGTCATGACATCGGTGCACTGTTTGTGAAAACATGGAACCATGACAGCCTAGAAGCCATTGCAACGATTTGTTTTGTTTCATTCACCAGGGGGCGCCCTAAATTACGTGGTGACCCGGGGTACAACAGTACCCCGGGGTATGTCGTAATGCATCATATCTGGCAGGATCCAAGACATCCGTAATAAATTAACCTATCGCCTAACTTCTAGGGGCTTCGATAGGTCAATTGGGTAATGGTTGGATGTCTGATCAATGACAGCATGTGATTTTTTCTCAGATCGGTCACACTTCACACTGTTCAATAACGCAATGTATAACTTATCACTTTTCTGGATTGAAGAATGGGATTACGTTTTGAGGTTTTATTGGGTATAAGGTCAGTTGACGACCTTATAGAAGTTCAAAGGCTATGAACAGTGACACCTATATAACAATCCATGAACAAAAACTATTGAAATCTGTAAAACATCTTCGGGGACCAACAACACAACTTAGAAATCTCACAAATAGACAATGCTCTCAGCCACCACTCTCGAAGTACAGAATCCTGGTTTAACCACCAAAACTTCCAAAATGTCATGTGGCCATGAAATAATTCTGACCGGAATATCATAGAAACTGTCTCAGGGATCCATCATAACAGAACACATGCATGCTCTGTCAGGCAGAATGAACATATGTGTCAAACCACTCATGAACAGTCATGAACACCCAACGAAATAATAATTTGTTGCATGACATATCAGTATTGGCAATATTGTTGACACAGAATGTGATTTCAGTGAATGGTGGCAATCAACGTGACACGCTCTATTTTGCCATTCATTTTTCTAGCTTTCTTCCGGTTCAAATTTGTCTCATACTAATTTGTGCAGTCTATAGTGACTTTTGGTTAGGACCAATGTACATGCAATTGCACTTTGTCGGAAATTGTAATTATGATGTTTTCTTAGTCAACAGAAGCATCAGAAGACTTACAAGTTGATCCACGAACAGGTGCGATTGAGATACTGAAGAAATATCTGGTACCAACTGAAGATATTCATCCCACATGTGCAGCAAATTACATCTACCATGTTCAAGTCGACCCAAGTGTTTCACCAAAACGAAGCAGAAAGATTACACACATCAAAATGATGATCAGTGGTTTGCAGAACTCTTGTGGTGGAATAGTTGCCGTATCATGTGATACCACATTCGGTGAGGATACGCAGAAGGAATGGCAGGATATGTTCATCAAAGAAATTCCTTCGGGAGTAGAGCGTTTGGATGCCATTGAATGTAGAATTCATGGTATACTGCTCAGCATCCTTTGTATCAAGTCTTCGAAATCGAAAAAATCATTTGTATTGATGACTGGTGATCAAGTAGAATTTCATTTACGAGATGATGGCCTTTTTGAAGGGCGACTGACTACATCTTCACCAGGAAAACACATATTACTTAATACGGCATTAAAACTTGATGACTCGAATGCCGTGAGAATACCGAAAGCGGATGACCTGGGCAAAAAAGAGATCATTGGTGAACAGAAACAAAATGACAATATACCACAGATAGGACCACCGAGGCTAAACCCACTTCCGAAAGACTCTGAACTGCGTACTGGTGTTTCCATGTCATACAAGAAAGACAGAGTCCTGAGGGCAAAAAAGAAGAGATCTGATCTCTCACAGGAAATTGTTCAATGTCTGTCAATTTTCCAGATGGGATATCCAGCGCACTACAGTCCACCAAGGGAAGCACTGGCCGACCATTATGATGCTGTCAATGAGCAACTGAATCATATAGAACGCATCACAGAACACAACGCTTGTGTTCTCGTCTTCACTGATATATTCGATTGTCTTTCTAGAGTGTCATCCTCACACCAGACGCCTACAACATGGGATTCAAAGATACCAAAGCCCATTTTGGATGTCATCTATTTTGATGAAAACTGTCACATCACATTCAACTCAATTTATGGAGTAGAAACAAATTCCGCTCTTTGTCACAAACGCACATTTCATGCGAGCCGGATACTGTCAAAGTATATGACGAGCAGTTTCAATGAACAATCCTCAGGGCATGCGGAGGTCATTATGAAAATATATCCATGTATATATCTACTGGGAGCAACAGAGCTCCGATCCTTCCTTGCAAAGCCTTGTGGATGGTCCATTCACTGTATCAAGATGAGTTTAGCGAAACTTTTGCTGCATGACAACACAACTTATCGGGACAGGATCAACAACGATATGAGTATATATCTCACAAGTCAACAACTTGACAAAGTTTTTGGTATTGAAATGGTCAAACTTGGAGTCATTGAAGGTCCACCAGGTTCAGGAAAGACCCTGCTAGAACAGCATCTATCGAAGAAGTTTGGCAAAGAGAGTTGCAAAGTGTTTTGTCCAAACAAGGGGGTAGAAGCCTACATTAATCATCACCAGGTGGCCCATGCGATATGGATCAAACACGTCTGCGAAATAGTGAAAGCCATTGAAACCAGTGTTAGGGATCACAAATATATCATTATTGATGATGTCCAGTACATGGACTATGATGAAAATGCTTGGAAACAGTTGTTGAAAATCATAGTCTCATCCACAAGACACCTTTACCTGTTTATGGACAGTAAGTATCAAACCCACAGAGGCGAGGAGAATGTACAATCAATACGGAAGTTGGTCGCAGACACAAAAGAAGGTTGTATCATGCCCCCTCTTCGTGAAATATATCGCAATTGTCAGGTGGTTGTCGACTACATGGAGAAGTCAACTTTCGGAGATGCTGAAGAAAACCATTTTGAATGTTGCAGCCCACTTGATAGTGACGATATAAAAGTTACTGGTGTTCATTTACTGAATGAGAATTCTGCAAATAATGGTCTACTGCATCATGTGAAGAAGCTTCTCTTGTCAGAAAAGTATGCTCCAAAAGATGTAGCAATCCTCTTCGAACCTAACTCGACGCTACTTCCACTGATTGAAGATGTTTTTCTCAAATTTGCTCGTGAGATTCATGTTCAGAAAGCTGACGAATATCCCATAATAGGATTAATTATTGATGATTTGACAAGATTTGAAGGTCTGGAGGCATTCTGCTTGATTATGGTGCTAGAAGACTCACGGAAACTCAGCAACTCAAAGTTCAAGACTATGATTGCTTCACGCGGGGTTAAGCGAGTGGAATTCGTTCAGGGAGAAACCGTTGATATCCGAAAGATGAAAATGCTACACTTTAATCCAGGGACAGTGGTGGATGATCAGACATTGCGGTAATAACAGAATAGTTTATGATACCTATACAACTAAAATGAAAATTTAAACAAAACCATGATATTAATGAGTTCATGATACCTATAAAACTTTAACAAAATAATGATGTGCAATATAAACGAGAAGCAATGTTTAGTTGATAATGTTCAACATAGCATACTTTGGTTTTCTAACCTGTTTACACCGTTTTTTGCTGAAAATTTTGCGATGCTTAATGGTATCATGTTATAAATTAGCATACTTCACCTGTGTGCCAAATGGCAATTTTTTAGGTTACCGGACCTATGGTCCGATAACCTATTGGCATGGCGTTGCGTCCGTCGTCGTTGTCGTCCACATTTTTATCTTTTTCGTTTACGGTCGAATTTTTCTGAAATTTGCACTAAAATACTTAAAAATAATTCAAGAAGAAGGTATTTTTTAGTTTTTTGATTTTCGCATTTTTTTCAAAATGGCGGATGTTTTCGACGAAAAATGCCTGATTTTGGACTTTGGCGGCCATTTTCTCAAAATCTGTTCAGTAGCTTTTTTTTTTCTTTTTGATACATAACACTCCTCATATGTACTCCTATAATGTCTATAAATTTTGTTGCGCTTGAATCGCTCGAAGTGGGCCATTTTGGCCCAAAGTCGGCCCAAATGGGACTTTCTTATGTTAAATTCTCCTATGCTTTATAATGGGACACATTATGCCAAATATCTCACTTAATATTGAGATTAGAGACTAGGAATCAATTGTGGACATATAGGAAATGATATATGCTGAATATTCTGATGACCTTGAATTTGACCTTTGACCCCATTTTCAACGTCATAGGACAAAATGGTTATATCTCGCTTATTATCGACTCTACAGCTTAGGAGTCAATTGTGGACATATAGGAAATGATATATGCTAAATATTCTGATGACCTTGAATTTGACCTCTGACCCCATAAGGGCCGATAAGCAATTGTCGTGGTTTTTCGTCCATCGTCCGTCGTCGTCCGCCACATCATCAGTTAATATTTTTTAGGTTACCGGACCTATGGTCCGATAACCTATTGCCGTGTCATTGCGTCTGTCATCCGTCTCTCGTCCGTCCACAGCTGTATCTTTAAAGTTTACAGGCGGATTTTTCTGAAATTTTGCACTCAAATGCCTAAAAATATTTCAAGAGGGTTTATTTTTAGTTTTTTGATTTTCACATTTTTCTCAAAATGGCGACCATTTTTGACGAAAAATGGCCAATTTTGGGCTTTGGCGGCCATTTTCTCAAAAACTGTCCGATCAGTTTTGAGATTATTGTTTCAAAAGATTCCCCTTATGTACCTTTATGATGTTTATAAGTTTTGATGCCCTTGAATCGCCGATCTCCGTGTGGTGGCCATTTTGAATTTTTGGCGGGTCAGCAAAAAGAATTTTTTTTGCCCCAAATTGCATTACTATCCATTTTGGGTCATTTCTAGGCAAAAACATTTTTTCACCCTTTGAGAAAATTTTTGGCACTTTTTTCCTTCATAATGGGAGCCGCCAGGACAGTACTCATAGAACGCTTGAAGATAGAGATATTGGCACCTTCAAATGGGAATTCATATATGGCGACTTGTGTGGTGACCTTGAGTTTGACCTTGGATGACCTTGAAAGGTCGAAAAATGCTCAAATTTGTACCTGGTCTGTCTTTTCTCGAAAACTGTCTGATCAGTTTTGAGATTATTGTTTCAAAAGATTCCCCTTATGTATCTTTATGATGTTTACAAGTTTTGTATCCTTTGAATAGCCGATCTCTGTGTGGCGGCTATTTTGAATTTTTGGCGGGTCGGCGAAAAAAAAACTTTTTTGCACAAATTGCATTACTATCCATTTTGGGCCATTTCTAGGCAAAAAAAATTTTCCACCCTTTGAAAAAAAGGACTTCGAAAATTTTTGGCACTTTTTCCTTCATAATGTGAGCTGCCAGGACTGTACTCATGAAACGCTTGAAGATAGAGCTTAGATATTGGCACTTTCAAATAGGGAGTCATATATAGCGATTTGGGAGGTGACCCTGAATTTTACCTTTGATGACCTTGAAAGGTCAAAACAACCATTTTGGGGTAAAAAAAACCCCCAATTTTGCCTCTACAGATGAAATGCATGTAGATGCATGTAGATTTTGCACATACGGATTAGGATTGTGTATACGCCTATAAAAAGTCATGTATAAATGGCACATCTTTTGGTGGCCTTGAACATGACCTTAAACGACCTTGAAGGGCAAATCTCAAAATCTTAAATTGGCCTCTACAAACGAAATACTTGTTGATAAAGCTTATATGTTTGTATTATGAACATATATGAAGTCATATGCAGCATACCTAATGGAGACATTGAAATTCACAAAGATGACCTTGACTGGTAAATCTCAAAATCGTATATCACCTACAATGCTTAAAACAAAAATTGTCCGGTAACCTATCTTAGCTCTGGGCTAATTTTTACCAATGTTCTACTTCTATCGCGAAAATTTAAAAAGTTGCCAATCTTCCCCCATTGTTAATTTAGCCCAATCATTGAATTTCTGGGTTCGCACACACTCCTGTGCATTTCACAATTTTGAAGCGGGGCAATCTTTCGGAATCATATTTGTGTAGAATACATTCCAATGTGTCTTCTGGTTCAAAATAACAGCAATGCTTTGAACCCTGATGGATATAAACACGACCAAATAGCCGAATATAGCCAAATAGCTCCATTTTTCGAGATCCCACTTGGGCTAAAAGTTTACCATTGGAGTAAATTGATAACTTTACCATTGGAGTAGATTGCTAACTTTTTTCGCGATAGAAGTCTGAAATTCTATCACAAATTGCCGTTTGATACCCATATGAACTAAGCCAAATTACCACATGATACCATTTATCACCGCGAAAATATCAGCCAAAAACCGTATAAACGAGTTGGAAAAATCGGAGTATGGTGGATGAGGAAATATTCGAAGTATATGTAAATCATTATTGTGTTTTTCCCAGAACGAAAGAAATGGACATGGAGATAGAACTGACAGAAGCCGATCATCAGCTACTACATGCATGCCGTAATGGAGACTTGAAGCTCATGCAGGTAGCCATATTAAGGAATGTTCCTGACTGTTTTCAGCAACATAGTTTGAGTACTACATTATACAAAGATTATCTTATTCTGACTAAATTTGGGAAGAAAATGTAAATGTGATTCTGTTCCATCATGAGAGGAGCTATAGTTAACTAACAGGCGGGGTCGATTGGTGTTTGTCTGGTGCATGTCCAGTCTCCGTCCGCTTGCCCACTTGTACAAAAAAAGAAAGATGATATAAAAAAAACCCCAGCCGAGGTTGGATTGACACATGATCGTTTGTGAATGTGTAAAATATACATTTGTATCATTTACGATACCACTGGATGGTGGCGAAAATTCATTGTTCAAGAAATTCCTAATTTCAGGGAATTTTGGTCTATTCCACCTTCACTTCCCCAAATATTGGGCTCGTGATATCACGTCGCAGAATACCCCTGCCCTTTCTCCTCTTTGCCCCCCAGAGTGTGGCGTTTTTAAGGTTAGATGACCTATGACTCCTTTTTTAGCCATATCCAGCAAAATAACATTTTTGGTCATTGATTTTTTTTTGGCCTCAGACCTTCTTTTTCTTTCATAGTGGGATCTGTATGGAGTAAACTCCTAGAACACTTCAAATAAAATGGGAGTGGTTTTATTGTGGTTTTAGTGGTGACCTTGAATTTGAACTTCAGTAATCTTGAAAAGTCAAAATGGCCTTTTTGTCAAAAAAACGATGTTTTTATACTTTGCTGACCATTTTCTCGAAAACTGTCTGATCAGATTGAGATTTTCATTTCAAAAGCTTTCAAGCTTTCACGTACGTACCTTCATTATGAGTTTCGTTGCTCTTTCGTTATTAAGTTTCGTTGCCCTTCAATAGCCAGTTTGCACGAGCCAGCCATTTTTAGGTTACCGGACCTTTGGTCCGATAACCTATTGGCATGGCGTTGCGTCCGTCTTCCGTTCGTCCGGGCATATAAGAAGGGTTTACAGGGATTTCTTAGGGGGAATAAAACTGGAAACGCCCCATAACCATGGTTTAAGCCAAAAGTGCGGTTTTACGGGGATTTTTTCAGGACTTACGGGGAAAGGTAAGATAGGGAATTTAACATTGTGTCCGCCCATAATGCCCGGCCGTTTGCACGTCCATCCATTGTCCATTGTCCTTCGTCCGTTGTCCGTAAACAATTTTATCTTTAAAGTTTACTGTCAAATCTTTCTGAAATATTGCACAAAAATGCCTAAGAATATTTCTAGAGGGAGATATCTTTTATTTTTTTATTTTCGCATTTTTTTTCAAAATGGCAGCCGTTTCTGTCGAAAAATGGCCAATTTTGGACTTTGACAGTCGTTTTTTCAAAATCTGTTCAGTAACTCTTTTTCTTATTGATGCATGACACTCCTCATATGTACCCCTGTGATATGTTTAAGTTTCGTGGCCCTTGAATCGCTCGAAGTGGGCCATTTTGGGCCCAAACTCCGCCCAAATGGGACTTTCCCATGTTAAATTCTCCTATGCTCTATAATGGGACACATTTTGCCTAATATCTCACTTAATATTGAGATTAGAGACTAGGAATCAATTGTGGACGTATAGGAAATGATATATGCTGAATATTCTCATGACCTTGAATTTGACCTTTGACCTGATTTTCATAACGACTTTACAGCTTAGGAATCAATTGTGCAAATATAGGAAATGATCCGAATATTCAGATTACCTTGAATATGATCTTTGATCTCATTTTCAAGGTCACATGACAAAATGGCTAATATCTGGCTTATTATCAACTTTACAACTTAGGAATCAATTGTGGACACATAGGAATGCTGAATAATCTCATGACCTTGAATTTGACCTTTGACCTAAATTTCGAGGTCGCATGACAAAATATATCCTCATTATATCCTCATAATATATCCTGAATATATCCTCATTATCCTGAATATATTCTCAATATATCCTCATTTTCAATGTCAGAGAACAAAATGGCTAATATCTTGCTTATTATCGACTTTACAGCTCAGGAATCAATTGTGGATATATAGGAAATGATATATGCTAAATATTCTCGTGACATTGTCCAGTAACCTTTCAGCCCTTGGGCTAATTTTTAGGTTACCTGACCTTTCTCCAATAATCTTTTGGCATGGTGTTGCGCCCGTCGTCCGTCCATCATCCGGCCGCCTTTTTCTTATTGATGCATGACACTCCTCATATGTACCCCTGTGATATGTTTAAGTTTCGTGGCCCTTGAATCGCCAATCTTTTGGCATGGTGTTGCGCCCGTCGTCCGTCCATCATCCGGCCGTCCACATTTTCATCTTAAAAGTTTACGATTGAATCTTTCTGAAATTTTGCACTAAAATACCTAAAAATATTTCCAGGAAATTTTTTTTTTTAGTTTTCGAATTTTCGCATTTTCTTCCAAATGGTGGAACTTTTCGACGAAAAATGTGTCATTTTCTCAAAATCTGTTTAGTAACTTTTTTTCTTATGCATTACACTCCTTGCATATACCTCTGTGATGTGTATAAGTTTTGTTGCCTTTGAATCGATGGAAGTGGGCTATTTTGGGCAAAACTTGGCCCGAATGGGACTTTATCATCTTAATATCTCCTGTGCTTTATGATGGAACAAATTACTGTTAAACGACTAATTTTGGCGGCTAATAAATTTGCAGTAGTGAGCCCCTTGTTATTTGGCAGTTTCAAAATGACCTTTATTCCTTATCATATATCTGGTTAATTTGGCGGACGATTAAATTTGGCGGTTTTTCCCTTACCGCCAAATAAATCGTAAGCCAAAATTAGCCATTTTACAGTATTCCAATTATCTCACTTAATATTGAGATTAGAGATTAGGAATCAATTGTTGACATATAGGAAATGATATATATGCTGATCAATCTCACGACCTTGAATTTGACATTTGACCCAATTTTCAAGGTCACAGGACAAAATGGCTATTTTCCCACCTATTATAGACTTTACTATGTTTACAGCTAAGGAATCAATTGTGAAAATAAATGAATGATGTATGCTGAATATTGTCGTGACCTTTGATTTGACCTTTGACCTAATTTTCAAGGTCACAGGACGAAATGGCTGATATCTCACTTCTTAACGACATTATAGCTTGGGAACCAATTATGGACATATATAAAATGATATACACCGAATATTCTGAGATCTAAGAAAATGGTCGGCAAAGTCCAGAAATCTTTGCATTTCAATAGAAGGTCAAATTCAAGGTCACCACTGGAACTACAATGTATGATTTCCCTTTTGGCTCTCTCTTGAAGTGTTCTAGGATTTCACTCAATACAGGTCCCATTATGAGGGGCAAATTGTATGAAACAATTTGACTCCAAAAAATGTTTTCAATGGCGAAAGATTTTTTTTAATGGGGAAATAGTTCAAACCGAATCGGGAATTGATTCGGGCAAAACAAATTTTGTTGACCTCTAAAAAAAAACTAGCTCAAAGACAGGCTACCGGACAATATGTTATATATCTTAGATATTAGCCATTTTGTCCCATGAACTTAAAAATGAGGTCACTGTTCAAATTCAGGGTCACGAGAATATCGTGCATACATGTAAATCAATCCCTATATGTCCACATTTGATTGCTAAGCTGTAAATTCAAAAATAAGAAAGTACTAGCAATTTCGTCATGACCTTGAAAATGAAGTCAAAGGTCAAAATTATGGTCATCAGAATTTTCAGCATACATCAATCCCTATATGTGCACAATTGATTCATAAGCTATAAAGTGGATAATAAGCGAGATATTAGCCATTTTGGGCACTGACATTAAAGAGGAGGTTTACGGAATTTTGGCGGCCATCGTTGATTCTCGTTCCTAAACTGGCCGCGAAATATTAACATAACCTCTAGGACATGTAGACAAAAACAAATGATTTGTATCATTCCTTGCAGCCATCTTAAATTTTGAAGAACTCATAGGCGTCGGGATCGATTGTGTCCTAATCCTGTCCTCATCTATTTGTAATCAACTTGCCCTAAAACCTCTATATCACAAATTTTCATGCTTTCTTCCATTAAGCAAACCAATAATCCCCCTTAGTTTACTTACTGAAGGTTGTAGCCCCTACCACATATAATGTATACATACCAGACAAAGTAGACGTAATTACATGATATTCTAACATGGTGACGTTAGGCGGCTCTTAGCATTTCAGTCATTTCGAAAGGTGTTATATCAGTTGATATACGGCCCTAGGGCCTACGTCAGATTTCGTTTCCAGGAGCAAAGGCTTACGAAAACCTTTGAACAATATATTTTTCAAAGATAATTAGTATTAAATTTACAGTAAAAGGTGCTATCATAGATTTTTTGTTACTGTTGTTTATTTTTTCGATATCAAGTATATTGTGTCATCATTTGTTTGTTGTTGTTTTTTTTTTGTTGGGGAGATACATTTATAAGCTATAGCTTCTAGCAGAGAGTTAGAACAGAGAGGTTTCACTCTGCAAATTTCTATTGTCTACCATTTTGTCTCATAGAGCTCTGTAATCCTGGCGGCTGGATGCGGTGTTGTAGTTCGTCGTCCTCAGGGACGATTGTGAATTACGTCATTTCGTTCTATTAACATATTCTTTCATTCAAAAATTCATGTCGTAGTAATAGTAGTAAACAAATTCATTCATAAAGCACATCCATCCGCCAGGAGTGCCACCAGTTCAAAATACAAAATGGTGCCGATGGAGTGAAACCTCTCTGTTCTACACTCTCTGCTTCTAGTATTCTCTCCTTCAACATTCTTTTTATTGTCAATGTGTATATCTGTATATGTACATGAATTTGAATGTTGAATAAATATTTTTGAATTGAATTGAATTGACCTCATGACCACAATAAATTTGTGTAGTCATGGTAACGTTTATTTCCTAACAATCATTTACCATGTTAGAATAGAAATAGGCCTAATGTATAGATTTGTCGTAATTGTCTGCAGAATAAACTTCTCGGGACAGGTGATATAGCACTTCGGCGTCTCGGGACCTTATCACCTTGCCCTCGAAGTTTATTGTGAGATTTCAGGGATTGCTCAATTTATCCTATTTATCAATGCATACTGTTACTGTTATTTACTTGTTGGACAGGTATTATGATACCCATGTTTAATTCATCGTGCAGGCCACATTGACTCAAGAGAGTGAAGTGGACCAGATAAGAAGCGAACGATCAAACATCACTCTATTGATGGCAGCTGTATACTGCGGACACAATGAGATTGTACATTGGCTGTTACAAAAAGGTATAGTACATATAGTTAGTCAATGAGAGAAAGAACGTTACTTTCCATAGTTGGATCTATTTTCTAGGAGTAAAAATATATATCAGGTGTATACCCCTAATCAAAGCTTTCAAAAAACATTCACACTGTTTGAACGGTTTATGATCCACGCGTTTCTAGACAGTAAGTGACACTAAGGTTTTTGGTCATATTGTTTCTGGTCATTTTCAAATGATTCTTGGTTGTCTGTCGCTTTCGTAACCAACCTCGCGTTTCTCTCCTCGTGAGCTGAGTTCATAACATAAAGTGCCAGCTGAATGAGTGTCTACTAAGAAAATCGTGCGCTCATTGGTCGGCGCATCAGCGGCATGATCAAATAAGTTACTTCACATTTCGGTGCCGCTTACTACAATGTATCCGCTCAGTGCACAAACTGACATTCGACCACCAACTTTATTATATACCTGCGATGTTATTCGTCCGCATAGCCCTGTTTGTGCCCTGTGCGATAACAACGGTGAGCGGGCAAATATCAGTAGGGCAAATACTGGCCGGTATCCTGCCCGCTGTCAACGATCGCTCATGCGCATCGAATGACGTTACCAAAACAGCACAATCATGTACGCGCTCTATTATCCTTTACTTTATTCTTTTCACGGTATATAATAAACACAACATTACCTGGTTTTTACAGCATGTGCCCCGATATTTGTCCTTGATCCCAGCATTTGCCCTCGCCCTTCGGCCTCGGGCTAATACTGGGGATCTCGGGCAAATATCAGGTCACATACTGGAAAAACCAGGTAATATTGTCTATTTATCCAACTTCATCTGACCGACGATCTCAATTTTGGCATTTTGGCTAATGCATTTGTTTGATACGGCGACCACTTTTGTACTCTCGATTCCTGACCTTAACTCATGTTCCAATAAGAACGGAACGATGACGTCATGCATGTACTTGATAAATGAGTGTACTTACCCAAGACCAGTGATGGGTGCATAAAGGCTGATAGATTGGAACCAGGGACGAGTCTCGCGAATGATGACACTGAGTGGGGAACTAGATACTCAGTTGGTAGTTTAGTCACTAAAACACCAGAAGGCAGACCTGTTGCCTGGAGGGTGCTATTTGGTGGATTAATCCTTCACTTACGGTGATCTTAAATAGATATTCTCAAAACGACACACATACCTAATTAGTTGATGCTTCTATAATACAGGGATGGTAAATATACCCAACAATAATGTCAGACTGTGAATTACGAATATAGGTCTTGTTTATGATGTTGAACATTTCTTCTTTTTTGTATGTATGAAACCCCGCAAACCTCGAACATTGTTACCCACATATGGACAAAAACTCACATGATACAGAGGTAATGGCCCTGACAATCAAACATTATTCAATCGGACAAATCGGTCCTGCACCCTATATATTTTCCTGCATGACCATCCTGCATGATTAAAAAAATAATGTGACCTACTTCCCATTAAGATCCATCAAAACATTTCTTCAAAAATTCATCGAATGAATGTATATATTCCATTTTAGATGGACAATGCACCTCTCAGTAACAGAGATGGGAAGGTTAGAAGCCAAATTTGATGATCCAACAGGAGAAAGCCTCATCACAAACCATAGATTGAAAACCCAACAAACCACAGATAACACACCCCATTTAATGGGAACCTCCCTTGAATGATAAGTATCTGAGGATGAATATATGCCATGAAAGCGCAGCTCACAGACCAGGGATAAAAACCTCGCAAACCATCGGCAATAAACCCATACTGAATGCACAAAACCCGCAAAATGCTGATTGCTCCAAAAGGCCTTAGAAAGAATTTATCAAGGTAATTTCCCAGTGTACAATTTACGTTTCACTGTTTATATATAGAATTGGAAGACTGAGATTAACACTGTAACCCTTCTTTTCCAGATTCTGATTATTCCATATGTATCATGTGGAAGATCATTATTCGTGTTAAGTGGAGCATATCGTACATGACTTATTAAGCCAAGTACAATCAAATTCATTATTGGGCTTAACAAGGAATATGTTCTGTCCATCAGATTTTTGTGGCTGTAGAAAAAAATAGTGATACCACTTCTAGTGACGTTTAGTTGTAAAATTAGTTAAGGGGAGAAGTATTTATAATTGGGCTAATTATAGAAAACAAATAAATATTTATAATTGGGCTAAAATAGAATGAACCACTGTCTGATAGAGAATTATCATAACCATACATAGTAATGTATCCGTACATCAGATTCCCACAACCTGCGGGAGGGTTAAGGGGGGGGGGGGGCAGAAAACATGTATAAATTTGTATCTGATGTTGATATTCGATGTGAGGAAAGGTTACCATGAAATATCCAGTTAGTATAAAAAAACTGGACAGAATTAGGCGACAATTTATCTCTAGTGGCGATTTTATTACCTCGGTAATAATAGTGATCAGTTAATATCACTAACGCACGATTACAAGATCTTGGACATAGGGCTGGACAGTGAGATTTGAAACGTTGCGGTATTTTACGTGATTTCGTCATTCTGGAGACAAAAAATTTTCCCTCCGAATTTTCTGCCAACTTTGGAAAATTCTAATTGTTCGATTCTGAATAACATTATTGCAAATTATCGGAAATACACCAGACTTTCAGATACAATTATTGACATCTTGCCGCCCGTATAGAGTCAATAAATAATAATTGTGCATCATTATATCCTGTTCATTTAGGGGTCTGAATACCGTATGTTTGTGGTAATCGTCACAACTACCAAGACCGCAGAAAAAGATATGTTGCTCCAAGTATATATGTCCGGGGAATCTGATTCTGGGGTTTTGGGAAAATATAGATGGTGTTACACATATACAGTACAAAATGCGTATTAACAGCACATGACAACCTGTGTTTTAAATACATTTGTAGTTAAAAACGGCACCCAAAAACACTTTCTTGACAGGCATCATTTTGAAGGTAATACTTTGAACATATACTTATCCCGATATTGCCAGCGACTTATTCAGAATGTCTTTATTGGCCTAAAGAAAGAATCCGAAAAATATGAGGAATTATATTTTCATGAGGTGCTGGTGAAATCACAGAAAATCAGGAAAAATAACCACGTGGCAATGTTTATCTCCAAAATGAATGTATGACGTCACGAAAACGTCATTTAGGACGTATATAGAACGATACTGTCCAGCCCTATATGAATGGCATATATGTGAACTATGAACTCATCAATAATAATGGAGATTCAGCAAGGATTTGACTCCCAGTCTTTTGACAAACGTTAGGAAAATCACTCGTTGAGAAATATAAGCTAATGAAAAATTATATGTTATGACTATTATTGCATATAATAAAAAGTAAGAAACATTTATTACTGCATTGATTAAAGATACTGTCTGTACATGTTTAGTATATTTAGGCAGGTTTCACGCCCCCAAAACTCCACTCGCACTCATGCAAACATAGACAAGCCAAACTACACCAACACGTTGCAGACTTATACAACTCTCCTACACTATCAACGGTATACTTCCCTATCCAAGCATATTACAACAGACTTGGCAACATATGACACAAGAACACTACAACCAATCATGACTTCACCTCTACATCACGTCTAGGTCAGGATGGAGCACATGTTTGAAGATTGCTTAATAGACAAGATGGCAGAAAAGGCCGCCATGACAGTGTGAACGTTTACAGGCCAAAATAATAGAAGATAACAAGAGGAATACTAATTGTGAACTATCTGTGTTATCCAGAGAATATAAAGATCATGATTGTGAAGTTACGAGTTGGATAAACTAATCGTTAGGGTGAGTGAGTTATCGTGTGTGTGACCTCCTCGCCAACTCGCCTGTTTGGATTAAAAACGTTGTGAAAAGGAACGCTACGAGTCGATTTGCATGACAATCTAGACATTACGATCCGCAAGGTTTAGTATATAACCCAAAGTAAAAATACATCATATTGGCGCCACTGACTAGGATCGGATTTGTCTCGGCTTTGTGCAAATATTGACTCGAATGACTGACCATACGCCATAGACATCCCATTCTTTTATGGGAGCTGACCCTCAGTTCCCTGCGATAGCATCGTCCGATGGAATGGTGACATTTCCATGATTAGTCGCTACATTGAGAGTGACAACCAATTGGCAAGATGATGCGTCATCAGTCTCGTCTAGTGTCCTGATTCCGCTATCGCGTGCTACTGCACCAGGGTTTAGACTGTACGGGATGCCTCAAGACGACACGTCACGAAAGGCACGTCACCTCCCTATTCGACAGGAAGCCTCGACGAAGAGCGACACAGGCAAGTTGTGACTCTGTTGCGTCAGATGAATCTTACATTGCGAATATATGTCCGGTTAACTTGACGACAGTTCACCGACTGGCGTGGGAACAGTCGGTACGTTATTCCAACACATCGGAATACCTCCTGACCAGAATCTGACACAGTGTACAGATAGTTCGGGACATGACGGGAGCCAACCGTCATGGACCGGAGCATCGATGAGCATGCCGCTCGTGCCTCCCGACAGTTCCGCCCAGATGCCACCACCGTACCACCATACAGATACGCTGTGAATGAAGTGCATACACGAGCACAGTACAACTACCAACCAAGTTACACGGTTGGTGAGCAGCCTTCAGTGTCGCCACTAGTGAGTGCAAGGAACAATGTGCCACAAGTACGAAACGGATATAACGAAAAGGTTCCGCAGACTACAACATCAACAATGCCGGTACAGACATTCGGCCCAATGTTCGACACGCAGGTCTATGACCCCTCGCCACCTGCAGCTCGGCAACCCCTCATCGCTATGAGCCCGCTGTTGCTACCGGAAAATGCTAATGACCTAGCGCCGACAGTCCCTGCACCTCAACGGAGAGCGCTCTCGATAGTCACCGACTACCTGACATATACACCCACACCAACCATGATCAACAGAACTTAAGAGCCTCCGGCACTACAGGTTCCCGTCACTATGACCGTGCCGCCAACCTATGCTACGACAGACATCAAAGTACCGATCTACACGATGATGCCGAATCACTATGCTGCAAACGATATCGGAGTACCGATCGGTCCAATGGCACAAACAGTATAGCTGATGCCATACGCTAGTGTGTGTCAATGAGACAATTTCCCGTTCATTCGCCAAGAACGAAAAGAAGATGCCGAACAGTTTCTCGAGTGATTGCGAGCTCTGACCAAACAGATTTTCACGGATGTGACTCCCGAGTCACATATCGCCGACAAGGTGTGCGCAATGACTTTCGATTCCTACAGTGATGCACCTAAGCAGTGCAACAAGCTAAGAGCCTCCATGCCCACACACAGGGAGACAAATCTCGAACAGTATAAAGGCTCGACACTGGGATATGTCGGGGAGAGTGAACTGTCGGAAGATTGTACTTATGCTAGCGCTTCATACATTTCGACTGCTGATCAGATCGCAGCATATTATGACCCGAAGGATAGAGACACTACTGGACTCCAAGGTTGTAGTGAGTTAGCCATTCCAAAAGGTTCGCGTAAATGGATGGCCCAGGCCTTCCAAAGTATTATCAGTGACAATGAAGGACACTACTCCGAAGAAGTATTCTTTTCAGTACTACGAGCGAAAGGTACTCCTCGTGGTGACAGACCTCCCCTGCCGGGCGTTACAGTGAAGTGCTTCTTCTGCAAACGGCCCAGTAATCAATGGGTAAAGTGTTTGTGGTTGAGAGACATTCTTGTTAAGAATGGTATGAAGCCCTTCATGTCGAAACCCCTGTTTGGTAACTCTGATCAAGGAACAGATCAAGATAGATCAGAACCGAACCGGCCAGTCAAGCCGCCACTGGTGAACAATCTGACACCAACACCACTGACATCAAACTAAATGTGGGAGATACTGCGGAGCAGGCGTCTTCCCAGAAACATGATCATACATGCTCCAAACCCATCGTCGTTTACCTGCCCAGATACCCGCCTCCAGAGATGCAAGCACAAGGGCCTGTCTCAAAACCACCTCCGGTCACTACCCCGACTTCGACTCGGAATCAAGCCACACCGAAATAGTCAGTTTTGCCTGTTATGCCACCGCACTACGAAGGGGTGTTGGTACCACAACTGGTATTGCTCCTACCTTTATGTCCGCCCCGTGAGCCTCGGCACCACGACGGGGTGTCATCTCTCAATGCTCATGATACTGCAATCAGCATTCGTCGAACCATATATGAATGTTGGAGGTTCGCTGTACACTTTGGAGGGTATACCACCTAGGCGATACTAAATCCGAAAATGCAGTTCTCTCTTCTATGTTGAGATTTACTATGTTATGTGCCTGCCGATCAACAACAACTTCGATCGATAAACGCTGTGATCCGTGACGTCAATGGCAACTTAAGTCCGGTTGACCGTTTACTCGATTTGACTGTACAGGTCGGGTCAAAAGCCATGATGCTCACATTCTTTATTGTTTCAATACCAGACGATATGATCCTGGGGATGAACTTCTTCCAACAGGTGGCTGCCGTTGATACCCATGGCGAAGGAACAGGTCGATCAGGAAGTCCTATTTGCATGGAAAGAACCCGGAACGACTATGGTGAGCTATCAGATCGGACCCATAAATGGTTCACGTCCAATATGTGTCGCTCGGAAGTCGTCGAATCGTACAGTGAAGCACAGTTATCGCCGCACTGCCTTGCCATTGTAGAGAAACAGCCTGTTATAGCTCAAGATACAGTCGACAGGGAAGTGGAAAACGAACCCGATTACACAGGTGATCACCAGGTCATCCCTCAAGTCGAATCATTTCAACCTGATCAACAGACCCCCGGCAGATTGACAGAACCCGCTCCGAGAGTGTTGCCCAGAAAGTGTCCAGTTCCTCACAGAACATCCCCAAATCCGTTCCACCCCAGAAGAACAAAACGGAAGTGCACCCACGCTAAAGACTGTGGCTTCACGTATGGCCCCGCCATGCTGCTCCGTCCGCTTCGTCCCTTTCGAGCCCAACCATCTCTTTGCAGAGACCCATCGAGTAATGAGACTACCCATCGTTCAGACAACCCAGACGAATGAGTAGACCTCCACGCCTCCCACAGGGATACAGATGACGACGGCTACAGCTAACCTCAACTTAGAAATGAAGGGACTAGTACAAATGATGATGAATAATGAACGTCTGTGGACCCTCTTGTATCATAACAAATTCATATATAACAATTATCTGTACAAATGTTTAATCATTAATATTACTATTACTCATATTACTTTTATATCTATGTACACTAAGATGTCAGTGAAGCAAAAACGGTATCTATTATGATATATATATTTTAGACACGGAGAACTGATGGTTGCATGATGATTATGTATTGATGAATATTTGGTGAAATCTTCGTGAGGTCTGTATGCGCCCTGTCCGTCATAATGTTCCACTCCGCATGCCATGAAACCCATCTCCATCAATTGACCTTGCCCCGCTGATGACATGTTCCTCAGAACATGAAAGCTGCTCGGGCAGAGTATGTGCGCGCAATTGATTCACATATTCGACAGGCAAAGTACAATGCCTACGCCGCCAGATACGCCCTGGGCGTCCTACAGGAATGCCGAAGGATCGGTGAGTCTCTCTGACACCATAACGAAGAGTTACTGGAGGACCTCGATGTGTCCTCCACCCATATCGAACAGCTATAAGAGTGACTAGATCAACAGCAACAGTCTGGCAACTCAGACCGGTTGCTTAGGATCATCAGTGACATGGTGCCCCACCTCGCTGACGTGCGACACCGCGTCATGGGCGCTATGTACATTATGTTTATATTTGTTTTCATGACACTCGTTCCCGATTTATCCTCTTAATATTACATAAGCACGCTATGCTATTGACTACTCTTCAATTAATTGTCACAGGAGCTGAATTGAACACAACTGACGATTATGGACGGACCGCCCTGTACTGGGCATGTTACAAGGGTCACACGGACGTAGTGCAGGAGTTGGTCAGAGCCAGCGCCAGTCTGGAATATGGAGACAGAAAACCTCTCCACGGAGCTGCTGAAGAAGGCAAAATTGATGTTTTGAAGTGGCTACTGGAAAAAGGTAAACACTGAACAGCAAAAAGTAAAAATGCTGACAGTAACTACAATTACCCAATAACTACACTCAATAAGCAAAATGTTGTCATAATTGTGCATAGTAAGAATACTAAAATAATTAGTTATATCACTTGTATGGTTGTTGTTTTTGTGACATATTACTATGTCAGTATATGTTAATTACCCAAACTCAATATACAATTCATGCTTTTTGGATGTAATCATCAACACAGGAGTTGACGTGAACACAACTGACAAGTATGGACGGACCGCCCTACACCACGCGTGTAGTGGATGTCACATAGACGTGGTGCTGGAGTTGGTCAGAGCCAGAGCGGACCTGAACACAACTGACAAGTTTAGAGAAACCGCCCTGCACAGGGCATGTATTGATTGTCATACTGACGTGGTGCAAGTGTTGGTCAGAGCTGGAGCTGACGTGAACACAACTGATGAGGATGGTCGGACTGCCTTGTCCTGGGCAATAAAAAAGGGTCAGATGGACGTGGTGCAGGAGTTGATCAGAGCCGGAGCTGACGTGAACACAACTGATGAGGATGGTCGGACTGCCTTGTCCCGGGCAATAAATACGGGTCAGATGGGCGTGGTGCAGGGTTTGTTGAGAGCAGGAGCTGACGTGAACACACCTGACAATGTGGGACAGACTGCCCTGATCGAGGCATGCGTTAGAGGTGAATTGGTCTTGGTGCAGGATTTGGTCAGGGCTGGAGCTGACGTGAACACAGCTGAAAGACGTGGAGAGACCGCCATGCACCGGGCATGCAGTCATGGTCACATGGGGGTGGTGCAGGAGTTTGTCAGAAACGGAGTTGATCTGAATACAACTGACAGTGGTGGACTTACCGCCCTGCACCATGCGTGTCTATCGGACCACCTGGATGTGGTGCAAGAGTTGGTCAGAGCAAAAGCTGACGTGAACGCAACTGACAAGGACGGACGAACCGTCATGTACTTCGCATGTTTTCTGGGTCGTGTGGACGTGATTCTGGAGTTGGTTAGAAACGGAGCTGATGTGAACACAAATGACAAGGATGGAGAGACCGCCCTGCACCAGGCGTGTATATTGGGCCACCTGGATGTGGTACAAGAGTTGGTCAGAGCAAAAGCTGACGTGAACGCAACTGACAAGGATGGACGGACCGCCATGTACCAGGCGTGTATGGAGGGCCACGTGGACGTGGTGCAGGAGTTGGTTGGAGCTGGTGCAAATCTGGCAGACGGAGACAGTAAACCTCTCCTCGGAGCTACACGGGGAGGCAGATTTGATGTTTTGCTGTGGATATTGGAACAAGGTAAACAAGTAAATGGACGTGTAAACATGAATCCGTTATGTACACATGTCGATGAGAATCCCTGCAACATTATATAATCATGTTAGACCCAAGTATCATATCCTGCGCCTTCTTCCATATTCAATTAGGATTGAAAAGGTGACAGACGGGTCAAATGGCATTCATTTAGTGGACGAGCTGTTTTGAGACGCAGTGTTTGATACTTGGGCCTGATGTTACCGTAATATGTTATTAAAGTACTAGGAACAAGAAAATATGTTGTGAAGTCAAATGAGAGACCTGGTTTTGCTGAGTAAAATGCAGTTTACTGCATGCCATTATCTCTATTGGTTAAAAAGTTATGGCCATCTGAATGTCACGTTTTGGCAGGTTATGACATATGCTGGATTGAACACTTCTGGATTTTTCAAGAAGCTAATCAGTATGCAAATGAGGTATTCGTGACGTAGAAGGGGGAATATTTTAATTAGGCAAGTTTGAGTCTTAATATAATTGATCTGGTCAGAATTATTGCGAACCTAATCTTCAAACATTGATAGGCATGGTTAATAATCAGTGTTGTTCAAAGTGTTACTGTTGCCATGGTTACTATTGACCGGCTGGAGTCCCTAGCAACCATTGGTTACTATGGGTCCTAACTGCCAGAAATAGGGATTTTGACAGAATTTGATTATTGCATAATAATTATGCATGTGGAGTCAATCCATTTTCACCTTTGGTTTTGTTTGCCTATAGATATGACTGTGGATTTGGGCCATAGCAATCCTGGTTGCTAGGGGCCTTATATCAATAAGGGTGACCTTGGCAACTATTCGGATGTGAAATTCATTGACTATGAATTATGTAGAGCATGTGTTATAAGCTTTGTTGAATAATTTCAATTTCTTAAGACTTTAATATGCCTTTAAAACCATCTAATTAAAAAATGTTCCCCCTGTGACGTCATACATACAAATTTGCATATTAATGAGCTATATGATTTTTCAAATTGTAATTTGGGCAATTTGAACTTTGAAGCACTGTAACTTTTGAAGGAATCGAGGTATTCACATGCTGTAAAAGCCGTTCTGATCAGCTCACATGGTGCTTTAATCTGAGCTCACATCATATTTTCATGTTCCTAGTACTTTAACACATGTAATAAAATGATGCTATCTTTTTTATGATACCGTGATTTTGGCGATTATAGGTTTTAAATCGCTTTGAAATTCTGTGTTGGCAATTGCTGAGTTTAGTTCTCAGTTATGGTTAGTTCTATTGATTTTCATGCAGACCAGACATTTATTTGAAGATTTCATTACCAAATATGGCAGGAAAAAAAAAACAATTGGTTTGTGGCAGATATGGCGTATTATAATATTGAATATTCATAGGATGTCATATGGGTTTCAAATTATTAAGATGTTTAATTTGACCTTGGCCATTGAGAGGTAAAATATTCGTCGTCAGCATTCACATTTTTTGACGTTTTCTCTTAGTCTCGTCACAGGTAAACATTTTGTTCGAATTCTTTGTAATCGTGTGTAAGCAGTTAGTGGTGTTAGTTTTCAATGCCTACTGATTTTCATTGAGGTCTTCTCAATATTTTATGACAAAATATGAGTATATGCCTTAAATAGATATAAAACGTTAATGCTTGAAGACAAAATATGGTAGTAACAAACACTTACCGTACTTGCGAGGTCATATACATAATTTTTAGTTCAGTTTGTCTGGGGATATGATGCGGGACCGATTGCAGATAGACCATTGAATACTGATATTGGAAGTATATTTACTGCTGAATGGAAATACCATAATACTGATATATGGTTTATCATCGGATTGTTGAAAATGCACGATCCTGATTGGTCAATTCCCCGACAATACGACGCCGTATTTGGAGAGCTCTGACGCGACCCCACAATGTTTTCTGTATCGTGGGCTTTAGGCGGGTAATACAGAATGACGTTTTGGAGAGTTCCATACAATCCAATGATAAAATCGATACCATAGACTGTTTGACATACAGAAAACTAATTTTGATTTTGACATTGGGTTACCTCTTTAGGTGAAACAATGACTTATTTGGTTTTGATAATGATACTAATACATTTGTTCATGAAGGTTAGTTATTGAGCTGTAGTCTATGATATCCACTGTGCTGTATCATTATGCATGCTTTTGAAATTATGGTTGATTTGATGTTTAGTATATACGATTATTCTTGCGTTCAAAACTATTAAAATTCTGACCAAAACTATTCCTACACGTCAGAAATAGTTTTGATCTCGATTTTAATAGTTTTGAACGTGTGCAAAACATTTTGAACCCGTAGAAAACATTTTGAACGTGTACAAAACTAATTTCGTACGTACGAAAAAAATTATTTTAATTTGGAAAAGAATGGGTGTGAGCCGCCAGTAAGAAAAACGTAAATAATTAAATTAAGCACTTAGTTTAATTATTTATCCGATCTGCGTTTTTAAATGATTAAACTAAGTGCTTAATTTAATTTTTATTTACGTTTTTCTTACTGGCGACTCACACCATTCTTTCCGAATTAAAATAATTAGTTTCGTACTTACGAAATTATTTTGTACACGTTCAAAATGTTTTCTACGCATTCAAAATGTTTTGCATGCGTTCAAAGCTATTAAAATTATGACCAAAACTATTCCTACACGTCAGAAATAGTTTTGATCGCGTTTTTAATAGTTTTGAACGTGTACAAAACATTTTGAACCCGTAGAAAACATTTTGAACGTGTACAAAACTAATTTCGTATATGCGTAGAAATATATATTCGTTGAAAATTTCATGGCCTTGAATTAAGGCATTTCTACCGAAATGCCTTTATGGTTGTAGCAGATTTTTTTTTTCTTCTTCTTCTTCTTCATCTTCCGCCGCTTTGGTTCCCGGACGATAACTTTAGATTGCCTTGATGGATTCTTGTCAAATTTTCACCAGAAGTCAGAAATGATATGAGGAAGAACCCTTTTCTTTTTGAGCCGGATCCGAGGTCCGTGAGGTCCGTGAGGATGAAATCAAGGCTAATTTTGAGACTTGGTTTCCGGACGATAACTCGAAAAATATTCACGCAATAGTTGCAGAACTCTGCATGGAGGTTCATATGTCACCAGGGAAGAACCCTATTGATTTTGGGATCGATCCGTCAAACGACCTTTGACCTAGAGGTCAAAATAATTTTTTGCTGATTCATCCTTGAGGCTTCCTGCATATCTCAGAAACCGTGTGTCGTAGAGCGAAACGGACATTATTTTTGGACTCGTCGCCCTAGACAAACATCTCAAGGGGAATTTTTTTTTTGATCCGGCTCCGAGGTCCGTGAGGTCCTTGAGGATGAAATCCAGGCTGATCTTGAAACTTGGTTTCCGGACGATAACTCGAAAAATATTCATTCAATAGTTGCAGAATTTTGCACGGAGGTTTATATACACTGGTAAAAAAAAAATAAGACTCAAGAAATATTTTTTTGAATTTTCAACCAAATTGAATTTTTTTCTCTTCTGTGTTATATCTACACTTTTATTGTTTCTTCAACTAAACTATTGGGTGTGTTTGGTTTGTCAAGATCTCTTAGTTTTTGTGCAACAGACTGGAGTGTGGGATTCCCACAAAATCACCGTTCACATGCCACAAATCATAAACATGTTTTTCTTCAAAAACTACTTTATTGGAAAAAATAATGACTCAGATTGTTCACTAGTAATGGGTAGATGCACCATTCAAGTTTACACATTCCAGACACCGTCTCCGCATCGAAACAACAGTGTTCCGGAATATCGTTCCACTCCTCCTGGAGGGCTGTGGTTAGGGTTGCAACGTTTGTTACGGCGGGATTTCGGTTCCTGACCCTTGTCCCCAACATTGCCCAAATGTTTTCTATGGGATTAAGGTCAGGAGACATCGCTGGCCACTCTATCCGCTGGATATTGTTGTCCTCAAGGAACGTCGTAATGATCCTGTGTGGAGCAGCGTTGTCGTCCATAAGAAGGAACCTGTCACCCACACGGTTTCTCAATGGTAGCACAATGGTCTGAAGAACACTGTCACGGTAGTAACGTGAGTTCATGTTGCCTTGAACGATGTGCAAATCAGTTCGCTGAGTCACGGAAATTCCGGCCCACACCATTACGGATCCACCACCCCAGCGGTTAACAGAAACTGAATATTGAGGGTTGTTACGTTGTCCAACACCTCTCCACACACGTAAACCACCATCAGCATGGTCCACAGTGAAAGGGACTCATCCGTGAAGAGCACGTTGGACCACTGTGCAACGTTCCAACGAGAGCGTTCCCTGGCCCACTCAAGACGACGTCCCCTGTGATCAGCTGACATCCTGGGAACAACACGCGGTACACGAGAGTGAAGACCAACTTCTCTGAGTCTGTTACGTACAGTTTGGGAGCTGATTGTGATGCGTGTAGCTTGCCTGAACTCATTCTGGATCCGTCGTGCACTCTGGAATGGGTTTCGTCGAGCCGAAAGCGTCAGATACCGGTCATCCCCAGCAGTTGTGGCCCTTGGTCTACCAGAACCACGACGTCTGCGATAATCCTGGGTCTCCTGGAATCGTCCCCAAACATTCCTGATGCAGCTTTGACTGACCCCTAACTCGATGGCCACATCACGCTGAGTTCTGCCATCCTGGAGCATCTGACATGCTCTCGCACAATGCACTTCACTCAAATGCACTGTAACACTTATCACACACACAACAAAGCAAAATCCCATAAAAAAATTCACTGTCAAATGTATTTTCGTGTTTTGAAGCATTGCCCTGGGAATGCATGTGAACAGTGATTTTGTACAGAGTTTCACACTCGAGCCTGTTGAGCAAAAACCAATGAAGCATGACAAACAAAACATACCCAATAATTGAGCTCAATTATCAACAAAAGTGTACACATAACACAGAAAAATATTTTTCTCAATTTGGTTGAAAATTGTAACAAAGATTTCTTGAGTTTTATTTTTTTTTGACCAGTGTATCACGAGGGAAGATCCCTATTGATTTTGGGATCGATACGTCAAACGAACTTTGACCTAGAGGTCGAAATAATTTTTGGCTGAGTCATCCTGGAGGCATCCTGCATATCTCGGAAATGGTGCGTCGTAGAGCAAAACGGACATTATTTTAAAAAAACAGACGTTATTTTCGGACTCGTCGCACTAGACAAACATGTCTAAGGGGTAATATGGATGAACTTTGACCTTCACCCGAAATTTTTTTGCCGAGTCGGCATTTTTCGTTTTCGTCGATATCTCGGAAACGGTGCTTCGTAGAGCGAAACGGACGTTATTTTCGGACTCGTCGCCCTAGAAAAACATGTCTTGAGGGCATTATTGATTAACTTTGCCCTTGACCCGAAAATTTTTTGCCGAGTCGGCATTTTTCGTTTTCGTTGATATCTCGGAAACGGTGCTTTGTAGAACGAAACGGACGTTATTTTCGGACTCGTCGTGCTAGACAAACATGTCTAAGGGGTATTATTGATTAACTTTGCCCTTGACCCGAAAATTTTTTGCCGAGTCGGCATTTTTCGTTTTCGTTGATATCTCGGAAACGGTGCTTTGTAGAACGAAACGGACGTTATTTTCAGACTCGTCGCCCTAGACAAACATGTCTCAGGGGTATTATGGATGAACTTTGACCTTGACCCGAAATTTTTTTGTCGAGTCGGCATTTTTCGTTTTTGTCGATATCTCGGAAACGGTGCGTCGTAGAGCGAAACAGACGTTATTTTCGGACTCGTCCCCCTAGACAAACATGTCTAGGATGTATTATTGATGAACTTTGACCTTGAGTCGCCGTTTTTCGTTTTCTTCGATATTTCGGAAACGGTGCTTCGTAGAGCGAAACGGACGTTATTTTCGGACTCGTCGCCCTAGACAAATATGTCTAAGGGGTATTATTGATTAACTTTGACCTGAAATTTTTTTGCCGAGTCGGCATTTTTCGTTTTCATCGATGTCTCGGAAACGGTGCTTTGTAGAACGAAACGGACGTTATTTTCAGACTCGTCGCCCTAGACAAACATGTCTCAGGGGTATTATGGATGAACTTTGACCTTGACCCGAAATTTTTTTGTCGAGTCGGCATTTTTCGTTTTTGTCGATATCTCGGAAACGGTGCGTCGTAGAGCGAAACAGACGTTATTTTCGGACTCGTCCCCCTAGACAAACATGTCTAGGATGTATTATTGATGAACTTTGACCTTGAGTCGCCGTTTTTCGTTTTCTTCGATATTTCGGAAACGGTGCTTCGTAGAGCGAAACGGACGTTATTTTCGGACTCGTCGCCCTAGACAAATATGTCTAAGGGGTATTATTGATTAACTTTGACCTGAAATTTTTTTGCCGAGTCGGCATTTTTCGTTTTCGTCGATGTCTCGGAAACGGTGCTTCGTAGAGCAAAACACGCGTTATTTTTGGACTCGTCGCCCTAGACAAACATGTCTAAGGGGTATTATTGATGAACTTTGACCTTGACCCGAAATTTTTTTGTCGAGTCGGCATTTTTCGTTTTTGTCGATATCTCGGAAACGGTGCGTCGTAGAGCGAAACAGACGTTATTTTCGGACTCGTCCCCCTAGACAAACATGTCTAGGATGTATTATTGATGAACTTTGACCTTGACCTGAAATTTTTTTGCCGAGTCGGCATTTTTCTTTTTCGTCGATATCTCAGAAACGGTGCATCATAGAGCGAAACGGACATTATTTTCGGACTCGTCGCCCTCTTATATGTATTATGGATGAGTCGACATTTTTCATTTTCGTCGATATCTAGCATATATTATAAATTAATCATCACACCGAAATGCCTCCAAGGCATCTTTAGGCCTTGACGTCTAGTTTATCAGTGACTTTATTTTCAAGGTCACTGGACAGAAGGCTAATATCTAAAATGTATATTGTCCGGTAACCTTTCTGAGGCCTTGGGCTAATTTTTTGACATCGGGCGATAATGGAGAGTTTTGGTCGTACGACCATGGGCCATACATCAGATGATCAGGAATTGGCCATAGAAAAATACAAAATTAGTTAGAAAAATTTTTCTTGATTAGAACCGAAGTTATGGTCAATTATTGATTTTTACATTTTGCGTTGCCATGGCGACAGTTTTTGTCCGATTTTGACCAGATTCGAGGAGGACCGAGCCACTGAGATACCGCTTCATCTCTATCAGTTTCATGTTGATCGGACCATTCTCCTTTGAGATATGCGCGCGGACAGACAGACAGACTGACAAACAAACGAGAGGCCATAGGCCACACACTTGCCGGAATGGATATTTGATAGGTTTCAATGATTTTCAAAACTTGACCTTGAAAGTTTGCTCATGTGACTACATTTTTCTGACCAAGTTCAAAGTATATCATGTATTTAACTTATCAGTCTGAGTGTCATGCCTGTTCTGAATGATATGATTCAAATTTCATGAGCATACAAAGATTCAAGCAGAAGTTATTACCCGAATGTGTTTTTTCTGGGATTTGGCATTTTTGAAATTTTGAAAATCTGACGTTTATGACGTTTTTGTGACGTCACTGAATGTCATAGCACCTAAAATAAGATCACTGGAATCAGTAGACCAAGACCCTCCTAATAGTATGCTACTTGATATGGTGCACTGACCTTCGTACATGGCATTGACCTATGGCGAACTTCTCAAGGTCAAGGTCAAAGGTCACATTCAAAGACACATAAGAAAGACCTTTTGATATGCTACAACGTGTTCCTAGTTTGAACTCTTTATGGCAATTAGCTACAAAATTATGGCCATTTATGTGATCTTGACCTTTTCCTTGATCTTGACCTTGACCTTTGACCTTGAGTCACGAAAATTGTGCATTGCCTGTGTATGAAAACATATATTCTACCTGTATAATTTCATCAGAATCGAACAAGATTTGTGGACACTATGAAAGTTTGAAGTTTTGAAAAATTAACGTTTATGCGGTCCCTGTGACGTCAATAAACGTCACATCTCAAAACTGATGAGAAAGTATGTACCAGAGAATCAAGACCTTTCATTTGATATACTACTTGATAGGTTTCAGTTAGTTTTAAAATTTGACCTTGAAGTTTTCCTCATATGACCTAATTTTCCTGACCAAGTGCAAGGTCAATCATGAAATTGACATATACGCCCGATTGCTATATCTCTTCTGAATGATATGGTTCAAATTTCATGAACCTAGGATAATTAAAACGGATGTTATTACCGGAAAAATGTTTTTCTTTGATTTCGATGACCTTGACCTTTGACATTTGCACTTAAATTCGTAGAGGTCATTGCTGTCAATATGCAAATCAAGTTTCAAGAGATTCCATACAGTATTGACGATGTTATAGCCATTTGAAATTTCGGAAATTTGACGTTTATGACGTCATTGTGACGTCAGTGTACGTCGCAGCGCCGAAAATAAGATCCCATTGGAATCAGGGGTTCAAGACCTTTCCAACGATATACTACTCAATATGGTGCACTGACCTTCTTATTTGACCTTGATCCGGATCGGATCCGGATCAAATTTTGATACTTTGTGAACAATAACGACCCACCACTTTCTGCAAGAAATCAACGTGACATAGGCTTAATAGACTGGAATATAATAAAAGGTATATATTAAATGGAGTTTTCAATGTTAAATTCATATGGCTGTCAAATCCGTAATCCGGATTGGATCCGGATCAAACCTAACAAATGCATAACAGTTATCACTCTACATATTTGTTTAAAATTTCAAATCAATATCCAAAAAACTGAGCAATCGTATCGTATTTAATCGTATTTGAGTCTCCTGATGGAGACGACAGTAACGCAATTTGATTTAAGCATGATAAAACTGTGGCAGGTACCCGAAATTAAATCTCAAAGATTCGACCCGTGTTTGCAAGGAGGAAACAGAACGTTCGAACCATGGGGCACGGGATAGGGGTTGAGGTTAATATTCACTGAAAATATCTCTACTTTTCGCCAGAGTGCTATTGTGACGAGGTATATTTGTACCTAGGTTTGTGTGTGTGTTTATGCACATATAAATCATGTAACTGGGCGTATATCTCGAAAGGATATGAATTAATATTTGTTTGAAAATTCAGGGATGGTAAAAATATTAACTTGGCTCAAAAATATCCTTTTCTAGTGGAAATCAATGGGAAAATGTTACCATCGAAATCATTTAACTACGATTACACGGTAATTGATTTCCAATAAAGTGGCGAGAAATATAATGGTTTTTGGTTTGAGTCGTAACTCTGAAGGACCTTGACTGATTAATTGAAAAAAAAATCCAAATTACAGAAGCTTCTGGTAGTTGTGCAAATTTTTAGGTTACCGGACCTTTGGTCCGATAACCTATTGGCATGGCGTTGCGTCCGTCGTCCGTCCGTCCGTCGTCCGTCCGTTCACATTTTTATCTTTAAAGTATACGGTCCGATCTTTCTGAAATTTTGCACAAAAATACCTAAAAATATTTCCAGGAAAGGTTTTTTTTAGTTTTCTGATTTCCGCATTTTTTTCAAAATGGCGTCCGTTTTCGACGAAAAATGCCTGATTTTGGACTTTGGCGGCCATTCTCTCAAAATCTATTCAATAACTTTTTTTTCTTTTTGATACATAACACTCCTCATATATACTTCTATGATGTCTATAAATTTTGTTGCACTTGAATCGCTCGAAGTGGGCCATTTTGGCCCAAACTCGGCCCAAATGGGACTTTCCCATGTTAAACTATCCTATGCTTTATAATGGGACACATTATGCCTAATATCTCACTTAATATTGAGATTAGAGACTAGGAATCAATTGTGGACATATAGGAAATGATATATGCTGAATATTCTGATGACCATGAATTTGACCTTTGACCCCATTTTCAAGGTCACAGGACAAAATGGCTTATATCTCGCTTGTTATCGACTCTACATCTTAGGAATCAATTGTGGACATATAGGAAATGATATATGCTGATTATTCTGATGACCTTAAATTTGACATTTGACATCATTTTCAAGGTCATAGGACAAAATAGCTAATATCTCGCTTGTCATCGACTTTACGGCTTACGAATCAGTTCTGAACATATAGGAAATGATATATGCAAATTATTGTCGTGACCTTGAATTTGACCTTTGACCTCATTTTCAAGGTCACAGGATCAAAGTGGCTAATATCTCACTTATTATCGATTTTACATCTTAGGAATCAATTGTGGACATATAGGAAATGATATATGCTGAATATTCTCGTGACCTTGAATTTGACCTCTGACCTCATTTTCAAGGTCCAAGTACAAACTGGCTCATATCTTGCTCCTCTATTGACTGTATGGCTTGGGAATCAATTGTGGACATATAGAAAAGGATATACACTGAATATTTTGATGACCTTGAATTTGACCTTTTGCCTTCATTTTCAAGGCCACAACACAAAATTGCTAATATCTCTCTGTTTTGAATTTACAGCTTAGCAATCAACTGTGGACATGATATATGCTTAATATTATATATGCTGAATATTCCTTTGACCTTGACTTTAAGCAGTGACCTGGCTAACATCTAAAATATTAAACATTGTCCGGTAACCTATCTTTGGCCCTTGGCCTAATTTTCAGAATGATACAACAATTTCTATGATGATCACAATTCGAATTATTTTGCACCAGTTTTTGGCTGTAATGAGAACGGAAAATAAGATTTGATCAGTTGCCATGGCAACAAAATTTAGGCGATATCCATTTAGGAGATAGATATTTTCGAGCCAAGGGGTTATACTTTGAGACTCTAATTTTTTAACACGACTGGGATCTAATCTTTCGAGTTACATGCTCGGACACATACGCATACATACAATTAAACATGCAGAAATCTAGGCCAAAGTACGATATCATCAGCAGCGGGGAGAATAAAATATTTGTATAATATTTTTGTGACTGACATCCCCAAAAACCTCCCCACACGCGCTCTCCCTTCACATGCACACACAGAGAAATACTCCTACACACAACTACACACACACAAACATACATCAGCATCTATAAATAACCTTCATCCGTTCTCGTAACCACACATGCCAACATTAACACACAGTCCCACTTAGTACAGCTGTGCATATATATATACATATTCCACGAAACTCAAATACCTGTCTCCATCACGAGCACAGTACATGATATGATGTTATCCCCATCAATAAGAGCAGTTACAGACTTGTCACACCTACGTACACGGCCTTTACCCTACACTCAGACATCACGTGCACGGACATGTTCAGACACAACACCGCAACTTTAGGCGGGAAAAATACCAGACGTACCCGGGCTTGTCCCCCCCCCATTCAGGGAATAGAGAGTTAGAAGTCCAAGTGAATGTTGTGACCAGTGAATGCAAATTATGCTGAGAATAAAAGCGTACAAAATGAAGGAAGAAAATAATTTTATGTGTAATTGTTGCAATAATCAAGACACTTCACATTGTTTATGTTGCAAACACCAGGTGCAGACATAAACACAACTGACAAAGACGGGGATACAGCGCTCCTTGTGGCTTGTTACCATGGAAAACTCAACGTTGCCAAAGAGTTACACCATCGTGGAGGAAAGACAGACATAGGAACCAAAAACGCACTGACAGAGGCAGCTAGGGGAGGTCACCAGGAAGTAGTGCAGTGGCTGCTCGACACAGGTGACTCAACAAGTGTCTTGTATATGCAATGTATTCTACTGTATTATATATTATCAATGGCTGGCTGAATATGCGGGATCTTGATTGGTCCTTTCCCTGGCAATACCGTGCCCTATTTGAGAGCTGTCATGCGACCTCACTTCTGACCCTAATGCGGTGTTATATCAGGCTTCAGACACCATATGCTACTCGGCCTCATGCGTCATGGTATATGGTGACTAAATGCAGACATTAGCCTGCATTTAGTCACCATAACTAAATGCAGAACTCTCCAAAGCGTCCTTCCCTATTATCCAACCGAAGCCCCCAATACAGAAAGTATACAGTTGCGTAAAAACTGACCAACCAGGATCGCACATTTTCAGCAATCCAATAAAAACTATATGTAAAGTTATTGACTACCGTCCGTTCTTCGGGATCCTCGAGGATAGTCCTCTCTCATCCGAGTCCTTGCGGACGCGCATCCGCTATTCCGGATCCTTGCGGCGGGGCCGTTCACCGGAGGTCGCTGCGGACACGGTAACTACTTCAGCATTAACGGTAACCAGGTAACAGCCCACCCGACACTCCCAGGCCTACGGACACCGTTCAGAAACTAGTTCATCCCTACGGTGTTAACTGGCGGGGCCTGGCGAGCCGCGGTCTGCCTCGGGGACGGAACCCCGTACAGTCCGACATGCTGGCCAGAGCCTATGTCACACGTCCCGGGAAGGGAGAGAACTGGCGATCCACAGGGCGTACGCCCCCGAGTCAGCAACTTGTCTCTCCCAGCCCGGGCCTCCCCATGGAAATCGTCCCCAAGGCTCTAGGAGCCCTCTACTCAGAACCAGGGAACACAAAGCTCATGGCGAGCCTCGTGTGCGTCCTAGTCACTCTCTCTCGGACAATCTCCTCGATCGAGTCGCTTCCAGTGTATATATAATACACCACAAGCTGTAGGGCGCACGCGAGGTCTAATCGATCCATTGTTATAGTTTACTGGAGCGTAAATTACAATGCGTCGCCGTGGCAACGCACGCTCGAACGGAGCGTGTCAAAACAAGGCCAAGTACGAAAAGGCCACATAAATGGCATTTATGTTTACAATCACCTGCCGCGTGCTTAGGGCAAAATCGCCACATTACCCCCTTCTTACAATGTTGGTCCCCAACATGTTCCGCCCGCGCCCAAAACAGCCAAAACCCGACGAAGGCTTCGCATGGCGGGGTCCGGAAGAAGGCAAGATGGCAACGCCCGGAAGTCACGGCGCAAGACACTAGGACTTTAAGAGTCCCTTTTGGAAGAATGGGGAACTACCCCCGGACTTACGGAGTAAACTATAACGCGCTTTGCAATTTTGAATAAACCCTCATAAACAAGCTAAAATTTTTACCGAGGTGGTCCAAAACCGTGTGATGACCTTGGAAGGTCATCCGTTATAAAAGGACGGTGTGTCGAGTCTTTGGAATATCTTTAAGGTTAAACTTTAAATTTAGAAATTTTGTAAAACGACACACCGAGTGATCAAAAGTGATAGTACCTCTAAAAATGTTGCTGACTGCCCTGTCGGCCGGCTCCTCAGATCCGCAGAACGGGTCTGAGGCAGGGCGGAGCCGCGGGAGCGACTCCGGCACGCCCGCATGACATATGTACATCTAGCAGACACACATACACCTGCGGACAGCTGTCGCAGACAGCTATCAAAGCCAACGCGGCAAGCCGCATCGACTGCCAGTATCTGTATACTACAACCCGCACAGGCCTGTGTAAAGACACTCAGATGGACGGACGTCTGCACTTACATGCAGCCGCCCGCCCGCCCGCACATCTCCAGCACGGCCCGCCTGGGGAATTTACAACTGGCAAAATCACCCGCATCTCGGACACGCGGATCCCGCGGGATCCAGCGCCGCATCAGCGGACGAAATGCGAGTGGCACAAAACACATGTGCTACACATCTGGAGATTAATAAAAATCCGGGTACGACATTTTTACATATATATACATGTAACAAATGATGACAGCTATACTACACGTGCAGCAATGCACGCGGTGTCGCTGCAAAACTCTGTCCCCGGTCATACTGACACACTGCCAGACCAACATACAAACACCATAAAACTCATGCGGAGGCAGTCATTTCCCTCCGGTGACTCCAAATCAAACCATGTATACGGGTAGAAAATAAATTTCTATCCCGGGGGACCTTGCAAATATCCTACAGTAGTTAAGATTAGTCATTCGCTTTTGCGTCCGCACCGGCGGTAAATGACATAAAATTAACCACCCCAGCAAGGTAGAAATTGGGCATAAAATTGACAGTAACCACTAACTTGTGGCTTGTACGAATATGTCAGACGAAAACAACAATAAATTGCCGTTCTCCAGTCTTTTCAAATATCACAGCAATCCGTCACTGTCAAAATTAGCGCAATCCCTTACACCCCTCTAGCGAAAGCAGAAATCTCCCGATTTCTTACTCTCTTTTGCACCGGAAAAGAAATTTCACATACTTGTCTCACTTTGTATCAGTAAATGAGCAAGAACAGAATTCTCCAGAGACATGCCGCACACTTGTGGCTTATAATCCTCCCATAAATAATAAATGAGATGGAAAATAAACAAAATCACTCCCCATAGCCGCTGGCATGCTTACAGGGCGATCGGACATACCCATGACGTCCGGACAGACAATTGGGCGCCCTATGGGCGTTTGCAAAGCGCCCACTAGCAACCCCGACGTACTGCCCGGCCGCGGAGCGGTGCCCGGTCCAACCCAGAGCCTCCTCAAACGACTACCGGAGCGCGGAGCCAATAGATTAGACGCGGAGCCGGCATGGTCCATAACCTCAATGGTTAGGGGGCGAACCCTTCATACCGGCGCCCAATCTAGAGGCGCCCAAAGATGGTGAAAGCAATAGCCGGCGGACGTCCGGAGCTGCCCGCGGACGGAGTCCAGGCCGGACGCCTACCATAGAACGGCGTATTGCCCTTATCCAATGAATATGAAATTGGAATTAAAAGCCACCACAAGTGTTGCGCATGTAATATACGACCCCCTTCTTAGAAGGAGGCCTGGGTTCCGGTCACTCCGGCCGGACCGCGTATTGTAAGGTACGATCCGGACGAGAATGAGCGTCACCCGCTACCGCGGCTGGTCCGCACACGCGGACTTAACAACCGCTCCATTATCATAATGGATAGTCGGTTTCCTGCCGTAAGAAACCTTACTTACTATAACCTTAATTATAGTAATGGCTCACGGGGGATAACTACACCGAAGTGCGTCATCTTAAAGCGTCGCGGACGCCGGACGAATCACGCGGACGAACCACGGACGTCAGTCCTAACGTACGGACACTATCCCCGCATCCAGAGCCAGTTCCCCAAATCCGTGGGAAGGCGCTTCTCCCGTAGCGGACGTAAATCCCAACCTCAGTCTGGCCACTTAAGAGGCTGTTCCGGGACCAGGGGCGTCCGGCAAATCCACAAAAGTCGTCCGGCCAGCGTAGCCGCTGTGCTAACTACGCCGGACTACAGGCGAACTGATGCGGATAAAGCTGCCGCACGTCCCTAGCGCTGAAAACTACGGGAGGGCGGATGCGGAGCGGCGGCGTTACGACATGAAAGTTTCCGCGGACCTCAACTCCGAAGATAGCCACAAAGTAGCCACCCGCGGAGGTAAGTCGTGCGGACTCTCACGGAACGACCTAAAACCCGTCCTCGGTGTGATAGACGGGTACCGCAGATGCATCCGCATGGGCGGAAGGTTATTCCCACCCATACCGGGCTGGCGCACGTGGTTTCCGGCGTGGCCGCCCGTCATCCGCAGGTACTGGAGGGAGTGGGGGTACCTGCGGATCGCCGTCATCTGGCTGATAGCCACCCAGTCCATCATCTGACGGGTCAGAGAGGTCCGGACGGATCCCATACGGGAGCATCATCCGGTTCCGCATCTTGAACGAGTGGATCCATGACAAGCGGGCCCTCGTACTTCTTCAGATTATCGATATGGACAACCAGAACCCTGTCCGGATCGGAATCCCTCCGGATCCGGTAGTCCACATCTGTCACCTGTTTCAGTACCGTAAACGGGCCTATCCACGGCTTAGCAAATTTATTACCTTGCTTAAGCGGCGGATAATAGTAGCGCACCTTGTTGCCCTCCGCAAAAGCTGGCCTGCCCTTAGCATGGGCGTCATAGCCTCGCTTCTGCCGGATGGCCGACTTGTCCAGGCGCGCGCGCGCGAAATCATGGGCGTTCGCCAGGGCGCGGCGAATCCACTCCACGTACTCCGGACCGCACTGGGGTACTGCGCCGGTCTCTGCCGCAGTTGGATACATAATATCCACGGGCAAATTTAGCTCCCAGCCGTACAACATCGCGTGCGGAGTAACTCCGGTCGAAGAGTGGACCGACGACCTGTACGCCATTAAGACATACGGGAGGTGGTCATCCCAATCATTCGCACGATCGTTCACAAAGGCCGCCAGCATATTGAGGACCGATCGATTAAAGCGTTCGACCTGGCCATCAGACTGGGGCCTGTAGGGGGTGGTCCGCACCTTGGTACTGCCTAGCATCTGTGCTAGGTTTCGGAACAGGTTGCTCTCAAATTGCGTGCCCTGATCCGAATGTACCTGTTTAGGTACCCCATGGTACACCACCCATCTATTTACCAACAACCGAGCTACCTCGTCCGCAGTCTGGCGGCGCAGTGGGTAGGCGTCGGTATACTTGGTAAAATAGTCGGAAATCACCAGGATGTACCGGAAACCGCGCGGGGTGACCCGGTGGGTATCCAGTATATCCAAAGCTATCCGATCGAACGGCGCGCCCGCCTTAACCGTGGTTAAGGGGTGGCGGCCAGGAGTCGGAACTCCTTTGCGAGCTTGACACCGAGGGCAGGCTGCGCACCACCGTTGCACGTCCAAGCCGCTACCAGGCCAATGAAAGCGCTGTTGTAGCCTATGGACGGTCCTCCGGATTCCCAAGTGACCGGTCACCCGGAGGTCATGCAACTGGTGGAGTACTTCTTTCCGCAGCTCCGCCGGAAGCACCAACTGCCATATGGGAGGCAGTGGAGTCGGTGGCTCATAGCGCCGGTATAAGAGGCCATCCCTCAAGGAGAGTCTTTCCCACTGGGATACTAGAGACAAAGTCTCCTCCCTGTAGGTCTTCCGCTCATCCTTCGAGGGCTTCTGGCCGGCCTCAAGGGCTGTTATTACCGGTGCAAGAGCTCTGTCAGCTCTTTGCGTCGCAGCTATCTGCGCCGGAGAGTAGCCACCCAAGTAATTAGGCTCCTCATCCGTCGCGTCCGGCTGCGCCGCAGCGGCCATCACCACAGGGGGCAATGACCGCTCATACTCAGACTCTCCAGAGGACGAGGGTACCCACGAGGAGTACACCGCTGGACTCGAGGAGGACTCGCTGGAGCTGAGCCACACCTCCGCTTCGTATGCGAGACGCCCTCGCCGATAACGGCGGGTCCGCGCGCGGAGATTAGCCCTAAACGCTCCGGCCGCCGTGTTGTTAGAGGGGGCGGCGGCCTGCGGTCTCCCCGGAACGACCAATTCCGAGTCTGAGGACGAATCCGCGGCTTGCTGGAATGGCGCCATTCCTGCACAACCCGGATTCTTGCACTTATGACAACGGGACAGGCCGTCCGCGTTGCCGTGCAACTTACCAGCGCGATGCTCTATCTGCATGTCATACTCTTGGAGTTTGACGAGCCACCGCGCCACCAAGCCATCGGCCTCACTATAGTTGAGGAGCCATCTCAGCGAACTATGATCAGTCCGCAAGCGGAAATGGCGTCCCAACAAATAGTGCCGGAAGCGCTTGGTTATCGTAACCACCGCGAGCAACTCGCGATGAGTGGTACAGTAGTTCATTTGAGAGCGGCTCAAGGCCACGCTCGCATAAGCTACTACCCGCTCTTGCCCGTCCACGATCTGCGAGAGGACACCGCCGAGTGCGAAGTTACTCGCGTCAGTGTCCAGGATGAACTCGTAGTCCGGACGAGGGTGCCGCAGCACCGGGGCCGCTACCAAGGCCTGCCGGAGTCCCGAGAAGGCGTCAGCCTGCTCGGCGGACCAAACAAAATCGGCGCCCTTTTCCATGAGGATAGTAAGGGGACGCGCGATCTCCGCAAAGCCGCGAATAAACCTGTGGTGGTAACTCGCGAAGCCCAAGAAGGACCTCACGTCTGCCGCCTTACATGGCGGAGGCCATTTCTGCACAGCCGCCACCTTTGCGGGGTCTGGTCTCACTCCGGTGCCCGTTACCATGAAGCCCAAGTACAGGATTTCCTGCGCGAATAGCTCGCACTTACTTGGCTTCAATTTAAGCCCTGCCCCGCGGATGCGATGGAGCACCATCTGGAGGTTGGTGAGGGTTTCCTCGAACGACCGGCCATACACGACGACATCGTCGATGTAGACCATACATCGCTTCCAGAGGAACCCTTTAAGTACCATCTCCATGAGGCGCTCGAACGTCGCTGGTGCGTTACAGAGCCCGAACGGCATTACCTTGAATTGGTAGAGCCCGTTCTTGGTAACGAAGGCAGTCTTCGCCCGATCACTCTCCTCCATCTCCACCTGCCAATACCCGGAGGCCAGATCCAGAGCACAGAAATAGTGCGACCCGGCCAGGGCATCGAAGGTATCTTCAATGTGCGGGAGAGGATATGAGTCCTTCCGCGTGGCATCGTTGAGTTTCCGATAGTCCACACAGAACCTCCACGAGCCGTCCTTCTTCTTCACCATAACCACCGGACTGGCCCAAGGGCTGTCACTGGGTTCGATGATGTCCAAGTCGAGCATCTTTTGCACCTCCTGGTCTATGACCTCTTGGTGCACTATTGCTGCCCGACGAAGACGCTGCTTGAGAGGACGCTCGTCCACGAGGTCGATGCGGTGTTTGGCGACGTCAGTCTTGCCAACCGCACCATCAGGACCCATGAACACATCCGCATACTGCCGCAGCAGTTTGCGGAGCGCTTGGCGCTGCTCTTCATCCAACCGGTCCTTCGGAACCCGAGATTCCAAATGGTCCGGCAGGGTGAACGGGCCATCTCCGGCGGCCGCTGCCGCGCACGCAGCGCGGCAGACAGGATCGTCGGGGAGGACACGACTCGAGGACGCGGGAATAGCAGTAGCTGCTATGCATCCGCGCTTCAGTACAATCGGAGCATCCGTAGGATTCACCACGAGGAGGGGCATCGCGCGGCGGTTGGACATGACCAGGGCCCCACCCAGCACGAGCCCAGTTCCTGCGGCGAAACTGCTCACGGGTTGCACTATACACGGTCGACCATCGAGGGGCATGCGGGGACGACGCGGCCTCGCCTCAATGATCATCTCACTCATCGGCGGCACTACTACAGTGCGCGATGCCCGCATTTGGAATGAATGCATCGGGCCCGAGCGGAAGAGAAAGTGTGTGTCCTCTCCCATCCGGAATTCGCCAGCACTAAAGTTGGCGGTCACCCGGTGGACCCGTAGAAAATTCATCCCAATAATCCCGGCCGCTCCGATATCCGCAACGATTGCCTCTGTCGGATACACCTTGTCCCCAAGGGTAATAGGCAGATCGATGATGCCATGGATACGGATGCAGTTGTCTCCCGCTCCGTAGAGCTTGTACGGTCCGGGATCCCGCAACTCAAGGTTGTGGAGCGCTGGCTCCTTCTTAAACGTTCCGGCGGCAACGAGGGTCACCTCCGAGCCAGAGTCCATGAGGAACCGGACCGGCTCCCGTCCGAAGGACAGGGGCAGGTACCAGCAGGGGTCCCTCACCAGCGCGCAGGTAGGGCGATACCTTTCGCACGCGCTGGGCTCATCTACGGAGTCCTCGCCATCCGCCTCAGCCGCGGAGGAGCTAGACTGATCTCCAAGGACTACTTCCGGAGAAGTCATATCAACTTGGGGTTCGTCCTGCTCATCAGCGGGTGGGGCGGCATCTTTTGCCACCGAACAACTATCCCCGGACGTAGTGTTGGTCGCCACCACGTCCGGATCTAGTTTCCCTGTCGCGGGTTCCGGTTCTGTTGTCCCGGAGGACCAGACCGGAAGGAATTCCTCCGCTGCGGGCCAGGGAGGTTTCCCTGGTATCCGCGCGACCGCAGGCGTTCCAACAACTCCGGACACTTCAGCCAAAAGTGTCCCTGCTTTCCGCAGAAGTAGCAGGGACGGTTCTGGGCCGGTCCGGAGGTGAACGCGCAACATTCTGCGGGTCCCGGAGCATCGATCCCGGCGCAGTGCGCAATCATCTGCGCGGCGCCGAGGTCGTATTCCTCCATGTCGTACTCGCCGGCGAACTAACCCGCTGCTGGGTAGGTTCCCTGGCGGGTTCCCGGACGACCGGGTCCTGCCACGGGGTTACCTGCGATGCCTTGACCGGAGGGGGAGTCGCCGCCTGCGCGGGTACAGCCGAGGCCGGAGCCGGGGCTGGAGGCAACTGTCTAGGGCGGACAGCCACCTCAAGCGCAAGCGCGGAGTCTATTGCCTCCTCCATCGATCGTTTCTCATGGGTGGCCAGCCCGTAAGCTAAGTGGTAAGGCTGGCCATCGATGAACTGATCGATCAGCATCGTCTCAAACCGTCTGGAGTCCATGTCCGGAAAAGCTCTCCGGCCGAGTATGCGTAGGTTGAACGCATAGTCTGTCACGGACTCAGTCGGCTGGCGGGTACGCGCCTTGAACTCTCGTTCAGACTGCCGCCGATTGGTCGTCAGCGTGAACAGCAGGCGAAGTTGACGAGCAACCTCGCCGAACGTCACTGTTCCCACCGGCAGACACGGCATCACGCGGAGAGCTTTTCCTTCCAAGCTCCCCGCGAGGACGTGTCCAGCTTCATGCTGGGACCATCCTTCGTACACGGCGGTACGCCATACCTGGAGCAAGTAGTCCTCCAAGTCGGCGTTATCCCCGTTGAACCGTTTCCGCCACGAAGAGTGGTCGGGCCCGTCATCACGTTTGTTACGCGCCCGACGTGCGGTCCCGGCTCCGGGGTCGTCCGTGTACAGCGGCAAGTTCCGCGAGCTGCCCGTGCCTGCGGCGGAGTCTGCCGGAGCAAACATCGACGCCGCGGACATAGGAGCAGGGAAGCTCACGTTTGCCGCCGGGGTCATTCCCGCTAAAAACCCACTCTGGCTAGGTGCGGGCGGGGCTCCCATCGAACCTACTGGGTGGGCTCCAGAAGGGGCGGCAAAGCTTGGGGCCGAAGCCGCCTGTTGCCACTGCCCGTCCGACACACTGTACGTGCCAGGGTAAGTCGGCCACGCGGCTTGCGCTCCAACCGTCGGAACGGTCGACGCGGTCGCCAACGTCGTGCCTCCGAGCCGCGGAGCAGGCGCGGGTCCCATTGCGGGGCCACTGGCGCCTGCAGACTCGGCAGGACTTGGGGAGGGGCTACTGGCCCAGACATCCCCGGACTAAGAATAGCCGACGGGTCAACGCTCGGAGGCGGCTGATTCCGCTTGAACAGTACAAGCGCCTCGGATATCAGCCACCTCTCCCTCTCCGTCAAAGGCCCCGAGTTGCCTTGTGACAGCGGAGAGGGGGAATGGTTCCGCCGGTCTGATCGTCCCTGATGGGGCGACCGGGCGCGGTCATAGCGCCCTAGGGTAGCCAGCTCACTCAGAGTGTGGGTGAGCTGGTCCATCCCGCCTGACGCGGACTGTCTGGATTCCCGGCCGGGAGCCCTCGCAGGAGCTCTTCCGGCTGGAGGTGGCATCCAGAACTGCTGGTCCGCTTGCCCGGAGGTACTCGGGCCGGCTACCACTCGATCCCGGACATCCGGAGATGTCCCCAGAAAGAGTGTCGCCTGCCACGACTGCCGTCCGGACTTAGGCGGGCGCGGGGTAGCGCCGTTGCCAGCTCCACCTACCGCGCCTACCGGATCAGGGCCAGGCCCTGATAGCAATCCCTGTTGCTGCCCCTCAGGGCGCGACTCGTCGTCCGGAGACGTAGCCAGGGACGCCGGAGTCGACTCCGCGGACGGCGTCTTGTCCACGGAGGTCTCCGCACGTTCCTTCCTACCGCCGGAGTCATCCGAAGAATCCTCACGGCGGCCGTCGATTGACCGGGTGCGGTCCGCGACGTTTCCACCCGTTTCGCCCCCCCCCCCTTGGGTTCATCAGCCTTATTTTCGGCCTTATCTCTTTCCTTCGTCATTTTTATGAGTTGTCCTTGAGGAGCGGGCGATCCCCAGGGACGAAGGAGGCTACAACACTGTGACGGTAGGCTGCGATGGAACACTGTCGGACTGATCCTGGTCACGCCACCAATGTAAAGTTATTGACTACCGTCCGCTCTTCGGGATCCTCGAGGATAGTCCTCTCTCATCCGAGTCCTTGCGGACGCACATCCGCTATTCCGGATCCTTGCGGCGGGGCCGCTCACCGGAGGTCGCTGCGGACACGGTAACTACTTCAGCATTAACGGTAACCAGGTAACAGCCCACCCGACACTCCCAGGCCTACGGACACCGTTCAGAAACTAGTTCATCCCTACGGTGTTAACTGGCGGGGCCTGGCGAGCCGCGGTCTGCCTCGGGGACGGAACCCTGTACAGTCCAACATGCTGGCCAGAGCCTATGTCACACATCCCGGGAAGGGAGAGAACTGGCGATCCACAGGGCGTACGCCCCCGAGTCAGCAACTTGTCTCTCCCAGCCCGGGCCTCCCCATGGAAATCGTCCCCAGGGCTCTAGGAGCCCTCTACTCAGAACCAGGGAACACAAAGCTCATGGCGAGCCTCGTGTGCGTCCTAGTCATTCTCTCTCGGACAATCTCCTCGATCGAGTCGCTTCCAGTGTATATATAATACACCACAAGCTGTAGGGCGCACGCGAGGTCTAATCGATCCATTGTTATAGTTTACTGGAGCGTAAATTACAATGCGTCGCCGTGGCAACGCACGCTCGAACGGAGCGTGTCAAAACAAGGCCAAGTACGAAAAGGCCACATAAATGGCATTTATGTTTACAATCACCTGCCGCGTGCTTAGGGCAAAATCGCCACACTATACATATTCATGACAAAGGAATTTGAAGACTGAGAATATCGTCTATAACTGCTAGATCGGCTAGACATTCCTCAAGTTTAGAACTCCCCATGGGTCTGTGCTTGGCCCTGTATTGTTTTCCTTGTACATGAGCCCGCTTGCGGATGTGGAATCTTCACTATGGAATCAAAGACCATAGGTACAATGCTGAATCGAGCACAACAGTGCATCACATACATCAGGTCTTGGATGGTCAGTAACCTGCTAAAGCTGAACGATGACAAAACCGTGGTTATCAATTGCACGTCGCGCTTCAGGCCAGCTCCACTCCTCACCACCCTTCTTTGCTTTGGAGACACTGGTGTCCAGCCCACCTCGACCTTAGTCTCTCTATGGTCAACCATGTCAATTCCATTGTGAAATCCAAACAATTTCAACTGTACTGCATCGAGGAAATCAGAAGAAACAAACACTGCTGCATCGAATACTTTGGTACACGCCTTGGTCACATCAAGTTTGGATTATTGTAATAGTTTGCTCTTGGGATCACCTGACCAACTCCTGAGCAAACTACAATGGGTCCAGAACTGTGTGGCCCGTCTGGGAGCACATTACACCAATCCTCAGAGCTACATTGGCTATCCATGGGATCAAGGTCAGTTTTCAAAGTATCGACGTTCATTTATCAATTTCAACCATCGAAGAATATTGCCCAGATCTGAAGGCAATAACCTGCTGGTACCCAGATCCCGCACAAAAGATTATGGTGCCTATGCTTTCAGCGTGGTGGGCCCCAAGCTGTGGAACTGCCTCGTGGACTTAGGAGTTCGAGAACTCTTTCTCACTTCAAAACTAATTCAAAGACTCATTTATTCACAATTACATATGATCAGTGATCTTCACAATACCTCACGTCTTGTTTCTAGTCGTGGTTTGAATTCTCTTGTTTATATATTTTAAACTCATTTCATATATCGTATATACTTAAACCATATTATATTATGTTAAGCGCCTTGGGAATGTGTATATTTATTAGAGCTATACAAGAATAAATTTATTTGATATTGTAACGTGCCAGCTACCTAGGGCGCATGTGCTCTGCATCTGTGCACGGTCATGGCAGGCATCCTTATTACTTAAATACAACCAGGTAATAGTTTGCCGAACAAGTCTGGCTTCAATACATCACTCAGATGTTACATCATCATAGTAATGTAGCCTGGTGTGATGAGCCCAAATGCCATGGGAGTGGCCTCCGGAACCCGCGCACATGGGCGTGTTGCTGGCCGGACTCGCCGATGGTTCACCATGGGGATAGAACCCCAGATAGCCCAATGGTATGCCAGCGCCTGTACGCACCATCCTAGGGCGAGGGACTCCCAATCCATGGGGGCACCGCGTGAGCCACCGGATCAAAGCAGTCTCTCTCCTGGGCCCCCAGTTGGAATTGTCCCTATGGCCCTCGCAGACCCTCCAGCCAAACAAAGGGGACGAGGAGCACATGGCCTTGCCCACCGTCGTCCTCTCACATTGACAGCTCTTGAGACAACTCAAAGAAAGCAAGACTGAGGGTGTGACGATAAAAGACCAAGGCAATGCACGAGCTTCGAACGTGAAGCAGCCAAAACAGGTAGGTATGGAATATGATAGCGGCCAAAACTCCTATCGCAATCTCCTGGGCAAAATTGCCATATTACCCCTTCTCACAATGTTGGTCCCCTACATGCTCTGCCTCAACCCAAAAACTGCCGAAACACGACAAAAACATCGCATGGCAGAGCCCGAAGGAAGCAAGTTGAACGGTACCCGGAAGTTGCGACGCAAAAAGATCAGATTTTAAGGATCTTTTTTCGAAAAATGGGAGTCGACCCTAGGTCTTACAGATTATACTGTAACACTCCTAGAATTTGGAATAAACCCTAATAAACAAGCTAAAATTTTGAACGAGGTGTTCCAGAAAGGATGATGACCTAGGAAGGTCATTCACCGAAAGGGACGATGTGCTGAGTGTTTGGAATCCAATTAACAATTAATTTTTTTGGAACGACACACTATAGATCGAAAAAGTAGTAGTACCTCTAGAAAGGGTGCTGGTTGCACTCGCCAACCGGCGTCATGGACCCACAAGGATCTGTGCAGGGCGGAGCTACAAGGAGCGACTCAGGCAAGTCAGCATGGCCATACCCGCGGACAGCTGTCTTCCACTGCCAACAGTCAATGCGGCATGCTGCGGACACCAGTTCCCGGATGCTACCCGTGCGGCCAGAGCGGCTGCGCACGTACAGACATACAAATGCTAATGTCCAAACATACACACACTGTCGGACAGCCTGCGCCTCACTCGTTTTTTTTTTAAAACGAAAAAAAAAATTTTGTGCATCACTTTCTGAGAGGCGATTTTCTTTTTTTTTTAGTAAATTGACACCCGTACATCGATTTTGGTGTGATAATGATCGAGTCAACTGATCACGAGTGTCTTTGACATTTGCAAAACATCCAAACAGGGCAAATTCAACCTGGTCGCTTATCAACAGCCAATTTTAGGGGAAAAGTATTGGACAAATGGGCCATATTTGACCGGATCAGTCATCGGCCGCCATTTTTAGCAAAACAGAAAAACAATTAGAACGGGCTATTAGCTGCTATATCTGCCCCACTGGTGGTCAATGACAGGAAATAATTACAGTAACCGTTCACTTGTGGTTGTTACAAATACAAACTAAGCGAAAACAACACTAAAGTTTCCTTCTCCAGTATTTTTTTTTAGAAGGCGGGCTGGGATTTCTGTCATTCCGCATTATGTAATGTGCAATCCGGACAAAATAAGCCTCTACCTACTGCCGCAGTCGGGCCGTGCACATCCGTCCTCACATCTGGACACTAGCCCCGTGTAAATAGCCAGTTCCCCGTTATCATTGGAAGGGCGTTTCTCGCACCCAACCTCTGGTATTATGAGAGGCTGTCCCGGGACCATCAGGCGTCCGGCAAATCCAAAAGAGTGGTCCGTTCAGCACAGGTGTAGGGTTACCTGCGCCAGACAACAGTCCCCATGATCTGGATAGGCTTGCCGCATGACCTTTAGCACTAGAAACTACAGGAGGTCGGATGCGCTCTCTGATGCACAGTGTAGATCCACTCACACCTATGGACCACCACAAAGTAGTGATCACAGGGTTAGGCGGTCCGGACTACTGTGGAGTGGCCCAAAATCCATCCTCGGGGTGATAGATGGATACCACACTTGCATTTGCAAGAGCGGAACGTCAGTCCCACCCTCAATCCTGATTGAGCGGATCCAAGACGATCAGGCCCTCATACCACTTCAGGGTGTCAATATGAACCACCAAGATCCTGTCCAGATCGGAATCCTGACGAATCCGATATTCTACCTCAGTCACCTGTTGCAGTATTGTGAAGGGGCCTATCCATGGCCATGCAAACTTGTTGCCCTGTTTTGCCAGTGGATAGTAATAGCGCACCTTGTCAACTTCCGGAAAAGTGGGCCTACCCTTGGCATGGGTGTCATAGCCTCGCTATGACGTCATAGCCTGCCGGATAGTGGAAAATCCAGGCACGCTCATGCAAAGTCATTGGCGTTTGCCAGAACGCGGCGAATACTCTCCACGTACTTAGGGCCGCACTGTGGTACTGGGCCGGTTGCTGCCACAGTTGGATGCATAATATCCACAGGCAGATTTAGCTCAAGGCCATACAGCATCGCATGCGGGGTCATCCCGGTTGAGGGGTGGACCAATGACCTATACGCCATCAAGACGTAAGCAGGTGGTCATCCCAGTCGTTTACACGATTGGTGACAAAGACTGCCAGCATATTCAGGACAATCGCTTGACCTGTCCATCTAACTGGGACCTGTAAGGGGTGGTCCGGACCTTGGTACTACCTAGCATTTCCCCTAGGCTCTGGAACAGGTTGCTTCTAAATTGCGTGCCCTGATCTGAGTGTACCTGCTTTGGTACACCATGGTACACCACCCACCTATTCACCAGTAGCCGAGCCACCTCGTCCATGGTCTGCCGCCACAGTGAGTTCAACATCGAGGGTAGGCGTCGGTGTACTTGTTGAAATGATCCAAAATCACTAGGATGTACCGGAAAACCCCGCGAAGTGACCCAGTTAAGGATTGATTGCATGTGATCGTCATGAACCTGGCAGTGACCAGCTGTCCATTCATTTATAATGTAAATATAAAGGTAACAAATTCATGAATTTACACACTTCCAACCAACGTGAAACTTTGCCTTTTTGATTGTTAGCCATCAAGGATTACTAACCGAGACTCTGTTTCGTACTAAGCAATGTTAAATTTGTTAAATTCATCGTTTTCATATGTCATCTTCCGACCTATTTCTCAGTCTACAAGATACACTCACAACAATGCGAGCGAAAGGATTATGCTGTGCAGCAAATAGCTAGTGAGGCCAGTAAAACTCAAGGGTGATATCCACTCGGGTGCACCGAGGTGTTTGGGATTATGAATGTTCAGCTCATTGTATTCATCTCACAGAAAGTATAGCCCTAGATATTCTCATTATTTTGACGACAACAAGGAATAAATATATGCAACAGCCAGTGCTTGTCAAGCAGAACACTCGAATCTTCGTTTTGGTGAAACGTATAAAATGATTTATCTAATCATCAAATTGCACAGCTTTCGTGATAGCATTTATGAAACCATGTCTCGGTTCATCATCCATGAGTATATATGTGTGTGCTAGCCAAGTTTTAGGTCAGGGGATTGTGTTGCTTTGGTGATTTTGTTACCTTTACTTTCACATTATAAGTCAATGGAAAAGTGCCTCAGTGCAGTCACCGGTAAGTTACGTGCAATCACACCTTAATATAGAGAATATCCGAGGTGATCCGGTCAAAAAGCGTGCCAGCCTCAACCGTGGTCAAGAGGTGGCGGCCAGGAGTCGGAACTCCCTTACGAGCCTAGCATCATGGGCAAACTGTAAACCATCTCTGCCGTTGCAGCCGGTGGATAGTCTTCTGGACGCCCAGATGACCAGTCACCCGAAGGCCAGGCAGTTGGTAGATCACGTACTTCCACAGTGCTGCGGGAAGCACCAGCTGCCGGAAGGGAGGCTTGGGGTGCGCAAACTCATAGTGCTGATGAAGTAGACCTTCACAGACAGTGGCCTGTTCCCACCGGGAGATCAATGCTCGGATCTCCCCCATGTAGGTTTTCCGCTCCACTTTCAAAGGTTTATGATTGGCTTCAAGGGCCTTGATTGCCAGTGCTAGGGCGTGGTCCACCCCTTGCTTTGCAGCCGGTTGTTCCGGAGAGTAGCCGCCCAAGTAGGTTCGCTCCTCATTTTTTACTTCTGGCTGTGTCCCGGCAGCCATTACCACGAGGGGCAACTGCTGCTTGTACTCACACTCGGATGACGATGGGGTTGGTTCCCATGGGATGAACTTTCCCACCATCGAGGAGGACTCGCCAGGGCCGAGTTTCACCTCCGGATCGAACACATGTCAGTTGCGCCGGTAATGTCGTGTCTGCATGGAGGGGTGAAATCATGTTGCCTGGGTTGCAGTGGTACTGAGGGGTGCGGCGGCCTGTGGTCTCCCAAAAAGGTCCAAGTTAGAGTCTGAGGATGAATCCTCACTAAACTGGAACGGAATGATTCTTGCGCAGTCCGGATTGTTGCACTTATGACATTGCCATGTTGCCGGCCCGGTGCTCAATTTTCATGTCAAACTCCTCGAGCTTGAGGAGCCACTGAGTCACCAAGCCATCGGCCTCAGTGTAGTTGAGCAGCCATTGGAGCGAAGTGTGTTTTGTCCGCAACTGGAAATGCCGCCCCAATGAGTAATGCCGGAAATATTTGGTCATTGTTACAACCGCGAGGAGCTCGTGGTGAGTCATGCAGTAGTACATTTGAGAGCTGCTCTAAGCCACACTGGCATAAACCACTACATGCTCCTACACCGCAGAGCCCGAACGACATTACCTTGAATTGGTAAAGTCAGTTTTTGGTGAGAAAGGTTGTTTTAGCCTTATTGCTCTCATCCATCTTGATTTGCCAGTACCTGGAGGCCAGGTCGAAAGTACAGAGGTAGTGCGATCCAACCAGGGCATCGAAGGTGTCTTTGATGTTGGGTAGAGGATATGATACTTTCCGTGTGACATCGTTTAGCTTCCGATAGTGGACGCAGAACCTCTGGAGTCATCCTTCTTCATCATAACCACAAGACTGGACCAAGGGCTATCACTGGGTTCGATGATTCCTAGCTCAAGCATCTTCTGCAACACGTTGTCAATGAAATTTTGGTTCACAATAGCTGCTCGTCGTAGACGCTGTTTGATCGGTCGCTCGTCGTTGAGGTTGATGCGGTGTTTGGCAACACGTGTTTTGCCAAACGCACCGACCAGACTCATAAACACATCTGCATACTGCCAGAGCAATCTGCAGAGTGTGAGCTGCGGCTGAAGCCGGAGGCATCTGTCTGGTTCTGACCTTCTGCATGGACTATTTCTCATGGGCGTCCAGGGCATATCCAATGAGGTATGACTGCCCATCGATAAACTGGTGGATCAGCATTGGCTAAAACCTAGCCGGCAAAACTCCCGGGTAGGCTTTCCAGCCGAGAATGCGCAACTGAAACGCATACTCAGTGACGGACTCAGTAGCCAGGTGATAGCGAGTCTTAAACTGCTTCTCAAACATCTGCCTATTCGTCTTGGGCGCGAACGGTAAGCAAAGTTGCTCAGCAACCTCAGAGAACATCACAGGCCCAGGCAGGAAACTGGACATAACCTGGAGAGCTTTGTTTTCCAGACTTCCTGCGAGGATGTGACTGGCCTTGACCGGCTCCCTTCCCCCATAAGAGGCGGTTCTCTACATCTGCAGGTTATCCTCATAATCAGTCTTTCCACTGTTGAACTGCTTCCGCCACGATGACTGGTCCGGCTTTCAGTCACGTGGGGAGGGCTCCCTTGAGTCTGATCCGGACATGGGGCCAGTGGCAGAGAAAATGGCAGCACATGCTCCGTCTCTGGCTGCAGTGGGACCTGCATATAGGGGCTCGTACACTGCATGCTGGAGCAGGTACTGGGGCTCCTGTTGGGTTAGCAACTGGAAATAACCCGCTGCTACTAGGCATGGAGGGAGACCCTGCTGGGCCTAGTGGATAGAACGCTGGCGAGGCGGGGCAGCCGGCGTAGCTAGGGGCCGAAGCCGCAGGTTGCCAGCTGTCTCCCATCGCGCGTGCCGGAGCAGGTTAATTCAACCTCGTGGCCAAAGATTCCACTGCCGGGACACACTCATATCATTTTGAGTGTGTCCCGGAGGAGACGCCTGCCACCTAGGGTACAAGCGCCATGCATCTGTGCATGGTCATGGCGGGCATCGTTATTACTTAACTACGACCAGGTAATAGTTAGCCGAACAAGTCCGGCCTTGATAAATCACTCAAATATTACATCATCATAGTAAAATAACCCAGTGTTACGAGCCCGAGAGCCATAGGAGTGGTCTCAGAACCCGCACACGTGGGCATGTTGCTGGCCGGCCTCGCTGATGTCTACCACGGGAATAGAACCCCGGATAGCCCAACGATCTGCCAGAGCATGTACCCACCACCCACGGGTGAGAAACTACCAATCTATGGGGTCGTGGCCCCAGGATAAAAGCAGCCCTCCTCCTGGGCCTGTGATTGTGATTGTCCCCGAGGTCTTCAGGGAACCTATAGCCAGACAAAGGGGACAAGGAGAACTTTGCCGTGCACACCTTCGCCCTCACGCCTTGACGGCTCTGAGACAACTCAAGAAAACAAGATGGGCTGCTAGTTATAAAGATAGCAGCGCATGAGACCGAGGGTGTGACGTCAGACCATTTTTACAGTATAGTGGGTCGATTAAAGACACTGCGTCACTAAGGCATCGCACAAGCTTCAGGACGTGAAGCGGCCAAAACAGGTAGGTATGGTGTACGATAACGGCCACAACTCCTATCGCAATCTTTTCTCAAAATCTCCACATTATTATTGCTGTTGTTGTTGTTATAAATACGATGGTGAGATATACAACATAATGCCTGGGTCACATTTGCATAGGTCGCCGGCCAATGTGGGGACATCGGTGGTACTTACCGATGTTCCAGCTGCTGGTGATTGTTTGTCAGGCATCTTTCTCATATCTTTCGAGTGGTCATGAAACCACCCGGCATTGTCCGCCGGTGAGCGCTATAGTCACCTTTGATCACGTGTGTTCACCGTGTCCGTCCAAATCTTAAGAATTTCAAGAAAGACTGACCAACCAACGATGCCTTACCGGAGACCACATGATACCCTACTGGTACCTGCTCGGTGACCGTCAAATATTTACAGATCGGCCGATTATCTGATGGAGAAGTTTCGGACATTCATCGGAGCCCGGCAGGATGCCCTGCGGTGATCACCTGGGTAGCTGCCTACATTGGCGAGCTGAAAAATTGGGTCGATTCCCTCGGCACCTGATGGGCATCTGAAGCAGCTCTGACCGCTCACAGGCAGACCTGCAAGCTATTCACCACCGATGTCATTTTTTCCACCGGTCGCCGCAAGAGAATAACTCTGTGTTATTTTCTTCCGATGCTTCTACCGACGTGTCTACAATGTCCAATTATTGCCAGATGATCACAGATGATCCTCAGGCACCCGCCGAAATGGCCAAATTCCAGCCTTTTAGGGCATCGTGTCCTCATCGGCGAAGGCATCGGTGCAAATGTGACTTAGGCATAAATGGGGTATGTCATGCCAACTTAGTAACGCCACAAATGTATCTGGATTCATTTCTATGAGTCTGGGTGTCTTAGTAGGGCTGGTGGTCACGGTTTGGGACGGCGTGAAGCTAAAATGGAATACAGGCTTTTTCTTATTAAACTATAGTTTAGGAAGAAAAAACGAGTCGTACTTACCCCTTGGGTAAGTGCGACCAAAGTTAAACATACCCCTGTCGTTGTTATTATTATTATTATTACGACATCATATTATAATTTACTGTTGCCTATATACGCAATACCTATAATGGTGACTATGACTTGGTAAAGATTATTACTGACAAACGTGTGCGTTTTTTTACTTGATCTGAAGAAATTCGAAACTGTGCAGTACATGGTGCCAAACACTTTCCTACCAGGTGTCGATGCCAAAATAACAGACGACCAGGGACATACACCGCTCCTGCATGTAGAACAAAGGAAAGCTGAACTACAAGTGAAGCCTGAATCACTGCAGAATACTCGACAGTTGGAAATATTGGCTGAAGTGGAAGAATTGCTGCGCAAGGCAGAGCGACAGTCATGAGAGCAAATGTACTCAGATTTGTATTTCCTTAATTTGGTAATGGTTCTATTTGCACATCAAATGTATTTGAGCAGGTTGATTCCATTATTTCGGGTTATTATAAATTTATTCCAGTGTTTGAGTATGTGAATTTTATTATTTGGAATTGTTTAAGTATCTCTCAATTTGCTTGTGTACCAGGAAGGTAAAATGATGTGTTCATATTGAGCATGTATATGTGCAATGCAACAACAGTATAACAACACAATTACGATGTAGGAAAATACATTGGTATGGTGATATTACATATATTTGTATGACATACAGAAGATACCACACAAAATAATGAGAATGCTTTAGTATCTAAATATAGATGTGTCTGTTTTCGTTCAATTTATCCTTGGATATGTAGTATTCAAGTTGGAAGGTTAAGTTACTCAGATCACAATCGTAAAACTTTACACACTGAATTAATATTTCGAACGGATTTGTTTGGAGATGTAGGTAATACGTTCTGAATTATTTTTGCTGAATCATTTTGTTTTCTTCCATTTTTAAGTTGATCAGACCGATAACCTATTGGTCTGCATTGCATCTGTCATCGTCGGCATGGACGACATCCATCTATATTTACAGTTAAATTTTTCTGAAATTTTGCACAAAAGTGCCTAAAAGTAAACCAAGGTGGAGGTCATTTTAGTTTTATTTACTCTCCAATTTTTTTTATCAAAATGACGGAAACTCCCAATGAAGAATGGTTTATTTTTTATTTCATTATTCTTTTCTCAAAATCTGTTCAATAATGACTTTTAATTATTTATCTGGCTTATACTCTGATTTTTCTAACTCGTTTACACTGTTTTTCTCTGATATTTTTGCGATGCTAAATGGTATCATTCTATAATTTGGCATACTTCACTTGGGAGTCAAACGGCAATCATGAACCAAATTTCAGACTTCTATCGCGAAAATTGGAAAAGTTGGCAATCTACCTCAATGTTAAATTTAGCCCTGTCATTTATTTTCTGAGTCCGCACACAATTTTGTGCATTTGCTCGGTTTTGTAGCGGTGCAATCTTTTAAAATAAACATGTTTGTGTAGAATACATCCCAATGTGTCTTCTCGTTCCAAATTACAAGAATACTTCGAATCCTAGTGGATATAAACAAGACTAAATCCTCGAAAATGCTCATATTCTCAAGATCCCGTTTTCACCTAAAATTCAACATTGGGTTAGATTGCCAAATTCTTCAATTTTTGCGATAGAAGTCTGAAATTTGGTAGAAAATTGCCGTTTGCTCCTGAGTGAAGTATGCGAAGTTATAGAAAGATAACATGTAGCATCGCAAAGTTATCAGAGAAAAACAGTGTAAACGAGTTGAAAAAATCAGAGTATAGGTGGCATTTTTTAATTTTCTTTGATATCGCATACAAAAACGTTGTACAGCAAAACTAATCTTGCTAATCAAGGGGTAAATGGGGATGAATGCTGATTGCAGCGTTCCGTTTTCCCATGCTGCACTTCAAAATGCCATGAAGGCCTTGGCGTCCAGTTGATCATGTTTTTTAGGTTACCGGACCTATGGTCCGATAACCTATTGCCATGGTGTTGCGACGTCCGTCGTCCGAAAAACAATTTCGTCTTTGAAGTTTATGGTCGAATCTTTCTGAAAATTTGCACAAAAATGCCTAAAAATATTTCAAGAGGGAGGTATTTTTTAGTTTTTTTTATTTTTGCAATTTTTCCCAAATCGCAGCCATTTTTGACGAAAAATGGCCAATTTTGGATTTTGACGGTCATTTTCTCAAAATTTTTTTGGAAACTTTTTTTCTTATCGATGCATAACACTCCCCATATGTACTCCTGCGATTGGTATGAGTTTCGTTGCCCTTGAATTGCTCGAAGTGGGTCATTTTGGCCCAAACTCGGCCAAAAGGGGGCTCGCCCATGTTAAATTCTTCTATGCTCTATATTGGGACACAATTTTCCAAATATCTCACTCAATATTGAGATTAGAGATTGGGAATCAATTGTGTACAAATAGGAAATGATATATGCTGAATTTTCTCGCGACCTTGAATTTGACCTTTGACCTAACTTTCAAGTTCACGAGACAAAATGGCTAATATCTCGCTTATTATTAACTTTACAGCTTAAGAATCAATTGTGAACATGTAGGAAATGATACAAGCAGAGTATTCTCATGACCTTGAGTTTGACCTTCGACCTCATTCTCAAGGTCAGAGCTCAAAATGGCTAATATCTCGCTTATTATCGACTTTACAGCTTAGGAATCAATTATGAACATATAGAAAATGATATATGCTGAATATTGTCATGACCTTGAACCTGACCTTTGACCTAATGAGCTGAATATTCTCATGACCTTAAACTTAACCTTCGACCTTATTTTCAAGGTCGGAGCACAAAATGGCTAATATCTCATTTGTTATCAACTTTATGGATTAGAATCTATCGTGAACATATGAAGTGATATATGGCGAATATTGTTATGCCCTTAAATTCGACCTCTGACCTCATTTTTCTCTATACTCGCAGCTGTATAGAGCAAACTCCTACAAAACTCCAAGAAAGAGCTTAAATATTGGCAGTATCAAATGGGAAATCATATATTGCAGTTTTAATGGTGACCTTAAATTTGACCTTCAATGACATTGAAAGGTCAATGTGGCCATTTTCATGAAGAACGTTATGGTTTAAAACTAAACATGTTTTCCAGTAACCTTTCTTGGCCCTTGGGATAATTTTTAATCTACTCTTGTTCAGTCTGTTCTAGTCTTATCGTGGCCATCCTTTCTCCTCCACTGCCCTCCAGGGTTCCTCAAGATATGGGAGATGACTGAGAACCTAAAATGGTATAGCTATTGTTATTGAAATAAGCCTGACTGGGTTCCGATTTAACGCTTTCCAATTGTAATCCAGTCAGGCTTATTTAGATAAAAACATCATTTTATGTTTTCAGTCAATATCTATACCTTGGAGAATTCTGGACGGAGGTAGCAGCGAGGGAAGGATGGCTACACCAAATCGTACTAGATTGGACCAAATCATATCATACCAAGAGCAGTTTTTAAAAATGAGTTGGGAAATCTCTAATTATGTGAACATGGTCAATCATGTTCGGATGCGTCATGACTGACCAGCGCGGTCGAAGAATTTCCCGACCAGAAGAAGGAAGTAAAAAACAGATAGGGAAACCCTAAATAAAGCGTTGACTTGGCTCAGTGTAAACATGTTGGAGTTCATGTATATTATGAATATATCTTGTTGCTTTGTGGATGTTATGTACCATTGTTTCATTGAAACCTATGTTCACGCATAATTGCCATGGCAGCTGATGCTGTCAATATATAATGTACTCTTTCAGTTCTATTGCAAACATTATATGATATTTATTATATTTGACATGATGTTTGCCCATGCATGATGACATTTTAGCATTCAATGGTTGGGTTTTGTCTATAGTCTAAGAGTGTCATGATGTTGCGAACATACTGACGTCTATATTACACAATGCCTAAAACAATGTGAAAATCTAAGTTTGAAAATATATATCTGCTATATTCATAGATATACGTATATAAGTATGAAAAGGAGCTATATCCAAAGAGAGTTGTTCAGAAGCAGACACCATAGGTAGGCCATATTTTCACACTAAATGTAGTTCTTTTAGATTAAGGAAGTTGAAATGTATCTGCTAATCATTATTATTGTCTGGAATTCAGTCGAATTTTTTTTGCATTGCAAAGCATTTTATGTCATTCTTATTCGAGGAATAACTATTATAATGACACTAGGCTAACCAACATACTTCAGTTTGTATTTCTGTCAGAAGACAAATAGTATATTGTATACCTTTGGTGATGCTGGTGTGAAAATTTATTTTAATGTTTGTTCAGGCTTGGTTTTCATTGTTTGTGTCATTGTTATCCAAGAAATGAAATTTAACCCTGAAAACGGCATTTTTAATGTGTATTGTACATGTGTACTTGCACCTAATGTTGAACTGAAACATATTTACTAAGTGTAACAATACACAAAGGCAAAATGAAACTAAATATAAACATCAGTGAGGTTCCTTATCAATATTCGATGCTTCACCAAGTCTCTTATTTTTCAGTTTGTAAACGAACACAGCTCTAAAAATTTCGAAATTGCTGTCGATGCATAGATGGTTGCTACCGTACAATAATACATGTAATTCCAGAACTTATTGCTTGTTATGTAATTGTATCCCCCGAACAAAGTTCGGCGGATACTATGGATTTGGCTTCGTCGTCCGCGTCCGCGTCCGCGTCCGCGCCCGCGCCCGCGCCCGCGTCCGCGTCCGCGTCCGCAGAGATTTTCTTGTGAACGCGCTACAGGCCGCAATTCTCACCCGATCACCATTATTTTTTGCAGGCACATATATAATGGTAAGATCCCGACACCAATCGATTTTGGTTGCCGTGGCAACTAAATTGGTCGTTTGGGGACACATTTTGCATTGAAAACAGCCTGTTTGAGACACATGGCTTGTGATCGCGCTACAGGCCGCAATTCTCACCCGATCACCATTATTTTTTGAAGGCACATATATTATGGTAAGGTCCCGACACCAATCGATTTTGGTTGCCGTGGCAACTGAATTGGTCATTTGGGGACACATTTTGCATTGAAAACAGCCTGTTTGAGACACATGGCTTGTGAACGCTCTACAGATGGCAATTTTTGACGAATCTGGATAATATTTGGAAGTGTTGTTGGGAAGGGCTGTCACACGAAACCAATCGTTTTTTAGAATGATCATATAAATATTAATATGTTAACAGCCTAACTTATTACAGAATTTTGAAATATCCATTTTGACATGTACGATCATTCCAATAGCCTGTACAATGGAAGGTAATGACACTGGTTTTTTGTTCAAAATGGAGAACTGAAGTTTTCAGTGAAAACAGGACAATATTACTGAATAAGTTAAAATTAGTTTTACTAGTTAAGTCTATTATTGTCCACAATAAAAATAGTTAAGACGAGAAACGTTTATTATTAAGCTCAATAAGGTGAAGGTTTTGTCCAGTACAGATTTCATGGGTGTAACTGAATAAGTTAACATTATTTTTAATAGTTAAGTCTATTATTGACCACAATAAAAATAGTTAAGACAAGAAATATTTAATATTAACCTCAACAAGGTAAATGTTTTGTCCAGTACAAATTTCATTGGTGTAACCGAATAAGTTAACATTATTTTCACTAGTTAAGTCTATTATTGACCACAATAAAAATAGTTAAGTCTATTATTGACCACAATAAAAATAGTTAAGATGAGAACTATTTATTATTAAGCTCAACAAGGTGAAAGTATGTCCAATACAGATTTCATGGGTGTACTGAATAAGTTAACATTATTTTTACTAGTTTAGTCTATTATTGACCACAATAAAAATAGTTAAGACAAGAAATATTTATTATTGGGCTCAACAAGGTAAAGATTCTGTCCAGTAGACATTTTATGTCTGTAACCAAATAAGTTAACATTTTTTTTGCTAGTTAAGTCTATTATTGACCTCAATAAAAATAGTTAGGTGAGAAACAATTATTATTGAGCTCAACAAGGTTAAGGTTTTGTCCGGTAGAAATTTCTGGGTGTAACCGAATAAGTTAACTTTATTTTTACATGTTAAGTCTATTATTGACCACAATGAAAATAGTTAAGACAAGAAATATTTATTATTGGGCTCAACAAGGTGAAGGCTTTGTCCAGTAGAGATTTTGTGGCTGTGACCAAATAAGTTAACATTATTTTTTTGCTAGTTAAGTCTATTATTGATCACAGTAGCTTTTTATGAAAACATTGATCAACTTTTACTTTGAATTTCGACTTGAGACCATATTTGGCACAAATTATGAGTTAAAATATAACTTATGGTGAAAAATTCGATCTGGCTCCAATTTCGTCATCTTGAAATGCAGTTTTGGTCAACTTTTACTTTGAATTTCAACTTGAAAGCATGTTTGGCACATATTATTAGTCGAAATATAACTTATGGTGAAAAGTTCGATCTGGCTCCATTTTCGTCATCTTGAAATGCAGTTTTGGTCAATTTTTAGTTTGAATTTCAACTTGAAACCAAGTTTGGCACATATTATGAGTTAAAATATAACTTATGATGAAAAGTTCGATCTGGCTCCAATTTCTTCATCTTGAAATGCAGTTTTGGTAAACTTTTAGCTTGAATTTCAACTTGAAACCAAGTTTGGCACATATTATGAGTTAAAATATAACTTATGACGAAAAGTTCTATCTGGCTCCAATTTTGTCATCTTGAAATGCAGTTTTGGTCAACTTTTACATTGAATTTCAACTTAATACCAAGTTTGGCACATATTATGAGTTGAAATATAACTCATGGCGAAAAGTTTGTCTGGCTCCAATTTCGTCATCTTGAAATGCAGTTTTGGTTAACTTTTAGTTGGAATTTCAACTTGAAATCAAGTTGGGCAGGTATTATGAGTTAAAATATAACTCATGACGAAAAGTTTGATCTGACTCCAATTTTGTCATCTTGAAATGCAGTTTTGATTAACTTTTACTTTGAATTTCAACTTGAAACCATGTTTGGCACATACATGTATTATGAGTCGAAATATAACTTATGGTGAGAAGTTCAATCTGGCTCCAATTTCGTCATCTTGAAATGCATTTTTGGTCAAATTTTACTTTGAATTTCAACTTGGAACCAAGTTTGGAAAATATTCTGAGTTGAAATATAAATAGGTGAAAAGATTGATCTATCTGTATTTTCGTTATTTTATCAAATTCATATAAAGATTTCAGTGGTGATTTTGAATTCGACCTTCAGTAACCTCGAAAAATCAGTGCAGCAATTTTGGTGGGGAAAAGAAAAGAAACTTGTGACTTGAGATTTAACATTTCTCTGGTAATGTTAAACTTCCAACTTTTAGTTGGAATTTCAACTTGAAATCAAGTTGGGCAGGTATTATGAGTTAAAATATAACTCATGACGAAAAGTTTGATCTGACTCCAATTTTGTCATCTTGAAATGCAGTTTTGATTAACTTTTACTTTGAATTTCAACTTGAAACCATGTTTGGCACATACATGTATTATGAGTCGAAATATAACTTATGGTGAGAAGTTCAATCTGGCTCCAATTTCGTCATCTTGAAATGCATTTTTGGTCAAATTTTACTTTGAATTTCAACTTGGAACCAAGTTTGGAAAATATTCTGAGTTGAAATATAAATAGGTGAAAAGATTGATCTATCTGTATTTTCGTTATTTTATCAAATTCATATAAAGATTTCAGTGGTGATTTTGAATTCGACCTTCAGTAACCTCGAAAAATCAGTGCAGCAATTTTGGTGGGGAAAAGAAAACAGTTGTGACTTGAGATTTAACATTTCTCTGGTAATCTTTTTTAGCCCTTGCTCTAGTTTTTAGGTTACCGGACCTATGGTCCGATAACCTATTGGCATGGCGTTGCGTCCGTCGTCCGTCGTCGTCGTCGTCGTCGTCGTCGTCGTCGTCCGTCGTCGTCGTCGTCGTCGTCGTCGTCCACATTTTTATCTTTTTTGTTTACAGGCGAATTTTTCTGAAATTTTGCACAAAAATACTTAAAAATAATTCACGAAGGAGGTATTTTTTAGTTTTTTGATTTTCACATTTTTCTCAAAATGGCGGCCATTTTCTCAAAATCTGTTCAGTAACTTTTTTTCTTTTTGATAAGACTCCTCATATGTACTCCTATGATGTCTATAAATTTCGTTGCGCTTGAATCGCTCGAAGTGGGCCATTTTGGCCCAAACTCGGCCCAAATGGGACTTTCCCATGTTAAATTCTCCTATGCTTTATAATGGGACACATTATGCCTAATATCTCACTTGATATTGAGATTAGAGACTAGGAATCAATTGTGGACATATAGGAAATGATATATGCTGAATATTCTCGTGACCTTGAATTTGACCTCTGACCTCAGTTTCAAGGTCAGAGCACAAAATGGCTTATATCTCGCTTTATTATCGACTCTACAGCTTAGGAATCAATTGTGGACATATAGGAAATAATATATGCTGAATATTCTCGTGACCTTGAATTTGACCTCTAACCTCAGTTTCAAGGTCAGAGCACAAAATGGCTTATATCTCACTTATTATTGACTCTACAGCTTAGGAATCAATTGTGGACATATAGGAAATGATTTATGCTGAATATTCTGATGACCTTGAATTTGACCTTCGACCTCATTTTCAAGGTCACAGGACAAAATGGCTAATATCTCGCTTGTTATCGACTTTACAGCTTAGCAATCAATTATGAACATATAGGAAATGATATATGCAGATTATTGTCATGACCTTGAATTTGACCTTTGACCTCATTTTCAAGGTCACAGGACAAACAGGCTGATATCTCACTTATTATCGATTTTACAGCTTACGAATCAATTGTGGACATATAGGAAATGATATATGCTGAATATTCTCGTGACCTTGAATTTGACCTCTGACCTCATTTTCAAGGTCCAAGGAAAAAATGGCTCATTTCTTGCTCCTCTATTGACTGTATGGCTTGGGAATCAATTGTGAACATGATATAGAAAATGATATACATTGAATATTTTGATGATCTTGAATTTGACTTTTGCCCCTTCATTTTCAAGGCCTCAGCACAAAATTGCTAATATCTCTCTGATCATTGAATTTACAGCTTAGCAATCAACTGTGGACATGATATATGCTAATGTTATATATGCTGAATATTCTTTTGACCTTGAATTCAACCAGTGACCTGGCTAACATCTAAAATATTAAACATTGTCCGGTAACCTATCTTCGGCCCTTGGCCTAATTTTTACACTTGACAGTGATATATTTGGGGCAACAGAGATGATAGGGCTACGGGGGATACACCCAAGCGGTCGTAGGCGACCGGAAGCGTCTAGTTATTAAGTAGATATATTTAATTGTTGAATATTTTGAATGATAAAAAGGTTCGTAAAGCAGAAATGTTGCTGGAACAGAGTAAGATCCGACAGACAACTCTGAACTGACTAGAAAAGATGGTCAAAAAATTTAGTCAAGTTCAAGTGACAAAACAAGTCATAGAGAAAAACAACAAGTCAGCATAGGCCTCAAGGCCTACACAGAAAAACCTGCCAAAAAGCTACTATCCAGTCAGAAAAACAATGCGTGACATAAGTACCTTCAGAATTAGTATAACTATGATGCCACATACACCTACGATCTGTTTGAATAAGCGTGCCAGTTGACGATCGCCAATCCATAGTATTGAAGTTGACCAAACACCCTATTATCGCCCGTTGCTACTCCGCTGATTCAAAGCTTGACAACGCATGGAGGGGACATGCAGGGGTCTGAATTACGATCATTAACTAAACTCTCACCTATTTGTGATGTAAAACGCATCAGCAACTATCATTTCACTGAGAAATCAAGTCGTTTTGACAGCTGAGCAGCAAGTTAAAAAAAAATTCCAATATAGCCAAAAATCTCAGGTCACGTGACCAGTGATGTCATCACGGCTTGGGAGAGTATAAAAGGCAAATACTCCTGAGATTGTCATCAGTCTGATTTTGAAGATTGATGGCTTTTAGAAAAAGCTATTGTCGAGGTTTTACGTCCGGGCTGGAATCACTTGTGAATCACAATATCAGGTAATTTTGTTGCGGTTTTGGTAAGATTTTCCATATGATTTCACGATATACTGGTTATACAAGGAGAGATCAGAAAGACCGACAAAGTTGGTGATCCTAGACTATAGAACCCTATTTATCTTTAAATGTTGATTATTATATTCAAGAATGGGGCGAATAAATGGCATATAAATGTGTTCCTTACTACGTCTAGGCAGAGAGGATGTTGATCTCAATAGCAATTTCGTTATGTAGCATTTTTAGTGACAGTAAACGCCCGTCCCCTCCCGCACACATCTCCATGACAACTCGCCCACGCATATTCGACACGGCACACTAAATATAACCACTACACGATCACTACACGGACAAAATATACAAAACCACGAATAACCACGCGGCCTTGAACAATGCATACACAGGTCAGCTCGCACACACCCCCGGCCCTGTCCAATCAGAAAATTCGACCCCAGTACACCGGCCTTGACCTTCACATGCACATACTCATTTACATAGACATCACATGCACAGCATTCAGACCCAAACATGTCTCGACACGTACCGGGGAAACCCACTTTCCCGGTGAGATCAGCACACATCAGCACATACATAGCCAATGACACAACTCCGCTCACACTTGGCGGGAAAATACATGTACTCTGCCCCGCGGCCCCGCAAATCTGCGCAGTGGAGAAGAGACTTTCACGGTGAACAGACGTGTTGGATATAGCAGAGAAGATAGCCGTGATTTAGTAGAAGTGAATATATTTGTGAACTGTACAATCTGGAGTATAAACTGTGAGACATATACGAAGGACTATAATATAGGATATATATAGAAATATAGACTGGGAATATCACAGGACATAGGTGTGATTCGGCCCTTGAATTGTGTGTGATTGGACATCGGCTTTTTTCCATTGGAATAAACAGTTGAAATATAACTGCCAGCTTGTTATTAGCACAACGACCCCGGAATAAGTCAGGCCTGATACCGGCCTTGAACGGTATTCATCACAGTTACATCCGATGTTCTTTTGATTTCGCATACAATATGCTCATGCTAACTCATGGTACTGGTGAACATCGTGTCCAAATGATTATAACTGTTGAATATTTCCAATAGATATTGAAACCAATGTCATCTGTGATATCATTCAAATAGAACAGAAACAGCAGAGGCCCGAGCGTAGACCCTTGTAGGGCACCAGCGTTTATATCGCCCCAGTCTGAGCATCCGCCATTCAGGACAACCAGTTGTTTTCTTTCATACAAATATTCAGTCAACCATATTGCAAATTACCTCTAGTTCCATAAATTTTTAGTTGTACGAAAGACCAATACATGGTCGAAAGTTTTGGGGATGTCCAAATGAACCATGAATGTATCGTATCGTATGCTTACCTAGTATTCCCGGGCTGTGATTATAATGAACGTAAATAGAGAGGGTGGGTGGAGGGGGGGGGGGGGGGTTCCATGTTTGGCTTTTTGTCTCGATGTATTCACACAAGATCGCTGCAAGCCTACAACTCCTAATGTGTGTTTTTATTTATGTTCCTGTAGGTGCTGTCCGTTGTCTCCGCTGTTTGCTGTCGCCGCCGTGCTGTCCGCGCTCCGTGTTGTTGTCTGGATCTGTCCGTCCCAGGTCGCCATGGCCTCTTACTGTTTCTCGATGGACCGTGGGCAGAACTTACTCTTATTACTGCTATGGATGATACAGATATTACATCTCTGAACACTAAATTTGAAAATTTGAACATTCGTCTGGATGAATATTTAGCACATAATGATATTACTGAAGATCAATCTAAGATGGCCCTACTGAATAGTGAATATTGTAATATCGATATGCTGATCGAGCACTTTTCGAAAAACTATGATAGCACGATGAGAAATTCAGGGTTCAATATAATGCATTTGAACATACAGTCATTGTCTTCTAAATTCTTATCTCTACAAGGTCTTATTTCTGAACTCGAATCTAAACACATGTGTCTAGATATATAATACTATTATGTGAAACGTTTCTCCATGATGCAAAAATGCATCGATTCCAACTTCCTGGCTACAATTTCGTCTGCAGGAACAGATCTAATATATCCAGGGGAGGGGTTGCAATGTATATAAAGGATGGCTTGGAATTTAAACTGCGTCCTGACATAGATATTTTCATAGAGGGTGAATTTAAGTCAGTGCTTGTTGAAGTCAAATCTAATAATACACAGACTGTTATTGGCGAAGTTTATAGAGTACCAAACAGTAACCCGAAACTCTCAGTGGACAGATATGAAGAAATCCTTCTAAAATTGAGGAATAACAATAACGTTTTTATTGGCACGGATCAGAACTTCGATCTTCCAAAATTACAGTCACACAAGTATACATCTGACTTGTTTGACATAATGTACTCCAACCAATTAATTCCCACCATAACTAAGCCCACGCGGATTACATGCCAGACTGCCACGCTTATTGATAATATATATGTCAAAATCAAGTCGAAATTGTTTACGCAATCTGCGATTCTTTTTGATGACATTTGTGACCATTTGCCTGTTTTCTTTTCCATAAGATGCCCAAACAAAGTAACAACGTGTAATAAACCACTAACAGTTGCGAGCAGAAAATTAACAAACCAGAGTATCAACCGCATAAAAGAGACACTCGATAATATAAAATGGCAAGACTTACACCTTATGTCCCCAGATAAAGCAACTGACTATTTCGTTTCACAATTGAACCTCGCACTAGATAAACATGCCCCTGTAAGAAATGTCACAATTCCTGCAAGAAACATACTGCGTGAGCCATGGATGACAAAGGCACTAATACACAGCTATATGCCAAGTGCATTAAAAAATCTAAAACAGATACTGATTATAAAGATTATATAAAATATCGAAATTTACATAACAAGTTGAAGCGAATAGCTAAAAAACAATATTATGGTAATTTATTGAAGGAACACAAAGACAATGTAAGAAAAACTTGTGAAATCATTAATAGGAGCATTGTCAAAATGAAAGGCATAAATAATGTAAACCAGACATTCATGATCAATAACACTGAAACGAACGATAGTAAGCTAAAATCTGAATCTTTCTGTTCTCTCTTTACCAATATAGGACCACAACTAGCCAGCAATATTCCGCGTCCAGCTCACAGTTCCGACCATTACCTTCACTTGAATCAAAAACCAAATCCGAAATCCATGTTCATAGAACCCACAGATCCCATCGAAATCAGTAATGTCCTTAAAAATATCAAGCCAAAAAAAAGTTTCGGTCACAATAAAATAAGTTCAAAATTATTGAAGGAACTGCAGACTTCTGTAGCTGAGCCATTAAGCATAATAATTAACAAATCCTTCCAAACTGGGATAGTCCCAACAGCTCTCAAATTAGCAAAAGTTATTCCAATCCATAAGTCGAAAAGCAAATCAGACCTGACGAATTATAGGCCAATCTCACTATTGCCTGTTGTATCTAAAATAATGGAAAAAATAATGCCTAAGAGACTGTCAAAATTCATGGAAAAATTTAGCATACTATATGAAAACCAGTATGGCTTCCGTCCAAAACGCAGCACAATTGATGCAATAACCAAGTTCATTGATGATGTTACTAAAAATCTAGAAGAAAAAGACACCACTTTGGCCATTTTTTTAGACCTCTCGAAGGCATTCGATACTATAGATCATGATATATTATTACGCAAACTGGAATTTTATGGTGTACGCGGGACAGCGCTAGAATGGTTCAATGACTATTTATCCAATAGAAAGCAATTTGTGTCATATAACGGGGTAAATTCGGGAACAAGGGAAATAACATGCGGGGTACCACAGGGATCAGTCTTAGGACCACTTCTGTTTATAATATACACTAATGACTTGCCCAATGTATTAGGCCACTCTAATTCCATTTTATTTGCAGACGATACCACGTTGTATTGCTCACACAAAAATTTGACTCATTTATATACCATAATGAACGAAGAATTAGGCAACTTGACGGACTGGTTTAAATCAAACAAGCTTTCACTAAATGTCACAAAAACCAACTACATGCTATTCACAACCAGTAATAACAATGACGATAATCTAGAATTGAAATTAGCCAGTCATGTCCTTGAAAAATGCAAGTGCACAAAATTTTTGGGAGTTCATATAGATTATAAACTGAAGTGGGATGAGCATATAAAGGTAGTAAATAAACGGTTACTAAAATCTTACTTTGCAATAAATAGAGCCAAACAAATGCTACCGAAGTCAAACTTGATTTCTTTATACTATACATTAGCATATGTCCCCACCTAACATATGGTATAACTATATGGGGAGGTACTCATGCAGTACACCTAAAAAAAACTAACCATACTTCAAAAAAAAACTTGTGCGATTGATATCCAACGTTCCATATAACACACACACTGAACCGCTCTTCAAAGCACTAAATTTCATGAAACTAACTGACATTTACGAACTATACGTTGCTAAATATGTATTTTGTGCCTTGACTGAGAAAGTGCCGAATTTATTACAAAAACTTTTCGTACCATCGATTGGTGTGCATGAGCATAATACCCGGCATAGTGCAGCACTCAAATTGAAGTCCACAAATAATAAAAACGAAGCTGTCTGTCGGTCTATTAGGCACAATGGCCCAATTATATGGAATAAACTTCGCCTGTCTCTCTACATGAATATTCACCAGACATTAGTTGGTAAGAAAACGTTCTCCTCACGCTTCAAGCGGGAGACATTGCGGGGCTATCGCGGCTAGGGACGTGCAGACTCGGACTCAGCATGGGCGCGGGGGCGTATCGGCGCAGTGGGGACAGATAGCGGCATACAGCTTACAGCACTTAACAACCTTGTATAAATGTTTATTTTTGTCAAAATTACAAATATTCGCATGTATAAATAACAACATATAACAAACAGTTTATTATTTGAAGAGCTGTGGGGTGCCTCGTTTATTAATATTTTTCATCTCTCCTATCGTGTAAATACGACTTCCTACCACTGAGGTCTACAGTCTAACAGACTCTATCCCCACAGCTCAGGGCTATACATCTCATTATTTTAACATTGTAAAAAAATATCCTGTACATTTGTATGAATGTGTATAGTTCCTGAATAAATTCAAATTCAAATATGACTATCCGTCATCCAGATGCAAATATACATGGATAATGTGGCATAATTTATTTTGCAGTGTCCAAATAATTTCACCAATAAATGGACAGGTTTACGTTATCTGATAATATAGTATTCACAAATGATGACATACATAGTTCAATCAATAGTACAGTCATATGAGTATCACTTATTTCACTAAATTGAATGGAATTATACGGTGGTAATTAGCAGAGTAACATTCAAATTAACCTTGTATCTCTTTATCATAGGAGAATGTAGCTCCCAAATACCTAAATAGACACTAAAATCTAAAGGCTCTGTGGTATCCTCCAATTTTCTTCTTTTGCAATTGTGAAGTTGGAAACATAAGGCGTTGAATTCAAGCGACAGTGGAAGCTCAATCAACGGATCACCGAGAAAAAATGTTCACTAGACATTCGCTACCCTTAAATCCGTTGACCAAAATGTACAAACAAGTGTAGCAACATGTCTTTATTCAGACAACATTACTATGAATAGGGTTACACATGATAAAATATGGTAAAAATGAGACATTTGGAGTACAAGAATTATTCCAATCCAATATAAGGCATAACATGGACATTGTAATAACATGTTAAAACATGAAAAAATAGGGAGGGTGGGTGTTGTAGGAACCAGGCACAGCAAAAAACTGACCAGACGTACATGTACATGTACTAAGCGTTCACCAAGTAGGCCTATGCATGAGTTATACATGAGTTATACCCGAGTGGGAGACCATTGTTGTACGGGGGCCAAATTAAGCCACTGATTTAAACATATTTAATACACTATTAAATGTAACAGAATGTTGAAGAATGAGTAATTGTTCCCGTCAATATTATTCAGTGTAAACTTATTCAGTGGACTTATTATGTTCACTATTTTCAACCCGGATGCCTAATTGAGAGTTCGTCAAATTAACACAACAACGGCTTCGGTTTTGTTGTCTGCCTCTCAATCTTGTGATGTATAATCAAAATACATAAATATATCTGGAGTGTATCGTACAATAGCTGATTTCTGCCCAAATAAGTGTTTCTTTCTGAATAGTTTGTTTCATCTTTGAAATGAAAAAGAATAGGATACAGGAATGTGGTTGGGAATAATATACTAAGCCACAATATTGATAATATATTGCACGTCCTTGTTAACTGTCTAGTTCAGTGTAAGTTTGTGTAAGCAGAATTATCAAACTTTGTACGTAGTTAAGTATAAACCTATTTCTGCCAATGATATAGATGTTGATGACGCCAGTGTCAAATGTATAATACCACATTTTGGAATGGAAACAAAGCCCGACCTGGTAGTTACTCCAGAGACACACAAGCGTCATCAGGGGCAGACAGTGTGTGAAATGTAGTTACTCATACTGTACACCTGATGGAATGGACCAATTCACAGACTTTGCCGCCATCTCATGCATAGGCCTATTCGGAATTTTACGTAATTCAAATGGACCACTGAATCGCTGGTCTCACATACGGGCATCTCCTGCCGACTGATATAACCATTTGCGAATCGAAATGGCGGGAAACCACAAAATGTGCGTTGTTCTCAAATGTGAATCACTTGGCTACGTATTTCAGCAAGAAACAATCGAATATGGTTGAATTGTACACCATACATGATTGCGAACAAGTGTTACTCCAAATTCACGTTTATATGCGGGCTCTTTTTCATGAAGGTCATGTTTATGTTTATTGAAGTTATATAGCCCTATAACTATGAATAAAACATATTCTATAGTGCTTTACAAACAGTATGAAAAGGAGGGAAAAACATAGACAAGACAATAAAACGATACATAGATAAAATGACTAAGTAAAACACCAGGTGGCAAGTTAAAATGGATAAGACAAAATGACTAGAAGAATGCTTTACGGAAATAGAATGTTTTGAGTTTTTTTCTGAACCAGTTGAGAGATGGAGCTGTGCGTACATCGTATGGAAGCTGGTTCGAAATTCTAGGTGCCGCCACACGGAATGCACGATCCCCCAAGGTGTTATGCTTGGCACGAGGAACGACCAGAAGAGGTGCGGTGCTTGAGCGCAGATTATGCGAGGATGAACGGAATTTCAACATTTCTGCGAGGTACGAAGGTCCGTCGCAATAGACAGCTTTGTACACAAGGATGCACACCTTGTAGTCAATCCGGCAGGCAACGGGGAGCCAGTGAAGACGTTTGAGGGTGTCCGTGATGTGGTCGTATTTACCGAGACGACATAGAACACGGGCGGCAGTGTTCTGTACTGTACACAAAAGAGCATTACCATAATCGATATGGCTATGAAAGAAGGCATGGATCAGAATTTCAGTACTTCTGGTGTCCAGGTACTTCCGTAGCTTGCTGATACAGTAGAGTTGACCGTATGCCACTCTACATTTCACTGTGATATGCTCAGACATTGACATATTCTCGTCGAAATATGCCCCAAGATCACGAACGCAGGTCGAGGCTGGGATGATGGAGTCTACAACCTTGATTGTTCTGTCAGTGATTTTAGCAAGTTGCTGCCTGGTCCCAAAGACAATGTATTCTGTCTTGTCATTGTTCATCTTAAGCTTCATGGATTTCATCCAGCCTCCAATGTCCTCGACACAAGCCTGTATGTCTGGAAGCTTGAGAGGAAACTCGGCTGGACTGAGTGCACGGTACAGCTGATGGTCATCCGCATAGCCATGGGCATTGACCTCATGCTTGGCTAAGACATCGAATAGATAACTGCAATATTGTGAAAACATTACAGGGCCTAGACACGAGCCCTGGGGGACCCCACTAGACAGTTTGTATGCACCAGATGTTTCACCACCGACTGTAACCTGTTGAGTCCTTTCCTGCAGATAAGATGTGAACCATTCTGGAGCGTTGTCTCTTACCCCGAAAGCTTCTTTGAGGATGTTGAGCATTATTGAGTGGTCTACGGTGTCGAATGCCGCGGAAAGATCAATTAGGAGAAAAGGAGTGAGCATCTGACGATCCATGTTTTCCAATACGTCAGACTGAACCTTGACCAGAGCACTCTCAGTCGAGTAGCCAGCCCTGTAGGCCGACTGGTGGGCTGGCAGGGGATAACTGCTGCTGAGGTTAGTTGTCATCTGGTCAACGATAACGCGCTCCACAATCTTAGAGTGTAAGCCAGATCTGAAACTGGCCGATAGTTTTGAGGAACAGGATCAAAATTAGGTTTTTTGATGATAGGTGTAACCAAAGCAGATTTCCACCTTCGGGGAAACTTCCCGGATGTGAGGGAGCAGTTGACGAGATGTGTGATGGCTGGGAGTAGAATGCCTATATAGTCCTTGACCATAGTTGTGGGAAGAGGGTCACTGACACAACTTGTGGTTTTAGACCTCCTGATGATTGATAACACGTCCTCTTGTGTAACAGGTCGGAACGTTACGAGGTCATCGGATAGCCCACAGCGTGTGGGGATGATGGGTTCATTGGCTTGACCGATATCATCACGGATTTTTTTTAGCTTTGCCTCAAAGAAATCACCAAAGTCCGTGGCAAGTTTATGATTGGTGTCGCTCTTGGGAAGTGGAGCAGTGGCCTTCCCGTTCAAGTTGTTCACAATAGTGAATAGCTTTTTTGAGTCCCCGTTAGCTTCCTCAACACTCTTTCTGTAGAAACGAGTACGAGAAGATGCCAGCGAATTCACATATCTGTTTCTGGCCTCATGGAATTTAACGAGATTTTCAGATGTCTTGTTTTTGAGATATGCACGCTCACATTTGCGGCGATTAGACTTCAGCAATTTGAGGTCACCATCAAACCAAGGCACTTTGGGTCTAGCTATGATCCTTCTTGTCCGCATGGGAGCATGAGTATCCAAGATATGTCCAAGTTTTGTATCATACATATCCGCCAACACATCGATGTCAGTCACTGAGAGAATGTCAGTTACGGCATTCTGGAGATCAGCAGAGAAGGCACCAACATCCATTCTCCTAGTAGGTCGAAAAGAAACGATGCTATCCTCGAGCGCTGGTCGAGGAAGGTTGAGAGTGGACAGGACGAACATGTGGTCAGACAACATGTATCCTTGGTGTGGCGTGGTTAGCGAGAGGGATTCATCAGCGCGTGTGATCATGAGATCCAAAATGTTTCCAGACCGGTGTGTTGGAACATGAACATGTTGGACCAAGTCAAACATATTCAATATTTGTGACAGTCTGCCACTATCTGGTTCGGCAGTGTCCACATGAATATTAAAGTCACCAACGATCAAAATCGGATGCTGTGTTGAAATTGCCTGTGACAAATACTGTTCGAAATCATCACAGAAGGTCCCAGTTGACACAGGGTGAACCGTCGAGTATGGTGCACGATAGATGACGTGCACGTTAACAGCGGCCTTCTCGAAGTAAATGTCACCAGAAGCAAACTCAAATGATTCTGTTTCGCCATGATGATGTTGATCAACTCGATACAAGACCGGTGTAGTATGCCAAGGCCACCTCCTATACGATTAGTATGAGGGAAATCCCGGAACACGTAAGTATCTGGAGTGATTTCCCGTCTTGCAACACTGTGACAGTCATTTTGAGTGAGCCACGTTTTAGTTATGAAACACACGTCAATTTCGTTAGAAACAATGAAGTCAAATATGTCAGATGTCTTATTTCTGACAGAACAAGCATTCACCTGAGCTATTTGGAGCTTTCGTTGACAACGTAGGGGCGATCTAAACACAGGTATGTGTCTCAGGTAGGCTGGACGGGATCGAGTACAGTCCATGGGTTTTGAATGTAGACGATTGCTGATCACCGTTGTGATGCGCCTCTGTTTACGCCTGCCACCTCTCCGCCGACGAATTGGTCCGCCCAGACCAACAGAGCTGAACGGTTGATTTTGGCCAGTGGCTAAATCCATCACAGCCACCCGGTAATCCCTGGTCAAACAGGCAATTTGGCCAACACAGCCCACGTCAGGCAATCATAACTTTATGGTTGGCTGGATGCGACCAAAGAGTTCAAAGAAAGATGTTACATATGTGACCTCGCTCCTACTAGCTTGGCTAGTGGGATATCCCTTTAGCTCACTTGGTAGAGCGTCGGTCTCAAAACGCAGAGATCGTGGGTTCAATCCCCGATCTGGGCAACAAATTTTCGGTTGTCACATTTGGCGCTGCGAGCAGGGTAGGTTGGTAGGGTGTAGTTAGGACATGTCCCCGGTGTGAAATGGATGTATTCCAGGGGATTAACAGATAAGGACACCCCACACATCGAGGACGATGTGTCCCACCGCTGCCACCATATGTGACCTCGCTCCTACTAGCTTGGCTAGTGGGATATCCCTTTAGCTCACTTGGTAGAGCGTCGGTCTCAAAACGCAGAGATCGTGGGTTCAATCCCCGATCTGGGCAACGAATTTTCGGTTGTCACACAAATACCAAGAATATCCCATATATATTCATGACGATGGCGAATTTGTATCATTTATCTGTCCTATAGCTTATCACACACAAGTCCACCAAGTTTGAAGCACATGCGAGCTCTGAAAAGTGAATTATCCACACAAATATACGAGCGCTTATACAGCCTGCCTGTTAGGCATTTCCATACAATGTCACTTGCTTCAAGGATAGAAGGATAGAAAACTGGGATGGACCAGTTAGTTTTCCTAACCATGATTATTGTGGTTTAGATGTGTTTTGCTGGGCACAGATACTGACTGGGGATACTGGTTTTGCATGCAGAACCTACAGTCAGTAGGTCTGCTGAATGGAAACACACTGACTATTTCGGTGTGTTGAGACAGTGTACCTGATTCCTTTCAGTCCGGTCTAATTTCATAGCGGTAGTATTTTTCCAGTCCCCGATCCACATGTAGCCCCCCAAATTTCCCTAATTCTGGGATAATCGCACACAGATGCGCTCGGGACAACATACATAAGAATTGTACTTCGTGAGATTTGCCCTTTCGGTAATATTAGGGATAGAAAGAGTGCATCGCTAGCCTGTAATACTGTCATCCGTAAAAATAAACCATTTGTCTATTTTGTAGGATTACCGGGGTATAAAAAATACTGGTAGTGTGTTATTAAGCTACACACTATCATGAAAATTCAGACAACTTACACGTAAGCCTATTGATATGCTCACTTGTTCAGGTTATTATAATATTCCAAATTGTGATGTATTTGAAGGTCATAGGACTCGTGTTGGTGAACCAATTTAGGTATTTATTCCAGTGTAGTATTGTACGTATATCCATCATTTGCATTTGCCTCGTCTACGAGGTATATGAAAATTGTGTACGTTATTAACAATACTAAGATCATTGCTCTAGTAGAATAATAATGTTCTGTGAAAATGTCCATCACTAATTTCTAATGACGAATTTATCTGTCCGATATGGTGGTCCCATGCAACACTGAAACAATAGCCGGTCCCTCCACATTTAACATCAACAAACACTGGTGGTTTTGAGATGGGTTTCCGTGCCCAGGGTGGTTTCACGGAAAAATCAGTGTTTCATGCATTTCACAGTCAGAAAATTAAGTTTCACGCCCTAATACCAATATATTAGCAAGAGTATGAAAGTTTATACAAATAATTTGTATTAATTTCTTCAAAAAATACAGCCGCAGTTTGCCAAGTTGTTTATCGCCGTTAGACCAGTCGCTGATTGGTTGGGTGTTCGGCAAATTTGGCGGGAATTTCTGTGAATTGGTCCATTAGTATACAACTGCTCAACAACCTATGAAATAATTCCGAAATTAACCCCATTCAATAGATACATGACAAGTAAATAAGTACCAAACCATTATGGTATCCTCAGGGAGAAGGCTTAACGTCCACCAGCAGTGATACCGACTCAGTGGTATGAATGTAAGGATTTTGATTATGCCAATAGCAAACGACTGGCGCACTATATTCCTGTCCATGAAATTTGAAGATAAAAACGAAGAAAAATGGAATTACGTAGCTGATTTTCTGAAATATATCAGTGGAAATACTAGTCAAAAATATGCCAGCTAAAGTACAACGCAATGTGTATGACAAAAAAAATATGACAAACATTTGACATGTCCATCTTCTGGGACACAATCATGGTTATATCCAGTGTGAACGTACCCGGCCCTTGAATCTCAATGAGGCTATGGGGTATGAGCCTCGATATGCCTTACATGTGACATTGTATGATGACAGATAATTTCCGACCCAAACAATACATGACATTATGTGACATGTTAATAACAAGTAGCTTATTAACATGTCACATTGAACCAAATGAGCTCATAACCATAGAAATATACGCATCAGAAATGTTATAGGCCCATATTATTTATACATGTAACTACTCTGTATATACGAAGGAGGACCTCGCGTCTATAATACACCCATCCTTATATCATGTATATTATCATGAATATTCATTAGAAGACGCTAGTTCGGTCAGGCGCTTTCGCTCGAAAAAAGATATACGTTTACATAGTGTGCTCTAGGGGAGTGATATACATGGTTATACATGTAGCTCCTCTTAGCCAAGCGAGAATATACAAGTAGGCCTATGTATCAAAATATTAGTCGACTGGCGGTGTTTATTCAGTACTACAAGCCGCCAGTGTTATACGTCGGGTGTGATATCGCCTCTCTCGCTGTGTTTGATGCCGAATAAAACGGAACTAAACTCAGTTGGACAGTAATTATATGTCAGACTTTGCCCTCTGTTTCGGGCTACAGATGCGGCTAGTTTGGAGCCCATTACCACCAAGGAACTGATGTGTTCAGTACGACACATATATCTATATCATGAGAACATACACACGGGAAGGCTCGCACATAGCTATATTATGAATATTTTATCGCGTTGATATACGACGAAATTCGGATACACAAACCGATGTGAAAGGGTGAGTTCTTTCTTCTGTAATCATAGTAATATGGAATATTTAATTGGACTATGACTGTCAAATTCCGACATTTTAATCGCATGCGTAAGATAAAATACCCCAATATTATACATGCTCAACAGTGCCTGGTATATGACCTGTGCACGCAGGCAGAGATGTGCTAAATATGAGTAACTGGGTGACAATATACGTAAAATCAGCTTTACATGCGTGTATCTTTACTAGGTCGTGTGATATTTTGTATAAACTGTCAATTTAAACAGTTTATTTTACTGTTATCACTTAGTCCTATCTCTGAGACAGACGCTGCGGAATTAGTTATCACTCATTGTTTCCCGGCCGTAGTGAAACACGGGTACATCCCTCCATGCATGTATGAATACCATTCGTGGCCGATTGGGGGGGGGGGGGGGGGGGGGTACAAGTTGTGTCTGTTTACGGACGTATTAGATCAATTTATTTGACACCGAATTGTTTGTTTGTTTGTTTATTTTGCCTTCAAAAGAAGAAATATACATACACATGACATAGACATGTACATAAAATAACAATTATTAAAACGGGGACAATAAAAGATGAATATTAAGGACAACGATTAGGACAAAACTGTCACGTGATCAAATGACATCACGATCTGCCATGAAATAATCTTTGGTACCATCTCCCAGTCGTGAGATAGATCGTTTGCTGAATCCTGTTCACGTCATCTATGAGCAATGCTGAAAATGCGGCAAACCGCACACAAAGTCGCCATTAATTTCGGAAAATGTTTTGCACAACAGCAGAACTGAAACACAACACTCTTTGTTCCCAGGTTCATTTTCATGTTGTGTGAACAAAAATTGAAAACATTATTTCTGTGTTCTATGAGTATGATGCTTTCCTACCGGTAAAATTTAGTATTCTTCAAATTTTTTCTCAAAATGGCGGAACTTTAGCAGCCATATTCTCAAAAATTTGTCTGACCAGTTTTGAGATTATTGTTTAATAAAATTCCTTTTATTTACGATTGCGATGTGCATACGTTTTGTTGCCCTTGAAGTCATATACAGCGATTTGTGTAGTGACCTTAAATTTGACTTCCGATGAACTTAAAATATCAAAACAGCCATTTTTTAAAAATGCCCAGACATGCCTCTAAAGACGAAATGCTTGTAGATAAGGCATATATTTGCATTATGAACATATAAGAATTCGTTTATGGCACAACTAATGTTGACCTTGACCTTGATCTTAGATGACGAAAATGCCTAGCGTGGAATGTGTAAATTGACCTCTGAGGCTTAAACACTTGCACCCAGAGGCTAGGATTGTGTAATGAGCTCCTAAGAAGTCATGTACATGTATACATGGCACATAATCTGGTTACCTTGAATTCGACCATAGACGACCTTGACGGCTGAGTTTCAGTGGTCTCATTTGACCTGAAATGTGTAAATTGGCATCTACAGACAAAATACGATCTTTAGTCCTTGGGCTAATTTTTCTTCTTCAAAAATGTGTTCCTCTTAACTTTTCACCTACTAACGGCATGTATTTATGTATTCAAGACCATTGTTTTTCACAAACTCGCCGACTCTAGTCAAAAGTGGCCGCTGAGAAATGAATGTAGCAGTTCATGCTTTCATTTGTATTATCCCGGCCGCCGACTCGGAAGAAAATGCGCCGAAAAAATGTGTAGCTTTTCTGTGGCTGAGAACGGTTGTATGGAGCGCAATCCATGTCATCGGCAATCGTACGTTGATGAAGCATGCAAAGATGCAAGTATACAGCAACAGAGGTCTCTTAATCACTTTTCCGAACTTTTGTCACAAAACGTACCCAGTAATTAACAAAACAATCACAGTAATACTTTTGTTTTGTTTATTTATATACACGTTTCGTGTGATTCGTTATTTCTGGCCAGGCTTTTTGTTCTACTTTCGTTTTTTTTTTTTTCAACATAAACATGAGTTGTTAGCACTTTTATTTATTTTATATTTCTCGGAATATCATGAGATTCATTTCATCTCATTTTTTTGTTTCCAGAAGTCACGTACATCAAGCATAATCATGATAATGTTCAAGTGATATTTTTTTAAGCAATATAATACCATTGCCACCATTCTATTTGTTTCCTAATGTGCATAGTAACACATCATGGTGGTATCCCACTAAAAATGACAGGACAGTTCAGTAATATTGTGAGAAAGGAAGTAACCAGGGCGGAAGTACGTGCAAGTACAGTATTGAATTTATCGTTCAAATCGGTATGTATTTTTTCACCCGACCGACAACATAAATTATTTTCAGCATCCAATATCCACAAAATTGGTATGAAACTGGCCAGAATAACGAGGGCAATTCATTACTAACAAGACAAATTGCTAAGTACTTGCAGCACAGCACAGACATGTCGTATCAAAATTTATTTGATATAAATATATGATTACATGCATTTCAATATTCAAAATCATAATCTGATCATATACATTTTAGAGTATATGAATGGATTTGATCAGATGTATTTTAATGTATAAATGGATTTGATTATACACTTTTCCATAAGGATATTGATGATTATATTTGTTGACATTTTTATATTGGTACTTGGGATGAATATCACAATTCGCATCTCATAATCTCTATTCCTGTGCAATGCAGTGCAAACATAAATCTAACTGGCCCAGTACGTGTTTTGTCGATCAAAACAAAATTCAAGGGGACTTTCCCTGTCATACAAAGGCAAAATATAATACGACCTGTTTCCAGGAATACTGGTAATTCACCAGTTCTAATAAATGCATGAAGAGTTTTTGTGAATCAAAATGTGGCTCATATCTGTATGACTATGTATAGTTTGGGATATGTTTCTCTATATTAACCGATACATAACATGGATATTGGTGCCAGTAGAGAATGCATGATCACTGTTTTTCATATAAGTTATCATTATGCAGCTGATGGATCTACCGAGGACCTTGTTCCTGTTGGCTATGATGTCTGCTCTAGTATATAATTTCATGGGAGCAACAGGTAAAGTGTTATAATCAATCACATACTTGATCGTGGAACGAGAACTGTATTATTATCGATCCTTGTGTGGCGTTCCTGTTCAGTATAATTTGCAGAGGAATTAATGACATGATAATTACTGAATTGTCACCTTTAGCTGAGCCCTGTGGAGAAGAGCTGGTCAGACGCCCGGGGGTCGTGCGGACTACACTCGGGGGGACGGCTACCTTCTCGTGGGAGACGAGGAACATCAGTCTGTACCGCAGGATCCGCTGTGAGACCGGTACTCAGAGACTTATCGCCTTCCTGCCAGAACACCCCGTCACGTCACTGCATTCAAGAGCCAAGGGTTCATTTATTGGGAATGGATTCGGCTTCAACTTGACAAACGTAGCCGAATCGGATCCTGAGAATAATTTCACATGTGAGTTTTCACGTCAAAACGGAACACAATGTGAGGACAACCCAACAATCTTCATCTTCAGTAAGTGTGATTGTACATGTAATCTAATATTAGTTTGTTTGCTGATCCAAACGATCTAAAATGAAACGAAATCCTTCAATATACATGTGCATGAACTCAATCACACTTTGGACACAATATTTATAATATGATAATGAATCGTGCAACCAATACCTGAATATAGTGCATACTTGGGACCGTTTCCTTTGTGATTGACTAGTTATTATTGAACAGAGTAATGATCAGGTTACTATTTCTGCAAATAGGAATCTTTGCACTAAGTCAGATAATTCATGCGGATGGGGGTCTCTCGGCAATAGTGGCCTCCTGGCGAGAGACCCGCGTACACGTGCATTATCCTATACATGTACATAATATATTTCGACCATTCCGACATTTTGTGATGGTAACGCTAATGCTACATTGCAGAGAAACCAACAATTCCGGAAATTGTCCTGACCAATCCATCCACTGCGAAAGAGGGCTACACATTGACATGTCAAGCAAACTCTACTTCAATACCTGTTGATTATCGCCTCTCCGTATTTTATACATGGACAACAAATTCTGAAGCAGAAGAAGTGGATCTAGGCTACACAGTGTCTGGGATATTCAACGAGACATTGTCATTGGTCAATCGTGACGTCACAAAGAGTTATGTCATAGATGTCACGTGTCATGCAACCGAGCAAGGATCCAGTCTCAGCAGCGAGGGGACAGAACACTTGGAGATTGAAGCGACCGGTAAGCCGTTGATTATTCACTGGCAAGAAACAATATGGGTGGCACACCTTGTGACATGTGTTTCAATTTGATACGCAATGACCACGCAAGTTCATCATAACCGTATTAAACCATTAAACTTTCCAGCTCTTTTATTTTAATGCAAACATGCACAAGAGTGTATATATGGCAATGGCATATATTTTCTGAATGTTTAATTCATTACAATTTTCAGAAATCGACTCGAACTCTACGATGTCAGATTCAGGAGAGCAAATGATTGAAGATATAGGTAAATACCCAATGAACTTGACGTCTCCCCGTCATACATTCATCTCGGTTCTAAGAGCTGTGCCCATAAAGCCACAGAATTCGATAGAATATATTACTGAAAATGGAGTTTTAGAGTGATACCTCTCGTTTTGGAGTCTATTAACGTAGTCCGCTACAAACAGTTAGGTAACGGAGGATCAAAATTCAAAAGTAATTTCTTGATTATTATCTCTTCAAAATGACATTATTTTACAAAGCGAATGATCAGCATCCTAATACTGAAAAGAAAATAGGGGGTCACCGTGCTTGTTTCTTCTACATATTCGACCAAAATCACACATATTTACCTAAAATGACATAAATTCTGGCATTTTTGCACATTTTTTTGTCCATATTCACATCTTGCATCGTGTCTCCCATGCGAACGGATACGGTGACCCCCTATTTTCTTTTCAGTTTTAGGATGCTGAGCAGTTACTCTATAAAATGTATCATTTTGAAGCTCTAGATTATGTTGATACTGGTCTTTATTTTTAAAAACTCTTTGACCCCCTTCCCTCTGTTCGGAGCGGACTACCTTAAGTCTAGAAATAAGTCATCATAATTTGACTGAAACTAAAATCAACAGTGTTATAATTTACATTATTACCATTTCAGTTATTATTGCCGGAGCTGTGGGGGCTGTTATTGCCTTTATCCTCATCATATTGACGATTGTTGTGTGTTACTTGTGTTGGGAAAGGTACATAGCACCCCATAGGATTGACCTAATACATAACCATACAATGATAATGCTCGCGTCCCGATCGTGCCAACCAAGTCCCTCTCCTTGCAGGAAGCACAGGCCGGAGCGGTCACGTCGCCGGAGGGAGACATTCAGTCGCTCTATGACACTCCCCGGTAATCGCAGGAGTCGGCACAGACTGGGTCTCTCCATAGAGTCGGCAGACTCGGAACCAGAGATCTACCAGAGCATTAGGAATAGGTAAGGAGGACGTGTGTTCAGCTGAACAAACATATTATACTTCATAGTGAAGGCGTTAGTTTCATCCATGCTATGTGCGATGATGAAATTCAAATTATGCAATACGAAATATCATATTGGTTCAACGAATCTATTCTAAATTGATTGAATGGTTTCATTTTTAACATTCTTCATTGTTTTGTAAACATGTTGTACAAGCTAAACCTCTGTTTTTCATCTATTATACTCCACGCTCCACGCAGTGCCATTCGGTCGACATTCGAACCTCAGATGACGGTGCCCACTCTGCCAAAGAGACCTTCCCCTCTCGGTGCCACAGCTGGCAGTAATCAAGGAGTCTATGACTACGCAGATCCTCTCCGAGTCAACGGCCGGACCGACCATACAGCCGCTAGACGACTGCTAGCGGATGGCAAGGACAACCCTGCGGACTTCACTTATGGTGGTGCTACTTTGGGACGGGAGATAGACGCTGCAATCAAGCAGGACGTCGACATATACATGTCCGGTGCTGGTGGCGGGATCAAGAAAAGGGACAAGGAAGAGCCAGCGAAGATGGATGTGTACGCGACTGTTGATAAGGCCAGGAAGAAGAAGAACAGCGCTTCTGGTGGGGATAGCGAGGAAGAAGAGACTGCCCTTGTTGACAATGACGTGTATCACACTAACGTTATGGGGGATTCCCCGGTGGAATTCCCAGCCAAGACAGATGACGTCACAATGCTTCGGCGTAACAGAAAGCCTGGGAATGAGTACACTGATAGCCCGACCATAAGTGGTGTTAAACCTAGTGTAAAATCATCAGAATTGGAGTGTGACAGTGTACATTTGGGAAAGAATCCCAGCGTGGATGTCAGCATAGGGATCGGACCAGAGAAGGACCTGTATTGTCTTGCACAATCCACTTCAAAGAGCAACCAAGAATCAAAGATGCCCAAAGAGAATGGAGTTTATGAACTGGCCCAAAACGAGGATCCTCTGATGACGTCACCTAATGATCAGGACATTTATAGTTTGTCACATGAACAGGAAGGTGCACCCATCCATGACCAAGTCGAACCAAGAAGGGAAGATATTGTTTATGAATTGGCTTCTGCTGGCAATGATGTAACAGTTGAGAATGTAGATCTTGCAAACTCTTAAAAAGATAATGATCTGAAGTCGGTTGATAATGTCTCGTTTTCATCCATGACTTATACGAAAATTGTTCAGTTTTGTAGAATTTTTTTGTTATTGTCCTCTGTTCATCACCTGTCTCACCTGACGTTGAAGCATTGCCAATCTCAATATAGGAAGGCAGATTTTTAATGAATAGTATGACCTTCAGGTTCAGTGTCACGTTAATATTGCATTGTTATACATAGCAATCAGTTAATCATGCTTGGTTTATTCAAACGTGGCTAGCTTTTCCTGATATTGCATGATTGACACTTTCAATTAGTTGGATTAGCTATCCATACCGAAGATTTTCTATACCAAGATATTCCACTCAGGCCAAAAAACGGACGCGAAAAATTGAACAGTGTCGATCCTGGCGGTGAGACTGAAAGTTTGACGTATTTCCAATAGTGATGGTAGTTTTCTTTCATAAAATGACGTTTTGGTCACAAATATTCATTCATAAAAACGCAAATGTAGTAATTCCTCAGTCTGACCGCCAGGGGTTTCTTCGCTTCGTTTAGCCCTGAGTGGACCATCTTGGTATACAAGTCTTTGTCTATACCCAGAATATAATATTGTTTCAACTATTTTATTCCATGATGTGACGTCCATGCCATGATGTCCATATTTATGTATGTCTCATATTATTTACTATGTTGTTTGAGTATTTACATTACAAGTCCTAACCCATGAGCTGGTGTTGGGAATCAGTGTTCAGTCTGTGTTTGACAGTATGAGCAATTGAGCATGTCATAAACGCATTCAACAGGGGACAGCGTTGTAATTGAGTTGATTTTTGGCGCCAAATCAATAAAGAATATCGTCTGTAGTCAACAATGACATGAATCATAGGCGGTAAAGTTACGTTTATATAGAAAACGCAAAACAATACAGGGTGATGACGTCATATGTACTTTCAAATCAGGGCTGCCAGCTGTTGACTGCATATTTCTGAACATGTCCATTGAGCATACAGCTTTGGCGACCATATCGTAACCAGACATTCGAAAGAACAATGATTTTGTGATCACTCGTTATGAAAATTGTATATAAGTATCAATCACACACACTGTCAATGCAGTGATTTTTGTGTCATAAAATTTGAGACTTGAAACATATACATGTACTTTAAACTAACAGAATTAATCTTGGTGAATTATTCTTTGTTACGTTTATCTTGTCTGGATTATCAGTGATGTTTATGTTTGTTTATGTTTACGATATTTTGATTCCTGAGCACATAAACATGATAAACACCAAATGGAAATGTGACCATACAAAATACACATTACCCATGAGTCATTTCCGTGAACTTTTGTATTTGCAGCATTTAAGGCCATTTTTTCATAGTTCAGCATGACAATATAACCCAACTTTAAAGCAGTTCATATTTTTATGTTTTATTACTTACTGGAATGTGCATAAACGACAAGATAAACAGAATAAAAACAAGGACATACTGTCAGTTTTTTGTCAGTCTAAGTATTAGTTTTTGAGGCTGCTCCCCCAACAATTGGTATTTTGATTGTAAACATGGCTAACGAATATCACAAATAGAAAATATATACACTCTGTTTTTGGGTTTGTTTGTTTGTTTGTTTGCAATATACCATCCACTGATTCAAGTCGATTCAACTCGTATCAACATTGGAGGACTTAACTACGACAGATTCGTTCGGATCCCTTTGTCAGAAAAATATTCGATTAAAATAGACTTTTGATAAGATATGAAGTGTATCTCTAGAACCAATGAAGATAACAACACATGAGTAGACTTTTGCACTCACTTATTCTGTCAACTTTTGTATTACACATTTGAGCTTTGACATATAGCATTTCTAAGCGTTTAGATCAACATCTAGGTCACATTTGCACCGGTCGCCAGCCGATGCGAATACATTGGTGGTTCTCACCGATGTTCCGGCCGCCGGTAACTTTTTTCAGGTATCTTTTACATATCTCTTAAGTGGTCATGAAAGCACCGGGCATTGACAGATCACCGGTGGACACCTATCCGTACATCGTACACTGACCGGCCGGCATACGTAGGAATTGGGGGAAGATGTGTACCTTTATGCGCACATCCATCGGCGCATGACACGATACCCTGCGGTGATCGCTTGGTGAGCTACTCTTATCAACCACACGATAAATTTGGTCGATCCCCTCGGCGCCCGGTGGGCACATGGAGGAACTGTGATCGGTTGCCGGGCAGGTGTGATAACGATTAACAGGCGATGTCATTTTTTCCACCGGTGGCCGCAAGAAAATAACTCTGCGTTATTTTCTTCCGATGCCTCCACCGACGTGTCTACGATGTCCGATTGTTGCCCGATAGTCACGGATGACCCTCCGGCGCTCGGTGGGTGACCGGCCGAAATGGCCAAATTTCAGCATTTTCGCGCATCTTAACCACATCCGAGGAGGTGTCGGTGCAAATGTGACTCAGGCATAAGACCTGTCTGCAGCCGTTCGTACATTGTATGTAATGAATTATTCCTTTCAATTTGGATGCGATCTTGAGATTTACCACGTTAGGTCAAATTCAAGATCATACGAAGATCCGTCAAATATTACATCCCATATGTTTGAAATACATGCCTTGCGTTGAGTTTACAGGGACCAATATGTTCAATTCTGAACCTGTTACACGTCTCATGGAGGATATCATCCCATCCTCATAGTGGTGTACATGTATTTCCGTCTCAATTTGCCAGTGTGGATATCGCAGTGGGTGTCGCATGTGGGGCACGAGTTGCTCACTCTTCCCGAGCACCTGATCTCACACTCAGCTGGCTGGGTCTCTGTGATGTTCACATGGCTTTGACTTTGATACTTTAGTAGATATATCGCTCGGATTTGACGACTAACACTCTTTTTGTGAAATTCGTCTATGGATTGGGTCTTGGAATATGAATTTGTCTGTTTACCGGTATATGCTTCTATTTTTAAACATTCCATCTTCATACATAAGTTAGACAGTACAAAATATCATGAATAAGTGAGAAATTTACTGAACCAGTAATTTTGGGCCTACATTTTGGGCCATGTTTGAGCGATTCAAGGCCCCATTCCTTGTCATACAATCTGAACAGTCTTAAATGCCATCCATGTGTGAAATTGCAGGAAATCTTACCGTGATGACGCGCATAGAGGCGCACGCGCCTATATCCGGATAGAGGCGCATGCGCCGGTATGTGAAGCAGTTGACATTTTCGCCACCCAAAAACTATTATCCAGCTAGAGGCGCATGCGCCTATATATCGGAGTAGTCTAAACCACGCAACGTGTGTATTGTTCACTTTCTTGAAAGAAAATTAAATCACACGTCATATCGAACTCGAACTTGTTTGTTGCTAGATCTATCATCTGACTTTCTTGTACAAGGTGTCAAGGTAGATGCGATTAACCTATCAGATCACAATCCTATCATATCGGTTCTTAATATTCACAAACCCCCTGCACCAAGACTAACTTACACTTGTCGCTCCTACAAACACTTCAGTCAGGATGATTTCGTTGGAGACCTCGCTTCGAGTTCACTCGTACAGAACTATGAGACATGCACTGACGTTGAGTACCTGGCGAGAGAGTACGATGAAGGATTATCTTCATTGCTGAAAGCACATGCTCCTGTGTCCACAGTGTCACACATTCAAAAACCCCGCTGCCCATGGTATTCTGAGGAAATCCATGATGCCATCCGGCATCGACGGAAACTCGAGAGGCTCTGGCACACCACCGGACTTGCTGTGCACAAAGAGATGCTCAAGTCACAACGTAACCATGTGAATCAGCTATTAACTACTGGTAAAACACAGTACATTCGGAACCAGGTAGCAGGATGCAAGTCAGTTGCAGAACTCCAAGCAACTGTCCGAAACTTGACAGGTAGTCATGCCAATAAACGGTCATCTCTTGGAACTGATGAGTGTGAGTTGTTTTCCAAGTATTTTGTGGAAAAGATAAATAAGATTCGGAATGGGTTTGCTCCAGGTGTCGAACCATCAATTGATCTTGTTCCAAGTCCAACTGAACGGGTTGTTTTGCTGTCACATTTTGAGAGTGTATCGGTGGATGAGGTGTCAAAGACGGTGGCATCAATGAAAACCAAGCACTGTGTCATTGACCCTATACCCACCTGGATACTCAAGAATTGCCTCGATGTGATTTCTCCCATCCTCACAAAGCTTGTAAACCTCAGCTTAGCCACCAGTAAGGTTCCAGATCAGTACAAGGTGGCTAGGGTTACCCCCATTCTTAAAAAGCCAGGTCTGGACCAAACACTTAAATGTAATTACAGACCCATTTCAAATCTAGCCTTTTCATCCAAGGTTTTAGAAAAAGTGGTGTGCCGACAGCTCAATGCCTTTCTGTCAGGTAATGACTTATTGGAAGATTTCCAGTCTGCGTACAGATCTGGTGCTTCCACCGAAACAGCATTGCTTCGTGTCCAAAATGACATCCATATAGCAGTTGATCAAGGGAATGTGGTTCTGCTCGTCATGTTAGATCTGTTAGCAGCATTTGACACTGTCGACCATGCAATTCTCCTTGATCGACTTCATTCCTATTTTGGTATCCAAGACAAAGCACTTGAGTGGTTGAGATCGTATCTCTCAAATCGCCGCCAGTACATTGCCATATCAGGTGCAAAATCCGAGGAAAAAGTCTTAGCATGTGGTGTTCCACAGGGGTCGGTCCTTGGACCGCTCCTGTATACACTCTATACTACTCCTTTGGGGAAAGTAATCAGAACACATGCTGTTAATATGCACCTATATGCTGATGATACACAAATATATGTCTCATGTCCAATCTCATGTATAACTCAGGCTCTCCAACGTCTTGAGTCTTGCCTTGTTGATATCCATAACTGGATGAATGATAACCGACTACAGTTAAATCCCACAAAAACTGAATTTATTATCTTTGGATCAGGGGCTAACTTACGTAAATTACCAATCGGTTTAATACTGAACATGACTGATACAACCATAACTCCGACTCGCTCTGTTAGGAACTTGGGTGTTGTTTTGGATGCAGAGTTGAAGATGTCTGACCACGTTTCTGCAACCTGTAAGACCTCAATGGCTGCTATCCGGAAAACAGGTAAAATTCGTAAATATCTCGATCCTTCAACAACACAAACACTAGTCTATCAGCTGGTAACCAGTCGGATAGACTACTGCAACAGCTTGTTGTATAATACCCCGTCAGTCCATCTGGAACGGATACAACGTCTCCAAAATTTATGTGCTAGGATCGTCCATAGACGCGATTCTGTGCGGGCGGCATTACACAAGTTGCACTGGTTGCCTGTGCATTACCGCATAATATACAAACTGTGCATGCTGATGTTCAAAACCCTCCGCTCTGGTCCAGGGTACCTCAGTGAGGTGGTACACTTGTATAAACCGCGTCCTGGTCTCCGTTCTGAGGACTGTCATCTGTGCACAGTACCCAGAACACGGCTGAAAACCCATGGAGACCGAGCCTTCGCTCATTGTGGTCCAGTTTGCTGGAATAGACTGCCTTATAGTTTGCGAAGTACTGCCACATTCTCTTCAACTTCATTGATGCAATGATGACGAAGCATTGTCAGCATGTCTACCACATATACTTTTGTGTGCATCAGGAGCAAGTAGATAAGTGTGGCTAATTGTCATCAAGAGAAAGGTATCGCATAATATCTTAAAACAGCTGTCTGTGAGGATAATGATTGCATAACATGAAGACGAATGGTGTTTTGCAGTGTTCGTGGAACTGCGGAACAAACTATAAAATTGTTGATGTCACAATAAGAAAGACTGACAAGTGTGGGGAAGTTGATTGAACATTGTGTCGTATGACCTAATGTATGCGATGTTGTATACCAGTGCAAATAAAACTAGAATTACTGGTTACATAGATATTATTGTATTTTAAGCGTAGATCACTAGAAAATGTTTGCTCATTTCAGTCAGGTAAAATAGCCGAAACATGTATTTCACATTTGGAAGACAAAACATCATTCAATCAATATATGTAATCAAAACGTCATTCCTATATCCAGTGTGCACAGTGTCCACAACATGCTACCAAATCAAATTCATTAGCAATTAATCACCCAATCAAAAATATGAAACTTCCGCTCCCATTCAAATGTACATTAAACAGTTATTTCTCAACAAAGTTCAATATTAAATATTATTTCTCAACAGAAAATACAATTTTGATACTGTATCTAGATTCATAGTTATGACATTTATGACTGATGTTTGGTGATACATTCAAGGATTTTTCTTCATAAAAAAAATTGTCTTAATAAAAAGATACATGTGATGTTTCAAGCATTATTTACTATCATATCAACCTACATGTTTGAGATGTTATCATTGAGTGGAAAGTCACATGACTGCTTGTGTTTCGCTATCGTCTTGGGCTGGTTTTTTTACGAACACCCTTGTATTTTAGTTTGGCTCTTTTAATATTATGCACTGGAATACGTTGTTGATCTCGTTCATTTGTTTCTTCCATGGTATCAGTTGGTGCGCGTAACAATAAAAACATTGTGAAGGACTGAAAAAAATCCAACATGAACAAGAATCCCATTGAGATGAATGAAAAATAACTTTCGGATTCTTCTTCTCGAAAAGCGAAGTGAGTCAATAAAATAGAACTAAGTCTCCTGGGACATAAAGGGATCAATAACAAACCAATAATCAAAACAGATGTTTTCAAACTAAAATGCTCGAATGGAGCGCTGTCCAATGGAGTGGTTGAACTGGAACAAACAGCGAAAAAACATTATCATCATAACTATATGGTAATAAATAATACGATATACATGTTCAGGGTTCCGATATGAAGGTGTTTGGCCACTTTCGTGCAAAGAAACTTCTTCCATTTATGATGCTGTATTTGTTATCGTTGAACGCAGCTGTTCCATTCCATGTGTTATTCTCTATTATGGTCACTTAAACGGGCATTTCGGCCTGTTTTTTTTGATAAAATATGTATGTATGTATGTATGTATGTATATATGTATGTATGTATGTATGTATGTAGAATATTTATATAGCACCTCTTCAAACAGTTTGCTCGAAGAGCTTTGCACAATAACACAAACAATTATAACCTAATAAAACAGAAGTTTTTATTACACGTATACACACATGAATTATTGGTCATTATCAATTTGTCCATACCGAAAAGTTTTAAGTTGCTTTCGAAAGAAGAGAATGTTGCAGTATGTTGACTTCATGCATATCGGTGATCCAAATTCCATGCCCGAGGACTGGAGTGACGTCTTGCATATTTAATTATGTTATTACCCTCGCCCCCGTAGTGGGGGCTAGGGTATTGCATTTGGGTCTGTCTGTTTGTTTGTTTGTCTGTCTGTCTGTCCTTTCGCGCGCATAACTCAGAAACAAATGGTCCGATCGATGTAAAATTTATAGGGATGAAGCAGTATGTCAGTGGCTGGGTCCTCCTCAAGTTTGGTCAAAATCGGATGCAAACGGTTGCCATGGCAACGGGAAAAAAGACAATTCAAAAAGAATTCATGCCGCGTTCGAGAATGTGGTCGAAATAGAGAAATCGCAGGAATTCTACTTTTATTAATGATTAATTCTCCCATGATTTTTGTATTTTTCTATGGCTAATTACCGATCATTTGATATATGACCAATTGTCGTATGACCAAAATCCCTGATCATCGCCAACGTTGAAAATACAAAGGTTATCAACTTTAATTTTAGTGACTAAACCTGAAGGACGAGGGTCTGCAATCTCAGATTGTCTCGTTCTGCTTGTTATTCTGCTTGGTTGTCATCTCGTAGAAATATCGATATTTCAGTAAATGGCAATAGCAGGAGCGTGGCATCGAGTAAATAACACTCAGAGCTCAGAAAGCAAACATCCGGACAAGCCGTCAGGTAAAAGAATCATGCAACGGCATTTGACTCTTTTATATTTTATCACACGGTCCTGGGCGGGATCCAACGCTGACACAAACACTCACAAAAGTGCATTGTCCCGAGTATATTGACAAGTAGGTATCTTCAACATTACCATGCGAGACGAAAATATTTTCTGATATGATGGAAAGTTAATGGCTGACTGATGTGTGTTTAGCGAATACAAAACTACAATTAGGCAGTGATTACAGTAAATACAAAACTTATTACAGTAAATAGAAAACTACAATTAGGCAGTCACCTAGCAAAAGTCACTGGTTCATCACATCCCGCTTCCTTCGAAGTTCTTGAGTGTCTTTTACATACAGAACAAACAATCCGGGTCTCTCTGGTCTACAGGCCTCCCCCGTCCAAAAAGAACGGATACACCACCAAACAATTCCTTTCGGAGTGTTCGGAATACCTGGAACGCTATCCATAAGTCCTGGATTACTGGTCGTCATGGGCGACCTCAATATCCATGTGGATAACCCCATTGACTGAGATGCAGCGGCGTTCTTGGATCTAGTCTCATCAATGGGCCTTCAACAAAATGTCACAGACTCGACCCATCGGTCTGGGCACACACTTGACCTTGTGCTCACCAGGGCACACGAGTCAGCTCTGATGTCTACAGATTCAGTGGATTATGGCTTCCCAGATCACTATCCAGTCTTCGTACATCTATCCGCGGCAAAGCCCAAGCATCCGCAAAAGGTGATTAGCTACAGAAAGCTGAAGTCAGTGGCGCCAACTGCGCTGGAGGCGGCCATCGTTGAATCCATGACCCCCATATCAGACGACGTCTCAGGCATGGATGCTATGATCGAGGACAAGCCGTCAGGTAAATGGGCGAGGAATACAACACCAAGATGCGTTCTATTGTTGATGATCTGGCTCCCGTGAAAACTCGCACCGTAACTGTGCGACCTAAGGCTCCCTGGTACAATGATGATATTAGGAGGGCCAAACAAAAGCGCAGACAGGCTGAAAGACTTTGGCGCAGGACAAAGTTCCACGTCAACCGTGATATCTTCATGGCTGAACGAGCTGCCGTTAACAACATGGTCGACCATGCTAAGGCTGACCACTACAATCCCTCATCAGCGAGAGTAACGGCAACACAAAGCAGTTGTTTCATGTCGTTTATTCATTGATTGGCAAGGATAAAAAAAATCACCACTCCCAGCCCATGACATACCTGAATTGGCGGGCATGTTTGGCGATTTCATCATTGAAAAAATCAACACCATCAGGATGTCCATAGTACCTGGTGATGAAATCCTGGATGTCGAAATCCCAGTCATCACCTCTTCTCTCGCTGACTTCAAACCAATCGAGGATGAGGAGTTGAAGCGATTGATTTTGGCCTGTTCGAATAAGACCTGTGATTTTGACCCCATTCCAACATCTTTTGTGAAAGGTTGCATTGACTCGGTCATCATCAACACATCTCTCAAAACAGGGATATTTCCCTAGAGTTTGAAAACTGCACTGGTAACTCCACTACTGAAAAAATCGTCGCTCGATCACAATACATTGAAGAACTACCGTCCCATCTCTAACCTGTCCTTCATTTCCAAAGTGCTTGAAAAAGTCGTATCCAAGCAGGTTGGTGCTTACCTGATGGATAACAATCTACTGGAACCATATCGATCAGCCTACAGACTCGGCCATAGCACTGAAACTGCCCTTGTTAGGGTCCACAATGACGTCATCTGTGCTCTGGGTGATCGACGTGCAGTGCTGCTATTTCTCCTGGATCTCTCGGCTGTGTTTGACACCATCAGTGTCTGTTGACCACATTGCAGCAGCTGGGGATCCAGGGAGGTGTTCTTCAATGGTTCTCATCGTATCTTGCTTCTCGCACTCAAAGTGTATCCATGAAGGGTGTCAAATCAGATGGAGTACCTCTAAACTGTGGAGTGCCCCAGGGCTCTATTCTTGGACCTATGCTGTTTACGCTATACACCCAATCACTTGGTCATCTGCTGCGGAACATGGGGATCAACTACCACATGTACGTAGATGACACCCAAATGTATCTGACATTCCGGCCCAGTGAATTAGATGATGCCGTTCGGAAGATGGAAAACTGTGTAAAGATGGTGCAGTCATGGATGGCACAGCACAGTTAGAAAATGAACAGTGACAAAACAGAGTTTTTGTTAATCTTGTCTAAGCATGCGTCTACCAAGCTGGGTGTACCATCACTATCTGTGGGTGATTCATCTGTGGAATTCGACGATCACATGAACTTGGACAGTCACATATCTTCTGTATGTCGGAGTGCGTGCATCCAAATTCGCAACCTTGCGAAAATCAAGAAAGTGATTGATCGTCCATCCTTTGAACAGCTAGTCCACGCGTTTATCACGTCAAAATTGGACGTCTGCAATTCTTCGCTGTGTGGATTGCCGTCAACACAACTCAATCGCCTGCAGCGAATACAGAATATTGCTGCTAGAATCATCACAGGGTCTTTAAAGTCGGACCACATCACACCCTTATTGATGTCACTCCATTGGCTTCCAATAGAGCAACGTGTCAAGTTCAAGACGTTCGTTCTCATTTACAAGGTCGTCAACAAATCTGCTCCTGTGTACCTCCAGGAACTCGTCCAACCCTACGCACCCACTCGAAGCCTTGCCAATTGACATCCGATCTTCACCAAATTTGAACACTTTTAAATCTAAGCTTAAAACTCACCTGTTTGTCGAACATTTTATCACTTAATTTTTGTTTCTCAATTTCTTACTATATACATTTTTTAAACACTGTTTACATGTAACGTCTGTTTTGTTTCACAGCGATTTAGAGCATGTACCTGTACGCGGATTTTACGCTATACAAAATAAATTATTATTATTATTATTATAATTATTATTATAAATTGTATTTATGATTTGGATGGGGAACGGGTTCAGAGTTGTTCAATCCTTAATCACATGGCGAATGTTTACCCCCCGTGGTATACATAATATTTCGTGCATGCGCATAGAACTTATCTGCTGACTGCGATTAAAAACGAATCAGAACGAAAATTTTGCTCCCACCTCCTCCCCAAACTACCCCCCATTTACCTATCCTAACGGAGGCTCTGCTTTGACATTTCATTCAGGCGTTAAGCATTTGATCAGGGCGTTTGAACATGTGACTCCACACTTTGATGATAAATAATTGGGTAATAGTTCGAATCATGAACAGCTATGAGGTCAATAACCCAACATGGTAAATCGTGTTTTGTTATGCTATATCCGTTAACCCAGTTAGGTTTTCAAGGTATATACACAAACGTTGGTGCGTTGTTTTTTGTACGATACGGTCCATGTGAAGGTGTGTGTATATTTGAACGGACTTTGAGGCGTTGTTGAAGTAGGTATGGTTTTGATCCAAATCTTCAAAGTTTGTATCTTTAGAAGAACGAGTGTTTGTAACATTCAAGGTTCTCATGTTACGTTAGTTCAGCACAACCGTTTCACAGAATTTGTTTGGTCAATTATGACTTTGGGTTTGTGCTGAAAAATTATAAAATGTATAATAAAAGATTTATCATCAAACAAGTTGTGACTCTCTGATCCCTATCCTCAAGTATTATGATCTGGCATACTTTAAACATCCGAGCAAGATTTTGGGTACGAGAATTGTGCAACTGGGACTTTTATCACATAGTCTGGCGCTGTTTATTACATAGTCCAAAGCAGTATCCACATTTCCATTGAGAGTGAGCATCCATTTTGTAGAATATACTTGGAAATAGGTATTTTTTCTACTCAAACATGACATACAAAAATGAATAAAAGATAACGGTTCCATGTTGATTGTTTGTTGAATAGAAGAAGTTTCAAGAACAGGAGCTAATGGAGCATGCAGGCAATTTCATAATACACGTTATTAGGAGATTAGCTAGTCATAATATTCTAGCACACAAAACTATTCAGTGAACAAAGTCACACTATTAGAAGTGTCATAGCTAGTCATCATGTTCCAGAACAAATAATCGTCCCAGCGGCCCAAGCCCTAGGGTCAGCAGTTTGGTCAGTCACAATGTTACTACTTGTTATGCTGATGCAAATGCCAAAAATATTTGGAGAATGACCAGAAAATTAAAACACCAAATTCATGAACATCATCATGACGTTGAGATATGTTCAGTCACATTGTATATCTGATCCGCGCACATCACCCAAGACGAATCATCCGTAATGTATATACACTACAGCAGAAACCCTATTTTTTTGTGTGTGACCTCACTGGCAAGTGATTAAAATCTAAATCAGCAATGATAACTGATTAGACTGAGGATCATCAATCATCTTCAGACATGGGATAGGCTTAGCCTTTCTCATGTGATATTTCTTACACGAGAGTGGTTATCAATTGCGAGATACCTAACCAATTCTAAAATGGATGTCGCATTCTCATTTGAAATAATGACCTCCTTCAATACAGAAGTGATATGTTTCACTTCTGTTGGCAACATTTCGCCATTGATCAATTTCTATTACCTCCACGGGATGACGTGATATACATGTACGATATTCGATGCATTTTCACAATTCCAATTTCCATGGAAACCTGAAGTCAGAGTTCAGAGTATGGGCAGTATGCAGACTATGCCCGCAATCCCCGCATTGATCCCCAGTTTCAGAGGTAAAAATTGCAAAATTTTAACTGTTGTTTATATGATACGATGATTGTGGCTAAAAAATAGAGCATCTTACGGACTAAAATTTATTGAGTTTTCGCTGTCAAAATGCGTTCTGAATCCTATACAGTTTTCTTTCCTCCTAAGACCACTGGATGGCATGCGTTCAATCCTGATATGCTTACACTTTAGTAGATAATCCCCCATGAACTGATCAGAGCAGAACGTTTCACACGTATTGTTTTAGAGGTTGACAATTGTGATTTATACTGCTTAAATTACAAGCCACAAGGGCCCAAGTATCATACACTGCGCCTTAAAACTACTCGTCCACTAAATGGATGCCATTTAATCCGTCTGTCACCTTTCTAATCCTTATTGAATATAGAAGAAGGCGCAGTGTACGATACTTGGGCCGTCACAAGGTTGCATACACAGCTCGTATGTTAATATATATATATCAATATATCAAAAAACTTTTATAGCGCCTAATTTCGTATAACGAATTCTAAGGCGCAACAGTCCTGATTAATAACCAATATCATAAAACGTGTTCAGAAATTGTTCGTGATCGAGATGACAACCGGCTGTGTTGAGAAGGTTAAGGGGGATAGGCATCCAGAAATAGATGCGTCTTAAGCTGATGCCTGAAACTAGACAGGGTTGGAGCAGAACGAATATCATTTGGTAGGGAATTCCAAAGTGAGGGGCCGTCATAACTCAAACTGTTTTGAAATTGAACCTTTGATTTATTGATGGAAGGTTTATAAAGTGGGACATGGAGGAACAGTTTATCAGGATTGCCACGCCTCGTGTTCACTTTACATGTGTAGCGAGTTAGGTGATCGTTGAAATATGCAGGTAGTCCCGTATGCAATGATTTATAAATAATTGTTGCGGTTTTAAACTCTATTCTGTGCCTAATGGGCAACCAATGTAGTGACCTGAGAACAGGGGTAATATGAGAGAACTTAGATGTCCGAGTGACAATGCGGGCCAAAGTATTCTGAACACATTGTAACTTATTCAAATCCCGACTGGATAAAGACCTATACAATGAATTACAATAATCAAGTCTACTACTAACTAGCGCATTAGCCAATGTAATTGTATTGCTTTTCGAGAGATTACGCCTGATCCTTCTTAGGTCACGAAGACCCACAAAACATGATTTACAAACAGAAACAACCTGATTGGAGAATGAAAAATCAGAATCAAAAACAACACCTAAATTTCGTGCTTTTTCCGTAGGACTGATTTCATTTCCAAGAACATCCACTGGAAAACAATCTGCCATCTTAGCCCTTTGAGACTTGGTACCAAACAGGATGAACTCAGTTTTATCTGGATTGAGCTTAAGCTTGTTTGCATTCATCCAGTTTTGGACATCTTTGAGACATCCCAGGAGCGTGACTAGATCCGTAGCACAATTTGTTTGTGAGAGTGGCATATAAAGCTGAGTATCATCAGCATAGAAATGATAGTTAACCGTATTATGTGCAGAGATTATTTAATGTAGAGGTGTTGTGTACATGGAAAACAAAATGGGACCAAGAACTGATCCCTGTGGAACACCAAATTTTATATCTGCGGGCTCTGAAAGGCTGTCGCCAACCTTAACTGATTGGACCCTACCAGACAAATAGGACGAGAACCACTTGCGTGCAGTCCCACCAAAGCCAAACCAAGATGATAGACATTCCAAGAGAACTGTATGGTCGATCGTGTCGAAAGCAGCCGAAAGATCAAGTAATACCAGAGCAGTCGGCATGCTTTTTGACAACGAAATGTGTATGTCATTCTTTATTTTTAACAACGCAGTTTCTGTTGAGTGGCCGCTCTTGCAGGCAGAAGCCTGTAGGAAAACATACGTAAATTGTATGAATGGTCTTGGAGAGAATACTCATAAAGATGAATCAAAATTTATCATATAAGCATTGGACGTTATTGGGGGTGCACTTTCCATAGAAATTCTATGGACGTCATCATGATCTGGTTGATAAATACAGCAAATCCATGTCTGCCATGCAACTAGATCTATTTTCATGTTAATTTTGGGGAATTCATGACGGGTGCCACTAGTGGGGCAGGAAATGCTCACTCTTTCCGGAACACCTGATTTCACCTCCTGATGGCCATTTACGGGGGTTCATGAGTTTCCCTGTCATTTTTGTTTTCTCTCACTTCGTATGCCTGATATGACTTTCTGTCCCCGGACTATGAGATTGGATAACGGACCCTGTTTTGTTTGCTCGGAATACTTGATACTGGGTATTGATTCCACGTCTATTCCTGACTTAAAGCTTGATTTAGGCCGACATGGAATGCTCAAACTTGAGGGAATATCAATCATATATAATGTGCCAATGGTTTTTCAAATGAACATACTTGAAGGCTATAGGCTTGCTTTATTAGCAAAATAAAGTTTAATAAGTTAGATATTATATTGCTCATCACATTAATCTAAATAGACATAATAATAATAATAATAATCAGATTTATTTTTCCGGACGATAGGCAATTCTGCCTGTCTTCCCCATCCCCCGTCGGGTGACAATTTAGAATTTGGAAAGCACATTCGAAACCCTCGCGTTGCTAGGATGGAAACTCCACCTACTTTGTGCCGGTGACGGGGATCGAACCCGCAGCACCTACCGCCTCTGAGCTTCATTGCTTCAAGAGCCACTGTTCCCACTCGGCCACAGAGGCGTCATCAAGACATTAATTACTCATAATCTAAATGTCCATCACAAAATGTATGATTGCTTCCTGGTGTTGCTAAATAATAACAATTTCATCGTTGATCGGTAAGATATTTCAAATACCTCCAGGTCGGTGAACTACTAAACAGAAGCCCAATGATATCGTGGTTTTTATTAGAACTTCGTAATCATGTGCAATCAATAATGATCAACTAAGCATGTGTTGCAGTCAGTGAGCAACATAGCATTACCAGGGCCAACGTGAATGAAAATGTCCGGAAAACAAAGAGAAAATGTGAAAGAGGTGTCATTGTGGAAAAATCCTTGCATTGTGTTTCTTGTACCATCAGTGCTGCTTTGCGTCCTTGGAGGTTACACGTTTGTTCCTGGTGATATGACATTGCATCAAGACTACAGTTATGGAATGGAACCTTTACATGTCATCAGCGAAATAACACAGGTGACCTATTCAATAATTGCAAATATGTATAATATCATCATTTAACATAGTATAAGTAGCAATATCGTGGTGACGGGTGAGGGGTCACCTTTGTCTTTGACGCTTATTCTTGCTGGAAGACATTGATGTTTTATGATGTTGGTTGCTATGAATTGATTTTTTGTATTCCTATGAATGAATACCACCAACATTTTATTACTCTAGAAATCAACGAAAACATAAAGGTGTGAAAGCCTAGCTTTGTCTGTGGTATCGATCAGCTAATTGTGTATTGGAGAACTCATTTTCACGAATCCAACACCGATTACTATATAGTAATGACATAATTGGCATTATTGTTGCTTTCTGACAGACTCACAAAGTTGCAGATGATCAATACTTCAAAGGACCTTGCTACGTGAGGAAGTTCATCAGCGAAACACGTGAGAAGACAAAACAACTGACGTCATCAGAATTTGAGCTACTGAGCGGGTGTCACAACGTATTTTATTTGCGAAGTCCAAAATGTGGCAGTCGTGGGGTTCGGGATGTCCTGCTTGAGATTGCACAGAGATATAATTTTGACAAACTTGGTTCACATAATAAACGGATAGACTGCCGCCAACTGGTACATAATCTCTTCCCAGTAATAATACATTGAATCAGAAATTCAGTTTATATTATTTGATTCCAGAACAGAAGAAAAATACATCTGAAAGGTTTGAATCATTTTCATTTCCAGAAGGAGTTGGTACATGATAGGTACGAAAATGGCACGGAAACACGTCGTGCTTTGATGCTTACAGCTCAGTGTCCCTACCATAATTTCACGTGAGTTCACGTAACTTGAAAGGCACACAATAATTTCTTGCCTGAGAATTCACAACTTCAAATCCACCAATGATATTTCTTCGACTGTTTCATGTTTCCAAATGCCAAACTTCAAACTTTTAACGTCGCCAGTGAATTTTCATCAGCATTTGCTTCACTGCCCATCAATATTTAATTGAGTTCCAACGTAAAGCATTCTGAAAGTGCTGCCATACATATCTCCCTGGGAAGAATAGAGTTCCTATAAGGACAGACTCGATAATAATTCGTTTTTGGACCGGTTTTGTTTTATTGCCAACCCATTGGGAAATCACAAAGACATCCATAACTATGCATCAAGGGCATCTCCTTGAATAGTTTTAGTGAGTTTTCTGGTGATTCTGAGAGAGTGGCCAACGAAGTACAGAATTTGATTTCTCAAAGTCATCAAATATGATGATCAATTTTCGCTTCATCGTTTCAAAGAGTACACTCGGATAATGTTTCTTTATAGGATGTATTACCCTCAGGAGCCCGTGTTGATTAACGTGATAAGGGACCCAGTGCAACAGGTTGTATCACTCTTCAGTTGGAGGAAATACGGGGCACACCTCGTCAGTAAAGACAAAGACAAACATCCAAACAGAAAGCCGAGGCACAACAAGGTATGTGGGGATGATTTTTTTCAGTTCGTATAATCTGCTTGAATAGGTGGTAAGTTATGGGATAGAAATTGATAGTTATGAACTCTCCTGGTTGATGTCAGTTACCCTTCGTATACACTCGACGATTGGTGTCAATTCAAACGCTCCTTGAAAACACATCTATTCAAGGAAGCTTTCTAGTCTTTCATAATATATTTTCTTGATGATGTAACCATGCATTGTTATGCAGTGTTTTTTTCTTCATCTAATTTTCTTGTTTCACACCTTTTGTCTAATTTTGACATAATATACATGGTGCTTAATGTATGTTCAAGTGCTATAGAAATGGAAACTACAATTATCTTATACCTACGAGAATTCGTTGCGCATAGCAAACGAAAGTCTTTTAATATTTTGTTGAACATGAGGGCTTTCCATTGTGCATTAACTTTTATATTCTGTTTTGCATTGAAATGGCCTCGTTAAGCTGTTAAACTTCATTCATTCATTTGATAATAATCTTTTATTTTTGGATCATGATGTGAAATGTGACCCTGTCTTTTTATCACCTCAATTCAGTCCCTGAATATATGTCTGGCTGATCACGGGATGCGCCCTCCATGTTTCTATCACGATCTTACTTCTCTCTGGTTTTTCTGTGAGAGAAGCAAACATAAATGGTAGGTTATTATTATCATGATTTTTGTCTAGCTTATCACGAGACGTAGCCTCCATGTTTCTATCATCAGCTCACTTCTCTGCAGTTCCTCTGTGATAGTGACACACGTAGTGACAGGCACGTTGAGACATTGTGTCATATTTCTCACAGTGACCGCAGTGACGAAACTCTGCAGATTGCCAAGAGAACTCTGGACTCCAGCTACCTGGTTGTTGGTTTGACTGAGCATTTACCAGATTTTTTTGAAATTCTTGAAATTTTCCTCCCGAAAATATTTTTCAACAGCACCACCATTTATAGGACACTACGTAAGTAACATTTCTGTCAACATTCAAACAGTATAGCGGGTATGAAATGAATTATGAATCGATTAGTTGTGTAATACCCAATGAGTACCCCGAACTACCAATTGCTATATGATAAGTTGCCTCACTGTGTAATAAATTTACTTGATTATATAATTGATATTTCAGATGACGACTCTGTTTACAAGTGGGCTTCTCTCCAAAGGGAACCAGTAAATAAGACCTCCATTGCCACAATGAAAGCCGCTCTGGGGTATGACTATGCCTTGTACAAGTTTGCTAGAGCTCGGGTCTACAACCAGCTGACTCTAGTTGTAAAGAACATCATTATTAGATTCGGCTCAATATTTCAATGGAAACCTGCATTATTTCATGAGAATACAAACTGCACTGGCAGACATCAAATATGAATATTTTCAACACTGTTAAAAAAAAATTTCTGAGTCAGCATAGAGCCGATTTCGAACCAGCATAAAAATTCATACAATATTTACTTAAAAAGCAGGGTACATGTAAATTGCATGCATTTGGTAGATAATTGTCATAGTACTGAGTCAGAACGACATGATGACAGGTGACATGTTAATATGATTATATAAAATAAATGTAGTACCTTTCTTTGAAATGACAAATACACAACCCTTGAGTTGTGATGAAATTCTTACATTGATAATGCGGTGTGTACTGTATGTAAACATGTGTGTGGCACACGTACACTGTGGGTGAGGGTATGATATGATTGTTCCTGAATGGACACATACATGTAAAAACTATGTTGTGGAAGCGTGTGTAACTGAAAATATGTCATCCGAATAGTGTGTATAATTTAAAACTCTCAAGATATAGGAAAAGAATAAATAGTGCACATTGGCCATCCATGTATACCCACATGAACAACATCATGATAGCTACGCTAGTTTTGTACGAATTGTTCATTAGGTACTGTTTTCAAAATACAGTTTAATATGACAACTTCACTTCACTGGCTTGTAGGTCTATGAGATCACATGTACCCAGATACTTGCTTGTTAAAGATTGCATGATATGAAATCTTGTTGCTGTCAAAAGCAGGGTAGATCTTCTTGTTTATATCTTCTTGTCCCACACAGAACAGCTCAACCCATGGCTCTTCATCCATTTCCATACCAGGGAATTTAGGCCAAGATGACTGTTGTATAGTAGTGGTCATGTTGACACACTATGCTGGAATACTATGGTGATTCTCGCCGTTGTCATTGAGCTATGAAACACCATCCCACCCAATAATTGCGTGGAAAGCTAGTAATGATGACAAGTGTTGATCCCTGGGGAGTTGGTGATAAGTGTAAAGTACTGTGATAAATTTGGGATGCCTAGACGAGATCTCATTTACAAAGCCATCTAACCGATCCTGTCTTAGGAGATGAGGAGCAGTACAAGAACATATTTGTCACCTACTCAAACAATCAGAGGTATATACGTCTCCTCATAGGTTGGTTCAATTGCCATGTGATTGACCCAATTTCATGGCATTCAAAGAAAGAAAGCTCTTACCTTTTTATTACTCTCAAATCACCTGATCAAAATTGGTAGACAAAAATTGATCTTTTGCCTTTGAATTTCTGAATAGAAAAATTTCCAAATCATCAGACGAACACTCGACTTGTCGTCCACACAGATTAAGATGTCCTCCAGACGCAGATGTCCTCCACGCAGATTAAGATCAAATCATCAGACGAACACTCGACTTGTCGTCCACACAGATTAAGATGTCCTCCAGACGCAGATGTCCTCCACGCAGATTAAGATGTCTGGGCGGCTTACGTGATTGGGTTTGAGCCAATATGATATAACTGCAGCCATTAATATGCCATATATGAAGCATAATCTGGGACACGAGTTCTGTGATGTTCAACTACCACTGCACTGGATACATGGGTGTGATACTGCCATTGCTTTTGCTTTGCTTGACTCAGCAAAGTGGTTTTGGTCGAAAGTAGCATGACCTCAATTTTGCTGAGGCTGAAGAGATGGTGAGGCTGATGCGAATCATTTGACAGACTTGGCTCCAATGTATAGACGTTTGCAGTGAATCAATTTACATTATTTGTATTTCGTCAGTTTTTCACACTTGAACGAAGTGCTCTGGCACTGGCCATCACGTGAAATATTGTATTGACACATATAAATCTTTCAAGCAGATAACACATTCTGTTGCTCCATTTATTATATGCAGATACACACACAAGGATCAAGGTCATATTCCAGTATGATGAAACGGTTCGTGGAGCGATGGGTGTGTCGGGTCCTTCTATCTGACAGTAGCCTTTGCTTCGAACTTTTTGGCTTCAAAAGAAATATCAAAGCAATTCCCATGAGAATATTTCCGTTCGTTCGTCCACGTTACATTCCCATCTCAAAAAAAAACCACGGTTTGGTGCTGCTCGATGAAATCTGCTTTGTTTAAGCATGAAAAAGAAACCTGCCACCAAGATTTTGTGTTGACGTTGGTGACAGTTATTCCCATTTACATTGATTGATTTAATGTTTTTGCATTGACCCACATGACACAAATGATTGCGGATTCATTCCATTTCCTTTAGAAATTCGTAGGCATGATATTCATGCATGAGTTATTGGGAGCACAAACAGTTCATTATTCATAATGAATAACATATGACGACATTTACTTTTAAGTTTACGAGATCGAGTCATACTTCATAATTAGGCTAATGGGATTATTGCAAAAAAAAAACGCGTTTAGCACAGTGATGTGAATCAATTGTTTGAATGTGATAATTGCATGCTATTGTTATCTTTTAATCGCGACATCAATCACTGAATTCTGCAATAACAAAGTGTGTTCCATACCACAATATTTTATATATTCGCATTGCATTGCTATCCATTCTTCCTTATTCCAGACTGAAATAATATTTTTCATAAATGTGCTATATGTATCTTGTACCATCAGTGTAACGATTACTCTGTTTACCAATAAAAACGCTAATATAAAAGACTTTTGGAATGAAAACAAAGCTCGACCAAACATTTATGTCTAAAGCCGCATTAGCCTGATTACCGTCTGTAAAGACTGGCGTTTAGACTGAACACAAAATGACATTGGTATACAACAACGTATTAAAAATGATTCAAAACTCCAAAACAAACCCGCTGAAATATGTGTATGGCAAGTGAATATATGTGTATGGCAAGTGAATACACAGCACAAACCAAAAGACAACTGAGATGGTGTTCTCGGGGACAGATTGGATATCTACAATCGGCTCATCCGTGTAAATATTGGTATCGATGTAAGTATCCACCCATCACCACTAACACAGGCATATTCTGAAGATTCCAACAATAAACGCGAGTTAATACCGCTAGTACAGGATTTTATTTTAACCATAAAAAGGTTATCTTTGATGCCAGTTGTAATGTTGTGGTTGAGCAAATATATACAGTTGTGAATGAAGGAGTGTTCACTGCCTGTGTTATAGTGAAGTTGCCAAAATGTTGACCCTGTAACGTTTTTTACTGTACATTTTTTTCTTTGGAAATACAATACATACACAAGAGTGAAATTAGCTCGGTGCCTTCTCCTCAGGCGCCATCATGGAGGGCGAGAGCATGAACAGTTTAAAATTGTAACATTGGATATATGCTATTGTGCGTCAGCAGCAACCAGATCGATTATCCCCAAGGAGTCGAACATCGATATCATTAGCCCAACTGGTCCTCTCTCTTAACACAGAGGATTCCTAGTGTTGCTTGGAAGAGATATTCACTACATGTGCACCCTCTGACTGAGACCAGCTGTGTGTGTTCGTGTTGTTTTTGGGCTTACACTAATTGATCTATCCCAAATCCAGTTTATCCCAGCCTTTTTACGTCATTTTTCTGCAAAACGTTAATATTGGCCAAAGAAAAGTTTTCTGACGTATTTTGTGAAACTCAGACAACTTTTGGGGTCATTTGGGACAGATCTAGGTCAATTCTGACGCAAAGGACAGTTTCACGCGGACTAAAAGTCACCAGGCTGCGACTTCCGCGAACTTTTGGAACCACCAGTCTCTTTTGATATCGAATTTAGTTGTTTGTACTCTTTGAAGTATAGCTACAGTAACATGATTTGTGAACTAGTATGTCAGTACTTCCGAACATAGTTTTATACAGTTCATTGTGCTTCCACAGCCACAGCCACGGTCTTGAATGTTTGCAACATTTCACTGGCACTACATGGACAGGCACTTCTCCGGTCCAGCAGACATGATGTCTCTGGGGACTTGGAAGTCTTACACGACTGATGGTGGAATCTGGCGTCGTGCTGGCGTCGTCACGGCACTGGAGGGAAATAGACCTAGTGGTAATTGCTAGAACACTTAAGGTACTAAGTAAATGGGGATAATGTTTTGACGATTTTAGGTCAAATTTTACTTTTCACGTCTGATTTGACGACGATATTGACCTCATATCGTCAAATTAACTACAAAAATGGACTCTTCATCCTTGAATCCCACTAAGACGATGTATTACACGCCTTTATACACCATCTAGATTGAACATTAGCCGAAATTCAAAATATCAAAATGCATCATCTTGAATTATGAAAAATGCGACAATTAGCAACAAAGCGAATCATGCTCCCTAACCATATAGAAAGTATTTCCAGCAAAAACGTTTACAGTAAAGAACATTGCAAGGTCTAGTATGGGACGGATAGGGGCAACAACTCAACTATTAGTAAGCTTTTATTTGCCAGAGAACAGGAGTTGCGAGTGTTTGAGCCCGGCATTTCTCATATGATAGGCCTATAGTGTATTTGCTCTGTTATAGTATTTGCATTTTATTGTGCACTATTTGCAGCTGCATCCTTTTGATATACATTGTAAGAAAAATATATTGACATCTGAGTTGTTGGTTAATATGAACTGAGTTGTTGGTTAATATGAACTGAACATATCACGCTTCCTATTTTTTTTCCTATTCTAGAATTTCATTGATATCATGATCAGATTCTGGTTTATTTTTGTTTGGTATATATGATGTTTACTGACCATGGTTTGAGATGATATCTCATGGCAACGTTAACCCCTCCCATTGAGATTGAACATAGAAATAAAGAGCAAAAAAAACATGTGAAACGCAGTACAAATCTTCAGGCAAAAGTTACTCTAGTAACCATGATATTGTAACATCATCTAGTCATGCAATTAGGATAATTAGATACGTCAGGCGTAGTCATGCACGTGATAGATATTTGCCTCATTTAGTCATAGAACACTGCATGGTGTTGTATTCCGTGGAAAATCTAACAACGATGTTTTCACCCCAACCACCACAATGCTTGTGAGAATCATTCCAACAGAACATCTATGACAACGTAAAGAGGGACATGGCCAGGAGCAACTGGTATTTATATTTCATGAGAAAGCGACTGACTGAGTAGTCAACAATGGCGATCACTTACTTTTATCAGGATTATAAGATGGTAATAATCCACTATTGTTCATATATCGCCATGGAGAGGATATAATAAATGGAAACAAGAAAAACACTGTGCAAGGAGATACCCGATTCATGATTGGACAGAAACATAATCAATAACTGCAGGCAACACATTTACTGCGGAGTATCTGCCGGGCTGGGATGGAGTCAGTCGACAGCAGCTGAGGGAGAACCACTTATCAGATCGTCACACACGAAATACATTGTCGTCAAAAGACGGCACTGCGAACACGCTCATGAATTTTGTAGATCATTCATAGAAGTTCTGAAATAAGGGAATACCACAATGGAACGCATTTTGATTTTAGCAGCTTGCGCAATATCACCTTACAATGTCCAAGGGAATGTTGTTTACAATCAAAGTTTTGCAGGACTAACGCTTTTTCCACAAGATATACCAATTGACACAACGGACATCCATCTAGAAAGCAACCTGCTAGATAGGATAATGTTCATTGAAGTTTATCCAGATGTGAAACGGATAAATGTCAAGGAAAACAATATCGTTCAATTTCCAAATCTTGTGAATGTAAGTTCAACTTTGAAATATCTGAGCCTTGCATACAACCTTTTATCCTACATTGATCCTCAATATCTGGATCAACTTGTGAGTCTTAAAGAATTGTACATACAGTACAACCACCTATCGAGCATACCGGATGTACCTGGACCTTCGGATACACTGAGACATCTCACAATAAGTGGAAACTACTTCGAACAATTTCCGTCCTTTTCCAACCTGGGTAAAAGTATCATCAACTTATACATTCGTGATCAGCTGAATGCAAACCCATTCAATCACGTGGCTCCCGAGAAGTTACAGGAACTGCCGATGTTGCAATACCTTGATTTGAGTGATATGCCCATGGCCACGTGGACTGACCTCTGTGAAATCAATGGATCCCATCTGGAACTTGCCTTGAGAGATTCTGAATACCTCTGTGACACCCAGATCTTATCAGCGAAACTAGCTGAAGCAACTGGACGTGTTACTTTCACAAAAGACGACCCCATCTGCAAAAGTCCTCAGAGATGGGCGACTGACTGGGACCAGATTACTATACCGGAGTTGCTGAAAAGTGGTGAGATTTAAATTTGAATCATATACATGCTGGTGAAAATAAACTCACAGAACTTGTGTGGAATGCAACCTGTTTGTAAGCATCCTTTCAATCAGCGATGTCCCTAATTCAAACAAAGGATATCAACAACAAATCATGATGAATGTTCGTGTCTTGACCAGTTTTGGCTCACTAATTTGATATTTTTAAACATTAAAAAAATAAATCAGGCAATCTAAAACAATACAACGGCTCTGAAAGGTGAAATATCAAAGCCCATGCTTGTGATCCAAATGATGCAACCCTCTCCAAACTCCTCTGGAATTATCTTGTGGTGGTATTATTGGTATTATTGGCGTTTCTTTTTCAACTCGGATGTCCTTTGCCCTCGATTCCTCGATTTTGAACCTCGATTCAACAGTTCAACTAGTAAGAAATTATAGTCAGTAGTGTCTCGTATCATATTAGTGGGACATGTGAATACAGAAATAATGCATCATTAAACAAATGAACATATCACAACCGAAATGAGTTCAATTGTAAGCGATTTTGGTAATTTCAATCTATCTTCTGCAGGTGATTTTGTGGAGATATATTACGAGCACATCCCAGACGTCGATAGGTACTTCTGCTACCCAGCCTTGTCACCGACCTTGAAGAACATGTCACGTGTTGAATGCGCCACTGTCTGCACTCGCCAGCCAGACTGTATGATATTCGCACACGAGAATGATAAGTGTACAACAACAACCTTGGCTCCTGGAACTGCCAGTGAATTCCGTAGTCTAAACAACTGGTTCATTGCAGACACTAGTGCTTGATGGTAATCTCAATCAAAATTGGTAATCTCAGTTGGATTGTACTGCCTGGTAATAATGGCTGAAGTATTAAATAAATGTTATGTCGTATTGTCAATTACTAATTGTTGGTGAAAATCTTTCTCGAATTGGTTTGTTGATGGTGAAGTTTATGTATTCTCCATATCCAAGAAAAATTCATAACAATGGTGCATGCATGATGAATAACATCCTGCATTCAGACGTCTCAAACGTTCTCGGTTTTTTATTTCAGTGGGCTAAACGTTATCAGTTATTGATCTCAGTGGGCTAGACGTTATTGGTTATTGATCTCATTCAGCTAACCGTTCTCGGTTATTGATCTCAGTGGGCTAGACGTTCTTGGTTATTGATTTCATTCAGCTGACCGTTCTCGGTTATTGATCTCAGAGAGCTAGACGTTCTTGGTTATTAAACTTCTTCTAAACGTTCTTATTTATTGATCTCGCTCAGCTAACTGTTCTCAGTTATTGATCTAAGTGAGCTAGACGTTCTTGGTGTTTGACCTTCGGCTAAACGTTCTCGCTTACTGATCTCGGTCAGTTAAACGTTCTCAGTTATTGATCTCAGTAGGCTAAACATTCTCGGTTAATCATCTCGGTCAGCTAAACATTCTTGCTTATTGATCTCGGTCTGCTAACGTTCTCGGTTATTGATCTCAGTCGGTCAAAGTTCTCACTTATTGATCTCGGTCAGCCAAACGTTCTCAGTTATTGATCTCAGTGGGCTAGACGTTCTTGGTTATTGATCTCGTTCAGCTAAACGTTCTCAGTTATTGATCTCAGTCGGCTGAATGTTCTCGGTTATTGATCTCGTTCAGTTATCCATTCTCAGTTATTGATCTCGGTTGCCTTTGTTGCATATTTGTCATGAAATATTACTCAAAAAATCAAATCACACGAAAAGTCCTCATAACTTTTCCCTCTCAATTGACAATAAACCCATCTAGACATGTCCTTGCTTTTTATCAATGATGTATTTGAGTGTGCAGTGGACACAGTAGATAAGTGTAGATTATTGTCAACAAGATGATGGTATTGGGAAACCTAGTATACTGCTTGCCTTTGAGAACAATGATGCAACAGTACGAAAGACAACGACGTTCTTCGTTCTTCTTGGAACTATGAGGGAAATAAAATTGTGGACGTCAATGAGAATGAATGAAAAGTGAGCGAAAATGGATTGAAGATATTTTGGAATGAAAGCATTGTCTCTTATAACTTAATGTATGTGATGTTGTATATGAGTGCCAATAATATTACTGGTTGCTTTGATAATCGAACATCAATAGAAAGGGTACATTCATGCTGGTTGACTGAAAGAAAGAGAAGTCGTTCAAAAACCACACCCACCTATCATCACAAAACACAAATCATTTTATTTTATATTTACATGACCAAAGATTATTCCTTGATACATGTATCCAAGGTACCATTCCCATATCAAATTTACCCAACTTACAGTAGTATCCTGTCAAATCAAACTCACTAGCAGTTGAGGAATTACTCAATCACAAGCATAACATCTCCAATAAGGAGGGAAAAAGAGTGAAATAAATACTAGTAGATCTAATAAATACATTTTATTTCTCAAAAACTTTCGTTATCATAATATGCCTCGATTTATACCCATGGCATTTATAACTTAAATTGTTCGAAGATATATTAACAATATAGTAACATATTTTTCATACTTTATTATTATTTTTTAAATCTATTGTTGTTTATCGAAATGCCTAGCTAGTCTCTAAACTGCTGCGACAAGGATATGTTTACTGAGACTTGTAGCGGCCTTTAAGAAATGATCATAATGATCTGGTTGATAAATACACCATGCAACTAGATCTATTTTCATGATAATTTTTTCATGATAACTCATGACGGGTGCCACTAATAGGGCAAGAATTGCTCACTCTTTCTGGAACACCTGATTTCACCTCCTAATGGCCATTTTGGGGGATTCATGAGTTTCGCTGTCATTTTTGTTTTCTCTCATTCTGTATGCCTGATATGATTTTCTGTTTCCGACTATGAGATTGGATAACAGACCCTGTTTTGTTCGCTATGGATTTTGGATACTGGGTATTGATTCTCCGTCTATTCATCAAAAAATAAATATGTGATATTTTTAGCATAATGAGACATCTTCTAAATTGCATATATTTGGAGTGTACTATTGAATGAAAATTCTTGTGTATGTATGTAGTATATTTGTGTCTGGAGCTGTTTTTTCTGTTTTTGATCATGCACCATGAATATGTAATGGATCTTGTTCATGATTTGATGCATTCAAGATCTCATTATCAAGATCTTGAATGCATGAATGAAAAAAATCCATTAATGAACAAGAAACATGTTGAGATGAACGGAAAATAATCTTCGTATTTCAATTGTCGAAGAAAGTAATCAATAAAATGGAACCAAGAATCCTGGGACATATAGGGATGAATAACAAACCATTAAGGGGAAATCTTAGAGGGCGTACAGTTCGTTTCACTTGAGTGCAAGTTGACCCCTTCCTAGTGAGTGATTGAACTGAAAAGAAAACCACAGCAAAATAACATGATCATATTTGACGTATGTGCAGAAGTTCTGTCTGATTCAGCAAGCCGTGCACTAGGTGGTATCATTTCCAAGTTCAAACAATTAAACGATGTTGGGTATAATACTTTCACAAAGCTCTTTGAGACAGGGGTACTACCTATTTTACATCTCGGTGCTGAAATCTGGGGTTATGGTTCATTTCAAGTTTGTGATAAGGTTATAAATAGAGCAATGCGATGGTTTTTAGGTGTACATAGATTTGCCCCCACTAGTGCTGTACAGGGAGACATGGGTTGGCTTTCTCTCAAATATAGACGCTATATTCTGATGTTAAAATACTGGAATAGGTTGATAGTAATGGATGACAATAGATTGACAAAGAAAATTTTTATCTGGAATTTACAACAGCAAGTAGGTAACTGGTGCAGTGACATTAAATCAATAGCAGACACTTTAGAATTGTGCCGTTTCTATGATAACCATGTTCAATTTGATATTAAAATGGCTGAGGAAAAAAGCAAGGAAATGATGTATAAAGAATGGATATGTATTATAAAAAGTAAACCCAAATTGAGAACTTATGTTTTGTTTAAACATGAATTCATAGTAGAACCATATGTAAAACTGTATGTAAATAGGTATGAAAGATCTCTTTTGGCACAACTTAGATGTGGTATTCTACCTCTTGAAATAGAAACTGGTCGCTATACTAATTTACGTGATGCCAAAACAGGTTTATTCAGGAAACTTACACCAGAAGAACGTTTATGTAAAGTTTGTGGTCAAAATCAGGTAGAAGATGAAATTCATTTTCTTTTTGAATGTCCAGTATACAATGGGATTAGACAGGGTTATTTTACAGGCTTTCAGATGAATTATGAAAATTTTTCTAACATGAATAATGTTGAAAAACTCGTACATTTAATGACTATTCAATGGAAAGAGTGTTCAAAACTATTGCTCAAATTATGGCAGAAGCGCAAAAGTATTTTATACGTATGAATATATATTGTTCTCATGATGATATATTTGTTTATGCATATCTGTTTATTGTATATATTTGCTTATATGATGTATATATCTCACTGTTTTCCTATGTCACTGTTTCTGTCTCTCCGACATGTGGTTCAGAGTCACATATAAGTCCTCCAAGGGCTGGGTACACAGTACTATTGTTATATTTTTCCGGTAAATTTTTATATGTACATGTGACTTACAAATAAATGAATACAATACATATGTATGTATATAAATACATGATATTATAACGATGATATACGTGTACAGGGCTGCAGTTATGAAAACAAATATTTGTCCGCTTTATTGCAAATAATTTTTCACTTATCATTATTGCATGCAATTGTATCGATTGATGTGTTCTTGTCTATTGTCACCAAAGAAAAGCTTTTTGACCTGGCTTATGATACAATATTTACGTTGTTTCCTGATTTCTGAACGCCTTTCGGCAGACATGATGCATGTCGGCGATTCAAGTTCAATGACCGTGTTCTGAAGTGATGTCTTGTATGTTTCATTATGTTATTGCTCCTCTCGGGTTTTCCTCTCGAGGCAAGATCAATATTCCAGTAAATAACAAGACCAGAAGCGTGACATACAGTAAATAACACTCACTGCTCAGGTAGCAAACATCCGGATAAACTTTGGGTGCAAAAATCATACAACTGCATGTGACTTTTGCATAATTCAACACAAAATCCAAAGATGGATCCACATTGCCACTAACGCCAAGGAACTATTCATTGTGTTGAGTATGATGGCAAATGGGTATCTGCAATGACGTAAAGCCTTCCTAATTTGATGAAAAGTTAATGACGTGCTGTTGTTCGTTCGGGGAATAGAATAAAAACATCACAATTAAGATCTAACAGAGCATGGTCATGTGTACCCATCGTTTCCGTTCCACCGAACAATTTTGTGTGGCAGGCTCGTGGCAAAAATAGTTGATATCAACGCAGTATAGAAAATTTCGTTGTCATATCCTTGTTTGTTTGTTATTTTCTGACTGTGAGACTGCACTGAACCATTGCACACATCTGGAAGTTAATGATGAGATAAGGTAAACATTTGTGATATTATGATATATTAGGCTGTTGATTCGAGGCTATGCGTCCGTCCAATAAATGTGTCTAAAAATTGAAACCTTGGGTCATTGTCGGCCATTTTATCAAAATATGTTATTCATGTTCTTAATTTGTGCATATAGGACTCCCGATATGTACACGTTACATATAAGTTTGTTGCCTTTCGAATGTATGGAGTAAACTCGTAGAATACTTCAAGATAGTTGTTACATAGAACTGCAATATCATATATGGCGGTTTTTGTGGGAACCTTGAAATTGAATTAAATTGACCTTAAATGGTAAGAACAGTCATTCTCATTGACATGTGGATGGCCATTTCCACAGAATTTGCTTGGCGATTTTTTCATGATTTATTGATAGGACCCCCTTATATGTCTGAGTCTGTCCATATGTCTGAGTGTATGATATATCTGCCCATATCTGAGTGTATTCTGTCATGTATGAGTATATGCTATGTCTGCCAATATGGACCCCTCATATGTCTGAGTCTGTCCATATGTCTGCCTCATATGTCTGAGTTGCTAGTCTGCCCTTGGCAGTCCTTTTTTATTTTCTAACAGATTGGGGAAACAACGTTCTTGTACCGAAATCAAATTCTTGTCAGTATCCAGCCTTTTCTAGCTCAGAAAAAGTATGTATTGTTTTCCCAACTGAAACAAAACAAACTTTTGGAATACTTCAAACTAAGCTTAGACATTGGCATATTCAAACGGGAAATACCAGTTAGCGTTTTTAGTGGCAATCTTGGAATTGACCTTCCATGACCGCAAAGCAGCAATTTTGTGAAAAAAAACAACCGTTGTGGCTAAATCAACACTAATAGATCAAGAAACTTACCTATCTTATGTATCATAGTGTTACTAGTATACCATACTCATGGCAATCAGTCACAACGTATCGATCAGAAATATTACCTCTGATCTTAAGTGTATACCTTCATCTGTTGTTTCGTCACACACAATATGACCGTTTTGGACTTCAACAGCTTAATGCTGCACATTTGTCTGCTAAACTTCAATAGCCCGTGGACTATATTTTTTTATGTATTTATATGATGTTATACAATATTCCTGACACATAAAAAAAAAACGTGTCCGTTCAGAATACACAGGGTGTACCTATATTGAAACTTCCACAATTAAAAGTCGCTAGAGTCTACATCCGGTATCAGAGCGCTTGAATTCCGAGCACAATATACAGGTGAAATTGATCAATGGTACGCTGAGACGAATTTCTTGCTTGACAATTGCATTATCAATAAGCTGTGGTTTGGGAGTTACCATCCATTCAGAAGTGGAAAATATCGATGCTGCTCAGCTCTAATCACAATATTCATAAGGCTGAATACATAATGATTGTCATTGATTTTTCATTGAAAATCACGCAGCCACTGCATGAAGCCTGGTATTGAATTAACGGAAAATGTGGATACTAAAAAATTCCAAATTCCTGACTGCTATTCGTCTCACTAATTATTTATCTTCTCATGTAAATCAAACTAATTAACATTTCATTCTTTCAATCTGTGACATCTTATTTTTCACTGTAATATGTCTGTTAACCATGATGTGAAAGTCATACTTCCAGAGAAAGCCTGACATACAGTAAACAACACTGAGAGAAGAGAGAACATTCGGCTAAACACAGGTGGAGAATATTCGGCTAAACTTTGGGTGCAAGAATCATGCAACTGCATGTACCTCTTGCATAATTCATAGTCATAAGCTGGATCCACATTGTCACTAACAGTCAAAGAGCTATTCATCTTGTTGAGTATGATGACATATAGGTATTCGCAATGACATAAAAAAAGCTTTTTCTCATTTGATGCAAAGTTAATGGCGTGTTGTTTTTCATTGGCTTGTACTTGTCCTTCATCTTTCGGTTCGACCAAACAGTTTGTGTGTGCCAGTCAGGTTATAATAATATTTCATATTAGGCAGTACAGAAAACAATGATATACATTGATATATATCCTTGTTTGTTTTTCAGTGAGGCTGCACTGAACTGTTGCACACTTCTGTAAGTAAATGATGAAATAAATCAACAGTTGTGATCTCATGCTATACTAGTATTAGCTTATCAATTCATGGCTATGCATCCGTCTGATACATTTTTCTCAAAAATGTAACCCTTTTCGTCAATTATGAAAAACTTTGACTATGTATTCAAATACAAATAGAGCATGGATACTGCAGAGTTATTTGAATACTGAGAATATGTAGTCATATATATGTGAATACCAAATATGAATACCCCATGTATGACGTACACAATACAGCCCTAAGCTTGGTCTGCAGCCGTTCGTATGTACCAAGTTACTTATTTCAGTTTGGATGCGACCTTGAGATTTACCATGCAAGGCGATGTGAGGTCAAATTCTAGATCATCCAAAAATCCATCAATTATGACATCCTTTATGTTCATGATACATGCCTCACATTGAGTATACAGGGACCAATATGTAAAAGTAATGTAAGTATCAATCTATTGCCACCGATACAGCCAAATTTTGATGATTCCAATAACAAACGTAAAATACAACATTTTGTATTATATAAACTGGCAATTCTCTCCGGTTCGGGCCATTTGGGCCTATATTCTGGGCATTTAAGCAATTTTAAGCCTGTCACACGTATGATGGAGGATATCATCCCATCCTCATAGTGTTGTACATGTATTCCATCTCAATTCGCCAGTGTGGATATCTCAGCGGGTGTCGCATGCGGGATAGGATATGCCCACTTTTCTGGAGCACCTGATCTCACACTCAGCTGGCTGGGTGTCTGTGATGATTTAGTAGATCTATCACTCGGATTTGACGACTAACACTCTTTTTGTAAAATTCGTCTATGGTTTGGTTCTTGGAATATGAATTTGTCTGTTTACCGTTATCTATTTCTACTTTTAAAGCATTCCATCTTTACACACAAATTATACAGTACATAATGTTATGAATACGTGACATCAGTGGGCCTACATTTTGGGCCATGTTTGAGCGATTCAAGGCCCCATTCCTTATAACACAATCTGAACAGTCCCTAAAGCCATCCTTGTGTGAAAATGTTATTGAATAGATTTCGAGCAAAGTGCCAAATTGTGCAATTTTGGTCAATTTGGGCCATTTACCCCTACTTTTTGGGCTTTTTCTTCCATTGAAGGTCGTCTTTCTCCATACAAAATCTAAACAGTCCTGAATGCAATCCACCCGTGGGAATAGAGCATAAAGTTGCGGAATAGTTTTCAAACAAAGTTCCAGGAAGTAGAATTTTTCCCATTTTCGCCTATATTTTGGGACTTATGGACTATTCAAGGCATACTTTAGGAGCACAGATACGCCCCTGTAAAAGAAAAGAACAAATCCTGAACCTCTCATATGTCTCGATCATGCAGTCCAACAGTAGCAACTAGCAGCCCAAGCATATACACCTACAACCCAGTGAAGGTCTGGCTGTGCGACGGAGGCCAACCATTTTCACAAAAAGGCAGTGGAGGAAGGAACTGGCAAGGAGATCCATCCATTATCAAATAAGACGCTGGGGTTAAGGAAACCCCCTAGCTACAGGGAACCCTCAATCACAAAAGTTGAGAGGATAACTTCATTTATCACACACTATAAACTGCAATGCTAGAGGACTTCGAAAGGTGTGATAACATTTTCTGTATCAACCTACTTCAATTCCATATGTATCACTCACTGACCCACACCGAGCCGAAACTACTTTCTCAAAGATCAATGTGATGTCGTATAAAAACGATTCTAGTAACCTAGAGTTACTTACCAAGTCCAGACTTGAGATTTTTCGGACATCACATGCACAATCATGAATATAATTAAATTAATTAATTTATTATCATTCTCAATGTTCGCTGATAATGATATCATGTCTGAATAAACATGGAAACAATACCCAAGTATATAGTATCCGAGCAAACAAAACCGAGTCCATTATCCAATCTCAAAGTCCAGTGTCAGGCAAAATCGAGAAAATTTAAATGGCATTTATGAACCCCCATATATGGCCATAAAGGGGTGAAATCAGGTGTTCCGGAAAGAGAGCATTTCCTGCCCCACATGTGGCACCCGTCATGAATTCCAAAACATTAACATGCAAAAAGGTCTTGTTGCATACTTGTAATAGATTTTGTGTACTTATCAACCAGATTGTGATGACGTCCATAGAATTTCTTGAAAGCAGCTATTAGTCTTGGTAAAACATATCCCTGTCGCAGCAGTTTAGAGGCTAGCTGGGAACTTACTACAATATATTACGATATACTTATAACGACGTTGTACTTTCTTGGAGAAAAAGGAATTATGTATGAGCTCTTGAAGCTGGGACTTTCGGTCTGAATGAGGTATAGTGGTGTAGAGAGTGGAAAAGTCAAATGTTTTGATAGACGTAACTTTCGAAAGTGTGTGAGCATGTAAATACTCCAACAAAATTTTGGAATTTTTTAGTATCCACATTTGGTTGATACCACTTCTAGAGTAAATAGTCTCACAGTATTTTTATATTTTCTCACAGTATTTTTTAAAAAATAGTAGTGTGTGATAAAAACCAAGCTCGTGTGTTTCCCGCAAAAAGATATGTTGGAAAACACACTCGCATGGTTTTATATGTTGATGCAATGATGACGAAGCAATGCCAGCATGGCTACCACACATACTTTTGTGTGCATCATGACCAAGTAGATAAGTGTGGCTAATTGTCATCAAGAGAAGGGTATCGCATAATAAATTGAAACAGCTGTCTGTGAGGATAATGATTGCATAACACGGAAGAGATTGTTCAGTGTTTGTTGATGTCACAATCAGAAAGAATGACAAGTGTGGGAAATTTGATTGAACATTATGTCTTATGAATTAATGTATGCGATGTTGTATACCATTACCAGGAAGATTATCTAACTGTCATCCAGGGTTGTGATTTTCTTTGGCCAATTCCAGATCATATGATGTACGGGCGATGGTCTTCAGACCGAAACTTCCTATTATGATATTATCGCCCCAGGTCGACAATTAGGATGTCAGGATTTGATGACTTTTGGGTGTTCTGAGTTTCAAGACCACGTTGTGAAGCCACCTTTCGATCCCCCTTAATTTTGTACTTTTCTACAGCCAATTTCCCATCATTCACTATATGACCGATGGTCGTACAATTAAAGTTCCCCATTGTTGCCCGAGGTTGACAACGTAAGGGTCATCAGCTGAAATCACTGATTCGTAATATTTCAAGCAGTAGTGATTCTGAAACCACTGACCATATTCAATATAGTATTAAACATAATGTATAAATCTCAGTGTAAATCTGAGAGAGCTTGCGAAGTTGGGAGGTCAGTATCAAGAATTGACGTCGTGGTTGAGAAGAAGATCAAAGCTGAAAAATGCAATAATCATTTTAGTCTTAAGATCCTCCCATGATTTTTGTATTTTTCTACTGCTAATTCCCAACTATTGGATGTATGACGAATGGTCATGTGAACAAAATCTCCGATTATCGACCAGTTTGAAAATGTAAGGATCATCAGCTTTAATTCTAGTGACTAAATCATAGGAAAAACAATATGCTAAATTGTATGTATAAGTCGGTTTAGGAGAGAACACTCAAAGATATATTGAGGATTTGTCTTATCCGCATTGGATCATATAATTGTAGAATTATTATCATTTTGTTGCTCCCCCAAAACCACATCCTTACATCTATTTCTGCAATACGTACATGCGCCGAAATGCATATACATATAAAGACTTACAGACTCCACAATTTCTACAATCAGTACACTCCTCCATGCAGACACCAGTAGATCACCATGACTATTTAGATGACCGTGATATTTACAGCCAATCTGGACTTTACAAATGGCACATGTGACGTACACTTTCGCCCTGAGTCAGCAGCTCATTAAAAGCTGTTTTAGGAGACTTGGATAGACCCAAACTAATTGAGTAGCTTATGTGGCTGAGAAAGTTGTTAGACCAAGGAAGAACAGTTGGACATAAAGTGACATTAGTTAACTGGGGGGTGAGACTGGATGTAGTGTGTACCTTGAACACCTTGCCTTGAATTGAAATAAGATGCATCAATGATATTTTTGGACTGAAATTTGGACCGCTTCAAGATTAAATGTTTCCAAACGTCAAAATTCAAACTTGTAACATTTTCAGCATTCTGAAAGTACTGCCATCCTTATCTCCCTGCGGAGAATGGTGTTCCTATAAGAACAGACTCGAAAGTAACTCGTTTTCAGACCGGTTTTGTTTATTGCTAACCATTGCGAAATCACAATGACATGCATAATTATGCATCAAGGGCATCTCCTTGAACAGTTGTAGTGAGTTGTCTGGCGATTCTGAGAGAGTGGCCAATGAAGTTATCAAAGATGAAGATCAATTCTGATTCATCATTACAAAGAGTACAATCGGATAATGTTTCTTTATAGGATTATTCATCCTGACGAACCCGTGTTGATTAACGTGATAAAGGACCCACTGCAACAGGTTGTATCAGGCTTCCGCTGGAGGAAGTACGGGGCACACCTCGTCAGCAAAGACAAAAACAAACATCCAAACCGAGAGCCTAAGTACAACCAGGTCTGTGATAATGCTTTTTTTTCTCAAGTTCCTATAATCTGCTTATATAGGTGGTAAATTATGGGATAAATTGATAGTTATGAACTTGTCCTGGTTAATGTCAGTTACCCTTCGTTCACACTCAACGATTGGTGCCAATTCAAATGCTCTTCGAAAACACATCTATTTATGGAAGCATTCTAGTCACTCAATGCACTACTGGTCTTTCATAATAATATATTGTCTTGATGGTGTAATCATACATTGTTTACACAGTGTTTTTTTGTCTTCTAATTTTCTTTCCTTACACCTTTTGTCCAATGTTGTCATATTATGCTTGGTACATATGGTGCTTGATGTATGTCTAAGGCTTGTAACACTATAAAAAGGATGTTCAAACTAAAATATGTACCAACATGTGATAATTTTACTATAATTTCCGTGTAAATGCAGGAGTTCAAATATGTAGAATTTTATGAATAGGGCTGGAAAGCGGAAGTTCTGATCGATGACAAATTCCAATGAATTTATTCGGACTGGGGATAAGCACCTGACGCCTCCCTATCTGTTAACATGGGGGTGCATTGATTATGGTGATTTTAGGTATATAAACGATGTATTTAGTGTATTATAGTATCCATACACGATGAAGATATACAAAAACTGTTGTAAAAGATAAAAATTGTCCAATTCCACAACATATCCAAGCTTCGAAGAGGCAATGAAAAAAACGGCACTTCGAATAAAGCCTTGCTCTAGCAAAATTGCCGGCAAACGGCCTATTATTCTAATGAATTTTGACACAAGTATACCTGCTTTGTACTTTCGCTTAAGTTATTTGACACAAGACATGTTATTTCAGCAGTTATTGACGTTGTTAGAAATGGGCGATAATTGGGTTTAGCCCCGGCTACGCCTTATTCACGAATATATCATTGGAATTTATCACCGATCATACTTCCGCTTTCCAGCCCTATGGGGCCTAAATTTGGCAGGAAAATCAAATGTCAACAGAAATTTTAAATCACTTAAAAATAACGTGACGTTTTAAATCTCATTTACAACCCTATTCCAATTTCCATGGAAACCTGACGTCGAATTCTTCTCTTTCTCAGTGAAAAAAACGTTCCAGAGAACAACAGGAAGGAAGAAGGGATTTCTATTGTTCTTTCATGGCAAACATGTGGCAAAGGCAAACTGTTGCAAAACATTTTGTGTCACGGAATGCAAGGCAGTGGACTAAATATCAGAGTCAATGTGTGCAAGTTGGTAATCCATCTTTTTTATGTGGATGGTTTATACATGTGTATGAATATATATATATGTATGAATGTATGTGTGTTTGTATGTAATATTTTCCAAAAAGACTTTTCGTGAGTAATTATCAGCTGGGTAGAAATGCAGGAATCTAATTAAACTAGACAATCGTATAACAAAGGCGAAGTGAGGTTTATTAGAAGAATGAGTCATATGGCGAATAATGAAACTTGTAGAAGTGGTAGTGTGGATGTTTACAGGGCAGTTTCGCCTTAATCATGGTTGATTTACGCATGTCATTTCATATGTGATATTATCCAATAATGAACCCACTTAACATGACCGATAATGATCAATCAATTTCAAGGGTTGTTGTTCAGAATATGGGCATTCTGCATTCTGCAGACCCAGTTTCCATGGTTTCAGAGGTTAAAATTGCAAATTTGTTAATTGTTTTTCATATGATAAGATGATTGTGGCCACAAAATAGAGCATCTAACGGATTATAATCTATTGAGCTATTGCTATCAAATAGCGTTCTCATAGTCTGTTAGCACATACTCCCGTTTTCTTTTCTCCTGAGGCCACTGAATGGCATGCTTTAAAACCTGCAAAGATAATACTATAGTAGATAACCCTCTCGAACTGATCAGGCACGACTTCGTTTCACACGTAATTTTCTTGACAATTTTGTTGACAATTGTGATTCATACTGCTTAAAACCTACCCAGTTGCATACAAAGCTCGTGTTTTCATTGAAGCATCTGGGAGAACATACTGTTGTATGTGTAATTTGGTCTTGGGCAGAACACTCTTGAACTCTAGATTTAAGTTTTGTCCTAGAAGCATTGGGCGTCATTAGGGTGCGTTTTCATATCAATCATATAATGTGACGATATTTTTTAATGTGAACACAGTTGAATATAGGGCTTGTTTTTTAAGCAGGACTAGTTTCATAAGTTAGATCTTATATTGATCGTCACAATGACCTAAATATACACCAAATTCTCAAGATCTAGATGTCCATCACGAAATGCACAATTGATACCTGGTGTTGCTACATAACAACAATTTCATCGTTGACCGGTAAGATATTCATATACATCCAGGTTGGTGAACTACTAAACAGAAACCTTGTCCAAATGATATCGTGATTTTTAGAGGCTCGTAACAATCTGTAATCAATAATGATCAAATCAGCGTGCGTTGCAGTCTGTGAGCAACATAGCATTACCAGAGCCAACGTGAATAAAAATGTCCGGAAAACAAAGAGAACATGTGAAGGATGTGTCATTGTGGAAAAGGAGGTTTCATTATCCTTGCATTGTGTCTGTTGTGGCATCTGTGCTGCTTTGTATCCTTGGAGGTTACACATTTGTTCCTGATGATATGACATTACATCAAGACTACAGTGATGGAATTGAACCTTTACATGTCAACAGTGAAATAGCGCAGGTAATCTATTCAATATTTTGCAAATACGTATAAAATTATCAGTTCAAATAAATGAGGATCGATATCGTGGTTACGTGTGAGGGGTCACCTTTGTGCTTGAGACTTATTCTTGCTGGACGACATTGACGTTTGTGATGTTGGTTGCTGTAAATTGATTTTTTGTATATCTATAAATGGTTACCATCAATACTTTTCTAGAAATCAATGAAAACATAAAAGTGTAAAAGCGTATTGGTATTAACAAGCTAATTGTGTATTGGAGAACTAATTTCTACGAATTCAAAAACACCAGTTACTTTATAGGGCGGGAATGGAATAGGAGAATGGGTTTGATGCAGCGTATCATCTGCATCTTTATTGTCGAAATCATTAGGAAGGCAATATTGTTGGATAAATAATTATTATTGACATTATTGTTGCTTTCTGACAGACTCACAAAGTTGCAGACGATCGATACTCTAAAGGACCTTGCTATGTGAGGCAGTTCATCAGTGGAACACGTGAGAAGACGAGACAACTGACTTCATCAGAATTTGAGCTACTGAGCGGGTGTCGCAACATATTTTATTTGCGAAGTCCAAAATGTGGTAGTCGTGGGGTTCGGGATGTCCTGCTTGAGATTGCACAGAGATATAATTTTGACAAATTTGGTTCACATAATCAACAGATAGACTGCCGCCAACTGGTACATAATCTCTTTCCAGTGATAATACATTGAATCAGAAATTCAGTTTATATTTGATTTCAGAACAGAAGAAAAATACATCTGAAATGTTTGAATCATTTTCATTTCCAGAATGAGTTCGTACATGATAGGTACGAAAATGGCACAGAAACACGTCGTGCTTTGATGCTTACAGCTCAGTGTCCCTACCGTAATTTCACGTAAGTTCACGTTACTTGAAAGGCACTCAATAATTTCTTGCCTAAGAATTCACAGGTTAAAATCCAACAGTGATATTTGAGCTATCATCAAAGTCTGATTGTAACGGTGGTAATAGATTGATACTTACATTCATACCACTGAGTCGGTGTCACTGCTGGCGGACGTTAAATCTGTCCCCGAGGATACCATCAACTCAGTAGCCTTCTGGCTTGTGATTGGGTACTTTTGTACTTGTCATGTATCTATTCCATGGGGTTAGTTTCGGATTTCTAAATTATTTTCATAGGTTGTTGGGCAGTTGTATACTAATTCCATCAGGTGTACAGTAGAAACAACTACATGTAACACACTGTCTGCCCCTGATGACGCCAGTGTGTCTTTGGATAAACTATTTGGTCGGGATTTGTTTCTATTGCAAAATGTTGTATATTACGTTTGTTATTGGCATCATCAAAGTCTGATTGTAACGGTGGTAATAGATTGATACTTACATTCTTCGACTGAAATGGCCGCTTCGAGGTTACATGTTTCCAAATGTCAGAATTCAAACTTTCAACATCGCCAGTGAATTTTCATCAGTATTTGCTTCACTGCCCATCAATATTTAAATTCCAACATAAAGCATTCTGACAGTACTGCCATCCGAATCTCCTTGTGGAGAATAGAGTTCCTATAAGGACATACTAGATAGTAACTCGTTTTTGGACTGGCTATTTGTTTCCGATTGCCAACTCATTGCGAAATCACAATGACATCCATAATTAGGCATCACAGGCATCTCCTTGAATAGTTTTAGTGAGTTGTCTGGTGATTATGAGAGAGTGGCCGATGAAGTCCAATATTTGATTTCTCAAAGTTATCAAAGATGAAGATCAATTTTCGCTTCATCATTTCTATACTCGGGTAATGTTTCTTTATAGAATTTATCATCCTCACGAACCCGTGTTGATTAACGTGATAAGGGACCCAGTACAACAGGTTGTATCACTCTTCAGTTGGAGGAAATACGGGGCACACCTCATCAGCAAAGACAAAGACAAACATCTAAACAGAAAGCCTAGGCACAACCAGGTATGTGGGAATATTTTTTCAGTTCGTATAATCTGCTTGAATAGGTGGTAAGTTATGGGATAAAAATTGATAGTTATGAACTTCTCCTGGTTGATGTCAGTTACCCTTCGTATACACTCGACGATTGGTGTCAATTCAAACGCTCCTTGAAAACACATCTATTCAAGGAAGCTTTCTAGTCTTTCGTAATATATTTTCTTGATGATGTAACCATGCATTGTTTATGCAGTGTCTTATCTTCATCTAATTTTCTTGTTTTACACCTTTTGTCTAATTTTGACATAATATGCATGGTGCTTAATGTATGCTCAAGTGCTATAGAAATGGAAACTACAATTATCTTATGCCTACGAGAATTCTACAATGGATAACACAGTCCAATCCGTCCAATATATTGTGGTATTGACCTCATTCATCTTGACCTGCGTTGTGCATAGCAAACGAAAGACTTTTAATATTTTGTTGAACATAAGGGCTTTCCATTGTGGATTTACTTTATATATTCTGTTTTGCATTGAAATGGCCTTGTTATGCTGTTAAACTTCATTCCTTCATTCGATAATAATCTTTTATTTTTGGATCATGACGTGAAATGACGTTTTTTGTAGTGCATCTAGGTCTTAATGTGCTAGAAAATGTCAGCATTTGTATTCATATCTCTCCCGAGGGTTGTACATATCAGTATGTGGTATATGATAATAAGTTAACCGTCTGAATACCATGTTTGAGGCAGTCGTTCATGTCTGGACCACGAACACAAGAAGATTCGAGCTTGCTATGGCGCAAACATGACTGAGGGCCTCAAACACTGTCCAGTCAATTACCTATTCTCATTTTTGTTATTGGTGTTATTATTTTTGTTATTGGCCGCAATGTATGGATATAGATGACTACATGAAGTAGCACAAATTGTGAAGTGTCAATTTGACTGTTCGGATATTTTTCGCATTATAGAATGTGACCCTGTCTTTTTATCACCTCAATTCAGTCCCTGGATATGTGTCTGGCTAATCACGGGATGCGCCCTCCATGTTTCTATCACGATCTTACTTCTCTCTGGTTTTTCTGTGAGAGAAGCAAACATAAATGGTAGGTTATTATTATCATGATTCTTGTCTAGCTTATCACGAGACGTAGCCTCCATGTTTCTATCATCAGCTCACTTCTCTGCAGTTCCTCTGTGATAGTGACACACGTAGTAACATGCTCCTCGTCATGGTACACTCAATTAGGTAGATAATGGTCAACAAATGTACAGGTATTTGTTGAGACATTGTGTCATATTTCTCACAGTGACCGCAGTGACGAAACTCTGCAGATTGCCAAGAGAACTCTGGACTCCAGCTACCTGGTTGTTGGTTTGACTGAGCATTTACCAGATTTTTTTGAAATTCTTGAAATTTTCCTCCCGAAAATATTTTTCAACAGCACCACCATTTATAGGACACTACGTAAGTAACATTTCTGTCAACATTCAAACAGTATAGCGGGTATGAAATAGTTATGAATCGATTAGTTGTGTAATACCTAATGAGCACCCCATACTACCAATTGCTATATGATAAGTTGCCTCACTGTGTAATAAATTTACTTGATTATATAATTGGTATTTCAGATGACGACTCTGTTTACAAGTGGGCTTCTCTCCAAAGGGAACCAGTAAATAAGACCTCCATTGCCACAATGAAAGCCGCTCTGGGGTATGACTATGCCTTGTACAAGTTTGCTAGAGCTCGGATCTACAACCAGCTGCAGAAAGTTCGTCAATATGAAAAATATGCATTACTCTAGTTGTAAAGAACATCATTATTAGATTCGGCTCAATATTTCAACGGAAACCTGCATTATTTCATGAGAATACAAACTGCACTGGCAGACATCAAATATGGATATTTTCAACACTGTTTAAAAAAAAAATTCTGAGTCAGCATAGAGCCGATTTCGAACCAGCATAAAAATTCATACAATATTTACTTTAAAAGCATGGTACATGTAGATTTCATGCATTTGGTAGATAATTGTCATAGTACTGAGTCAGAATGACATGATGACAGGTGACATTAATGATTATATAAAATAAATGTAGTACCTTTCTTTGAAATGACAAATACACCACCCTTGAGTTGTGATGAAATTCTTACAATGATAATGCGGTGTGTACTGCATGTAAACATGTGTGTGGCACACGTACACTGTGGGTGAGGGTATGATATGATTGTTCCCGAATGGACACATACGTGTAAAAACTATGTTGTGGAAGCGTGTGTAACTGAAAATATGTCATCCCAATAGTGTGTATAATTTAAAACTATCAAGATATCTCATTGACCATCCACTTATACCCACATCAACAACATCATGATAGCTAAGCTAGTTTTGTACGAATTGTTCATTAGCTAATGTTTCTAGAATATAGTTTTATGTGACATGTTCATTTCGCTGGCTTATAGACCTATGAGATCACATGTACCCAGATATTTGCTTGTTTATGATTGCATGATATGAAATCTTGCTGATTTCAAAAGCAGGGTAGATCTTCTTGTGTATATCTTCTTGTCCCACACAGAACAGCTCAACCCGTGCCTCTTCACACATTTCCATACTCTTTCTTTTGTGCTAATTTGGAGATTCCTTCAGTCAGTGAATTTCGGCCAAGATGATTGTATAGTAGTGGTCATGTTGAAACACTATGTTGGAACACTACATGTATGGTGATTCTCGCTGTTGGTACTGAGCTACGAAACAACGTCCCACCCAGTACTTGCGTGGAAAGCTAGTAATGCTGACAAGAATTGACCCCTCGGGAGTTGATGATGAGTGTTAAATGCTGTGATGTATTTGGGATGCCTAGATGAGCTCTCATTTACAGAACCGCAACTAATCCTCTTTGGGCAGCAATACAAGAACATCTATGTCACGTATAACAATCAGAGGTATATACGTCTCCTCATAAGTTGGTTCAATTGATATGTGATTGACCCAATTTCATGGCATTCGAAGAAAACAAAGAAGATCTTACCTTTTCACTCTCAAATTACCTGATCAAATACTGGAAGTAAAAAAATGCTCGTATATGTTTGAATTTCTGAGGCTACAAATTTCCAAATAATCAGACCAAACTCGATAGAAAAGTTAATTTTGATACTAGTTATACTGTTGTGCTTGAGGAGATGTATACAAGTGTGTCAACATTCCTATGTCGCCAGCATATGGCGTGTTTGTATCAGAACACATACGCTATTTAAGAGCTAGTTGCAGATATGAAGATTTTGTTCACAGAAATTCCCAGCTAGTCTCCAAACTGCTGCGACAAGGATATGTTTTGCCAAGACTAATTAATAACTGCTTTCAATAAATTCTATTGACGTCATCACAATCTGGTTGATAAGTACACTAAATCCGTCACCACCATGCAACAAGACGTTTTTGCATCTTAATGTTTTGGCATTCATCAAGGGTGCCACATGTGGGGCAGGAAATGCTCACTCTTCCTGGAAAACCTGGTTTCACTTAATTATTGCAATATAATGGAGGTTCATGAAGTTCCATATACGTGTATACACAGAGAAACAGGTATTGCGAGTTTGAACCCAGATTTCCCATATATATGCTCCATTATAGTAATTGTAGATTTTTGTGTACTATTTGCAGCTACATCGTAGGGATTTGCATTGTAAGAATTTATATCAACGTTTGATTGTTGGTAAATATAAATTCGTCTATTCAGTTCCATTTTTTCATGTGAGCCTACATTACACTCTATCAAAGCGAGTGAAGCAGTGTATCCCTGTGTTCTGTTGAAAATTATTTGATCGCATTCACCATGCACAACAATTACGCTAGATAAAACAGTTTCTGCTCAGATATAAGGCTAAATTTTAGCATATGCACTTTGATAACTGCTTCTGTAAAAACCGTGATTGTTACACTTTAGATTGCCTTAAACACATTGTCATCCATCTAGAGTATTTGAATACAATACAAGAATCACACCTGGTGCAAATGTCATTTTCGCGCACATTTCTAGCACTGTTTTCCATTTAATTTCGTGCGCATGCACGATGTCCATGCAGGACGAATCCCGATGTGGAAGCAATTGGTAGTTCATATGAATAGTAGTCTGATCGATTACGCCCATCAAAAATAGCAAGGTGCTCATAAAATTCAGCAACGTTTTCAATTTGGCCCAAAATTCAATATATTGGTAAATTTGTTCTCGGTCAATAGTGTACAAATAGACGACAATATTGGTGACGACAAAAATAGACGACAAAATTCGATCGTTGTGGGACAGCGAATATTAAATACATAGGATTGTTAAAAGTAAAAATGCAGTCAGAAAGTGGAAAGAAATGAGTGTGCCAATTTTCCTGCTCCAAAACAAGGAAAGTTAGGCACTGACATAAAGTATGAGCGTGAGAAGTGAACGACGGGGACAAAAATTACACCCGGTTGACTGAATGCACACCGTAGTGATGTAGGCCAATGTTTTCTCAAATCCCACCGACACGCAAATGTTTGCGTAAATCGGCTATAGTGGCGAAAAATTTGCTCCATTCGACGGAAATATTCGTCAGATTATATAAATTAACTGAATTATTTACGCCGAGCTCTGTAGACACACGTTCAAAGTATCCTCTCATCATAACCAGGTTTTTCCCCCAGTCGAAGAGTATTTCCCCCATGGGAGAAAGCGTTTAAGAAGTCTCCCCTTCGGAGAGACAATGAAGACAAAATACAATGCAAAGTTTGACGCCAGCTCTCTAGGGTGCACGCGCCCCACCATACGGCACGCCGGACGGGTTCTGACGTGATACATACTAGTAACTACGCAACATGATTTAGGCTTAGAAGAGCTTCACCGTCAGGTAGGCCGGATGTGCCCGGGGACGAAGGTCATGGGAGCGGCACAATGAAAGGGGGCACGTGGGCACTTTGCTGGCTGGACTCGCCGACGATCCCCCATGGGAAGAGACCCCGGGTTGTCCGACGGACTGCCAGAGCCTGTACGTACCATTTTGAGGTAGGGTCTTCAGCTCAGCATGCAAGTATGGTTAACAAAGGCCTTTTCCCAAGGCAGCCTACAAATTGGTTGTCCCTAGGAGTACTGTAATGTTCCTCCCTAGCCTGAACGGGAATGGGAGCTGATAGTAGCACTCACCGACATGCTCTCTGCCAAGGAGAAAGACAAACTCACAGATCAAAACGAGCATGTGGGAAAACGTCATCATACTAGAAACAGTGAAACCCGTTGATAAATAACAAACGTCACTATGGTGATGTTGAGCTACGAATCTGGAGCGGTCTGAATATGGTGTACAGAAATGCCTGTCTCAAGATCCAAAACGCCTGTCTCGATCTTGGGCAAATTCGCCACAATAATATTGATTTACTTAAAGTGGGGGTCCAGTCAGAATTAAAAGTGTCTTAATTTCGACATGTGAAGAAGTGCAAGTCATGGATTAAGGCAGGTTTTACAGAATGTTGATATCTCAATTTGGTAAAAAGTTATAACAACATTTGTGTAGTACTTTCTACGGTGCCCCTGATAGGACATGATGAAAAAAAATACTACTTCGTTCGCACGAAGTACTACTTCGTTCGCACGAAGTACTAAGTCGTTTGCACGAAGTACTAAGTCGTTTGCGCGAAGTACTACTTCGTTTGCACGAACTACTACTTCGTTTGCACGAAGTACTACTTCGTTTGCACGAAGTACTAAGTCGTTTGCACGAAGTACTACTTCGTTTGCACGAATTACTACTTCGTTTGAACGAAGTACTACTTCGTTTGCATAAAGTACTAAGTCGTTTTCACGATGTACTAAGTCGTTTGCACGAATTACTACTTCGTTTGAACGAAGTACTAAGTCGTTTGCACGAAGTACTACTTCGTTTGCACGAAGTACTACTTCGTTTGCACGAATTACTACTGAACTAATGTTACATTGTTGACAAACCCCTCCACCTAATCTTACCCCATTAAATAACAAGCTCTACATGGCGCTCCACATGGTGCTCCAAATTTGGTGCCTTATATCTCCATAAGCACCACATGGCGCTCTGAATCATCCATACTTCCACTAGCAAAAATGTGGTCATTTTGAACTAAAAAAAACCTTGATCAAATAGGTATCACTGAATACAATCTTCTGCTATTATTTGAGGTAAATTTATATGTATCGTTGGACTATTCATTATTCTATGAGTTGATTAATAAATGTGAATAGCGGTATCCAGATTAGGACATAGGGAGGACCCTGAAAATTGACTATGGTAATCAAAGGGTTAATTGGTAACACCAGGATCAATCACTTCATAGGCTTATCACAATGTTCGAATACCATGTATGGATATGTGAATGGCTTATTATTTCATGCGAACGACTTAGTACTTCGTGCAAACGACTTAGTACTTCATGCAAACGACTTAATACTTCGTGCAAATGAAGTAGTACTTCGTGCGAATGAAGTAGTACTTCGTGCAAACGAAGTAGTGCTTCGTGCGAACGACTTAGTACTTCGTGCAAACGAAGTAGTACTTCATGCAAACGACTTAGTACTTCGTGCAAACGAAGTAGTAATTCGTGCAAACGACTTAGTACTTCGTACGAACGAATTAGTACTTCGTGGGAACGAAGTAGTACTTCGTTCAAACGAAGTAGTAATTCGTGCAAACGAAGTAGTACTTCGTGCAAACGACTTAGTACTTCATGCAAATGAAGTAGTACTTCGTTCAAACGAAGTAGTAGTTCGTGCAAACGAAGTAGTACTTCGTGCAAACGACTTAGTACTTCGTGCGAACGAAGTAGTATTTTTTTCCATCATGTCCTATCAGGGGCACCGTAACTTTCCCACCAAAATTGGCACCTAACTAAGTATTATAATGAGTATTCATGACGTCACACCAGTACTTTGAGATAATTAGCATATAACTCTTGATATTCCATCTTTTGATGCATTATTTGAGTCTTAACTATTCTGTCGCATTTGGTATTAAACATAATCAAAATTCAATAACCTAATTTCGTCACCAAGTGAACAATGCCCGAAATATTGCCCTCACCAACGGTGGTTGCTATGGGCCCAAACTTCATGAATATGCTAATTTTTCGTCAAAAATACATTATAACATTCATGTATTTCATTTAAAATATAAAATAAATGCATTATCATCATGATGACTCTCTTTAGTTACGAGCAAAGGTCCCTAGCAACGGCGTTGCTATGGACAGTATCTAAGGGATGGATGGTATGGCGATGTTCGACTACACATATTTATGGTATATTTCTCATTGGGATGCCGTACTACAATATATTTTGTGATAATATATATAAAGGGCTCAGATTTAGCATCCGAATATAACTAATTAAAACAGTTATACTGGTGTGACGTCATGAATACTAATTATAATACATCATTAGGTGTTAATTTTGGCGGGAAATAATTTGAATAAATCATCATAACTTTGGAACCAATCAAGATATCAACATGCTATAAAAACCACGTCAATCCACAAGATTCACTCTATTTTCATAGGCCAAAACTAGTTAATTCCCTATTATGACCAGACTCTATCTTTAAATTGAATATGCAAATGAGTTTATATATACCTGCTTGAATACTATTTATTGTTGTTAGAAAGGTGCTGTATTTATACCAACCTTAGCAAACCTAATAATAAATGTGTCATACTTGTTCTTGTAAATCTCTTCCAGTGTTGGATCTTGCTTTAGCTTGTCACAACTATCACTATTATTGTAGGTGTGAATCATATCGTAGTTCGTTTTGTTTTCTGCTTCCTGTTCTGAAATTTTTTGATATCATGACCAGAGTCTTGTTTATTTTTGTTTGTTTGACATGATATCTTATACATTCCATATTGTAACGGCAACCCGTCTTATTGAGATTAAACATCGAAGTAAGAACAAACAACATGTGATGCGCAGTAAACATCACAGGCAAAAGTATCCATATAACATTGTAATATCATCTAGTCGTGCAATTGGGATAAGTGAATGTGTCAGGCATAATCATGCACGTGATAGACATGCTGCATTCACTCATAGAACACCTCATGGTGTTTTATTCCGTGGAAAATCTAACAACGATGTTTTCACCCCAGCCATCACATTGCTTGAACATTCCAACAGAACATCTATGCCAATGTAAAGAAGGACACGGCCAGGAGCAACTGGTATTTATATTTCATGGGAAAGCGACTGACTGAGTAGTCAACAATGACGATCACTTACATTTACCAGGATTATGAGATAGCAATAATCCACTATTGTTCATATACCGCCATGGAGAGGACATAATAAATTGAAACAAGAAAAACACTTAGCAAGGAGATACCCGATTCATGATTGGACAGAAACATAATCAATAACTGCAGGCAACACATTTACTGCGGAGTTTCTGCTGGGCTATGATGGAGTCAGTCGACAGCAGCTGAGGGAGAACCACTTATCAGATCGTCACAGACGAAATACATTGTCGTCAAAAGACGGCACTGCGAACACGCTCATGAATTCTGGAGATCATTCATTCAAGTTCTGAAATAAGGGGATACCACAATGGAACTCATTTTGATTTTAGCAGCTTGCACAATATCGCCTTACAATGTCCAAGGGAATGTTGTTTACAATCAAAGTTTTGCTGGACTAACGCATTTTCCACAAGATATACCAATTGACACAACGGACATCCATCTAGAAAGCAACCTGCTAGATAGGATAATATTCATTGAAGTTTATCCAGATGTGAAACGGATAAATGTCAAGGAAAACAATATCGTTCAGTTTCCAAATCTTGTGAATGTAAGTTCAACTTTGAAATATCTGAGCCTTGCATACAACCTTTTATCCTACATTGACCCTCAATATCTGGATCAACTTGTGAGCCTTAAAGAGTTGTACATGCAGTACAACCACCTATCGAGCATACCGGATGTACCTGGACCTTCGGATACACTGAGACATCTCACAATAAGTGGAAACTACTTCGAACAATTTCCGTCCTTTTCCAACCTGGGTAAAAGTATCATCAACTTATACATTCGTGATCAGCAGAATGCAAACCCATTCACTTCCGTAGCTCCCGAGAGGTTACAGGAACTGCCGCTGTTGGCGTACCTTGATTTGAGTGATATGCCCATGGCCACGTGGACTGACCTTTGTAAAATCAATGGATCCCATCTGGAACTTGCCTTGAGAGATTCTGAATACCTCTGTGACTCCCAGATCTTATCAGCGAAACTAGCTGAAGCAACTGGACGTGTTACTTTCACAAAAGATAACCCCATCTGCAAGAGTCCTCAGAGATGGGCGAGCACTGACTGGGACCAGATTACTATACCGGAGTTGCTGAAAAGTGGTGAGATTTAAATTTGAATCATATACATGCTGGTGAAAATACACTCACAGAACCTGTGTGGAATGCAACCTGTGTGTAAGCATCCTTTCAATTAGCGATGTACCTAATTCAAGCAAAGGATGTCAACAACAAATAATGATGAATGTTCATGTTTTGACCAGTTTTGGCTCACTAATTTGATGTTTTTGAACATAAAAAAAATAAATCAGGCAATCTAGAACAATACAACGGCTCTGAAAGGTGAAACATCAAAGCCAATGCTTGTGATCCAAATGATGCAACCCTCTCCAAACTCCTCTAGAATTATCTTGTGGTGGTGAAATTGGCTTTCCTTCTTCAACTCGGATGTCCTTTGCCCTCAAAGAGAAATATAACACCTGCCAGTATTTGACAATGACATTTTGGACCCCATAAATTCCAGGAGTGGGAACAGCTTTTCCACACAAACGTTCGCTATTGCATACATAGCACCCATCCCAGTATCTGATGTATCTAAATCCGACGAACAAGCTGCAACCAGCTGAATCATTGGCGCATGATATTTGTTTTTTGTTTTTTTTCAAATTGTGTCCATAAACATTTTTCTCATGTCGCCAAGACGTGGTTTACCTTTCTGATTTTGAACCTCGATTCAACAGTTCAACTAATAAGCAATTATAGTCGGCAGTGTCTCGTTTCATATTAGTGGAACATGTGAATACAAGAATAATGCATCATTAAACAAATGAACATATCACAACCGAATTGAGTTCAATTGTAAGCGATTTTGGTAATTTCAATCCATCTTCTGCAGGTGAATTTGTGGAGACATATTACGAACACATCCCAGACGTCGATAGGTACTTCTGCTACCCAGCCCTGTCACCGACCTTGGAGAACGTGTCACGTGTTGAATGCGCCACTATCTGCACCCGCCAGCCAGACTGTATGATATTCGCACACGAGAATGATAAGTGTACAACAACAACCTTGGCTCATGGAACTGCCAGTGAATTCCATAGTCTAAACAGCTGGTTCATTGCAGACACTAGTGCTTGATTGTAATCTCAATCAAAATTGCAATTTGGATTGTACTGCCTGGTAATAATGGCTGAAGTATTAAAATAAATGTTATGTCGTATTGTTGAATACTAATTGTTGGTGAAAATCTTTCTCGAAATGCATAACAATGGTGCATGCATGATGACTAACATGTTTCAGTTAGAGGTCTCAAATTCAAATGTTCTCGGTTATTGATCTCAGTTGGCTAAACGTTCTCGCTTATTGATCTTGGTCAGCCAAATGTTCTCAGTTATTGATCTCAGTTGGCTAATCATTCTCGATTATTGATCTCGATCAGCCAAACATACTCAGTTATTGATCTCAGTTGGCTAAACGTTCTAAGTTATTGGTCTCAGTTGGCCGAACGTTCTCGATTATTGATCTCAGTCAGCTAAACGTTCTCATTTATTGATCCCAGTCCGTTAAACCTTCTCAGTTATTGATCTCGGTTGCCTTTGTTGCATATTTATCATGAAATATTACCAAAAACATCGAATCACAGGAAAAGTCCTCGTAATTTTTCCCTTTCAATTGACAATAAACCCATATAGCCATGTCCTAGCTTTTTATCAATGATGTATTTGAGTGTGCATTGGACCAAGTAGATAAGTGTAGCCAATGAGGTTCCTGTTTGCCACCAGGATTGCCACCATGTAATTCGGGTATAGATAAACCATAGAAACAGTCTACTGTGCCACATACAAAAACGTAATAATGTTGCATTAAAATTTTGTCTGTTTTGTTTTCGCATCATGCAGACAATGGACATTACTTTTTTTTTGTACTTTTTAGGCATAATAGACTGTTTTAAAGCCCCAAAAGCACATGGCATGAGCAGGTACCCCATTGTCAACAAGATGATGGTATTGGGAAACCTAGTATACTGCTTGCCTATGAGGACAATAATGCAACAATACGAAAGACAACGACGTTCTTCGTTCTTCTTGGAACTATGAGGGAAATAAAATTGTGGATGCCAATGAGAATGAATGAAAACTGAGCGAAAATTGATTGAAGATATTATGAGATGAAAGCATTGTCTCTTATAACTTAATGTATGTGATGTTGTATAAGAGTGCCAATAATATTACTGGTTGCCTGGATAATCGAAGATCAGTACAGAACGGGTACATTCATGCTGGTTGAGTGAAAGAAAGAGAATTCCTTCAAAAATCACAATCACACCCACCTATCATCACAAAACTGTGTACGAAACACTTCATTTTACATTTACATGACCACAGATCATTCATTGATACATGTATCCAAGGAGCCATTCAAGTATCCAATTTACTCACCATACAGAGTTTTATCCTAACAAATCTGATTTACGTGCAATTAAGGAATTGTTCAATCAAAAGTACGAACCTCCACTTAGGAGAGAAAAAAAAATCAAGGGTAAACCAAAAAACAAATAAATTTTATTTCTCAACAACATAAAGTAGAGTTTTAATTTAATAATATTAAAGGTGATATAGTGACATGACTCTCCGTCAAAGGAAAAATATGTGATATTTTCAGCATCATGTGATGTCATCTAAACATACATATTCGGAATGTACTAATAAGTAAAAATTTTCGTGTATGTATGCAGTACATTCTGGAGCTGTCTTTTTTCTACATGACCCTTTCGTTGACATGTTTTTGATCCTGCACCATGATTATGTTTCGGATGTTTTTTTTATTATGTTTTTTTCATGTTTTGATACATTCAAGGCCGCAGTAATAACGAGGTCTTGAACAAGTGAACAAAAGCATCCATTTATGAACAAAGAATCCTGTTGAAATGAACGTAAAATAGTCTTCTTTTCTCAATTGTGGAAGAAAAGTTTATCAATAAAATGGAACCAAGAATTCTGAAACATACAGGGGTGAATAACAAACGAATAATCAGAACAGCTTATTGCGTCTCAAATGCTCAATTGGGGCAGTATCTGACGTATCTGCAATAGTTCTTTTCACTTGAGTGCAAGTTGACCCCTACCTAGTGACTGATTGAATTAAAAAAAAACAGCAAAATAACATGATCATACATATATATGATATTATAATATGATACACGTGTACAGGGCTGTACAGGGCTCAATGACCGTGTTCTGAAGTGATGTCTTGTATATTTCATTATGTTATTGTGCCTCTCGGGTTTCCTCTCGAGGCAAGATCATTATTCCAGTAAATAAAAGACCAAAACGTGACATACAGTGTATAACACTCACTGCTCAGGTAGCAAACGTCCGGATAAACTTTGAGTGCAAAAAATCATACAACTGCATGGCAGCCTTGCATAATTCATCACAAAATCCAAAGCTGGATCCACATTGCCACCAGCGTCCAAGGAACTATTCATTGTGTTGAGTATGATGGCAAATGGCTATCTACAATGAGGAAAAGCCTTCCTAATTTGATGAAAAGTTAATGATGGTGCTGTTGTTCGTTCGGGGAATAGAAAAAAAACATCACAATTAAGATCCAACAAAGCATGGTCATGTGTACCCGTCGTTTCCGTTACACCGAACAATTTGTGTGTGGCGGGCTCGGGGCAATAATAGTTTATATCAAAGCAGTATAGAAAATTTTGTTGTCATATCCTTGTTTTTTTTCTGACTGTGAGACTGCACTGAACCATTGCACCCATCTGGAGGTTAATGATGAGATAGGGTAAACAATTGTGAAGGTCGCTGATTCGTGGCTATGCATCCATCCAAGACATGTGTCTCAAAATTGAAACCCTTGGGTCCTTGATGGCCATTTTATCAAAATATGTCTATTATTTATGTTCTTAATGTATACATAGGACTCCCGATATGTACACGTTTCATGTATAAGTTTGTTGCCTTCTGAATGTATGGAGTAAACTCGTAGAATACTTCAGGCAGGCATGGGTTAATTTAATTTTTAATTGATATTTGATTAATTTAATTAACTCAATTAATTTAATTTAATTTAATTAATTAAATTCCATTTTTGGGTTAATTTAATTTAATTTAATTGCTAAATATGTTTAATTGAGATCAATTAATGCAATTAAATCACAATTAACCAGCAGTTTGTTTCCCAGCATCAACTATACATTTGATAGTTCACATTGTTAGCGGTGGCCAGACAAAATCTACCCCCCCCCCCCTCTCACACACACAATAAGGGCTTCCTTAATAAATGGACCCCCTCCCCCCAAAACAAAAGCCCATCCTGTAGCTCATCTTGCTGACATAATCTCCTTAGAATCTCAAACCCGAATTCAAAGGCAGAAAAGTCAATCATCATAGACAATGGTTAATTGGCCAAGATTGTCAGGCCAAATGCAAATACTAACAGTCAGTGGTGTGGTTGTGTAATCTAGATCTGGACAGTATATTGAACTGACATGAGAGATCCTGTAGAGATGCTAGAGATTCTATCATAAAGCATCACACAAACGTATGAACCCTATGGAAAAGGTATATATAATAGAAGTGGCCGGGACATCAGGTTCACCCCTTATAAGTTTACTACATATATTTGAAGTTCAGTATGTGCATATGTAAATTTCCAAGCCTTCAGCAAATATACGAGGGAACTCCTTTTTTAATGCCTTTATTCAAATTGTCCAATATATTGTCTATTGAAAAACATTGGAACTGTGGTCAGAGGTCAGACTTACGAAACAAAAGACACGAAATAATCAATCAAGATATGACACAGATATGTCTTTCAAAAACTTTGCATTTTCAAAATGTTATGCGCAGATACTAGACAAAAACAATAGCATTTACGGGACTGGTAGATATAGCACATGGAAATATATATATTTGTATTTCTATCCAAAACTGCCTTTTTATTGGAAATATAATCATACTAAAAAAAAAACAGGGACACATACTGTATACATACATTACATACTTCTTAAGATTGTTAATCCGCATTTTTTTTACGAGGGAACTTTTAATCAGAACTTTCAGTAATGCAGAAAGTAAGTGTTCATTTAATCAATTAAATGTGTCATTCAATTGTTATTTAATTAATTAAATTGATAAAATGTGTTAATTGTAATTTAATTACATGATTTATAACTTAATTGTAATTTAATTAATTAAAAATCCACGTTAATTGACCCATGCCTGACTTCAAGATAGTTGTTACATTGAACTGCAATATCATATATGACGGTTTTGGTGGGAACATTGAATGTGACTTAAATTGACCTTAAATGGTAAAAACAGTCATTCTCAATGACATGTGGATGGCCATCTCCACAGAATCTGTTTAGCAATTTTTTCATGGATAGGACCTACTCATATGTCCGAATCTGTCCATATGTCTGAGTGTATGATTTGTCTGTCCATATCTGAGTGTATTCTGTCATGTATGAGTATATGCTATGTCTGCCCATATGGACCCCTCATATGTCTGAGTCTGTCCATATGTCTGCCTCATATGTCTGAGTTGCTAGTCTGCCCATGGCGGTCATTTTTCGATTTTCTAACAGATTGGGGAAACAACGTTTTTGGACCGAAATCAAATTCTCGTTAGTATCCAGCCTTTTCTAGCTCAAAAAGGTATGTATTGTTTCCCCCATTGAAACAAAACAAACTTTCGAACTTTTAGAATACTTCATTGTCATCCACTACGCCTATGCTACTGTTACTAGCCTTACAGTTACTGGTACCAATCTGTTTCAGAGTAACAGACCTTCCATGACCTCAAAACAGCAATTTTGTGAAGAGAAACTGTTGTGGCTACATCAACACTAATAGTTCAAGAACTTATCATATGTATCATATTGTTACTAGTATACCATACTCATGGCTATCAATCACAATCATAAAGATCAGAAATATTACCTCCAATCTTAAGTGTAAACCTTCATCTGTTGTTTCGTTTTGACGATGCTGCACATTTGTCTGCTAAACTTCAATAGCCCGTGGACTATATTTTTCTATGTGTTTATATGATGTTATACAATATTCATGACACATCAGAAGAAAAACCGTGTCCGTTAGAATATACAGGGTGTACCTATATTGAAACTTCCACAATTAAAAGTAGCTAGAGTCTACATCCGGTATCAGAGCGCTTGAATTCCAAGCACAATATACAGGTGAAATTGATCAACGGTACGCTGAGACGAATCTCTTGCTTGACAATTACGTTATCAATAAGCTGTTGTTTGGGAGTTACCATCCATTCAGCAGTGGAAAATATCGATGATACTCAGCTCTAATCACAATATTCATTAGACCGAATGCATAATGATCGTCATTGATTTTTCTTTGAAATTCACGCAGCCACTGCATGAAGCCTGGTATTGAAATAACAAAAAAAAATCAGGTTTGCTGACTGTTATTCATCTTACTAATTATTTATCTTCTCCAGTAAATCAAACTAATTAACTTTTCATTCTTTCAACTCGTGAAATCTTATTTTTTACTGTAATATGCCTGTTAACCATGATGTGAAAGTCATACTTCCAGAGATGTGAAAGTAATTATCATCGTTTTTTAATGTAACAGTTTATTTCTCTCAGTGTAAGTCGAGATAACTGCGTGTAGGGGTCGACTACTGAGTCCTCACACAGAACAACTAAGACTCTCTTGATGTAGAATAAAGAGCTTTATTTAACAAGTTCTGTGACATCCGGTGATGGTTGTAAGTCCGGATCTGTGAAATACAGAAGATATAAATCATATAGATTCAACAACGAGACATAGATCAAGTGTTGATTGTTGTTGATCAAAAATGGCGAATGCCTTACTGTTAAATTACAACAGAACAATATGACAATAAAATATGTTTAACTGATCACAGTGGAATGACAATAAAATACATTCTACCACTAGACTATATACACAGATAGCATGGTAATACGCCATGCAAGACAACCATGGTAACCATGGCAACGATATACGTTATCAAGATAAAATACTACACTATACTGTACAGTTACAAAGTATGAGTGCTTATACACCTAATTCAGGTATTTATAGCAACACAACACCGCGGAAGCAACATAGCACAGACTAAGCAGGGGCTGTTTACATGAGCGACAAAAGAGGAAAGACAGTCGCGCCCGCGGAGTTGTAACTACAATCAAAACACAATCTTCCGTTTACACGCCTAAAACGAGGGAGATATGGATACGGGGATCAACATAGGACTAGATTATGATTATATAAACTCACCTGTGAAATACAGAAGATATAAATCATATAGATTCAACAACGAGACATAGATCAAGTGTTGATTGTTGTTGATCAAAAATGGCGAATGCGCAGAATATTTTCCCGCGATTGCTTATATAGCGGACGCCAGACACAGGGAGTTCAGTAAATACGAACTGTGAAAAAAAAACTATACGTACCTTCTAATTACCGCAATACTCGGAATACTGTAAATACGTACCCGTTACAATTTCCCCCGGCTTAAGGAATGTCGTCCCTTGACATTAAAATACTTGCATGCATTCATACATCAAACACTCACATCCATACAATAAAGCAAATCAAGGTAATCAGAATGATGTTTATTAACAACATTCACATCAAAACAAGTACTGTACAAATCAAATGTAAGTAGGGATAGTACTGTACTAGGTGATGTAATCACCTGACGTAAACCACTTGGGAGGTCGACGTTCACGACGAGGCCGGGTTGGCCCAACGTCGGCAGGTGGTTCTTCCTCGGGAATGACTGAGCCATCACTGGACGAGGTCTCGCTATCAGCAGAGACATCAGCAACCGGTTCTGGATCTCCAGCCTGGACAGGATCTGTCTCCTCATCTGGAGCAGGTCCGGCATCAGCATCACCAGTCTCTGGCGTTGTGTTGGTCGCTGTCAGGGGCTCAACGTCAGCAACATCTTGAGGTGGTGTAGCAACACTAGGTATAGGAACGTCAGTAGCTTCCGTGTCGAAATCAGCAGCGACTTCTCCGACAGTCTCTACAACAAACAACATTGAAGAGTCGCTGTCGGAGTCCTCATCATCCCGCCTCGCCGATCTGGTCAAGGGCTTGTGGGGCTTCGGAGAAGATGGACGGTTGTAATCCTCTGCCTCCAATATGTTCCCGACGGGTAAGAGGAAATTCCGGTGAAGGGTACGAATGGGCCCACGCTTCCCCTCCGGAACGACTTTGTAGACCGGTATGGTCTCGTCCGGCTGCTCCTTGATAACAAAAACTTCCGAACTCCAGGTGTCCTCTAGCTTGTGAGGTCCTTTGAAGCCGGTCAAACGAATCAGTACTCGGTCACCGATGGACAGAACAGCTCCTCGGGACCGACGATCATAGAGTTGCTTGTGACGTCCTCTGGAAGATTGAGATGTTGCAGCTGCGAGCTTGTAAGCTTCCTCAAGACGGCGTTTGAGGTTCCCAATATACTGGTCGTAGTCCTGAAGGTCAGCGCGCACGTCCTCTGACACACCAAGAAGAAGATCCACAGGCAACCGAGGCTGGCGTCCAAACATTAGGAAATGTGGACTGTATCCAGTGGCTTCGCTCCTTGTACAGTTATATGCGTGGATGAGTGGTGCGACGTGACACTTCCAGTTAGAACGGGCTTCAGGACCAAGCGTGCCGAGCATGTTGAGAAGTGTCCGATTAAACCGCTCGGTCTGACCGTTACCCATGGGGTGGTATGGTGTGGTCCTGCTCTTGCGGATGTTGCCAAGTTCACAAAGCCGTGCGATGACCTTCGACTCAAAATTCCGTCCTTGGTCGGAATGTAGACGTTGAGGAAAGCCATAGTGGCAGATGAAGTGGTGAAACAACGCATCCGCGGTTGTCCTAGCGGTTTGGTTCCGGGTAGGCACGGCCACTGCGTAACGGGTGAAATGGTCCGTGATAACAAGGATGTCCTTGACCCGTCCTTGGGATTCCTCTAGACTGAGAAAGTCCATACAGACGAGTTCAAGAGGCTGTGAAGTGGAGATCGACACCAGCGGAGCACGGGAAACCTCGCCTTTCCGCCGCAAACATCGCCCGCAGTTTCTCACCCATTCCTGTACGTCACTCCTCATGGACGGCCAATAGAAACGGTCTTGAAGAAGATCAAAGGTTCGTTGTATGCCGGGATGTCCCATGTCCTGGTGAACACCATTGAGGGCGACGTGATGAAACTTGACAGGAAGAACGAGCTGGGGCTGATCCGATCCATCCACCTGCCGATGACGGTAGAGGACGTCCTTGTCCAGGAATAACTTGGACAGCTGGCGCAGAAGTGGCTTGGTCCTAAGATCCGGATCTGGAGTAGAGTCGTCAACATCTTGCGTCAAACGCTGGATGGCTTCCACCAGACATGGATCCTGCCGTTGCTTCTTGGCCCACTCCGAGCTGGACATAAGGGTCATGTCGGTATGTGAAAAGGCCTCGATGATTGAAGGGTCGACTCCCAAGGTCTCGGCGAACGAGAGGGGTACCTGGGAGCTACACACTGCCGTGATGGTGTCAGAGTCGAGGTGGACATCCTGTTGGAGACGGGAGAGGGTATCGGCATCGACGTTCTTCTTTCCAGAGCGGTAGAAGATATCGAAGTCGAAGCAGGCAAGCTCCGAAAGCCACCGATGGCCCGTCGCGTCCAGCTTGGCAGTGGTTTGAACATAAGTCAGCGGATTGTTGTCTGTGTATACGCTGAATCTGGCTCCATAGAGAAAGTCGCGGAACTTACTTGTCACTGCCCACTTGAGTGCCAAGAATTCCAACTTATGGGCTGGATAGTTTTTCTCGGATCGACTCAATCCGCGGCTGGCATACGCGATGACCCGACGAACTCCCTCTTGATCCTGGTAGAGGACCGCGCCCAAGCCTTCTTGGCTGGCATCTGTGTGCAAGATGAAAGGGTCCAGGTAGTTCGCGTACGCGAGGACAGGTGCAGTCGTGAGACACTGTATTAGGTGACGGAAAGCTTCCTCCTCAGGTTGGCTCCAGTGGAACTCAGTACGGGTCTTCTTGGTGGGCTTCCGCTTGGTGGACTTTCGGCCAGAGTCTTCGTCATCCTTCAGGAGATCATATAACGGGCGAGCGATACGGGAGTAGTCCTTAACAAACCGACGGTAGAAGCCCGTAAATCCCAAGAACTTGCGAAGCTCCTTGGTGTTGGTAGGGACCTTCCACGACTCAACGACCCTGATCTTCTCTGGATCGGTCTGGATACCTTCCTTAGATACAATGTGGCCGAGGTACTTGACCTGCTGCTTGAAGAAGGAACACTTCGAGGGCTTAAGTTTCAGTCCATGCTTCTGAAGCTGCCTGAAGACATTCTCCAGCCGAAGCAGATGTTCCTTGAAGGTGTCCGAGAAGACGATAATGTCATCAAGATAAAGAAGACATTGGGTCAAGTTGAGATCCTGCATCGCCGCTGACATCAACCTCTGGAAGGTGGCGGGTGCATTGACTAACCCGAAGGGCATTCGGTTGAACTCGAAAAACCCTAAGGGACCCACGGTGAAGGCGGTCTTGGCCTTGTCCTCTTCAGCGACCTCCACCTGCCAGTATCCGGCTTTTAAATCAAGAGGGGAGAACCATCGAGAGCCGGAAAGCACGTCCAAGGTCTCCTCAATCCGGGGAAGAGCGTGAGCATCCCTGATGGTGTTGGAGTTCAGCTTCCGGTAGTCTATGCAAAAGCGTAGACTACCATCCGTTTTCCGCACCAGGACAATGGGAGAGGCGAACGGACTCTTGCTAGGACGGATGACACCGCAGTCCAACATCTCCTGGATGTGGTTCCTGACTTCATCGTAAAGTGGTGGCGGCACACGTCTGTAGCGTTGTTGGAAGGGTGTCTCATCTTTAAGCTTGATGTTGTGGACCACGGTAGACGTGTGACCGAGATCTAGGTCACCTTGTGCAAAAATGCACTGCCACTTGATGAGAAGGTCCTTTATCTGCTGTTGCTGGCAGGAGCTGAGATCAGAGTCGTCCAACTTAAACTTGGAAAGGAAGGCGGAACGAGCGACATCTGCTTCCTCTGAGGTCTCCAAGATCTCCTGGATCATGTTGTTCTGAACAGCGCCCGATGTAGACATCTGGTGTAGATGGGCGATGCTGACCCTAGACAGGAGACACAGCTGGGTTCGAGCTGGGACGGTGATCGGCGTGTCCGTGAGGTTATGTAATTCCACCTTGACCTTGGTTGCACTATTGGAGTAGCTGGTCAGGTGCTGGACAACCGGAACTAGCGCCAATCCATTGGGTAAGGTGCCATACCCTCCTTCTTCTCCTGAAACCAGTAATCGTCCGACAGGGCCAGCTCGGGTCAGTCCGCTCAGCGTCATCTGACTGTTAGCCGGGACTTGGATCTGTTTACAGGCGAAAACTGGACTGGTCCAACCATCTGTAGTGTCTTTAATCCGTGCCCGTATGGATGAAACGGCACACTTCCAGGGCGAAGACAACCGAGGGTCGTTATGGTCCAGCATCTGCAGGATGTTTGTGCCGATGATGAACGGTACCCTGGAACTGTACAAAGTGTTCTGAACGACGACTGTGGGAGTGGGGATCACAAAAGTACACTGTCCATCAGTGGACAGAACTCCAATGTCGAGGACGACGACTCCAGAAAATCCAACGGGGTCTCCCGAAGCTCCTTGAATCTCCACGAAGTCCTCGATGGGTTCTACGCTGAGCTCAGGAAAGTGTTCCCGGAGGAAAGAGTCGCTGACGGAGGTAATCTGCGATCCGGTGTCAAGCAATCCAAGACAGCTGATGTTGTCCACGACCAGGTCGACCTCGTTGGCAAGTCCGACGAGTGGGATAGAAGACTCCTTCCCAGCCGACTTGGGGGCAGATGTCTTCGGTGAAGTACAGCTGGTGGGGTGATAGTTGTCATTATCACTACTCGCCTTACACCCCCCAAGACGAGCATCTACTCGTTTAAAGCATGTCCTTTCGCGTGAAAACGAGCATGGCACTGGCTAACGTCATGGCCTCTCCTTCCGCAACGGGTGCACTGGACCTTCGTTTTCGCAGGCTTCTTCACAGCCGGTTGGTCCGAGCGGACAGTTGAAGAGGCAGATTCGAACGTGGCCACTTTCTCTTTCAATTCGTTGAGGGCCTTATCTGTGTTGGTCATCTTCTGGAGCATGTCATCCAGTTTCTTGTTGAGCTGATCCAACTGGTCGGGCTGCTGGACAGTTTGAGTGACAGCCTTCTTCCTCTTCTGCTCGAGTTCCAGTGTTCGCAATGCCCGGAAGAGATCCTCGTAGGAGTCTCCAGCGTCGAACCGGTGTCGAGTCGCATTCTTCAGCTTGTCATCACTGAGGCCCATCCAAAATTTGGTGCGTAGCATGTCCCGTCCAGCCAAGGGTTGAATCGCCCCTTGCTCCTGAAGCTGGCTCGACGACAACAACCACGCAGTCACGTTCTCAGCCGACTTCTGAGTGGCACTGTAAAATGTCTCCAGAAGCTGTTCAGCCGAGAGCACATTCCCAAAAGTGACATCAAACTTGTGAAGGATGTCCTGAACAGAGACATTGTCGCCGAGGAACCGAAGGACTTCAGAGGCCGTGCCACGAAGGGAGCGACGAATCCCAAGTAGAATAGAAGATGTAGACTTCCCTGAATTCATCAAACACTTCACTTCGTATTTCCACTGCGGGTAGCCTATCTCACCCTTGCCTCCATCACCAGAAAATGCAGGGATCTTCACATACAGCTTGTCATCTACCGCTGCTCGGTCCCAGCCCCCTGGGCCACCAGCCGCAGAGGTACTTGAAGATGAGTCCGCTGGCTCAGTCTTGACTGTGGAGGTCCCAACCGGAAGCTGACTGACAATCCCTTGGAGCAACGAAGGTGAAAGAAGTTTCAGCTGACGCGTCAATCCGCGAACTAAGTCGGATTCCGCCTCGCTAGGCTCACTAGGTTGAGGTTTTGTTGGACACAAGTTCAGGAGCGCAGGTTCATGTTTCGGCTGGGCTGCAATAACTTGCAAAGTTGATCCCTCAAAAGGCTGGCCACCATCAAACTTCCTCACAGCCTCGGCTACTACGCGATCCTCCTGGAAAACAACGAAGGCCGATCCAGACGGCTGTCCAGTCAGAGGATCAGTAAGGATGAACAAAGCCTCGAGGTCCCCAACTGGCTCGAACAAGTCTCGAAGGTCAGCTCGACCGACAGTAGAGGGAAAATCCGAAACAACAATGGACCGTTTGTGCATCTCCATCTTGCCGCAAAACAAAAATTCACAAAGTGCCGATGAAAATGAAAAAAATCTGAAAATGAATACAAGTTATCAGTTTAAGACACTATGTGTCAGTACATTCACACAAGCATGCACACACAAACAACAAAGTACAACCTAATGTACTATACCGCTTACCAAGTTCCAATGAACAGAGTACCAGGTCTGCTGCAAAGACTGGAGAAAGTCTCACCTACTGTTCCAAAGTCATCAGTGTTCCACCTTTAAGTTACAATCCTATCTTACCTGCAATCCAATAACTTCAAAGTGTATCAGGATTCTATCAAATTACCTAACCATAATACTAGTCATGTTAATCCGGGATGGCCAAAGAAAAAGTTTGAAAAATAATTTGGAAAACGGATGAAAATGTTTCTTTTAGTAGTGCTACAAACCCTGAAACTACAAAGTTATGACTAAGTGACTTTTAAGTAATTTTATTTTAATTTAAATATCTGAGTTCAGATGTACCTAGCTACTTAACTAGTAACTAACACTAACCAACTTAAGTTAAATAACATGCAGGAGCTACTAATTTAATTAAGTGCTAACTAGATGTTTAGAAAATTAACACAAGTTTTCCTACACTACACAAGTTAACAACTAACTAGTACATGTACCAAAAAATTGACAAGTTAAATTACAAAAATAGGTAAGTTATAGACACAGGTTGACAGAAATTTAAACTATCTGCTAACTGTACTAAGGTAACACTGATTACTATAGAGAAGAGAAGTTTTTTTTTTTTTTTTTTTTTTTTAATTACTAACTAGGTCTACACTACCAAATTAAATTAATAAAGTTTTACCACTGTGGGCTGACAAGACAGTGTATGTTTTACAAATTACTGTGATCAAGTACTAGGGAAAACAATTTTCCCCATGGGACAACACCCTTTTTTTTTTTTTTTTTTTAATAAATACCAGTTACTGAACAGTTAAATCCAAATGAGTTGATTTTACGTTCGAAAATACACCTTTTTTTTTTTTTTTTAGAAAATATATATATATATTTTTTTTTTTAATAAATTAATTTAAATAATTTAAATAATAATTTAAATAATTCACTATAACTAGTGACTAGTGAAATGAAATACACCAAATGGAGAAATAAATAATACAGAATACACTGATACAAATAGACTACTATACTATTGATTGTACATGCAAAACTTAAATATATGACAAGCAGTGGAAGCAAATTGTAAACATGCGGGGTGAAGCAGCGAGCTTACTATGAGCACAAGCAGTTACCATGCAGCAGGCAGGGATACATGCATTACATGCATATGCTACAGTTCATGCAGGTTGATGCAACTCACGCTCATGCAGGCTCAGACGTATCTGGTGCTGTCACTCGGTGCGGTTGCCAGGGGTAGTGGTCGCCAGGGCCCAGGTGTTGCCGTAGTCGCCGAGTTCACGGACGCCACGTGGTCACGGTCAGCAAAGTTGCGGTCGCCGTAGATGTGATCACCGAGGTCCCGGTCCGCAGCACTGAGTCAGTGACGCCACTCGACAGCGGTCACCGGCAGCGGCGTAGGCAGCTCACAAAGACAGGTCGCCTTGACGACAGACGGGGCTCCCACGGGGCAGCGGGAGAAGTCGTCCACTCCGGCCGTGGGGTTCCTGGGCTGTGACGTCACAGGGCAGATGCTCGGGCGGCAGCAACAGGCCGCTCGTAAAACGGAACTCTGGAGATGGTTACTGGTGTCCAGCCCCACTAGACAGCGGGTCGTTGACGTAACCAGGTCGTGGTAGACGTCCACTCACCAACGTGGGCCAGTCACACTGGTCGAAACCTCGCAGCGTTGTCACTGTCACAGTCCTTTCCCGAGGTGATGAACTGGTGTACCTGGTCAAACCACAGCAGAGCTGGCAGGCTGTGTGCAGCTAGCAATCCGGCCCCAGGGACTCAAATGTAGTGGTTCCCAGCAGAGCCTCCATTTGTAACAGTTTATTTCTCTCAGTGTAAGTCGAGATAACTGCGTGTAGGGGTCGACTACTGAGTCCTCACACAGAACAACTAAGACTCTCTTGATGTAGAATAAAGAGCTTTATTTAACAAGTTCTGTGACATCCGGTGATGGTTGTAAGTCCGGATCTGTGAAATACAGAAGATATAAATCATATAGATTCAACAACGAGACATAGATCAAGTGTTGATTGTTGTTGATCAAAAATGGCGAATGCCTTACTGTTAAATTACAACAGAACAATATGACAATAAAATATGTTTAACTGATCACAGTGGAATGACAATAAAATACATTCTACCACTAGACTATATACACAGATAGCATGGTAATACGCCATGCAAGACAACCATGGTAACCATGGCAACGATATACGTTATCAAGATAAAATACTACACTATACTGTACAGTTACAAAGTATGAGTGCTTATACACCTAATTCAGGTATTTATAGCAACACAACACCGCGGAAGCAACATAGCACAGACTAAGCAGGGGCTGTTTACATGAGCGACAAAAGAGGAAAGACAGTCGCGCCCGCGGAGTTGTAACTACAATCAAAACACAATCTTCCGTTTACACGCCTAAAACGAGGGAGATATGGATACGGGGATCAACATAGGACTAGATTATGATTATATAAACTCACCTGTGAAATACAGAAGATATAAATCATATAGATTCAACAACGAGACATAGATCAAGTGTTGATTGTTGTTGATCAAAAATGGCGAATGCGCAGAATATTTTCCCGCGATTGCTTATATAGCGGACGCCAGACACAGGGAGTTCAGTAAATACGAACTGTGAAAAAAAAACTATACGTACCTTCTAATTACCGCAATACTCGGAATACTGTAAATACGTACCCGTTACATTAACTTTCAATGAAAAGTGTATCAATAAAGTGGAACCAAGAATCTTGGGACATGTAGGGATGAATAACAAACCAATAATCGGAACAGCTTATCGTATGCCAAATGCTCAATTGGGGCACTGTTCGATATAGAATGTTCTACAGTATGTTTTACCAAGACTTATAGCTGCGTTTAAGAATGCCTGACATGACTTTCTGTCCCCGGACTATTAGATTGGATAACGGACCCTGTTTTGTTTGCTCGGAATACTTAATACTGGGTATTGATTCCACGTCTACTACAGCTCTTTTCAATTGATTGCAAGTTGCCCCTACCCAATGAGTAGTTGAACTGAAACAAACAGCAAAAAAAAACATATATGATCATGTTATTTTGCTGTTTGTTTCAGTTCAACCACTTACTAGGTTGTGGACAACAAGCAATTATGTGCCAAGAACAGTACCACGTATACCACTGTATCACAGTATATTATATAGGTATATGATATTCAAGTACAAGCTTGCAGATATAAAAGTATTTGAGCTGTTCTAGTGCCGAGAAATTTTCACTCATAGTTTTCTTCTTCTTATCATTGTATGCAAATGTTTTGGTTCATGTCTTCATGTTTAGCATTGTCACCTATTTGAGCTTTTTGACCTGGCTTTATGATGCAATATTTATGTTGTTTCCTGATTCCGATGATCGTCTTTCGGTAGACTTGATGCATGTCTGTAATTCAAGTTCCATGACCGTGTTCTGAAGTGATGTCTTGTATATTTCATTATGTTATTGCGCCTCTCGGGTTTTCCTCTCGAGGCAAGATCAACACTCCAGTAAATAACAAGACCATGAGCCTGACATACAGTAAATAACACTGACTGATCAGGTAGAGAACATTCGGCTAAACTTTGGGTGCAAGAATCATGCAACTGCATGTGACTCTTGCATAATTCATAGTCATAAGCTGGATCCACATTGCCACTAACAGCGAAGGAGCTATTCACTTTGTTGAGTATGATGACATATAGATATCCACAATGACAGAAAAAAAGCCTTTTCTCATTTGATGAAAATTTAATGGTGTGCTGTTTGTCGTTGGCTTGTACTTGTCCTTCGTCTTTCTGTTCGATCAAACAGGTTATGTGTGCCAGTCAGTTTATAATAATATTTTATATTATGCAGTACAGAAAATACATTGATATATCCTTGTTTCTTTTTCAGTGAGGCTGCACTGAACTGTTGCACACTTCTTTAAGTAAATGATGCAATAAATCAACATTGGTGATCTCATGCTATATTAGCTTATCAATTCGTGGCTATGCATCCGTCCAATACATTTTTCTCAAAATTGTAACCCTTTTTGTCAATTATGAAAAACTTCGACTATGTATTCAGATACAAATACAGCATGGATACAGTAGAATTATTTGAATACTTGAGAATATGTAGTCATATATATGTGAATACCAAATATGAATACCCCATGTATGACGTACACAATACAGCCCTAAGCTTGGTCTGCAGCCGTCGTATGTACCAAGTTACTTATTTCAGTTTGGATGCGACCTTGAGATTTACCATGCAAGGCGATGTGAGGTCAAATTCTAGATCATCCAAAAATCCATCAATTATGACATCCTTTATGTTCATGATACATGCCTCACATTGAGTATACAGGGACCAATATGTGCAAGTAATGTAAGTATCAATCTATTGCCACCGATACAGCCAAATTTTGATGATTCCAATAACAAACATAAAATACAACATTTTGTATTATATAAACTGGCAATTCTCTCCGGTTCGGGCCATTTGGGCCTATATTCTGGGCATTTAAGCAATTTTAAGCCTGTCACACGTATGATGGAGGATATCATCCCATCCTCATAGTGTTGTACATGTATTCCATCTCAATTCGCCAGTGTGGATATCTCAGCGGGTGTCGCATGCGGGATAGGATATGCCCACTTTTCCGGAACACCTGATCTCACACTCAGCTGGCTGGGTGTCTGTGATGATTTAGTAGATCTATCACTCGGATTTGACGACTAACACTCTTTTTGTAAAATTCGTCTATGGTTTGGTTCTTGGAATATGAATTTGTCTGTTTACCGTTATCTATTTCTACTTTTAAAGCATTCCATCTTTACACACAAATTATACAGTACAGAATGTTATGAATACGTGACATCAGTGGGCCTACATTTTGGGCCATTTTTTAGTGATTCAAGGCCCTATTTCTTATAACACAATCTGAACAGTCCCTAAAGCCATCCTTGTGTGAAAATGTTATTGAATAGATTTCGAGCAAAGTGCCAAATTGTGCAATTTTGGTCAATTTGGGCCATTTGCCCCTACTTTTTGGGCTTTTTGTTCCATTGAAGGTCGTCCTTCTCCATATAAAATCTAAACAGTCCTGAATGCAATCCACCCGTGGGAATAGAGCATAAAGTTGCGGAATAGTTTTCAAACAAAGTTCCAGGAAGTAGAATTTTTCCCATTTTCGCCTATATTTTGGGACTTATGGACTATTCAAGGCATACTTTAGGAGCACAGATACGCCCCTCTAAAAGAAAAGAACAAATCCTGAACCTCTCATATGTCTCGATCATGCAGTCCAACAGTAGCAACTAGCAGCCCAAGCATATACACCTACAACCCAGTGAAGGTCTGGCTATGCGACGGAGGCCAACCATTTTCACAAAAAGGCAGTGGAGGAAGGAACTGGCAAGGAGATCCATCCATTTTCAAATAAGACGCTGGGGTTAACATGGTTAAGGAAACCCCCTAGCTACAGGGAACCCTCAAACACAAAAGTTGAGAGGATAACTTCATTTATCAAACACTATAAACTGCAATGCTAGAGGACTCCGAAAGGTGTGATAACCTTTTATGTATCAACCTACTTCAATTCCATATGTATCACTCACTGACCCACACCGAGCCGAAACTACTTTCTCACCGCGGATTACGTAAAGACCGTTATTGCGTGAAAGATCAATGTGATGTATAAAAACGATTCTAGTAACCTAGAGTTACTTACCAAGTCCAGACTTGAGATTTTTCGGACATCACATGCACAATCATGAATATAATTAAATTAATTAATTTTGTATTATCATTCTCAATGTTCGCTGATAATGATATCATGTCTGAATAAACATGGAAACAATACCCAAGTATATAGTATCTGAGCAAACAAAACCGAGTCCATTATCCAATCTCAAAGTCCAGTGTCAGGTAAAATCGAGAAAATTTAAATGGAATTTATGAACCCCCATATATGGCCATAAAGGGGTGAAATCAGGTGTTCCGGAAAGAGAGCATTTCCTGCCCCACATGTGGCACCCGTCATGAATTCCAAAACATTAACATGCAAAAAGGTCTTGTTGCATACTTGTAATAGATTTTGTGTACTTATCAACCAGATTGTGATGACGTCCATAGAATTTCTTGAAAGCAGCTATTAGTCTTGGTAAAACATATCCCTGTCGCAGCAGTTTAGCATGTTTAGAGGCTAGCTGGGAACTTACTACAATATACTACGATATACTTATAACGACGTTGTACTTTCTTGGAGAAAAAGGAATTATGTATGAGCTCTTGAAGCTGGGACTTTCGGTCTGAATGGGGTATAGTGGTGTAGAGAGTGGAAAAGTCAAATGTTTTGATAGACGTAACTTTCGAAAGTGTGTGAGCATGTAAATACTCCAACAAAGATTTGGAATTTTTTAGTATCCACATTTGGTTGATACCACTTCTAGAGTAAATAGTCTCACAGTATTTTTATATTTTCTCACAGTATTTTTAAAAAAATAGTAGTGTGTGATAAAAACCAAGCTCGTGTGTTTTCCGCAAAAAGATATGTTGGAAAACACACTCGCATGGTTTTATATGTTGATGCAATGATGAGGAAGCAATGCCAGAATGGCTACCACACATACTTTTGTGTGCATCATGACCAAGTAGATAAGTGTGGCTAATTGTCATCAAGAGAATGGTATCGCATAATATATTGAAACAGCTGTCTGTGAGGATAATGATTGCATAACACGGAAGAGGTTGTTCAGTGTTTGTTGATGTCACAATCAGAAAGAATGACAAGTGTGGGAAATTTGATTGAACATTATGTCTTATGAATTAATGTATGCGATGTTGTATACCATTACCAGGAAGATTATCTAACTGTCATCCAGGGTTGTGATTTTCTTTGGCCAATTCCAGATCATATGATGTACGGGCGATGGTCTTCAGACCGAAACTTCCTATTATGATATTATCGCCCCAGGTCGACAATTAGGATGTCACGATTTGACGACTTTTGGGTGTTCTGAGTTTCAAGACCACGTTGTGAAGCCACCTTTCGATCCCCCTTAATTTTGTACTTTTCTACAGCCAATTTCCCATCATTCACTATATGACCGATGGTCGTACAATTAACGTTCCCCATTGTTGCCCGACGTTGACAACGTAAGGGTCATCAGCTGAAATCACTGATTCGTAATATTTCAAGCAGTAGTGATTCTGAAACCACTGACCATATTCAATATAATATTAAACATAATGTATAAATCTCAGTGTAAATCTGAGAGAGCTCGCGAAGTTGGGAGGTCAGTATCAAGAATTGACGTCGTGGTTGAGAAGAAGATCAAAGCTGAAAAATGCAATAATCATTTTAGTCTTAAGATCCTCCCATGATTTTTGTATTTTTCTACTGCTAATTCCCAACTATTGGATGTATGACGAATGGTCATGTGAACAAAATCTCCGATTATCGACCAGTTTGAAAATGTAAGGATCATCAGCTTTAATTCTAGTGACTAAATCATAGGAAAAACAATATGCTAAATTGTATGTATAAGTCGGTTTAGGAGAGAACACTCAAAGATATATTTAGGATTTGTCTTATCCGCATTGGATCATATAATTGTAGAATTATTATCATTTTGTTGCTCCCCCAAAACCACATCCTTACATCTATTTCTGCAATACGTACATGCACCGAAATGCATATACATATAAAGACTTACAGACTCCACAATTTCTACAATCAGTACACTCCTCCATGCAGACACCAGTAGATCACCATGACTATTTAGATGACCGTGATATTTACAGCCAATCTGGACTTTACAAATGGCACATGTGACGTACACTTTCGCCCTGAGTCAGCAGCTCATTAAAAGCTGTTTTAGGAGACTTGGATAGACCCAAACTAATTGAGTAGCTTATGTGGCTGAGAAAGTTGTTAGACCAAGGAAGAACAGTTGGACATAAAGTGACATTAGTTAACTGGGGGGTGAGACTGGATGTAGTGTGTACCTTGAACACCTTGCCTTGAATTGAAATAAGATGCATCAATGATATTTTTGGACTGAAATGACCGCTTCAAGATTAAATGTTTCCAAACGTCAAAATTCAAACTTGTAACATTTTCAGCATTCTGAAAGTACTGCCATCCTTATCTCCCTGCGGAGAATGGTGTTCCTATAAGAACAGACTCGAAAGTAACTCGTTTTCAGACCGGTTTTGTTTATTGCTAACCATTGCGAAATCACAATGACATGCATAATTATGCATCAAGGGCATCTCCTTGAACAGTTGTAGTGAGTTGTCTGGCGATTCTGAGAGAGTGGCCAATGAAGTTATCAAAGATGAAGATCAATTCTGATTCATCATTACAAAGAGTACAATCGGATAATGTTTCTTTATAGGATTATTCATCCTGACGAACCCGTGTTGATTAACGTGATAAAGGACCCACTGCAACAGGTTGTATCAGGCTTAAGCTGGAGGAAGTACGGGGCACACCTCGTCAGCAAAGACAAAAACAAACATCCAAACCGAGAGCCTAAGTACAACCAGGTCTGTGATAATGTTTTTTTTCTTAAGTTCCTATAATCTGCTTATATAGGTGGTAAATTATGGGATAAATTGATAGTTATGAACTTGTCCTGGTTAATGTCAGTTACCCTTCGTTCACACTCAACGATTGGTGCCAATTCAAATGCTCTTCGAAAACACATCTATTTATGGAAGCTTTCTAGTCACTCAATGCACTACTGGTCTTTCATAATAATATATTGTCTTGATGGTGTAATCATACATTGTTTACACAGTGTTTTTTGTCTTCTAATTTTCTTTCCTTACACCTTTTGTCCAATGTTGTCATATTATGCTTGGTACATATGGTGCTTGATGTATGTCTAAGGCTTGTAACACTATAAAAAGGATGTTCAAACTAAAATATGTACCAACATGTGATAATTTTACTATAATTTCCGTGTAAATGCAGGAGTTCAAATATGTAGAATTTTATGAATAGGGCTGGAAAGCGGAAGTTCTGATCGATGACAAATTCCAATGAATTTATTCGGACTGGGGATAAGCACCTGACGCCTCCCTATCTGTTAACATGGGGGTGCATTGATTATGGTGATTTTAGGTATATAAACGATGTATTTAGTGTATGATAGTATCCATACACGATGAAGATATACAAAAACTGTTGTAAAAGATAAAAATTGTCCAATTCCACAACATATCCAAGCTTCGAAGAGGCAATGAAAAAAACGGCACTTCGAATAAAGCCTTGCTCTAGCAAAATTGCCGGCAAACGGCCTATTATTCTAATGAATTTTGACACAAGTATACCTGCTTTGTACTTTCGCTTAAGTTATTTGACACAAGACATGTTATTTCAGCAGTTATTGACGTTGTTAGAAATGGGCGATAATTGGGTTTAGCCCCGGCTACGCCTTATTCACGAATATATCATTGGAATTTATCACCGATCATACTTCCGCTTTCCAGCCCTATGGGGCCTAAATTTGGCAGGAAAATCAAATGTCAACAGAAATTTTAAATCACTTAAAAATAACGTGACGTTTTAAATCTCATTTACAACCCTATTCCAATTTCCATGGAAATTTGACGTCGAATTCTTCTCTTTCTCAGTGAAAAAAACGTTCCAGAGAACAACAGGAAGGAAGAAGGGATTTCTATTGTTCTTTCATGGCAAACATGTAGCAAAGGCAAACTGTTGCAAAACGTTTTGTGTCACGGAATGCAAGGCAGTGGACTAAATATCAGAGTCAATGTGTGCAAGTTGGTAATCCATCTTTTTTATGTCGATGGTTTATACATGTGTATGAATATATATATATGTATGAATGTATGTGTGTTTGTATGTAATATTTTCCAAAAAGACTTTTCGTGAGTAATTATCAGCTGGGTAGAAATGCAGGAATCTAATTAAACTAGACAATCGTATAACAAAGGCGAAGTGAGGTTTATTAGAAGAATGAGTCATATGGCGAATAATGAAACTTGTAGAAGTGGTAGTGTGGATGTTTACAGGGCAGTTTCGCCTTAATCATGGTTGATTTATTCACGCTATGTCATTTCATATGTGATATTATCCAATAATGAACCCACTTAACATGACCGATAATGATCAATCAATTTCAAGGGTTGTTGTTCAGAATATGGGCATTCTGCATTCTGCAGACCCAGTTTCCATGGTTTCAGAGGTTAAAATTGCAAATTTGTTAATTGTTTTTCATATGATAAGATGATTGTGGCCACAAAATAGAGCATCTAACGGATTATAATCTATTGAGCTATTGCTATCAAATAGCGTTCTCATAGTCTGTTAGCACATACTCCCGTTTTCTTTTCTCCTGAGGCCACTGAATGGCATGCTTTAAAACCTACAAAGATAATACTATAGTAGATAACCCTCTCGAACTGATCAGGCACGACTTCATTTCACACGTAATTTTCTTGACAATTTTGTTGACAATTGTGATTCATACTGCTTAAAACCTACCCAGTTGCATACAAAGCTCGTGTTTTCATTGAAGCATCTGGGAGAACATACTGTTGTATGTGTAATTTGGTCTTGGGCAGAACACTCTTGAACTCTAGATTTAAAGTCTAACTAGAGTGTATAATTTTTATGTTCTTATACTGTGGAGATGGTTTCCCTGATCATTTTAGTTTTTACAGAACTTGAAAATCTCAACCACAACCGGAGATATTTCTGTTTTCGTGAATTACTTTTTTCCAATCTATCAGCATTTTGTAGGACCTCATTAATTATTATAATTAGATATTCATGACGTCATATGAGTCAAGACCATAATTAGCTATCTAAACCTCATTTATGCAAGGGTTATGATGTAGATAAAGGTTCCTATAGAAACTGATATGTTTTGTGGTAATGCATAGTCAGTCTTATGATATGCCATCATGTTGTCAAGGCTACACATTCAGAGCTAGCACCCCTTAGCAACCAGTTGTTGGGTGGGTTGCTATGGACAATTGGACTGTTAGGACATGTGAAGGTGCTACTTTCTTTCAACATTTTGACAAAGGATCATAATGTAACAAAACTTGAGGTCCTAATGATGTGTAATTATCAGTGGTTAGCAACAAAATCTCCATAGCAACGTGGTTGCTATGGGCCATATTCCGGCTCTGGTTGCCATGACGCCAACAAAATTTATTTAAAATTTGAATATTTTCTGTATGGAGTCATTATGTGAAACATAAATTAATTTCATGTTCTTTAATATTATGCAGTACTGGTTTCAATGAGCTCATTATCTTTCAGTGACACACATGACGTCATCATTGCTCATTTGCATATTTGCATATGAAACCGAAAGGCCAATAGGACATGTCATAAACGAACCGCCATAAAATAGCGACTATTCAAGATACTTCAGTTTTGTAAAAACAGAAATGATCCCCAGACTTCTGTCTTTGATATTGACACTAAAATGAAAAAAGTTATTTTTTCACTCTAGTTAGGCTTTAAGTTTTGTCCTAGAAGCATTGGGCGTCATTGGGGTGCGTTTTCATATCAATCATATAATGTGACGATATTTTTTAATGTGAACACAGTTGAATATAGGGCTTGTTTTTTAAGCAGGACTAGTTTCATAAGTTAGATCTTATATTGATCGTCACAATGACCTAAATATACATCAAATTCTCAAGATCTAGATGTCCATCACGAAATGCACAATACCTGGTGTTGCTACATAACAACAATTTCATCGTTGACCGGTAAGATATTCATATACATCCAGGTTGGTGAACTACTAAACAGAAACCTTGTCCAAATGATATCGTGATTTTTAGAGGCTCGTAACAATCTGTAATCAATAATGATCAAATCAGCGTGCGTTGCAGTCTGTGAGCAACATAGCATTACCAGAGCCAACGTGAATAAAAATGTCCGGAAAACAAAGAGAACATGTGAAGGATGTGTCATTGTGGAAAAGGAGGTTTCATTATCCTTGCATTGTGTCTGTTGTGGCATCTGTGCTGCTTTGTATCCTTGGAGGTTACACATTTGTTCCTGATGATATGACATTACATCAAGACTACAGTGATGGAATTGAACCTTTACATGTCAACAGTGAAATAGCGCAGGTAATCTATTCAATATTTTGCAAATACGTATAAAATTATCAGTTCAAATAAATGAGGATCGATATCGTGGTTACGTGTGAGGGGTCACCTTTGTGCTTGAGACTTATTCTTGCTGGACGACATTGACGTTTGTGATGTTGGTTGCTGTAAATTGATTTTTTGTATATCTATAAATGGTTACCATCAATACTTTTCTAGAAATCAATGAAAACATAAAAGTGTAAAAGCGTATTGGTATTAACAAGCTAATTGTGTATTGGAGAACTAATTTCTACGAATTCAAAAACACCAGTTACTTTATAGGGCGGGAATGGAATAGGAGAATGGGTTTGATGCAGCGTATCATCTGCATCTTTATTGTCGAAATCATTAGGAAGGCAATATTGTTGGATAAATAATTATTATTGACATTATTGTTGCTTTCTGACAGACTCACAAAGTTGCAGACGATCGATACTCTAAAGGACCTTGCTATGTGAGGCAGTTCATCAGTGGAACACGTGAGAAGACGAGACAACTGACTTCATCAGAATTTGAGCTACTGAGCGGGTGTCGCAACATATTTTATTTGCGAAGTCCAAAATGTGGTAGTCGTGGGGTTCAGGATGTCCTGCTTGAGATTGCACAGAGATATAATTTTGACAAATTTGGTTCACATAATCAACAGATAGACTGCCGCCAACTGGTACATAATCTCTTTCCAGTGATAATACATTGAATCAGAAATTCAGTTTATATTTGATTTCAGAACAGAAGAAAAATACATCTGAAATGTTTGAATCATTTTCATTTCCAGAATGAGTTCGTACATGATAGGTACGAAAATGGCACAGAAACACGTCGTGCTTTGATGCTTACAGCTCAGTGTCCCTACCGTAATTTCACGTAAGTTCACGTTACTTGAAAGGCACTCAATAATTTCTTGCCTAAGAATTCACAGGTTAAAATCCAACAGTGATATTTCTTCAACTGAAATGGCCGCTTCGAGGTTACATGTTTCCAAATGTCAGAATTCAAACTTTCAACATCGCCAGTGAATTTTCATCAGTATTTGCTTCACTGCCCATCAATATTTAAATTCCAACATAAAGCATTCTGACAGTACTGCCATCCGAATCTCCTTGTGGAGAATAGAGTTCCTATAAGGACATACTAGATAGTAACTCGTTTTTGGACTGGCTATTTGTTTCTGATTGCCAACTCATTGCGAAATCACAATGACATCCATAATTATGCATCACAGGCATCTCCTTGAATAGTTTTAGTGAGTTGTCTGGTGATTATGAGAGAGTGGCCGATGAAGTCCAATATTTGATTTCTCAAAGTTATCAAAGATGAAGATCAATTTTCGCTTCATCATTTCTATACTCGGGTAATGTTTCTTTATAGAATTTATCATCCTCACGAACCCGTGTTGATTAACGTGATAAGGGACCCAGTACAACAGGTTGTATCACTCTTCAGTTGGAGGAAATACGGGGCACACCTCATCAGCAAAGACAAAGACAAACATCTAAACAGAAAGCCTAGGCACAACCAGGTATGTGGGAATATTTTTTCAGTTCGTATAATCTGCTTGAATAGGTGGTAAGTTATGGGATAAAAATTGATAGTTATGAACTTCTCCTGGTTGATGTCAGTTACCCTTCGTATACACTCGACGATTGGTGTCAATTCAAACGCTCCTTGAAAACACATCTATTCAAGGAAGCTTTCTAGTCTTTCGTAATATATTTTCTTGATGATGTAACCATGCATTGTTTATGCAGTGTCTTATCTTCATCTAATTTTCTTGTTTTACACCTTTTGTCTAATTTTGACATAATATGCATGGTGCTTAATGTATGCTCAAGTGCTATAGAAATGGAAACTACAATTATCTTATGCCTACGAGAATTCTACAATGGATAACACAGTCCAATCCGTCCAATATATTGTGGTATTGACCTCATTCATCTTGACCTGCGTTGTGCATAGCAAACGAAAGACTTTTAATATTTTGTTGAACATAAGGGCTTTCCATTGTGGATTTACTTTATATATTCTGTTTTGCATTGAAATGGCCTTGTTATGCTGTTAAACTTCATTCCTTCATTCGATAATAATCTTTTATTTTTGGATCATGACGTGAAATGACGTTTTTTGTAGTGCATCTAGGTCTTAATGTGCTAGAAAATGTCAGCATTTGTATTCATATCTCTCCCGAGGGTTGTACATATCAGTATGTGGTATATGATAATAAGTTAACCGTCTGAATACCATGTTTGAGGCAGTCGGTCATGTCTGGACCACGAACACAAGAAGATTCGAGCTTGCTATGGCGCAAACATGACTGAGGGCCTCAAACACTGTCCAGTCAATTACCTATTCTCATTTTTGTTATTGGTGTTATTATTTTTGTTATTGGCCGCAATATATGGATATAGATGACTACATGAAGTAGCACAAATTGTGAAGTGTCAATTTGACTGTTCGGATATTTTTCGCATTATAGAATGTGACCCTGTCTTTTTATCACCTCAATTCAGTCCCTGGATATGTGTCTGGCTAATCACGGGATGCGCCCTCCATGTTTCTATCACGATCTTACTTCTCTCTGGTTTTTCTGTGAGAGAAGCAAACATAAATGGTAGGTTATTATTATCATGATTCTTGTCTAGCTTATCACGAGACGTAGCCTCCATGTTTCTATCATCAGCTCACTTCTCTGCAGTTCCTCTGTGATAGTGACACACGTAGTAACAGGCTCCTCGTCATGGTACACTCAATTAGGTAGATAATGGTCAACAAATGTACAGGTATTTGTTGAGACATTGTGTCATATTTCTCACAGTGACCGCAGTGACGAAACTCTGCAGATTGCCAAGAGAACTCTGGACTCCAGCTACCTGGTTGTTGGTTTGACTGAGCATTTACCAGATTTTTTTGAAATTCTTGAAATTTTCCTCCCGAAAATATTTTTCAACAGCACCACCATTTATAGGACACTACGTAAGTAACATTTCTGTCAACATTCAAACAGTATAGCGGGTATGAAATAGTTATGAATCGATTAGTTGTGTAATACCTAATGAGCACCCCGTACTACCAATTGCTATATGATAAGTTGCCTCACTGTGTAATAAATTTACTTGATTATATAATTGGTATTTCAGATGACGACTCTGTTTACAAGTGGGCTTCTCTCCAAAGGGAACCAGTAAATGAGACCTCCATTGCCACAATGAAAGCCGCTCTGGGGTATGACTATGCCTTGTACCAGTTTGCTAGAGCTCGGATCTACAACCAGCTGCAGAAAGTTCGTCAATATGAAAAATATGCATTACTCTAGTTGTAAAGAACATCATTATTAGATTCGGCTCAATATTTCAATGGAAACCTGCATTATTTCATGAGAATACAAACTGCACTGGCAGACATCAAATATGGATATTTTCAACACTGTTTAAAAAAAAAAATTCTGAGTCAGCATAGAGCCGATTTCGAACCAGCATAAAAATTCATACAATATTTACTTTAAAAGCATGGTACATGTAGATTGCATGCATTTGGTAGATAATTGTCATAGTACTGAGTCAGAATGACATGATGACAGGTGACATTAATGATTATATAAAATAAATGTAGTACCTTTGTTTGAAATGACAAATACACCACCCTTGAGTTGTGATGAAATTCTTACATTGATAATGCGGTGTGTACTGTATGTAAACATGTGTGTGGCACACGTACACTGTGGGTGAGGGTATGATATCATTGTTCCCGAATGGACACATACATGTAAAAACTATGTTGTGGGAGCATGTGTAACTGAAAATATGTCATCCGAATAGTGTGTATAATTTAAAACTATAAGATATCTCATTGATCATCCACGTATACCCACATCAACAACATCATGATAGCTACCCTAGTTTTGTACGAATTGTTCATCAGCTACTGTTTTAAAAATACAGTTTTATGTGACAACTTCATTTCGCTGGCTTGTAGACCTATGAGATTACATGTACCCAGATACTTGCTAGTTAAAGATAGCACGATATGAAATCTTGCTGCTTTCAAAAGCATTGTAGATCTTCTTGTGTATATCTCCTTGTCCCACACAGAACAGCTCAACCCGTGCCTCTTCACACATTTCCATACTCTTTCTTTTGTGCTAATTTGGAGATTCTTTCAGTCAGTGAATTTCGGCCAAGATGATTGTATAGTAGTGGTCATGTTGAAACACTATGTTGGAACACTATGGTGATTCTCGCTGTTGGTACTGAGCTACGAAACAACGTCCCACCCAGTACTTGCGTGGAAAGCTAGTAATGCTGACAAGAATTGACCCCTCGGGAGTTGATGATGAGTGTTAAATGCTGTGATGTATTTAGGATGCCTAGATGAGCTCTAATTTACAGAACCGCCACTAATCCTCTTTGGGCAGCAATACAAGAACATCTGTGTCACGTATAGCAATCAGAGGTATATACGTCTCCTCATAGGTTGGTTCAATTGCCATGTGATTGACCCAATTTCATGGCATTCGAAGAAAACAAAGAAGATCTTACCTTTTCACTCTCAAATTACCTGATCAAATACTGGAAGTTAAAAAATGCTCGTATATGTTTGAATTTCTGAGGCTACAAATTTCCAAATAATCAGACCAAACTCGATAGAAAAGTTAATTTTGATACTAGTTATACTGTTGTGCTTGTGGAGATGTATACAAGTGTGTCAACATTCCTATGTCGCCAGCATATGGCGTGTTTGTCTCAGAACACATACGCTATTCAAGAGCTAGTTGCAGATATGAAGATTTTGTTCACAGAAATTCCCAGCTAGTCTCCAAACTGCTGCGACAAGGATATGTTTTGCCAAGACTAATTAATAACTGCTTTCAATAAATTCTATTGACGTCATCACAATCTGGTTGATAAGTACACTAAATCCGTCACCACCATGCAGCAAGACGTTTTTGCATCTTAATGTTTTGGCATTCATCAAGGGTGCCACATGTGGGGCAGGAAATGCTCACTCTTCCTGGAAAACCTGGTTTCACTTAATTATTGCAATATAATGGAGGTTCATGAAGTTCCATATACGTGTATACACAGAGAAACAGGTATTGCGAGTTTGAACCCAGATTTCTCATATATATGCTCCATTATAGTAATTGTAGATTTTTGTGTACTATTTGCAGCTACATCGTAGGGATTTGCATTGTAAGAATTTATATCAACGTTTGATTGTTGGTAAATATAAATTCGTCTATTCAGTTCCATTTCTTCATGTGAGCCTACATTACACTCTATCAAAGCGAGTGAAGCAGTGTATCCCTGTGTTCTGTTGAAAATTATTTGATCGCATTCACCATGCACAACAATTACGCTAGATAAAACAGTTTCTGCTCAGATATAAGGCTAAATTTTAGTATATGCACTTTGATAACTGCTTCTGTAAAAACCGTGATTGTTACACTTTAGATTGCCTTAAACACATTGTCATCCATCTAGAGTATTTGAATACAATAAAAGAATCACACCTGGTGCAAAGGTCATTTTCGCGCACATTTCTAGCACTGTTTTCAATTTAATTTCGTGCGCATGCACGATGTCCATGCAGGACGAATCCCGATGTGGAAGCAATTGGTAGTTCATATGAATAGTAGTCTGATCAAGTACGCCCATCAAAAATAGCAAGGTGCTCATAAAATTCAGCAACGTTTTCAATTTGGCCCAAAATTCAATATATTGGTAAATTTGTTCTCGGTCAATAGTGTACAAATAGACGACAATATTGGTGACGACAAAAATAGACGACAAAATTCGATCGTTGTGGGACAGCGAATATTAAATACATAGGATTGTTAAAAGTAAAAATGCAGTCAGAAAATGGAAAGAAATGAGTGTGCCAATTTTCCTGCTCCAAAACAAGGAAAGTTAGGCACTGACATAAAGTATGAGCGTGAGAAGTGAACGACGGGGACAAAAATTACACCCGGTTGACTGAATGCACACCGTAGTGATGTAGGCCAATGTATTCTCAAATCCCACCGACACGCAAATGTTTGCGTAAATCGGCTATAGTGGCGAAAAATTTGCTCCATTCGACGGAAATATTCGTCAGATTATATAAATTAACTGAATTATTTACGCCGAGCTCTGTAGACACACGTTCAAAGTATCCTCTCATCATAACCAGGTTTTTCCCCCAGTCGAAGAGTATTTCCCCCATGGGAGAAAGCGTTTAAGAAGTCTCCCCTTCGGAGAGACAATGAAGACAAAATACAATGCAAAGTTTGACGCCAGCTCTCTAGGGTGCACGCGCCCCACCATACGGCACGCCGGACGGGTTCTGACGTGATACATACTAGTAACTACGCAACATGATTTAGGCTTAGAAGAGCTTCACCGTCAGGTAGGCCGGATGTGCCCGGGAACGAAGGTCATGGAAGCGGCACAATGAAAGGGGGCACGTGGGCACTTTACTGGCTGGACTCGCCGATGATCCCCCATGGGAAGAGACCCCGGGTTGTCCGACGGACTGCCAGAGCCTGTACGTACCATTTTGAGGTAGGGTCTTCAGCTCAGCATGCAAGTATGGTTAACAAAGGCCTTTTCCCAAGGCAGCCTACAAATTGGTTGTCCCTAGGAGTACTGTAATGTTCCTCCCTAGCCTGAACGGGAATGGGAGCTGATAGTAGCACTCACCGACATGCTCTCTGCCAAGGAGAAAGACAAACTCACAGATCAAAACGAGCATGTGGGAAAACGTCATCATACTAGAAACAGTGAAACCCGTTGATAAATAACAAACGTCACTATGGTGATGTTGAGCTACGAATCTGGAGCGGTCTGAATATGGTGTACAGAAATGCCTGTCTCAAGATCCAAAACGCCTGTCTCGATCTTGGGCACATTCGCCACAATAATATTGATTTACTTAAAGTGGGGGTCCAGTCAGAATTAAAAGTGTCTTAATTTCGACATGTGAAGAAGTGCAAGTCATGGATTAAGGCAGGTTTTACAGAATGTTGATATCTCAATTTGGTAAAAAATTATAACAACATTTGTGTAGTACTTTCTACGGTGCCCCTGATAGGACATGATGAAAAAAAATACTACTTCGTTCGCACGAAGTACTACTTCGTTCGCACGAAGTACTAAGTCGTTTGCACGAAGTACTAAGTCGTTTGCACGAAGTACTACTTCGTTTGCACGAACTACTACTTCGTTTGAACGAAGTACTACTTCGTTTGCACGAAGTACTAAGTCGTTTGCACGAAGTACTACTTCGTTTGCACGAATTACTACTTCGTTTGAACGAAGTACTACTTCGTTTGCATAAAGTACTAAGTCGGTTGCACGATGTACTAAGTCGTTTGCACGAATTACTACTTCGTTTGAACGAAGTACTAAGTCGTTTGCACGAAGTACTACTTCGTTTGCACGAAGTACTACTTCGTTTGCACGAATTACTACTGAACTAATGTTACATTGTTGACAAACCCCTCCACCTAATCTTACCCCATTAAATAACAAGCTCTACATGGCGCTCCACATGGTGCTCCAAATTTGGTGCCTTATATCTCCATAAGCACCACATGGCGCTCTGAATCATCCATACTTCCACTAGCAAAAATGTGGTCATTTTGAACTAAAAAAAACCTTGATCAAATAGGTATTACTGAATACAATCTTCTGCTATTATTTGAGGTAAATTTATATGTATCGTTGGACTATTCATTATTCTATGAGTTGATTAATAAATGTGAATAGCGGTATCCAGATTAGGACATAGGGAGGACCCTGAAAATTGACTATGGTAATCAAAGGGTTAATTGGTAACACCAGGATCAATCACTTCATAGGCTTATCACAATGTTCGAATACCATGTATGGATATGTGAATGGCTTATTATTTCATGCGAACGACTTAGTACTTCGTGCAAACGACTTAGTACTTCATGCAAACGACTTAATACTTCGTGCAAATGAAGTAGTACTTCGTGCGAATGAAGTAGTACTTCGTGCAAACGAAGTAGTGCTTCGTGCGAACGACTTAGTACTTCGTGCAAACGAAGTAGTACTTCATGCAAACGACTTAGTACTTCGTGCAAACGAAGTAGTAATTCGTGCAAACAACTTAGTACTTCGTACGAACGAATTAGTACTTCGTGGGAACGAAGTAGTACTTCGTGGGAACGAAGTAGTACTTCGTTCAAACGAAGTAGTAATTCGTGCAAACGAAGTAGTACTTCGTGCAAACGACTTAGTACTTCGTGCAAATGAAGTAGTACTTCGTTCAAACGAAGTAGTAGTTCGTGCAAACGAAGTAGTACTTCGTGCAAACGACTTAGTACTTCGTGCAAACGACTTAGTACTTCGTGCGAACGAAGTAGTATTTTTTTTCATCATGTCCTATCAGGGGCACCGTAACTTTCCCACCAAAATTGGCACCTAACTAAGTATTATAATGAGTATTCATGACGTCACACCAGTACTTTGAGATAATTAGCATATAACTCTTGATATTCCATCTTTTGTTTGCATTATTTGAGTCTTAACTATTCTGTCGCATTTGGTATTAAACATAATCAAAATTCAATAACCTAATTTCGTCACCAAGTGAACAATGCCCGAAATATTGCCCTCACCAACGGTGGTTGCTATGGGCCCAAACTTCATGAATATGCTAATTTTTCGTCAAAAATACATTATAACATTCATGTATTTCATTTAAAATATAAAATAAATGCATTATCATCATGATGACTCTCTTTAGTTACGAGCAAAGGTCCCTAGCAACGGCGTTGCTATGGACAGTATCTAAGGGATGGATGGTATGGCGATGTTCGACTACACATATTTATGGTATATTTCTCATTGGGATGCCGTACTACAATATATTTTGTGATAATATATATAAAGGGCTCAGATTTAGCATCCGAATATAACTAATTAAAACAGTTATACTGGTGTGACGTCATGAATACTAATTATAATACATCATTAGGTGTTAATTTTGGCGGGAAATAATTTGAATAAATCATCATAACTTTGGAACCAATCAAGATATCAACATGCTATAAAAACCACGTCAATCCACAAGATTCACTCTATTTTCATAGGCCAAAACTAGTTAATTCCCTACTATGACCAGACTCTATCTTTAAATTGAATATGCAAATGAGTTTATATATACCTGCTTGAATACTATTTATTGTTGTTAGAAAGGTGCTGTATTTATACCAACCTTAGCAAACCTAATAATAAATGTGTCATACTTGTTCTTGTAAATCTCTTCCAGTGTTGGATCTTGCTTTAGCTTGTCACAACTATCACTATTATTGTAGGTGTGAATCATATCGTAGTTCGTTTTGTTTTCTGCTTCCTGTTCTGAAATTTTTTGATATCATGACCAGAGTCTTGTTTATTTTTGTTTGTTTGACATGATATCTTATACATTCCATATTGTAACGGCAACCCGTCTTATTGAGATTAAACATCGAAGTAAGAACAAACAAAATGTGATGCGCAGTAAACATCACAGGCAAAAGTATCCATATAACATTGTAATATCATCTAGTCGTGCAATTGGGATAAGTGAATGTGTCAGGCATAATCATGCACGTGATAGACATGCTGCATTCACTCATAGAACACCTCATGGTGTTTTATTCCGTGGAAAATCTAACAACGATGTTTTCACCCCAGCCATCACATTGCTTGAACATTCCAACAGAACATCTATGCCAATGTAAAGAAGGACACGGCCAGGAGCAACTGGTATTTATATTTCATGGGAAAGCGACTGACTGAGTAGTCAACAATGACGATCACTTACATTTACCAGGATTATGAGATAGCAATAATCCACTATTGTTCATATACCGCCATGGAGAGGACATAATAAATTGAAACAAGAAAAACACTTAGCAAGGAGATACCTGATTCATGATTGGACAGAAACATAATCAATAACTGCAGGCAACACATTTACTGCGGAGTTTCTGCTGGGCTATGATGGAGTCAGTCGACAGCAGCTGAGGGAGAACCACTTATCAGATCGTCACAGACGAAATACATTGTCGTCAAAAGACGGCACTGCGAACACGCTCATGAATTCTGGAGATCATTCATTCAAGTTCTGAAATAAGGGGATACCACAATGGAACTCATTTTGATTTTAGCAGCTTGCACAATATCGCCTTACAATGTCCAAGGGAATGTTGTTTACAATCAAAGTTTTGCTGGACTAACGCATTTTCCACAAGATATACCAATTGACACAACGGACATCCATCTAGAAAGTAACCTGCTAGATAGGATAATATTCATTGAAGTTTATCCAGATGTGAAACGGATAAATGTCAAGGAAAACAATATCGTTCAGTTTCCAAATCTTGTGAATGTAAGTACAACTTTGAAATATCTGAGCCTTGCATACAACCTTTTATCCTACATTGACCCTCAATATCTGGATCAACTTGTGAGCCTTAAAGAGTTGTACATGCAGTACAACCACCTATCGAGCATACCGGATGTACCTGGACCTTCGGATACACTGAGACATCTCACAATAAGTGGAAACTACTTCGAACAATTTCCGTCCTTTTCCAACCTGGGTAAAAGTATCATCAACTTATACATTCGTGATCAGCAGAATGCAAACCCATTCACTTCCGTGGCTCCCGAGAGGTTACAGGAACTGCCGCTGTTGGCGTACCTTGATTTGAGTGATATGCCCATGGCCACGTGGACTGACCTTTGTAAAATCAATGGATCCCATCTGGAACTTGCCTTGAGAGATTCTGAATACCTCTGTGACTCCCAGATCTTATCAGCGAAACTAGCTGAAGCAACTGGACGTGTTACTTTCACAAAAGATGACCCCATCTGCAAGAGTCCTCAGAGATGGGCGAGCACTGACTGGGACCAGATTACTATACCGGAGTTGCTGAAAAGTGGTGAGATTTAAATTTGAATCATATACATGCTGGTGAAAATACACTCACAGAACCTGTGTGGAATGCAACCTGTGTGTAAGCATCCTTTCAATTAGCGATGTACCTAATTCAAGCAAAGGATGTCAACAACAAATAATGATGAATGTTCATGTTTTGACCAGTTTTGGCTCACTAATTTGATGTTTTTGAACATAAAAAAAATAAATCAGGCAATCTAGAACAATACAACGGCTCTGAAAGGTGAAACATCAAAGCCAATGCTTGTGATCCAAATGATGCAACCCTCTCCACACTCCTCTAGAATTATCTTGTGGTGGTGAAATTGGCTTTCCTTCTTCAACTCGGATGTCCTTTGCCCTCAAAGAGAAATATAACACCTGCCAGTATTTGACAATGACATCTTGGACCCCATAAATTCCAGGAGTGGGAACAGCTTTTCCACACAAACGTTCGCTATTGCATACATAGCACCCATCCCAGTATCTGATGTATCTAAATCCGACGAACAAGCTGCAACCAGCTGAATCATTGGCGCATGATATTTGTTTTTTGTTTTTTTTCAAATTGTGTCCATAAGCATTTTTCTCATGTCGCCAAGACGTGGTTTACCTTTCTGATTTTGAACTCGATTCAACAGTTCAACTAATAAGCAATTATAGTCGGCAGTGTCTCGTTTCATATTAGTGGAACATGTGAATACAAGAATAATGCATCATTAAACAAATGAACATATCACAACCGAATTGAGTTCAATTGTAAGCGATTTTGGTAATTTCAATCCATCTTCTGCAGGTGAATTTGTGGAGACATATTACGAACACATCCCAGACGTCGATAGGTACTTCTGCTACCCAGCCCTGTCACCGACCTTGGAGAACGTGTCACGTGTTGAATGCGCCACTATCTGCACCCGCCAGCCAGACTGTATGATAATCGCACACGAGAATGATAAGTGTACAACAACAACCTTGGCTCATGGAACTGCCAGTGAATTCCATAGTCTAAACAGCTGGTTCATTGCAGACACTAGTGCTTGATTGTAATCTCAATCAAAATTGCAATTTGGATTGTACTGCCTGGTAATAATGGCTGAAGTATTAAAATAAATGTTATGTCGTATTGTTGAATACTAATTGTTGGTGAAAATCTTTCTCGAAATGCATAACAATGGTGCATGCATGATGACTAACATGTTTCAGTTAGAGGTCTCAAATTCAAATGTTCTCGGTTATTGATCTCAGTTGGCTAAACGTTCTCGCTTATTGATCTTGGTCAGCCAAATGTTCTCAGTTATTGATCTCAGTTGGCTAATCATTCTCGATTATTGATCTCGATCAGCCAAACATACTCAGTTATTGATCTCAGTTGGCTAAACGTTCTAAGTTATTGGTCTCAGTTGGCCGAACGTTCTCGATTATTGATCTCAGTCAGCTAAACGTTCTCATTTATTGATCCCAGTCCGTTAAACCTTCTCAGTTATTGATCTCGGTTGCCTTTGTTGCATATTTATCATGAAATATTACCAAAAACATCGAATCACAGGAAAAGTCCTCGTAATTTTTCCCTTTCAATTGACAATAAACCCATATAGCCATGTCCTAGCTTTTTATCAATGATGTATTTGAGTGTGCATTGGACCAAGTAGATAAGTGTAGCCAATGAGGTTCCTGTTTGCCACCAGGATTGCCACCATGTAATTCGGGTATAGATAAACCATAGAAACAGTCTACTGTGCCACATACAAAAACGTAATAATGTTGCATTAAAATTTTGTCTGTTTTGTTTTCGCATCATGCAGACAATGGACATTACTTTTTTTTTTACTTTTTAGGCATAATAGACTGTTTTAAAGCCCCAAAAGCACATGGCATGAGCAGGTACCCCATTGTCAACAAGATGATGGTATTGGGAAACCTAGTATACTGCTTGCCTATGAGGACAATAATGCAACAATACGAAAGACAACGACGTTCTTCGTTCTTCTTGGAACTATGAGGGAAATAAAATTGTGGATGCCAATGAGAATGAATGAAAACTGAGCGAAAATTGATTGAAGATATTATGAGATGAAAGCATTGTCTCTTATAACTTAATGTATGTGATGTTGTATAAGAGTGCCAATAATATTACTGGTTGCCTGGATAATCGAAGATCAGTACAGAACGGGTACATTCATGCTTGTTGAGTGAAAGAAAGAGAATTCCTTCAAAAATCACAATCACACCCACCTATCATCACAAAACTGTGTACGAAACACTTCATTTTACATTTACATGACCACAGATCATTCATTGATACATGTATCCAAGGAGCCATTCAAGTATCCAATTTACTCACCATACAGAGTTTTATCCTAACAAATCTGATTTACGTGCAATTAAGGAATTGTTCAATCAAAAGTACGAACCTCCACTTAGGAGAGAAAAAAAAATCAAGGGTAAACCAAAAAACAAATAAATTTTATTTCTCAACAACATAGAGTTTTAATTTAATAATATTAAAGGTGATATAGTGACATGACTCTCCGTCAAAGGAAAAATATGTGATATTTTCAGCATCATGTGATGTCATCTAAACATACATATTCGGAATGTACTAATAAGTAAAAATTTTCGTGTATGTATGCAGTACATTCTGGAGCTGTCTTTTTTCTACATGACCCTTTCGTTGACATGTTTTTGATCCTGCACCATGATTATGTTTCGGATGTTTTTTGTATTATGTTTTTTTCATGTTTTGATACATTCAAGGCCGCAGTAATAACGAGGTCTTGAACAAGTGAACAAAAGCATCCATTTATGAACAAAGAATCCTGTTGAAATGAACGTAAAATAGTCTTCTTTTCTCAATTGTGGAAGAAAAGTTTATCA